>CM077663.1:218795708-220045708 GCA_039707655.1 Elymus sibiricus
ATACTCTATGCATGATAAATTAGTGGATGTTGGACAAGCAAGACAGCGTAATGAGTTATGTTTGTTTATATTCACATAGAAGTTATATTGCCATGGATCCTCCAACATGTGGTGCTTTCTCCTATCCATTGCTAGCCAAAATCTTCGCACCAAGTAGAGATACTACTTGTGCATCCATAAACCCATAAACCTAGTTTCTTGCCATGAGAGTCCACCATATCTACCTATGGATTGAATAAGATCCTTCAAGTAAGTTGTCATCGGTGCAAAAGCAATAAAAATTGCTCCTAAATATGTATGGTCTTTTATTGGAAGGGAAAACAAGCTTTGTACGATCTTGCGATGGCAAAGAAATAAAAGCAACGGACTGCATAATAAAGGTTGCTATCATAAGGGGCAATATAAAGTGACGTTCCTTTCCATTAAGAGCTTGCACATCCAACTAATAATAAGCGCATGAAAACCTCTCCTTCCCTCTACGACGGGTCTATCTTTTACTTTTTTGTATTTACTTTTATTCAAGAGTCAATAATGTTAATCCCTATTCCATTATTATTACTCTCTACTTGTCAAGCATCATGTGGTGGGGAAAGATACAGGCACATATATCCAGTTGGATATAGGTGATCATGAGTTATTATTGTTGATGTTATCCTTGAGATAAATTGTTGGGTGGTGACAAATTATAAACCCTATCTTCTTATGTGTCTGATTGAAACTCCTTTCTTATAAATATCCCGTGAGTATCGACAGTCATAGAAGACTAAGTGATAGTTGAGTATGTGAACTTACTAAACAAAGCTTTGGCATAGACTTTTTTTGAAATATGATGGATTGTAATTGTTCTAATGACTGAGAACATAGTTTGCTAGTTTTCAATAAAGTTTATGATTCATACTTGAGCACATGGATAGATTATTACTTGTTCATGAGAAGTTTTATGATATTATGTTGCTGTTATGATAATGATCATGATGCTTTCATATCCGTATTTTCTTTTTCTCTACACCTCTCTCTCTAAGCATGTGGTCATGATTATCGATTTCGGCTTTCGCTTGAGGACAAGCGAGATCTAAGCTTGGGGGAGTTGATACGTCTATTTTGCATCATGATTTCCTACTAATATGTATATTGCTTTTGGTCATTATTCCACTTTATGATACAATTTTAATGCCTTTTCTCTCTAAATTTACAAGGATTATATGCAGAGGAACATTACCGGCAGCTGGAATTCTAGACCTGAAAAAGCTATGTCAGAGATACCTATTCTGTTGGACTCCAAATGAGCTTAAATTTTATGGAGAATTTTTGGAATATATATAAAACACTTGAGCCAAGAAATACCAAAGGGGGCCCCCTATCGCTCACAAGGCGGCAGGGAGGGCCCTGGTGCCTTGTGGGCCCCACAGGCGGTCTCAGCCCCCCTCTCTTCTGCTATATGAAGGGTTTTGAACTAGAAAAAATAAGGGAGAGACTTTAGGGATGAAGCGTTGTCGTCTCAAGGCGGAACCTGGACAAGATCACTTTTGATCTCCGGCGGAGCGATTCTGCCGGGGAAACTTCCCTCCGGGAGGGGGAAATCGAAGCCATCGTCATCACCAACCCTTCCTCCACTTGTGGGAGGACCAATCTTCATCAACATCTTCACCAGCACCATCTCATCTCAAACCCTAGCTCATCTCCTGTATTCAATCTTTGTCTCAAAACCTCATATTGGTACCTGTGGGTTACTAGTAGTGTTGATTACATGTCGTAGTTGATGCTTGTTGGTTTATTTGGTGGAAGATTATATGTTCAGATCCTTAATGGTATTAACACCCCTGTGATCTTGAACATGAACATGATTTGTGAGTAGTTACTTTTGTTCTCGAGGACATGGGAGAAGTCTTGTTATAAGTAATCATGTGATGTTGGTATTCGTTCGATATTTTGATGATATGTATGTTGCTCTTCCTTTAGTGGTCTCATGTGAACGTCGACTACATGACACTTAACCATACTTGGGCCTAAGGGAAGACATTGTGGAGTAGTAAGTTGATGATGGGTTGCGAGAGTGACAGAAGCTTAAACCCTAGTTTATGAGTTATTCCGTAAGGGGTTGTTTTGGATCCATATGTTTCATGCTATGGTTAGATTTATCTTAATTCTTCTTTATTAGTTGCGGATGCTTGCGAGAGGGGATAATCATAAGTGGGTTGTTTGCTCAAGTAAGAACAACACCTTAGCACCGGTCCACCCACATATCAAATTATCAAAGTAGCGAACGTGAATCTTAAACATGATGAACGTGACTAGACGGAAATTCCCATGTGTTCTCAAGAGCGCTTTGCTTTATATAACAGAACCTTCAGGCTTATCCTTTGCTATAAAAAGGATTGGGCCACCTTGCTGCACCTTTGTTACTATTATTACTTGTTACTTTTTACGAATTATCTTGCTACAAAACTATATATCACTGTTACTTACAACACTTGCAGAGAATACCTTGTTGAAAACTGCTTGTCATTTCCTTCTGCTCCTCGTTGGGTTCGACACTCTTACTTATCGAAAGGACTACAATCGATCCCCTATACTTGTGGGTCATCAATCATAAACCCCTATCTCCCTGGGGTCATGACATATCCCAAAAACTTGGAATATAGGGACGGGGCGCTTCACATTAAGGATCTCGGAGGGCCCAATAAGGAAGGATGCGAGAAGGCCAGGCTCAGAGACGGGGAGCAAGAATGTCACAACCCAATTTTTTCCTAAATTTTAGATGTGAACCTAGAAGCATATGCATTCATGATTTACCTTGCATATTTGGTTTTTGAAACTAACATGACCAACTCTTGAATCCAAATTCATTTTTGGGTTTATTTGGAGGCCATGAAAGTTTCACCAAAAATGATTTTCAGAAAAATTGCATAAGGGCGGGACAGGAATTTCCTAATATTAATATTTGCCATATTTTGTTGTGTAAACCAGTGTTTGAAAATAGTTTAAATTGGGCATTTAAACTATGAGTAAAAGTGTAAAACCCTAGACAAAATAAATAAAACAAAAAATAGAAAAGGAAAGAAAAACCTTGCAAATAGGTCCATTAGCAATTCACAAAAATAGTTTGTCAAAATCCTCTAGGAAAATGTCCAGCCAAATGTGGAATATTCCAAAATGATTTAGGAGAAGTTTATTTTTGAATAAAATTCAAATTTAAATGACAAAGAGCATAATAGAGAAAAGATTGAAGAAAAAAACCAACAAGGCCGAGCCTACCAGGCCTGCCATGGCCCAGCTAGCCAGTCGCAACTGTCGCCGACCCACGCGCTCACGAACCCAAGCCCCCACTCGCCCACGATCGCACGCCCACGCGCTTCGGCTGCTCCCCAACCCCCGTGGCCATGTCCTACTTAATCCCCTGAACCCCCCCCCCTTCATTTTTCCCCACTCAATCGAGCCCGAGCGCCGCCACGCTGACGGTAACTGACCCCAGCCATTCGCCACTGACCTGGCCATCGTCGCTTCATTCCGACGAGGCCAGAGTCCCTCGTGACCACCCACTGCCACCACGAGGTCCGCCACTCCATGGCGATCCACTTGGACATCCTTGCCACACTTAGCCCTCTGGAACGCCAAGACCACCGGAGCTCGAAGCTCATCGCCGCCATGAGATCAAGTACGTCGAAGCACGTAAGCACCCGAGCTCCAAACCTTGTCCATCGAGTTCGTTTTGAACGTGTGCATCTCCCTGACTAACGCGCGTCCAAAAGCATTTGTTTTTTAGCACAACAACCACAGCCTAAGAACTCGTCGTCTCTGTCAGCTCCGGCAAGCTCGCAGCAGTTGTGTCCGTCATTCCCGAGGCCGGCAAGAACCACCAGAGGACCTGCAACGATGATATGAGCCCATCCGTGCAATTCATCGCCCTGGAGACCCCACTGGAACGTCATCGCCATTGACACTTGTGCACAGCGTTGTCGTGTTCGTGTTTTCCGGCGATATCTCCAGTGACCTAGCCGGTGAGCCCCCCCTCCCTCGCCCTCGATCTATTCTGCATCGTCTGATCTAGATCCAACGTGTAGGATAGATGACATGTCAATTTTTATTCATGAAACGGTACCAACCAATCATAGCATGCCACGTGTAGAACATTATACAAAACATTATCCACAAAAAAATTGGTTAATTAATTCAAATGGCGGTTTTTGCAGAAAATCCTGTGAAACTTCAAACTATCATAACTAGTTATCCAGACGTCCAAATTGAGTGATTCTATTTGCATACTAAACCTTAGGAGATGAAATTTCAGAATAAGTTTAGACAAAATAATTTGAAATTTTAAAAATTCAAACATAATAGTTTAAAACTTAAATATGGCATAACTTTAAAAGTATAAAACCAAATTGGATGATTCCTTTTGCATTTTGAAGCTAGTGAATTCTAGTTTAATTTAGTTCAATATTGGTTAATTTCTAAAAAAATAGAGAATTCTTTTTGTATAGAAACTTAACAGTGCTAGTTTCACATACAATTGAATTTATTTAGTGAATTAAATAACCAAATTTAATTAGAATAAATTATAGAGTAGTTTGAGCCTAATAGGGCACTAAATAAAATATTTTGAAAGTAAATTTGAGTCATAGTTTGAATCAAAAAGAAACCTAGGGTAATAATGGTGAAACCTAGTTATTCTAGAAAAGAAAATTTGGAGAATATTAGTAGGTTAAATAAGACTTAGTAATTAAATCATGTCACTTAGGAGGATTAAACTTCAAAAATTGAAAGTCAAACTGAGGTCAAATAGAAATTGAAATCGTGCCAGTCATACCTCATATTCAAATCAAATTTCATAAAGAAGTTGAGATATTAATTTTTTTTAGGGTTCATAAACATTGAACTAGGCTTTTCAAATTTGAATTTGTTAGGAGGTTAACCATGACATTTGATTGTACTATTCCTTGTGTCAAATACGAACCAAACTCTGAAGTCAAATTGGAAGGATCAAACTAAATGAAATCAAACCCAAACAATCCAACACCTGGTGATCTATGATTGTTTCTTGTGCATTCATGCAAGTTTTCCCTTTGTATGAATTGTGTGCTGATGTTTGCTATGTGTTATTTCTTTGTCAACATTAGATTGTGAGGAGTGCCACCCCTATGACTGTGAGGAGTGCACCAATGACAACAACAACCAAGGCAAGTTCCACTTTGACCATGTTACCTAGTATTTTCATGCATTGTAGTTTTGCCATGATAGGTGTGTGTGTTTAGGATGCTAAATTATGTACAACCCAGTAGTTGACAACTTAGGTCCAAACTTAGCATGGTTGTAACCATCGATTAGATGCTTAGCTCCTATTACATGGATTGGGAAACATCATTTACTTTCTAGTTACACAACCATACGGTTGACTACTTAACTACAACTTAATTAATGAATCGAAATGGATGACCTAGATTTGATTGGGTCGTCGGAGTGTAGTCTTTGGTGGCAAATGCCACCCAAGTATCAAAGGGATTGTATGGGTTCAAAGTTGAATAGCTTCCATGTGTAACTGTTAGACAATATGGGCTCTGTCTGGACCAAGTAAGTTATGGGAACCCTCCTGGGCATGACCAGCAGATGTAGATGTGTAGGTTGGACTGGGTCTACCTTTTTTAAGAGGGCTACTACTTTCCAAAAGTCTTGTCTTGATCTACCTATCTACTTCATGAGTGAAGTTTAGTAGCAGAAGGGTGTGATCAGAATCACTGTAAACTAAACAAACCTCTACGGAGTGTATAAAACTGATCATGATTAGAAGTGTCCCCGGTTACGGACAATTTGAACAACCCACCGGAGAATAGTCAGCTTGATCGCATCACCTCTTCTAATAAAATTTGTGGGTTGAATAAAAGGGGAGTATCGACTGACTCAGTTACCTGGCATGATACCAGGGGGTATTTGAGAGAGGTTTAGGGTGGTCATGTGTGCGGAGGCCCACATACTCACTTGCATTTATGGATGATCACGTGATACGATGTGTCCAGGACTACCGTGTGATATGGTAGGTCCAGCTATTAGAGTAGACCACTACTAAAATAAATAGGGTAAAACTATATTTTTGCAAAGAGCCTTGAGCCCCATCAGGCAAAGTGCATGTAGGTGAATATGTTACTAATGAATTGTGGACATGCCAATACATTCAATGTATTGACCCTAGTGGGTGCAATGTATCATGTTGTGGGTCAATACTATGAGGAGTGACTTACGTAGGGTTTCCTGCCTCCACTCGACATGCTTACCCATGGTGTTGATGGGGCTACCAAGACATCTATCTTAGATTTTCTTTCGTTTCTGCTTGTTATAAACTCTATTTGCTTATTGTAAGACTATGTATTTGACTAGCCCATGGCTAGAGTATGTAAGACTATTTGCTTTATGGATCATGTGATGTAATAAAGGACGCATATTGTGTATGATACAACAACGTTACCGGGTATGCCAACGATTCGATCCAGGGGTTGGCATAGAAACACATGTAGACCGTATGCCTAAAAAGTTGGGTCGTGACAAAGAACTCTTCAAGTGCCACGGGATGGTGGAGCATGGACTCGATGCTAACAACACCATGATCACGGATTTCGTCATGAGCAGAAGTGGGAAAGTAACAAGGTTTGGGGGTAATTGATCGCCTCCAAGCTAGGATTGAGGATCTTCCAGCATGAATCTATGACTTGCATAACCAAAATTGTGAGTATGAAACCAGGTTAAAAGGCTGAGTTTAGCTACAGATTTTAGGATGCCGAAGGCCACCTCTTCTTTTCTAGATGGAGAACCTATGCCTTGGAAGAAAGATGAAAAGTGTGCCTATTCACTACCTCCATCACCAAAGAAGGAAATTTGAGTACTTGGGTATGGGCACCACCCTTGGCTTGTTCCAAGCTTGGGGGAGGTGCCCTGGTATCGTATCACTACTATTTATCTTAGTTCGATCTTAGTTATATTGTGATTTAGGAAAATTTATAGTATGAAATAGTTTGCAACGGGTGTTATCTTTTCCTTCGTGTTTTCATTGTATCCGTTGGTGAGAGTACCTACAATGAAGATAGTTTGAGTATTGTTCTTGCTTTTTCGTTACTATGTATCTTAGCATTGCAATTATATTTTGTATGCTCATCTCATGGAGACTAATGTCTTAACATTGGGTGTAGGAAGTAAAACCTATTATAATTTAATAAACATAGCATTGGTCATTTGAAAAATTCATGAAAGATTAACATAAAGAAAAGAGATTGCACATGCAAATACACTATCTTGGACATCTTTTGTGATTGTGAATATTTTTACACTTTGTAAAATGGTTGATGTTGGACAAGGAAGACAACATAATAAGTTGTGTTTGTGTATATTTGCATAGAAATTATATTGTCATGGGTCCTCCAACATGTGGTGTTTGTTTATAGTCTTTTCTAGCCAAATACTCCCGCACTAAATAGAAATACTACTTGTGCATCAGAAACCCCTAAACCAAATTTCTTCCATGAGAGTCCAATATAACTACCTGTGGGTTGATCAAGATCCTTCAAGTAAGTTGTCATCATTGCATGCAATAAAATTTTCCATTAAATATGTATGATATTTTATTGGAAGGGAAATAAAATTTGTACGAAGTTGTGGTTGTCGAGTAATAAAAGTGACAGACTGCTCAATAAAGGCCACTCTTACAAGGGGAAATATTAAAGTGATGTTCCTTTTCATTAAAAACTCAAACATTCTAATTCAAAAAGCGCATGACAACCGCTGCTTCCCTGTGGGAAGGTCCTATCTTTTACCGTGTCAGTTAACTTTACTTTCATGCTGAGTCAATTTATCCTTATTCCAATCTTAAATATTCTCCACTTGTCAATTATAAATGATCACGTTGGGGAAAGATCCAAGCACATATATCCATTTGAATATATAAATGATCATGTGTTGTTATTGTTGACAATTATCTCTATGTAAATAAGTTGGAAGGTGAAATACTAAACCCCCATCTTCCTATGTGTCTGATTGAAACAGTTTGTTCTAAAAATATGATTTTGAGTGCCAGCAATCATTAGGAGACTATATGATAGTTGAGTATGTGAAGTTTGCTAAACAAAATCTCTTACATAGACTCTTATGGAAAATAAGATGAATTGTAATTGTTTGATGACTCAAAACATAGTTTGTTGGGTTTCAAGAGAGTTTATTGCCTACACCTTAACATGTGAATTGATTGCTACTTGATCATGAGAAGTTTTATGAATTAAAGTTGGTGTTTATGATATATAATGATGCTTATTAATATGATGTTGACATGTATTTATTCTTTATTATCGACACCTCTCTCCATAAACTTGTGTCATGTTTATCGAGCTCGGTTTCGCTTAGGGAGAAGCAAAGTCTAAGCTCAATACGCCCATTTTGCATCATAATTTCCTACTGTAATTTGCATCATTATTTCCTACTGTAATTTATCTTATTTCAGTGATATACTTCATATTATGGCGCAATTCTAATGCCTTTTCTCTCTTAAAATGCAAGTTATACAAAGAGAGGGAGATTGCCGGCAACTGGAATTCTAGACCTAAATTATCAACATAAGAAATAGCAATTCTCCGGAACTCAAAACGAAGCATGGATTTTTGGATATTTATTTTAGAATAGATAAGGAATAATGGTGTGAAGAAGTTCTGGAGGGGGGTCACCGACTAGCCACATGGATAGGTGGCGCGACGACCCCCTGGTCGCGTCACGTGTCCATGTGGGGACGTGGTAGCTCGCTTCCCAATTCCTTTGGCCATAAATTCACATTTACCCTAGAAGAAATCACACGAAAGTGCCAGGACTTTCCGTTGCGGTGTGTGAGGCGGAGCACTTTTTCTCTCCGACGGAGCGATTCTACCAGGAAACTTCCCTCTGGGAGGGGGAAATCAAAGCTTTCATCCTCACCAACACTCTGTTCATCGTGGGGATCATCACCTTTCATCACATATTCATCAACACCATCTCATCTCCAAACCCTAGTTCATCCATTGTGTTCAATCTTGTGTTGCTTACATCTTGCAGTTGATGCTTGTTGGTTTGATTAGTGGAAGATTATTATGTTTGGATTATTAATCATATATATAGACCCACTTATCATGATCAGTATGATGAGTTGTGAGTACTTATTTTTGTTCTTGAGGATATGTGAGAAGTCTTGTTGCTAGCAATCATGTGAATATGGTCACCGTTTAATGTTTTGATATTATGTCGTGTTTCTCTTCTCTAATGGTGTTGTGAACGTCGACTACATGACACTCCACCATGTTTGGGCCAAGGGGGAGACATTTTGGAATTAGTTTGTAGATTATGGGTTGCGAGAGTGATAGAAACATAAACCCTAGTTTATGAATTATTCCGTAAGGGGCCGTTTTGGATCCCATTGTGGCATTATATGGTTAGATTTATCTTGATTACTTCTCTTGTAGTTGTGGATGCTTGCATGGAGAGTATAATCATAAGTAGGTATTTGTTCAGGTAAGAATAGTACCTTAGCTCCGGTCCACCCACATGACACTTATCAAGGCAATGAACGTAAGTCGATAAGTCATGGTGAAACTAACTTGGCAATATTACCGGGTGTCCTCAAGAGCATTTTAATCACTATAAGAAGTACCATCGGCTTGTCCTTAGCATAATTAAGTATTGGGACACTTGGTGCACATTGCTATCTTGTTACTTGTTACCTTGTTACCAATTATCTTGCTATCAAATTATTTATCAAAACTATCTTACAACACTTGCGGTGAAATCCTTGCTGAAAACTATCTATCAATTCCTCCTGCTCCTCGTTGGGTTTGACACTCTTATCGAAAGGACTATGATTGATCCCCTATACTTACGGGTCATAAGTGAGTTGGACTTTTCTTTGAGACGTGCTTCTTACTAAGGGGTTTGATGGGCATATGTGCACCGTTTGATGTAGCTGGTGTGGGGGGCACACCGCGTCCTCCGTCAATATGGTTGTGGGCCCGTTCTTCTCTAATGGTCAAGGGATTAGATAGGGTGATCCCATCTCCCCCTCCTTTTTAATTTTATAGTTGATGCTTTTTCTTGTATCCTCAATAGGTTGCTTCTGGTGGGCACATTTCCCCTGTGATTTCTGACTTAGTCCCTTCTGGAGTTTGGCAAGTTCAGTATGTTGATGATATGATCATCTTGGTGGAAAACAATGACTTGTGAATCACTAATCCAAAATTCCTTCTTCTTTGTTTCGAGGCTCTCTCTATTTTGAAGATCAACTTCTCTAAAAGCCATGTGATTGTTACTGGTGCATCAGATGTTGACGCATCCAAAGTAACTAATATGTTTAATTGCAACCTGGGATCCTTTCCTTTTAAGTATCTGGGTCTTCCTATTTCCCCCTTCAAGCTTTGTGCTAGGGAGTTTGCACCATCTATTCTCAAGGTGGTTAACAGAATGATGTCTTGGAGAGGTATTCCTCGGGTAGTCGAGTATGTCTTATCAATGCTTGTAACTACTCTTTGTCGATGTTCTTAATGGGGTTCTACCGGCTCCCGGATGGGATACATGCCGGTTATGACAAGCATAGGAGTGGCTTCTACTGGAATACCACGAACAACAAGAAGTACATGCTAGTAAAGTGGAAGATTAACACCTTCGTTATGAATAGGTGCATTATCCTTAAATGGTGGTGGCGGATCCTTTCTACAGTCCCCGGGTTTTGTGGTTTGATATTCTTAAAGCTAAATAGTTCCCCAATGATAGCCCTCTTTTTCATCTGTGGGTGGTTCACAGTTTTCGCGTCAGCTGATAAAGGTTAGAGATGCGTTTAGATCTCTTGTTAAGTTCACTTGTGGCGATGGGTCGTATGTTCGGGTTTGGCTAGATTGGTGGCATCGAGATGGCCCTCTTTGCTCTTCCTTTACTTTTTGCTTTCTTACTCCTCCCATCCAGATATTTCCATGCGCGGAACTCTCGCGTAGAAACTGGGACATCGACCTCCGTTGAACGCTCTCTCTCAAAGAGTTGGAGGATTGGCATCACCTTGTTCCTATCCACCCTATGCTCTCGGAGACAGCAGACGCGGTTCTTTGGCCTCACTCTTCATCGGGTTGTTTCTCGGTTAAGTCCATGTATTCTAAATTGATGCAAGATGTGTTGGGTTCTACCGTAGGTGCATCGCATGCAAATTAAATTTTTCCTATGCGCAGAACAACCAAGAGCATGCTACGGAGATGGATCACAGATCGTTACCACTAGACGCGCAGTGCCGTGCAACGAAAGTAGAGTTGTGGCAGTGCGTCCGCGAGGTCCGTCTCCTCCTCGTCCGATCTTCCTCGAACAGCCGATCCGATCTCCCTCGAACTGTCGGTCGCCGGATCCCACGTACAGGTTCACCGGAGCGGCGTAAGTGCACCGCCTCTAATGGTATTCGCGTGTGCAAGAGGAACACCGTGCGGCGGACTGCTAGGTCCTATCACATAGTTCGGCGGCGAGTGAAGGTGGCTAGTGGCGACACATGCAAAGCCCTAATGATGGCGCTGAAGCGATCAACCGAATAAGTGTGCCGCACCTCCACTATATATAGGCATTCGTCGCGGGCTCAACTCTTGGGCCTCGCACGGATCCTAAAGCCCACGTGTTCTTTCCCTTAAGCGCGCGACCCCTTAGGTTCTTGTTCACTTGGTCGCGAGTCAGATCACATCCGGCTCGACTAGTCGGTAGCGGCCTCTAGCAAAGCGTGCTGACTCCAAGTGTCCGATGAAGTTGGTTAGGCGAACCTGTGCTTCATACTTCTGTTCCCTTTGCCACACGATATATGTTGTCGGGCTCAAGGCGAGTATGTCATCCTTGTACTAGCCCGACCTCTTTCTTGTTCCAGTAATGCCGACCACAAATCAAATTATCTCATAATCCTTGTCGCATGGTCATGCTTATCTTGGTCGGATCACACAAGGGCCCCATAGTATATCTCTCCTGATCGAAGGGGCAAATCCCATCTTGCTCGACCATGTCTCGCAACATGGGTCTGGACAAGTCCGAAACCTACCTTTATAACTACCCAGTTACGGAGTATCGTTTGGTCAACCCAAAGCAGGTCTATCACCATCCCGAGTACATGTGCCAGCTCAGGTCTTAGGACATAGAACGTATGTTGTACTAGAGACTCACAGATGACATATCGCTGCGTCTCATAGTTGGGTCTGTCCAACTCAGACCTTATCTCAACTCGGATCAACTCCGCCTATTCTTCGTCGCCTCGACGTTCTAAACCCAACTCATGTACCACTTTCATCGGCGAACAACCAAAACCTTGGGACCTTCTTCAACCCCATGATGTGATGAGTCAACATCGACGTGCCAAACGAGTATGTCGATAAGAGCTCTTGGGAGTCGTCGGCCTGTTATCCAGTCTACCTTTGATCCGTTGAGCGTGTGTGTATCTCTCTCCATGAACAGCTCCTCCACGCCATTTCCGTAGGTATCCACACCATCGTCGTGTCTTTGCTCCTCCTTTCTCGTCGGATTCGGTCGGCGTTTGTCTTCGGTGAATCCAATTGGATTGGGGTCTTCGTTCATCTATGTTTGTCTTCGGATCATTTTGACCTATGTTTTCTCTTCATCGGTGACGGTTGTTGTTCTGGTACGTTGGGTTCTATTGGGTCTTAGCACGATGACTTCCCGACTGTCTACTACAACAAGGTTTACCCGACTCTGGTGAGGGGGGAGGGTGACAGCGGCACGTCTTCGGTTCGTTCCAGTGCTTGCAATCATCGCTAGGTGGTCTATAGCCCTAGATGTAATATTTACTTCTAGTGTTCTTTCTATTGCCTTGACATGTGATGAATAGATCGAAAGTTTTTCCGTAAAAAAAGAAGAAGAAAACAGCGTTACCCCTTTTTCCTTCAGAAGAGGGTAAAATGGTAATGGAAATGTGACCGATGTAGCCTTTTCCTTTTTGAGTGACAGAACGACCGATGTACCTGATGCAATGGGGACGTGTGAAGGAACCCAAACCGTCAGACGTAACCCAGACAGTCACAACATGACTTGGAGGGTGCAACCGTGTGTACACGAGAAGGACACCTGCGTGGGCGGATGGGAGCGGAGCAGTTATAATTGCTTCCACGTCCACGCTGGGCATGCGGCAACGCGACCACACATGTGGCCTGCTCGCAAAGCATCTACGTAACGTATGAGCTATCGCCTATCGAGTGTTCATTCATGCCAGAAAGCGTTTCCGTTTTGAACTCACTCACGTGTTCGTACCCAACTGTTCATTCACCGATGAATCTACGCCCAGAACATGTATTACCTGCCTGTCGGCTACCACGGTCGCCGTCACCAATTCAGCTGGCACGTGAACAGTCACTAAGCTCCGAAAATAGTTTCAAAGCCAAGAAATATCTTGCAAAAAACCTCCCGTCAGAGTCAGACGATGAGAAGGAAGGCCAACTGTGGCAAGTCTGCCGCTGGCCTGGTAGGTGAACTGGTGAGGCGAATGGGCTGGAAGGGGCCAGGAAGACGAGCCTGGCACACGCAGTTGCTCTCTCTGCCGACGATGCTGACGCCCCGGACAAAATCCCAAAAACAAGGGGAAGAAAACTGTATGTTTGTGTTTACTGAGACTTGTTGTTTTGCGCCAGACCACGCGCGCTGCCGGGTTGCGTGTACGCTGCATCTGAATGACACGCTCGTTCCTATCGTGCCAGGATTTATCAAATTTTAGCCCAAGATCCTTGCCAAAAAAACAAAAATAGCCCAAGATTGAGAAATGGGAAAATGAGCGCCAGGACTCGTGTTGCCATGGAAATGTCGTCTGCGTGAAGACGAGCGACGAGCGTCTCGTACATGGGGACATGCAGGCAACGTTAGTTTCCGTATGATCACCGTCTGTAAGATGATTTTGCCACCGACCAATGTCTGATCTTGCAGCGTATAGCTGTTTTCCAGGCGAGTAGGCTGGCGAACTATCAGGTGAAAAACTGCAATTTTTCATCATGGGCCAGCAGATCAATAAGCAACGGCTCAGATTCAAGGTGGGGTCGTAACCAACCGCTTGACATTCTACGCATCACCCCTTCCTTCCTCTCGAGCGCCTTGCCCAACTTCCATGTGCAGCTGACGACGAGCCGCCCGGGTGATCTACACCACATCTACCTCCTCGGGCGGAGCTACCGCCGGCAAGGGACTGGAGGTCGGCGGATTGTTGACGGGCAGGATCGCTTGAAATGGCCTCTACTCGCAGCCCTCGTTAGAGGTCTTTGAAACGTACTCCCTTTAGTGATCTATAAAGGCTCTTATATTTCTTTTTCTTTTCTTTTTTGAAAACCCGAAAAGTTTATTCATTTGAGATAATTAGTACATCGTTTTTGAGGGTCATTACAATTTCATTTAAAGGTTCCTCAAACCAATCAGAAGTCAAAAAAAATCTAGCTAATCTCGCAAGCTCGTGAGCTACTTTATTTGCATCTCTATTACAATGTTCAAATCTAGTTGTAACAAAGTCACATGCATAATGAAAACAATCGTCGAAGATTGCTGCCGCCGCGCCCGCCGACTGTCCTCCATCCTGCATAGTATCAATCACCTTCAGATTATCCGAGTTAATAATAAGGCGATTACATCCTGCCCTTTGCGCCAGTGTTAGACCAAATTTGAGAGCTAAAACTTTCGCCATCAGCACATCGGCGCAATAGTCAATCTTCCCATTCCCTCCAGCAATAAACCTGCCTTTATTGTCTGTCAGGACCGCCCCCATTGTACCCCTAAGCAGGTCGTGGTCAAAAGAAGCATCAACGTTAAGTTTCAAAAAACCTCTAGGGGGACAAGACGAACCCCCCTTTTTCATAGAAGCCTTGGGAGATAATGCATTTACAAAGTTTGTGGTAAGGGCTAGAATCCCCATTGAAATCTGAAGTGCATTTTGAGTTTTCTCCTTGTGCACCAACTTCCGTCTTTCCCACTATAGATACCATGCTGAAACAGCAATCATCTCACGCACATTTTGATAACCCATTATCCACAAATCTTGGTCTGGAAGAAGTAGTAAGTACTCCAACACCGCCTCTCCAGCACGGTCAACCTCGCAAGCTTTATCAATAATATCCACCATCCCCAGCCTTTTCCAGACCTCCTTTGCTTTATTACAACGGAAAAGCATATGCTTTGTATCTTCTAAACCCTCGGAGCAAGTGGGACAAACGGGTGAGACCTTCATATGTCTATTAGCGAGTGTAACCCGACATGGGAGTGTTCCATGCAGCGTACGCCATATAAAAAAATTAACTTTTGCCGGACAAGATAACTTCCGTATCTTACTCCAGATAGGATTAACTGTGGTTCGCCCCCATCCCGTTAGAGTGTTTTAATTTGCCGCCATACTGGTGGTCCCACTCCACAGAATAAGCTGATCGGACCGAGAACAAACCATTTTTCGTATAGCTCCAAGCTATGAAATCAGGCATATCATGTTGCGGGAGTGGAATTGAAAGAATTCGTTGTACATCGATTGGCCACATAGTTTGTCTAATCAGGTCTTCGTCCCAAATATTGGAATCAGAATGAATGAGATCACCTACCTTAGTTAAAAGATGCCCCCTCTTAGGCGTTATAATTTTCCTAGTGGCACAGCTTGGGATCCAGTCATCTTCCCAAATATTGATATTTTGTCCATTCCTCACTCGCCAGATATAACCACGTTTCAGGGTATTTGTGCCCGCCATAATACTTTGCCATGTAAAAGAGGATCCTTTCCTTAGCTTAGCGTTCAACAAATCACCATCGAGGTAATGCTTTGCCCTTAGGATAGTATATAACGCTAGTATGCCGCCTAGGTGATCCGTTATAATGAGCACGAGCAAAATCTTCTTGCCATATACCGTGCCCAAGCCGATTTATATGATGCATCAAATAAATGAAAAGAGCACATCGCCGGGCAAGGCGTTTTGGCAAGCATGAGCTGGTATAACCTGTCCCTTGCCCCACGTCGAATCAACCATGGTTGTGAAAGAAGAAATTTGGGAGTTCAAAAGAAGGCACACAGCAACATATTATGGCTCCGTCTTGTTGGAAAAGAATGTGTACTGCTTCTCTATACAATTGCAAGTAGTACTAAAATTGCATTGGACAGTCCATTTCAGTATTATTGCATGTACTATTCAAGTCCAGGAGGATATAAGAAAAGTGTGGTTCCAAATCATCAAAAATTGTTTTACTGCGTTGAACAAGAATGGTGCTGCAACAACAGTGGGATTCCAACGAGAAAACCAACTTACACATAGCCATATACTATAATTAATCGAAATCTCTTGTGCTTTCACCAGATTGAAAGCCAAAACAACAAAAAGGTCAACCAAAAAACTCTTGCTGGTAGTTTTAGCCGTTTGCAACAATTTCATGGATCCTGTCACTGACCTCCGGATCATCTGATCTGACTGCTAGCTTCATGGCCACTTCTTTTGGCCCGCTGATTCCAAATGAAAGTCTCACCAAAACTTTCACATTACCAATGAACACACCTGAGAGCAGGCAAGTGTGCGATCTCGAATTGTTTTGGACAACATCAGTTCCCTACAAACCAAAAGACAAAGGCAATCAAGATTAAGATTACAACTTCAAACTACTGCAGTCTATCATTACCAATTAATAAAAAATAACAAACTAAAGTAAAATATCACAAATTAGTACACCAAGGCAACAGTACTTATTTCATGGAAAAATAGATGAAGAAAACATACCTCGCAAGGCTGCATGCCGAGGATGCTTATAACAGCACTCACAGCCTCGGCTAAGCTCTCCCTAACACCGAGTCCATACTCATCGACCCGCTCACTGTCCAGATCCATGCTTTCCCAAGCATTTCGGAAGTTTGAAACCCCCACCTTCAACATGTAATCAGCAGAAATGATTTCAAAATCTTCTAGCTGATACTCGTCCTCAACACCATCATCCTCAGCTTCACCTGTGGACGAATCAACCTGAAATATAGCAAAAGTTGAGTAAAGCACGTCAGTTCAATTTGGACCATTAAATTCAATTAACCCAGAGAGACACAGAAAGCAGTCATGTTTATTACATGTAGAAGCACACCCAAGCACCGAACTGACAATTTCTTACTCTCAAAAACATGTACGATTCTAGACAGAAATGTTGAAAGAACTCAACTATCAGAGTTGAGAACATATGTAGGTTATATTTTACCCTAAAATCTTATGTCTGCTAAAAGGGTAAATAGTACTCCCTCCGTCCAATAATATAAGATCTTATTACATCCAATATACTCACATATTGGATACATGACTAAAAAAGTGAACCTAAAATGAGTACCGACAGGACGAAGGAATCATTTGTACGGAGAATGGAAAGAGTAGAATACTGATGAAGTCAACCCCAAAATGAGGAAACATTTAGGTGGATATCGTTTAGTTAAGCTAACATGAATTCTAGGGCACAAACTGAGTTCAAAAGTGAAATAGCTGAGACAAGGCACCAATTTCTGAAAGAAAATCATGAGAAGCCTGCTTGATTTGATCTTCACATGAGGGTATTTGATTAAGAGTATTTGACAACATTGATAGCGGGAGTATTACAACCAATACCTCTTTAACAATGAATTTCAATATATTTGAGAACTTCCCAGTGGCAAGGACACCTTCTTGCTTTTCGAAGGCCACAAAGGTCTGTCCAGGGGAATCATAAGGTAAGGATCTTAAAGGCTTCGATGCAACTTCTGAAAATTCTTCTGCCTCAGAAGCGTCAACAAACACCACGACCTGGAATAGAAGAGTTCAGAAAGGCAGTAACACTAAAAAATACATATTGCAGGCATATTACATGAAAGAAGTTGCTTACCTCTTCAAGCAGTTGTTCAGGTATTGTGTTTGTACAGTTGTACTGAAGCACAACATGCCCATCATAAATGTGCTTCACGACATTGACTGAATATTCGGTCTCAGCTTCAGTCAATTCAACAGGTGTTGACGACTGGAAGAAAGAATAAAAAGATAATAGATCAGATATGTACGAGAGCCCTCAAAGCATATGCTTATCTTCCATGAAAAAGACCACGCCATACTGACCTTAAAGAGTTTTCCAAAACCAGCAAACTCAGGAATGGATGAAAGAAGCTTCTCATAGGATGCATCAATGGTAGGAACAGGGCCATTGACAGTAGATGCTGGCCCTGTTGATTTCTTGCCTGTAGCCTTTTTCTCAGCAAGGGGTTGTGATTTTGTTTCCATTGGTACAGATGAAATATCAAAAGGTACCTCTGATGGTTCCTGCCATCATATTACAAAAAAATAAGTCTCCAACAAATAACATTAAATAATAACAGTGTTGAGATGCATACATAATTCCGCAGGCTGGCCTCCAAGTTAGCTAGTGGAACATCAAGTGAACCAAAGAGAAAGTCAGTCACATCCTTCTCAGTCTCACCAACAGTAGCTTCCCCGTCAAGCAATTTGATGTAAAGTGTCGCTCTGTCACGCACCTAGAAGGTAGAAAAATAGTATATGATATGTCAGAGAAGAAAAGGCTTCTTGCCAGGAAGGCGGAGTTTGACTAGTCCTTTTTATCTGAAGATAACAGTTTACTTCGCAATTGGTACTTTCACAGATAAAGTTGTGTATGGATGAGGAAGAAACAAAACAAAAGGTGAGGGATTCCGAAGTTAAAAAGGACCACTAAAATATACAGAACGCGTCATATGCTCCCTTCGTTCACTATTATAAGATGTTCTAACTTTTTTCTAAATCAGATGCATGTAGACACGTTTTAATGTGTTCATTCATTTCAGTCCATATGTAGTCCATATTGAAATATCAAAAACATCTTATACTCCCTCCGTCCGGAAATACTTGTCATAGGAATGGATGTATCTAGATGTATTTTAGTTCTAGATACATCTATTTGTATTCATTTATGCGACAAGTAATTCCGGACGGAGGGAGTAATAGTGAACGGAGGGGGTAGTTTCTTAAGTGAAATTTTTCACTGACCTCATCATCACCGTCAAACAGGCAACGCCTCAAAAGGACGAATATGCGAGGCTGCAATGACAAATGATGTTAGTGCAACAACTTACTAGTGAACTAGAGAAAAGCCAAGCAATGCAAGAAAATATATAACAAAGTGTATGTATGTTGAAGTACCTTGAGTGCATCGACCAAAGCACCAAACTTTGCCAATGTACTTACTGCACTAGCTCGAACAGTGGCATTTTCAAGTATCACCCTATTGTATATATAGCGTATGTATTTACTAGGGTCTGATGTCTTTGGCCCTTCGTTTCCCAAAAAGTGAAGGATCTGTTCCAAGATTAAAAAACAGCAATTCCATTAGAATTTCGTAATATATCATGACCTTGGGGTTTGTTGTCAAAACTGCTTCTACATTCCTTGAAGGAGAACGAACTTAATGCAGAGAAGTAAAAAAGATCAACAATCATTTGCACATGCTAATCAGCTTATCTGATCAGTTTTGCGCTATGATAATTCAGCTTATCTGATCAGTTTTGCTTATTTCCTACTTCCATAACCATGTTCCAGCGGCAGATTATAAAGTAAGCCAGCACAACACAGTTCAGCAACCATAAACCAAGTCTTAGGCATTTGAAAATCATTTTCTCTTGTTCAAAATGGCAGCTTATTCTGCGAACTGTAGGAAACAAAGCAAAATTTCTGCAGCTAGTTATAGTTTCAAGCTGCCTTATTTTTTGTTTATGTTTTTTCAGAAGGAAATCTTAAGACCTAGAGAGTAGAAGGTAAATAATTAGACTATAAATTAGGAGACACTACAAAGTTACAGTATCTTCGTAGTTAGTTTCCAACAAAGGATGAATTGGGAATCACCTGAGTGGACAGATATGTGAATTCACAGTCTTCGATGAATTCACATAAGTGAAATAAACCACTTTCTTTAGCATCAGGAATATCTCTAATGAGTATAATAATTGAATCAACTATAGCTTTCTTGTAGTCAAAACCACCCTCTTCACGTAAAATATTGCTCAAAAAGTTCATCCTGCGCCGATCACAAACATGTACAGAAATTAGAAGTGCCGATAACAAACTAGTCGCGATTCTTCATCAATAATATTAGAAACATATGCTACATACAGTGAGCGATATTTGAGGGGGAACTTCAAGCACAAGGATCTTATTGCTTCTACAACAACAATCTTGAATTCATCGGCTATGTCTGACATAAAGTTGGTCATCTGTTTCATTAAACGATCAACACTTGATTCATTGCCTGTCTTGAGCAGTGTGGTAATTGCAAGGGTTGCGATACTCCTGTTCTGATCAGAGATTAAACTCTCCAAATCTATGTTACAATTGGTAACGGCCAAAGGATGAGTTGATGCAACCTGTAAAGTATCAAATGAACACTGGATCATTAATAGGAACAAAGAAACATGCCAAGGTAGTAATGAGCATGCAGTCCCATAAATAATACTCCTTCCGATCGGAAATAAGTGTCATGGTTTTAGTTCAACACTTATTTCCTGTCGGAGGGAGTATAAAATTGTGGTGCCAGCTACAGTTAGGGAACAGAAATAAATAACAGTGGTGTAATTGCTTGAGCTTCCCCAAATTATGAACTTTGTAAACAGGATTAATGTTCTGCCAGACAAAAAAATCAATTGGTCAAGGCCTATTCCCTACATGGGCATTAAGAATGATGGTAGTTTTTGTATAGTAAACCATCATACTAAGTGTTCAGTGAAATAGTGATTGGAGTGACCTGTAAAAACAATAGGATGACGATATAGAAAACCAACAAGATGGCAGTTGCACCTTCCAACAATATTATGTTACTAGAAGATGCAAGTGGGGTCAACAATTTATCATCCCTTATCCACGGTTGGACGTCAGGAGTGTATCTAATATTTCAGACTTTAGGCCGTTGACTTAGGGAAAACGTGCTAACTTCCAAGTCAATTTAACACGAACACACAAACGGATAAAATGAAGAAATAAAACTAGGCATCCTAAAACATCAGGTTTGATTGGAAAATTGTGATACAAACAAAATCATACAGATTACATAGGAACAATAATTCAAGATACATTTAAACTGGACAATATAAACTAGCATCTGTGAACAAACTAACCTTGTTAAGTGTACGAACAGCGGCAAATCTAAGTACGGGTTTGGACGAACTTAAGAACAATTGCAGCACGGTGATTGCAGGTGTAAGCTCGCGGCTGGTGACACCATTTAGATCAGTTATTGCTTGTGCAGCCTCAAGTATTACCATTTCGGCTTTGTTCCGGAGACAGGACTCCAGGAAATCAAAGAAAGGGCGATCTCCACCTTGTGTATTCATGCCTGATTCTCTAATAACCTGTTTATACCAGTCATGTTTCAGATATCTACGCATATACAATTCTGCAGAATGCAAAAATCAGAAAACAGTACCTGGCTAGTGTACCGGATAAGTAGGCACTGAGCCAGAGGTGAGCGAACTGAACCCCTTGTCAGGCTAGTGACAAGCTTGCTAACAGCCAACCGGTCATTTTGCCTAATCTGAAAATTTAGAATGAAAATATGAAATGTACATGTTTAGATAGCCCAGTAGGAAGAAAGCAAACAAAAAGTCAAGTGTCATTCATAGATCATTTGGCAGAGGTACAGCATGTTTCCACGGACGTACTTGGTACAGGATTGCTTTGAGAGGTACTTAGTATTGCATGTTTTCGAGAGGGTACTTATTATAGCATGTTCCCAAAAGGGAACTTAGATAGCAAGCTTCCAAACGAGTACGTAGAAATAATATATGTTGTTTAAAATAGGTGAATTACATATCTGCATGTAGCTTGATTCATTTGAAAAGGTTTCAGAGATGTATGCCACTACTACTTAAATGCACAAACTAAAACGTGAACTCACTTGATGAAGAAGAGCAAGGGCATGAAACTGAACAAGAGCAGCTCTCGACTGTACAGCCTCCTGAACCTCATTGCTCCATCTTTTCACAACTTCCGGACTAGTCTGTTCAGAATTAAAGGATATGACGAAAACATTGATCAGGATCTGTAGCTGTCACCTGTCAGTAACCTGCAATTGCATAAATGCACAAACTAAAATGTAGCACGCACCTGAAGCAGGTAAATGCCACTAACAAGAGCCGCACTGGCAACAACAGGGTTCTTGTCAACGATAGCTTGCTTCAAATACCTCTCGATTTGGGTGAGAAGAGTTGAATCAATGATGCGGCAAAGAACTCTAATAGCATTCGCACGATACATATCAGTCTTGCTATTCATATCCTTCATCAGGGAACTTGTCACTATAATAACCTACACCCGATGAAACACAGATGAAGTCAATCTCAGAGCCCACAAAATTCACATAACTGCAAAGTAGATGCCAGCATTCAGCAACCTCATCTGCTGACGGCGAGAGTTCCTTGATCATGAGGTACACCATCCTCCTAAGTCCAGCATCCTTGGACTGAAACAACTTGGTCGTAGCGAAGAAGACCTCTGTGGCCTCTACCTACAAAAATTAACACGCTGAGATACCTATCCAAGAGCACGGGTCCTGGAACTAGCACAGAATCATCACTTTCCCATGATCCACAGAAAAATAGCACTGCACAAACATGTGATTCTGTGTACTCTTGGATCCCCAGTTTAAAACATGTACAATTTACGTTTTTACTCTGCTCATTATGTTCCAATAATGTTATTTAGGGTGTTGAACTTAAGCAAAATAGCAGTTACTTTCAAAAAAAGTACCAATGTTAAAACTTCAAATTTTCGTGATTGCACATGCGTTATGCCAAAGACATGTGGTTCAATCAAACAATATTGGCAACTTTACAATCGCTGCAGCTAAATGTCAACAGCCAGGCCCAGCAATTTGAATCCAGAAGCATAGCTAAAACATGATAGAAGAAAAATGAGATATACTGCATTGGAGTACCTTGGTAAAGGTGTCGCCCTGGTTGAGCAGATATAGAAGCTTGGTGATCACCTATGGCAATAGACGATGCATCAATATTCATCCGAAGAAGTGAAATCGGAAGAGCGTTCGAGTTGAGAAGTGAGATCTAGCGGGAGGAGGATCAAAATGGGAGTGGGCAAGCGCACCTGGCAGCATCGCCGCGCGTCAAGCTGCGGGTCGTGGAAGACACGGGCCTCCTGCAGGACGGCGCCCTTCTCGATACCGAGGAATGGCGAGTAGTACTCTGCAGCAAGCAAACGAGCATTAAGTCCCAGCACATTACACTGCACATGGGCATGGGAGCGGCGATCCGCGCCGCGATCGCGCCAGATCTAGGGTTCGGCGGGCAGCGGATCTGGGCACGCGCGACCAGACGCGCGAGCGCGCGAGCCGGGAAGAGGGAGAGGAGGCGTTCGCTCGTGCGTGTGTGCGTACCTTCCTCGTCTAAGTCGTCGTCCTTCTTCACGACGAGCGGCTGCGACATGGCCGCTACTGCGGTGGAGCGATGCGCGCGCGGATTGTGCGCCCGGGTCGACCGACGACGCCGCGAGAACGGCGGTGGGGCGCGGCGGCGCGAGGGCTCCCGCGAGTCCTTGTCTCGCTGTTTTGCGAGGGAGGACTGAACGGGAGGGAGGAGGAGGAGGAGGAGCCGCTTACAGAAATGGAGAAGCGAGCGGCATGGACGATGGATCTGAATCTGGAAGACGGCGGGTGGGCGGGGCGGGGGCAGAGTAAGGTGCAAGCGTGCGTGTTTACTTTCGATTCGATTGAACTATGGCCACCGACGTATTTTTCTATAATGGACTCTTTGATGTTTTCTAAAGATTTTCATGAAGAGGATAGAAATTATTAGGAAATTTTAACTATGTATATGAGCTATTTGCGTGGCAACTGTTTAAAATATGACATTAAATTTTTTAAATTTTCTAGTGAACGCCCAAATTTGTCATGCAAAAACAGATAAAAATGTCATGCTCGTGTATAAGATTTGTCATGTTCTAAAATCAAAATTGTCATGTGGTGTAAAAAATAGTCATGTTGCAGTGAGTAATTGCCATGTGTTCTATCGGGATCGAATGTATCCAGGTTTTCAAAACACTAAAGCCTGATGTTAGATTTATGTCACGATCTTATTTGCATGGTACGATCGAATCTTTGCGGGTTTTATTCAATCAATCAAACTTTACAACATTGAATTCCTTTAATCTGGTCAAAATAGGTCATCAATCCTTAGTAACAAATAATTTATTTGATGAGTATGTAGTTTGATTAACGGTAGTCCATACACATCCTCATGCTAACAAAACTGATGCTTACCAAGGTGACGAGTTTTTTTAGAACCCCAAGGCGAAGAGTCATGAAAGTGCAACCCTTAGATGTCCCAATAAAAGATTTATTAAATGCATTTCAGTTTAGTCTTTTTAAAGTGGAACATCAACAGTGACTCATACCCATAATTTCTTGGGTTGTTGTCTACCCAAAGCTTTGATGTATTTATAGGTTTTTAATGAATACAAATTCACCCCGAAGCCATACCAAAAAGAGGACACAAACAGGTGGCGATGTAAAGGTGTTGGAGCACCGATCCACCCAATATCTACACCGTTGGTGGGACAGTTGGGCTAATTTTGGGCTGAAAATTGAAGTCTAAGCCCGAACCGAATAATACACCGAGCAACAAATCAAAGCTCGGGCCCAGCCCAAGAGACAAGCCCGGCTCCGCCCAGCACAGATTCTTTTGGGCCAGGCTTGGGACGGTTCGTCGGGCCGGGATGCCCATGCCCAGGTTTAGTTGGGACATGCGCTCTAATTTTCTCCATATATTGTGTTTCACTAAAAAAATGTGCGGACGTCCTGTGAATCGCGAGTGGGTTGAGGCCACGGAATAGGCGAATGATTTCGGGGCAGATGGCATCGTTTGGATCCATTAGTGATCACCCGTGTTGTGTCGTCGGTACACAAAAAGATTTGGAGTTGTACCATGGAACATAATCTCGGGAAAACGGTGCCACGAGTGCGTCTCGCCGTGGCGAGCTAAAGGGAAATAGATGTTTCATGAGCACCAAAGTGCAGGATGACACATGATGGTGAGAACAGCGGTGAAGATGATGAGGCTCTTGCTGAATTTGGTGAACATAAGATTGAATCTTTGCTACCATGTTATTTTTACAGTCTGCTCCCATGCCTTTTTTTGTTGTTCGCTTCTAAGTAATTTCAATTAAGCTTGGTGAAGTTGGCCTACAGAGTTGGGACATGCATGGATTTCGGAGTTGAAAAAACACCATTGTCGGTGGGATTGGTACAAGTGTTGGCCGACTAGGGAGGAGAGATAGCGACATTGCAAGTTGCTTCTGAATGGTATCCAGCATAAACAAAACGAACTACTGAAATATGTTGAACCTTCAGGCCTCCAAGATGGACGAAGGGGTTCGTGTCTTCGTCCCTATGCATGAAATCTTGGTTTATAACCGGTGCCTGAAGTTCTCTGGAGCAATATGTGTGCATCTGCGCAAAATAAAATTTCTTACTTTTTTGCTGGTACCCATGAACATCAAAAGGTCGTTGATGAGGGGAAGGATCATCGAACCCTAGGGCAACAGGATGAAGAGGAGCATGCCATGTAGATGGATGTTTCTGATGCTTTCTTATTGAAAGAATGTCTCTGTTGGCATTGACAAGTGGACATACTTAGAGGTGTGGAATGGCGGTCAAACTGTTGACTAATGGTGGGCTTTAAGTTACTAGACGAGCGTCGCACGGTCCAATGTCAAAGACAGATGTCCTGGTGAGAGTGAACACCATCTTTTATAGGAGTAATGTCATTCTCCATGGCCATTCCGAGACATATTGTCGTGCAACTTTCGTAGTTGCCTTCCATGACTTGAGTTCATTATTATTTTGCTTTGCATGATTAGATAGAGTTGGCATGACATTTGTGACAAGGCCACCATTCATCATTATTTATATGTTACGCTAGATCATTCCACATCACGGTACACTGTTAGAGACATTCATCTGTAGTCATCATATTTTCTAAGTTATGAGTAAATAAAAGTGTGACGTCATCTAGAGTGTTGCCCCTACTTGTGAGGAATAAAAAAGGCCAAAAAGATCCTAAGAAAAAGAGCCGAGAAAGAGCACAATACTATCATTTATACACACTTATGATTTAGAGTAGCACCATGTACTTCATATAGAGAGTTTTCATGTATCACATTATCATACTAGTGGGATCTTTTATATTATAGAAATTGGCTTGTTTATTCCAATGACAGGCTTTCTCAAAATGTTCGGGGTCTTCATGAGTAAGCAAGTTGGATGTACTCCCACTAGTTCATTTGTAGAGCTTTCATACATTTATAGCTTTAGTGCACCTATTAAATGGCAAGCCCTACTCCTCACACCAATATCAATAGTAAGGCCTCTCCATTGCCTAACGGTCGGTTGCATTGGTGTGAGACTTTCTTAGTGTTTGTGTTCTTTTAAAACCTCCATCGTCATTCTATTTGGCATTTAAGTGCGAACACCAAGGCTTGTGACTTGGGCATTAAGTAAAGTGTTGAGTTGTTGAAAATGGAGAGTCATGGATTTGGTTACTTGACCGATGCTCTGGGTTGTGTTATGACAAGGTGTTTGAATATGATAAAGCCTTGAGTGATTGGAACCATGAATTTGATACATATGAGTATTAATTGTTATAACATGAAAACATTGAACCATGAAAAGCAAGAGTTATTTTATTTGCACGTTTTGATGTTACTTTTATTATTAACCATAGATTATTGCTTTCAATCACTATTATCTTGAGTTCACAACACATAACATCATTTGATCAAGATTTGTGCTATGTAGAATTCCACATCAAATATTATTTTTGTTTTATCATCTACCTACTCGAGAACGAGCATGGATTAAGCTCAGGATGCCGATACTTCTCAAACATATCTATAATTTTGTATTGTTTCATACAATTATAATATCACTTTAATTACTTTTATAGTAATTTATATTTTTTTTAAACTAACCTGTTAATTTTATGCCCAGAGCTAGTTGCCATTTTTTGCATGTTTTTTGATTTTATAGAAAATCCATATTTACGGAGGTAAAATACAGAGGATTTAATGCGATTTTCCCCATGACCCAAAGATTCCAGAAAGCGGCGGGACTTGCTGAGGGGCATCCAGAGGGGCCCACGCATCCAGGTGACGCATCTTGGGGCGACTCGCGCCGGTAGACCCCGTGGACCCCCTGAGCACCGCATGCCGTCCATTCTCCCGCCTATAAATTCCATATTTCATGAAACCCTCTGTGCCAAATTTCTTCGTTTTTTGCCGCCGCAAGTTTCTGTTCCGAGAACATCCAATTCGGAGGCCTGTTTCGGCACCCTATCGGAGGGGGCATCCATCATCAAAGGCTTCTTCATCAAGCTTGCTGCACCCATGACCATGTGTGAGTAGTTCCTTTGTGACCTTAGGGTCCATTGAAGTAACTATATGACATCCTATCTCCCTTGTGATTCAATGTAAAGTTCTCGTGAGCTTTCTTAGATGATCGGGATCCATATGATGTAACTAGTGGTGTGTTTATTGGGATGTGATGAATTGTCACTCTATGATGAGATTGTTCATTGAGATCAATTGAATCTTTTGAAGTTTCTTTGTTGCATAATTGAATAGCTTTGTATGCTCTCCGATCTATTTGTCTTCTTTGGCCAAGTTTGATGGGTAGTTCTTTAGAGGGAATTGTGCATTGTACTGGGTTAATATCTTGCGTGATCTATGTCCCAGTTACAGAAAGAGACAAGACACGTATTCTATTGTTGTCACTAAGGATAAAACAATGGATTCTTTATCACACTGGATGATATTTTTATTGTCTACGTTATGTCATCATGCTTATTGCAATGCTTTGCTTGTCATTAACTTAATACGTTGAGATGCATGCTGGATAGCAATTTTGGGATGGAGTATTAGTTGCAGATGCAGTTGGATAATGGTGTACATATCACATACGTAATGCCTATATGAGATTATACCATGAATGATCATAGTCATAAATATAAATATTATATTTTAATCATTGCCTAGCTGTAATTTGCTCACCACACCATAATTGTATGCTTGTAGAGATGTCACTAGTGAACCTATGGTCTGTGGGTCTATCTTCTTATACTGAAAACTTTACCAAAAAATATTATTTACTTGATGTACCGTTTTGTTTATTTATCTATATATTAATTCCTACCATATTGTGCAACTTAATCGTGTAACTAGCAAGACAGGAAGCTTGACAGCCTTCTTGACATTTTGGGACAAGCTTTTATTGTGTTTTGTTTGCAGGTACCAGTGACTTTATTTGTTTGAAAAACTCCTTCTGGTTCAAGAAACCTTGGTTCTCTACCGAGGGAAACACTTATTGCTAGGTTACTTCACCATTATACTTGGGGGTTACCCAACCACTCTAATGAGAGAGCAAGCACTTACAAACACTATAATTTAAATCACTACAACTGAAAAAAATACTGATTTATGTGCTCCATCTGGGATCGATACTCCTGTTTTGAAAAGGTTACAACTAAACCATGTGCACTCGCAGGCCATCAGGTGCACTCCTTACTGGAGCCCACCATGGTCGAACGACGAGAGGCGACGAAGGAGGAGAAGGGCGGTCCATTAGGTTAGTCGTGCAATGCTAGGCAGTGGCGCCACATGGCCAACGGTCGATGATGAGTTCATGGAAGTGAATGCAAGAACAAGAGAGAGAAAGAGGTGGGATAAGAATGCGGCTGCGATGGTGGACGAAGTAACTAGCCCATGTAAAATCATGTGGGCATATTTGATGTGACGTAACAAATTATACAAAGGGCTAGTTGGGAATACACTTCTATAAGTGAGGTGTAGGACTCCAACCCCCAAAAATCACATCACATACGGACGATGGTTGATTCACCGCTACGTAGCAAAACCGCTAGAAAGTGCTTTGCGGGGATTTTAGATCGAAAGGTTAGATATGATCGCGGAGTCTAGATAATGTTTCTATGTGACCTCATTTCTGTACATTAGAGCAACTCTAACCGATCCTTCAAATTTTAGAGGAGCATACGACCAAGTATCCTTTAGAGGAGCACATTTCCTTCTCTAAAAATGATTATTTCGAACGTATCCGTAATATTTACTGCAGTAAAAAAATGAGTAGCACAAACACAAATTCAGTGCACACAAACACAAATTTGGTTCGAACAAGTACATAAAACTTACTAAAATGAAATTGAGTGCTGATTTAGAAATATGTACATAGACATTTAGATCAACTTAAGTGAAACTTAGTACTCGCTATATGTCTCTTCCTCGAGTCCCTTCCAGTCCGCTCCGCTCATCCCACGCACCATAGGTTCAGGGTCTTGGTCGTCGTCGTCGTCACTACAGAGATTGATGACCTTCGTCGCCCCAGCCACATACTGCTCGTAGAACCAATGCTTGATACGTCTCAAACGTATTTATAATTTTTGATTGTTTAATGCTATTATATTATCATTGTTATATTGTTTTTCTTGACTAGCCTGTTAATTTAGTGCCTAGTGACAGCTTCTATTTTCTGCTTGTTTTTTGTATCGCGAGAAATCAATATCTACATAGGTCAAAGTCACTTGCCTTTTTTATTACTTTTTTTGGCAACAAGAAACGCATAAAGCTTCGGGAGAGATCAAAAGAAGCTACCAGGGGCCCACACAAGTACCCCGCATGACATGGGAGCACCTGTTGAGAATATGCCCTACAACCAGTAATATTTGTATTATTTATTTCCATGTTTATAATTAAGTGTTTATATTCTATGTTATAACTGCTATGGTTCTTGAATATGTGATTCGGAGGAAAACTCATAAGCACGTGTAGAATCATAAACGGTAAAACCTGAGTCCTATTGCCTCTAGGACTATCTCAAGTGTTGTATGATGATTATGTTTTCCTGACCATAGGCACTTGTTTAGTGAAACGAGGATCGTGATGTCTACTACGCAACTTTATTCTTGTAGATTTTGTTGGGCCTCCAAGCGTAGAGTGATGATCCACAAGTACAGGGGATTAATCGTAGTCCTTTCGATAAGTAAGAGTGTCGAACCCAACAAGGAGCAGAAGGAAATGATAAGCAGTTTTCAGTAAGGTATTCTCTGCAAGTGCTGCAAGTAACAGTGATGGATAGTTTTGTAGCAAGGTAATTCGTAACAAGTGACAAGTAGCAAAAGTAAAAAAGGTGCACCAAGGTAGCCCAATCCTTTTTATAGCAAAGGACATGCCTGAAAGTACTCTTATATTAAGCAAGCGCTCCCGAGGACACGTGGGAATTTCTGTCTAGTCATGTTCATCATGTTGAGTTGATTCGCGTTCGTTACTTTGATAATTTGATATGTGGGTGGACCGGTGCTAAGGTGTTGTTCTTACCTGAACAAACAACCTACTTATGATTACCCCCTCTCACAAGCATCTACAACTACGAAAGAAGAATTAAGATAAATCTAACCATAGCATGAAACGTGTGGATCCAAATCAACCCCTTATGAAGTAACGCATAAACTGGGGTTTAAGCTTCTGTCACTCTCGCAACCCATCGTCTACTTGTTACTCCACAATGCCTTCCCTTAGGCCCATAACATGGTGAAGTCTCGTGTAGTCGACGTTCACACGACACCACTAAGAGAAGCAACAACATACACATCATCAAAATATCGAACGAATACTAACTTCACATGATTACTTATAACAAGACTTCTCCCATGTCCCCAGGAACAAAAGTAACTACTCACACATCATCAACATGTTCAAGATCAGAGGTGTAATAATGGATATCAAGGATCTGAACATAATATCATTCGCCAAGTAAACCAACAAGAATCAACTACAAGATGTAATCAACACTACTAGTAACCCACAAGTACCAATCCGAGGTTTTGAGACAAAGATTGAATACAAGAGATGAAATAGGGTTTTGAGATGAGATGGTGTTGGTGAAGATGTTGATAAAGATTGGTCCTCCCACAAAGGAGGAAGCGTTGGTGATGACGATGGCTTCGATCTCCCCCTCCCGGAGGGAAGTTTCCCCGGCAGAATCTCTCTGCCGGAGATCAAAAGGGCCTCTGCCCAGGTTTCCGCCTCGAGATGGCGGTGATTCGTCCCAAAAGTATCCTTATGTTTTTTTCTAAGGTAAAACACACCATATAGGAGAAGAGGGGGGTCGGGAGACCTGCTGGGTCCCCACAAAGCAACAGGGCACGCCCTGTTGGCTTGTGGCCAGCAGGTGGCCTTCTGGTATATTTTTGGCCCAATAATTCTTATATATTCCATAAAAATTCTCCGTGAAGTTTTAGGTCATTTGGAGTCCAGTGAATTTTCAGCTATTTGTTGGTTTTCAGGTCTAGAATTCCAGTTTCCAGTGATTTCTCTCTCTGTGATGTACCTTGCATATTCAGAGAGAAAAAGGCATAAGAATTGTATCATAACGAGGAATAAAGGACAAGAATGACATAAATATCAATAAGAATTCATGATGCATAATGGACGTATCACAGAGTTTTATAGGACAACAACAAATTTCTCTCAAGTGGATGACCTAAGGATTTTCAATCCGTGGGAGGTATAGGATGAAGATGGATCTCTCAAACAACTCTGTAATCAAATACAAGAAATATCTTGTGTCCCCAACACACCCAATACATTGGTAAATTGTACAGGTGCACTAGCTCAGTGGAGAGATGGTGATACAAGTGTAGTATGGATACTAGATATAGGTTTTTGTAATATGAAATGATAAAAATAGCAAGGTAACAAGTAACAAAAGTGAGCGCAAGAAAACAAGACCTAGTGTTCATACTTTCACTAGTGTAATCTCTCAATGGTGCTAACATAATTGAATCATATAACACCTCAACGTGCAACAAAGAATCACTTCAAAGTTCCTATCAGAGAAAGTAGGATGAACATATGTATCAAACTCTATGCCTAGATTACCCCAGTGGCACCACGGAAATTCGCAAGTTGATTACCAAAATATATGTCAAGTGATCTTGATTAATTACCCCATTGTCACCAAGGGTATCCACAAGCAAGACATACATCAAGTGATCTCTAATCTAAAATATTCAATACAACATAGGAAACTTCAAAGATCAAGACTCAATTCATCACAACAAAGATAGAGAGGGGAGAACACCATATGATCCAACTATATTAACAAAGCTCATGGCACATCAAGATCGTGCACTATCAAGATCATGAGAGAGAGAGAGATCAAACACATATCTGGTAGTACATACCCTCAACCCGAGGACGAACTACTCACACACCACAATGAGAACGGAGGAGAAGTTGGTGGTAATGACGGAGATGTCCTCATCGGCGTCCCGACGCCACCGTAGGAGAGGGGGAAGAGCCCCCCCCCCCCTTCTTCTTCCTTGGCACTCCGGGGAGAGAGGGAGCTCTCCCCTAGATGGATCTCTCTGTTGTCTTATGTTTTTCGCAACTGTTTTCGGAGCCCTTCTGTCGGTGTCAAAACCGGCGGATCTCGGGTAGGGGGTCCCGAGCTGTGAGACTAGAATCGATGGTAACAGGAGAAGTGGGAGACGATGTTTACCCAGGTTCAGGCCCTCCTATGGAGGTAATACCCTACGTCTTGCTTGATTATATTGATGGTATAAGGGTTACAGAGTTGATCTACCTCGAGATCGTATGACTAAAACCCTAGATGAGTTCCGTGTTGGCCTACAACCTAAAACCCTCCGGCTTATATAGACGCCGAGGGTACCTAGGGTTACACATGGTCGGTTACACGTTTAAGGGATAAACATGCCTATTCACTACTCCAAACGTGGAGGACACGCCACGATTCCCGAAGCTTCCTTCCTAGAGACAGGGTCTTTGATCCATCCAATGCTTGGCAAGTGGCCCATATAGTCCGGCCCATAAGAAACAGGTTGGCCTCCCGAAGACCCCTTAAACCAGGACTCCCTCAGTAGCCCCCGAACTAGCCTCCAATGCCAAGGGTCCCAGCTCCAGCTGCTTCATATGATCAGAGTCTTCGGCTTGCGAGGCGAGTTCCTTTCTCCAAACAGTGATTCGACCGAGTTCAGTTCGGCCTCCGCCGACGTGTAATTTTCCCGATCATAGATCGTCCGAACACCATGTATAACCCGGCCCTGAAGGCCAAACGTCAAGGAGTAGATAGTGCCCCCTGACAACCTTTCAGATGAAAGGTCACGGCCCACCACGACCGCTAAACCAGTAGCAAAAGCTCGATTCGCGGTTCGAGGCCGTTTTCATCAGCACGATTCATCAATGCACAGATCGTGCTCCGTTTCACACGGGATATGTTTAATCATGCGCGTATAACGGCACGCACGTCTTGGGAAGCGGGGGGATTCACGGCGCAGTGAAGGGAGGCTAACCGGCGACAAGCCCAATAAAAGGGGAAGAAAACCCCAAGGCTTAACCGCACTTCCCATTCGCATCCCCGCTTCCTCAATATCCTGAGCCTCCAGAGCCCAGATCTAGGTTTTCCACCCCTCCTCCTCCGAGCTCAGCCATGGACGGCTCAGGCTCCAATGATAAGTGGGAGGCTTCCACGGTCACAGACCAGGACATCCGGGACCTCAAGGACGCCGGTTACCTCCCTGCCAACATCTTCCACCGCGCCGCGGAGGAGGGCCAGGTGATCCCTACCCCCAAACCAGGCGAGAGGGTGGTCTTCATTCCTCACTTCATCCGAGGACTGAGCTTCCCGCTCCACCCCTTCATTAGGGGCCTCATGTTCTTCTACGGACTCGACTTCCACGACCTCCCGCCGAACTCCTTCATGCATATATCGGCCTTCATCATCGTCTGCGAGGCCTTCTTGCGGGTGGAACCACACTTCGGACTATGGCTCAAGATATTCAATATCAAGCCGAAGTGTGTCGCAGGCGAACACGCAGACTGCGGCGGAGCGGTCATCAGCAAGCTTCCCCGCGCAGTATGGCCATCCGGCACCTTCATCGACACCATCAAGACTTGGCAAAAAGAGTGGTTTTGCATCACCGAGCCAAGGGAGGAGGGCGGAATTGTTCCTGCCGAATTCAGATCCGGCCCACCGACCAGATTGACCTCATGGGTCCGAAAGGGCCTCGACTGGGGGTCGGATACATAGGTTGATGACCTGCAGAGGGGCATCGCCTCCATGATCAAGGACAAAATCGAGCTGACCAGCGTGGTCCAGATTATGCTCTGGCGGCGCATCCTCCCCTGCCAGCACCGGGGCTCTCCTATGTGGACTTATCGGACTGACGATGAGCCTACGATTCGTCAGCTCTTCCGCACCACTCGGGAGAAGCTATGGAAGGCGCTGTTCAAGGCGCAGGAGAACTGGCCAGCCAAGAAGGAGGACCAGGGCCTGCGCGCCGATAAACCCCCTTCCGAGGTATAACATAGTTTTGCTTGATCGGCTTCATTTTCCTAAAGAAAAGCTAAGCACTTTCCGATCACTTCCGCAGGAATGGCTAAGCAAGGCCACGGGCATCAAATGTCCGTCTCCACAGCCCGAAGACCCTAGGTCCCAGCTGTTGTCGGAGATGCTCGTCGTGGCGCCTTACAAGGCGCCAGAGAAGAAGGAGCAGAAGAAGAAACCAGGCCGAGCAGGCCTGCGCATCAGGGACCAGCCGGGGGCTGTGTCCGAGGAAACCCATGCCTCCTCGAATCAAGAGGAGGAGCACGAGGGTGAGGGGGGAGGCGATTCCCCCCTCGCAGGAAAGAGGGCGGCGTCATCGGACACCGCAGAGGGTGTACCTCCTCCCGCCCCGAAGAAAGCGCGCCGGACACGGGTAGTTCTGTCCGACGACAGTTCGGACTCGGATACCGAGTCCGAAGACTTTGAGAGGGTTCCACGAAGGAACCTCAGGGTCAAGCCCCCAGCTCGAAGGTAAAGATCCGAAGACCTCCTGAGCTATTAGTGCTAAGTTTTGAACGTCATTAAAATGTGAGCGCCTATTGACTTGCAGCCCACCACGTGCTCTCCCCACCGATCAAGTCTCGGACGGGGAGACCCCGCCTGCCGAGCTAGAGGAGAGCGGGACTGCGTCGCACCCCTCTCCGCCGGGCGCCATGAAGGATGCCGCGGAGGTGTCGTCCTAACAGGCTTCTTTGGAGCCGGACACCAGAGGTGGGGGCGACGACGTCATGGTCGAGGCTAACGCCTCGGCCGCCGAAGACCGGGGGGAAAAGCCCCTCCCGGACACTGAGGAGACCGGACGAGGGGATGTCCAGTCCCTTCCGAGGTCGTCTTCGGAGCGCACCATGCCTCCGGAGGCACCGGTTCAATCCCCGGTTGTAGATCGGGTCAACCGATCTCCACCGGCGCCACCGACCAATGGGTGGACGGCTATGGGGGAGGCTCTGTCAAGCGCCTCCATCTCCGAGGAGCATCGCACCCTTATGGGTGCGGTATTGCAGAGCATTCAGTCCGTAGACAGTGGACTGAAGGAGGCCTTCAACGGTCTCCTGACGGGCTTTCAGGTGAGCCGCGTAATGCTCTGTTTGTGAAATATTAATTTCTTTGAGTTATCATTATATACATGGCAGCCCCCGAGCCCTAGGTAAGTTTGGAACAAAACTTACCTGGGGGTCAATCGTGGATCATTATCCGAACTATGTACAGGACAGTATTTGTTCGGAACGTTCTAACAGCCCTTAAGAGGACCGGTCATAGGATCATATTTATGACAGTTCGGAAGTTGTGAACCCATGTAACTTGATATGGTTTTGTTTTGTACAGGCTTCGTCATCGGCGGCGAATATTAATGCTGCCAAGCTGGACGAGCTAAATCGGAAGCTCAAGAGCTCCGAAGATGAGCTCGAAGCTCTGAATAAGAGATTCGACGAGGCGCAAGGTAAGCCGGATTAGAATATCCAAATTTATCATGACCGTACTGTCAATGCAGTATTTTTGATATGTTTAATGCTTATGCAGCCTCGGCGAAGGAAATTGAGAAGCTCAAGGCCGAGCTTGAGAAGGCAAAGCAGGAGGCTTCGGTTGAGAAGGCGGCGGCCAAAGAAGCGGCTACCGCGCTGTCCGCCCTAAGAGCCACCAGTGACAAGCATGAGGCTCGGGTGGAGGAAATCCAACAGGAGCTCAAGGACGCCGGCCAAAAGTGCGAGGACCTTGAGCGGAAAGGCAAGGAGCAGGCCACCGAACTATCCACCCTAAAAACCAATCTCCAAAAGGAGCGGGTGGATAGGCGGTCTTTTGAAGAGCAAGTCAGCCAGGCCAAGGCTATCATGGATGGTAAGCCGTATTTATTGCAGTGTGTCTTCAGGGATAGCAAGTTCGAGTTGCTTACCCAAGTATGGCGTTCCTCAGGCGCCTGCTCGGACCTCCAAAAGAGCACAGCGGACGCGAACCAGTTCTATGCTTCGCGGGGAGAAGGAGATGAAGCTCGGCTGTTTTGGGCGCAGTTTTAAGCCCCCGAGCACTCTCCTCTCCTTGTTGAGCAGCTGAAGCAGCTGATGGAGCTACACCGGATGGCAGAGCCGGCCATGAAGGATCTCTGCATCCGGCTATGGCCCAACGAGCCACTGCCGGGCAGCTACTTCGGCCTGGTGCAGAAGCTGAGCGACGCCTCGCCCCGGATCGACGCGCTAAGGCGGTCCTCCTGTATCGAGGGAGCTCGGATGACCTTTGCGAAGGCCAAGGTGCACTGGCCGGGGCTGGATCCGATGAAGATAGCCACCGCCCCTCCGCCTCCTGGAAAGGAGCATAGGTGCCCCAAGCTATACTTCTCCGGAGTAATGGAGGGTGCTCGGGCGATAGAGTCGCAGTGTTTGAGAGAGAACACTTATGAGTAGAGCGTTGTAATATGTCCGAAGACCTTTTAACGCGTTTATATGTAAGATGCATGGTTTATCATGTCTTTCGTGTTTTGCATCCTTTATAACTCCTGTGTGGCCGTTAAAACTGAAAGCTGCGAGTCGTCGGCTTCAGCCCCCATGTAGATACTACGCGGGGTGACCCTTAGCCGAGCTATCGGTACCCGAAGGCGGTAGTGTGAGGCGGACGAGGCAATCGGACCATAATGCTTTATTGCTTTCACTTAGCCGTAGGGGCGCGAGAAAGGAGTGCGGGGGGCTGATGACTAGCCCCCAGGTGTTTGTGATGTTCGGATGAACCGTGGCCAAAGCCCATATCACATGGTTTGTACTAATACCAAACCCATCGTATGACACGGAATAACCTCTAACGAGGTTTATTTAAGCTCGGATTCGCAGACCGGTTCTCGCATACTATGACAGTCAGTTTTCGGCTTTCTCCGCTGAGGTGCTTGACCAGGCTAGCCGAAAGCACAATCGCAGCGGTTCTTCCTTTGCCCTTTTAGCCGAACAAGCGGAACGTAAAGGGGCAAGCACAGGAGCCGGGCAACCCAACTATTGACCCAAGACATAGTTCGGAACCAATGCATATAAAGCGGAATTCCAAGACGCCGAACGCAAAATCAGTTGTGCTTAGGGCGATTTTTTAAGTTCGAGCCCCCGGTCTATTAGCCGGTTGCGTCATAAAATATACCGAACAGGTTCGCAAGAAGAGGGAGAAAATAGAGGGTGTGTCCAAAAGAGACAGCGAAGCGATCATGTATAAAGGATCTGTATTTTGCTCAACAACTCTTATTATTCAAATTGCTGATGCGACTGTTTACAGGTATTTGAAAATAAAATATGAAATTTACAGGAGGTGCTGTACCAGGGATCTTCAATGGGTGACCTGACGTCCTTGATGTGCCCTGTTGTTTGTCCACTCCTGCGCCTCATAAAGAGTTGTATACCGCTATGGGTTTTGTTGTTCGGCGAGCGGACTTTGGAGAAAAATCTTGAGAAGTCGCCGAAGTGTGAATGAGCCTTACGCCTTAGAAGGTACTTTATGGTACCTGCGGCGTGTCCGAAGATGTTTTGATGGTGATAGCTCGGTCCAACCGAACACTTACCCTTTGATAGTTTTTCCCCACCGCTGCCCATGGAATTTTAAGCACGAAGTTGTGCCTCCTCAGCACGTACTTTGCTGGTTCTAGGGCTGTGCGATGGGGGCGAGTCCCTATTTATGGGGAGAAGAAGGTTCTGGGACTTCGGGTTGAAACTGAGCTCGCTTCCCAGCCTTATGTGCCTTTACGACGCATATCAGCGTTTGCCGATCATCACTGTAGTGGAATTCGGCCGCCAGGGCCAACGCATGTTCCTCAGTTCGGAGGGAGCGCTCCGTGTTGCCGTTGAAAGTAATGACCCCCTTGGGGCCGGGCATTTTGAGCTTGAGGTATGCGTAGTGTGGGACGACATTAAAGCGAGCGAACGATGTACGACCAAGCAGGGCGTGATAGCCGCTGCGGAAAGGTACGATGTCGAAGATCAAGTCTTCGCTTTGAAAGTTATCGGGCGAGCCGAACACTACTTCCAGGCTTACAGAGCCCGTGCACCGGGCTTCGACGCCTGGGATCACTCCTTTAAAGGTAGTGTTGCTGGGTTTGATCCTTGACAGACTATGCCCATCTTTTTCACCGTATCTGAGTAAATCAGATTGAGGCTACTTCCTCCGTCCATTAGGACTTTAGTGATGTGGTACCCATCGATAATGGGGTCTAGGACGAGGGCCGCCGAACCTCCGTGACGGATACTAGTCGGGTGATCTCGTTGATCAAAAGTGATCGGGTAGGCCGACCATGGGTTAAACTTCGGGGCTACAGGCTCTACGGCGTAGACGTCTCGAAGGGCGCGCTTCCTCTCCTTTTTAGGTATATGAGTGGCGTATATCATGTTCACCGTTTTTACTTCTGGAGGGAATTTCTTTTGTCCACCACCGATCGGACCGCGGGGCTCATCCTCGTCCTTGCTGTGTGGGCTCTTGCCTTGGTCTTCGGATGTGAGCTTGCCGGCCTGTTTGAACACCCAACAATTACGGTTGGTGTGGTTGGCGGGCTTCTCTTTAGTGCCATGGATCTGGCAAGGCCTCTCCATGATCTTGTCCAGCGGGGTGGGTCCGTCGCGATTGCCTTTAGGAGGCTTCTTCCGCTGCCCAGGCCGGGAGTTGCGGAAACCGGCGTTAACGGCCGTGTCATCGGCATCACTATTGTTGTGTCGGCGCTTATTTTTGTTGCTCTTTGGTTTCCCGTTTCCATCCCAAACTTCGGAGGTTCCGGGGTCTTCGGGGTTGTGGCTACGTCTTGCTAGCCAGTTATCCTCGCCCGCGCAAAAGCGAGTCATGAGTGATGTAAGGGCGGACATTGTCCTTGGTTTATCCTAGCCGAGCTGACGAGCCAGCCACTCATCCCGAATATTGTGCCTGAAAGAGGCTATTGCTTCGGCGTCCGGGCAGTCAACGATCTGGTTTTTCTTGGTCAAGAACCGATTCCAGAATAGCCGCGCGGATTCTCCTGGCTTCTGAACGACGTTGCTTAGGTCGGAGGAGTCCGGCGGCCGAACATAAGTGCCCTGGAAGTTAGATCGGAATGCATCTTCTAGATCCTCCCAGCACCCAATGGAGTTTTCGGGGAGGCTATTTAACTAGTGCCGAGCTGGCCCCTTAAGCTTCAGGGGTAGGTACTTGATGGCGTGGAGGTCATCTCCTCGTGCCATGTGGATGTGGAGGAGGAAATCCTCGATCCATACGGTTGGGTCAGTTGTCCCATCGTATTGTTCTATGTTTACGGGTTTAAACCCTTTCGGGAACTGATGCCGCATCACCTCATCCGTGAAGCACAGTGGGTGGGCAGCGCCTCTGACCCGAGCTATGTCGCGCCGGTGATCGGCGTCTGTCTTAGCCCGGTTTCGTTCCTGACCTTCATTGTTGCGGTCGAACCAAGGCCGGTACCCTTCCCGTCTATCGGGTGAGTATCCTCTGGATCCGTAGATGGATCGCGTACGACCTGCTCTATAGTCCAGGTCGTGTCGCAGGTCGAACCTGTCATCGGGCTCTAGTGGCTCTTTTCCCCGTCTACGGGGTATCGTCGGCCTATATCCGGTGTCGTCAGCCGTCCTGTCTCGTCCTCGAGGAGGGCGGTCTGGCTTGTCGTATGGGGTATGTTTGGGAGATGGCGTATCAGTGAGCTCGTCATCGAATTGTGGCAGCAGCCTTCTGCGTGGGTAGCTCTTAGGTTGGTCCGATAGACCGGTACCGTATCCTTCCTCAGCTGAGAGGACTCTCGTCCATCGATCGTTGAGGTCGTCTTGTTCGGCTTTAAGCTGCCATTCTTTTGCTTTCAGGCTGCGGGCAGTGGCTATAAGTTGTTGCCTGAACAGTTCCTGATCTTCAGGATTATCGGGGATGGCGAAGTCATCGGCTTCTGCGATGTCCTCCTCCTCGGTAGGGCGGCGGTAATTGTCTTCCTTAGAATCATTTAGATCGTCGGGGTTGCGCCGGTCTTCCGGCCTCTCCTGACCCTCTAATGGGTGTTCAGGGATTTCGGGATCGCCGAGGTCTTCCAGGGTGTCTCCGTCCCCGGTGCCGTCGATGGCTTTTCTTCCCTTTTTTCCTTTTGACCGTTTATGCGGCTTTCGGCGTCTTGACGGCGCTTCATCCGATTTGTCGCCATCATTTTTCGGAGTGTCCACCATGTAGACGTCGTATGTGGAGGTCGCAGTCCATCGCCCGGTGTTAACGGGGGTGAGGGCGCGATCCTCCTCATCCATGTATTCTGCTTCCTCAGAAGCATAGTCCAACATGTCGGTTAAATCCTCGACAGTGGCTACCAAGTGGGTGGTGGGTGGGACGAAAAATTCGTCCTGACCCGCCTTGAGCCCGGTCTGAGCATAGATCGGGGTTGGGTCGTCGGCAATCTTCATCGACGAGATCCGATCTAGGGCCTCGTTGAGTATCGAGAGCTCGATCGGGTCGGCCTGCTCGGAGCTTCCGGAGTTAACCTCCGATGCGTCCGCGCGGGGGGAGTGTTCGGCAAGAACAGGTGTCCGGGCATCCGGCACTATGACCGGGTCCGGACCGAAAGTTGGGTCCTCGCCCGGGCAGATCCCGTGGGCGGGGCCGAAAGATGGATCTGAGGTTAAAGCCTCAGAGTCTTCGGGCGTGGCAGGCGAGACTGTGAGCCCGGTAAGTGACAGGTCGCCCCGAGAATCTACGGAGAACTCTAGGTTTCCGAATCTGACCTCTTGATCAGGGGCAAAACTTCCGACATGGCCTAGATGGCCGGTCGGGTCGGCGTGCAGCACAATGCTGCCGAAAGCGAAGATTTGTCCGGGGACGAAAGTGTCCGTATTGCGGACCTCTTCGTTGATGACAAGGCGAGCCATCGATTCCTTTGGCGATCACAGTGGAACTCTCAATGAAAGCACCAATGTCGGTGTCAAAACCGGTGGATCTCGGGTAGGGGGTCCCGAGCTGTGAGACTAGAATCGATGGTAACAGGAGAAGTGGGAGACGATGTTTACCCAGGTTCAGGCCCTCCTATGGAGGTAATACCCTACGTCCCGCTTGATTATATTGATGGTATAAGGGTTACAGAGTTGATCTACCTCGAGATCGTATGACTAAAACCCTAGATGAGTTCTGTGTTGGCCTACAACCTAAAACCCTCCGGCTTATATAGACGCCGAGGGTACCTAGGGTTACACATGGTCGGTTACATGTTGAAGGGATAAACATACCTATTCACTACTCCAAACGTGGAGGACACGCCACGATTCCCGAAGCTTCCTTCCTGGAGACAGGGTCTTTGATCCATCCAATGCTTGGCAAGTGGCCTATATAGTCCGGCCCATAAGAAACAGGTCGGCCTCCCGAGGACCCCTTAAACCAGGACTCCCTCACCTTCATCATTTCTTTTATAGCTGCTGGAATTTTTACACGATTTTCCTCTGGAAAGTAGCTTCCTTGCGGCCTAAGGAGAGCTCCAACCGAATTACGAGGTGGCCACAAGGTAGGGAGGCGCCCTCAGGGGGTAGGGCGCACCTTGGTGCCTTGTGGGGCCCTTGGGCACCGTCTTGCATTGATTATTTCTCCCCAAAATCATAGATATTCCATAAAAAATCTCCACAAATTTTCATCGTTCTTGGACTTGTATGGTACGTTTTTTCCGCGAAACAAAAAACATGCAAAAAATAACAACTGGCACTGGGCACTAGATTAATAAGTTAGACCATCAAAATGATATAAAAGTGCACTAAAACCATATAAATTAATTGCAAACATGGCTTGAAGACTTCATAAAATTACAGATGACGTATTAAATGCCGACAACTTTGAGAGTATGATGTTAGAAGAACGATCATATTGAATTGACTCAAGGTGTTTATTATACTTAGAGATGTTATCGTCCAAGTCTACAAGTTTATAACACGAAGATTTTATGTACACCAAAATTCCTTAGACCATGCGAGTATCAAGTCACTTCATACTCGATGATAAACTTCGGGGTTGGTCCAACTTCATCTGTAACGCGGTGATCATGGCGATAACTTTATGGGTTTATCGGAAAGTATGACAAGGGGCAAGATAGCTGATACGTCTCCAATGTATCTATAATTTTTGATTGTTTCATGCTATTATTTTATCAATCTTGTATGCTTTATACACCATTTTATATCATTTTTGGGAAGTAACCTATTAACCCAGTGCCCAGTGCCAGTTGTTGTTTTCTGCTTGTTTCTGTTTTTTTAGAAAATATGTACCAAGCAAAGTCCAAACGCGACGAAACTTTTTGACAATTTTTCCTGCACCAAAAGAGACCCTCGAAACTTTGGAGGGAGTCCACACATTGCACCTGGGAGCGATAAGACAGGGGCGCGCCCTCCACCCTTGTGGCGCCCCTCTAGCCCCAATCAGCCGCCTCTTTGGCCTATAAATTCACATATATTCCAAAAACCCTAGAGGAGCACCTGAAATATTTTTTCCACCACCACAAGTCTCTATTCCTCCACGATCCCATCTGGAGGCCTTTTTGGTACTCTGGCGGAGGGGGAATCCATCATGGAGGCCATCTTCACTCAACCTTACTGCCTCGCACATGATGTGTGAGTAGTTCCCACGGGACCTACGAGTCCATCTCTCTCTCTCTCTCTCTCTCTCTCTCTCTCTCTCTCGTTTGATCTTCAATACAATGATCTCTTCTGAGACCTATTCGATGTAATCTTTGCGGTGTGTTTGCGATGAATTATGAGTTTATGTTCATATTATTCATTGAAAATAATTGATGCAATCTGATATTTATTATGTGTGGTTTCATATAGCTATGTATGTGTTTCGATCTATAAGTTTGTTTGTCCAAGTAGATAAGTAGATCGTTAGACGGAGTGGTGCATAGTAGTTGGTTCAATCTTGCAGCGTCCTCACTCTATGTGAGGAGGAGTAGCGAGACAACATTTGTATTGTTGCTACTAAGGATAAAACGACGGGGTCTGAACATATTATTTGGTTTTACTTTGTCTACATTACGTCATCTTGCTTAAAGCATTACTCTGTTTGTCATGAACTTAATACCATAGATGCATGCTGGATAGCGGTCGGTCGATTGAGTAATAGTAGTAGGCGTAAGCAAGTTTAACGGTCTACTTATCACAGACGTAATGCCTATGTATTGATCATGTCATGAATAATTACATAATTATTCGCTTTTCTATCCATTGCCCAACAGTAATTTGTGCACCCGTCGCTGCTATGCTCGTGAAAGAGATACCTCTAGTGAATGTTATGGCCCCCGGGTCCATCTTCCTATTATATATATATATATATCAAAAACCTGCACAAATATTTTTTGTTATCTATTTTAATTTTATTTATAATTATCTATCCTACACTATCAGATTTAATCTTTGCAATTAACGAATACAAGGGGTTTGACAACCCTCTTGCCCGCGTTGGGTGCAAGTATTTGTTCTTCAGTGTCCATGTACTATTGACCGTTCGTTTGGATATCTTCCTATTCATTGATAAACCTTGGTTCTTAACTAAGGGAAATACTTTTTTCTATTTTACAACATCACCCTTCCTCTCCAGGAAAAAACTCAACCCATTCACAAGTAGCAAGAATAATTTCTAGCACCGTTGCGGGGGGAAGCTATGAAACAAACTGGAGGTACATGCACACACACACACCTTATTTGCTTGCTTTATTTTTTCTATATTTCATGTTGACTCAATAAAATAAAGAATAAAGCCACATAGATTCTCATCCACTTGCTGATCTTTTCAAATTTGCTGCTCGTCATAAACCAATAGCTAATAATGAAGAAGTTATATGCTATTGGGACACATTTATTGAATGAAAAGCATGATTGCAAGGTTGTTAATATGAATTCCATGAACGTCAGTTTTGCTAATGATCATGATTGGGGTGATGATGTTTCTTTTGATCTTGAAAATTTATTTAAGTCTCATAATGAATCTACTATTGATAAAGAAATTTGCAGTAGTATTGGAAGTGGGTTTGGAAGAGTGTGAACTTTAGGTAAAAATAATCCCACATATTTAGAGAGTGTTCATTCTTATGATTTTATCGATAAAAGTGGGTTTGGAGAGGTCATGACTTTAGTTGATGTTAATCCCACTATCTTGGAATATTGTAAAACTATTCTGCATGTGGATCATGGCGAGAATATTTTATATGATAGCTATATTGATGAATTATATTATGATCCAACATGTAACTATCACTACACCACGACACAACATACGTGACACACCAATGTGTCGGCATAGGGTACCTTTGCCGACAGATAATTTGTAGCTAACACCAATGCCGACAGAAGATGAAAGAGTTGGAGGACTTGTTGTGGGCAAAGGTATTGCCGACAGTTGTTTACTTCTCGACACTTGTTCAATCGGTATACACCCAACCTACACTGACAGATGGTATGTCCACATACACCCTACCTACGCCGACACTTAATCACACAACATACACCCTACCTATGCCGACAGATAGCCTGTCCACATACACCCTGATACGTCTCCAACGTATCTATAATTTTTGATTGTTTCATGCTATAATATTATCATTCTAGGACCATTTATTTGCCAATTCATATTATTTTTGAGCACTAACCTATTAACCTAGTGCCCAGTGCCAGTTGCTATTTTCTGCATGTTTTTGGCTTTTCAGGTTTACAGTACTAAACGAAGTCCAATTGCCACGAAACTTTTTGATGATTTTTTCTGGACCAAAAGAAGACTTGGAAGCTTTGGGAGGAGACCGGGGGCCTCATGAGGCCCCCACAAGCCAACAGGGCGTGCCAAGGGGGGGGGTCGCGCCCTGTTAGCTTGTGGCCGCCCCCCTCGTCTCCTGATGCCCCTCTCTGGCCTATAAATTCACATATATTCTAGAAACACTAGGGGAGCTCCCGAAACACTTTTTCCGCCGTCGCAAGTCTCTGTTCCGCCGTGTGCCCATCTGGAGCCCTGTTCCGGTGCCCTGCAAGTGGGGGGATCGATCACGGAGGGCATCTTCATCAACCTTGCTGCTCCCATGATGATGTGTGAGTAGTCCACCACAGACCTACGGGTCCATAACTAGTATCTAGATGGCTCTCTCTCTATGTTCTTCAATACAAAGTTCATCGCATCTTCGTGATGATCTATTCGATGTAATCACTTTGTGCGGTGCGTTTGTTGGGATCCGATGAATTGTTGGTTTATGTTCAGATTATTCATGAAAAAGATTTGAGTCTTCTCTGAATTATATGATTCTTATTTGCATGATTATTATAGCTTCGCAAATCTCTCCGATCTATGATTTGGTTTGGCCAACTAGATTGGTCTATCTTAAGTGAGAGAGGTGCATTGTTGTGGGTTCAATCTTGCGGTGCTCTATATCCCAGTGACAGAAGGGGACAAGACACGTATTTGTATTGTTGCCACTAAGGATAAAACAATGGGGTTCATTCATATTAATTGAGTTTACTTTGTCTGCACCATGTCATTGTTCTCCAAGCATTACTCTGTTTTACTTAATACTCTAGATGCATGCTGGATAGCGGTCGATGGGTGGAGTAATAGTAGTATATACAGGCAGGAGTCGGTCTACTTGCTTATGGAAGTGACGCCTATATACACATGATCATTGCAATGAATAAATATTGCATAACTATGCGCTTTTCTATCAATTGCCCAACAATAATTTGTTTACCCACCGTATGCCCACTTCGAGAGAGATGCCACTAGAGGACACTATGGCCCCCGTCTATCCAAATATAAATTTACAAACGCTATCATTTCCTTGTTGCCATTATTTCCTTTTTATTGATTATGCAATTTATATTTATCCAACTATCAACTTGAAAGCACATTTGCTCCCTTGGTGATTTTGGTAATTAATAACAACATATAGGTCATTGAACTAATGTTTCCACAAAGCATATTTCAGGAGAAGTTCAATGATAGGGATGGCAAAAGGATTGTGGAAATACCCCAAGATGCAAGGAAATGGATTGGCAAAGCTTCAAGCTAGAGGACTCTACATTTTACTTTGTGAGAAATCACTTTGAGTCCATAGGAAAGCCAATACTATTAAAAGGGGGTAAGGTACTGTTGGTGAACAAATTGCTCATACGTACACAAGTGATAGTCACCAAAAACACCCACAAGCTCTTCCACAAAAGTCTGTCCAAAGTCAAATATCAAAAATCGGGCAACCAACACTTTCCACTCGGTGCCACCGATTCCCAAACTCAGACAGACCCATGCCAAACCCTAGCACATCGGTGCAACCGATTCCACTTCGGTGCCACCGAGTTTGGGTTGCCAACTTTCTGTTACCTCGATTCATAAAATTGGTACCACCGAGTTTTTTGGATCGGCGTCACCGAGTTGCGCAATCTGACCGTTGGTCACCAAATCGGTACCACCAAGTTTTATATATCGGTCTCACCGAGATTCAAAAGTTGTCACCTTTTGGTCACTTCGGTACCACCGAGATTCACACATCGGTGTCACCGAGTTGGTCACTTTAGGTGTAACGGTTGGATTTTTGGAGATGCCTATATATACCCCTTCACCACCACCCACTCGAAAGAGAAGCACTCAAAACTATTCCATACTTGCCCCAACCTATTTTCTGAGAGAGAGCCACCTACCCTTGTGTTGAGATCAATCCATTCCATTCCAACCATATGAATCTTGATCTCTAGCCTCCCCAAGTTGCTTTCCACCAAATCAATCTCTTTTACCATAGCCAAATCTGTGAGAGAGTGATTGTGTGTTGAGGAGTCTATCATCTTGAAGCACAAGAGCAAGGAGTTCATCGACATTGCCGAGCCTATTGCCTTTTGGAGGGTGGTGCCTCCTAGATTGGTTAGGTGTCGCTTGGGAGCCTCCTACTTCGTGTTGTGGAGTTGAACCAAAAAGTTTGTAAGGGCAAGGAGATCGCCTACTTCGTGAAGATCTACCCATAGTGAGGCTAGTCCTTCGTGGACGAAAGCCGTTATGGAATAGTCAAGGTTGCTACTTCGTGGACCCTTATGGGTGGAGCCCTCCGTGGACTCTCGCGACCGTTACCCTTCTTGGGTTGAAGACTCCATAAACATGGGCGTACGATAGCACCACCTATCAGAACCATGGGAAAAATCTTCGTGTCTACAAATTGCGTTTGATCCTCCTACCCTTCCTTTTCTACTCATGCTTGTTGTTACTTTCCGCTGCTATACTCTTAGACATGCATGTATAGGGTGTGCTTGACTTGCTATGAATGCTAAAATTTGCCAACACTTAAAATTGGGAAAAAGTAGATTTTATTTGGTCAAGTAGTCTAATCACCCCCCTCTAGACATACTTTCGGTCCTACAAGTGGTATCAGAGCTTTGGTCTCCATTGCATTGGTCTCACAACCTAGGAGAGTATGGCGTCTAGTGAGGGAAATTATCACCGTAGAGGTCCGTACTTTGATGGCACAAATTTTGCTAGTTGGAAACACAAAATGAAAATGCATATTCTTGGTCATAACCCTGCCGTTTGGGCTGTTGTTCGTGTTGACTTGCAAGGTGAATTCTTTGGTGATGGAAAGGAACCGGATCGTGAAGCGACCACGGATGAATTGAAGATGGTGCAATACAACGCTCAAGCATGCGACATTCTCTTCAACTGCCTATGCCCCAAAGAATTCAACAAAATCAGCCGTCTTGAGAATGCAAAAGAGATTTGGGATACTTTGGTTGATATGCACGAAGAAACCGAGTCCGTGAGAGAATCCAAGTTGGATGTTCTTGAAAGTCAGCTTGACAAGTTCAAGATGAAGGATGGTGAAGGAGTCGCGGAGATGTACTCTAGGCTAGCTCTCATCACCAATGAGATTGCCGGCTTAGGAAGCGAAGAAATGACCGACAAATTCATCATCAAGAAGATACTTAGAGCTTTGGATGAGAGATATGACACCGTGTGCACATTGATCCCAATGATGCCCAACTACAAAGATCTCAAGCCTACGGAAGTCATTGGAAGGATTGTTGCTCATGAGATGACACTTAAAGACAAAGAAGAGCTTGACAACAAGTCTAGCGGTGCTTACAAAGCCATAAGTGATGCTCCCGCAACTTCAAGCGACAACCTTGTCACCAATGAAGAGATAAGCCTCATGGTCAAGAAATTCAACAAGTTCTACAAGAATAGAGGCAAAGAACGAAGCTCCAACTCAAGATATGAAGAGAAGCGTTCGTCAAGTCGTGACCGCAACTGCTACAATTGTGGGAAGTCCGAACACTACTCCAATGAGTGCACGGCTTCCTACAAACGAAGAGAAGAGTCACCTAGAAGACGAAGCTCAAGGAATGAATCACCTCAAAGAGAGAGAAGGAGTAGAGATGATCGTTATGAACGAAGACCCTCAAGGAGAAGTAGGGATTCAGAGAAGAAGGACAAGTACACCAAGAGCTACACAAGAAGAAGACATCAAGCTCATGTTGGTGAATGGGTTTCCGGCTCCGACTCCGACAACAACTCCGAGAGAAGCTATCACTCCAACTCCGACTATAGTCAAGATGAAGGTGTTGCCGGACTTGCACCAGTGACTACCAACTCCTATGATCTATTTGATTCACCAAATGAAGGGAGTGGAAGTTGCTTCATGGCTAAAGGCTCCAAGGTATCACACCCCGAGTATCTTGATTTCGATAGTGATGAAGATGACTTACTTTGTGATGATGACTTGCACTTTGATAATACTAGTAATGTTAGTCAAAAATAACTTGATAATTCTCATGATAGTCAAGATAGGTCATTTGATGATGATAAGATGAAAATAGAACAACTAACTAAAGAATTAAACAATCTTAAGTTAGCCCATGAATCTACTCTCGAAGATCATAGAGAGCTTGTAAGAACTCATGAGAAGCTACGCTTCGAGAAGCTCACCTTGGAGCAAGAGCATGAGTTTCTTAAAGCTATCAATGACGATCTCCGAAAGAAGACTTCATCTTATCTAGCCAAACGATTACTCTTGTCTACATTTATGCCTCAAGTTAAGTCTAAGCAAACTAGTAACAAAGGCAAGAAAGGTTCTTCATCTAGTAGCAACAATAAAAATGCTAAACCTAATGATGTTGCTTCTAGTAGTTCTATTGATTCCACTAATGATGATTCTCTTAGCCAAGTTACACTTGAGCAAGAAAATGCTTTATTAAAAATAATTATAGAGAAAGGTATCTACAAGAGTCTTGCCGGATGTAAGCAATTTGAGGAAATTGTACGCAAGCACGGAGGATACCGGAAGAACCATGGCATTGGCTACTTCAACGCTAATGGAGTTGAATGGGAAGAAGGTCAATACCCCAAGCCCAAGTTTGTTCCTCAAAAGGAGAAGTATGAAAATACTCCTCCCAAGGGAATAAACACTCAAGATGACCTTCCACCACAAGACCACAAGCTCAAGGGCAAGAACAAGCTTCAAGAGGACATTGACTCGTATAAAGATGAATCCCAAGCTTTGGTGGAGTGGGTTCCCAAGGCTACTTCAAGCTCAACTTCTACAAGGGCTACTTCAACACCTAGGATCCCCATCAAGTTGATGTGGGTCCCCAAGAAGAAGAACTAGAAAGTTCTTGAGGGGTGACTCCGCCAATGAAATTCACTCACATTCATTATTGACAAGAACTATTTGCAATCAACATCAACTCTATGCAATAGTTTAAGGAGTCACACATTCCCTCAAAGGTAAGCAAGGGACAAGGTAATCAACAAATCAATGGACATCATCACACATGCTTTGCACTCCATGACCATAGATATCCTTGTATTTGTCTCTTGTGTGTTGGGACTAACCCATGTAGGTGAGAAGAGTAAAGAAACAACAAGGATGCTCCCAACTCTTGGTGATATCCATCAACCTTGAGAATCCACCACTACATCACCCACATGAAGTCTTCTACGACAAAACCTAAGGTTAGTTTATCCCTCCTATGGGGGGATGTCACATCAAGGGGGAGCTTTACTCTAAGACTTGAGTTAAAGCATCTCTTAGTATGTGACAACATTAAATGCTTTATGTAAAAGTGGTAACCCCACTCATGCTTAAACGATGAGTATGACCTATGATCAAGTATTCTTACTTGGCTCCTAAGTCAATATACTCATATATAGATGACTCCGTCATCGCCAAAATGCTTGATAGATGCTAGAATGTTTGTGCATGTTTGCCATGATTTCATTTGACATCTTATTGTGTGAGCATGTTGGTCTGCATTTATTTATCCATTCGAGGACATCCAATTATTGCTATTTGGCTTTTGTTTTCTCTTTTGCCAATTGGATGGACAAGAATGCCTAGGACCACTCTCTAGCTATCTATGCTTTCTCACCTCATATTCTTTTCTTGCTGCATCACAAAATTTGAACAAGGACTTTTCGATCCCTCTGTGTGAGGAGCACTCGGAGTTCAACATCGACAAAGGACTGACCATTAAAACCTCTCAAGTGCATCTCGGTGGAACCAACCAAAATTCTCGGTCTCACCGAATGCCTAGGGTTGATCTGGATTTTCAATCTCGGTAACACCGATTCCTTATTCTCGGTTACACCGAGTTTCCCTGTCGGCTGACAGTTGAGAAACTCGGTGACACCGAAAATTTCGAACCGGTGTCATCGACAGCGAAGGGTATATATTCTGGCGGACACGACTTTTGAAATTCAATCTCAAGATCCCGTTTTCCTCCAACCCTAAGCTGCCGCTCCAGACCCCTGGTCGTCGCCCTTGCCTCCCCGTGCGTCTCCGCCGTTGGGAATCACCGCCGCCGACGGAATCTTCGCCGCCGTCGTCGCCGTAGAGGATCTGTCACCAAGCTAGGGTATGGATTCGACCTTCCTTGTGCTCCCCGTCCGATTCTTGCGCATTGAAGTTAATTTTATTGATAATCCACGGATTGCAAACCTTCCTATCCTCTAGAAATTCCAGTAGAATAGCGAATGATCGATTTTTTAGGTTTTGCCGTCCGCCACATGAATCTCGGTAGAACCGACGCAAAAGAATCGGTAGCACCGATTCGGTTTTTTCTGGCCAGCTGAGAACACCTCGGTGGAACCGAGTACTAATTTTCGGTGTGACCGAAAATGGTGCCAAGTTTCTGGAAAGCAGGTTGTTTGTCTCGGTGGGTCCGAAAACTTTGTCTCGGCTGTACCGACATACATTTGGCAGAATGCAAAATTTGAGAAATCTTAGTTCAATCTTTTGAAATGTCTGCATTTTGTGATGACTCATCTTCTCCACTCTTCTATACTCTATTCATAGGGTCAGAGATGTCTGCTTCAGATGATATCCAGAATGATTTCAGAGAGGAGAATGTTGTCATGAGTTCAGGCACTAGTCCTGAGGAGAGCTTTGATGATGTGCCTAGTTCTCCAGATCTGCCCAAGGCTGCTACAAGGTCTAGGAGAAAGCTCAATTCTGATGAGGAGGATGAGGACTTCATCCATGAGGAGCTGCCTAAGAAAGATGATGTTGCCACTTCTTCCAAGAAGAAGAAAGCTATCAGGAAGGAGTATGCTAGCTCTGAGACACTGAGAGCACCTGAGAGCTCCAGAGCAACTATGACAGTTGAGCCTCCCAAGAAATCTATGCCTAAGAAGGCAGGGGAGAAGAAGAGAACCAGGAAGAGGATTGTTTATGTTGTTGGTAGGCCTACCTCTATGTTTGAGGATCCAGAGGAGGCAGCTGCTGAAGAAGAGGAGGTAGTGCCAGCTGCAAAGGCCCCTCCCAAGAAGAAAAAGAAGCTTATGGCAGATGCAATGCCCAAGACTAATACTTCCAAGAGCACCAAGTCTGCTCCAAAGAAGGCTGCTGCTGCTGACAACCTCAAGAGGTTCTCCAGAGAGATCCCAGCTTCTTCCAAGAACAAGACCTCCACTTTCAGGGAAGCTGAGGATGATGATGACATCACTGCTTTGATGAAGCTCAGACCACACCTTCCAGAGCACAATGCCAACCACCTGCTTGCTGAAGATATGAAGAAGAGGAAGGATTCTGGTTTGAGGGCATGGAGAGCAATTGATCCATATGCCCAGAGGTGAAAAAAAGTTGTGGACTACATGTTCTACACCAAGGAGCAACAAGATTTCTATGAGACAATCTTGCTTGACAAGAGCCCAGCTGTCAGTGACATGAGATATGTTGACTGGAAGTATATCAAGGAGAATGAAGATTACTTTCCAAATGTTCAAGACATTTTTCATTGCATTGGCTTAGATGAATTTGTTGGCAAAGAATTCACTGCATGGAATGACGAGATGCTCATGCAATTCTACTCCACTGCTCACTTCTATGGAGATGGTAGAATTGTGTGGATGACTGAAGGAGCAAGATATGAGTCTTCTGTTGAGGAATGGGCTGCCATCTTAGGAGTCCCAGAGGTGCAAGATGGTGACTTGGATGTCTATTCTGAATCCAAGGAGAGCCATGATTCTATGAAGAACATGTATAATGAGATCCCTCTCCGCTAACTTGAAATCACACAAGTTAGGATCCATTTACTTCCTCCAGGCTGGCCTCCGCACCATGAACACCATCTTGAGGCACACATTGATGCCTAAGTCTGGAGATGAGAAGATGATTCGAGGCTATTCCATCAACATGCTGATCCATCTTGATAGACACACCAGGATAAGGGTGATGGACTTGATAGTAGAGACTGTGAAGAGGGTTGCTGTTGATCAGAAGCGCTCATGCTGCTATGCACCCTACATTCAGATGCTCATCAACTCCAAGCTGGAGAAGCACATCTTTGCTCTTCACAGGCCCCATTTGCCCCTACAGCCAGATCTTGAGGACAATGTTGTGGTGATGGACCCAGATCATCCCACATCAGCTGCAGCACAGGCAGAGGCAGAGGCAGCTAGAGCCACTAGTGCTCCAGTCCCTAGATCCAGGAACGAGCAAATGGATCTTTTGATCTCTACCATTCAAGGCATGCAGAAGGACATCAAGGACATATTGGCAAATCAGAATAGTCTTGTGAGGATCTTTGAAAATAGGATCAAGACCCTCAATGACAAAGTGGATGGGCTGACTAAGACCGTGAATGAGCTGAAGAAGGAAGTTGACAGCGTGCCCAGTCCCGACACTTCAGATGATGAGGATGACTCTCCTCTCAGGCCAGGCACTCACTTCACTACCCAGGCCAGATCAGCCACAGTGCCAGCTCCAGATTTGAGGCCTTCTTCATCAGCACCTGCTACAGCCTCCTCAGCTCCATCAGCTCCAGTTCCTCCCGTTGCTACTCCAACTCCATCCAGGACATCAGCTGAGATCTTCGCCGGCGCAGTTCTCTCGACTCCTTCATCAACAACCGGAGGAGATCAGCCCAAGATCGATTAGTTATATCTCTTTGAACTTTTTGTCAACTTGTTGCCAAAGGGGGAGAAGTGTATATAGATCTTTAGGCTTCGAGTGAGAGAGCGTTTATTTTTTATCGCTTTACAAATCATTTGATCTTTTGGTTTGGATGTGTTAAACTTATGTGGCGTTTGATCATACGCTTGATGTGTGTTGCTACTATTTCCTATCATTATGACGCTTATGAGATGATCATTCACCCTTGCTTGTTTGTGTTATGCTATGTTGTTCCTTCTTATTATTCTCGCACACCACCAAGTTGTATGTGACATGAAAGAGTGCCCCATGTACCTAATCGATTGTGCATTTGCATTCAAACGCAAATCTAAAATAATGCACAAATTTAGGGGGAGCTCTTGCTTATCACATACTTCTCAAAGCGACGATTATATTCTTTGATTATATCATATGTCGAAGCTTTGATCTATATGTTGTCATCAATTACCAAAAAGGGGGAGATTGAAAGCACATTTGCTCCCTTGGTGGTTTTGGTAATTAATAACAACATATATGTCACTAAACTAATGTTTCCACTAAGCATATTTCAGGAGAAGTTCAATGATAGGGATGGCAAAAGGATTGTGTAAATACCCCAAGATGCAAGGAAATGGATTGGCAAAGCTTCAAGCTAGAGGACTCTACATTTTAGTTTGTGAGAAATCACTTTGAGTCCATAGGAAAGCCAATACTATTAAAAGGGGGTAAGGTACTGTTGGTGAACAAATTGCTCATACGTACACAAGTGATAGTCACCAAAAACACCCACAAGCTCTTCCACAAAAGTCTGTCCAAAGTCAAATATCAAAAATCGGGCAACCAACACTTTCCACTCGGTGCCACCGATTCCCAAACTCAGACAGACCCATGCCAAACCCTAGCACATCGGTGCAACCGATTCCACTTCGGTGCCACCGAGTTTGGGTTGCCAACTTTCTGTTACCTCGATTCATAAAATCGGTACCACCGAGTTTTTTGGATCGGCGTCACCGAGTTGCGCAATCTGACCGTTGGTCACCAAATCGGTACCACCAAGTTTTATATATCGGTCTCACCGAGATTCAAAAGTTGTCACCTTTTGGTCACTTCGGTACCACCGAGATTCACACATCGGTGTCACCGAGTTGGTCACTTTAGGTGTAACGGTTGGATTTTTGGAGATGCCTATATATACCCCTTCACCACCACCCACTCGAAAGAGAAGCACTCAAAACTATTCCATACTTGCCCCAACCTATTTTCTGAGAGAGAGCCACCTACCCTTGTGTTGAGATCAAGCCATTCCATTCCAACCATATGAATCTTGATCTCTAGCCTCCCCAAGTTGCTTTCCACCAAATCAATCTCTTCCACCATAGCCAAATCTGTGAGAGAGTGATTGTGTGTTGAGGAGTCTATCATCTTGAAGCACAAGAGCAAGGAGTTCATCGACATTGCCGAGCCTATTACCTTTTGGAGGGTGGTGCCTCCTAGATTGGTTAGGTGTCGCTTGGGAGCCTCCTACTTCGTGTTGTGGAGTTGAACCAAGAAGTTTGTAAGGGCAAGGAGATCGCCTACTTCGTGAAAATCTACCCATAGTGAGGCTAGTCCTTCGTGGACGGAAGCCATTATGGAATAGTCAAGGTTGCTACTTCGTGGACCCTTATGGGTGGAGCCCTCCGTGGACTCTCGCGACCATTACCCTCCGTGGGTTGAAGACTCCATAAACGTGGACGTACGATAGCACCACCTATCGGAACCACGGGAAAAATCTTCGTGTCTACAAATTGCGTTTGATCCTCCTACCCTTCCTTTTCTACTCATGCTTGTTGTTACTTTCCGCTGCTATACTCTTAGACATGCATGTATAGGGTGTGCTTGACTTGCTATGAATGCTAAAATCTGCCAACACTTAAAATTGGGAAAAAGTAGATTTTATTTGGTCAAGTAGTCTAATCACCCCCCCTCTAGACATACTTTCGGTCATACACAACTAAACTACATATCTGCTTGCAAGTAACGAGTTCAAGGGGCTTGACAACCCTCTTGCCCGTGTTGGGTGCAATTGTTTGCTCTTTTGTGCGTATGCGCTGAAGATGGGAGTTGCGTGGTCCTCCTATTGGTTTGATAACCTTGGTTCTCACTGAGGGAAATACTTATCTATACTGTGCTGCATCATCCGCTCCTCTTCGTGGAAAACCCAACGTAGATCACAAGTATCAGGAAGGATTTCTGACGCCGTTATAGGGGAGTATCACCAACTTACTATCAAGTACCTATTCACAAATTATCATTTACTTGTTATACTTTTTATTTGCTATTATATTTTGTTTGCTATAAAAATAAAAAATAAAAAAATATTTATCTTTGCTTGCTTGCTAGTTTACTTCTCTTCTTGCTTTTCTTTTGCTTGTTTGCTTGAAGTTACTATCATGTCTGAATTTGAGGAAGTTATTGTTGAAAGTGCTAGCGAAGATAGTGCTAGTGATTCAGAGGAGGAAAGACCAAAATTTATTGATGCTACTCATGATCCTCCTAAAAATCAAGTTCCTAATAGTGATACTCACACGGTTCTAAAATCTAAAATTTATGATGTGGGTAGTGGGAACATTATTGGAAAACATGTTATTCAAGAATTTTTTTGAGTGCTCGGGAGCTATTCCTTTTACTAAAGGAACCATACTTAACGAGACAAATTGTTATGTGGATGCTATTACCATTCTAATATTGAAGCTAGAAAGAAAGTTTGTGCATCTCCATCCTATGCTTCAAAAGATATTTTTGGGACTTCCGGGTATACGCAATCCTAAGATTAAGAAAATTGCTACCATTATCCTTATGCATGAATTTGATTACATAGTGCGGGAGGTGAGAGACATATTTTCTTTCTATAGAATAAAATCTGAAGCTCCTCCTATAGAAGTGATCCTGCATAGTAAAGATGCTTTGCGTATGTTGGAATCTAGTAATTGCCAAAGTTTCAGTGAGAATATGAGGAGGAACGTCCCTCCTGAAGAATTAGCGCAAGCCTTGTTCCTCCACACTTGTGATAAATTTGAATGGATTGATAAAGGAAATAATGAAGAGTTTAGTGAAGATTGGCATGAAAATACCATTAGAGAGCCTATCAATGATGAAATTCATGTCTTATATGAAGATCCCTATGATGATGGTCCATGTTAGTGGCGATATTATAAATCCTTTTGAACACTTGAGCCCTTCAAATAGATTTGAGAAAGGTGATATATTATGTAAGATTTTGGAATAGATAGTCTTGAAGGACATGAAGGGGTCCAACACTTCATCATATGCATTATGCCTAGCTAGGGGCGTAAAACAATAGCGCCAGTTGGGAGGCAACCCAATAGTTATCTTATTTTGCTTGTTTTACTTTATGTTTTGGTTTGATAACATGATTGTTTCTACTGTAATGATTGTGTTTTTATGTTTTATTTAGTGTTCGTGCCAAGTAAAGCCTTTGGGATGACTTGCATGATGAGTAGAATTGATACGGTGCAATAACAGAAACTTTAGCTTCCAGTGCAGAATTTCTCTGATTTTACTAGTATTGGTATACAAATTCCCTAGGCTATCCTAATGTTTCATAATTTTTTGGAGTTACAGAAGTATAGTTTCTCTACATATCATTATAGACTGTTATTTTTTAGACAGATTATGTTTTTGCTTGCATAGTTTGCTTGTTTTGATGATGCTATGGATTGTATCAGGGGGTATAAGTCATGGAGAAGTTAGAATACAGTAACTTATGCAATAATAAATTATGAATCAATTTATAACAGTACCTAAACTATTTGTTATGTTTATTATACTAACGGATCTCACGAAGGTTTCTGTTGAGTTTTGTGTGCTGAAGTTTTCAAGTTTTGGGTGTTATCATGATGGATGAAGGTATAAGGAGCGGCAAAGAGCCTAAGCTTGGGGATTCCCAAGGCACCCCAAGTCAAATTCTAGGAAGACTCAAGCGGCTAAGCTTGGGGATGCCCCGGAAGGCATCCCCTCTTTTGTCTCAATCCATCGGTATGTCACTTGGAGCTATATCTGTATTCACCACATGATATGACTTTTGCTTGGAGCGTTGTTTGCTTTAGTTTGCTTTTGTTTTAGTTTACCACAATCATTGTTTGTACACATGTTCATCATGATTTGTTAGAATACTCTATGTGCTTCACTTATATCTTTTGAGCTTAGCAGTTGCTCTAGTACTTCACTTATATCTTTTTGAGCACGTTGGCGTATAGATTTTATTGAAATAATTGCACTCCCGTTCTTCACTTATATTTATTTGAGTGTTAATAAATGGTGAAGTTAATTTGCATGGCTTATAAGACTAGTCCAAAAATAATAGGTGTTCAATGAGTGCGTAATCAAAATCTTCATGTAACACATAAAAGAGAAATTGTGGGTTAATGATATTGATGTGGTAATATGAAAGGGCATGAGTACATGGTTGTCGGTTAGTAGGAATATCGATAGTTAAAGGATATTTATTTGTTGTTCATCCAAATATTGGTTATGGCGTGGTGATGATGTCTGAGCATTCTTATTCCTCGTTGAAATCCTAGTGTTGTTTAGGTCGGAGGCGCGTGATGGTTAACTCCTCCCAACCTCCTCCCCAGGGGCAAGCGAGTAGTACTTTGCTTCGAGAGAGCTAATAAATCTTTGCAATGAGTATGTGAGTTCTTTATGACTAATGTGAATCCATGGATGTACGCACTCTCACCTTTCCATATTTGCTCGCCTCTTCACTACCGTGCATTCTCCATTCTCACCACGAGGATCGGTGCAAACCTCGCCGGTGCAACCAAACCCCGCGGCATGATACGCTCTGTTGCACATAGCCTCATTATATATTCCTCAAAATGGCCACCATACCTACCTATTATAGCATTTTCATAGCCATACCGAGATATATTGCCATGCAACTTCCACTGTTACATCATATGACTAGTACACTCATTGTCGTATTGCTTTGCATGATCATGTAGCTGACATAGTATTTGTGGCAAAGCCATCGTTCATCGTTATCATACATGTTACGCTAGATCATTACACATCCTGGTACACTTCCAGAGGCATTCATATAGAGTCATATTGTTTAGTAGTTTTTCATATCAAGTTGCAAGTAAATAGAAGTGTGATGCTTTTTATAATTAGGGCACTGTCTCAATGAGGAAAGGATGATGGAGACAATGATTCGCCCACAAGTTGGGATGAGAATCCGGATGAAAAAAAAGAAAAAAAGAAAAAAGAGACAAAGAAAGAAAGAAAAAGGGAAAAAAGAGAGAAAAGGAAAAAATGAGAGAAAAGAGAGAAGGGACAGTGCCACTACCTCTTTTTCCACACTTGTGCCTCAAAGTGTGATACGTCTCCAACGTATCTACTTTTCCTCACCCTTTTGCCCTTGTTTTGGACTCTAATTTGCATGATTTGAATGGAACTAACCTGGACTGACGCTGTTTTCAGCAGAACTACCATGGTGTTGTTTTTGTGCAGAAATAAAAGTTTTCGGAATGGAACGAAACTTTTTGGAGAATTATTTCAGAATAAATACCAAAACCACCAAAGAGGGGGGCCAGGGTGAGCATCACCCACCAGGGCGCGCCCAGGGGCCTAGCGCGCCCTGGTGGGTTGTGCCCACCTCGTGGCCCCACTTGCCCTATCTCCGCCACTATAAATTCCTAATTCCGGAGAAAAAAATCAGGGAGAAAGAATTATCGCGTTTTACGATACGGAGCCGCCGCCACCTCCTGCTCTTCATCGGGAGGCCAGATCTAGAGCCCTTTTGGGGCTCCGGAGAGGGGAATCTTCGGTCTTCGTCATCACCAACCTTTCTCCATCACCAATTCCATGATGCTCCCCACCGGGAGTGAGTAATTACTTCTTAGGCTTGCTGGTCGGTGAGGAGTTGGATGAGATTCATCATGTAATCGAGTTAGTTTTGTTAGGGCTTGATCACTAGTATCCATTATGTTCTGAGATTGGTGTTGCTATGACTTTGCTATGCCTAATGCTTGTCACTAGGGCCCGAGTGACATGATTTCAGATCTGAACCGTTTATGTTATCATCTCTATATCCATGTTCTTGTTCCGATCTTGCCTAGTCATATGCACCTATTACGTGTTATGATCCGTCAACCCCATAGTGACAATATTTGGGATACTTCGCGGTGATGATCGTAGTTTGAGGAGTTCATGTATTCACCATGTGTTAATGCTTTGTTCCGCTTCTCTATTAAAAGGAGGCCTTAGTATCCCTTAGTTTCCTTATGGACCCCGCTGCCACGGGAGGGTAGGACAAAAGATGTCATGCAAGTTCTTTTCCATAAGCACGTATGACTATTTACGGAATACATGCCTACATTACATTGATGAACTGAGCTAGTTCTGTATCGCCCTAGGTTATGACTGTAACATGACGAATATCATCCAACGAGTTACCGATCCAGTGCCTACGACCTTTCTAGTCATTGTTCTTGCTAAGTTACTATTACTGTTGCTGCTGTTCCAACTGCTACAAAACTACTGCTACTACTGTTACCATTACTGTTAATATCACTATTGCTATCAAACTATCATATTACTGTGCTACTGATCACTCTGCTGCAGATATTTAATCTCCAGGTGTGGTTGAATTGACAACTCAACTGCTAATACTCTCAAGTATTCTTTGGCTCCCCTTGTGTCGAATCTATAAATTTGGGTTGAATACTCTACCCTCGAAAACTGTTGCGATCCCCTATACTTGTGGGTTATCAAGACCTTTTTCTGGCGCCGTTGCCGGGGAGCATAGCAATATTTGTTGAGTCACTTGGGATTTATATCAATTTATCACTATGAAGAATCTGAAGGATCAAAAGACCAAGATTTTTCCCTCTACTACGAGGGGAGGTAAGGAACTGCCATCACACTCTGCACTTGATTCACCTTCTGTTATGAGTAAGCTTGCAATACCACCACATGCTAGTAATCCTGATATGTTGCAAGTTATTGATGATGCTACCTCTGCTATGAATTATGCTATTGATGATGCTAGTACCATGCTTGATGATAATATGCCACTAGGAGAATTTCTTGATGAACAAATTGCTAGAGCTAAAGAAAATGAAACTACTGAAATTGATGAGATTTCTGAAACTGATAAAGCTTATGAAACTGATGATGATTATGAAACGCCTATTAGTCCTAGCTCTCCTAAGTTTGAAATGCCTACGATACCTGAAGGTTATGTTATGGACGAGGAGATAACTAGAGAAATTCTTTCTGGCAAGGATAGAGACGATCTTAAGAAATTGCTATGCAAGTATAAGGAAAAGACTTTGAATGCTAGAATGAAATGTGATCCTAAGTTTGCTACCTCACCTATCTTTGTTACCGATAAGGATTATGAATTCTCTGTCGACCCAGAGTTAATTACTTTGGTTGAATCTGATCCTTTCCATGGCTATGAAACTGAAACTGTATTAGCACATCTTACTAAGCTGAATGATATAGCCACCCTCTTTGCTCATGATGAGAAGATTCGCTACTATTAAATTCTTAAGTTGTTCCCATTCTCATTAAAGGGTGATGCTAAGACATGGTACAATACTCTTGCTCCTGGTTGTGTGCGTAGTCCCCAGGATATGATTTACTACTTCTCTGAAAAATATTTTCCTGCTCATAAGAAACAAGCTGCCTTACAGGAAATATTTAACTTTGTGCAAATTGAAGAAGAGAGTCTCCCACAAGCTTGGGGGAGGCTTCTCCAGCTGATTAATGCTTTGCCTGATCATCCTCTTAAGAAAAATGAAATACTTGATATCTTTTATAATGGACTAACCGATGCTTCTAGGGACTTCCTAGATAGTTGTGCTGGTTGTGTTTTCAGGGAACAAACTGTTGAACAAGCTGAGGAATTATTGAATAATATATTGAAGAATTATGATGATTGGACTCTTCCTGAACCACCGCCGAAACCCTCTCCGAAGAAGAGGGGTATCTTATTTCTCAGTCCTAAAGATATGCAAGAGGCAAAGAAATCTATGAAGGAGAAAGGTATTAAAGCTGAGGATGTTAAGAATTTGCCACCTATTGAAGAAATACATGGCCTTAACACACCACCACCTCCACAGGTGGTAGAGGTAAATTCTTTATTAAAGTTTAATGAAAGTGACATCCCTCACAATAAACCTCCTAGTCAATGCTTATATGAGTTTGACAACTATATTATGAAGCAAGATCATTTCAATGCTCATGTCCTAAAACAATTGAAATACAATTCTGATATGATTGCCCGCTTGAGTGACTTGCTATTTAGAATCAGCAATGATGTTAGAGGCGTAGGAAAGCATGCCTCTATGGTTCAAACTCAATTAGGACAAGTTTCTAAGTCTGAAAAAGAATTGCTTGATGAAATGAATAATAATATGCATGATTTTGCTGCTAGAGTAGTAACTAGAGATGGTAGAATGACCCAAGAACCACTTTATCCTGAGGGTCATCCTAAAAGAATTGAACAAGAATCTCAGAGAATTAATCCTGATGCACCTAGTTCTTCTAGGAAGAAAAAGAAAAAGAAAAATGATAGGACTTTGCATACCTCTAGTGAACCCAAGACACAAAAACCTCCTGATAATAATGATGTCTCTATTTCCGATGCTGAAACTCAGTCTGGTAGTGAACATTCACCTAGTGATAATGAAAATGATAATGATGATGTTCACGATGATACTCAACCTAGTAATGATAAAGAACCAGATAATGATGTTGAAATAGAGCCTGCTCCTGATCTTGATAACCCACAACCTAAAAATAAATGGTATGATAAAAGATATTTTGTGGCTAGGAAACATGGTAAAGAAAGAGAGCCATGGGTTCAGAAACCCATGCCATTTCCACCTAAGCCATCTAAGAAAAAAGATGATGAAGAATTTGAAGGCTTTGCTGAAATGATTAGGCCAGTCTTTTTGCGTACCCGCTTAACTGATATTCTAAAGATGGCCCCTTATGCAAAGTATATGAAAGACATCATCACAAATAAAAGAAAGATACCTGAAGCTGAAATCTCCACCATGCTTGCTAATTATTCTTTTAAGGATGGAGTACCTAAAAAACTTGGAGATCCTCGAATACCAACTATACCTTGCTCCATCAAAAGAAACTATGTTAAAACTGCTTTGTGTGATTTGGGAGCCGGTGTTAGTGTTATGCCTTTCTCCTTATATAAAAGACTTGATTTGAATAAACTCACACCTACTGAGATATCATTGCAAATGGCTGACAAATCAACAGCCATACCTATTGGTATTTGTGAGGATGTGCCTGTTGTTGTTGCAAATGTTACTATCTTAACGGACTTTGTTATTCTTGAGATGCCCGAGGATGACAACATGTCGATTATCCTTGGTAGACCCTTCTTGAATACTGTAGGGGCTGTTATTGATTGCAATAAAAGCAAAGTCACTTTTCATATCAATGGTAATGAGCACACGGTGCATTTTCCGAAGAAACAATTCCAGGTGAATGGTATAAATGTTATTGAAGAATCTCCGACCATCACTATTGGAAGTTTTCAATTACCTCTACCTACTGCCAAAAAGAAATATGATATACTTACTGTTGGGGATATGCACATCCCCATTGAGGTAACTTAGTGTTTTACGAAAGTTCTTCGGTTTCATGCTAATCGGAAGTGGTTGTTAATAAGACTTGATCAACCTTATTAATGAATCATTTTTGAGAGGTATGACGTCAAAGAATCTAGTAAGCACAACTCTCTGCTCCCACATTTTATTTTCTGTTTTAGTTAGTCAAATAAAATAAAATGCCATGTTTATCCTGTTTTCTGTTTTCTCCGTGCAATAAAAAATGACCCAAAAATAAAAATTCTCAGAATGCCCTGAAAATTTAATAGATATTTTTCCAAATATTTATGAATTTTTGGTGCAAATAACACCAGAGGGGGGTGCACCTGGTGCCCACAAGACACCAGGGCGCGCCAGCACCCCCAGGCGCGCCCTGGTGGGTTGTGGCCCCCACGTGGCCCCCCTCACTTATCTATTTAGCCCACATCATCACCTACCTCCAGCAAAAAAATCACCACAGCCACCATTTTCATGTTCTTGCTCTCAAACCAGCGGATTTCGATCTCTTTGCTCGAAGCCCCGTTTCTGAAACTGTTGGGAGGGATTGTTACTTGGTATGTGACTCCTCCATTGCTCCAATTAGTTTTTGTTTTAGTAGGTTATTTTTAGAGTAATTAGCTACTCTTGGTGCTACTGTAGATGAGCTTGCATGTTGAATTCTTAGAGTTCTAAGTAGTTTGAATGCTCAATATGGCCTCTACGCATGCTTAGGAGTAGTTGCTAACAATCTTACAAAGTTTTGTTGACAAATTTTTGTGGACTAAATTTTTTCAGAATTTTTATAGGAATAAAAATGCAATTCTTTAGGAGTTCTTCGAGGAGGAGATCCTCGGGAGCCTCATCAAGTGGAAGCTCTGTTCGACAGTCTTATGTTGAACCAAGCGAAAGCTCGATGCGAGATGCCGCCACCAAATCATGCTTGTGGCCTTGCGACGAGTTCATGGAAGGTGCAGGTATTAAGGGGGAATTTGATCAATTCATTGACAACACATGGCTTGCTTCCTTCATCGCAGATAAGTGCCCCCAACACCTCAAACTCATGAAAACCTTTACAAAGAAATTTAAATATTTTCCCCGCGAGTCTAGAGTTTCATTCAACCTGTACGATCATTCCTTTACCATGCCATTAGAAATGTTTAGCGAGGCATGCAAACTTCCATATGAGGGTTCCTTCGATGAACTAATAAAATCTGAGTACGAATCATTTTTAGTTAATCTTTGCTTTGGCAAAGATAGAGGGGTTACACAAGGGAGAATTAACAGCATCCATTTTCCATCACTACAATATTTTGCGCTCTTTAATGGTAAATGTATTGTAGGCAAACAAGATTGTAGCACACTGTGTGCTCATGATTTGAGCCTCTTACACACTGCCATAACTAGGAATAAGGATTATAATCTAGGTGCAATTGTTGCACGGAGGTTGCAGCTTAACGCTGCTAGTGGTAATTTTTATGGAGGAATTTATGCCTCCCGTTTAGCTGAGAGATTAAATGTTTCACCCTGGCCTAATGACCCCATCCTACCCACTCAGTATTTAGACTTTGATGCCATGAAGCGTGATAAGTTCCTTACGGGTACGGCCACCAACTACACCTATAACTTGAAATTTAATAAAAAAACCTGTTGTGCCTGTTGCTTTGCCTACTCCTGCTCTCTTTGATTTTCACACTAGGGGAAGATATTATGTTCTTGAGAGCGAAGCTCATGCGTACAACGCGGAGGTTGAAGCTGCCAGGAGGGCCGCGGAGGTTGTTCCGAGGGCCTCGATGAGCCATCGCCCAGATTATTATTCATACGGATGGTGATTACCAAGCTAGGCCAAAAGCCTAAGCTTGAGGGAGTACGTATTTCCACCGACATTACATTCATGTTCATACATTTCATTCCAGTTGTCGGTGTTTATACTTTTTCATTGTAATATCCATGCTAGATTTGTTTTCTCGCTTTCTTCTTGTGTGTTTGAAAAACTTTGAGAAAACCCAAAAAGATTTCCTACTTTTTTTTAGTTTTTCTTTCTAGCTTAGTTTAATTGTTGCATCAAAAGAAAACCAAAAAGATTTCTCACTTCTTCTTTTACTTGCTGGGAGCTTTCCCGTGTAAATAGTTTATCTCATTTTTGTTTTTCTTCTTTAATTTGCTTTCTTCAAGAAAAAACAAAAACTCCAAAAATATTTCAGTGTGTTTCTCTGAAATTCTTTTCTTTTTACTCGAGTCATACCTAGTAGAAGACCACGATGAAATTGTTGAGTGGTTCTCATTTGCATTATCGTCTATATAACAAAGAGCCCATATTACTTTGTCTTCTCCTCTTGAATAAAATGTTTGCAGATTCCAGCTTAGTCCACGACACTCTTGCACTATTATTATTTTCTTATTATTCGGTCGTGCAAGTGAAAGGCAATAATGACGACATTTGATGAATTGACTGTGGCAGAGAAAGGCGGGTATGAACTCAACTTGTTTTTGTTTTTATAAATATGTTTAACCTAGTATCCCTTGATTCAGCTCATTATGATCAAACATGTTTGCAATGACCATCAGAGATTATAGTTGTTCATGCCATGCTTAAGTAGCTAGGAGTGGATAATGATTTATCTTGGGTGTCAACATGCATTAAAATGGTTGTGATGCGGTATGATGATATGGTATCCTCCTCTGAATGTTTCAAGTGGCTTGACTTGGCACATGTTCACACATGTAGTTGAATCAAAACCAACATAGCCTTCATGATATTTATGTTCATGGTGTCCATATCCTACTCATGCTAGTATTCAATGTTGATTATATGTAATGCATGTTCATGACCGTCTTCGCTCTCCAGCTGGCCGCTTCTCAATCTAATTGCTAGCCTTCGCCCGTATTAAGCGGGAATAATGCTTGTGCATCAAAACCTTTAAACCAAGTTATGCCAGATGAGTCCACCATACCTACCTATATGCGGTATTACCCTGCCATTCCAAAGTAAATTTGCATGTGCCACCTCTAAAATTTCAAACGAACATATGTTTTGTGTGCCTGGACCGCTCATGGAGCGACAGGGGGCGGTCCGTATCTTCCATGCTAAGCGGGTTATTCTCATGACGAGTGTTTATTCACTTGTCCTTACACGAGAGGGGCGTTAATAGGGATTCCCAGTCCCAAAATCAAAAAACAAAAATAATTAAACAAAACTCCCCTAGGAATGTTGTTGGTTTGGACGGTACCCGTGGATGCGGCTCGCCGTGGAGTGTGATTGTTGGTGGAGGGGGAGTAAACCTTTACTTTTACCGCTTGGGAATCGCCGCTAATTTGTTTAGCACGGAAGATATTGATAACTCTTGGTCGTGACGTTGACAGGAAGGGTGTACCTCCCAAAATTATATCTATCTCTGTTTTAAACTTTGAGCTCTGGCACCGCTGCAAATCCATGCTTCCCTCTGCGAAGGGACTATCTATTTACTTTTATGTTGAGTCATCACCTTCTTAAATAAGCGCCAGACGGGAGAGCACTATTGTCATCCTCATGCATTGTGTATAGTTGATGTTGGGTGCAGCATGACTGGATCTTCTCTACCATGAATTACAATGTTTAGTCGCTGATTGAACTTTGGAGGTGCTCTGCATTTATGTTTTGCGGTCTCAGAAAGGGCTAGCGAGATACCACTATTGTCATATTGTATCACGATTGTTTTGACAAAGTGTTGGCACTTGAGATATCTTATTATTGCTCGCTAGTTGCTTATGTTATTGATATGAGTAAATATAATTTCTAAGAGTTATTGTTGACATGGTTAGTCATAATCTTTGCTGAAAACCCGGGTGCTACTTAAGCATATATATGTAAACAAGAACAAAAGAGTTCATAAAAGTTTTTATTTATCACTTTCAGTTTGTCAACTGAATTGCTTGAGGACAAGCAAAGGTTTAAGCTTGGGGGAGTTGATATGTTTCCAATGTATCTACTTTTCCTCACCCTTTTGCCCTTGTTTTGGACTCTAATTTGCATGATTTGAATGGAACTAACCCGGACTGACGCTGTTTTCAGCAGAACTACCATGGTGTTGTTTTTGTGCAGAAATAAAAGTTCTCGGAATGGAACGAAACTTTTTGGAGAATTATTTCAGAATAAATAAGAATTATTGGAGCCAAAATCCACTGAAGAGGGGGGCCAGGGTGAGCATCACCCACCAGGGCGCGCCCTGGTGGGTTGTGCCTACCTCGTGGCCCCACTTGCCCTATCTCCGCCGCTATAAATTCCTAATTCTAGAGAAAAAAATCAGGGAGAAAGAATTATCGTGTTTTACGATACGGAGCCGCCGCCACCTCCTGTTCTTCATCGGGAGGCCAGATCTGGAGCCCTTTTGGGGCTCCGGAGAGGGGAATCTTCGGTCTTCGTCATCACCAACCTTTCTCCATCGCCAATTCCATGATGCTCCCCACCGGGAGTGAGTAATTACTTCGTAGGCTTGCTGGTCGGTGAGGAGTTGGATGAGATTCATCATGTAATCGAGTTAGTGTTGTTAGGGCTTGATCACTAGTATCCATTATGTTCTGAGATTGATGTTGCTATGACTTTGCTATGCCTAATGCTTGTCACTAGGGCCCGAGTGCCATGATTTCAGATCTGGACCGTTTATGTTATCATCTCTATATCCATGTTCTTGATCCGATCTTGCCTAGTCATATGCACCTATTACGTGTTATGATCTGTCAACCCCGTAGTGACAATATTTGGGATACTTCGCGGTGATGATCGTAGTTTGAGGAGTTCATGTATTCACCATGTGTTAATGCTTTGTTCCGCTTCTCTATTAAAAGGAGGCCTTAATATCCCTTAGTTTCCTTATGGACCCCGCTGCCACGGGAGGGTAGGACAAAAGATGTCATGCAAGTTCTTTTCCATAAGCACGTATGACTATTTACGGAATACATGCCTACATTACATTGATGAACTGAGCTAGTTCTGTATCGCCCTAGGTTATGACTGTTACATGACGAATACCATCCAACGAGTTACCGATCCAGTGCCTACGACCTTTCTACTCATTGTTCTTGCTAAGTTACTATTACTGTTGCTGCTGTTCCAACTGCTACAAAACTACTGCTACTACTGTTACCGTTACTGTTAATATCACTACTGCTATCAAACTATCATATTACCGTGCTACTGATCACTCTGCTTCAGATATTTAATCTCCAGGTGTGGTTGAATTGACAACTCAACTGCTAATACTCTCAAGTATTCTTTGGCTTCCCTTGTGTCGAATCTATAAATTTGGGTTGAATACTTGATACGTCCATTTTGTATCATGATTTTATATTGATCTTTATTGCATTATGGGCTGTTATTACACATTTTGGTACAATACTTATGCCTTTTCTCTCTTATTTTACAAGGTTTACATGAAGAGGGAGAATGCCGCCAGCTGGAATTCTGGACTGGAAAAGGAGCAAATCTGAGATACCTATTCTGCAAAACTCCAAAAGTCCTGAAAATCTATGGAGAATTATTTTGGAATATATAAGAATACTAGGCGAAGAAAATACCAGACGGGACCCACCAGGCAGCCACAAGCCTGGAGGGCGCGCCCTAGTGGCTTGTGGGCCCCCTGGCTGGCCTCCGGTGCCCATCTTCTGCTATATGGAGGGTTTTGACCTGGAAAAAAATCAGGAAAGAGCTTTCGAAACGAAGCGCCGCCGTCTCAAGGCGGAACTTGGGCAGAACCAATCTAGGGCTCTGGCGGAGCTGTTCTGCCGGGGAAACTCCCCTCCCGGAGGGGGAAATCGAAGCCATCGTCATCACCAACGATCCTCTCATCGAGAGGGGGTCAATCTCCATCAACATCTTCACCAGCACCATCTCCTCTCCAAACCCTAGTTCATCTCTTGTATCCGATCTTTGTCTCAAAACCTCAGATTGGTACCTGTGGGTTGCTAGTAGTGTTGATTACTCCTTGTAGTTGATGCTAGTTGGTTTACTTGGTGGAAGATCATATGTTCAGATCCTTAATGATAATTAATACTCCTCTGATTATGAACATGAATATGCTTTGTGAGTAGTTACGTTTGTTCCTGAGGACATGGGATAAGTCTTGTTATAAGTAATCATGTGAATTTGGTATTCGTTCGATATTTTGATGAGATGTATGTTGTCTCTCCTCTAGTGGTGTTATGTGAACGTCAACTACATGACACTTCACCATTATTTGGTCCTAGGGGAAGGCATTGGGAAGTAATAAGTATATGATGGGTTGCTAGAGTGACAGAAGCTTAAACCCTAGTTTATGCGTTGCTTCATAAGGGGCTGATTTGGATCCATATGTTTCATGCTATGGTTAGATTTATCTTAATTCTTCTTTCGTAGTTGCGGATGCTTGCGAGAGAGGTTAATCATAAGTGGGAGGCTTGTCCAAGTAAGGGCAGCACCCAAGCACCGGTCCACCCACATATCAAATTATCAAAGTAACGAACGCGAATCATATGAGCATGATGAAAACTAGCTTGACAGAAATTCCCATATGTCCTCGGGAGCGCTTTGCTTTATATAAGAGTTTGTCCAGGCTTGTCCTTTGCTATAAAAAGGATTGGGCCACCTTGCTGCACCTTTGCTACATTTGTTACTTTCTATCCGTTACGAATTATCTTATCACAAAACTATCTGTTGCCGATAATTTCAGTGCTTGCAGAGAATACCTTACTGAAAACCGCTTGTCATTTCCTTCTGCTTCTCGTTGGGTTCGACACTCTTACTTATCGAAAGGACTACGATAGATCCCCTATACTTGTGGGTCATCAATACTCTACCCTCGAAAACTGTTGCGATCCCCTATACTTGTGGGTTATCAAAGTGTCACCATGTTTTTCATATAGAGAGTCCCTTGTTTTGTCACTTCCATATGCTAGTGGGAATTCTTCATTATAGAACTTGGCTTGTATATTCCAATGACGGGCTTCCTCAAATGCTCGACGTCTTCATGATCAAGCAAGTTGGATGCACACCCACTTAGCTTCATGTGAGCTTTCATACACTTATAGCTCTAGTGCATATGTTGCATGGCAATCCGTACTCCTCGCATTGATATCTATTGATGGGCATATCCATAGCCTGTTGATACACCGAGCTGATGCGGGACTTTCTTCTCCACTTTTTACCCCTTTGATACCTACCACCATATTCTATTCCACCCATATGCTATATCCATGGTTCACGCTCATGTATTGCGTGAGGTATAGAAAGCTGAAGCACGTTAAAAGGTACGATCCAATTTCCTCACTTGACACCTTGGTGCTTGACATTTGTATTTATGTGGCGAAGATGGAGCCATGCGATGCTAATATGATAAAATGAATGGGGGGTAAACATTCTTTAAGGATCGTATATTTTGAAAGTTTGATGATTATGTCACTTATGTTTATGGATATTACTATGTTAATGTTTGTTAATTCATCGTTTCTCAATGATCACACCTGCAATAGATTGCATGTTGGGTAGCATGTCACATCAAAAATTATGTTTTTATCATTTACCTACTCGAGGACGAGCAGGAATTAAGCTTGGGGATGCTGATATGTCTCCAACGTATCTATAATTTTTGATTGTTCCATGCTATAATATTATCATTCTAGGATGCTTTTTGGGCATTTATTTGCCAATTCATATTATTTTTGAGCACTAACCTATTAACCTAGTGCCCGGTGCCAGTTGATGTTTTCTGCATGTTTTTGACTTTTTGGGTTTACAGTACAAAACGAAGTCCAATTGCCATGAAACTTTTTGATGATTTTTTCTAGACCACAAGAAGACTTGGAAGGTTCAGGAGGAGGCCAGGGGCGCACGAGGGCCCCACAAGCCAACAGGGCGCGCCCAGGGGGGTGATCGCGTCTTGTTAGCTTGTGGACGCCCCCCTCGTCTCCCGATGCCCCTCTATGGCCTATAAATTCACATATATTCTAAAAACCCCAGGGGAGCTCCTGAAACAATTTTTCCACCGCCGCAAATCTCTGTTCTGCCGTGTGCCCATCCGGAGCCCTGTTTTGGTGCCCTGCCAGAGGGGGATCGATCACGGAGGGCCTCTTCATCAACCTTGATCCTCCCATGATGATGTGTGAGTAGTCTACCACAGACCTACGGGTCCATAGCTAGTATCTAGATGTCTCTCTCTCTATGTTCTTCAATACAAAGTTCATCGCATCTTCGCGATGATCTATTCGATGTAATCAGTTTGTGCGGTGCGTTTGTTGGGATCCAATGAATTGTGGGTTTATGTTCAGATTATTCATGAAAAAGATTTGGGTCTTCTCTGAATTATATGATTCTTATTTGCATGATTATTACAGCTTCGTAAATCTCTTCGATCTATGATTTGGTTTTGCCAACTAGATTGATCTATCTTCAGTGAGAGATGTGCGTTGTAGTGGGTTCAATCTTGCGATGCTATATATCCAAGTGACAGAAGGGGACAAGACACCTATTTGTATTGTTGCCACTAAGGATAAAACGATGGTGTTCATTCATGTTAATTGAGTTTACTTTGTCTACATCATGGCACTGTTCTCCACGCATTACTCTGTTTTACTTAATACTCTAGATGCATGCTGGATAGCGGTCGATGGGTGGAGTAATAGTGGTAGATGCAGACAGGAGTCGGTGTACTTTCTTATGGACGTGATGCCTATATACACATGATCATTGTCGTGAATAAATATTGCATAACTATGCGCTTTTCTATCAATTGCCCTACAGTAATTTGTTTACCCACCGTATGCCTACTTCGAGAGAGATGCTTCTAGAGAACACTATGGCCCCCGGGTCTATCCAAATATAAATTTACAAATGCTATCATTTCCTTGCTGCCATTATTCCCTTTTTATTTATTTGCAATTTATATTTATCCAACTATCAACTACACTACTTATCTGCTTGCAAGTAACGAGTTTAAGGGGCTTAACAACCCTCTTGCCCGGGTTGGGTGCAAGTGTTTGCTATTTTGTGCGTAGGCGCTGAAGACGGGAGTTGCGTGGTCCTCCTATTGTTTGATAACCTTGGTTCTCACTGAGGGAAATACTTATCTATACTGTGCTGCATCATCTGCTCCTCTTTGCGGAAAAACCCAACGCAGATCACAAGTATCACACCCTAACTATGCCGACACTTTATTAGCCACGCACACCATATCTATGCCAACAGATAGTCTATCAACATACACCCTACCTACACTGACAAATATTACCTTTGCCGACAGATAAATTGTTGGTAAAGTGATGTGCAACCAAAATAACAATATCTAAACAGATTCAATTATTATCTGATATATACCTGCTCTTGATACGTCTCCAACTTATCTATAATTTTTTATTGTTCCATGCTTATCATTCTAGGATGCTTTTTAAGCATTTACTTGTTTTTAATATTATTTTTGAGCACTAACCTATTAACCCAGTGCCAAGTGTTAGGTGCTGTTTTCCGCATGTTTTTGGCTTTTCAGGAATACTGTACCAAACGAAGTCCAAATACCACGAAATTGTTTAGTGATTTTTTCTGGACAAAAATATGGCCTGGAAGCTTTGGAGGAAGACCGGAGGGCACACGAGGTGCCCCCAAGCCAACAGGGTGTGCCCGGGGGGGGGGGGGGGGTGGCCGCTCCCTGATGGCTTGGGGCCACCTCCCAACTCCTCTGGACGTGATCTCTTCGCTATAAATTCTCATATATCCCCAAAACCCTAGAGAGCCTCCCAAAACACTTTTTCCGTTGCCACAAGTCTCTGTTCCGCCGTGTGCCCATCTGGAGTACTGTTCCGGTGCCCTGCCGAAGGGGGGATCGATCACGGAGGGCCTCTACATCAACCTTGCTGCTCCCACGGTGATGTGTGAGTAGTTCACCACAGACCTACAGGTCCGTAGTTAGTACCTAGATGGCTATCTCTCTCTCTATGTTCTTCATTGCCAAGATCATCGTGATTCCCACGGTGATCTATCTTATGTAATCAATATTTGCGGTGTGTTTGTTGGGATTCGATGAATTGTGGGTTTATGTTCAGATTATTCATGAACATATATTGAATCCTTGCTAGTTGTTTATATGCATGATTTTTATAGCTTCGTAATGCTCTCTGATTTATCGGTTTGGTTTGGCCAACTAGATTGATTTATCTTCAACGGGAGTGGTGCGTTGTAGTGGGTTTAATCTTGCAGTGCTCGATCCCATTGGCAAAAAGGGACACGACACGTATTTTATTGCTACCACTAAGGGTAAAACTATGGGTTTAATTCATATTAATTGGATTTACTTTGTCTGCATCATGTCATCCTCCTCCAAGCATTACTCTATTTTTACTTAATACTGTAGATGCATGTTGGATAGCGGTCGATGGGTGGAGTAATAGTAGTGGATGCAGGCAGGAGTCGGTTTACTTGTTTATGGACGTGATGCCTATGTACATGATAATTGCTGTGAATAAATATTGCATAACTATGCACTTTTCTATCAATTGCCCAACAATAATTCGTTCGCCCACTGTATGCTTTCTTCGAGAGAGAAGCCTCTAGCGAAAACTATGCCCCCGGGTGTCCTCACAAATATATTTACAAAATCTCTAAATACCTTGTTGCCATGATTTAATTTATTTTTATTTTAAATGTATATTTATCAAATTATCTGTCTATCACTACTTATCGCTTGCAAGTAACGAGTTCAAGGGGATTGACAACCCTCTTGCGCGCGTTGGGTGCAAGTGTTTGCTCTTTTGTGTGTAGGCGCTGAAGACGGGAGTTTGCGTGGTTCCCCTATTGGTTCGATAACCTTGGTTCTCACCGAGGGAAACACTTACCTCTATTGTGTTGCATCATCCCCTCCTCGTCGGGGAAAATCCCAACGCAGTTTGCAAGTATCAACTCTAAACAGATTCAATTATTACCCTCACATCCACAAGCAGGTTCAAGATGAACTCTAAACAAATTCAATTATTACCCTCACATCCACAAGCAGGTTCAAGATGAATACATACTGTACAACAATGAAAACTAGTAGAATGCCCGTGCGTTGCCACGGGCTTCTGATTTTTTTTGCTGAAGTTACATAAGGATAATGCATGTTAAATTTCACAGGCAATATAACACATACATCATTGCATAATAATTAAAGTCCACTTCACTTGTAATGTAAACTGATAACAAAAATGCAAATTAATGATGTATACATATAAAGCGATGATTCAACTAAAAATATATTACAAATTATTAAGATTTACTTGATGCGCTTAAGAAATTCTCGCACAATATCCGGATACTGCTAATTACATATAAATATATAAAAGACCTTTTACGGTACATCAGTTAAATTGTGGCCATTAATTTCTATGGTTTGACGGTTCCAATGAGGTGATACTACACCAAATTTTCAGTAGTATATCGAGCAATTAGGGGCGTTTTGGATAGTTCACTGTAAATCAATCCCGTAGGCAGATTCCCTTCCAAATCAAGTGAAGGGCATAGCTACAATTTCACGAAGTCGTCATCGTTCATTTGGCCCATCCTGCTCCGTCGCCATTACCAGCGGCTAACGCACATCTGCACGTATTGTAGAGTTTACGACCTGCGGCCGGCCATACCCACGCCCAACCCATCTCGCGCCGTCGCTCCCACCCCGAAGCGCACGGACCCCGCAACCGCGCTCATTTCGTCCGGCACCACGGACCCTATTGCCCACGACATGTTCACCGGCCTAAGCCTCCCACGACCACACGGACACCACCTCGAGCCCCGTACTGGTGCCGAGGCAACACCCTCCACCTCATCTGCCCTCTCCTCCGCTACACCCCCCTCAATCCTTTCCTCCGCTATCTGCAAGCGTGTGCTGCTGGCTGCTGCTCTGCGTGCATGCGACTGCGTCGAGCCGTCGAGTAAGGAATGGCAGCCGAACTGAGATGGATGAGCCGTGGAGATGGCAATGGCATTGGCATTGCATTGTTATTAATTACATTATTAATTATTATAATAAAATTTAAAAAGAAAATCCACCCTAATAGTTAATTACCAAAATGTCCTATAGCTAAATTCTGAGGAATTAATGCCGACCATTGGATCAGTTATAGTACACACTTTTTCAGATAGTATGATGTATCGTAAAATCTCTCGTATATAAACATATACAAATGATATTTTATATTGATAAACATTAGTGACACAAACCAATTATCCAGGGTTTCACACTTTCACCTACCCAGCCTTATCCCCCCCCCCTACCCCAAAAAAAACTCTTCCTCTTATTCTTTCCCCACTCGTCCTCACTCTCTCCATCTCCCTCCCGACTTCACTCACGCTCCGCCTCTGCATCTCCTTCTCAATCCTCTGTCACTCTCCCACGCGGCGGCCACCAGCCTGATCCGGCGAGGCGGCATGAGGCACAGAGGCGATGTGGCGGCGTCGTTTGCAGAGGAAGACGGCCGTCGATAGCGATTGGAGGCGAGACCAGAGGCGGCGGTGACGGATTCCGACCGATCTCGACGGATCCGGTCGTGGGCGACGGAGGCAACGGGCTCCTGCGCGCGGCGTGCTGATGCGGAGACGGGTGCGGGGCTGGCGGTAGTCAGCGATGTGGTGCGGTCTCATGCAACGGCGGAGTTGCAGCTTCGGCCTGCACGACTGGTCGCCGCGCTGCGGACGCTCGCACCACCACTATCACCGGCGGCGAGATGAGGCCTGCGGCGGCTGTGGCCCTGTCTGTAATGCAAGCGCCGCGCCACGCGCTAGGAGGGGCGTTATTCGTCGCCCGCGTGCTGCGCCTCCTCCTCCTCGGTGGCCGCCGCCGCTGCCGCCACCGCGTACGGTGAGGACGCCAGTGTGCTGCCATTGCTGTGTGTATGTCAGTGTGGTACTTCGTTGGCCGAATTTTGTTTTTATTTCACCTCCTGCCTGATTGCCAAGCTTGATTCAGTGGATTGAGTAGTACGCACTGTTTCCAGACGGATTGATTCTCTAGACTTAGTTGGTGACGCGGATGGAGCTAACAAAGACCAAGTGTAGATGACTTTTAATTGATGGGTTTCTTCTCTGGAATTAGATTCGGGGAGCTGCCTGGATCTAGTGTGTCATGGTACTTGTATAATTGTAGCCGTTCCTTCTTCTAGGAATGGAGCTAAGCTACCATCCCACTATCCCAGAAATGCGATTACTCTTCTCGATGTTTGAGACGAACCCAGTGAAGCTGTAGCTTAATACAACTCATTTGTTCCTATGCTCCTTTACTGTTTGCACTATCCATGTAATCACTCTGCATTGCATTGCTCCTTTTCCTGTTGCTAGCCAAGGGGTCTGACAGTTTTTTTGCTGCTAAAAAATTCAGATCATGTGTCGTTTGTCAAGGAAATCGCTGTGACCGATCCCCCGGAGCACGAGGTACGGCTTCGTATATGTCAGTAAGAGTTTTCATTTCCGAGGATTCTTCAGTCGTGCCAACGGACCCTTTGTCATGCAAGTTGAAATACATTTGTTATGGGAGTAAGGCTTATTGATTCAGTTTCATCAGCAACAACAACTGCCCTCTCATTTTCTTGTCGGGCAGTGAACCATGGCATGAGCCTTGAGCTACTGCGGCTGGCGCGCTGGTCATGTCGTGAATTCAAGTAGACATCTCTTGCATTATCAGTAGCACGTATACTATGCCTCATGCCTCTGGTTGTCATTACCGCAAAGTGTAATCTTACGATCAAACCTTTTCGCCTGGTCAGCGCCCTCGACCCTCGACCCAGATTGCAGCAACCTCAGAAGACACAGGTCTATTATATCTACGTTGGTCAAGCCTCTGGTCGGTGTTGAGGTCTATCCTGTAATCGTCGAGGTTATCCTTGTGTGCACCCAAACTCCTAAACTGCTGGGAGTACGGGTTTCCCCGGAGTATGTCCACTAACTGCTTGACGACATTCTGGTCCAATTGCTTGGTGGCAGCCTTGCGATGGGTCAGGTTAGGGTCGCCGTCATAGAAGTACAACTGGAGATGCTCTGGGCGGGAGTTTGGCCCGAAGGAATGCACGTTGTGGTATGTTGTGGTATATGGTGCCGTGCGCCCGGAACGTGTACACCCCAGACTTCATGTTCGTGTAGTTTTTATCAAGGCTGACGCCTAGGGTAGTGAACGCGAAGTGACCATTGAAGAACCGTATGTTCTCCCGAAAGTGTCTAGAGTCCGCATTCGTGCTGGACCAAAGCCTCATTAGCTCAGGGACGGGATCCGGTTCCTTGAGCTCGATCTGCTCGTTGCGACAGCAGAAGCCATCGGTCTCGGACTCAAACTTCTTGGCCTTGCAGTGATCACAGTTCGCGGCGTGCTTCAGGAGGTGTGTGCTGTCTGGAAGGTTTGAGTAGACATAGTCGAACGGATCAATGTCGATGGACCCAGCGGTAGTCATGTTCGTGTCTTCATCTCCATCCATGCTGCCAACATCGGATCCTAGCAAAATAACATCGTAGTCATGACTTAATGGACTAATATATTCAATCAAATAATAGTCACACATTGTGCTTGTTCACCGTTCAACGCACCATGTCCGCCAAATAGATAATACTCGTCATCCATGACGTCATGCGGTATCGGATTCTCGCCCATGATGCCGCTTAAGAATGCTTCCACGTCGCCTGTAACATTGTTGAACTGGTGAAAAAAAGAGGGTGTAATTTTGTGCATAAGATTGTCAGATTAGACATCTCTTACCATCGGTGCCGACATTATAAGTTGGTATGCTTGTGGAAGGGCTGTCATCTGGCGAAGCAGATGAGGCGTCCCGAAAGATGGGTGATGCACGAGAGGTGAAAGCCCGCGAGTCAGAGGTTGTGCTATCTTGAGTTGGACGTGTCATTGCAATTGATTCAGCACAAGGGGTCTTTAGTCTTGCGGCATACTTTGCCCTTCTTTGAGCACTTGTCTCCCCCTGCTCCTTAGGAGTCATGCTTTTTCGGTGTTGCATGCGCCACTCTCGCAGTTGACCATTTTTCTCTTCAACATCGATCGTTCCCTCATTAATATTCTCCCGATATTTTGATCGCCTGCGTGCGTATGTCTGTTCTCTCTGCGATTCTGTTAAGTTGTGTTTGCGTTCTCTATTACGTCGCCTGATAGCTTCTACGTGTTCATGAATGACACCAGAAGTGATGATACTTGAAGTAGGCAATACTACATCATCCTCTGAGAATGATGTATAGCTGGACTTAGTTGAAGGCAGCAGAATATATGGTTGAGTTTATACAGACTGAAGGTAGTAGAATATATGGTTGAGTTTATATGCTAACAAGACTGAAGGTAGTAGAATATATGGTTGAGTTTATATGCTAACAATACGCTAACAAGACTGAAGGCAGTAGAATATATGGTTGAGTTTATACAGACTCCCTCTGTTCCTTTACATAGGGTGTATCTGTTTTTTCAAAAGTCAAACAAGTGCATGATTGAACAAGTTTTTAGAAAAAAATATCAAAGTCAGCCAATTTATTTTATTTTATTTGTTCATCACGCAAGCTAGATTCACATTTTCAAGCAAGGTATTGCAGACATTCTTACCTGATATCGTGAGGGCGGGCAGATTCTCATCATGTTGCTTGACGGCCGCCTCTTCTTTTTTTCTTTCGATAAGCAGCTCGCCTCCGAGCTTTTAATAGCTCCTTTTTTTCATGAAGTATCACAGAGGTGTGCTGATACCCATTAGTGATATCACCGAGAGGGGGGCGGGGAATATTTTCGGCAGCATCTTGTAGATTGGTGGTAGCTAGTTCAAACATTAAAGAAAACAGATGTGACAGTAGTCGATGCAGGAAAATAACAAAGTATTGTAGGGGTAGGTTGATTTTCATCTTGCATCTTGACCGTAGCCTCTTCTTTTTTCTTCCGATAATTCGCTCGCCTTCTGGCGTTTATCTCCTCCCTTTTTTCGGCTGTCAAGGGCTTTTTCAATGTTTTTTGGCTGACATTCATGACCGCTCCTGTTGTCATGTGTTGGGATGTTGTGCTGGACATGGGTACAACTTGACCGGAATCACAAGCAGACGCATTAATCCCTTTGTGGCTACCCACATCGCTATGGAACACATCCATAGCTACTGGAACAACATAAAAGCAATAACGTAGGTTAATATACGAAAACAAATGCCTATAAGCACAAACATGTGAAGGACGTATGCGCTAATACCATTTGAAATTTGTGATACGTCCGCGGCACAAACTTGTGTGAGATTTCTGGTAGCCGGCAACGAAGCTTCATTATGTATGACTGAGATTGATGGGTTCTCTGCATCTTATGTATGACAACCAGAAAGTTAGTTGTTATCTCAACCCAGGAAAACATATTCTATACGTTTAATAATTACCTGCACTTAAATGGTAAGTATGATCAACATTTGTGATATGATCATTAGTGTGTTGGGGTATAGTTGGTTGTTCGGTCTGTTCAAGTCTCATCCGTTCTGAGGCAGTACTATGCATTCCTACAAAAAGTTGGGTTAATATAGGAAAACAAATCCCCTGTAAGCACAATCATATCAAAGACGTATCAGGTAATACCATATGAATTTTGTGCTACATCTGTGGCATAAACTTGTGTGAGATTACTCGTAGCCGGCAATGAAGCTTCATTATGCATGTCTGAGATTGCTGGGTTGCCTTCATCATCTTAAAATAAAAAAAATATGTGTCAGAAATTCAATTAGAAAGTACTATGAATGTAGAACTGATTGAATATTGCTGGGTCCTATAAGCAGTAATGTACTGATTGAATATTGCTGGGTCCTATAAGCAGTCTTATATGTAGAACTGATTGAATATTTACCTGCAATCAAATGTAGAACTGGTTGTTCGGTCAGTTCAAGTATCACCCGGTCCGAGGGAGTATTATGAATTCCTACAGGTCACACGCTTGATACATTAGACATGGCGTGCGTGTACAAGTATGTTAGGTATGATTGATCATATAAAACATGTAAGACTATATGTACACAGACTTATACCCGGAACGCTGGGGTTAATATCGTCAACAACGTCAACTTTGGGTGTAACCTTTGGGGGTTCCTCGTCAACATTTGTCCCATTCATCCGACCTGTAACACCTCAAGAACTCACTATGTCATTACGAGTAAGTGATGGTGATTGACATGTACTGCATTTTTTATAGTTGAACATATACATGGAGGCACATCTGACGCTGGCATTTGTTCTGTTGCCTTGCTTTGTGGATTATCCATATGTACCTATGAATGAACAACACAACAAAAATATTTGGGCAAACCAAAAAAGATCTCCAGCACACTGATGTGTGCCTCGTGTACAAAGTCTGCATTCTTAAGAAGCTTTTTAAAAGTCTGCGTTTTAGGTGCTATTTCATCAGCAACCTCATCTGCATAAGTTATTCTGGCGGTATTGAAATTTTACATGTTGGTATACAATGTTAGTGCCTAGCATAGTAGCAGATTACAATTTCAGCATAAATGTGATTTTTTGAATCAGCATACCTGACGTGTTGTTTTGTATGTCAGCTGCGGGCTGGATCCCGAACGCCTCACGCCAGCAGACGATGGAAGGAGATCGCGGCTCCGAGATCAGCGGCGGCGCGTGAAGACGGCGGCGCAGTGGGAAGACGGTGGCGCGTCGTTCAACAGAGTACGACGGTCAAGTCGGCCGACTCGATCCCGGTGTAAGACGACATGAGATCGCGGCAGCGGCTCCTTGAAGATGGCGGCGCGGCGTGTAGATGTTGGCGCGGCGCTGAGAAGAGGACGGCGGCGCTGAGAAGAGGACGGCGACGCTGAGAAGAGGATGGCGGCGCTGCGACCCCATGAAGACGGCGGCGCGACGGGGGCGTCTCTGGTTTAGAACCGATGGGCGTGAAGACGTTGCGACCTGGTTTTCTGTAGTTTAGTGGGTTTTTTGTTCAACCTGGTTTTCTGTAGTTTAGTGGGTTTTTTGTTGCGGGAGGGGGTGGGGACGTGAGGGGGTGAGGAAGACAAAAAAAAACCTGTTGAAAAAAACCCAGGAAGCTATTCTACCAAGTGGGCAATTAGGAGTAGAGATATGTTCACAAACATGCATATACATTGAACGCAAGTTGACAAACACATCAATCTTGACAAAGCATGTTTTGACCATCTTAACAATCACCCAAAACACACAAGTCACAAAAAGATGAGCACTATTTGTTGGTATTATAGACTTCAACTAGATGGTCTAGAACACACAAGTCTGTATCCACATACACAAGTGCAAGCTCCAAAATACCAGAAGCACCAAATGGTCTAGAAGACACATAAGATCCATGATTACAAGTTGGTTGGTCCATAAACGCTGCAAAGTCATCACGTCCATGTGCACTAGTTGGCTAAGTGCCTGAAATGTTTCCACACAAATTTGTCAAGAAAGTGGAATAAGCTCAAGTTGTTCAAAGCTCGTATGTGGATTAAAACAGTTTGGATCAATAAATCCTCATGATATCATAGTTAACAATATAGTTTCTAAAAAAGTTATAATTGGCTCACATAGTACTATATGGAACTATGTTCTTGTGCTTGCAGTTTTATTGACAAGGAAGGCATTGACCGTCTGAAACAGAGATCCTATAGCCTAGTAGCTTATCTTATAGCCTATTACATGAGCATTCACTGAACAAAAGATAACCTCTTTCGCAACCACCGTGGATTTTCAAGATTAAGAGCTACATAACCATGGATAAAAAAGGAAACCATGTTACGTATATACACAAGATTAAGATTAAGATTAAGAGCTACATAACCATGGATTTTCAAGATTAAGATTTAGTGTTAACACATAGGCCAGCAACCTTGTAAAGTCACATTTTAGAAACTATTCTTATGCAATAGCATGTGAGCTAACTACTACTGAAACAAAAAATGTACCTAGTAGTTGAGGTACCCGGCGAGTAGCCTTCCATTCGCCACCGGTGCCCATTGCAAATCGTGGCCCTGGTTCTCGGCGAGGTAGCCTTTCCATCCACCATTCGCTTTTTGTTGCACGTGTGAGACCATGGTTCCCAGCGAGATAGCCATCTATTCTCCGCCCATTGCCCATGCTACATGCTGGTGGTCATGGTTCCCGGCTATTGTCGACAAGAATAAATGAATTAGTAATTTGTTTCTCACCGGGCATTGCAATTATGACAACTGTATGTAACTACACTATTTGATTCTATTTTTTACTCTAATTATGTGCAATTGGCATAGGCATATCAAGGTGGAACACTGAAAAGTATAGGACTGAGCGATATCTATTGTGCAAGTTCAAAAGTTCATGCTTAAATGTGCAATATGCTCATAAGAAGTAAATGACTGAGCAACTATGTTATGGAATCATAAAGCTTGCTCTTTGTAACATTGTACTGAAATGAACTAACTGAACCAACCATATAACAAGCAAATGCTATACTTTAAACATTACTGAATAATCTGGAACCAGAAGCACTAACTCATGTTAACTAGCAAATATCAATGTCAATACAAATCATGAACTTGTCACATAAGGATAAAAGAATTGATATTGTTCCTAAACATCTACAAAATACTTAAGTTCCCTTTCTTCTTGGACAATACAAGGTTGCCCACATTTTCAGCGTTGACCAAAATGAATATTAAATACTTAAGTTATGTCCAACAAAGATCGGGCCACTTAGTAATTTCATACGAAATAATGTACCATCTAGCAAATAATATGCGTTTAAACACCTATAGAATGGTCTCTACATCTTTCGTTTTGCAACTTTATTTTCAATTCAATCTCTAGCAGGTCTCAAAGTTACTCACAGGGTCACTGCATGCAAACAAAAAGGTTCTGGACAGCAAGCTTGAGGTTGTCGCTGCTCTCAAACTGCGCAACCAAAAACACAAACAAATACTCTCTAGAAAGCTTGAGATATACACTACAATTTATATTTGGAGACTATCTCTAAATTAAGAACAGATCAACCCAGAATAGCTCAATATTACATGACTGTAATTATACCCAACACATCATCACCATGTTCTTTTCTTCTCCTACTATGTGCATCCATTGTTTATGTCAGCCCACTATTTATAGGTTTAGTTCTAGTGTCACTATAAATATCCAATAATATGTCTAGCCCTGCTACTAAGATCAAATCATTTTAGAATAGTTAAAATCATTCGGTCGCATGTACAGGAAGCACAACACATGTAGCAAATTCTATCATCTCTATATCTTAGGGAACTCAACTGTAGCCTTGCTCTTCGTTGAAAGTCTACCTCAAGGGAGCCCAAACTACATGTAATTAGCTACACCTAGGTACAACTGTAGATAACCCATCCAATCCACCTATAGATAAGCTGCTACAACACCATCACAGGGAACCAAAACAGCACGGGTAATACCAGGGCAATGTAATGTTATGTCGATGGATGACCGGCGCCCGTACTACAGTGGCAGCAACGACCCGACAACGGCGACCTGTGTTCCAGCAACAACAACAACATCATCATCATTAGTGCTAAACCAGATCCATAACAGAGTAACTATTTTTTTTAGATCCATACATTTTCCTCTCCTCAGAGGAGGAAGAAGAGGGCGCTGACTTGGTCTTCGTGAGGCTAGCGGTGGTCGGTGAAGGTCCCGGCGGACGGAGTTGTCGGCGGCCATGACACCGGGGAAGGCATGCAGCGGATGGGCTCAGTGGGTCTGGGATATGCTTGATAATCCACAAGTATAGGGGATCAATCATAGTCCTTCGATAAGTAAGAGTGTCGAACCCAACGAAGAGCAGAAGAAAATGATAAGTAGTTTTCAGCAAGATATTCTCTACAAGTGCAGCGAGTAACAATGATAGATAGTTTTGTAGCAAGATAATTCGTAATAAGTGAGATGTAAAAATAATAGCAAGTGTGCAGCAAGATAGCCCAATCCTTTTTTATAGCAAAGGACAAGCCTGAAAGAACTCTTATATAAAGCAAAGTGCTCCTGAGGACACATGGGAATTTCCATCTAGTCATGTTCATCATGTTTAGTTGATTCGCGTTCGTTACTTTGATAATTTGATATGTGGGTGGACCTGTGCTAAGGTGTTGTTCTTACTTGAACAAGCAACCCACTTATGATTACCCCCTCTCGCAAGCATCCACAACTATGAAAGAAGAATTAAGGTAAATCTAACTATAACATGAAACATTGGATCCAAATCAGCCCCTTATGAAGTAACGCAAAAACTAGGGTTGAAGCTTCTGTCACTCTAGCAACCCATCATATACTTCTTACTCCACAATGCCTTCCCTTTGGCACATTAGACGGTGAAGTGTCATGTAGTTGACATTCACACAACACCACTAAAGGAAGCAACAACATACATATCATCAAAATGTCGAACGAATACCAACTTCACATGATTACTTATAACAAGACTTCTCCCATGTCCTCGGGGACAAAATTAACTACTCACAAATCATCACCATCTTCAAGTTCAGAGGTGTAATAATGATTAATAAGGATCTAAACATATTATCTTCCACCAAGTAAACCAACAAGCATCAACTACGATATGTAATCAACACTACTAGTAACCCACGGGTACCAGTCTAAGGTTTTGAGATAAAGATTGAGTACAAGAGATGAACTAGGGTCTGAGATGAGATGGTGCTGGTGAAGATGTTGACGAAGATTGGTCTTCCCACGAGGAAGGGAGCGTTGGTGATGACGATGGCTTCGATCTCCCCCCGGAGAGAGATTTCCCCGACAGAATCACCCTGTCGAAGTGCAAAAGGGCCTTTGCCCAGGTTTCCGCCTTGAGACAGCGGCACTTCGTCCCAAAAGCTTCTTCTTATTGTTTTATGGGTCAAAACACATCTTATAGTAGAAGAGGGAGGCCGGTGCACCTGCGAGGGGCCCACAATCTAACAGGGCGCACCCTGTTGGCTTGTGGCTAGCAGGTGCCCCCGCCTAGTATAATTTTGGCCCATAAATTCTTATATAGTCCACAAAAATTCTCCATGAAGTTTCATGTCATTTGGATTCCAGTGATTTTCACCTTTTTCTTGGTTTTCACGTCCAGAATTCCAGTTCGCGGCATTTTCCCTCTTTGTGATGTACCTTGTAAATTCAGAGAGAAAAGGCATAAGAATTGTGTCATGAAGTGGAACAATGGACAAGAATACTATAAATACTGATAGGAAATCATGATGCAAAATGGACGCATCAACTCCCCCAAGCTTAGACCTCGCTTGTCCTCAAGCGATAGTCGAACTCGAAAATAATGACCACGTAATTTGAGAGAGAGGTGTCGATAAAACAAAATACGAACATGAGAGCATCATGAGTATTAACATATGATACGTCTCCAACGTATCTATAATTTTTTATTGTTCGATGCTATAATATTATCATTCTAGGATACTTTTTGGGCATTTATTTGCTTATTCATATTATTTTTTAGAACTAACCTATTAACCTAGTGCCAAGTGCGAGTTGATGTTTTCTGCATGTTTTTGGTTTTTCAGGTTTACGGTACCCAATGAAATCCAATTGCCCCGAAACTTTTTTATGATTTTTTTGACCAAAAGAAGACCTCGAAGCTTTGGGAGGAGGTGCGGCCCCCAGAAACCAACAAGGCGCGCCTAGGGGGGTGGCCGCGCCCGGTTAGCTTGTGGACACCCCCTCGTCTCCCGACGCCCCACTCTGGCCTATAAATTCACATATATTCCAAAAACCCCAGTGGAGCTCCCAAAACCATTTTTTCGCCGCTACAAGTCTCTGTTTCGCCACGATATCATCTGGAGCCCTTTTCCGGTGCGCTGCCAGAGGAGAGATTACATGTTGGGTAGCATGTCACATCATAAATTCTGTTTTATCATTTACCTACTCGAGGACGAGCAAGAATTAAGCTTCGGGATGCTGATACATCTCCAACATATCTGTAATTTTTATTGTTCCATGCTATAATATTATCATTCTAGGATACTTTTTGGGCATTTATTTGTTGATTCACATTATTTTTTTAGAACTAACCTATTAACCCAGTGCCAAGTGCCAGTTGCTATTTTCTGCATGTTTTTACCTTTTCAGGTTTATAGTACCAAACGAAGTCCAATTGCCCTGAAACTTTTTTATCTTTTTTTTTCTGGACCAAAAGAAGACCTGAAAGCTTCGGGAGGAGGCCAGGGATGATACGTCTCCAATGTATCTATAATTTTTTATTGTTCCATGCTGATATATTATCATTCTAGGATACTTTTTGGGTCTTTATTTACCAATTTATAATATTTTTGAGCACTAACCTATTGACCCAGTGCCCAGTGCCAGTTGCTGTTTTCTGCATGTTTTTCACTTTTTAGGTTTACATTACCAAACGAAGTCCAATTGCCATGAAACTTTTTGATGATTTTTTCTGGACCAAAAGAAGACCTGGAAACTTCGGAAGGAGGTCGAGAGCCGCACGAGGGCCGCACAAGCCAACAGGGCGCGCCCTGGGGGGTCGCGCCCTGATGGCTGGTGCCTCCCTCGGGCGTCTCCAACGCCCCTCTCTGGCTTATAAATTCTCATATATCCGAAAAACCCTAGGGGCAGTCCCGAAACTCTTTTTACGCCGCTGCAAGTCTCTGTTCCGTCGCGAGGCCATCTGGAGCTCCGTTCAGGCACCCTGTCGGAGGGGGCATCGATCACGGAGGGCCTCTACATCAAGCTTGCTGCCCTCATGATGATGTGTGAGTAGTTCACCACAGACCTACGGGTCTATAGCTAGTACCTAGATGGCAATATCTCTATCTCTTGATCTTCAATACAATGGTCATCGCATCTTCGCTTTGATCTATCCGATGTAATCCTATTGTGAGGTGTGTTTGTTGGGATCCGATGAATAGTGGGTTTTGTTCAGATTATTCATGAAAAGTATTTGAGTCACCTCTGAATATTAAGATTCTTATTTGCATGATCATTATAGCTTCGTAATGCTCTCCGATTTATTGATGTGTTTTGGCTAAGTAGATTGATCTATTTCAGTGGGAGTGGTGCGTTATGGTAGGTTCAACCTAGCGGGTTTCTATATCCCAGTGACAAAGTAGTGGACCATATGCATCTTTGTGTTGTTTCTACTAAGGATGACATGATGGGATTCATTCATATTGCTTGAATTTACTTTGTCTAAATCATGCCATCGTTCTCCATGCATCACTCTATTTTACTTAATACTCTAGATGCATGCTGGATAACGGTCGATGAGTGGAGTAATAGTAATAGGTGCAGGCAGGAGTCGACCTATTTGTTTATGGACATGATTCCTATATACACATGATCATTGCCGTGAAAATCGCATAACTATCCGCTTTTCTATCAATTGCCCAACAGTAATTTGTTACCCACCGTATGCTGCCTACATGAGAGATGCTGCTAGGGAAAACTATGCCCCCCGGGTCTATTCACTTATATATTTACAAACACTACTATTACCTTGATTCTTTTATTTACCATTTATTTTATTTTGCAATTTACAATTATCTAAAATTATCTACACAACTCATTTGCTTGCAAATAACGAGATCAAGGGGATTGACAACCCTCTTGCCCGCGTTAGGTGCAAGTTGTTTGTTCTTTTGTGTGCAGCCGCTGAAGACGGTTGAGGATTGATATTCCTATTGGTTCGATAAACCTTGGTTTCATAACTGAGGAAAATACTTACCCACTTTGTGCTACGATAACCCGTTCCTCTTCACGGAAAACCCAACGCAGATCACGAGTATCAGGAAGGATTTCTGGCGCCGTTGCCCGGGAATATCATCATCAACTATCAAGTAACTCCACACAAATTTTCATCCACTTGTTTATCTTTTTATTTGCCGTTATATTTAGCTTGTCACATAAAAATCAAAAATACAAAAATATTTATCTTTGCTTGTTACTAGTTTACTTCTTCGCTTGCTAGTTTACTTGTCTTGCTTGTTGCTTTGCTTGTTCGGTTACCATGTCTCAAGATACTGCTAAGTTGTGTGACTTATCAAATACTAATAACAATGATTTTATTATTACACCTATACCACCCGCCACTAGTGTGGAGGCTTTTGATATTAATGATGCATTGATAAATCTTGTCACGAAGGATCAATTTTCGGGAAGTCCTAATGAGGATCCCGCGTCATATCTTAATACCTTTGTTGAATTATGTGATATGCAAAAGAAAAAGGATATGGATAATGATATTGTGAAATTAAAATTATTTCCTTTTAACTAAGAGATAAATCTAAGGCTTGGTTTTCATCTTTACCTCGTAATAGTATTGGAACATGGGATAAGTGTAAAGATGCTTTTATTGCCAAGTATTTTACTCCTGCTAAGATCATCTCCCTTAGAAATTAAATAATGAATTTTAAACATCAAGATCAAGAGCATGTTTCCCAATCTTGGGATAGAATAAAATTGATGATAAGAAATTTTCGTACTCATGGCTTAAATTTGTGGATGATTATCCAAAACTTCTATGCTGGGCTAAACTTTGTTTCTAGAAATCTTCTAGATTCTGCTGCAGGTGGTACCTTTATGGATGTGACCTTAGGAGAGGCCACAAAACTTCTGGACAATATTATGACAAATTACTCTCAATGGCATACCGAAAGAGCTCCAACCGGTAAGAAGGTAAATTCTGTTGAAGAAATCGCTACTTTAAGTGAAAAAGTGGATGCTCTTATGAATATGGTTGCTAGTAAAAATGGTCATGTTGATCCCAATGATATGACCTTTGTCTACTTTGATTGAGAAAAATAATGATGCTATTGATGTGAACTTTGTCTCGCGAAATAATTTCAACAACAATGCTTATAGAGGAAATTTCAATTCTAGACCGTATCCCGGTAATTCCTCTAACAACTATGGAAATTCTTATGGTAATTCCTATGGAAATCCTTATACAAATTCTAATATGATACCCTCTGATCTTGAGAACACAATTAAAGAAATTATTAATTCTCAAAAGGTTTTCAACGCTATGGTAGAAGAAAAATTGCATGTAGCTGATGCTTTAGCTAAAAAAATGGATATAATTGCTCTTGATGTAGAAACTCTTAAAAGTAAAGATTTGCCACCCAAGCATGATTTTAATGAGGCTATTAAATCTATATAAATATCTATTAATGAAAGTAGGAGAGGACCGCTAAGTTGAGAGCTAAGCGGGAATTCTTAGAAAAGGCTCTTCCACCCGGTTTTTACCGGAATCATGATGAAGATCTTAAAATGATTGGTACTTATCCTATTGAATATTTATTTACCTCTCTGAATATAAATGATAAAGGGTCTGGAGATGAGTCAATCTAGTTGAGAAGCGTCCCGTTTTCTTGGAGGGTGATGATTTTGATGCTAAAACTGAAAAACGTGGGTTTGGAGAGGTCAAAACTTGAACTAGTGATGTGCCCACTATTTTGGATTACAAGAAATTTAATTATGATAATTGCTCTTTAGTAGAATTTATTTCCTTATTTCAAACCATTATTATCTCACCCAATGCTTATGAACAAAACAAAGCTTTTACCGAACATATAGTAGAAGCTACGATAAAAGCTTATGATGAGAAACTTGAGCTTGAAGTTTCTATTCCTAGAAAATTGCATGACGAGTAGGAACCTACTATCAAAATAAGGATAAATAAATATGAATGCAATGCCTTGTGTGACCGTGGTGCTAGTGTTTCAACTATTCCTAAATCTCTTTGTGATGTGCTTGGTCTCACTATTATTGAAGATTGTTCCCTTAACTTGCATCTTGCGGATTCTACCATTAAGAAGCCTCTAGGTAGAATTAATGATGTGCTTATTATTTAAAATAAAAATTATGTGCCTGTAGATTTCATTGTGCTTGATATTGATTACAATCCTACTTGTCCCATAATACTTGGAAGACCTTTCCTACGAACTATAGGTGCAATTATTGACATGAAAGAGGGAAACATAAGGTTCCAATTTCCATTAAAGAAAGGTATGGAGCACTCCCCTAGAGAGAGAATTAAGCCACATTATGAATCAATCATGAGAGCTACTTATGGGTGGAATGTCAAAGATGACAACACTTGAAACTATGCATTATGCCTAGCTAGGGGCATAAAATAATAGCGCTTGTTGGGAGGCAACCCAATAGTTATATTTAAGTTTTTGCTTTTAACTTTATGTTTGTTTTTGATAACATGATTATTGCCTCTGTAATGATTATGTTTTTGTGTTTAAATTAGTGTTTGTGCCAAGTAAAGCCTTTGGGATGACTCACAAGATGAGTAGAATCGATGCTGAAACAAAATAGAAACTTTTGACTCCAGTACAGGAATTTTCATTTTCTTACTGGAGCGTGATAATGATCTGAAATTTTTACACAGTATTTATATACAATTTTTTTAGGTTTTTATAATGTTTCAGAATTTTTAGAGTTACAGAAGTATAGGTTCTCTACAGATTGCTACAGACTATTCTGTTTTAGACAAATTCTGTTTTTGCTTGCATAGTTGCTTGTTTTGATTATGCTATGGATTGTATCGGGGGGTATAAGCCATGGAGAAGTTAGAATATAATACCTATTGTGCAATTATGAAATAAGAATCAATTTATAACAGTACCTAAAGTATGCAATATGTTTCTTATACTAACGGATCTCACGAAGTTTTGTTGAGTTTTGTGTGATTGAAGTTTTTAAGTTTTGGGTGTTATCGCGATGGACAAAGGAATAAGGAGTGGCAAGAGCCTAAGATTGCGGATGCCCAAGGCACCCCAAGGTAATATTTTTAAGGAATACCCAAGCGTCTAAGCTTGGGGATGCCCCGGAAGGCATCCCCTCTTTCGTCTCAATCCATCGGTATGTCACTTGAAGCTATATTTTTATTCGTCACATGATATGAGTTTTGCTTGGAGCATCGTTTGTTTTTGTTTTGCTTTTACTTTCAGTTTACCACAATCATTGTTTTCAGGACACACCTATTTAAGAGAGACACACCTTCATCATAATTTGTTAGAATACTCTATGTGCTTCACTTATATCTTTTGAGCTTAACAGTTGCTCTAGTACTTCACTTATATCTTTTTGAGCACGGTGGCGTGTAGATTTATTAGAAATGATTTCACTATTGTTCTTCACTTCTATTTGTTTGAGAGTTAATAAATGGTGATGGTAATTTGCATGGGTCATAAGACTAGTCCAAAAATATTAGGTATTCAATGAGTGATAATCAAAACCATCAAGTAGCACATATAGAGAAATTGTGGGTTAATGATATTAATGTGGTAATATGAAAAATGTATGAGTTGATAATTGTTGATCCGTAGAAGTGTCGATATTAAGAGAGGTTAACTTTTTGTTCATATAAAAATTAAAGAGGCATGGTGATGATGTGTGAGCATTTCTATTCCTCGTTGAAATCCTAGTGTTGTTTCGGGTCGGAAGCGCGCACTGGTTTACTCCTACCAACCTCTTCCCTCGGGGCATGCGAGTAGTGCTTTGATTTATGATAAAACTAATAAAACTTTGCAATAAGTATATGAGTTCTTTATGATGAATGCGAAACCATGGACATACGCAAACCTCACCTTCTTATATTTGGTAGCCTCTTCGGTATCGTGCATAGCCCATTCTCACCTCGAGGATCGGTGCAACTTTCGCCGGTGCATCCATACCCCATGACATGATACGCTCTGTTGCAAATAAGCCTCATTATTTCTTCCTCAAAACAGCCACCATACCTACCTATCATGACATTTACATAGCCATTCCAAGATATATTGCCATGCAAATTCCATCGTCACTTCACATGACTAGTTCGTTCATCATCATAGTGCTTTGCATGATCATATAGAGCTGACATAGTATTTGTGGCAAAGCCACCGTCCATCATATTTTTGATACATGTCACGCTAGATCATTTGCACATCCTGGTACACTGCCGGAGGCATTCATACAGAGTCATATCTTCGTATCAGTTCTTCATATCGAGTTGTAAGTAAATAAAAGTGTGATGATCATCATTGTTAGAGCATTGTCCCAGTGAGGAAATAAAGACAGGGGAGGCCAAATGAGCCCACCATTCTAAATAAAAAATGAGAGAAAAAGAGGGAAGGGACTTTGCTACTATCTTTTACCACACCTGTGCCTCAAAGTGATACTTTGCTCCTCATGTAGAGAGTCTCATTATATGTCATTTTCATATGCTAGTGGGAATTACCTTTTCATTTTTACAAACTTGGCTTGTATATTCCTATGACGGGCTTCCTCAAATGCCCGAGGTCTTCATGAGCAAGCAAGTTGTATGCACACCCCACTTAGCTTCATTTGAGCTTTCATACACTTATAGCTCTAGTGCATCATTTGCATGACAATCCCTACTCCTTGCATTGAAATCTATCGACGGGCATCTCCATAGCCCGTTGGTACGCCTAGTTGATGTGACACTATCTTCTCCACTTTTTGCCCCTTTGATATCTACCACCATACTCTATTCCACCTAAATGCTATGTCCAATGGCTCACGCTCATGTATCGCGTGAAGAATAAAAAGTTGATGCATAATGAAAAAGTACGATCCAATTGCGTGACTTGGACACCGTGGTGCTTGACATTTGTATTATTGTGGTGAAGATGGAGCCATGCCTTGCTAATATAATAAGATGAATGGGGGGTAAACATTCCTTGAGGATTGTATACTTTGAAAGATTGATGATTTTGTTTCTTATACTTTAAGTATTGCTATGTTAATATTTGTTGATTCATCGTTTCTCAATGAGCATACATGCATAAGATTACATAATGGACAACATGTCACATCAAAAATTCTGTTTTTATCATTTACCTACTCGAGGACGAGCAGGAATTAAGCTTGGGGATGCTTGATATGTCTCCAAGGTATCTAATTTTTTTGATTGTTCCATGTTGATATATTATCATTCTAGGATATTTTTTGGGTCTTTATTTACCAATTTATAATATTTTTGAGCACTAACCTATTGACACAGTGCCCAGTGCCAGTTGTTGTTTTCTGCATGTTTTTCACTTTTCAGGTTTACATTACCAAATGAAGTCCAATTGCCTTGAAACTTCTTGATGATTTTTTCTGGACCAAAAGAAGACCTGGAAACTTCGGAAGGAGGCCGGGAGCCGCACGGGGGCCGCACAAGCCAACAGGGCGCGCCCTGATGGCTTGTGCCTCCCTCAGGCGTCTCCCGACGCCCCTCTCTGGCTTATAAATTCTCATATATCACCAAAACCCTAGGGGCAGTCTCGAAACTATTTTTACGCCGCCACAAGTCTCTGTTCCGTCGTGAGGCCATCTGGAGCTCCGTTCCGGCACCCTGTCGGAGGGGGGATCGATCACGGAGGGCCTCTACATCAACCTTGCTGCCCTCATGATGATGCGCGAGTAGTTCACCACAGACCTACGGGTCCATAGCTAGTACCTAGATGGAAATCTCTCTATCTCTTGATCTTCAATACAATGGTCGTCGCATCTTCGCTTTGATCTATCCGATGTAATCCTATTGTGCGGTGTGTTTGTTGGGATCCAATGAATTGTGGGTTAATGTTCAGATTATTCATGAAAAGTATTTGAGTCACCTATGAATATTAAGATTCTTATTTGCATGATCATTATAGCTTAGTAATGCTCTCCGATTATTGATGTGCTTTGGCCAAGTAGATTTATCTATCTTTAGTGGGAGTGGTGCGTTGTGGTAGGTTCAACCTAGCGAGTTTCTATATCCCAGTGACAAAGTAGGGGAGAAGATGCATCTTTGTGTTGTTGCTACTAAGGATAAAACGATGGGGTTCATTCATATTTCTTCAATTTACTTTGTCTACATCATGTCATCGTTCTCCATGCATTACTCTGTTTTACTTAATACTCTAGATGCATGCTGGATAGCGGTCGAGGAGTGGAGTAATAGTAATAGGTGCAGGCAGGAGTCCGCCTATTTGTTTATGGATGTGATGCCTATATAGACATGATCATTGCCGTGAAAATTGCATAACTATCCGCTTTTCTATCAATTGCCTAACAGTAATTTGTTACCCACCATATGCCGCCTACATGAGTGATGCCTCTAGGGAAAACTATGGCCCCCGGGTCTATTCACTTATATATTTACAAATGCTACTATTACCTTGCTGCTTTTATTTGCCTTTTATTTTATTTTGCAATTTACAATTATCTACAATTATCTACACAACTCATTTGCTTGCAAATAACGAGATCAAGGGGATTGACAACCCTCTTGCCCGCGTTGGGTGCAAGTTGTGTGTTCTTTTGTGTGCAGCCGCTGAAGACGGTTGAGGATTGATATTCCTATTGGTTCGATAAACCTTGGTTTCATAACTGAGGGAAATACTTACCCACTTTGTGCTGCGATAACCCGTTCCTCTTCACGAAAAACCCAACACGAATCACGAGTATCAAGGGGCCACACGAGGGCCCCACAAGCAAACAGGGCGCGTCCAAGGGGGTGGTCGCGCCCTGTTAGCTTGTGGCTGCCCCCCGTCTCCCGATGCCCCTCTCTAGCCTATAAATTCACATATATTCCAAAAACCCTAGGGGAGATCCCAAAACATTTTTTCCGCCGCCACAAGTCTCTGTTCCGCCGCGATCTCATCTAGAGCCCTTTTTCGGTGCCCTGCCAGAGGGGGATCGATCACGGAGGGCCTCTACATCATCCTTTCTGCTCCCATGGTGATGTGTGAGTAGTCCAACATAGACCTACGGGTCCATAGCTAGTACCTAGATGGCTTATTCGCTCTCTTTGATCTTCAATACAAAATTCACCGCGATCTTCGCGGTGATCTATTCGATGTAATGTTCTTTTGCGGTGTGTTTGTTGGGATCCGATGAATTGTGGGTTTATGTTCAGATTATTTATGATAAAAGATTTGAGTCTCCTCTGAATACTTATTTGATTCTTATTTGCATGATCATCATAGCTTCATAAATCTCTCCGATCTATCAGTTTAGTTTGGCCAACTAGATTGATTTATCTTCTGTGAGAGGGGTGCGTTGTAGTGGGTTCAATATTGCGGTGCTCTATATCCCAGTGAAAAAGTAGGGGACAAGACACATATTTGTATTGCTGCCACTAAGGATAAAACGATGGGGTTCATTCATATTAATTGAGTTTACTTTGTCTACATCATGTCATCGTTCTCCAAGCATTACTCTGTTTGCATGAACTTAATACCTATAGAGGCAAGCATAGAATCGCTCTCGAAATGGAGTAACAATACTAGATGCAGGAAGGAGTCGGTCTACTTGTTTGTGGACGTGATGCCTATATACACATGATCATTGCCGTGAATAATTGCATAACTATGTGCTTTTCTATCAATTTCCCAACAGTAATTTGTTTACCCACCGTATGCTTTATTTATGAGAGAAGCCTCTAGCGAACACTAGTCCCCAGGTCTATTCACATATATATTTACAAACGCTACTATTATCTTGCTTCCATTTACTTACTTTTTATTTATTTTGCAACTTACAATTATCAACTATCATCTACACTACTCATTTGCTTGCAAGTAACGAGTTCAAGGGGATTGACAACCCTCTTGCCCGCGTTGGGTGCAAGTGTTTGCTCTTTTGTGTGTAGGCGTTGAAGACGGGAGTTGTGTGGTCCTCCTGTTGGTTCGATAACCTTGGTTCTCACTGAGGGAAATACTTATCTATACTGTGCTGCATCACCCGCTCCTCTTCGTGGAAAAATCCAACACAAATCACAAGTATCAGGAAGGATTTTTGGCGCCGTTGCCGGGGAGTATCACCAACTTACTATCAAGTAACTTCTCACAAATTGTCATTCACTTGTTCTACTTTTTATTTGTTGTTATATTTTTCTTGCTATAAAAATCAAAAATACAAAAATATTTATCTTTGGTAGTTTGCTAGTTTACTTTTTTTACTTGCTTTGCTTGTTACTTTGCTTGTTTGGTCGCCATGTCTCAAGATAATACCAAGTTGTGTGACTTCTCAAATACTAATAACAATGATTTTATTAGTACTCCTATACCACCTGCACTAGTGCGGAGTTTTATGATATTAATGCTGCATTGCTAAATCTTGTGATGAAAGAACAATTTTTCGAAAGTCCTAATGAGGATCCGGCTATGCATCTCAATACCTTTGTTGAATTATGTGATATGCAAAATAAAAAGGATATGGATAATGATGTGGTAAAATTAAAGCTATTTCCTTTTTCACTAAGAGATAAAGCTAAGGCTTGGTTTTCATCTTTACCGCCCAATAGTATTGGAATATGGGATAAATATAAAGATGCTTTCATTACCAAGTATTTTCCTCCTGCTAAGATCATCTTCCTTAGGAATCAAATTATGAATTTTAAACAACATGAACATATGGCTTGAACTTATGGATGATCATACAAAATTTCTATGCTGGACTAAACTTTGTGTCTAGAAATCTTCTAGATTCTGCTGCAGATGGTACCTTCATGGAGGTGACATTAGGAGAGGCCACCAAACTTCTGGACAACATCATGACAAATTATTCTCAATGGCAAGAGAGCTCCAACTAGTAAGAAGGTAAATTATGTTGAAAAAATTAGCACTTTGAGTGAAAAAGCAGATGCTCTTATGAAAATGGTTGCTAGTAAAAATGCTCATGTTGATCCCAATGATGTTCCTTGGTCTACCTTGATTGAACAAAATGATGATGCTATTGATGTGAACTTTATCTCGCGAAACAATTTCAACAACAATGCTTATAGAGGAAATTTCAATGCTAGACCGTATCCCGGTAATTCCTCTAACAATTCTGGAAATTCTTCTACAAATAATAATAGGATATCCTCTGATCTTGAGAACACCATTAAAGAATTTATTAGTTCTCAAAAGATTTGCAATACTATGGTAGAAGAAAAGCTTCATAAAGTTGATGATTTGGCTAGGAACATGGAAAGAATTGCTCTTGTTGTGAAAACTCTTAAAAATAAAACTTTGCCACCCAAGCATGATATTAGTGAAACTATTAAATCTATCCACATATCTATTAATGAGAGTAAGGAGAGGACAGCGAGGTTGAGAGCCAAACGAGAATTCTTAGAAATGGCTCTTCCACCCGGTTTTTACCGTAATCATGATGAAAATCTTAAAATGATTGGTGCTTCTCCTATTGAATCTTTGTTTACTAATCTGAAAGTGGATGATAGTGGGACTGGAGATGAGTCAACTCTATCTAGAAGGCGTCCCATTTATTCGGAGGGTGATTATTCAAATGGAGAAATTGAAAAAAGTGGGTTTGGAGAGGTCAAAACATTAACTAGTAATGTGCCCACTATCTTGGATTACAAGGAATTTAATTATGAAAGTTGTTATTTAATAGAATGTATTTCCTTGTTGCAATCCGTTGTTAGCTCAACCAATGCTTATGAACAAAATAAGGCTTTTACTAAACATATAGTAGAAGCGATGATAAAAGCTTATGATGAGAAACTTGAGCTAGAAGTTTCTATGCCTAGAAAATTGCATGATGAATGGGAACCTACTATCAAAATAAAGGTTAAAGAATATGAATGTAATTCTTTGTGTGACCTTGATGCTACTGTTTCAACAATTCCTAAAACTCTTTGTGATGTTCTAGGTCTCACCGATATTCAAGATTGTTCCCCTAACTTGCATCTTGCGGATTCTACCATTAAGAAACCTTTAGGTGGAATAAATGATGTGCTTATTATTGAAATTAGAAATTATGTGCCTGTAGATTTCGTTGTGCTTGATATTGAATGCAATCCATCTGGTCTAATTATACTTGCAAGACCTTTCTTACGAACTATAGGTGCCATTATTGATATGAAAGAGGGAAACATAAGATTCCAATTCCCATTCAAGAAAGGGATGGAACACTTCCCTAGTAATATAATTAAACCACCATATAAATCTATCAGGAGGGCAACTTATGGATTGAGCGTTAAAGATGACAACACTTGATACTATGCATTATGACTAGCTAGGGGCATAAAACAATAGAGCTAGTTGGGAGGCAACCCAGTAGTTATATTTTTTTATGTTCTGTTTGTGTGTGATAAAATTATTATTGCCTCTTTAATTATTGTGTTTTTCTATTTAAATTAGTGTTTGTGCCAAGTAAAGCCTTTGGGATGACTTGCATGATGAGTAGAATTGATACGGTGCCAAAACAGAAACTTTAGCGTCCAATGCATAATTTCTCTAATTTTAGTGGAACGTTTTTTTGATCTGAATATTTTACAAAGTATTGGTATAAAAATTACCCAGTTTGTCCTAATTTTTCATAATATTTAGAGTTACATAAGTATAGTTTCTTTAAAGATCATTACAGACTGTTCTGTTTTAGACACATTCTGGTTTTGCTTGCATGGTTTGCTTATTTTGATGATGCTATGGATTGTATCGGGGGGGGGGGGGGGGGTATAAGCCATGGAGAAGTTAGAATACAGTACCTTATGCAATAATAAAATATGAATCAATTTATAACAATACCTAAAGTATTTTTTATGCTTATTATACTAACAGATCTATCGAAGGTTTCTGTTGAGTTTTGTGTGCTGAAGTTTTCAAGTTTTGGGTGTTATCACGATGGATGAAGGAATAAGGAGCAGCAAAGAGCCTAAGCTTGGGGATTCCCAAGGCACCCCAAGTCAAATTCTAGGAAGACTCAAGCGGCTAAGCTTAGGGATGCCCCGGAAGGCACCCCCTCTTTCGTCTCAATCCATCGGTATGTCACTTGGAGCTATATTTGTATTCATCACATGATATGAGTTTTGCTTGGAGCGTTGTTTGCTTTAGTTTGCTTTTGTTTTAGTTTACTACAATCATTGTTTGTTGGACACACCTATTTGAGAGAGACACGTGTTCATCATGATTTGGTAGAATACTCTATGTGCTTCACTTATATCTTTTGAGCTTAGCAGTTGCTCTAGCACTTCACTTATATCTTTTTGAGGACGGTGGCGTATAGATTTTATAGAAATAATTGCAATCTCATTATTCACTTATATTTGTTTGAGAGTTAATAAATGCTGACGGTAATTTTCATGGGTTATAAGACTAGTCCAAAAATAATAGGTATTCAAGGAGTGCATAATCAAAACCTTCATGTAGCACATTAAAGAGAAACCGTGGGTTAATAATATTGATGTGGTAATGCGAAAGGGTGTGTGCATGGTTGTTGGTCCGTAGGAGTATCGATATTAAAAGTTGTTAATTTCCCGTTTGTCTAAATATAGGTTATGGCATGGCGGGGATGTGTGAGCATTATTATTCCTCGTTGAAATCCTAGTGTTGTTTTGAGTCGGAGGCGCGCAGTGGTTAACTCCTCCCACCTCCTCCCTAGGGGCATGTGATACGTCTCCAACCTATCTACTTTTCCTCACACTTTTGCCCTTGTTTTGGACTCTAATTTGCATGATTTGAATGAAACTAACCCGGACTGACGCTGTTTTCAGCAGAACTACCATGGTGTTGTTTTTGTGCAGAAACAAAAGTTCTCGGAATGGAACGAAACTTTTTGGAGAATTATTTCAGAATATATAAGAATTATTGGAGCCAAAAACTATCGGAGAAGGGGGCCAGGGTGGCCAGCACCCACCAGAGCGCGTCAGGCCCCCTGGGCGCGTCCTGGTGGGTTGTGCCCACCTCGTGGTCCCACTGACCCTAATTCCGCCGCTATAAATTCCTATTTTAGGAGAAAAAATCAGAGAGAAAGTTTCATCGCGTTTTACGAAACGGAGCCACCGCCACCTCCTGTTCTTCATCGGGAGGCCAGATCTGGAACCCGTTTGGGGCTCCGGAGAGGGGAATCTTCGGTTTTCGTCATCACCAACCCTTCTCCATCGCCAATTCCATGATGTTCCCCAACGGGAGTGAGTAATTCCTTCGTAGGCTTGCTGGTCGGTGAGGAGTTGGATGAGATTCATCATGTAATTGAGTTAGTTTTGTTAGGGCTTGATCCATAGTATCCATTATGTTCTGAGATTGATGTTGCTATGACTTTGCTATGCCTAATGCTTGTCACTAGGGCCCGAGTGCCATGATTTCAGATCTGAACCGTTTATGTTATCACCATTATATCTATGTTCTTGATACGATCTTGCCTAGTCATATGCACCTATTACATGTTATGATCCGTAAACCACGTAGTGACAATATTTGAGATACTTTCCGGTTATGACCGTAGTTTGAGAAGTTCATGTATTCACCGTGTGTTAATGCTTTCTCTATTAAAAGGAGGCCTTAATATCCCTTAGTTTCCTTATGGACCCCGCTGCCATGGGAGGGTAGGACAAAAGTTGTCATGCAAGTTCTTTTCCATAAGCACGTATGACTATTTACGGAATACATGCCTACATTACATTTATGATCTGGAGCTAGTTTTGTATCGCCCTAGGTTATGACTGTTACATGAAGAATATCATCCAACGAGTTCGCTGATCCAGTGCCTATGAGTTTTCCACTTATTGTTCTTGCTAAGTTACTATTGCTACTGCTACTGTCACACTTGCTGCAAAACTATTGCTATCACTGTTACCGTTACTGTTACCGCTGCTGCTGCTATCAAAACTATCATACTACTGTGCTACCGATCACTGTGCTACAGATATTTAATGTCTAGGTGTGGTTGAATTGACAACTCAGTTGCTAATACTCTCAAATATTCTTTGGCTCCCCTTGTGTCGAATCTATAAATTTGGGTTGAATACTCTACCCTTGAAAACTGTTGCGATCCCCTATACTTGTGGGTTATCAAGACCTTTTTCCGGCGCCGTTGCTGGGGAGCATAGCTATATTTGTTGAGTCACTTGGGATTTATATCAATTGATCACTATGAAGAATCTGAAGGATGCTAAAACCAAGTTCATTCCCTCTAGGACGAGGGGTGGTAAGGAATTGCCATCACACTCTACACTTGATTCACCTTCTGTTTTGAGTAAGCTTGAAACACCACCACATGCTAGTAATCCTGATATGTCGCAAGTGATTGATGATGCTACTTCTTCTATGAATGATGCTTATGATTATGCTAGTACCATGCTTGATGATAATGTGCCACTAGGAGAATTTCTTGATGAACAAATTGCTAGAGCTAAAGAGAATGAAATTACTGAAACTGATGAGATTGCTGAAACTGATGAAGCCTATGAAACTGATGATGACTATGAAACACCTATTAGTTCTAGCTCTCCTAAATTTTAAATGCCTAAGATACCTGAAGGTTATGTTATGGACGAGGAGGTAACTAGAGAAATTCTTTCTTGCAAGGATAGAAACGATCTTAAGAAATTGCTACACAAGTATAAGGAAAAGACTTTGAATGCTAGAATGAAATGTGATCCTAAGTTTGCTACTTCACCTATCGTTGTTACCGATAAGGATTATGAATTCTCTATCGACCCAGAGTTAATTACTTTGGTTGAATCTGATCCTTTCCATGGTTATGAAACTGAAACTGTAGTGGCACACCTTACTAAGCTGAATGATATAGCCACCCTCTTTGCTCACGATGAGAAGATTCGCTACTATTACATTCTTAAGTTGTTCCCATTCTCATTAAAGGGTGATGCTAAGACATGGTACAATACTCTTGCTCCTGGTTGTGTGTGTAGTCCCCAGGATATGATTTACTATTTCTCTGAAAAATATTTTCCTGCTCATAAGAAACAAGTTGCCTTACAGGAAATATTTAACTTGGTGCAAATTGAAGAAGACAGTCTCCCACAAGCTTGGGGGAGGCTTCTCCAGTTGCTTAATGCTTTGCCTGATCATCCTCTCAAGAAAAATTGAAATACTTGATATCTTCTATAATGGACTAACCGATGCTTCTAGGGACTTCCTAGATAGTTGTGCTGGTTATGTTTTCAGGGAACGAACTGTTGAACAAGCTGAGGAATTATTGAATAGCATATTAAAGAATTATGATGATTGGACTCTTCCTGAACCACCGCCTAAACCCACTCCGAAGAAGAGGGGTATCTTATTTCTCAGTTCTGAAGATATGCAAGAGGCAAAGAAATCTATGAACGAAAAGGGTATTAAAGCCGAGGATGTTAAGAATTTGCCACCTATTGAAGAAATACATGGCCTTGACACACAACCACCTCCACAGGTGGTAGAGGTAAATTCTTTATTAAAGTTTGATAAAGGTGGTATCCCTTAAAATAAACATCCTAGTCAGTGCCTATATGAGTTTGACAACTATATTATGAAGCAAGATCATTTCAATGCGCATGTTCTGAAACAATTGAAATATAATTCTGATATGATTGCTCGCTTGAGTGACTTGCTATTTAGAATCAGTAATGATGTTAGAGGTGTAGGAAAGCATGCCTCTATGGTTCAAACTCAGTTAGAACAAGTTGCTAAGTCTAAAAAAGAATTGCTTGATGAAATGAATAATAATATGAATGATTTTGCTGCTAGAGTAGTAACTAGAGGAGGTAGAATGACCCAAGAACCACTTTATCCTGAAGGTCATCCTAAAAGATTTGAACAAGACTCTCAGAGAATTAATACTGATGCACCTAGTCCTTCTAAGAAGAAAAATAAAAATAAAAATGATAGGACTTTGCATACCTCTAGTGAACCTGAGATACAAAAACCTCTTGATAATAATGATGTCTCTATTTCCGATGCTGAAACTCAGTCTGGTAACGAGCATTCACCTAGTGATAATGAAAATGATAATGATGATGTTCATGAAAATTCTCAACCTAGCAATGATAAAGAACCAGATAATGATGTTGAAATAGAGCCTGCCCTTGATCTTGATAACCCACAATCTAAAAATAAACGTTATGATAAAAAAGACTTTGTGGCTAGGAAACATGGTAAAGAAAGAGAGCCATGGGTTCAGAAACCCATGCCCTTTCCAGCTAAACCATCTAAGAAAAAGGATGATGAAGAATTTGAGCACTTTGCTGAAATGATTAGGCCAGTCTTTTTGCGTACCCGCTTAACTTATATTTTAAAGATGCCCCCCTATGCGAAGTATATGAAAGACATCATCACTAATAAAAGAAAAATACCTGAAGCTGAAATCTCCACCATGCTTGCTAATTATTCTTTTAAGAATGGAGTACCTAAAAAACTTGGAGATCCGGGAATACCAACTATACCTTGCTCCATTAAAAGAAACTATGTCAAAACTCCTTTATGTGATTTGGGAGCCGGTGTTAGTGTTATGCCTTTGTCCTCATATAAAAGACTTGATTTGAATAAACTCACACCTACTGAAATATCATTGCAAATGGCTGACAAATCAACGGCCATACCTATCGGTATTTGTGAGGATGTGCCCGTTGTTGTTGCAAATGTTACTATCTTAACGGACTTTGTTATTCTTGAGATGCCCGAGGACGACAACATGTCGATTATCCTTGGAAGACCCTTTTTGAATACTGCAGGGGCTGTTATTGATTGCAATAAAAGCAAAGTCACTTTTCATATCAACGGTAATGAGCATACGATGCACTTTCCGAAGAAACAATTCCAAGTGAACGGCATACATGTTATTGAAGAATCTCCGACCATCACTATTGGAAGTTTTCATTTACCTCAACCTACTGCCAAAAAGAAATATGATATACTTATTGTTGGGGATATGCACATCCCCATTGAGGTAAATTAGTGTTTTACGAAAGTTCTTCGGTTTCATGCTAATCGGAATTGGTTGTTAATAAGACTTGATCAACCTTATTAACATATCATTTTTTGAGAGGTATGAAGTCTATGAATTTAGTAAGCACAACTCTCTGCTCCCACCTTTTATTTTCTGTTTTAGTTAGTCAAATAAAATAAAATGCCATGATTATCCCGTTTTCTGTTTTCACCGTGCAATAAAAAATGACCCAAAAATAAAAGTTCTCAGAATGTCCTGAAAATTTGATACAATTTTTTTCTGAATAATTCTGAATTTCTGGTGCAAATAATACCAGAGGGGGGTGCACCTGGTGCCCACAAGACACCAGGGCACGCCAGCACCCCCAGGCATGCCCTGGTGGGTTGTGGCCCCCACGTGGGCCCCCTCACTTATTCCCTTAGCCCACATCATCACCTACCTCCAGAAAAAAATCACCACAGCCACCATTCCCGTGTTCTTGCTCTCAAACCCGCGGATTTCGATCTCTTTGCTCCTTTCTGAAACTGTTTGGAGGGATTGCTACTTGGTATGTGACTCCTCCATTGCTCCAATTAGTTTTTGATTTAGTGGATTATTTTTAGTGTAATTAGCTACCCTTGGTGCTGCTGTAGATGAGCTTGCATGTTGAATTCTTAGAGTTCTAAGTAGTTTGAATGCTCAATATGGCCTCTACGCATGCTTAGGAGTAGTTGCTATCAATTTCACGAAGTTTTGTTAACAAAATTTTGTGTCTCAAAAATATTTCAGAAATTTGTTCGCAAATAAAATGCAATTCTTTAGGAGTTCTTCGAGGAGGAGATCCTCGGAGGCCTCATCAAGTGGAAGCTCAGTTCGACAATCCTATGTTGAGCCGAGTGAAAGCTCGATGCGAGATGCCGCCACTAAGTCATGCTTGTGGCCGTGCGACGAGTTCATGGAAGGTGTAGGTATTAAGGAGGAATTTGAACAATATATCCACAATACAGAGCTTGGTCCCTTAATCGCAGATAAGTGCCCCCAACACCTCGAACTCACGAAAACCTTCACAAAGAAATTTAAATATTTTTCTCATGAGTCTAGAGTTTCATTGAACCTTTATGACCGTTCCTTCACCATGCCATTAGAAATGTTCAGTGAAGCATGCAAACTTCCATATTGGGGTTCCCTCGACGAACCAACAAAATCTGAATATGAGTCATTTTTAGTAAATCTTTGCTTTGGTGAAGATAGAGGGGTAGCACAATGGAGAATTAACAACATCCATTTCCCATCAATACAATATTTCGCACTCTTCAATGGTAAATGTATCGTAGGCAAACAAGATTGTAGCACACTGTGTGCCCATGATTTGAGTCTCATACACACTGGCATAACTGGAAATAAATATTATAATCTTGGTGCAATTGTTGAACGGAGACTGTAGCTTATTGCTGCTAATGGTAATTTTTATGGAGGAATCTATGCCTCCCGTGTAGCGGAAAGACTAAATGTTTCACCTTGGCCTAATGACCCCATCTTACCTACTCAGTATTTAGACTTTGATGCCATGAAGCGTCATAAGTTCCTTACGGGTACGGCCACTAACTACACCTATAACTTGAGATTTAATTAAAAAAACATTGTGCCTGTCACTTTGCCTGCTCCTTCTCTCTTTGATTTTCACAGTAGAGGAAGATACTATGTTCTTGAGAGTGAAGCCTATGCGTACAATGCGGAGGTTGAAGCTGCCAGGAGGGCTGCGGAGTTTGCACCAAGTGCCTCGATGAGCCATCAACCAGATTATTATTCATACGGATGGTGATTACCAAGCTAGGCCAAAAGCCTAAGCTTGGGGGAGTACGTATTTCCACCGACATTACATTCATGTTCACACATTTCGTTCCGGTTGTCAGTGTTCACACTTTTTCATTGTAATATCCATGCTAGATTTGTTTTCTCGCTTTCTTTTTGTGTGTTTGATAAACTTTGAGAAAACCCAAAAACAATCATGTTTCTTTTTAGTTTTTCTTTCTAGCTTAGTTTAATTATAGTATCAAAAGAAAACCCAAAAATATTTCTCGTTTCTTCTTTTGCTTGTTGGGAGTTTTCCCGTGCTAATAGTTTTTCTCATTTTTGTTTTTCTCTTTATTTAGCTTTCTTCAAGAAAAACCAAAAACTCCAAAAACATTTCAGTGTGTTTCTCTGAAATTCTTTTCCTTTTGTTTGAGTCGTACCAAGGAGAAGATCACGATGAAAATGTTGAGTGGCTCTCATATGCATCATTGATAATCTAACAAAGAGCCCATATTACCTTGTCTTCTCCTCTTGAATAAAATGTTTGCAGATTCCAGCTTAGTCCACGACACTCTTGCACCATTATTATTTTCTTATCCTTCGGTCGTGCAAGTGAAAGGCAATAATGACGATATTTGATGAATTGACTGTGGCAGAGAAAAGCGGGTATGAACTCAACTTATTTTTGTTTTTGTAAATATGTTTAACCTAGTATCCTTGATTCAGCCTATTATTGTCAAACATGTTTGCAATGACCATTAGAGATTATAGTTGCTCATGCCATGCTTAAATAGCTAGGAGTGGATAATGATTTATCTTGGATGTCAATATGCATTAAAATGGTTGTGATGTGGTATGATGATATGGTATCCTCCTCCGAATGTTTCAAGTGGCTTGACTTGGCACAAGTTCACGCATGTAGTTGAATCAAAACCAACATAGCCTTCATGATATTTATGTTCATGGTGTCCATATCCTACTCATGCTAGTAGTCAATGTTTATTATATGTAATGCATGTTCATAACCGTTTTCGCTCTCTAGCTGGCCGCTTCTCAATCTATTTGCTAGCCTTCGCCTGTACTAAGCGGGAATACTCCTTGTGCATGAAAACCTTTAAACCAAGTTATGCTAGATGAGTCCACTATATCTACCTATATGTGGTATTACCCTGCCGTTCCAAAGTAAATTTAAATGTGCCATCTCTAAAAATTCAAATGAACATCTGTTTTGTGTGCCTGGACCGCTCGTGGAGCGACAGGGGACGGTCAATATCTTCCATGCTAAGCGGGTTATTCTCATGATGAGTGTTTATTCACTCGTCCTTACACGAGAGGGGCGGTAATAGGGATTCCCAGTCCCGAAATCAAAAATCAAAAATAATTAAACAAAACTCCCCCAGGAATGTTGTTGGTTTGGACGGTACCCGTGGATGTGGCTAGCCATGGAGTGTGATTGTTGGTGGAGGGGGAGTAAACCTTTACTTTTACCGCTTGGGAACCGCCGCTAATTTGTTTAGCATGGAAGATATTGATAACTCTTGGTCGTGATGTTGATAGGAAGGGTGCACCTCCCAAAATTATATCTATCTCCGTTTTTAAAGTTTGAGCTCTGCCACCTCTGCAAATCCATGCTTCCCTCTGCAAAGGGACTATCTATTTACTTTTATGTTGAGTCATCACCTTCCCAAATAAGCGCCAGATCTGAGAGCACTATTGTCATCCTCATGCATTGTGTATAGTCGATGTTGGGTGCAGCATGACTGGATCTTTTATACCATGAATTACAATGTTTAGTCGCTGCTTGAACTTTGGAGGTGCTCTGCATTTATGTTTTGCGGTCTCAGAAAGGGATAGCGAGATACCACTATTGTCATATTGTATCATGATTGTTTTGACAAAGTGTTGGCGTTTGAGATATCTTATTATTGCTCTCTAGTTGCTTATGTTATTGATATGAGTTAATATAATTTCTAAGAGTTATTGTTGGCATGGTTAGTCATATTTTTTGCTGAAAACCTGGGTGCTACAATAGCATATATATGTAAACAAGAACAAAAGAGTTCGTAAAAGTTTTTCTTTATCACTTTCAGTTTGTCAACTGAATTGCTTGAGGACAAGCAAAGGTTTAAGCTTGGGGGAGTTGATACGTCTCCAACGTATCTACTTTTCCACACACTTTTGCCCTTGTTTTGGACTCTAATTTCCATTAAAGAAAGGGATGGAACACTTCCCTAGGAAGATAATTAAACCACCTTATAAATCTATCATGAGGGCTACTTATGGATTGAGCGTTAAAGATGACAACACTTGATACTATGCATTATGCCTAGCTAGGGGCATAAAACAATAGAGCTAGTTGGGAGGCAACCCAATAGTTATATATTTTTTAATTTCTATTTGTGTGTGATAACATTATTATTGCCTATGTAATTATTGTGTTTCTCTATTTAAATTAGTGTTTGTGCCAAGTAAAGCCTTTGGGATGACTTGCATGATGAGTAGAATTGATACGGTGCCAAAACAGAAACTTTAGCGTCCAGTGCAGAATTTCTCTAATTTTAGTGGAACGTTCTTTTGATCTGAAATTTTTACACAGTATAGGTATACAAATTACCCAGGTTGTTCTAATTGTTCATAATATTTAGAGTTACATAAGTATAGTTTCTTTACGGATCATTACAGACTGTTCTGTTTTAGACACATTCTATTTTTGCTTGCATGGTTTGCTTATTTTGATGATGCTATGGATTGTATCGGGGGGGGGGGGGGTGGGTATAAGCCATGGAGAAGTTAGAATACAGTACCTTATGCAATAATAAAATATGAATCAATTTATAACAATACCTAAAGTATTTTTTATGCTTATTATACTAACGGATCTCACGAAGGTTTCTGTTGAGTTTTGTGTGCTGAAGTTTTCAAGTTTTGGGTGTTATCACGATGGATGAAGGAATAAGGAGTGGCAAAGAGCCTAAGCTTGGGGATTCCCAAGGCACCCCAAGTCAAATTCTAGGAAGACTCAAGCGGCTAGGCTTGGGGATGCCCCGGAAGGCATCCCCTCTTTTGTCTCAATCCATCGGTATGTCACTTGGAGCTATATTTGTATTCATCACATGATATGAGTTTTGCTTGGAGCGTTGTTTGCTTTAGTTTGCTTTTGTTTTAGTTTACCACAATCATTGTTTGTTGGACACACCTATTTGAGAGAGACACGTGTTCATCATGATTTGTTAGAATACTCTATGTGCTTCACTTATATCTTTTGAGCTTAGCAGCTGCTCTAGTACTTCACTTATATCTTTTTGAGGACGGTGGCGTATAGATTTTATAGAAATAATTGCAATCTCATTCTTCACTTATATTTGTTTGAGAGTTAATAAATGGTGACGGTAATTTGCATGGGTTATAAGATTAGTCAAAAAATAATAGGTATTCAAGGAGTGCATAATCAAAACCTTCATGTAGCACATTAAAGAGAAACCGTGGGTTAATAATATTGATGTGGTAATGCGAAAGGGTGTGTGCATGGTTGTTGGTCCGTAGGAGTATCGATATTAAAAGTTGTTAATTTCCCGTTTGTCTAAATATTGGTATGGCATGGCGGGGATGTGTGAGCATTATTATTCCTCGTTGAAATCCTAGTGTTGTTTTGAGTCGAAGGCGCGCAGTGGTTAACTCCTCCCACCTCCTCCCTAGGGGCATGTGATACGTCTCCAACATATCTACTTTTCCTCACACTTTTGCCCTTGTTTTGGACTCTAATTTGCATGATTTGAATGAAACTAACCCGGATTGACGCTGTTTTCAGCAGAACTACCATGGTATTGTTGTTGTGCAGAAATAAAAGTTCTCGGAACGGAACGGAATTTTTCGGAGAATTATTTCAGAATATATAAGAATTATTGGAGCCAAAAACTACCGGAGAAGGGGGCCAGGGTGGCCAGCACCCACCAGGGCGCGCCAGGCCCCCTAGGCGCGCCCTTGTGGGTTGTGCCCACCTCGTGGTCCCACTGACCCTAATTCCGCCGTTATAAATTCCTATTTTAGGAGGGAAAAAATCAGAGAGAAAGTTTCATCATGTTTTACGATACGCAGCCGCCGCCACCTCCTGTTCTTCATCGGGAGGCCAGATCTGGAGCCCGTTTGGGGCTCCGGAGAGGGGAATCTTCGTTCTTCGTCATCACCAACCCTTCTCCATCGCCAATTCCATGATGCTCCCCAACGGGAGTGAGTAATTCCTTCGTAGGCTTGCTGGTCGGTGAGGAGTTGGATGAGATTCATCATGTAATCGAGTTAGTTTTGTTAGGGCTTGATCCCTAGTATCCATTATGTTCTGAGATTGATGTTGCTATGACTTTGCTATGCCTAATGCTTGTCACTAGGGCCCGTGTGCCATGATTTCAGATATGAACCGTTTATGTTATCACCATTATATCTATGTTCTTAATCTGATCTTGCCTAGTCATATGCACCTATTATGTGTTATGATCCGTAAACCCCATAGTCACAATATTTGGGATACTTTCCGGTGATGACCGTAGTTTGAGGAGTTCATGTATTCACCGTGTGTTAATGCTTTGTTCCGGTTCTGTATTAAAAGGAGGCCTTAATATCCCTTAGTTTCCTTATGGACCCCGCTGCCACGGGAGGGTAGGACAAAAGATGTCATGCAAGTTCTTTTCCATAAGCACGTATGACTATTTACGGAATACATGCCTACATTACATTTATGAACTGGAGCTAGTTTTGTATCGCCCTAGGTTATGACTGTTACATGATGAATATCATCCAACGAGTTCGCCGATCCAGTGCCTATGAGTTTTCCACTTATTGTTCTTGCTAAGTTACTATTGCTACTGCTACTGTCACACTTGCTGCAAAACTATTGCTATCACTGTTACCGTTACTGTTACCGCTGCTGCTGCTATCAAAACTATCATACTACTGTGCTACCGATCACTGTGCTATAGATATTTAATGTCCAGGTGTGGTTGAATTGATAACTCAGCTGCTAATACTCTCAAATATTCTTTGGCTCCCCTTGTGTCGAATCTATAAATTTGGGTTGAATACTCTACACTCAAAAACTGTTGCGATCCCCTATACTTGTGGGTTATCAAGACCTTTTTCTGGCGCCGTTGCCGGGGAGCATAGCTATATTTGTTGAGTCACTTGGGATTTATATCAATTGATCACTATGAAGAATCTGAAGGATACTAAAACCAAGATCGTTCCCTCTAGGACGAGGGGAGGTAAGGAATTGCCATCACACTCTGCACTTGATTCACCTTCTGTTTTGAGTAAGCTTGCAACACCACCACATGCTAGTAATCCTGATATGTCGCAAGTGATTGATGATGCTACTTCTGCTATGAATGATGCTTATGATTATGCTAGTACCATGCTTGATGATAATGTGCCACTAGGAGAATTTCGTGATGAACAAATTGCTAGAGCTAAAGAGAATGAAATTACTGAAACTGATGAGATTGCTGAAACTGATGAAGCCTATGAAACCGATGATGACTATGAAACACCTATTAGTCCTAGCTCTGCTAAATTTGAAATGCCTAAGATACCTGAAGGTTATGTTATGGACGAGGAGGTAACTAGAGAAATTCTTTCTTGCAAGGATAGAAAGGATCTTAAGAAATTGCTACGCAGGTATACGGAAAAGACTTTGAATGCTATAATGAAATGTCACATACCTACCTATCATGGCACCATACCTACCTATCATGGCATTTCCATAGCCATTCCGATATATATTGCCATGCAACTTCCACCGTCACATCATATGACTAGTTCACTCAATTTTATATTGCTTTGCATGATCATGTAGCTGACATAATATTTGTGGCAAAGCCACCGTTCATCATTATCATACATGTTACACTAGATCATTGCACACCCTGGTGCACTTCCAGAGGCATTCATGTTGAGTCATATTGTCTCATAGTTTTTCATGTTGGGTTGTAAGTAAATAAAAGCGTGATGATTTTCATTATTAGGGCACTGTCTCAGTGAGGAAATAAAAAGAGAAAGAAAAAAAGAGAAAAAGGAAGAAAGAAAAAAGAGAAAGAAAGAAAAAGGAAAGGAAAAAAGGGGAAAAGAAAGAAAATAAAAAATAAAATAAATGGGGAAAAGAGAGAAGGGACAGTGCTACTACCTCTTTTTTCCACAGTTGTGCTTCAAAGTAGCACCATGTTCTTCATATAGAGAGTCTCATGTTTTGTCACTTCCATATGCTAGTGGGAGTTTTTCATTATAGAAATTGGCTTGTATATTCCAATGACGGGATTCCTCAAATGCCCGAGGTCTTCATGAGCAAGCAAGTTGGATGCATACCCACTTAGCTTCATTTGAGTTATCATCACTTATAGCTCTAGTGCATCCGTTGCATGCCAATCCCTACTCCTCGCATTAATATCTTTTGATGGGCATCTCCATAGCCCATTGATATGCCTAGTTGATGCGAGACTTTCTTCTCCAATTTTACCCCCTTGATATCTACCACCATATTATATTCCACCTATATGCTATGTCCATGGTTCACGCTCATGTATTGCGTGAAGAATAAAAAGCTGACGCATTAAAAAGTATGATCTAATTGTGTGACTTGGACACCGTGGTGCTTGACATTTGTATTAATGTGGTGAAGATGGAGTCATGCCTTACTAATATGATAAAATGAATGGGGGTAAACATTCTTTGAGGATCGTATATTTCAAAAGATTGATGATTGTGTAACTTATGCTTATAAATATTACTATGTTGATGTTTGTTAATTCATCATTTTTCAATGAGCATACATGCAAGAGATTACATGTTGGGTAGCATGTCACATCATAAATTCTGTTTGTATCATTTACATACTCGAGGACGAGCAGGAATTAAGCTTGGGATGCTGACACGTCTCCAATGTATCTATAATTTTTGATTGTTCCATGCTATAATATTATCATTCTAGGATACTTTTTGGGCCTTTATTTGTTGATTCATATTATTTTTGAGAACTAACCTGTTAACCCAGTGCCAAGTGCCAGTTGATGTTTCATGCATGTTTTTGGCTTTTCAGGTTTACAGTACCAAACGAAGTCTGATTGCCCCGAAACTTTTTTATCTTTTTTTCTGGACCAAAAGAAGACATGGAAGCTTCGAGAGGAGGCCGGGGGCGGCACGAGGGCCCCACAAGCCAACAGGGCGCCCCGGGGGTGGTCGCGCCCTGTTAGCTTGTGGCCGCCCCCATCTCCCGACGCCCCTCTTTGGCCTATAAATTCACATATATTCCAAAAACCCTAGGGTACCTCCCAAAACATTTTTTCCGCTGCCACAAGTCTCTGTTCCCCCGCAATCTCATCTCGAGCCCTTTTCCAGTGCCCTGCCAGAGGTGGGATCAATCACGGAGGGCCTCTACATCATCCTTGTTGCTCCCATGGTGATGTGTGAGTAGTCCAACACAGACCTACAGGTCCATAGCTAGTACCTGGATCGCTTCTTCTCTCTCTCTTTGATCTTCAATACAAAATTCACCGCGATCTTTGCGGTGATCTATTCAATGTAATGTTCTTTTGCGGTGTGTTTGTTGGGATCCAATGAATTGTGGGTTTATGTTTAGATTATTTATGATAAAAGATTTGAGTCTCCTCTGAATACTTATTTGATTCTTATTTGCATGATCATCATAGCTTCGTCAATCTCTCCGATCTATTGGTTTAGTTTGGCCAACGAGATTGATTTATCTTCAGTGAGAGGGGTGCGTTGTAGTGGGTTTAATCTTGCGGTGCTCTATATCCTAGTGACAAAGTAGGGGACAAGACACGTATTTGTATTGCTACCACTAAGGATAAAACGATGGGGTTCATTCATATTAATTGAGTTTACTTTGTCTACATCATGTCATCGTTCTCCAAGCATTACTCTGTTTGCATGAACTTAATACCTAGAGAGGCAAGCATAGAAGCGCTCTCGAAGTGGAGTAACAGTAGTAGATGCAGGAAGGAGTCGGTCTACTTGTTTATGGACGTGATGCCTATATACACATGATCATTGTCGTGAATAATTGCATAACTATGTGCTTTTCTATCAATTGCCCAACAATAATTTGTTTACCCACTGTATGCTTTATTTATGAGAGAAGCCTCTAGCGAACACTATGCCCCCCGGGTCTATTCACATATATATTTACAAATGCTACTATTATCTTGCTGCCATTTATTTACTTTTTATTTATTTTGGAATTTACAATTATTAACTATCATCTACACTACCCATTTGCTTGCAAGTAACGAGTTCAAGGGGATTGACAACCCTCTTGCCCGCGTTGGGTGCAAGGGTTTGCTCTTTTGTTTGTAGGCGCTAAAGATGGGAGTTGTGTGGTCCTCCTATTGGTTCGATAACCTTGGTTCTCACTAAGGGAAATACTTATCTATACTGTCCTGCATCACCCGCTCTTTTTCGCGGAAAAACCGAACGCAAATCACTAGTATCAACATAGCAGTAAGTTTTTCATCATATAACTTCTCTTAGTCGGGTAACAATCTGTCCACAACGTTGAAGTATGAAGCATAAACCTTATTGATAATCAACAAACTATGTTCTTAGTCATTGAGACAATCACAATTCATCATATTTCTGAGAAGAGTCTATGTAAGAGCTTTCAGTTTAGCAAGCTCACATGTTCAGCTATCATTTAGTCTTCTACAATTGCTAACACTCATTGCATATTTTTGGAGCTAATGTTTCCATTGGACACATAGGAAAATAAGGGCTTTACTGTTTCTGCCACCCAACTTATTTACCTCAAGGATAATGTCAAAAATAATAACTCATGATCATCTACATCCAACGGGATATATATATCTGGATCTTTCCCCAACACATGATGCTTGCTACTAAAGAGTTAATAGATTTGAGTAGAGGTGAACTTGACTCATGCATGAAAGTATGTACTTGAAGAGTAAATTCATAAAAGTAAAATATAGGCCCTTCGCAGAGGGAAGCAGAGGTTGTCATGCGCTTTTTATTTTTGGATGTGCAAACTCTTAATGTAAAGGAACGTCACTTTATATTTCCCCTTATGATAACAAACTTTATTATGCAGTCTGTTGCCTTTATTTCTTTGTCATCACAAGATTGTACAAAGCTTATTTTCCCTTACAATAAAAGATCATACATATTTAAGAGCAATTTTATTGCTTTATGCACCGATGACAACTTACTTGAAGGATCTTATTCATTCCATAGTTAGGTATGGTGGACTCTCATGGCAAGAAACTGGCTTCAAGGGTTATGGATGCACAAGTAGTATCTCTACTTAGTGCGGAATTTTTTTGGCTAGCAAAAGATCTAAAGCAAGCACCGCATGTTAAAGGTTCCATGACAATATAACTTCTATGTGAATGTAAACAAACATAACTCATTACGTTGTCTTCCTTGTCCAACATCAACAATTTGATCATTATATAATATTTGATGGGGGCCCACAATCATAGAAGATGTCCAAGATAGTCTATTTGCATGTGAATCTCCTCTCCTCTATCATAATTTTTCATGGATTGTACCAATGACTATCACTATGTTTGTCAACTCCCAACAACTTTTATCAATCATACTTTTTCTATGTGAAGTCATTACTCCCCATGGGATTAACATATGATTTTTTTCTTTTTCTTTCTTTTATTTCATTGCTATGATGAAGGATGCATGAGAGTAAGGCAAACAAACTCAACTAATCTTTATTATATAACTCTCACGCTCGATTACAAAGATAGGTAGATCACAAAGCAAACACTCTAAGCAAAGCAAAACTAAAATTTTATTCCTCTAAATCACGAAATAACTAAGGATCGAGCTAAGATAGATGATAATGGTAAAAGTGATGGTGATACGATACGGGGGCACCTCCCCCAAGCTTGGAACAAGCTAAGGGTGGTGCCCATACCGATGTACTCAGGTGTCCCTCTTGGGTGTTGGTGGTGATGATGTAGTAGGTTGGTCCTCCGTATTCCAAGGCATAGGCTCCTCGTCATAGAAAGATGATCTTGTCTCCGGAATCCTGAAATCGGTAGCGATGCTCATCCTTTTAAACCTGGATTCATACTCACAGTTTTGGTTTTGCAAGTCATAGATTTGAGCTTGGAGATGTTTGATCCGCTCTTAAAGCTTGAAGAGAGCCTCTCCCACGTTCCTACTATCTAGCTTATTCTCTTGGATGAATTCCGTGATCATAGAGTGATTAGCACTCAAACCACGTTCAACCATCCCTTGGCACTTGAAGATTTCATGCTCCACCGCTGCAAGCCTGGCCTCCTCGCTCCCCTCCGTCTTTGGACCTTGGACACCCCGGATGTGAGGCACCCCTTCACGCATCTCAGTGGCTTGAGGGTGCTTCATCACCTCCAGCAGGTAGGGGTTGATGACCTTCTCGAAGAACTTGTCCTTGAAGGAGCTTGACGGCGTCATGGCGATCTAGATCTGTCAGAAAAATAGCCCAAAACAAGAACATAGGAGAAACTTGCGATGCGGTGGTCAAAACACACGGGAGTATATATAATGATTTTTTCTAGGTCAGAATATGTGTCCAGGAAGAAAACCGAGTCCGGGAGGCACACGAGGTGCCCACAAGCTATCAGAGTGCGCCCAGGGCGGTAGGGCGCACCCTATTGGCTTGTGGCTCCCTCATGGGCCCCCCTGGCTCGTTTTTTTCTTCTAAAATAACAAAACCAACAGAATATATTTTTATGGAATTTTTGGAGTCGGTTTGCTTACTGTATCACATACCTACCCTTTTTCAGGTTTCTGGAGTGTTCCGGAAGGTCTCTCTTATGTGTTCTTCCGGTGTCATCACTCGAATAATATTAGTCTCAACATTAATGTGCGTACCTGAGATGTAATGATTAATTCTTTGTCCATTAACCACTCTCGGATGTGTGCCTTCGCCATTATTGATTTTGATAGCACCAGAGCGATAAACCTCTTCGACGATATAAGGTCCTTCCCATTTGGAGAGAAGCTTACCTACAAAGAATCTGAAACGAGAATTGTACAAAAGAACTAGGTCTCCTACATTGAATTGTCATTTTTGAATTTTCTTGTCATGGCATCTTTTAACTTTTTCTTTAAATAACTTGGCATTCTCGTAGGCTTGTGTCCTCCATTCATCTAATGAGCTAATATCAAATAACCTCTTTTCACCGGCAAGCTTTAAATCATAGTTAAGTTCTTTAATTGCCCAATATGCTTTATGTTCTAACTCAAGAAGTAAATGACAAGCTTTTCCATAAACCATTTTATACGGGGACATTCCCATTGATTTTTATAAGCAGTTCTATAAGCCCACAAAGCATCATCAAGTTTCTTAGACCAATTCATTCTAGATTTATTAACGGTCTTTTGCAAAATTAATTTTATTTCTTGGTTGCAAAATTCAACTTGACCACTAGACTGAGGGTGATAAGATGATGCAATTCTAAGGTTAACATCATATTTAGCTCGGAGTTTACAGAAAGCACCATGAATAAAATGTGAACCACCATCTGTCATCATGTATCTAGGGACTCCAATCCTTGGGAAAATAATATCTTTAAGCATTTTAATAGAAGTGTTATGATCAACACTACTAGTTGGAATAACTTCTACCCACTTAGTAACGTAGTCAACAACAACTAAAATACGAGTATACCCATTTGAGGAAGGAAAAGGTCCCATATAATCAAAACCCCAAACATCAAATGGCTCAATAGCAAGTGAATAATTCATAGGCATTTCCTGACATCTACCAATGTTACCAATTCTTTGACATTCATCACAGGAGAGGACATACTTACGAGCATATTTGAAAATAGTAGGCCAATAAAATCCAGACTGTAATACCTTGTGTGCAGTTCTGTCACCAGCGTGGTGCCCTCCGTAGGCCTCAGAGTGACACTTCCGTAGGATCTATTCCTGTTCATGCTCAGGTACACAACCTCTAATAAAACCATCTACTCCTTCTTTATAAAGACGTGGGTCATCCCAAAAATAATGTCATAAATCCTAGAAGAACTTATTCTTTTATTGGTAGGTGAAACTAGGTGGCATATATTTAGCAACAATGTAATCAGCATAATATGCATACCAAGGAGCACTACGGGAAGCATTTATAACATCTGGTTGCTCATCAGGAAAATTACCATCAATAGGCACTGGGTCATCAAGAACATTTTCCATCCTAGACAAATTATCTGCTATAGGGTTTTCAGCTCCCTTTATATCAACAATATGCAAATCAAACTCTTGAAGTAAAAGCGCCCACCTAATCAGTCTAGGCTTACCATCTTTCTTCTTCATAAGGTGTTTAATAGCAGCATGATCAGTGTGGATAGTAACTTTGGAATCAACAATGTAAGGTCTAAACTTATCACAAGTAAAAACAACCGCTAAAAAATCCTTCTCAATAGTAGCATAATTTCTATGAGGATTGTCTAGAGTTTTACTAGCATAATTAATAACATTAAATTTCTTGTCTACTCTTTGCCCTAGAATAACACCAACAGCATAATCACTAGCATCACACATAATTTCAAATGGTAAATTCCAATCAGGTGGTTGGAAAACATGTGCAGAAATCAAAGCTTTCTTAAGTATTTCAAAGGCTTCTACACAATCTTCATCAAAAACAAATGGAATATGTTTTTGAAGTAGATTAGTTAATGGCCTAGAAATCTTCGAGAAATCTTTAATAAAACACCTATAGAAACCAGCATGACCAAGGAAACTTCTTATACCCTTAATATCGTTAGGACATGGCGTTTTCTCTATTGCATCAAATTTAGTGTTGTCTACCTCAATACCTCGTTCAGAAATTTTATGCCCAAGTACTATACCTTCATTCACCATAAAGTGGCACTTCTCCCAGTTCAAGACAAGATTAGTTTCTTCACATCTCTGCAAAACTCGACCGAGGTTGCTTAAGCAATCATCAAAAGAAGTCCCGTAAACAGGAAAATCATCCATGAAAACCTCAACAATCTTTTCACATAAGTCAGAGAATATAGCAGTCATACATCTTTGAAAGGTAGCAGGTGCATTGCATAAACCAAAAGGCACACGTCTATAAGCATAAGTTCCAAAAGGGCAAGTAAAAGTAGTTTTCTCTTGGTCCTCTTTTGACACAGGTATTTGAGAAAATCCAAAATACCCATCAAGAAAAGCAAAAATGTGTGTGCTTAGATAATATTTCTAACATTTGATCAATAAAAGGCAAGGGGTAATGAATTTTCCTAGTAGCTCAGTTACTATCCTTTGTGGTATAAGTTCATTTTTATAATCAGGGACAACAGTTATACCTCCTTTATTAGGAACATAGTGAACATGACTCACCCATCTACTATCAGCTATGGGATAGATTATACCTGCCTCCAGAAGCTTTAATATTTCGGTTCTTACCACTTCTTTCATTTTAGGATTCAAGCGACATTGATGATCAACGACAGGTTTAGCATCCGGTTCCATATTAATTTTGTGCTGACATAGAGTTGTACTAATTCCCTTAAAATCATCAAGAGTATATCCAATAACAACTCGGTGCTTCTTTAGAGTTTTGGGTAACTTCTTTTCTTCATGCTCTGAAATATTAGCACTAATAATAACCCTTGTTCAAGAATTCATCCGATAAATCAGTTAATTGGCCATTTAATCGCTACTCATCGGGTGACCGAATCGAATAACACCTATTCATCGCGTTAACTTGCCGGGCCGATTAAATGGTCTGTCAGACCGATTCAATGGTCTGGTGACTGATTAATCGGTTGTTAGGCCGATTAATAGTTCTTGGCCAGCTAGCTCATGGGCAAACAAAGCCCAATTATTTGGACCATAACCCCTCCCAACCCCCTCCCGCTACTAAATACGTTGGAGACGTATCAAGCATCCCCAAGCTTAATTCATGCTCGTCCTCGAGTAGGTAAATGATAAAAACGGAATTTTTGATGTGGAATGCTACCTAACATATTTATCCATGTAATATTCTTTATTGTGGCATGAATATTCAGATCCATAAGATTCAAAACAAAAGTCTAATATTGACATAAAAACAGTAATACTTCAAGCATACTGACAAGGCAATTGCGTCCTTTCGAAATAACATGGCCTTAGAAAGTTATCCCTACAAAATCATATGGTCTGGCTATGCTCCATCTTCCCCACACAAAGTATCTAAATCATGCACAACCCCGATGACAAGTCAAGCAATTGTCTCACACCTTTTATGTTCTCAAACCTTTTCAACTCTCACGCAATACATGAGCGTGAGCCATGGATATAGCACTATAGGTGGAATAGAATATGGTGGAGGTTGTTAGGAAAAAGGAGAAGATAGTCTCACATCAACTAGGCGTATCAACGGGCTATGGAGATGCCCACCAATAGATATCAATGTGAGTGAGTAGGGATTGCCATGCAACGAATGCACTAGAGCTATAAGTGTATGAAAGGTCAAAAAAGAAAACTAAGTGGTCGTGCATAATGATGAAAAATTCCACTAGTTATATGAAAGTGACAAAATAGGAGACTCTCTATCATGAAGATCATGGTGCTACTTTGAAGCACAAGTGTGGAAAAAGATAGTAGCATTGTCCCTTCTCTCTTTCTCTCATTTCTTTCTTTCTCTTTTTTTTATTTTGGTGGGCATCTTTGGCCTCTTTTTTTTATTTGGGCTTCGCTGGCCTCTTTTATTATTTGTAAAGTCCGGAGACTCATCCCAACTTGTGAGGGAGTCATAGCTTCCATCATCCTTTTCTCTCACGGGACAATGCTCTAATAATGAAAATCATCACACTTTCATTTACTTACAACTCAAAAATTACAACTCGATACCTAGAACAAAATATGACTCTATATGCAATATGAAAGTGATGGTGCGTGTCATGAAAAATGGAACGGTGGAAGTTGCATGGCAATATATCTCGGAATGGCTATGGAAATGCCATAATAGGTAGGTATGGTGGCTGTTTTGAGGAAAGTATATGGTGGCTGTTTTGAGGAAGGTGGGTTTAATGCACCGACGAAAGTTGCGCGGTACTAGAGAGGCTAGCAAAGGTGGAAGGGTGAGAGTGCGTATAATCCATGGACTCAACATTAGTCATAAAGAACTCACATACTTATTGCAAAAGTCTATTAGTTATCGAAGCAAAGTATTAGACGCATGCTCCTAGGGGAGAGGTTGGTAGGAGTTAACCATCGCGCGATCCCGACCCTCACACAAAGGTTGACAATCATTAAACAAATCATGCTCCGACTTCGTTACATAACGATTCACCATACGTGCATGCTACGGGAATCACAAACTTTAGCACAAGTATTTATTCCAATTCACAATTACTCACTAGCATGACTCTCAAATTACCATCTTCATATCTCAAAACTATATGCAAGGAATCAAACTTCTCATAGTATTCAATGCACTTAATATGAAAGTTTTTATTATATCCCTCTCGGGTGCCCATTATATTAGGACTAAATTCATAACCTAAACCAATTACCATGCTGTTTAAAGACTCTCAAAATAATATAAGTGAGGTACGAGAGTTCTATAATTTCTATAAAATAAAACACCACCGTGCTCTTAAAAAGATATAAGTGAAGCACTAGAGCAACATTGCCTAGCTCAAAAGATATAAGTGAAGCACATAGAGTATTCTAATAAATTCACGATTAATGCGTGTCCTCCTCAAAAGATGTGTGCAGCAAGGATGATTGTGGCAAACTAAAAAGCAAAGACTCATATCATACAAGACGCTCCAAGCAAAACACATATCATGTGGTGAATAAAAATATAGCCTCAAGTAAATTTACCGATGGATTGAAGACGAAAGAGGGGATGCCTTCCGGGGCATCCCCAAGCTTAGGCTTTTTGGTATCCTTGAATATGGCTTGGGGTTCCTTGGGCATCACCAAGCTTAGGCTCTTGCCACTCGTTATTTCATAGTCCATCAAATCTTTACCCAAAACTTGAAAACTTCACAACACAAAACTCAACAGAAAACTCATGAGATCCGTTAGTATAAGAAAAATAAATCACCACTTTAGGTACTGTTGTGAACTCATTATTTATTTATATTGGTGTAATATCTACTGTATTCCAACTTCTCCATGGTTCATACCCCCCGATACAACCCATAGATACATCAAAATAAGCAAACAACACAAAGAAAACAGAATCTGTCTAAAACAGAACAGTCTGTAGGAATCTATAGACTTCGAATAATTATGTAACTCCAAAAATTCTGAAAAATTAGGAAAATAAGGGAAATTGGTATATCAATCTTGTGTAAAAATTTCAGATCAAAATCACGTTCCAGTGAAGTTACAAAATTCCTGGACTGAGAGCAAAAGTTTCTGTTTTTCAGCAAAATCAAATCACAAACACCGTAGACCATCCCAAAGGTCTTACTTGGCTCAAACACTAATTTAAACAAGAAAACACAATTACTACAGAGGTAATAATGTGCAAAACACTCAAAAACATAAGCAAAAACAAAAGCATAAAAATAAAATTGGGTTGCCTCCCAACAAGCGCTATTGTTTAACGCCCCTAGCTAGGCATAACGCAATAGATCTAGGTATTGTCATAATAGTAAGGGAGATCATCCATGCCCATCTCATACTCCCTTCTTTCAGCGGCAAGTTTTCTTTGTGGCAAGCAAAAGTAATCAAAAGGTCTAAATTTAATAGGATAAGGATCCTTAAGATCAAGTGCGGGAGGGATAGGTTCCTCCTTCGGCCCCCTATAGTGTATAATCAATTCATCATTGTAGGCTTTCCTTTCGTGGAAAGTCATAAGCCTATCTCTTAATATGAACTCCAATCCGTTATTTTGTATAGCAAAATTATCATTGAGTTCAGAAATCTTATCAATCAAAACCTCGATAGGGACCCTTTTTCTCAAATTTTCATTATAAGCAACATAATCCGGGGATTGCAATCTCATTATTTCTTCTTGATTAAAAAGGATCTCCTCTATAGGGGGACATCCACCATTAATTTTATAATGAGCAAAGATTTCACTAGCCTCTTTCATGATGAATCTAAACTCGTGGGCTAGAAATATAGTGGCAGCACGCTTAACAGAAGAATACTGAATATTAGAGAACTCAAGAAAAATCCTTTGTATGCAAGGATGCATATGAACAAATTGCCTCTCAAGTTCAATTATTAGAAGTGGTATGGCATCCGCAAGACTATTAGTTTTATTAAGAATAGACCCTCCTAAGGTAGGTAGCGTACCATCACAAGTAAAGAAATCTTGAATAACGCCTTTTCCAATAATATTACCGCTACCTATGCGGAATTTTTTTGTATGCATGATAGTAGGTTCTTCATGAGAGTCATTTTTAGCAAAGTTGTCAAAATTTCTCTCAAGATTATTACTATCCTTTTCAATAAAAACCTCTCTAGATTCAGACATGGTGGCCACGAATAGATCTAGCACACAAGCAAACGAAAAGCAAACGTAAAGATGAACGGAAGAAGGGCGAATAAAAAGGCAAATCTTTTTGGTTTTTTCTGAAAATCGTTTTAGAAGTGGGGGAGAGGAAAACGAGAGGCAAATGGCAAATAATGTAAATGCAAGAGATGAGTTTGTGATGGGTACTTGGTAGGCTTGATGTAGATCTCCCCGGCAACGGCGCCAGAAATCCTTCTTGCTACTTCTTGAGCTTGCGTTGGTTTTCCCTTGAAGAGGAAAGGGTGATGCAGCAAAGTAGATAAGTATTTCCCTCGGTTGTTGAGAACCAAGGTATCAATCCAGTAGGAGATACTAGCAAGTCCCCAATCTTTGCACCTACACAAACAATCAAACTCTTGCACCCAACGCTAAAAGGGGTTGTCAATCCCTTCACGGTTATTTGCAAGGATGAGATCTGATAGAGATAGATATAAAAGATTGCTAGAACGTAAAGTAAAACAAAAGTAAAAATAATGCAGCGAGGTATTTTTTTGGTATTTTTGGTTTATAGATCTGAAAATATATTATGGAAAATAGACCCGGGGGCCATAGGTTTCATTAGAGGCTTCTCTCATGAAGGAAAATAATACGGTGGGTGAACAAATTACTGTCGAGCAATTGATAGAAAAGCGCATAGTTATGACGATATCCAAGGCAATGATTATGCATATAGGCATCATGTCCGTGTCAAGTAGACTGAAATGATTCTGCATCTACTACTATTACTCCACACATCGACCGACTCCTGCCTGCATCTAGAGTATTAAGTTCATGAAGAACAGAGTAACGCATTAGGTAAGATGACATGATGTAGAGGGATAAACTCAAGCAATATGATGAAAACCCCATCTTTTTATCCTCGATGGCAACAATACAAATACGTGCCTTGCTACCCCTACTTTGTCACTGGGTGAGGACACCGCAAGATTGAACCCAAAACTAAGCACTTCTCCCATTGCAAGAATTACCAATCTAGTTGGCCAAACCAAACCAATAACTCGAAGAGACTTGCAAAGATATGAAATCGTGCATATAAGAATTCAGAGAAGATTCAAATAATATTCATAGATAAGCTAATCATAAACCCACAATTCATCGGATCTCGACAAACACACCGCAAAAGAGTATTACATCGGATAGATCTCCATGAAGATCATGAAGAACATGGTATTGAAGAACAAAGAGAGAGAAGAAGCCATCTAGCTACTAGCTATGGACCCGAAGGTCTGTGGTAAACTACTCACGCATCATCGGAGGGGCAATGGAGTTGATGTAGATGCCCTCCGTGATCGAATCCCCCTCCGGCAGATTACCGGAAAAGGCTCCAAGATTGGATCTCACGGGAACAGAGGCTTCCGGTGGCGAAAAAGTATTTTCGTGGCTCTTTTTGGTATCCAGGGAATATTTGGGAATTTATAGGCCGAAGAATAGGGTTAGGAGGGTTGCCGTGGGGCCACAAGCCAGCCCCCCCCCCTAGGGCGCGCCCTGGTGGCTTGTGACTCCACGGCAGGTCTCCTGCCTTCATCTCCAAGTCTGCTGGGTTTCTTCTGGTCCAAGAAAAATCATTCCGAAGATTTTATTCCATTTGGGCCCCGTTTAATATTCCTTATCTGCAATACTCAAAAACAAGGAAAAAACAGAAACTGGCACTAGGCTCTAGATTAATAGTTTGTCCCAAAAATAATATAAAATAGCATATTAATGCATATAAAACATCCAAAACAGATAATATAATAGCATGGAACAATCAAAAATTATAGATACGTTGGAGACGTATCAGTCTGTCAGACCGATTCAATGGTCTGGTGACTGATTAATCGGTTGTTAGGCCGATTAATAGTTCTTGGCCAACTAGCTCATGGGCAAACAAAGCCCGATTATTTGGACCATAACCCCTCCCAACCCCTCCCGCTACTAAATAGCTATGGTTTATTCCTTCACCAGAACCCACACACTCTTCTCATCCCCTCCGACCTAGATGACAGTTAGCCAAGTCCTCATCGCTGCGCTGCCACTTCCCCTCCTCCTCTGTGTACCGCCGCTTTGTCTTCTCCCTCTGCGCGCCGCTACTTCCCCTCCTCCTCCGTGATCTGTGATACGTCTCCAACGTATCGATAATTTATGAAGTTTCATGCCATATTCATCTATGTTTACAATACTTTTATATGGTTTTGATGCACTTTATATGATTTATTTAGAACTAACTCGGACTGACGCTGTTTTCAGCACAATAACCATGGTGTTGTTTTTGTGCAGAAAATGAAAGTTCTCGGAATCGCCCGAAACTTTTTGGTGATTTTTTCTGGACCAAATAAGCAATATTGGAGCGAAGAACCACCGGAGAAGAGCCACGAGGTGGGCACAACCCACCAGGGCACGCCAGAGGGCCCAGGCGCGCCCTGGTGTCTTGTGCCCTCCTCGTGGCCCATCTTGGCGTGAAACCGACGCCCAGCAATCCTATAAATACAGAAACCATCAGAAATAACCCTAGACTCTCTGTTCCGTCGCCGCAACTCTTCATATCGACGAAAAACCAATCTGGAGGCGTTCCAGTACCCTGCCGGAGAGGGTAGATCGTCTCCGGTGGACATCTTCATCATCCCGGTGGAGGCCATGACGAGGAGGGAGTAGTCCACCCTCGGGGCCGAGGGTATGTACCAGTAGCTATGTGTTCAATCTCTCTCTCTCTCTCGTGTTCTTGAGATGTCACGATCTTGATGTATCACTGGCTTTGTTAATATAGTCGGATCACATGATGTTATTCCCTTGCTATCCCTTTGTGATGAATTGAATCTTTCCCTTTGAGATATTGTTATGTTGGATTTGAGAACACTTTATATATGTCTTGCATGCGGATAACCGTAGTGACAACGGGGTGTTCTATTGATTCACTTGATATATGTTTTGGTACTCAACTTGCGGATTCCCGCGGTGACATTGGGGTAATCTATGCATAGGGGTTGATACACGTTCTTGTCCTACTTTCTCCGATAGAAATCTTGGGGTACTCTTTGAGGTTCTTTGTGTTGGATTGAGTATTATGAATCTGAAATTGTTAGATGCGTATCGTATAATTAACTCATGGATACTTGTGGTGACATTGGAGTATCTAGGTGACATTAGAGTTGGTTGATGCGTATCATATGGTGTTATTCTAGTACGAACTCTTAGATAGATCGATCGGAAAGGATAACTTGGTGTTATCTTAGTACAAACTCTTGGATAGATCGATCGGAAAGAATAACTTTAAGGTGGTTTCGTACCCTACAAACAATTTCTTCTTATGTTCTCCGCTAGATAAGAACTTTGGAGTGATTCTTCGTTGCACGTTGAGGGATGGTTATGTGATCCAATTATATTAGCATTGTTGAGAGATTGCACTAGCGAAAGTACGGACCCTAGGCCTTGTTTTCAAGCATTGCAATACCATTTGTGCTCACTTTTGTTACTTGCTACCTTGCTGTTTTTATATTTTAGATTACAAAAACCTATATCTACCATCCATATTGCACTTGTATCACCATCTCTTTGCCGAACTAGTGCACCTATACAATTTTCCATTGTATTGGGTGTGTTGGGGACACAAGAGATTTCTTGTATTTGATTGCAGGGTTGTTTGAGAGAGACCATCTTCATCCTACACCTCCCACGGATTGATAAACCTTAGGTCATCCACTTGAGGAAAAATTGCTACTGTCCTACAAAACTCTGCGCTTGGAGGCCCAACAAAGTCTACAAGAATAAAGTTGTGTAGTAGACATCAAGATCTTTTCTGGCGCCGTTGCCGGGGAGGTGAGTGCTTGAAGGTATATCTTTAGATCTTGCAATCAAATCTTTTAGTTTCTTGCTTTTCACTAGTTTGGTTTTATAAAAGAAAACTACAAAAAAATGGACTTTAGGTTGCATCCTTTGTTTCGTCTTTATAGTGTCTTTCGTGAAAACAAGGATTCAGAAAATTGTGCTCAATTGGTAGAGGAAGAAATTATGAAAATACTTGATGAGAATTCCTTGAATTATGAGCATGATAGAAATATTGTTAGTATGAATTCTCTGAATATCCATGATGCTAATGATATGCAAAGCCACAAGCATGGGGATGCTATGTTTGATGAAGATGATATTTTTAGTCCCCCAAGTTTTCATGAGCAAATTTATCATGATAATGGCATGCCTCCTATCTATGATGATTATGATGATGACATGTATGCTATAAATAGTGATAGTAACCATGAAACTTGTCATCATGATTTTAATATTGAATGTGGTTATGTCAATCATGTATCTCATGATAGTTATTTTGTTGAGTTTGCTCCCACTACAATGAATGAGAAGAAAATTGCTTATGTGGAGAGTAATAATTTTTCTATGCTTGTAGATCATGAAAAGGATGCTTTATGTGATAGTTATACTGTGAAATTCCTTCATGATGCTACTTAAAATTATTATGAGGGAGGAATATAAGTACTAAGAAATCAGTAGGGTACTTAATTTTTCCACACAAGACATCAACATCTCTAATAATCCCAAGGGGTGAAATAGTGTCTTTGTTTGCAAGTTTAATAGTGACATCGATATCTTCAATTTCAGCGGGTGCTATGTCATTCACAATTTCTTGATATAAGGTAAAAGGTATAGCACTAACACTAGCACCAATGTCGCACAAGCCATGATAACAATGATCTCCAATTTTAACAGAAACAATGGGCATGCCAGCAACTGGTTTATTTTTGTCTAACTCATCCCGCTTGTTTCTAACAGGTTTTGCAATTCTAGTAGCTTCATCACAGAAGTAAATAACCTGCCCATCAATATTATCAACTAGGAAATCTTTAACCATAGCAATATTAGGTTCTACATTTATTTGTTTAGAAGGTTTAGGTGTTCTAATATTGCTTTTATTAACCACAGTTGTAGCTTTAGCATGTTCCTTAATCCTAACAGGAAAAGGTGGTTTCTCAATATAAGCAGTGGGTACAACTAGATCAACATGGCAAACAGTTATTTCTTCCTTAACCTTAATGGGTTCCTCTAGCAATTCTTTAATAGGTGGACAAAATTTAAACCACTTATCCTTAGGGAGTTCAACATGAGTAGCAAATGATTCACAAAAAGATGGTACTATCTCAGAGTCAAGCCCATATTTATTGCTAAACTTATGAAAAGTATCAGTTTCCATAAAATATTTAACACAATTAAACTCAAGCGTGATACCTGAATCTTTACCTTTGTCGACTTCCCAAGCTTCAGAGTTGCGTTTAATTCTTTCCAGAAGATCCCATTTGAATTCAATAGTTCTCTTCATGTATGAGCGAGTAGAAGAAGAATCCATCAATAATTGATCATCATGAGAAAGCGAAGCATAAAAGTTTTGTATAATCATTTCTCTTGAGAGATCATGGTTGGGGCAAGTGTGCATCATAGATTTAAGCCTCCCCCAAGCTTGAGCGATGCTTTCTCCTTCACGAGGCCAAAAGTTATATATATAATTTCGATCACGATGAACTAGATGCATCGGATAAAACTTTTGATGAAATTCCAGCTTCAAGCGATTCTAGTCCCATCCAATACCATCCAATAGCCTGTACCACATCAATGATTTTCCCTCCAAAGAAAAATGGAAAACCTTCTTCTTGACTTTGTCCTTGGATAAACCAGCAAGCATAAATAATCCACAAATCTGATCCACATATATCAAGTGGTAATCGAGATGAGTTGTACCGTCTCCTACATAAGGATTAGCTAGCAGTTTCTCTAACATACTGATATGTCCATTTTGCATCATGAATTCTTCTTGGTATTTATGTTATTCTTGTCCATTATTCCTCATTATGATACAATTATTATGCATTTTCTCTCTGAATATGCAAGGTACATCACAAAGAGGGAAATCACTCAAAACTGGAATTCTAGGCCTGAAAACCAAGAAAATGGCTGAAAATTCACTGGACACCAAATGACCTGAAACTTCACGAAGAATTATTATGGAATATATAAGAATTTTTGGGCCAAAAATATACCAGAGGGGGGCCACCTTCTGGCCACAAGCCAACAAGGCGTGCCCACTCCCCTTGGGGGCTCCCTATTGCCTTGTGGGGGCCCCAGCGGGTCTCTCGACCCGCCTCTTTCCTATATGGTCTGTTTTACCCTAGAAAAAATCATAAGGATACTTTCGGGATGAAGCACCGCCTCTCGAGGCGGAAACCTGGGCATAGGCCCTTTTGATCTCCGACAGAGAGATTCTGCCGGGGAAACTTCCCTCCGGGAGGGGGAGATCGAAGCCATCGTCATCACCAATGCTTCCCCCTTTATGGGAGGACCAATCTTCATCAACATGTTCACCAACACCATCTCATCTCAAACCCTAGCTCATCTCTTGTATTCAATCTTTGTCTCAAAACCTCAAATTGGTACCTGTGGGTTACTAGTAGTGTTGATTATATCTTGTAGTTGATGCTTGTTGGTTTACTTGGTGAAAGATATTATGTTCAAATCCTTGATCTCAATTATTATATCTCTAATCTTGAACATGTTGATGATGTGTGAGTAGTTACTTTTATTCCCGAGGACATGGGAGAAGTCTTGTTATAAGTAATCATGTGAAGTTGGTATTCGTTCGATATTTTGATGATGTGTATGTTGTTGCTTCTCTTAGTGGTGTCGTGTGAACGTCGACTACACGACACTTCCCCATGTTATGGGCCTAAGGGAAGGCATTGTGGAGTAACAAGTAGATGATGGGTTGCGAGAGTGATAGAAGCTTAAACCCTAGTTTATGCGTTACTTCAGGGGCTGATTTGGATCCACACGTTTCATGCTATGGTTAGATTTATCTTAATTCTTCTTTCGTAGTTGCGGATGCTTGCGAGAGGGGGTAATCATAAGTAGGCTGTTTTTTCAAGTAAGAACAACACCTTAGCACCGGTCCACCCACATATCAAATTATCAAAGTAACGAACATGAATCAACTCAACATGATGAACATGACTAGACAGAAATTCACATGCGTCCTCGGGAGCGCTTGCTTAATATAATAGTACTTTTAAGCTTGTCCTTGTTGCTACACCCTTGTTACTATTGCTACTTGTCACTTATTATGAGTTACCTTGCTAGAAACTATCTATCACTGTTATTTGCAGCACTTGCAGAGAATACCTTAGTGAAAACTGCTTATCATTTCCTTCCGCTCCTCGTTGGGTTCGACACTCCTACTTATCGAAAGGACTATGATTAATACCCTATACTTATGGATCATCAAGACTCTTTTCTGGCGCCATTGCTGGGGAGTGAAGTGCCTCTGGTAAGTGGAACTTGGTAAGGAAACATTTTCGATATGTGCTGAAATTTACTATTGCTTGTTACTATGGACGGTCACCCTTTGAGTGGCTTGTTCGGGGCTTCTTCACCTTGAACGGAAGTGGAAAAGGTTGCCTCTCAACCTACTTAAAATATTTATTATGAGATTCCTTCGGGTATGGTAGAGAAATGCTAGCTAATCCTTATGACGGTACATCTCATCCTAATTACCACTTGATATATCTAGATGAGATTTGTGGATTGTTTAAGATTGCAGGTTTATCCAGAGACAAAGTTAAGAAGAAGGTTTTACCTTTATCTTTGGAGGGAAAAGCATGAATGTGGTACATGCTATTGGATGATATTGGATCGTGGGACTGGAATCGCTTGAAGCTGGAATTTCATTAGAAGTTTTATCCTATGCATCTAGTCCATCGTGATCGGAACTTTATATATAATTGTTGGCCTCGTGAAGGAGAAAGCATCGCTCAAGCTTGGGGGAATCTTAAATCTATGATGCACACTTTCCCCAACCATGAGCTCTCAAGAGAATTGATTATACAAAAAAATTATGCTCGGCTTTCTCATGATGATCAATTACTACTCGATTCTTCTTCTACTGGTTCCTACATGAAGAGGATTATTGAATTCAAATGGGATCTTCTGGAAAGAATTAAACGCAACTCTGAAGATTGGGAATTTGACAAAGGTAAAGAGTCAGGTATAAATCTTAAGTTTGATTGTGTTAAATCTTTTATGGAAGCTGATACTTTTCATGAGTTTAGCAATAAATATGGGCTTGACTCCGAGATAGCAGCTTCTTTGTGTGAATCATTTGCTACTCATGTTGACCTCCCTAAGGAGAAGTCATTTAAATATCATCCGCCTATTGAAAAATCATTAGAGGAACCTATTAAAGTTGAAGAGGAAAAAATTGTTTATCATGTTGATCCAGTTGTGCCTACCGCTTACATTGAGAAACCTCCTTTTCCCTTTAGGATTAAGGAACATGCTAAAGCTGCAATTGTGGTTAATAAAAGTTATATTATAACACCTAAACCCTCTGAAGAAATAAATGTTGAGCCTAATATTGCTATGGTTAAAGATCTCCTAGCTGATAATATTGATGATCAGGTTATCTATTTCTGTGATGAAGTTGCTAGAATTGCAAAACCTGTTAGAAACAAGCATGATGAGCTATATAAAAATGAACCAGATACTGACATGCCTGTTGTTTTTGTTAAAATTGGAGATCATTATATCAGGGCTTATGTGACATTGGTGCTAGTGTTAGTGCTATACCTTTTACCTTATACCAAGAAATTATGAATGACATAGCACCCTCTGAGATTGAAGATATTGATGTCACTATTAAACTTGCAAACAGAGACACCATTGCACCACTTGGGATTGTTAGAGATGTTGAGGTCTTGTGTGGAAAAGTAAAGTACCCTATGGATTTCTTAGTACTTGGTTCACAACAAGATAGTTTTTGTCCCATTATATTTGGTACACCTTTCTTGAATACTGTTAATGCTGAAATTAATTATGTTCTTGAGAAAGTCAAGGTAAGCTTTGGTGATGAGTCTCATGAATTTAATTTATCTAAGTTTGGCAAAAAACAATATAAAAAAGAATTACCTAGCAAGGATGAGATAATTGGTCTTGCTTCTGTTGTCGTGCCTCCTACTAATCCACTAGAACAATATTTGCTAGACCATGAGAATGATATGCATATGAATGAAAGAAATGAGATAGATGATATACTTCTCAGACAAACACCTATTCTTAAACACAACTTGCCTGTTGATATTTTAGGGGATCCTCCTCCACCCAAGGGAGATCCCGTGTTTGAGTTAAAGACATTACCTGATACTTTGAAATATGCTTATCTTGATGAAAATAAGATATATCCTGTTATTATTAGTGCTAACCTTTCAGAGCATGAAGAGAAGAGATTACTTAAAACTCTAAAGAAGCACATGACTGCTATTGGATATACTCTTGATGATCATAAGGGCATTAGTCACACTCTATGCCAGCACAAGATTAATATGGAACCGGGTGCTAAACCTGTCGTTGATCATCAACGTTGCTTAAATCCTAAGATGAAAGAAGTGGTAAGAACTGAGATACTAAAGCTTCCGGAGGCATGTACAATTTATCCTATTGCTGGTAGTAGATGGGTAAGTCATGTTCATTGTGTTCCTAAGAAAGGAGGTATAATTGTTATTCTTAATGATAAAAATGAACTTATCCCACAAAGAATCGTAACTGGTTATATGATGGTAATTGATTTCAGGATATTAAACAAAGCTACTAGAAAAGATCATCACCCCTTGCCTTTTATCGATTAAATGTTAGAAAGGTTATCCAAGCACACACATTTTTGTTTTCTTGATGGATATTCTGGTTTCTCTAAAACACCTGTGTCAAAAGAAGACCAAGAGAAAACTACTTTCACTTGCCCTTTTGGAACTTATGCTTATAGACGTATGCCTTTTGGTTTATGCAATGCACATGCTACCTTTCAAAGATGTATGACTGCTATATTCTATGATTTTTTTGAAAATATTGTTGAGGTTTTCATGGATGATTTTTTCATTTATGGGACTTCTGTGGATGATTGCTTGAGCAACCTTGATCGAGTTTTGCAGAGATGTGAAGAAACTAATTGTCTTGAATTGGGAGAAGTGCCACTTTATGTTGAATGAAGGTATAGTACTTTGGGCATAAAATATCTGAACGCGGCATTGAGGTAGACAAAGCTAAAGTTGATGCAATTGAGAAAATGCCATGTCCTAAAGATATTAAAGGTATAAGAAGTTTTCTTGGTCATGCTGGTTTTTATAGGCGTTTTATTAAAGATTTCTCGATGATTTCTAGGCCACTAGCTAATCTTCTTCAAAAAGATATTCCTTTTGTTTTTGATGATGATTGTGTAGAAGCCTTTTAAATACTTAAGAAAGCCTTGATTTCTGCACCTACTATTTTATACGTCTCCAACGTATCTATAATTTTTGATTGTTCCATGCTAATATATTATCATTCTAGGATATTTTTTGGGTCTTTATTTACCAATTTATAATATTTTTGAGCACTAACCTATTGACCTAGTGCCCAGTGCCAGTTGATGTTTTCCGCGTGTTTTTTACTTTTCAGGTTTACATTACCAAACGAAGTCCAATTGCCACGAAACTTTTTGATGATTTTTTCTGGACCAAAAGAAGACCTGGAAGCTTCGGAAGGAGGCCGGGGCCGCACGAGGGTCGCACAAGCCAATAGGGCGCGCCCAGGGGGGCGCCCTGATGGCTTGTGCCTCCCTCGGGCGTCTCCCGACGCCCCTCTTTGCCCTATTAATTCTAATCTATCCTATAAACATCAGAGGCAGTCCCAAAACCCTTTTTCTGCCGACGCAAGTCTCTCTTCCGTCGCGAGGCCATCTGGTGCTCTGTTCCGGCACCCTGCCGGAGGGGGAATCGATCACGGAGGGCCTCTACATCAACCTTGCTGCCCTCATGATGATGTGTGAGTAGTTCACCACAGACCTACGGGTCCATAACTAGTACCTAGATGGCAATCTCTCTATCTCTTGACCTTCAATATAATGGTCATCGCATCTTCGCTTTGATCTATCCGATGTAATTCTATTGTGCGATGTGTTTGTTGGGATCTGATGAATTGTGGGTTTATGTTCAAATTATTCATGAAAAGTATTTGAGATATATCTGATATATATTATGTCTCTTAATTGCATGATCATTATAGCTTCGTAATGCTCTCTGATTTTTTGATGTGCTTTGGCCTAGTAGATCGATATTTCATCGGTGGGAGTGGTGCGTTGTGGTAGGTTCAACCTGACGAGTTTCTATATCCCAGTGACAAAGTAGGGGACAAGATGCGTCTTTGTATTGTTGCTACTAAGGATAACACGATGGGGTTCATTCATATTGCTTGAGTTTACTTTGTCTACATCATGTCATCTTTCTCCATGCATTACTCTGTTTTACGTAATACTCTAGATGCATGCTGGATAGCGATCGATGAGTGGAGTAATAGCAATAGGTGCAGGCAGGAGTTGGCCTATTTGTGTATGGACGTGATGCCTATATACACATGATCATTGCCATGAAAAATCGCATAACTATCCGCTTTTCTATCAATTGCCCAACAGTAATTTGTTACCCACCGTATGTTGCCTACATGAGAGATGCCGCTAGGGAAAACTATGGCCCCCGGGTCTATTCACTTATATATTTACAAACGCTACTATTACCTTGCTTCCTTTATTTACTTTTTATTTTATTTCGCAATCTACAATTTTCTACACAACTCATTTGCTTGCAAATAACGAGATCAAGGGGATTGACAACCCTCTTGCCCGCGTTGGGTGCAAGTTGTTTGTTCATTTGTGTGTAGCCGCTAAAGACAGTTGAATATTGATATTCCTATTGGTTCGATAAACCTTGGTTTCATAACTGAGGGAAATACTTACCCACTTCGTGCTGCAATAACCCGTTCCTCTTCACGGAAAACCCAATGCAGATCACAAGTATCAATGTTCAACCACCTGATTGGAACTTACCATTTGGAATTATGTGTGATGCTAGTGATTATGTTATTGGTGTTGTTCTAGGGAAAAGAGTAGACAAGAAATTGAATGTTATTCATTATGATAGTAAGACCCTAGACAATTCTCAAAAGAATTATGCTACTGCTGACAAGGAATTTTTAGCAGTTATCTTTGCATGTGATAAGTTTAGACCTTATATTGTTGACTCCAAAGTTACAATTCATATTGATCATGCTGCTATTAAATACCTTATGGAAAAGAAAGATGCTAAACCTAGGCTGATTAGGTGGGTGCTTTTACTTCAAGAATTTGACCTGCACATTGTTGATGGGAAGGGAGCTGAAAACCCCGTAGCAGATAATTTGTCTAGGATGGAAAATGTTCTTGATGACCCACTGCCTATTGATGATAATTTTCTTGATGAGCAACTTGCTGTTATAAATGCTTCCCATAGTACTCCTTGGTATGCAGATTATGCTAATTACATTGTTGCTAAATATATACCACCTAGTTTCACGTACCAACAAAAGAGAAAGTTTTTCTATGATTTAAGACATTATTTTTGGGATGACCCACATCTTTATAAAGGAGTAGATGGTGTTATTAGACGTTGTGTACCTGAGCATGAACAGGGACAGATCCTACGGAAGTGTCACTTCGAGGCCTATGGAGGGCACCACACTGGTGATAGAACTGCACACAATGTATTACAATCTGGTTTTTATTGGCCTACTCTTTTCAAAGATGCTCGTAAGTACGTCCTTTCTTGTGATGAATGTCAAAGAATTGGTAACATTAGTAGACGTGAGGAAATGCCTATGAATTATTCACTTGCTATTGAACCATTTGATGTCTGGGGCTTTGATTATATGGGACATTTTCCTTCCTCTAATGGGTATACCCATATTCTAGTTGTTGTTGATTACGTCACTAAGTGGGTAGAAGCTATTCCGACTGGTAGTGCTGATCATAACACTTCTATAAAAATGCTTAAAGATTTTATTTTCCCGAGGTTTGGAGTCCCTAGATATTTAATGACTAATGCTTGTTCACATTTTATTCATGGTGCTTTCCGTAAACTTCTAGCTAAATACGATGTTAACCGTAGAATTGCATCACCTTATCATCCTCAGTCTAGCGGTCAAGTTGAGTTAAGCAATCAAGAAATAAAACTGATATTGCAAAAGACTGTTTATAGATCTAGAAAGAATTGGTCTAAAAAAACTCGATGATGCTTTATGGGCTTATAGAGCTGCTTATAAAAACCCTATGGGAATGTCCCCATACAAAATGGTCTATGGAAAAGCATGTCATTTAACTCTTGAATTAGAACATGAAGCTTATTGGGCAATTAAAGAACTCACTATGATTTCAAGCTTGCCGGTGAAAAGAGGTTATTTGATATTAGCTCGTTAGATGAATGGAGGACAGAAGCTTATGAAAATGCCAAACTGTTTAAAAAAAGATAAGATGGCATGACAAGAGAATCCAAAAACGGGAATTCAATGTAGGAGACCTAGTTCTTTTGTACATTTCTCGTTTCAGATTTTTTGCAGGTAAGCTTCTCTCCAAATGGGAAGACCCTTATGTTGTCGAGGAGGTCTATCGCTCCAGTGCTATTAAGATTAACAACTTTGAAGGCAAAAATCCGAGAGTGGTAAATGGGCAAAGAATTAAACACTATATCTCAGGTACGCCTGCCAATGTTGAAACTAATATTATTCAAGTTATGACTTCGGAAGAATACATAAGAGAGACCTTCCGGAACACTCCAGAAAGCTGAAAAGGGGTAGGTATGTGATACGGTAAGTAAATCGACTCCAAAAATTCCAACAAAAATATGTTCTGTTACTTTTGGTATTTTAGAAAATTTTCAAAAATAAAAACAAGTCAGGGGGCCACGAGGGAGTCACAAGGCAACAGGGCGCGCCCACCCCCTGATAGCTTGTGGGGCCCTCGTGTGCCTCCCGGACTCTGTTTTCTTCCTGGACACGTATTCTGACCTAGAAAAAATCATTATATATACTCTCGTATGTTTTGACCACTGCATCGCAAGTTTCCCCTCTGCTCTTGTTTTGGGCTGTTTTTCTGGCAGATTTGGAGACGATATATCATTGCAAGACTCAGAGGGAGAAAGCTACGTCTTAGATCTCATTGCCAATCCCCAAGTTTACGCGGATGTGGACCCTTATGGGTGGTCAACAAAAGAAGAGGTGGAGGCTGACCTAAAAAGGATTGAGCCTTCAAGTGATGATGATGAAGAAGAAGTACCTCTGCCTCAACCTGAGGACATGCACGTGGAATTCAAAAAGTCAAGTCTACCAAACAAGGTTACACCTTCCAATACACATTTTACCCCTTACCGTCGCACGCAGGTAGACACCACTGATGCCTCCTCCAGCAAAGCCCGTCCTTTGATGGAAGGAACAATGATCGTCACCAACAAACTTTGCAAGGAGAATCTAGACCCTAAGTGAGAAGTTGGCAAGCTTAATGGGGAGATCCGTATACTAAGGGGCATCATCTCTAAAAGTATTACCACATCATCACCACCATCATCCAAGAAGGACACTTGAGTACAAGGGTATGGGCACCACCCTTAGCTTGTTCCAAGCTTGGGGGAGGTGCCCCGGTATCGTATCACCATCACTTTTACCATTGTAATCTATTTTAGTTCGATCCTTAGTTATGTCGTGATTTAGGGAAATAAAATTTCAGATTTGCTTATAGTTTTTGCTTTGAGCTCTATCTATCCTTGTAATTGAGTATGAGAGTTATATAATAAAGATTAGTTTGAGTTTGTTTGCTTTACTCTCATGCACCAATCATAGCAATGAAATAAAATAAATAGAAAAATCATATGCTGATCTCATGGGGAGTAATGACTTCACATAGAAGAAATATGTTAGATAAAAGTTGTTGGGAATAAAAAAACATAGCATTAGTCATTGATGCAATCTATGCAAGATTATGATAGAGGAGAGGAGATTCACATACAAATACACTATCTTGGACATCTTCTATGATTGTGAGCCCCTGATACGTCTCCAACATATCTACAATTTTTGCTTATTCCATGTTGTTATATTATCATTCTTGGATGTTTTACAATCATTTTATAGCAACTTTATATCATTTTTTGGGACTAACCTATTGACATAGTGCCAAAGTGCCAGTTGCTATTTTTGCTTGTTTATTACTTCGCAGAATATTAGTACCAAACAGAGTCCAATCGCGACGAAACTTTTTGGAGATTTTTTTGGACCAAAAGACACCCAGTGGGCCAAACAAGTGCCAGAAAGGTGGGCTGTGGAGAGCACAACCCACCAGGGCGCACCCGGGGGCCCCTGGCGTGCCCTGATGGGTTGTGCCCTCCACGGGGCCCCTCTCCACCGCCTCTGATGCCTATAAATTCCCAAATATTCCAGAAACCCTAGGGGAGTCGAAGAAAAATACATCCAGCCGCCGCAAGTTCCAGAACCTCGAGATCCAATCTAACACCATCATAGAGGGGTTCATCATCCTCATTGGTGCCTCTCCGATGATGCGTGAGTAGTCCACCATAGACCTACGGGTCCGTCGGCAGTAGCTAGATGGCTTCCTCTCTCTCTCTCTTGATTCTCAATACAATGGTCTCTTGGAGATCTATTTGATGTAAACTTTTGCGGTGTGTTTGTTGGGATCCGATGAATTTTGAGTTCATGATCAGTTTCTATCCATGAATATTATTTGAGTCTTCTTTGATCTCTTATATGCATGATTACTTATAGCCTTTTATTTCTTCTTCGAATCTTTGGTTTAGTTAGGCCAACTAGATCGATTTTTCTTGCCATGGGAAGAGGTGCTTTGTGATGGGTTCGATCTTGCGGTGTCCTTTCCCAGTGATAGAAGGGCAGCAAGGCACACATGTATCGTTGCCATTAAGGATAACAAGATGGGGGTCTATTCCTACATGAATAGATCTTGTCTACATCATGTCATTGTTCTTATTGCATTACTCCGTTTTCCCATGAACTTAATACACTAGATGCATGCTGGATAGCGGTCAATGTGTGGAGTAATAGTGGTAGATGCAGGCAGGAGTCGGTGTACTTATCTTGGACGTGATGCCTATATAATGATCATCGCCTTGGATATCGTCATGATTATTTGATCTTCTATCAATTGCCCAACAGTAATTTGTTCACCCACCGTGTGCTATACTCATGAAAGAAGCCACTAGTGAAACCTACGGCCCCCGGGTCTACTTTTCCAACATATTGCTTTCCGATCTATCTTTTTGCCTCTTTTGTTTTCAGATCTATTATTCCAAAAACCCAAAAATACCTTGCTGCACTTTTTATTTGCTCTTTTCATTTTGTGTTCTTCAGAGATCTATCTCTCCAATCTATCGTTATCTAATCTATCTTTTTACCGTAGAGAGATTGACAACCTCTCTTTCGCGTCGGGTTGCAAGTATTTGTTCTTTGTGTGCATGTGCTACTTATTAGGTGGTGGTGATCCTCCTACTGGTTCGATACCTTGGTTTCATAACTAAGGTAAATACTTACCGTCGTTGTGCTGCATCATCCCTTCCTCTTTGGGGAAATACCGATGCAGTCTCAAGCCACGTCAAAGGAATTTTCTGGCGCCATTGCCGGGGAGGAAGTGGTCTCTTCTACATGCCAATCTCTGGCACCGAGGAGACACCGTCATCATCTACCAGGTTCCTAATCAAAAAACTCATCTCCTTGCAATTACATCATTTGCTATTTGCCTCTTGTTTTCCTCTCCCCCACTTCACCAATTTGTCGTTTTATTCGCCCTCTTTTTCTTTTGCCCTTTTCTCGTCAGATTTCTTGCCTTGTCATTATGGCTAGTTCTTCCTTTATTGTGTGTACTCCTGATAACGAAGTTCTAATTTTAAGCAAAGGGGAGGGGATAACCTAAAAGATGCTTGGTATAGGATTTGCAATGCTCATAATAGATCTATCCATAAGCAATCTACCGTTGTTCTTCTTCGCAGTTTTTATGTGGGCATCACCACTTGGTATAGATTCGTCCTTGATACGATTATCAGTGGGAATTTCTTGATGAGTCCATGTCGGTGCACTAGTATAGGGGTACACAGTGCTCCTAACTTATGCACAGGCGGTAGAAGCAGAAAAACCCCGACAGTTACCAAGACAAGACTCCAGCAAGCTCAACGCGGCAGCCCAAGCCTGGGCTGCGACGCGCCAAGCACGTCCCCGACGCTTGCCGAAGAATGAGACATGCGCCTTCCAGAAGACCCGGCAAGCCACTCCCTGGCAGGCACGAGCCAACCGGCCACCGCTCCACCGCATCGCTACGCCTGTCATTTATCGATGCAGTGTCGAGCCCTCAGGCGGCTAATCACCTTTCGCTAAGCACGTGGCGAGGCATTGGAAGGCAAGTTACGCTCAGTTAACACTCGCCCTGCCGCGTGTCAAGACCATAAGCGACGACCGGCCAAGCGGTGGCTAGAGCTTGCCGGGGATGCACCCCCGAGCGCCACCTAGGCAGGTAATCATGGCATTTTGTCCTAAATGCCAGAGTTAGGTATGATAGCTCTGCTTAGCTATCTAATCAATAGATAATGTCTGTTTTGCCATTGTGGTAACCCCTTACACTATAAAAGGAGGCCCAAGGCAACCTAGCTCAAGGTTGGCAACTAGAACCCCCGAACGCTTGTATTCGCATAGCCCCTCTCCCCGGCAACAACCCTTGCTGGGGTTAGGCGCCCTGCGTTCTTCGTGTTCCTCCAATTAATCCACCAAAAAGAAGGAGTAGGGTTTTACGCTTAGCAGCGGCCCGAACCTGGGTAAAATGCATGTGTCTTGATCATTGCGCCATCCCATGATCTCCGCTCTTCGTGCAACGTGACCCCCCTTGCCGAACCACAAGGGACCTCTGGTCCCATAGGTGATCGTGTGCATCCATGCTCCGACATCTTTGGCGCGCCAGGTAGGGGGCGTGCATCATTTGTGCGAACCCGAGTTCGTGATCGACAGATCGGTCTTCATCGTCATCTTCTTCAACAATGGCTCCAAAGAAGAAATCCAGCACGACTGCGCATCCCTCCTCCTCGAAGGCCCCCTCACACGCGGCCGCCGGCGCCGCAGACACCAAGGTGGCTGCGGGCGAGGCGGACGTCGTGGACGACGCGGTCGGCGCAGGCGGCGCCCTCGTCCAGCCTCTCACGGCCGGGAATGGAGCGGGAGGCGCCGGAAGGGAGCAACTACAGCAACAACTTGGCGAGCCTGGCCTCAATGCCACGGGCGAAGGGAACGTCCGTTCGTCGCCACCCCGCCACGTGGATGGCCGAGGCCGCCTCAGCGGCGCCCAGTCTGGTGCGAGCCGTGACCCTCCGGCCGCACCCATCGCCAGCGAGGTCGTTGGGCGTGCACCCCGTGCGGAGCGAGACGGAGCGCCCAGCGGAGCCGCGGTCCCGCCGGATCGGCCTGTTACCCACCAGAAGACTCCAGCGAGTGGCGCACAGCATCAAGGGCGCGGTGACGCTTCTCTTGGTCCTACCAAGAGTCGAGCAACATCACGGTGTGCCTCTTTCGCCATGCCGGGTACCACGGAGGAGGCCATGGCGAGAGTCCAGATGCTGCTCAACTTCATGCCAGTAGCTGATAAGATGGATGAATGGAGAGCCACCATTCAAAGTTTGATTTCCTTCGTTGAAGCCAACAAGACCCAGCGTGCAGAGCCGTCGCGGCGCACGCGAACAGCAGCAGCAGCCCAGGGCGGCGAACGTGAAGAAGGGGCCACCCCGACGGTGCAGTCCCCTCCGCGACAGCAAGCCTAGAGGCAGCCGCAGCGAGCTTCACATACCGACGACCGCGACGAGGCATCCATGCTCTCGTCTGGTCCGCACGACCGCCGAGATCAGCGGCGTATCCTTGAAGACCGGCGGAAAGAAGACGCGCGCATCACCATCGAGCGGCGTCGTAAAGCACACCGTCAATCCGACAGGCACAACGGTCCAAACGTCGGTGACCCCGTGCCCAGTGTCGGCGGGTACCTTCCTTACGAGGTTGGTTGCCCCGCCTTCACTAGCTAGCTGCGACGGGTCCGCTAGCCGTCGACCGAAGCCTTCAAGCCTGAGCTACCAGAAAAGTATAACGGAAAGCTAAACCCCGCAGAGTTCTTGGGCACCTACACGATAGCTGTTCAAGCTGCGGGAGGAAGAGATGAAATGGTGTTCGCCAACTATTTCCCTTTGGCGCTCAAGCCAAATGTGAGATCATGGCTGATGCACCTACTGGAGAATTCCATTTCCTCTTGGGCTGATCTGTGCAACTAGTTCGTTGGCGCCTTCACCGGTGGTCACCAAGAACCAGGCCAGCCCAGCGATCTCCAGGTCATCCCGCAAAAGGAGGGAGGAACTTTGAGAAAGTATATCCAGAGGTTCAGCCGAGTACACCGCAACATCCCTGAGATCCATCCCGCGGCAGTGATCGTCGCGTTCCACTCAAACATGCACAACAGGAGGATGCGAGCCAAGATGAATGTCAAGCTCCCCAAGACTGTCAATGAGCTTTACACCTTGGCGGATAAGTGTTCTCGAGCTGAAGATGGGAGACAGCTTCCCGGAGAAGAGGCGGGCGTCGAAGTGGACTCAGATGATGACGACGATGCCCCCGACCCGAAGGGAAGGAACAGGAAGCGCAACAAGGAGCGCAAGGGAAAAGCAGTGCTGGCTATCGAGAGCTCCGGAGACCTCAGTGCCGGCAAGAAGGCGAAATCCGAAACCCCCGGCAAGGGAGCTACCGCGTGCACTGACTGCCGGGAGGCTGCTGCCGGGAGGTCTGACGGGCCGTACTGCAAAATTCATCGCACCAAGGGCCATGATCTCCAAGAATGCCAACAGGTCGAGCAACTTGTTGAGAAACAAAGGGCCGAGTACGAGAAATGCGACATGGAAAAAGGCCAAGACGGCGCTGCCGGGAAGGTCTGCGGCGGCAGAGGTGGTCGCCACGGCAAAACCCCGCAGCAAAAGGAAAAACCCGCCAGAGGCCGAGAGAAGAAGGAAACAGATGATATGAGCGATGATGAGGATGATGATGAGTATTCCAGTGACAGGGAGTTCCAGAAAGCAACCGACGCCATGTGCGTTGACGGGGGTGCGTCCTTGCACTCCTCTCGCCGCCAGCTCAAGTAGTGGGCACGCGAGGTCAATGCTGTGGAACCAACTGCAGAGTCAAGGAAACCACTCAGATGGTCCCGCACGCCTATCATCTTTGACGAAGACGATCATCCTGACTATACCACTATGGTTGGATGTTTGTCGTTGTTGGTTTCCCCGACAATCCGCAACCTCAAGGTGTCTAAGATGTTAGTTGACGGTGGGGCCGGATTGATTGATCTCTCCTAGAGTGGCTGAGAAACTGCAGATCCTTGATGAAGAGGTCGAAGCCACGGGTACGTTCCAAGGAATCAACCCCGGCAGGAGCCGACCCAAGGGAAAGATCACTCTGCATGTGACATTTGGCGGGGAGTTGAACTTCCGAACAGAAAGGATAGTGTTCGACGTCGCCGAGATCCCACTACCCTATAACGAAATCCTTGGGCGCCCAGCTCTGGCAAAGTTCATGGCGGCATCCCACTATGCCTACAATACGTTGAAGATGCCAGGGCCCATTGGGGTCATTTCCATCCCATCTAAGAAGAAGAACGCGGTTATCTGCATGGACGAGATGTATCACGACGCGGTAGCAGCTGAAGCCACAGAAATCCCAGCTCCCGCCAAGGATACAAGGAACATAAAAAAGCCAGGCAGGAACACCGGCAAGGACTCCGGGAAGCGCACCTCTTCGGAGTACGCGGCACCTGATGATGACCTACCGGAAAGTTCCGCCGGCAAGAAGACCAAGGTCACCTACCCTGAGACGAAGAAAGTCCCGGCGAGGGAGGATGGCACTGGTGGTACCTTCACCATCAGTGCTACCCTTAATGACAAATAGGAAAGCGCGCTCATTGCCTTCCTGCGGGAGAATGTCGATGTGTTTGCCTGGAAACCATCCGACATCCCCGGTGTTCCCAGGGAGGTAATTGAGCACCACCTTGCTGTTTGCCCTCATGCCCGACCTGTCAAGTAGAAGGTTAGGAAACAGGCCTTGGAGCGGCAACAATTCATTGCCGAGGAAATCAAGAAGCTTGAAGCAACTGGTTTGGTCAGAGGAATATTGCATCCAACCTGGTTGGCAAACCCGGTGGTGGTACGAAAGGCAAATGGGAAATGGAGACTTTGCATAGACTTCACTGACTTGAACAAGGCTTGCCAGAAGGACCATTTTCCCTTGCCGCGTATAGATCAAATTGTTGACTCCACCTCCGGATGTGACTTGCTCTCCTTTTTGGATGCCTACTCTGGCTATCACCAGATATTTATGAACAAGGAAGATGAGGAGAAGACCGCATTTATAACTCCCTGCGGCACGTACTGCTTTGTACGAATGCCCTTCGGGTTAAAAAGTGCTGGTTCAACCTTCGCCAGGGCTGTTCAAATTGGTTTTGGACCTCAGCTACAAAGAAATGTGGAAGCCTACATGGATGACATCGTGGTCAAGACCAAGGATGAAGCCACTCTCATACAAGATCTGGAGGAGACTTTCACAAACTTGCGCAAGATCAACCTGAAGCTCAATCCCGAAAAGTGTGTGTTCGGTGTCCCATCCGGCAAGCTGCTTGGGTTCTTCGTATCTCAGCGAGGAATAGAAGCCAACCCCGGCAAGATCAAGGTGATCGAGCAGATACAGGCGCCCAAAACCATCAAGGATATCAGACGCCCAAAACCATCTCCAAGTCCGTTGAGCGCGCCTTGCCATTCTTCAAAATCCTGAAGAAGGCTGGCCCGATGAAGTGGACCCCGGAGGCAGATGCAGCACTACAAGACTTAAAGAAATACATGTCCTCTGCTCCCACCTTGGTCGCTCCTAAACCGCAAGAGTCGCTGCTGCTATATTTAGCGGCAACGAATCAAGTGGTTAGTGCAGCGCTAGTGGCGCAGCTGGGGGTGGATGAAGATTCGACAGCCACTGCTGATGTTGCCGGGGAGGAGAAAGAAGCATCCATGGCAGGGCCCGACATTGGTCAAGGGGGGTCTCAGCAAATGATTGACAGCGAGCCCAAGGAAGTGGCAAAGAAGAAAATGGTGCAGCGGCCCGTGTACTTTGTCAGTTCCCTTCTACACGGGGCTAGGTCAAGGTACTCCGGAGTACAAAAGCTGATCTTCGGCCTCATTGATAACCCACAAGTATAGGGGATCGCAACAGTTTTCGAGGGTAGAGTATTCAACCCAAATTTATTGATTCGACACAAGGGGAGCCAAAGAATATTCTCGAGTATTAGCAGCTGAGTTGTCAATTCAACCACACCTGAAAGACTTAGTATCTGCAGCAAAGTATTCAGTAGCAAAGCAGTATGGAAATAACGGTAACAAAGGCAAAGTGACAGTAGCAGTGTTGTAGTGATTGTAATAGTAGCAACAGAAAAGTAACTTGGCAAAGATCAATATGTGAAAAGCTCGTAGGCAATGGATCAGTGATGGATAATTATGTCGGATGGCATTCATCATGCAACGGTTATAACATAGGGTGACACAGAACTAGCTCCAATTCATCAATGTAATGTAGGCATGTATTCCATATATAGTCATACGTGTTTATGGAAAAGAACCTGCATGACATCTTTTGTCCTACCCTCCCGTGGCAGCGGGGTCCTAATGGAAACTAAGGGATATTAAGGCCTACTTTTAATAGAGAACCGGACCAAAGCATTAGCACTTAGTGAATACATGAACTCCTCAAACTACGGTAATCACCGGAAAGAATCCCAGTTATTGTCACCCTGGGGGATGCAGATCATAACTTGTAATAGGTGTCTACAACTTGCAAGATAGGATCAAGAACACATATATATTCATGAAAACATAATAGGTTCAGATCTGAAATCATGGCACTCGGGCCCTATTGACAAGCATTAAGCATAGCAAAGTCATAGCAACATCAATCTCAGAACATAGTGGATACTAGGGATCAAACCCTAACAAAACTAACTCGATTACATGGTAGATCTCATCCAACCCATCACCGTCCAGCAAGCCTACGATGGAATTACTCACGAACGGCGGAGAGCATCATGAAATTGGTGATGAAGGATGGTTGGTGATGACGACGGCGTCGATTTCCCCTCTCCGGAGCCCAAAACGGACCCCAGATCTGCCCTCCCGAGGAAGAACAGGAGGTGGCGGCGGCTCCGTATCGTAAAACGCGATGAACTCTTCTCTCTGATTTTTTTCTCCACGAATAGTAATATATAGAGTTGGAGTTGAGGTCGGAGGAGCTCCAGGGGGCCCACAAGACAGGGGGGCGCGCCCTAGGGGGGCGCCCCCTGGCTTGTGGCCAGGTGGGGGACCCCCTCCTGTTGATTCTTTCGCCAGTATTTTTTATTAATTCCAAAAATATTCTCCGTAAATTTTCAGGTCAATCCGAGAACTTTTATTTCTGCACAAAAATAACACCAAGGCAATTCTGCTGAAAACAGCGTCAGTCCGGGTTAGTTCCATTCAAATCATGCAAATTAGAGTCCAAAACAAGGGCAAAAGAGTTTGGAAAAGTAGATACGATGGAGATGTATCACTCATCATAGCCTCGAGGAAGCTGCTCCACTACTTCCAAGCCCATGAGATAACAGTTGTCACCCGTTTCCCATTACAACGCATACTGAGAAACCCCGAAGCCACCGGCAGGATAGTTGAGTGGGCACTGGAATTGTCAAGCTACGGATTAAAGTATGAGAGCACTTCCACCATTCAGAGTAGAGCCTTGGCGGAGTTTATTGCAGAATGGATGCCCACACCAGATGATGAGGCTCCGGAGACAGTCCTCCCCGGCAAAGAAGCACCGAGGGATTGGATCATGTACTTTGACGGTGCTTTCTCACTCCAAGGGGCTGGAGCAGGCGTGCTCCTCGTCTCCCCGACTGGAGAGCACCTCAAGTACGTCATCCAGATGCACTTTCCCCGAGAGGAGGCCACCAACAATACCGCTGAGTACGAAGGGCTCCTTGCCGGGCTCAGAATCGCGGTAGAGTTGGGGATAAAGAGGCTAATCGTGTGAGGAGATTCTCAACTAGTGATAAGGCAAGTCAACAAGGATTATCAGAGCCCACTAATGGAGGCATACGTGGAAGAAGTGGGGAAATTGGAGGAGCACTTTGATGGGCTGCAAACAAAGCTTGTGCCACATGCAGAAAACATCATTGCTGACCACCTGTCGAAGTGCGTTGCGCAGAAGCTTCCTGTGGAACCAGGAACCTTTGTTCTCCGCCTCACACAACCATCGGTGTCCCTGTCTGTGATATCCAAGAACAGGAGGAAGCTGAACTCCGGCAAACGTTTCCCGGTAGAGCTTCCCGAAGCCGCTGGTAGAGAGGTTGCCGGGGAAGATCCCGTTTCGGTTGACGAGCAGGTCCCTCCCGCAGGACCTCCGGGTCTAGCGGTCGAGACTAGCACTCCCGGAGACGTGGAGATGCCTTTGGTCCTTGTTGTCGAGCCACTGGCTCCAACTTGGGCGTAGCTCATAGTCCATTTCCTTCAAACAGGAGAACTCCCCGAAGAACAGGAGGAAGCCGAAAGAGTAGCCCGTCGGTCAAGTATGTACCAGTTTGTCAATGACACCCTGTACAGAAAGCGGCCAAACGGTGTGAAATTGAGGTGTATCTGCCGGGAGGATGTACTGAAGCTGTTGGCAGAGATTCACGGAGTAGTATGTGGTTCCCACATTGGATCAAGGGCCCTTGCCGGGAAAGCTTTCCGGCAAGGTTTCTATTGGCCCACTGCCCTCCAAGACGCTACTGAACTGGTCACCAAGTGTGAAGCTTGCCAGTTCCACTCCAAGAACATCCATCAACCAGCGCAAGCCCTGCAAACAATCCCTTTATCCTGGCCATTCTCGGTCTAGGGGCTCGACATTCTGGGCCCCTTCCCCTGTGCTGTCGGGGGCTTTGAGTTCTTGTTCGTGGCAACCGACAAGTTCACAAAGTGGCCTGAGGTGGAACCGGTGAGAAAGGTGACCGCACAAGTAGCTATCAAGTTCATGAAAGGACTGGTGTGCCGTTTTGGAGTACCTAACAGAGTGATCACCGACAACGGCACCCAGTTCACGAGCCGCGCTTTCATGCAATATATCCAAAACCTTGGAAGCAATGTCTCCTTCGCCTCTGTTGCTCACCCGAGGAGGAACGGGCAAGTCGAGAGGATGAACGCTGAAGTGCTGCGAGGACTCAAGACAAGAACTTTCGATAAGCTGCGGAAGAGCGGCAGGCGCTGGATTGATGACCTGCCGGTGGTTCTTTGGTCCCTCAGAACGACACCAAATCAAGCTACCGGCCAGACGCCCTTTTCCCTAGTGTACGGGGCGGAAGCAGTACTCCCCACGGAACTCATATACGGGTCACCTCGAGTGCTTTCCTACGACGAAGTAGAGCAACAGCAGCTGCGGCATGACGATGCCACGCTCCTCGAGGAAGACCGTCTCCGGGCTGTTGTGCATGCTGCACGTTACCAGCAAGCTCTGCACTGCTACCATAGCCGCAGAATTCAGGTCCGGAGCCTTGAGGAAGGCGACCTTGTCCTTCGGCGTGTTCAGTCCGCCAAGGGTACAAACAAGTTGACGCCAAAGTGGGAAGGCCCTTACCGGGTAGTACGAGTCACCAGACCTGGCGCGGTCCGTCTGGAGACCGAACATGGCACCAAGGTGCAGAACTCATGGAACATTGAGCATCTTCGTAAGTTCTACCCGTAAGGCGCGGCTGCCGGGCTCAGTCCCTGGCAGCCACCTTTTGTACAAGCCTTGCCGATGTTGCATGTAACCCTTGGTACAAAGCCAGGCGAAGACCCTGTGCAACAATAATAAAGCTAGGCGTTGCGTCATATCATCATCCTTACATGCTCATTACGCATTTTTATGACTGCAATGTTAGCACCTTTAAGTTATTAAGATTTGCTAGAATGCTTGATGAACCCATAATCTTTGTTACTGTCCTCACCCTACATGTTTTACCATCAAGAAAACAGGAGAGGAAAAAGGGAACAGAGATGGCGGCCCGTCACGCTTGAAAAGAAGATACTACCTGGGAAAGATAAGTATATCACGTATTTCCAGTTCAGTACTTCTCATTTTCCCAGGGAAACCCTTAGTATCTTCCTTACTGCGGGATGTAATGTCACCCACGTGGAGAAAACCCTTGTCGGGACGAGCCGTTCCCATGTCCTTATTCATGGGGGTGACGGCGCCGATACCGACAAGGAGCTCTGCCGGGGAACAACGCCAACCTGTTACCGGGGGCTCGCCCCCCCACTTTGGCGCATGTGGTTTGAATGACGACCCGACAAGCTGCTCCACGCGGTAGAGACAAAACATACGGACGCAGTATAAATAAGGAAAGGAAAAGGACAGTACTTGCAGAAAGGAAATATCATTCTATTCTCATTCATTTTCGATACAAATGGGTAGAGATTACATTTATGGTTCATTAAAACTTGGCAAGCGCCTACATCTTTTGACATAAAAAAAGATAAGTGCCCCGTAATCCCTTTCTTGTCCCTCTCCTCTCAGGGACTCAGTAGGAAAGGAGCAGAGGGCAAAAGGAGCGCCTAGCCGGGGTTCAACGCTTCCCAGCCAGGACCAGAGGGACGCGATCGACGGAAGGGCCCTGCCCCCAGAAGGGGCGGACGAAGCCGACGGAGTGGACAAGACCGACAAGGGGAAAGAAGGTGGAGGGCAGGTGCAGATGGTGGCGCTGTCAGGGCCCAGCTGGTGATGATGGTGCTGCCGGGGAACGCGACACATCGGAGACCTCACCTGTGCTCCTGATGCGTCGTAGGTTCCCAACCGCCACCATCTTCCTCGTCGCCACCACCTTCCTCTCCGCTGGCGCCGGAAGGGGCCCCTTCGCCATCCAAGCCTTCGGCGCGGCTGCCAAGACGGACGCCATGCTCTCCGGAGAACCCTACAGAGAGCATGGTCATCCCTGGCGGCCAAAGGCGGGGAATCCCTCCTCCCCTTAAGAAGAACACGCGGGCGAAAGGTTCCCACCCTCGCACTTTATACATAGCACCAAGGGAGGGGAACTCCGCCGCGATACGAGACGAGCCGTCGCCGCAGCTTTCCGCGCTCAACTAGAGGCCGTACAAGCATCATCTCTTCATCACCATAATAAGAGAGCGCGGGAACCGCGAGATGTGGCATTGCGTCTCCATCAAAAACCCGAACATAGCATCAGCCATGCGGCGTTCCCTCAAGACTGAAGTAGCGGGCGGCGCAGCGGCGGGTGTTCCGCCACAATCACTCCAGGCATGGCCACCATGCCGCCCGCTCCCACGATCCGAGCCCCTTCCGCCACTATCCCACGGCAGAGGCTGGGCATGAGCTCGAGAAGAAGATGGCGCGATGATCTACGCGCCCACTGAGCCCTTCTCCCTGATCATCAGGGAAGGAGGGACGACCCGGAGATAAGAAGTGGAAGGGCGAGCTCTGTAGGATTACACTCAAGGAGGAAGAAAGGATGGATGAGCATCGCCCCTCGCAACCCCCCAATTTATAGGGAGGGGCGCGGGGGCTGGCTCTCCCCCACTCCAAAAGTCGCCGCCCATCTCCACCAATTCCATCGCTCACGATCACGGGCGAACAGGTAACCGCCCCGTTGCTCCAATCCATGGCGCTGCATTTTCTGCCATGATCAGGACTTTAAGTCACGCGCACCCGTCGCTAGCTCCCCGCCATGCATGCGGCGCGCGTGGCGGAAACGGCCTGAGGTGGTGGGCAGTGCTAACCATTAAATCGGCAGTTACTCCCTCACATTGCGCGCCTGTGCATGAAACTTGGGCCTGACCCAACGGCACTTGGCGAGCACGTGTGGGCCAGTCCCGGGGGCTCCTGTCGGTGAACTATTACAGGGGTACCCAGTGCCCCTGACTTATGCACATGCGGTAGAAGCAGAAAAACCCCGACAGCTACCAAGACAAGACTTCAGCAACCTCAATGCGGTAGCCCAAGCCTGGGCTATGACGCGCCAAGCATGTCCCCGACGCTTGCCGGAGACAGAGACATGCGCCTTCCAGAAGACCCGGCAAGCCACTCCCCGGCAGGCACGAGCCAACCGGCCACCGCTCCACCGCATCGCTATGCCTGTCATTTATCGATGCGGTGTCGAGCCCTCAGGCGGCTAATCAGCTCTCGTTAAGCATGTGGCGAGGCATTGGAAGGCAAGTTACGCTCAGTTGACACCCGCCCTGCAGCGTGTCAAAACTATAAGCGACGACCGGCCAAGCGGTGGCTAGAGCTTGCCGGGGATGCACCCCCGAACGCCACCTAGGCAGGTAATCATGGCATTTTGTCCTAAATGCCAGAGTTAGGTATGATAGCTCTGTTAGCTATCTAATCAATAGATAATGTCTGTTTTGCCATTGTGGTAACCCCTTACACTATAAAAGGAGGCCCAAGGCAACCTAGCTCAAGGTTGGCAACTAGAACCCCCGAACGCTTGTATTCGCATAGCCCCTCTCCCCGACAGCAGCCCTTGCCAGGGTTAGGCGCCCTGCGTTCTTCGTGTTCCTCCAATTAATCCACCAAAAAGCAGGAGTAGGGTTTTACGCTTAGCAGCGGCCCGAACCTGGGTAAAATGCACGTGTCTTGATCGTTGCGCCGTCCCATGATCTCCGCTCTTCGTGCAACGTGACCCCCCTTGCCGAACCACAAGGGACCTATGGTCCCATAGGTGATCGTGTGCATCCGTGCTCCGACAGTCCATCTTTGGATGCTTTTAATGCTATGGGAAGTTTAGTGGGATCACCACCTCTTATGATCAATGAAACAACTTTAACTCTCAAACATGTTATAGAGAGATTAGATGCTATTGAAAAGAACATCTTGAAAATTTGGATAAGAAAATGCATAATCTTGCTAATAAAATTGGGGCTAAGGCGGGAGATGCCTTTAAATTGTTAAAGGAAAAAGAAACCGTAGTTAACGAAAGGGTAGAAGAGAGTCCTTACCGGATTGATAAGTTGGAAGAAATTTTTAGTAACTTGGGTTCGGCTTTCTCTTCTGTTAAAACTTTTGAAAAAACGCCCGTAAAAATTGGCAAGACCAAGCAAGTCACTAAGAACAAAGTTGCTACATCTAGTGGCCACAAGGGAGATCTCAAAATGATTAGTATTCATCCCTACTTTGTTGAAATAGTAAGAGACCCTATTTACAAAAATGATTTTTTTGGTCTTCTTCCTAGGAGTGTTGTCATAGAGAGTATGCATTCTAAATCCTTTAAGAAATCTAGTTGTGCGATTGAAGAGTTGAAAACCAAAGATGACAATACTTGAAACTATGTGTTATGCCTAGCTAGGGGCATAAAACGACAACGCTTGTTGGGAGGCAACCCAATGAATAAATTTATTTTTGTCTTTTTATTTCTGTTTTTGAGTGTTGAAACAATTATGCCTCTATTATGATTGTGTTTTAATATTTTATTTAGTGTTTGTGCCAAGTAGAGCCTTTAGGATGATTCATAAGATGAGTAGAAGCGATGCTGAATCTGAAACAGAAACTTTGCATCCAGTGTTCGAATTTTAATTTTTTACTGGAACGTGATATTGAGCTGAAATTTTAACACAGTGTTGATATACAAATTATTTACATTGTCATAATTTTTCAGAATTTTAAGAGTTACAGAAGTATGTTTAGAGTACAGATTACTACAGACTGTTCTGTTTAAGACAGATTCTGTTTTCGTTGCATTGTGTGCTTGTTTTGATGAATCTATGGGTTATATTGAAGGGTATGAGCCATGGAAAAATTAAAAATACAGTAGGTATAATGCAATAATAAAATATGAATGGGTTTGCAACAGCACCTAAAGTAATTATTTGCTTTATTATACTAACGGATCTCATGAAGATTTTGTTGAGTTTTGTGTGATTGAAGTTTTCAAGTTTTGGGTGAGATCACGATGCATGAAGGAATAAGGAGTGAAAAGAGCCTAAGCATGGGGATTCTACAGCACCCCAAGGTATATACAAAGAGAAACAAGCAACTAAGCTTGGGGATGCCCCCGAGTGGCATCCCCTCTTTCTTCTAACGACCATCGGTATTTTACTTGGAGCTATATTTTTATTCTTCACATATCATGAGTTTTGCTTGGAGCGTCTTGTATCATTTGAGTCTTTTTTTGCTTTGCTTGTTAGTTTGTCACTTGTATCCTTGCTGGACACACCTATTTGAGAGAGCCAAAATTATGCTATGATTTGTTACAATTGCTCTATATGCTTCACTTAAATTTTTTGAGCTATAGAATTGCTCTAGTGCTTCACTTATATCTTTTTGATCATGGTGTGCTTGGAAAATTTTGAAGAAATACTCTCATGCTTCACTTCGATTAAATTGAGAGTTAATAATTTTGAACAAATCTTCTCATGCTTCACTTATACCTTTTTGAGAGATGAAATCTCTATGCTCATGTGCTTCACTTAAATTTGTTTCAGCTAGTCAAAAAGCAATGGCAATATATGAAACTAGTCCCAAAGTGATAGATATCCAAGGAGGATATAATAAAAAGATCATTGGACAAATTAAACTTGATTCCTTGTAATAGTTTTGAGACATAATGATAGTAATATGTGAGTCATGTTAGTGAGTAATTATGCTTTAGTAAGAATATTGGTGTTAAAGTTTGTGATTCCCTATGCAAGTACGAAAGTCAATAATTATGCGATGAAATTACATCCTACTTATGGTGCATTATTCGGTGTTAGTTATGCTCAATGCTCTCTTATGTGAATTTTCATTTCTTGGTTGGTTGCTTCTCAATCTATTTGCTAGCCTCCATTTGTACTAAGTAGAAATACTACTTGTGCATCCAAAATCCTTAAACCAAGTTTTGCCTTATGAGTCCACCATACCTACCTATATGCGGTATTTCCATGCCGTTCCAAGCAAATTTGTATATGACATCTCTAATTTTCAAAATAAATTTCTCTTTTGTGTGCTCGTACCGCTCATGAAACGGTAGGGAGTGTCCAATATTTTTCCATGCTAGATGTGTTATTCTCAAGATGAGTGTTTCTTCACTTATCATTGCACGAGAGTGTGGCGGTAATAGGTATGCCCATTCCCGAAATGAAAAATAAAAAAATTACTTTATGTTGTCAAATAATAAATTCCTTGGAAAGTGTTGGTATGGAAGGCAACCGTGGATACGGCAAGCCATGGAATGTGAAAGAATGATGGAAAAAGGAATAAACTTTATTTTCTGTTTGGGAACCGCCTATGATATATCTAGCATGGAAAGTATTGTGAACTACTTTGTCGTTTTCGTTGACAGGAAAGGCATGCCACTCAAAATATTTTTCTCTCTCAATTTAAACTTCGAGGTCTGGCACCTCTACAAATCCCTACTTCCCTCTACGAAGGGCCTATCTATTTACTTTATGCAAATTTTTATTTTTACTTTGAGTCTCCATCTTCTCTTAAAGCTCCAACTAGGGGGCACCATGATCGTACTTGAGCATTGGGTGTAGCTAATATTTGAGTGTGTTTCATGAATGGATCAATGATTGAGCATGATGGGCTAGGGATAACTTTCTTTAGTGTTGATATTTTGAAAGACATGGTTGCTTGTTGGCATGCTTGAGTATTGAAGTCAATATGTTAAAACTAGACTATTGCTTTGAATCATCTAAAAGTCCAAATGTCCATGCTACAATAGAAAAGAATATGAGATGAACATGTTAGGCAGCATTCCACATCAAAAATTCCGTTTTTATCATTTACCTACCCGAGGACGAGTAGGAATTAAGCTTGGGGATGTTGATACGTCTCCAACGTATCTATAATTTTTGCTTGTTCCATGTTGTTATATTATCATTCTTGGATGTTTTACAATCTTTTTATAGCAACTTTATATCATTTTTTGGGACTAACCTATTGACACAGTGCCAAAGTGCCAGTTGCTGTTTTTGCTTTTTTTTTACTTCGCAGAATATCAGTACCAAACGAAGTCCAATCGCGACAAAACTTTTTGGAGATTTTTTTTGGACCAGAAGACACCCAGTGGGCCAAAGAAGTGCCAGAAAGGTGGGCTGTGGAGAGCACAACCCACCAGGGCACGCCAGGGGGCTCCTGAGGGAGTCCTGGACTAAGGGGTCCTCGGGCCGCTGGCCTATCTCCCAATAGGCAGGCTTGGTGGGACGCTCTCTGACTATCGCAGGAAGGGCCGGATATGCCATGCCCCCGTGTTCTAGAAGGAAGTCTCGAAGGCGCGTCGTGCACTCCAAGTCAAGATGAGGAAATCGGCATCTCCATCCCCGGCAGGAGGCCTATCATGTGTAAACCCTAGGTACGCCCCGGTGTCTATTTAAACCGGGGAGGTTTTAGACTGTAGGAGAGAGAACTCATCTAGGGTTTTAGCTATTCGATCTCGTGGTAGATCAACTTTGTAACCTTCATACACATCAATATAATCGAGCAGGACGTAGGGTTTTACCTCCATAGGAGGGCCCAAACCTGGGTAAACGTCGTCTCCTTCGTCCCCTGTTACCATCGATCCTAGACTCACAGCTCGGGACCCCCTACCCGAGATCCGCCGGTTTTGACACCGACATTGGTGCTTTCATTGAGAGTTCCGCTGTGATAGTCAAAGGAATCAATGGCTCGCTTAGTCATTAGCGAGGAAGTCCACAACATGGACTCCTTTGTCCATGGACAGATCTTCGCTTTCGGCAGCGTCGTGCTGCACGCCGACCCGACCGACCGTATTGGCCGGGTCGGGACTTTCGCCCCTGATCAAGAGGTCAGATTCGGGAACCTAGAGTTCTCCGTACACTCTCGAGGCGATCTTTTGCTCACTGGGCTTGCAATCTCATCTGATGCGCCCGAAGACTCCGAGTCCTTGACTTCGGATCTCGACCCCACCCACGGGACGAACCCCGATGATGATCTGGCTTCTAGCCCGGATCCGGTCATAGTACCGGATGGTCGGGGGTCAGCTCCTCCCGAACACACTCCTTGTTCGGATGCATCGTAGGTTAACTCCGAAAGCTCTGGGCAGATTGACCTGATCGAGCTCTCGACACTCAACGAGGCTCTAGATCGGATCTTGTCGATGAAAATCACTAATGACCGAACCCCGATCCACGCTCAGATCGATCCGAAGGCGGGTCAAGAGGAATTTTTCATCCCACCCACCACCCACTTAGTTGCCACTATCGAAGACTTAACCGATATGTTGGACTACGCCTCCGAGGAGGCAGAAGACATTGATGAAGAGGATTGCGCTCCCGCCCCCGTCAACACCGGGCGATGGACTGCCACCTCCACCTACGACGTCTACATGGTGGATACTCCGGCCGATAAGGGCGAGCACACACCCAAAAACAATGGCGATAAATCCGGCGAGGAGCCGTCAAGGCGCCGGAAACTGCGCAAACGGTCGAAGGCAAAAAAGGGAAGGGAAGCCATTGCTGACACCGGGGAAAACGACACCCCGGAAGACCTGGGCGATCCCGATATCCCCGAGCATCCGCTAGAGGACCAGGAGAGTCCGGAAGACCAGCACGACCTCGAGGATCTAAACGATTCTGAGGATGATAACTACCTCCCCCCTTTCGAGGAGGAGGACAGCCTGGAAGCCGAAGACTTCACCGTCCCCGAAAACCTTGAGGATCAGGAATGGTTTAGGCAACAGCTTATAGCCACTGACCGAAGCCTGAAGGCAAAAGAACGGCAGCTTAAGGCCGAACATGACACCCTTAATGATAGATGGACAAGGGTCCTATCAGCCGAGGAAGGGTACAGTACCGGTCTATTGGACCAACCCAAGAACTATCCAAGCCGACGGCTGCTGCCGCAGTTCGACGACGAAGTCCCTAATACACCGTCTCCCAAGCACACTCTATACGACCAGCCGGACCGCCTCCCCGAGGACGAGATAGGACGGCTGGCGACGCCTGTTATAGGCCGGCGATACCCCGCAGAAGGGGAAAAGAGCCAATAGAGCCCGAGGACAGGTATGACCTGCGACACGACCTGGATTATAGAACAGGCCGCACGAGATCCATCTACGGATCTAGAGGGTACTCCCCCGATAGACGGGACGGGTACCATCCTCGGCTCGACCACAACAACAGAGGTCGGGAACCAAACCGGGCCAGATTAGGCGCCGACTACTGGCGTGACATAGCCTGGGTCAGAGGCGCTGCCCACCCACTGTGCTTCACCGACGAGGTGATGCAGCATCAGTTCCCGGAAGGGTTTAAACCCGTGAACATAGAGCAATACGACGGGACAACTGACCCAGCAGTATGGATCGAGGATTTCCTCCTCCACATTCATATGGCACGAGGAGACGATCTCCACGCCATCAAGTATCTGCCCCTAAAACTTAAGGGGCCAGCTCGGCACTGGTTAAACAGCCTCCCCAAAAATTCTATCGGGAGTTGGGAGGATTGATACGTCTCCAACGTATCTATAATTTTTGATTGTTCCATGCTATTATATTATCTATTTTGGATGTTTTATATGCATTAATATGCTATTTTATATTATTTTTGGGACTAACCTATTAACCTAGTGCCCAGTGCCAGTTTCTGTTTTTTCCTTGTTTTTGAGTATTGCAGAAAAGGAATATCCAACGGAGTCCAAACGGAATAAAATTCTACGCTGATTTTTCTTGGACCAGAAGGAACCCAGGAGGCTTCAAGAAGAGGCCAGAAGACCTACGGGTGGGCCACAAGCCACCAAGGCGCGCCCCCCGGGCTTGTGGGCCCCCCGTAGCTCCTCCAACCCTAATTCTTCGCCTATAAATTCAGGAATATTCCCCCAATACCAAAGAGTGCCACGATAATACTTTTCCGCCGCCGCAAGCCTCTGTTCCCGTGAGATCCCATCTTGGGGCCTTTTCCGGTAATCTGCCGGAGGGGGATTCGATCACGGAGGGCATCTACATCAACACCATTGCCCTTCCGATGATGCGTGAGTAGTTCACCTCAGACCTTCGGGTCCATAGCTAGTAGCTAGATGGCTTGTTCTCTCTCTATGATCTTCAATACCATGTTCTCCATGATCTTCATGGAGATCTATCCGATGTAATACTCTTTTGCGGTGTGTTTGTCGAGATCTGATGAATTGTGGATTTATGATCAGATTATCTATGAATATTATTTGAATCTTCTCTGAATTATTATATGCATGATTTCATATCTTTGCAAGTCTCTTCGAGTTATTGGTTTGGTTTGGCCAACTAGATTGGTAATTCTTGCAATGGGAGAAGTGCTTAGTTTTGGGTTCAATCTTGCGGTGTCCTCACCCAGTGACAAAGTAGGGGTAGTGAGGCACGTATTTGTATTGTTGCCATCAAGGATAAAAAGATGGGGTTTTCATCATATTGCTTGAGTTTATCCCTCTACATCATGTCATCTTACTTAATGCGTTACTCTGTTCTTCATGAACTTAATACTCTAGATGCAGGCGGGAGGCGGTCGATGTGTGGAGTAATAGTAGTAGATGCAGAATCGTTTCGGTCTACTTGATACGGACGTGATGCCTATATGCATAATCTTTGCCTTGGATATCATCATAACTATGTGCTTTTCTATCAATTGCTCGACAGCAATTTGTTCGCCCACCGTATTATTTTCCTTCAAGAGAGAAGCCTCTAGTGAAACCTATGGCCCCCGGGTCTATTTTCCATATTATATTTTCAGATCTATAAACCAAAAATACCAAAAATACTTTGCTGCAATTTATTTACTTTTATTTTAGTTATCGATTTAGTAATCTTTTATATCTATCTCTATCAGATCTCATCCTTGCAAGTAACCGTGAAGGGATTGACAACCCCTTTATAGCGTTGGGTGCAAGTGTTTGATTGTTTGTGCAGGTGCATAGATTGGGGCCTTGCTTGTACCTCCTACTGGATTGATACCATGGTTCTCAACAACTGAGGGAAATACTTATCTACTTTGCTGCATCACCCTTTCCTCTTCAAGGGAAAACCAACGCAAGCTCAAGAAGTAGCAAGGATCTCGAGGACGCTTTCTGATCTAACTTCCAGGGCACCTATGTCTGGCCACCGGAGTCCTCCTACCTAAGCAATGTTTTCTACAAAGCAGGCGAATCGCCTCGACAATTCTGGAATCAGTTCTTGACCAAGAAGAACCAGATTGTCGATTGCCCAGACGCCGAGGCAATAGCCTCCTTCTGGCACAATATTCAGGATGAATGGCTGGCTCGCCAGCTCGGTCAGGACAAGCCTAGGACCATGTCCGCCCTTACATCACTCATGACCCGCTTTTGCGCGGGCAAGGATAACTGGCTAGCTAGACGAAGCCACAACCCCGAAGACCCCGGCACCTCCGAAGTCCGGGATGGAAATGGTAAACCACGACGCAACAAAAGTAAACGCCGGCACAATAACGGTGATGCCGACGACACGGCCGTTAACGCCGGTTTCCGCAACTCCCGATCTGGGCAGCGGAAGAAGCCTTCTAAAGGCAATCGTGACGGACCTATCCCGCTAGACAAAATCATGGATAGGCCCTGCCAAATCCAGGGCACCCAAGACAAGCCCGCCACCCACACCAACCGTAACTATTGGGTGTTCAAACAAACCGGCAAACTCGCAGCCGAGGAGCAAGGCAAGGGCCCACGCAGCGAGGACGATGACGAGCCCCGCGGTCCGAACAATGGAGGACAGAAGCAGTTCCCTCCAGAAGTAAAGACTGTGAACATGATATACGCCACTCACTTACCCAAAAAGGAGAGGAAGCGCGCCCTTCGAGAGGTCTACGCCGTAGAGCCTGTAGCCCCGAAGTTTAACCCATGGTCGGTGTACCCGATCACCTTTGATCGACGAGACCATCCGACCAGTATCCGTCATGGGGGTTCGGCGGCCCTCGTCCTAGACCCCTTTATCGATGGGTATCACCTCACTAAAGTCCTAATGGACGGAGGAAGTATCCTCAATCTGATTTACTCAGACATGGTGAAAAAGATGGGTATAGATCCATCAAGGATCAAGCCTAGAAACACTACCTTTAAAGGAGTGATCCTAGGCGTCGAAGCCCGGTGCACGGGCTCTGTTAGCCTGGAAGTAGTGTTCGGTTCGCCCGACAACTTCCGCAGCGAGGACTTGATCTTCGACATTGTCCCCTTCCGCAACGGTTACCATGCCCTGCTGGGCCGCACGGCGTTCGCTCGCTTTAATGCCGTCCCACACTATGCATACCTCAAGCTCAAGATGCCCGGGCCCAAGGGGGTCATTACTGTCAACGGCAACACAGAGCGTTCCCTCCGAACTAAGGAACATGCATTGGCCCTAGCGGCCGAATTCCATTACGATGACGATCGGACAACACCAAAATCTGCCATAAATGCACGTAAGGCTGACAAACGAGCTCGATCTCAGTCCGAACTCCCGGAATCTTATTCTCCCCAGAAATAGGGACACGCTCCTCGCTGCACAGCCCTAGTGCCCGTCAAACATGTGCCAAGACGGCACAACTTTGCACTCAAGATTCCATGGGCATCAGTGGGGAACAACTTTCAAAGGGAAAGTGTTCGGCTGGACCGAACTACTGCCAGTACATGTCCTCGGACATACCACATGTACCATCAAGGACCTGTTAAAGCGTAAAGCTCATCCATACTTCGGCGACTTCTCAAGATCTTCTTCCCAAGGTCCGCTCGCCGACACCATCACCCTTAAAGGAACACAACTCCCTAGGAGGCGCAGGAGCGGACATGCGACTGGGCACATCGAGGTCGTCAAGCCACCCATCGAAGACCCCCTGGTACAACCTCTCCTCTGTAAATTTTATATTTCCTCGTCAAATACTTGTAAACAGTGGCTTCGGCAATTTGAGTTATAAGAATTAATGAGCAAATAATAGACCATTGTACATGGCTTCTTCGCTGTATTCTATGCTACATACTTTGTTCTTCCCTCATCAACGCTTCTTGCGAAACTGTTCGGTATACATTACGATGCAACCGACTAATAGACCGGGGGATTGAATGTAAAATATCACCATAAGCATCACCCCGACACAATTGATCGTGTGTTCGGCGTCTTGGATTTTGCTTTATATGCATTGGATCCGAACTATGTCTTGGGTCAATAGTTGGGTTGCCCGGCTCCTGTGTTTGCCCTCTTACGTTCCCCTCGTTCGGCTAAAAGGGCAAAGGGAGAACCACTGCAATTGTGCTTCCAGCTCGCCTGGTCAAGCACCTCAGGGGAGAAAGCCGAAAACTGACTGTCATAGTAAGTGAGAACCGGTCTGCAAATCCAAGCATAAGTGTCATACTAAAAAATCAATAGAGGTTATTCCGTGTCATACGATGAGTTTCGTACTTGTGCGAACCATGTGATGCTGGCTTAAGCCTCGATACATCCGAACATCACAATACACCGGGGGCTAGTCATCAACCCCCGCATTTTTTCCTACGGCTAAGTGAAAGCAATAAAGCATCATAGTCCGATTGCCTTGTTCCCCTCGCACTACCACCTTCGGGCACCGATACCCCAGCTAAGGGTCACAGTGCGGAGGCAGAAACACCTCGCGTAGTATCTACGTGGGGGCTGAAGCCGACGACTCGCAACTTTCGGATAAAACGGCCACACAGGAGTCACAATAAATACAAAACTCAAAAGACATGATAAACCATGCAGCCTCATTATAAAGCGTTAACAGTCTTAGGACATATTACAGCGCGCTCATTTATAAAAAACATCCTTAGAGCATTGGGCCTCTATCGCCCGAGCACCCTCCATCACTGCGGAGAAGTATAGCTTGGGGCGCCTATGCTGCTTTCCAGGGGGCGGAGGTGCAGTAGCCATCTCGGTCAGCTTGAGCTTCGGCCAGTGCACCATGGTCCTTGCAAAGGCCATCCGAGCCCCCTTGATGCATGTAGAACGCTTTAGCGCGTCAATCCGAGGCGCAACATCGCACAGTTTCCACACCAAGTCGAAGTAGCTGCTCGGCAACGACTCTTCAGGCCACAGCTGGATGCAGAGGTCCTTCATGGCCGGCTCCGCCATCCTGTGCAGCTCCATCAGTTGCTTCATCTGCTCGATCAGAAGAGGAGAGCGCTCGGGGGACTCAAACTGTGCCCAAAATAGCCAAGCCTCATCATCCTCCTCCCGCGAAGCATAAAACTTGTTCGCGTCCGTTATACTCTTTTGAAGGTCCGTAAAGGCGCCTGAGGAACGCCACACCTAGGTGAGCAACGCAAACCTGCTACCACCAAAGGCACACTGTAGTAAATACGGCTTACCATCGGTGACAGCCTTGACTTGGCGGATTTCTTCTTCAAAGAATCGCCTGTCCACCCGCTCCTTTTGGAGCTCGGATTTCAGCGCAGATAGCTCGATGGCCTCGCACTTCGTGCTGGCATCCTTGAGCTCCTGCTGCACCTCCTCCACCCGGGCCTCATGCTTATCGCTCGCAGTTTTTAATGCGGATAGTGCGGCTGCTGCTTGTTCGGCTGCCGCCTTCTCAATCGGCGGCCTCCTGCTTCATCTTTTTTAGCTCGGCCTTGAGGTTCTCGACCTCCGCAGCCGAAGCTGTGGAAGTAGTAAATGAATAATTACGCTTGGTTACCGGTGTGGATTAATAACGATAGATAGCCTGGATATTTTTCGGCTTACCTTGCGCCTCGTCGAACCTCTTATTTAGGCGATCGAGCTCCTCATCAGAACTCTTGAGCTTCTGATTTAGCTCGGCAAGCTCCGCGGCATTGAAGGCCGCCGCCGACGACGAGGCCTGCAGAAAATAAATTAATAAAAATCAGGTTATGTGCGTTCAAACCCCCAAACTGTCAAGTATACGAACCTGTGCTCGGTCTTCTTAAGGGCTTTTAGAATAGTGCGGAACAAATAGTGCCTTATGAATCACTGGTTAGTCCGGGGTATTTGACCCCCGGGTGGGTTTTTTCAAACCCACCCAGGGCTCGGGGGCTACTACATATATAAAGATAACGCAAACGTAATAAAGTTAAACTTTTCGGGAAAAGGGTATTACGTGGCTCACCTTGAAGCCCATCAAGAGACCATTGAAGGCCTCTTTCAGTCCGCTATCAACGGACTGAATACCTTGCAAAACCACACCCATAAGAGTGTGGTGATCCTCGGAGATGGGGGCACTTGATAGAGCCTCCTCCATCATGACCGGCCACCCAATCATGGGTGGCACCGGTGGGGACTGGCCAACCCGATCTCTGATGGGGGATTGAGCCGGTATCTCTAGAGGCACAGCGCTCTCTGGAGATGTCATCGGAGGGGACTGGACAGTATTTCGTCCTCCCTCCTCAGCAGCCAGGGGAGCTTCCCCCTCCTGGTCTTCGGCGGTCGAGGCATTAACCTCGGCCATAACATCGTTACCCCCGCCGCCGGTGTTCGGCTCCAAAGGAGCCGAGCGGGATGACACATCCGCGACCTCCTTCGCCGACCCTAGAGGTGTGGGGTGCGACGTAGTCCCGCTGTCCGCCAGCTCGGCGGGTGGAGACTCCCCATCCGATATTTGGTCGGTGGGGAGGACGCGTGGTGGGCTGCAGATTAAAAGGCATTCTTCCATTTAAAACAGTAAAAACTTCACATAAATGACCCAGGGGGTCTTCGGATTCGTACCTTTGGGCTGGGGGCTTAACCCTCAGGTTCCTTCGGGGAACCCTCTCAAAGTCCTCGGACTCGGCGTTGGAGTCCGAGCTGTCGTCGGCTAGGATTAACCTCGACCGACACGCCCTCTTCGGGGCCAGAGGAGGTAGATCCTCCGCGGCGTCCGGCGACGCCGCCCTCTTTCTTGTGAGGGGGGAATCGCCTTTCCTCCCGTCCTCGTGCTCTTCCTCATGAGTAGAGGAGGCATGGGTTTCCTCGGACATAGTGTCCGGTAGGTCCCTTATGCGAAGGCCTTCTCGGCTTTTCTTCTTTTCCTTCTTCTCCGGCGCTGTGTACGGCACCACGACAAGCATCGACGTCAGCAGATCCGACCCGGGGCCTTCGGGCTGTGGGGCCGGGCAGTCCATTTTGATGGCCTTGCTTGGCCACTTCTGTAAAGATAAGAGGGAGGTTATTCAGATTTTTTTCAAACAACAGAGCCAGAGTATCAAAATAATATCGTACCTGGGTAGGAGGGTTATCGGCGCTTAGGCCCGAGTCCTCCTCCTCAGCTGGCCAGCTCTTCTGGGGTTTGAATAATGCCTTCCACAACTTCTGGTGGGTAGTGCAGAAGAATCCTTGCATCGTAGGCTGGTCCTCGAGCTGATAGGCCCACATTGGGGAGGCCCGGCGCTGGTAGGGAAGAAGACGGCGGTGGAGCATAACCTGGACAACATTGACCGGCTCGACCTTGGCCGCGATCACCGAGGAAATGCGCTTCTGCAGCAATTTGACCTCTGTATCTGACCCCCAGTCAAGCCCCTTCTTGAGCCACGAGGCTAACCTCGCAGGAGGTCCAGATCTGAACTCGGCAGATGCCGCCCAGCCCTCGTCCCTTGGTTTGGTGATGTAGAACCATTCCTTCAACCAGATCTTGATTGTATCGATGAAGGTACCGGCCCGCCACTCGACGCAGGGGAGCTTGCTGATTACCGCCCCTCCGCAGTCTGCGTGCTCACCCGCGACTATCTTCGGCTTGACATTGAAAACCTTGAGCCACAGGCCGAAGTGCGGATCGACCCGCAGGAAGGCTTCGCAGATAATAATGAATGCCGAAATATGCATGAAGGAGTTCGGGGGAAGATCGTGGAAATCCAGCCCGTAGAAGAACATGAGGCCCCTAACAAAGGGGTGGAGCGGAAAGCCTAGTCCCCGGAGGAAGTGGGGGACGAACACCACCCTCTCGCCTGGCTTAGGGGTGGGGACCACCTAGTTCGCCTCTGGAGCGCGGTGGAAGACGTTGGCGGGGAGGTAGCCGGCGAGCTTTAACTCCCGGATGTCCTTGTCGGTGACCGTGGAGGCCTCCCACTTGCCCATAGAGCCTGAACCCGCCATGGCTAAGCTCAGAGGAGAGATTGAGGGAGAACTGGATCTGGGCTCTTGGAGCTTAGGAAGATTGAGGAAGCGAGGGATACGAATGGGAAGCGTGAATAGGCCTTGGGTTTTTTTCCTTTTATGAGGCGTGACGCCGATGAGCCTCCCTCTACTGCGCCGCAAGCCTCTCCGCTTCCCGAGATATCCGTGCTGTTGCGCACGCGTGAGAAAACCTAGGGCGTTAATCATATCCCGTGTGAAACGGAGCACGATCTGTACATTGATGAGTCGTGCCAATGTAAAAACGGCCTCGAACCACGAATCAAGTTTCCATAACTAGTTCAGTGGTCGTGATAGGCCGCGACCCTTCGTCAAATGGGCTGACAGGAAACACTATTTACACTTTGACGTTTGGCCTTTGGGGCTAAGCGACTCATGGCGTCCGGACGATCGTATGATCGGAAAAATTACGCGTTATCGGAAGCCGGACTAGTCTCAGCCGATCATTAATTGGAAGAAGAACTCACCCCGCAAGCTGAAGATTCCGATCACGTGGAACTGCCGGTGCTGTGACCCTTGGCGTTGGGGGCTAGTTCGGGGGCTACTGAGGGAGTCCTGGACTAAGGGGTCCTCAGGCCGCTGGCCTATCTCCCAATAGGCCGGCCTGGTGGGCCGCTCTCTGACTGTCGCAGGGAGGGCCGGATATGCCACGGCCCCGTGTTCTAAAAGGAAGTCTCGAAGGCGCGTCGTGCACTCCAAGTTAAGATGAGGAAATTGGCATCTCCATCCCCGGCAGGAGGCCTATCATGTGTAAACCCTAGGTACCCCCCGGTGTCTATATAAACCGGGGAGGTTTTAGACTGTAGGAGAGAGAACTCATCTAGGGTTTTAGCAATTCGATCTCGTGGTAGATCAACTCTGTAACCTTCATACACATCAATATAATCGAGCAGGACGTAGGGTTTTACCTCCATAGGAGGGCCCGAACCTGGGTAAACGTTGTCTCCTTCGTCCCCTGTTACCATCGATCCTAGACTCACAGCTCGGGACCCCCTACCCGAGATCCGACGGTTTTGACACCGACACCCCCGGCGTGCCCTTATGGGTTGTGCCCTCCACGCGGCCCCTCTCCACCGCCTCTGATGCCTATAAATTCCCAAATATTCCAGAAACCATAGGGGAGTCGACGAAAAACACATCCAGCCGCCGCAAGTTCCAGAACCTCGAGATCCAATCTAACACCATCACGGAGGGGTTCATCATCCTCATTGGTGCCTCTCCGATGATGCGTGAGTAGTCCACCATAGACCTACGGGTCTGTAGGTAGTAGCTAGATGGCTTCCTCTCTCTATCTTTTGATTCTCAATACAATGGTCTCTTGGAGATCTATTTGATGTAAAATTTTGCGGTGTGTTTGTTGGGATCCGATGAATTTTGAGTTCATGATCAATTTCTATCCATGAATATTATTTGAGTCTTCTTTGATCTCTTATATGCATGATTACTTATAGCCTCGTATTTCTTCTTCGAATCTTTGGTTTAGTTAGGCCAACTAGATCGATTTTTCTTGCCATGGGAAGAGGTGCTTTGTGATGGGTTCGATCTTGCGGTGTCCTTTCCCAGTGACAGAAGGGGCAGCAAGGCACGCATGTATCGTTGCCATTAAGGATAACAAGATGGGGAATATTCCTACATGAATAGATCTTGTCTACATCATTTCATCGTTCTTATTGCATTTCTCCGTTTTTCCATGAACTTAATACACTAGATGCATGCTGAATAGCGATCGATGTGTGGAGTAATAGTGGTAGATGCAGGTAGGAGTTGGTCTACTTATCTTAGACGTGATGCCTATATAATGATCATCGCCTTGGATATTGTCATGATTATTTGATCTTCTATCAATTGCCCAATAGTAATTTGTTCACCCACCGTGTGCTATACTCATGAGAGAAGCCACTAGTGAAACCTACGACCCCCGGGTCTACTTTTCCAAAATATTGCTTTCCGATATATCTTTTTGTCTCTTTTGTTTTCAGATCTATTATTCCAAAAACCCAAAAATACCTTGCTGCACTTTTTATTTGCTCTTTTTATTTTGTGTTCTTCAGAGATCTATCTCTCCAATCTATCATTACCTAATCTATCTTTTTACCGTAGAGAGATTAACAACCTCTCTTTCGCGTCGGGTTGCAAGTATTTGTTCTTTGTGTGCAGGTGCTGCTTATTAGGTGGTGGTGATCCTCCTACTGGTTCGATACCTTGGTTTCATAACTGAGGGAAATACTTTCCGTCGCTGTGCTGCATCATCCCTTCCTCTTTGGGGAAATACCGACGCAGTCTCAAGCCACGTCAGCCCCCACCAAATATTATATAATGATCAAATGTTGATGTTGGACATGGAAGACAACATAATGATTATGTTCGTGTACATTCACATAGAAGTTATATTTTCATGGATTCTTTAACATGTGGTGCTTGCTTTAGATCTTTTGCTAGCCAAAATTTTCCGCACTAAGTAGAGATACTACTTGTGCGTCCATGACCCCTTAAACCTAGTTTCTTTCCATGAGAGTCCACCATACCTAGCTATGGATTGAATAAGATCCTTCAAGTAAGTTGTCAGTGGTGCATGAAGCAATAAAAATGCTCTTAAATATGCATGACCTTTTATTGTAAGGGGAAATAAACTTTGTACGATCTTGTGATGGCAAAGAAATAAAAGCGACGGATTGCATAATAAAGTTTGCTATCATATGGGGCAATAAAAAGTGACGTTCCTTTCCATTAGGAGTTTGCACATCCAAAACAAAAAAACGCATGACAACCTCTGTTTCCCTCTGTGAAGGGCATATCTTTTACTTTCACGTATTTACTTTTATACAAGAGTTGATGATGTTTATTCCTTTTCCCGCCTAGTAATTCTATAGTGGCAAGCATTGTGTGTTGAGGAAAGATCCAGATATATATATCCACTTGAATGTAGGTGATCATGATTCATTATTGTTGACATTATCCTTGAGGTAAATGAGTTGGGTGGCAAATACAATAAAGCCCCCACTTCCTATGTGTCCGATGGAAACATTAGCTCCAAAAATATGCAATGAGTGTTAGCAATCATATAAGACTAAATGATAGTTGAGTATGTGAACTTTCTAGAATAAAAGCTCTTACATAGACTCTTCTCTGGAATATGATGAATTGTGATTGTCTCAATAACTAAGAACAAAGTTTGCCGATTGTGAATAAAGTTTATGCTTCATACTTCAACAATTGTGGATAGATTGTTACTTGTTTATGAGAAGTTATATGATAAAAAAACTTGCTGCTATGTTAACATTCAATATGCTCTCATGTTCGTATTCTGTTTTATCGACACCTCTCTCAAATTATGTGGTCATTATTATCAAGTTTGGCTTTCGCTTAAGGACAAGCGAGGTCTAAGCTTGGGGGAGTTGATACGTCCATTTTCCATCATGAATTCTTATTGATATTTATGTTATTCTTGTCCATTATTCCTCATTGTGATACAATTCTTATGCCTTTTCTCTCTGAATATACAAGGTACATCACAAAGAGGGAAATCACTGGAAACTGGAATTCTGGGCCTGAAAACAAAGAAAATGGCTGAAAATTCACTGGACTCCAAATGACCTGAAACTTCACGGAGAATTTTATGGAATATATAAGAATTTTTGGGCCAAAAATATACCAGAGGGGGGCCACGTGCTGGCCACAAGCCAACAGGGCACGCCCACCCCCCCTGGGCGCGCCCCGTTGCCTTATGGGGCCCCAGCAGGTCTCCCGATCCCCCTCTTCTCCTATATGGTGTGTTTTACCCTAGAAAAAAATCATAAGGATACTTTCGGGATGAAGCGCGCCCGTCTCGATGCGGAAACTTGGGTAGTCGCCCTTTTGATCTCTGGTAGAGAGATTCTGCCGGGAAACTTCCCTCATGGAGGGGGAGATCGAAGCCATCGTCATCACCAATGCTTCCTTCTTCGTGGGAGGACCAATCTTCATTAACATCTTCACCAGCACCATCTTATCTCAAACCCTAGTTCATCTCTTGTATTCAATCTTTGTCTCAAAACCTCATATTGGTACCTGTGGGTTACTAGTAGTGTTGATTACATCTTGTAGTTGATGCTTGTTGGTTTACTTGGTGAAAGATATTATGTTCAGATCCTTGATCTCCATTATTACACCTCTGATCTTGAACATGTTGATGATGTGTGAGTAGTTACTTTTATTCCTGAGGACATGGGAGAAGTCTTGTTATAAGTAATCATGTGAAGTTGGTATTCGTTCGATATTTTGATGATGTGTATGTTGTTGCTTCTCTTAGTGGTGTCGTGTGAACGTCGACTACATGACACTTCACCATGTTATGGGCCTAAGGGAAGGCATTGTGGAGTAACAAGTAGATGATGTGTTGCGAGAGTGACAGAAGCTTAAGCCCCAGTTTATGTGTTACTTCATAAGGGGCTAATTTGGATCCACACGTTTCATGCTATGGTTAGATTTATCTTAATTCTTCTTTCGTAGTTGCGGATGCTTGCGAGAGGGGGTAATCATAAGTAGGTTGTCTTTTCAAATAATAATAGCACTTTAGCACCGGTCCACCCACATATCAAATTATCAAAGTAACGAACACGAATCAACTCAACATGATGAACATAACAAGACGGAAATTCCCATGTGTCCTTGGGAGTGCTTGCTTAATATAAGAGTACTTTCAGGCCTGTCCTTTGCTATAAAAAGGATTGGTCTATGAGGGAGTCCGGGATTAAGGGGTCCTCGGGTTGCCGGCCTATTTCTGCGAGCCAGACAGTGGGCCGCCTTGTGATTGTCAATGAAGGTCCGGAGACCATAATCAAGACGGGATCTCTCAGGTCATGATGTGTACTCCAAGTGCAAGACGGTGGGTTCGACATATTCCTTTCTTGATGCAACCGACATTATGTAACCCTAGATACCCCTGGTGCCTATATAAACCAGAGGGTTTTATTCTGTAGGACAAAGAGACTCATCTAGAGTTTTAGCTCATCGGATCTCGAGGTAGATCAACTTTGTAATCGCCATATACATCAATGCAACCAAGTAGGACATAGGGCTTTACCTCCTTAGGAGGGCCTGAACCTGGGTAAACACTGTCCCCTTTGTCTCCTGTAATCCATCGATCCAAGATCCACATCTTGGGATCCCCTACCCGAGATCTGCCGGTTTTGACACCGACATTGGTGCTTTCATTGAGAGTTCCACTGTGGGATCGCCAAGAGGATCGATGGCTCGCTTGACCTTCAATAGCGGAATCTATAACGGGGCCGTCTTCGTCCCCAGACAAATTTTCACGTTCGACAGCGTCGTGCTGCACGCAGACCCGACCGGCCACTTGGGCCAAATCGAAAGCTTCACCCCCGACCAGGAGTTCAGGTTCGGCGACATAGAGTTCGTCGCCGACTCCCGTGGAGATCTCGTTTTAACCAAGCTGGTTGCTCCTCCATGAGAGCATGTGAACACCAGCGCCGCAGCTTCAGCAGTGGAAGACCGCGAACCGGAGGCGCACTCCACCTTGGGTCCAGCTCCATGTCCCGATCCAACCAACGCACCTGGTTCCCAACTTGCCGAGCTGCGCCCGGGCGTGTCCCCGGAAACCATGGGAATACCTGCGCTACAGATTAACTCCACGTACGCCAGAGATTTGGACCCTACAGATGTCTCATCCTTGAATGAACTGCTAGGGCGGATTCAGACGATGGGGGTGGGTAGCGACCAACCCTCCCTTTACGACCAGATCGGCCTTAAGTCCGATGATAGGGAAATTTACGTCCCGCCTATTATGCATCTGGTGGCCATCGTTGAGAGTTCGGTTGGAGACTCGTCTTCCCGCCTTCCGAAACTCATAACGGTCTATGTTCGGGTTTCGGATGACCCCAATTGCTCACATAGTACGGAATCCGGGCTTGGACCCACAGAAAATCTGGAAATAATGCTCGATTCAGCACCTAACTTTGGAACGGGGCGAGAAAGTTTGGTGGACAATTCGCACGTCGAACCCAGAGCCCCGGACGTCACAGCGACACGGGACTCAACCTGCACGCCCCTTGATCCTTAGCCTATCAGAATAAGGAATTTTTTCCCGCCCGCCGCCCAACCCTCCGATCAATTCGGGGAAGCCCGACATATGGGATTTGTTGTACATCACGCAACAGCCCGGGGAAATAGTCCACCATTACTAGGCTCGATTGCTCCTCACCAAAAATAAGTTAACAGGCTGCAACGATTGAGAGATCATAGCGGCCTTCCGGCATAACTGCCGGGACAACGGGATACTAAATGCCCTCGCTCATCGCCACATCCGCGACTTCTCCGAACTATCAAACCTGGTGCGCAAGTACTGTGCCATGGAAAGCACCTGGCAATCTCAACAACTGGAGTCAATCCAAACTAGAGGACCCACAGGAGCTCGGAGGAAACATGCGTCCCCACGACAGTCAGCCGACCATGAACACATCGAGAAAAAGAACAAACACCTTGAGGTATGCCGGACCGTTCTTGACGAACTGCTGGACAAGCCATGCCCCATACACTCTTCATCGCCAAACACAAACCCGACTCACAGCCTCCGAGCTTGTTGGGTCGTAAGGTAAGTTGCAAAGAGCGGGGAGGCTATCCTTGGCATCTCACTCCCAACAAGACGATCAGCCACACCATCAGGTGACAATACGGAGATCCTGACGATCTATGAAACGTTCTCCTCAAAAAATCAGAGGAAGAGAGCTCTTCGAGAACTCGACCAAATACACCATGTGGTAGCCACGAACTCTTGGGCAGACACAACAATAACCTTTGACGAGGAGCACCAGCCGAGAATCAGGCCCAACCGAACACCGCCCACTTTGGTGCTTAGCCCCATAATAGACGGTTTTCGGCTGCATAAAGTTCTATGGATGGCGGCAGTGGCTTGAACCTCATCTACGAGGATACCTTGGATAAAATGCAGTTCGACCGATCTCACGTCGAACACAGCTCCACCACCTTTCGGGGGATTATCCCCGGAAGAGAGGCACGATGCACATGACATGTTACCCTCGATGTGGTATTCGGTACCCCTGAGAATTATAGGTCCGAGGAACTTGTCTTTCATATCATACCTTTTCGCAGCGGCTATCACGCCCTGCTCGGCCGCAGAGCCTTCACCAGGTTTCAGGCCATACCACACTATGGATACATGAAGCTTAAAATGACCCAATGGTGTCATTACAATATTAAGCGACGCGGATAGAGCCCTTCGGGCCGAAAATAAAACCGCATCATTCGCCGTGGAAGCATTATCCGAAGCCCTTGCGCCCGAAGAGTTAACCGCACTATGCTCATGGTAGACAAGGACGATGTAACCCTCAGCAAGAGGCCAAAATTTACTTCCTTCAAATCAGCAGACGAGATAGTCAAATTCCAGGTACACCCAACGGATCCAAATAAAACAGCGTCCATCGGAGCTCAGCTGGATCCCGTGGTCGATGAAGCACTGCGTACATTCTTACGCGAAAATTGGGACATATTCGCGTGGCTCCCCTCAGATATGCCAGGAATCCCACGAGGACTCGCAGAGCACAGCCTGAATATAATCGCAGGCTTCAAACCAGTTAAACAGGCGTTACACTAATTTTCCGAACCTAATCGTCAAGCCACGGGTACCGAACTTGCAAAATTGCTGGAGGCCAGATTCATCCGTGAAATTAAGCACCCGGAGTGGTTGGCAAACTTGGTCATGGTGCCAAAGAAGGACAAATCCTGGCAGTTGTGCGTGGATTTCAAAGACCTAAATAAAGCCTGCCCCAAGGATCCTTTCCCCTTACCTCGCATCGACCAAATCATCGACGCCATCACCGGACACGACTCGCTATGCTTCCTCAACGCCTACTTCGAATACCACCAAATAAAAATGAAAGAGTCCGACCAGGCTGCCACCGAGTTCATCACCCCTTATGGGCCTTTCTGCTTCAACACAATGCCCTTTGGATTGAAAAATGCAGGTGCCACGTATCAACGCATGATTCAGACGTGCCTTGAAAAACAAATCGGCAAAACAGTTGAGGCATACGTGGACGATGTGGTCATAAAGACCAAACATGTCAGCCAGCTGGTCGACGATCTCCGAACAACCTTCAACAATCTGTGGGCTTATGACATCCGGCTTAACCCAGACAAATGCGTCTTCGGGGTTTCGGCCGGTAAACTACTCGGGGTCATCGTCTCCCATAGAGGAATAGAGGCCAATCCATCTAAAATTCAAGCCCTATCCCAATTGGCAATCCCGATAGAGTTGAAGCACGTACAAAAATTGGCCGGCTGTGTGGCAGCTTTAAGCCGCTTTATATCCTGCCTCGATGAAAAGGCCCTGCCGCTCTACAAGCTTGTCAAACGGACCAAAAACTTCGAATGGACTGACGAAGCAACAGCCGCATTGGAAGAAATCAAAACACTGCTGGCCAGTAACCCCATTCTTACGGCACCCGCCACTTGTGAACCAATGCTCCTGTACATATCAGCCACTAATCAAGTGGTCAGCTGATACGTCTCTGTCGTATCTATTTTTCCTCACACTTTTGCCCTTGTTTTGGACTCTAATTTGCATGATTTGAATGAAACTAACCCGGACTAACGCTGTTTTCAGCAGAACTACCATGGTGTTGTTTTTTGTGCAGAAATAAAAGTTCTCGGAATTGGACAAAACTTTTTGGAGATTTATTTTGGAATAAATAAAAAATACTGGAGTCAAGAACCACCGGAGGGGGGCCAGAGGTTGGCCAGCATATACCAGGGCGCGCCAGCCCCCCAGGCGCGCCCTGGTGGGTTGTGGCCACCTCGTGGCCCCACTGACCCTAATTCCGCCACTATAAATTCCTATTTTTGGAGAAAAAATAGGAGAGAAAATTTCATCGCGTTTTACGATACGGAGCAGCCACCACCTCCTGTTCTTCATCGGGAGGCCAGATCTGGAGCCCGTTTGGGGCTTTGGAGAGGGGAATCTTTGGTCTTCGCCATCACCAACCCTTCTCCATCGCCAATTCCATGATGCTCCCCACCGGGAGTGAGTAATTCCTTCGTAGGCTTGCTGGTCGGTGAGGAGTTGGATGAGATTCATCATGTAATCGAGTTAGTTTTGTTAGGGCTTGATCCCTAGTATCCATTATGTTCTGAGATTGATGTTGCTATGACTTTGCTATGCCTAATGCTTGTCACTAGGGCCCGAGTGCCACGATTTCAGATCTGAACCATTTATGTTATCACCATTATATCTATGTTCTTGATCCGATCTTGCCTAGTCATATGCACCTATTACGTGTTATGATCCGTCAACCCCATAGTGACAATATTTGGGATACTTCACGGTGATGACAGTAGTTTGAGGAGTTCATGTATTCACTATGTGTTAATGCTTTGTTCCGGTTCTCTATTAAAAGGAGGCCTTAATATCCCTTAGTTTCCTTATGGACCCCGCTGCCACGGGAGGGTAGGACAAAAGATGCCATGCAAGTTCTTTTCCATAAGCATGTATGACTATTTACGGAATACATGCCTACATTACATTAATGAACTGGAGCTAGTTCTGTGTCGCCCTAGGTTATGACTGTTATATGATGAATATCATCCAACGAGTTCACCGATCCAGTGCCTACGAGTTCTCCACTTATTGTTCTTGCTAAGTTACTACTACTGTTGCTACTGTTACACTTGCTACAAAACTATTGCTATCACTGCTACTGTTACCGTTGCTGCTACTACTGCTATCCAAACTATCATACTACTGTGCTACTGATCACTTTGCTGCAGATATTTAATCTCCAGGTGTGGTTGAATTGACAACTCAACTTCAGCGTAGTCCTTGTGGTTGAACGCGAGGCGGAGGGCCACAAGCTCCGAGTGCAAAAGCCAGTCTACTACGTATCAGAAGCGCTCACCCCATGCAAGACACGGTACCCGCATTATCAGAAGATAGCCTATACAATTTTTATGGCATCACGAAAACTCCGACACTACTTTCAAGAGTGTTCGGTCACAGTTGCATCTAAAGTGCCCCTTAATGATATAATCAACAACAGGGACGCCACGAGCCGCAGCCAAATGGGCCATCGAGCTCCTACCTTTTGAAATCATGTACAAAGCACGCCGATCCATTAAATGTCAGGTGTTGGCGGATTTCGTGGCCGAATGGACGGAGCCCGAACTCCCTAAAGAGTATAGTGCATACTCCCATTGGATAATGTACTTTAATGGCTCCAAAACGCTTGCCAGACTGGGGGCTGGTGTCATACTCACGTCCCCCACCGGTGACAACATCCGGTATGTACTACAGATAATGTACACATATTCCAATAACGTGGCCGAATACAAGGCCCTACTACATGGACTTTGGATGGCAACCTCTATGGGTGTGCAACGCCTTGAGGTGCGAGGGGATTCCAACCTCGCCATCTCACAAATTACCGGCGAATTCGACGCCAAAAATCCCAAAATGGCGGCGTACAGGAACGCCGTTCTTAAAATATCAGCACGGTTCGAGGGCCTTGAATTCCATCATGCCACCAGAGACAGCAATCAAGCTGCCGATGTCCTCGCCCGCATGGGCGCTAAACGTGACCCGGTTCCTAAGAATACTTTCTTGGAACGGCTCTTTAAGCCGTCCATGGTATGGTAGGACGGAGATAACATTGATGGAACCAGTGATCAGGAGCTGGTCACCCCTCCCATGGCTGAACTAGATGAACAAATTATCGGCGGTTCGGCACTTGAAGAAACACCTTCGGCCCATGAAGTTATGGCAGTAATCGCGCCATGGACCGAACCCTTCCTCGCCTATCTAATCCGTCAAGAGCTCCCCGATGACCAAACAGAAGCAAGACGAATAATTCGAGGATCCAAGTCTTACAAGGTCAACGAGGGTGAGCTATACAAAATAAGCACCACTGGAGTCCTCCAACGATGCATATCCGAAGGAGGTAAGCTACTTTTAGCCGAAATACATGCGGGTATGGGCGGCCATCAAGTAGCCGCCCGAGCCCTTGTCAATAAGGCCTTTCGGGCCGGTTTCTTCTGTCCTACGGCTCGCGCTAATGCTCACACACTCGTACAACACCGTGTCGAGTGTCAGCTCTTTGCAAATCAAAGCCACATGCCCACAACTTCTCTTTGGACGATACCAATCACTTGGCCTTTTGTGGTCTGGGGGCTGGACATGGTCGGACCACTTAAAGGGGGGACCAAGAAGAAGAAATATTTACCGGTTATGGTGGACAAATTCACTAAATGGATTGAAGCCAAGCTAGTAAGTTCTGCTAAATCCGGCCCAGTAAATGACTTTATATCCGGCGTGGTTCACCGCTATGGTGTTCCTCATAGTATAATAACAGACAATGGGTCCAATTTTACTGCTCAGGAAGTTAAGGACAGGTGTGCAAATTTAGGCATTAAGCTTGATTACGCCTCCGTATACCACCCGCAAACTAACAGACAGGTTGAACGAGCAAATGGACTAATTATGAGCGGCATTAAACCGCGCCTGGTTCGCTCCTTGACAGAATCTGACTGCCACTAGGTGGAGGAGCTTGACTCTGTACTATGGGGTTTGCGCACCACCCCCAATCGGTCAACGGGATATACACCATTCTTTATGGTATATGGGGCAGAAGCAGTTTTACCGTGCGATATCATCCATGACGCACCTAGAGTGCGCATGTACGAGGAAAAGGAAGCCGATTTGGATCGGCAGGACAACCTAGAGGCCTTGGAGGAAGAGCGCGATATAGCTTTGGCACGGTGTACATTTTATCAACAACAGGCTCGGCGCTATCAGAGCAGGGAAGTTCGGGCTAAAGCGTACAATGTGGGCGAATTGGTGTTGCGCCTCCCGGAGAAAAAGAAAAATAAGCTATCACTCAAATTGGAGGGCCCTTTTATCATTGATGAAGTCTTTACAGGAGGAGCATATCGTCTGCGCAACCCATCGGATAGTCGCCTCGAACCGAACCCATGGAGCACAGCTCGTCTTCGGCGCTTCTACGGATAGTACTGATGTCATCAATCAGCCCAATTTTTATCCATTTCCTTACTCTTAGTTATTCCCTTTTTATTATTCGTCAGGTTATGTTCGACTAGACCGAGTTGTACCAACAAATTCCCATGCATACATCTTTAAATGTACTTCTTCTTAAAACACCTGGGGGCTTTTTATTAAACCGGTTAATATATTTCATGCGCTCATACTTTTTGTCTTTGTCATGTATATACATTTCTTATGTTTGACTTAAGATTTTGCCAAGCTGGGTTGCCTGGCTCATGTGCTTATCCTCTACGTTCACGATTGTTCGGCTAGAGGGTAAAGGGAGCACCTCTACGATTGTTACGACCGGGTCATTCGGGTACGTACCTCAGATGGGTAAAGCCGAAAGCTAGCGTTCTTAAAAAAATAATTGGTCGGTTGTAAAGGGCAAAGAAATAATTCGGTGTTTTTTACCACAGTCCGAAGTCATGAGCCGAACTGAATCCGTGCCCGCCTACTAGTGGTATTCGGAAGTTAGGACTATGTATAGCGTAGCGCCCGAAGAAAGGATCCCATAGAGGAACTTTTTTCGTCGGAAGATGTTTCTTACGTTAAGTAGTAATATAACATTGCTCTCTGATCAACTTTTTGTCTGTTCGTACCACATGGCCGGATTGCCTGGTTCTCCGAACTGTTTACCCGATATTTCAGGTCTTACATAGTAAGGAACACTCCCTGACTATTGTCAAGGGAGGTGAAAGCCAAAGGCTGTTTAAAGACAATATTTACGGTTTGGATGTAGCGACATTTGATGAAAAGTACATAGTTACATAGAATCAAATATCTGGTTGCTGATCGAGATTGTCTATTATTGCATCCAGTCGACAGTCTTGTTGAGAGAGGCGCGCGACAGGCATTACCTGGTCATATACCAGGTGTAGAGGTATCTCTTGACCATCTGGCCCTACCGGCTCGACTCGAGCCAAATGCTCAGGATTAAGCTTGGTGAATCTCGTCTTCACCATGGCCCATGCCTCCCGTGCCCCTTCTTGGCAGGCTGACGTTTTCCATATCTCGAATCGATGACGAGCTCGTTTGAAACGGTCCGCCAATTCGGCCATACCTTCTGGTGGACTCTGAGATGGCCATAGCGCATTGAACATGCTCTTCATCGCCTTTCGGCCCTGTTCATGTACAATGGATAAAGCCCTCAAAAGGTCCTCTTTATACGAGCTGGCCTCTACTTCGGGACGCCCAGTTAAAAGAACTGCCAAGAGACGTGGTGTGCCCGTTAGCTCAAATATAAATACTGAACTATGAGTTCGGAGTTACACTTACCAAATATATCACCTTTCAATCTCGGATTTTCTTCACGGGCACAGGCCAGCTGGGTTTTTAAATACTCGATTTCACCGGCCTGTCATTGATTCTCCGTCTGAAGTTTACTCTTTTCTTCAAGATTTCGGGTCGGTTCTCGATGGCCGGCCTCGAGTTGCGATTCAGCATACCTTTGCGACTCTCTCGCCGCATCCAGATCTTTTTTGTAGTTGACCTATGGATTCGGCTGCTATAAAGCAAAACTTAATTAGTTATTGATGCCTTGAGCACTTATGTATCACTCAAAGCTGCTACTTACCATGCGCTTCCCTAGTGAATTTTTTCACTCCTTCTAGCTCGGACTTTGCAGCCTCTAGCTGTGTCCGACTGGTCTCAAGGTCTTCGGACAGTTTGTCATTTTTCTCCCTTGCAGCTAATGAAAAGGTAACAAGCGGATGTTGTTAGACCCTTAATATGGTCATCTTGCCCACATTAAGGCTCGGGGGCTACCGGATTGGGATTCATATTCGGTCATTGAAAGTATCACTTACCCGAAGATTATCTCGCATAATATTAGCGATACCTTCAAGTCCTAATCGGGCAGCACCAAGATGCATATCCACCGACTCAAGAGCATTAATCTCATGATCGGTTAATGCGGGGTGGTGTAGTGATCCCTTCCGACGTCGGTGGTTCAACGCACTTTCTACCTCCGAATTAGTGGCGGAAACATCACCAACCTCTTCTGGATGCTGGTCCGTGGCAGGGGCTCCCACATTACCGCCTGCGGATGTGGGACACCGTTGTTCAAGGTCACCACCTTGAACCCGCCCGTTGTCTTTGGGCATTAGGGGTTGTGTTTGGCTCCTATAATAGGTCGATAGAGACCGCAAAAATTCATAAGCAGTGGCAAGCAACGCTCGACTTGTAAAAAAGTTTGCGTTATTACCTTTTGCGGGGAGGAGCGGTCGAAGTAGCTCCTCTGGTGGCTCGGCGCTTGACAGCCCCTTGTGTGGGTACTGCTATAGACACATTGTCCTATGTTTGGCGTGCGCTATGGCGGCCCCTGGGAACGGGGAGAGATGCCTCTGAAGCAATAGGAGGTGGGCGCCTTTTTCGGGTAGGAGCCTTCTTCTCACCTCCGTTTTGGGAAAGAGGTATCCTTGGATGATCGACTGTGATGGCAACCATAGAGCCATTGAGACTCTCTTGGTAAAAAAAAACCGTCCTAAAAAATGATCGAAGTGTTCGGATCATCGTGAAATCCTGGGTCGTCGTCTCGAGAATAACTCTCGGGTTGAGGGGAGGGACAATTGACTGTCTCGATCCAGCGCTTCAGTCCTGTTCGGCAAAATTTCAATAGATTTAGTTAGTCCAAAACTAGTATGAAAATGCCTAATTTAAGGGAATAAGATTGCACTCACCCATTCGATGGGATTGTGGTTTGAATATCCGTCCCTGACGTTCAAGTTAGTGAACCCGTCTTTTTCTCCTTTAAAGAGATCGACCAGTATGGCGTCCATAGTTTCTTGGTTGGCAGGACCTTCCCGCTTATAGCGGGTCATGTCATTTGAGCCATTATAACATCACAAAGGGTGCATCCTTTGTTGAAGGGGTTGGACACATCGCCTGATGGCCGTGGCCATCACTTCAATGATGGTCAGCCCGCAGTGTGCTAATAGCTTCACCTTGGCGATCGGTCGTCTAACTTCGGCACTGTTCTCTGGGTGAGAACTTCTCGGGCACCAGTTGAAACGTTTCTTCAAAGGAGCAGGGGAGAATTCGGGAAGACCCCTCCGAGCTGGGTCGAATAAGGGGACATCCTCAATATAAAACCACTCTGTCGGTGTACTAAAGTATGGGTCTTTTTAGTAACCCTTACTTGTGCACGGGCAGTTGTAGCCGTACCGCGGCAAGCCTTGCCGGGGAATAGCTAGGAGTAATCACAAGACTAAGATGCCAATAAGGCGTTCAAGTCAACGATCAGACAGACCAGAAGACAGAAGACCAAAGGGTTGCGGAGGCCCGGCAAGACCCTTGCCGGCAAGGCCTCGCACCCGGCAAGACCCGGTCCCGGCAAGCCCCGGGTCCGGCAAGGATTCAGCCCCGGCAAGGCTCTGCACAGTGCAGCGCTATCGCTCCAGTGCAGCGGCCAGCCTTGTCGTTTAGGGCTTGTCCTCATGGTGATGTGGCACAATGCTGGCCACGAGACGCTTAAGCGGTGCTGATGGGATGGCTGCTTTTCCCATCCCCCGTAAAGCTTTTCTAAGCCCAAGACGCTAAGGGACACCTTGACGGACACCTCACGGTGCATTTAATGAGTTTGTCCCAGGACGTCAGGGTTAGGTATGATAACACTGTAGCTACTTTCCACCTCATGCCTTATCTCGTACGCCACTGTGGTAGCCCCTTTGACTCATATAAAAGGAGGCCCGAGGCGTACAGGGGGAAAGAGGAGCACTTCTGAGGGTCCATTCTGCATGTGCAGCTACCGAGTACTGTAGCTCCCAGAATTTGGCCAAGAACATCCACAGTAATAAAATCAAAGCAGGAGTAGGGTTTTACGCATCTGTGCGGCCCGAACCTGGGTAAAATCCCCCGTGTGCTATTTGTTAGATCTGCTCTTTGTGCAATCCTCTCCCCTTGCCGAACCGTAAAGGGATCTCCTTGATCCCATAGGTGTCCGTTTCCCATGACATCTTTGGCGTGCCAGGTAGGGGGAGATCGAGGTTGGGCGAACCTGATCTAGTGATCAGCGTGTTAGATCTTTGATCATCTTCACCACCATGGCTCCCAAGAAGAAGGGTTTCACGGCGGTTGGTCCATCTGCATCCGTCGTGCCTAATGCTGCGCGCACAGGCGACGGGGTAGACGCGGGTGGAGGAGGTGGAGGCTCCGAGCTTCCACGGCGTTTCGGCGATCCGAGTCGGACGAGCAACAGGTCCAGGGATGGAGCTGCGCAACCCGCGGGTGGTGCAGCGACTTCCAAGGATGGAGCGGCGCCTTCCAGGACGACCACGCTGGCGCATGCACCGTGACCTTCTCAGGACGCGCATGACGTGCAGCACCGTGACGTCGGTGGATCCAAGCATCCCCACGGGAAAACCCCTGCGCATCACTCTCAAGATGCGCGGGGCCAAGATCCGCGCCAGCGCGCTGGTGGAAGCCGCGCGCGGGTGCAGAGTCGTGATGATGCTCCTTCTAACCCTGTTAGGAGTTTGAGCACCTCACGTTCTTCGCACCTGTCGCCGCCGCCTACGCCAGCGGAGGCGTTGGCGCGAGCTCAGCTGCTCCTAGACTTCCCTCCTGCCACGGAGAAGCTAGACGAGTGGCGAGCCACTATCCAGAGCCTCCTCAGCCTGGCTGACAACGGCAGGGCGCAGCAGGGTGAACCCTCGCGGCTGCAGTCGTCTAGGCTGGTGCGTGGCGATGGAGAGAAGACCGGAGCTGGGACGACTACGTTGTGTTCCCCTCCGCTGCATCAAGAGCGGTCGTTAACTCGACGGACCAGCGCCCGTGACGATGATTACACGGCGTCGTCTGATCCGCGGGTTCGCCGCGATCAACGTCACGTTCTTCGGGAACGGAAGAAGGAGGACGCTCGAACCACCATCGAGCGCCGAAGGGAAGCGCGTCGCCAGTCCGACAAGCGTGCTGGGACCGCTGTTGACGAGCCCGCGCCAGGGTACCCTGGCTGCCTACCTTACGAGGTGGGTTGTCCAGTGTTTACTCGTGAGCTGCGGCAAGTCCAGTGGCCCAGCTCCCGCTCCTTCAAGCCGGAAGTACCGGAGAAGTATGATGGCAAGACCCATCCGTCCGAGTTCTTGAGCATCTACACCATCACGGTGCGGGCTGCCGGGGCTCGTGACGATAAGGTGCTGGCCAACTACTTTCCGTTGGTGCTAAAGCCCAACGTGAGATCGTGGTTGATGCACCTGCCCGAGAATTCCATCTCTTCTTGGGCCGACCTGTGCCACCAGTTTGTTGGCGCCTTCACCGGCGGCCATCAAGCTCCTGGCCAGGAGAGTGATCTACATATCATCCCCCAGAAAGAGGGCGAAAGCTTGCGCAAGTATATCCAAAGGTTCAGCCACGTCCAGCACAACATTCCTGACGTTCATCCCGCCGCCGTCATCAGCGCCTTTCATCAGAATGTGCGCAATCGTAAAATGCGGGAGGAGCTGGCGATGAACAAAGTCAGAGACGTCGCCGAGCTCTACGCTTTGGCCGACAAGTGTGCACGGGCAGAGGAAGGAAGGAGACTCCCCGGCGAGAACGCTGGCGCCGGAGTCGACTCCGAGAGCGAAGACGCTCCTGCCCCGGCAAAGAAGGGAAAGCGGAAGAACAGGAAGCGCAAAGGCAAGGCCGTGCTTGCCGTTGAAGGTTCCGGCAACACCGGCACTGCCAAGAAATCCAAGACCGACGACCCCGGCAAGGAGGTTGCCGGGTGTGCGGCGTGTCAGGCCTTGGCGGCTGCCGACAAGCCAGAAGGATCCGGCAAGCAGTACTGCAAGATCCATCGTACCAAGGGCCATGATCTCCAAGACTGCCGGCAAGTGGAGGAGCTTGTCGAGAAGCAGCGTGCCGAGTACGAAAGGCGCGACAAGGAGAGAGCCCAAGATGGTGCCGGGGGGTCTGGCAGGAAACGCGGTCGAGGAGGTCGCCGCGGCAAGCCCAGGCAGCGGCAAGAGAAGCCTGCCCGGGGCCGTGACAAGAAGGAAGGGGATGAAGATGAAGAGGAAGATGATGGCGAATCTAGTGAGCGAGAGTTCCAGAAGGCAACGGAGGTTATGTGTGTCGATGGAGGCGCTTCGTTGCATTTCTCTCACCGCCAACTCAAGCGGTGGGCACGTGAGATTAATGCGGCAAAACCCTCTATTGGTGCACAGAAGCCACTGAAGTGGTCCCACACGCCCATCATTTTTGACGCCGAGGACCACCCAGATCGCACAACCGCGGTCGGGTGCTTGCCGTTGTTGGTTTCACCAACAATTCGCAACCTCAAGGTAACAAAAATGTTGGTTGACGGTGGGGCCGGCCTGAACTTGATTTCGCCGGACGTCATCAAGAGGCTGCAGATTCCTGACGAGGACCTTGAGGAGACAGGCTCTTTCCAAGGGGTCAATCCGGGAAGGAACCAGCCAAAAGGCAAGATCACGCTGCCGGTAACATTTGGCAGCGAGCTGAACTTAAGGACGGAGAAGGTCGTTTTCGACGTCGCCAAGATTCCGTTACCTTATAATGGAATCCTTGGCCGCCCAGCGCTGGCTAAGTTCATGGCGGCCTTGCACTACGCCTACAACGTCTTGAAGATGCCCGGCCCAATGAGCGTCATCACTGTCCACTCCGACAAGAAAGACGCGCTCATTTGCACCGACAAGCTTTACCGGGAAGCAGTTGCAGCATCCGCCGCCAAGGCGCATGCTCCTGCCGCTCAAGATCCCGGCAAGAAGAAGAAGCCCGGCAAGACCTCTGGTACAAACTCCGGTAAGCGCGCCTCTCCGGAGTGCTGTGCTACCGTCGAGGATGCACCAGAGAGCTCTGCCGGCCAGACCAAGAAATCTAAGGCTGCTCCGCCTGAGACCAAAAAGGTGCCCGCCAAGGAGGACGGGACGGGAGGAACTTTCACCATAAGTTCCACCCTTAATGACAAATAGGAAAGCGCGCTCATTGCTTTCCTGCGGGCAAATGTCGATGTGTTTGCATGGCAACCATCTGACATCCCCGGTGTTCCCAGGGAAGTAATTGAGCACCACCTAGCTGTCTGTCCCCACGCGCGGCCCGTCAAGCAGAAGCTACGGAAGCAAGCTTTGGAGCGGCAAGAGTTCATTGCCGAAGAGATTAAGAAGCTTGAGGCGGCAGGTCTGGTTAGAGGAGTCCTCCATCCTACATGGTTGGCCAATCCAGTTGTTGTGCGCAAGGCGAACGGTAAATGGAGGCTATGTATTGACTTTACAGATATCAATAAAGCCTGTCCGAAAGATCCCTTTCCCTTGCCGCGCATCGACCAGATTGTGGATTCCACTGCCGGCTGAGATTTGCTGTCATTTCTTGACGCATACTCAGGCTACCACCAGATCTTCATGGCGAGAGAAGACGAAGAGAAGACCGCATTTATCACCCCATGTGGCACATACTGCTTCTTGCGTATGCCTTTCGGGTTGAAAAGTGCTGGGTCGACCTTCGCGAGAGCCGTCCAGATTGGTTTCGAGACCCAGCTCCATAGAAATATGGAAGCTTACATGGATGATATAGTGGTCAAAACCAAGGACAAGGCAACGCTCATTCAAGATCTGGAGGAGACTTTTGCAAACCTGCGCAGGATCAACCTGAAGCTCAATCCCGAGAAGTGCGTGTTTGGCGTTCCATCCGGCAAGCTTCTCGGGTTCTTTGTATCTCAGCGTGGAATTGAAGCCAATCCCGACAAGACCAAGGCAATTGAGCAGATTGAGGCACCAAGGCGTGTCAAAGATGTGCGCCGACTTGCCGGCTGCGTTGCTGCTCTGAGCAGGTTCATCTCCAAGTCCGCTGAGCGCGCCCTGCCATTTTTCAAAATTTTGAAGAAGGCAGGTCCAATGAAATGGACTCCAGAAGCGGAGGCAGCGCTGCAGGACTTGAAGAGGTACCTCTCCTCTCCGCCGACGCTGGTCGCACCTAGGCCACAAGAGCCGTTGCTGCTGTACCTAGCGACAATGAATCAAGTGGTTAGTGCTGCGCTAGTGGCGCAGAGAGAAGCAGACGAAGAGGCAGCGGCAGCGGCAGGCCCGCCAAGCGACTTGCCGAGGCCAGCCCTGGCAGAGTCTAGTGCCGACAAGGAAAGATCCGCGTAGTCAAGTCCAGTTTATTTCGTCAGCTCCCTGTTGCAGGGAGCTAGGTCGAGATATTCTGGTGTGCAGAAGTTGCTCTTCGGCCTTCTCATGGCCTTGAGGAAGCTGCGCCATTACTTCCAAGCACATAAGATCACCGTCGTCACTCGCTTTCCGCTGCAACAGATTCTCCGGAACCCAGAAGCAACCGGCAGGATTGTTGAGTGGGCGTTGGAGCTATCATGCTTTGGTCTCAAGTTCGAAAGTTCTTCAACTATCCAGAGCAGAGCCTTGGCAGAGTTCATTGCAGAATGGACCCCAACACCAGACGACGAAGTTCAAGAATCAACGATTCCCGACAAGGAAACAGATCGCGAATGGATTATGTACTTTGATGGGGCTTTTTCGCTGCAAGGCGCCGGTGCCGGCATGCTGCTTCTCGCACCCACCGGAGAGCACCTCAAGTACGTCATCCAGATGCATTTTCCCCGGGAGAGATCGACCAATAACACGGCAGAGTATGAAGGACTGCTTGCCGGTCTCAGGATCGCGGCATACCTTGGGATCAAGAAGCTCATCGTCAGAGGTGACTCCCAGCTCGTCGTGAGGCAGGTCAACAAAGATTATCAGAGCCCATTAATGGAAGCTTATGTCGATGAAGTGAGGAAGCTGGAGGAGCGCTTTGACGGTCTTTAGACAGAGCATGTTCCTCGATCAGAGAACAGCATTGCCGACGACCTGTCGAAGCGTGCCGCACTCAAGCTACCTGTGGAACCAGGGACTTTTGTGCTCCACTTGACTCAACCATCCGTGTCGCCATCGACAAGGCCTGATAAGAGAAGAAAGTTAAGTACCGGCGAGTACTTCCCGGCAGGGCTTCCCGAAGCCCCCGGCAAGAATCTTGCCGGGAATGACACGGTTGCCGGTGAGCAGCGGCTTCACGCAGAACCTCAGGTTCTTGCCGCTGAAGCAAGCGCCCCTGCTGCCGAAGAAATACCAGTTGCCGGTGAGCAGCTGCTCTGCCAAGAACCTCAGGTTCTTGCCGTAGAAGCAAATGCTCCCGCAGCTGAAGAGTCGCCTTTAGTCCTTGTCGTCAAGCCACAAGCTCCGGCATGGGCACAGCAAATAGTCCGTTTCCTTCAGACAGGAGAACTCCCCGAAGAGCAGGAAGAAGCTGAAAAAGTAGCCCGTCAGTCAAGTATGTACCAGTTCGTCGATGACGTTCTGTACAGAAAGGGACCGAACGGGGTGAAATTGAAGTGTATTCCTCGGGAGGTTGGACTAGAGATGTTGGCAGAGATTCATGGGGGCATATGTGGATCCCACATAGGCTCAAGAGCCCTTGTCGGCAAGGCATTCCGGCAAGGATTCTTCTGGCCTACTGCTCTCCAGGATGCAACTGCACTAGTAACCAAGTGTGAAGCGTGTCAGTTCCATTCGAAGCAACTTCATCAGCCAGCTCAAGCTCTCCAGACGATCCCTCTCTCCTGGCCCTTCTCGGTCTGGGGGCTCGACATACTGGGTCCCTTCCCCCGCGCTGCCGAGGGCTTCGAGTACTTGTACGATGCCATCGACAAGTTCACGAAGTGGCCAGAAGTGGAAGCAGTGAGGAAGGTGACAGCACAGTCAGCAGTCAAGTTCTTCAAGGGGATTGTGTGCCGTTTTGGTGTGCCGAACAGGATCATCACCGACAACGGTACGCAGTTCACTAGTCGCACCTTCATGCAGTACGTCCAAGACCTTGGCGGCAAGATCTATTTTGCCTCTGTTGCTCACCCGAGAAGCAATGGCCAAGCGGAAAGGGTGAACGCTGAAGTGCTGCGTGGTCTCCGGACCAGAACTTTCGACAAGCTGCACAAGCATGGAAGACGCTGGATTGACGAGCTGCCGGCGGTTCTTTGGTCGATCAGGACGACGCCGAATCGAGCCACCGGCTAGACACCCTTCGCTCTGGTCTACGGACCGGAAGCAGTTCTCCCCACGGAACTCATATACGGGTCACCTCGAGTGCTCGCTTATGATGAGCTTGAGCAAGAGCAGCTGTGGCAAGATGACGTGCTGCTCCTTGAGGAGAACCGTCTTCGGGCTGCTGTGCGAGCCGCTCGCTACCAGCAAGCTTTGCGCCGCTACCATAGCCGCAAGGTTCGCGCCCGGAGTCTTGATGAAGGCATCCTTGTTCTTCGGCGCGTTCAGTCGGCCAAGAATTCCAACAAGTTGACGCCGAAGTGGGAAGGCCCTTACCGGGTAGTGCAAGTCACCAGGCCTGGCGCTGTCCGCCTGGAGACCGAAGAGGGCTTGCCAGTGAGCAACTCCTGGAACATCGAGCACCTTCGCAAGTTCTACCCGTAAGGCGCAGTTGTTCGGGTTTCTTGCTGTGATAGCGATACGGCCAGCAGGCTGCTGACGACCCGAATCCAGCGCTCGTGGCAGCGTAACGCTCCGGCAAGATCCCGACAATGCCATTCTATACAAGTGTTGCCGGTGGCATCTAATCCTTTGTACAGAGCAGGCGCATCCTTTGTGCATATTTAATAAGATCTGTGTGCTTTACGTTTCTTGTTGATTCCATGTCATTTTATATGCATGTGTTATCTGAGATGTGTATTGCACTCGATCCCGGTAAGGGCTAACAAACCGTCAAGGTTCCATACTTTTATTTTCTCTTCTTTCTTTTTCTCAAGAGACAGAAGATTCCCTCGCGCACAAGTTTGCCGGGGGGAAGGAGAATGGTGCTGTGGATACCAGACGACGTTCAAGGTTGGCGCCTTGCCGGAAGAAGAAGAATAGCGACGAAAAGCAGAGCTAAGTTGCTGAACCCCTTAAGCAGATTCTGATTTTTGTAAGGCTGTATTCCCTTGAACGATTTCGGCTTTGTATGGAAAACCTGCACGCGATGGAATCTTGTCGTGATCGGCTGCGCCCTTACTCTGTTTCGAGTCCGCTCAATAGTCTAGGTGGCCGCGCTGAAAGCATCAAGATTTCTTGCCGTGAGCAGCACCGCTCGCAAGCTGCTGACGACCCGAATCCAGCGCTCTCGACAGGGTTATGCTCCGGCAAGTTCCCAGCGAAGCGTAGGGTATACGCCATACAGAAAGAAATTGAACAAAGGGAATAGCATGCCTTAATTCAAAGAGAGCAAGTTATATTACATCTAGTGCTTGCCGCGTTTCTGACATAAGGCAAATTGTCTTTTACATGGAACGCTGGCGGCAAGATGAAGAAGAGATGAGGCGGGTGCGGCTAGTCCCGGCGATCGCCCTCGACCCTCTTCACCTGGCTCACCCGATCGACGATGGGCGCGACAAACTCTTCGAGAGCCTTGACGTCTGCGTCCTTCGGCAAGCTTTTCGAGGCTTTGGAGAGGTCGATGCCAGGGTTCCTGTACGCCACCTTCATCAACACCTTACGGAGGACGAGCTGGCAGAGTTTTTGGGATTCGTCGGCCAGCTTGCTTGTTTGGTTCGCCTGGAGTAGCTTGAGGGCGTCGACGAACTTCTCGAAGAACATGGTTAGCCTGGCGCTTGAGGATACGTTATCATCGGCAGAGTATCCGAAGCCCGGCAAGCCCATGGCCTCCAGCTCCGCGCCAAGCTTCTCGGCGACGTCCGCCAGCCTGGCAGTCCAGAGCTTCACGCTAAAAGTGTACTCGTTGTGGGTGACGGCGGCGTTCTGGAGCAGCTCCTGTTCGTCGTGGAGGTCTTTGATAAGAGTCCTCTCGCGAACTCGGGCAGCCTCAAGAGACTCCTCCAGCGTGGATAGCTTCAGCTTCAGATCTTCAATGGGGTCCTTGGCGGAGGAAAGCTGCTGGACCTTCTCAGATGCGGCAACCTGCGTCTCCATCAGGCTGTGGAGAGCCTTGTCTCTCTCGGCCTCGAGTGCTGAGACCTTCTTGCCGTGGTCCTCGAGAGCGGCCTCCAGCTGCTTCGTCTTCTCCTCCAGCAAGTTCATGGCGGCCTCTGCAGCTCCGGCAGCGTCGAGGGCCTGGTTGAGCTTGCCGGCGTGGTCTTCAGTTAGAGCTCTGAGCGTCTCGAAGTGTTTCTTCTCAAGCTCCTGGACCCGCCGCGCGACAAGACTTTCGAGCTCTTCGTCCTTGTTGCGAAGCTTGGCGGCAAGCGCCGCCTCGCGCGCGGCAAGGTCCTCTTCTTGGCCGTCAAGGCTGATGCGGCGCTGCGTCAAGAGGGCTCCTGCCGCGGCGGCTTGCTGGGCGGCCTCCTCCTCCGCTTTCTCGATGTCCGATTGCTTCAGCAGGAGGACGTTCCGCTCTTCCGCCAGCTGCTCCCGATAAACATTCAGCTCTTGGAGGGCCTCGCCGTACCAAGCCTGTGTCTCCGTGATGCGTTGTTGGAAGTCTCCTTCCGCTGCCTCGATGAGCGCTGCCCGGGAGTCCAGTTTCTCCTTCTGGGCACGGTAGAGCGCTTGGAGCTTCTGATAGTTGTCATTCATGGCTTGGAGTAGTTGCTCCTCCTTGAGCTCGCTGGCGGCGGCGATGATGATTTCCCCGTCAAGATGTTCTCCTTCAACCAGTTCTTCGATGTTTGCCGACCCCGGCATGCCGACGACGTTTTTGCCGGCCTTGATGTATTGGCTTGAGGAAGGGGCCTTGGACGACGAGGGTTGGTCTTCGGCAGTTGAGGGCCCCGCGGTAGTAGAAGCGCCTGGCGCTCCTGCAGCGGAAGCGCCGTCAGTATGGCCACGGGTCTCCTCGCCGGCTCCCTCGGCGGGCATCTTGGCGGCCTCCTCTTGCGCGGCCTTGGCGGCCCCAGCGGCAGCGGCCTTGGCGGCCTCGACGGCAGCAAAGCGCCGCCTCGCGCGCGGCAAGGTCTTCTTCTTGGGCGTCAAGGCTGATGCGGCGTTGCGTCAAGAGGGCTCCTGCCGCGGCGGCTTGCTGGGCGGCCTCCTCCTCCGCTTTCTCGATGTCCGATTGCTTCAGCAGGAGGACGTTCCGCTCTTCCGCCAGCTGCTCCCGATAAACATTCAGCTCTTGGAGGGCCTCGCCGTACCAAGCCTGTGTCTCCGTGATGCGTTGTTGGAAGTCTCCTTCCGCCGCCTCGATGAGCGCTGCCCGGGAGTCCAGTTTCTCCTTCTGGGCACGGTAGAGCGCTTGGAGCTTCTGATAGTTGTCATTCATGGCTTGGAGTAGTTGCTCCTCCTTGAGCTCGCTGGCGGCGGCGATGATGATTTCCCCGTCAAGATGTTCTCCTTCAACCAGCTCTTCGATGTTTGCCGACCCCGGCATGCCGACGACGTTTTTGCCGGCCCTGATGTATTGGCTTGAGGAAGGGGCCTTGGACGACGAGGCTTAGTCTTCGGCAGTTGAGGGCCCCGCGGCAGTAGAAGCGCCTCGCGCTCCTGCAGCAGAAGCGCCGTCAGTATGGCCACAGGTCTCCTCGCCGGCTCCCTCGGCGGGCATCTTGGCGGCCTCCTCTTGCGCGGCCTTGGCGGCCCCAGCGGCAGCGGCCTTGGCGGCCTCGACGGCAGCAGCCTCGGCGGCAGCAGCTTTGGCGGCCTCGGCGGCAACCTTGTCGGCTTCAGTGGCGGCATCCTTGGCAGGCTCTTCAATGACAACGTCACTGTCCATGAGCTCTGTCAAAAGAAGATTGAAAGGCAAGGAGTTGATTAAGATGAGGCTAAGAAGGGAGTTCAAGAAGACAAAAAGAAGAAAAACCAAAGCGACAAGAGTTCTGGGCTGAGCCATTTACCTGCGTCAAGGAAGGGGTTTCCGGAGCCTGCATTTGCCGACCCCTCCCCTTCGTTGCGGTAGGGCTCGCTCGAAGATTCCTCCCTGGGCGGTGTGGTCGATGGAGTCGGCACGACAGAGGCAGCTCCCGCTGTTGCCTCTTGTTGTTGCTCCACTCCTGCACGCCCGGGGATGTCAGCAGAGAAGATGCGCACCCCGGCACGCACCAGTGGGTAGTGAGTAGAAGACTCATGCTGGGGGCTGCGTCGAGGGCTGCATCGAGGGTTGCGTTCTGGGCTTGACTTCGAGCTGACGAGAACCGTTTCTGGCACGCCCGAGGTGCTTGTCGGCGGCTCGACGCTTGTTGAGGTCTTGGCCCTCTTCGCCATCCTCTGCGCCAAGGTCTCCATTTCCCTGTGAAGACGGGAACAGAGCAAGTTAATCAAGTAAAACTAGAAAGATAAGAATCAAAGCTGTGGTGGGACTTTTACTCTTCTTCTTCTTCCTCGGAGCTGATGGCGGAGAGGTCGAAGCCGACCCCCGCCGCGGTACCTAACGGAGGAGGAGGAGTGGTCCTGGGCCGCTTGGCAGCGGCAGGTTGCGGTGCGGCCTCGCCGGCCGCCCCTTTGCTAGAAGCCTCGCTGCTTGAGGAAGGTTGGCGGGCTGGAGCACCAGTGGTGTTCTTCCGGAGGACGCGCCTCTTCCTGTGTTGAAGAGCTGGGGGCTCTTCCTCCTCCTCTTCTTCCTCTTCGGCGGCACCTCCGGCAGAAGAGCTCCCGGCAGCGGCTCCGCTCGGCTCCCCGGCAGCCTTATCTCGCCCGGCAAGATCTTCCCGCAGTGGGTCCTCGCCTTCGCTGGACTCAGCGCTGCCGGCTTCCTCGGCAAGGTTCGCCTCTTCCGCCCTGCTGGCAATGTAGGCGAGCTCCTCCTCCGTGGTGGCGCGGACAAGGTTCTCCTCGCGGATGGCCTTCTCCGTCAAGTTGTCGAAGAACGCCAGCGCCTGCTCCGCGGACGGCTCGATCCACCTCTCGTCGATGCTATGGGCATTGAACACCGGCATCATGGCGATGATGGAGGTCAGCGACGAGTTGTTGCACAGTGGGACGACGCCTGCCGGCAACTCTCCCACTGCACCGGATTTGAATAGCTGTTGGCAGAGGGCTGCATGCCCCATGGCTGTCAGATCATTATCCAGCCCAGGCCGCACCCTCATGACGTCGGCAGCGTTCGTGTACTCCCAGGCAGGGCGCCCCTTGTTCTGCAGTGGGGCGATGTGCCGGCGAAGGAAATCTGAAGCAATCATCTCCACCTTCAACCCGGCAGCCCTGAGGCACTGTATCCTAGTGATGGCGATGGTGAGCTTGCTGTCGTCAGGGTCCGTGGCGCTCCAATCCTTGCCGCGGACCACCTTCTGCTTCCGCTCCTCGCAGAACGGTTGGGGCTCCTTTTCCCAGACCCAGCACCACTTGCCGCGCCACTCATCCCATCTCTCGCGGTAGAGCCCCTCTGGGTACGTCTCCTTGGTTGCCGTCCTCGGAATCCAAGTGATGCTGCCGGAGAGGGTGTCGCCCTTTTGGATGCGGGGGTAGAAGTAGTGCCGGAAAAGTGCATTGCTCGGGATGACCCCGACAAAGTTCTCGCAAAGGTGCGCGAAGACGGACATACAAGTCACGGCATTCGGCGTGAAATCTAGCAGCTGGAAGCCATAGGTGAGCATGATATCTACGAAGAAATCCGAGTACGGAGGACAGAGGCCACACCAGAAGTAATCAGCAAAGAAGGGATAATCTCCTGGCTCTGCCCTACGAGAAGCTACACTCACTTTGGTGGCTGGATGCGCCGTGGTCTCCTTCGCCCATGCGAACTGGTACCTCTTCTTCAAGGTCTCCGCGTCAAGCGTCGAGGGGAAGACAGCGCGTTCCTTCCGCATCTTCGCCAACTTGCTCTCCGCGGCGGCCGCTTCCGCCGCCTTGCCCTTGCTCGGCTTGGGCGGCATGATGGCTATAGAAGTGGGCGCTGAAGACGTCGAGAGCGTGGTGGAGGCGGGTGGAGGGAGAAAAGCTCTGCTTTGGGCGTGAGGAAGAAGACGATGGCGACGGCTCTGAGATTGAGATTGGAAAGGTGGAGGGGGTAAATGAGCAGTGCCCTCTGCGATTCCCTTTTTTTATGGGGAAGGCGCGAGGCAGGCTCTTTACCGCCCGCTTTTGCAGTGGAGTTTCCGCCCACGTCTCCCACTTCGCGCAATTAATGCGCGTAGTGGAGGGGCGTGGTAAAAGAGATAATGATTGCAAGCAGTTATTCCCTGCCATGCGTGCCCGTGCATTGTTTTGGGCCTAGCCCAACAGGCCTGGCACCCGTGTATGGCCTAGGCCCGGGGGCTCCTGTCGGTGTACTAAAGTATGGGTCTTTTTAGTACCCCTTACTTGTGCACGGGCAGTTGTAGCCGTACCGCGGCAAGCCTTGCCGGGGAATAGCTAGGAGTAATCACAAGACTAAGATGCCAAGAAGGCGTTCAAGTCAATGATCAGACAGACCAGAAGACAGAAGACCAAAGGGTTGCGGAGGCCCGGCAAGACCCTTGCCGGCAAGGCCTCGCACCCGGCAAGACCCGGTCCCGGCAAGCCCCGGGTCCGGCAAGGATTCAGCCCCGGCAAGGCTCTGCACAGTGCAACGCTATCGCTCCAGTGCAGCGGCCAGCCTTGTCGTTTAGGGCTTGTCCTCATGGTGACGTGGCGCAATGCTGGCCACGAGACGCTTAAGCGGTGCTGATGGGATGGCTGCTTTTCCCATCCCCCGTAAAGCTTTTCTAAGCCCAAGACGCTAAGGGACACCTTGACGGACACCTCACGGTGCATTTAATGAGTTTGTCCCAGGACGTCAGGGTTAGGTATGATAACACCCCCCGTAAAGCTTTTCTAAGCCCAAGACGCTAAGGGACACCTTGACGGACACCTCACGGTGCATTTAATGAGTTTGTCCCAGGACGTCAGGGTTAGGTATGATAACACTGTAGCTACTTTCCACCTCATGCCTTATCTCGTACGCCACTGTGGTAGCCCCTTTGACTCATATAAAAGGAGGCCCGAGGCGTACAGGGGGAAAGAGGAGCACTTCTGAGGGTCCATTCTGCATGTGCAGCTACCGAGTACTGTAGCTCCCAGAATTTGGCCACGAACATCCACAGTAATACAATCAAAGCAGGAGTAGGGTTTTACGCATCCGTGCGGCCCGAACCTGGGTAAAATCCCCCGTGTGCTGTTCGTTAGATCTGCTCTTTGTGCAATCCTCTCCCCTTGCCGAACCGTAAAGGGATCTCCTTGATACCATAGGTGTCCGTTTCCCACGACACACTCAGATTCATAAATATGAGATTGTTTTAGATCCTATCTTGCAAGTTGTATGGACCTATTACGTGTCATGATCCGCATACCCCAAGGTGACAGTAATTGGGATTCTTTCTGGTGATTGTCGTAGTTTCAGGACTTCATGTGTTCACTAAGTGTTAATGCTTTGTTCCGGTTCTCTATTAAAAGGAGGCCTTAATATCCCTTAGTTTCCTTATGGACCCCGCTGCCACGGGGGGGTAGGACAAAAGATGTCATGCAAGTTCTTATTACAAGCACGCATGACTATATACGGAATACATGCCTACATTACATTGATGAATTGGAGCTAGTTCTATGTCGCTCTAGTGTGTAACTGTTACGTTATGAATGTCATCTATATCTATCCATCGTTGATCCATGGCTGATGACCCACAAGTATAGGGGATCAATCATAGTCCTTTCGATAAGTAAGAGTGTCGAACCCAATGAGGAGCATAAGGAAATGATAAGCAGTTTTCAGCAAGGTATTCTCTGCAAGTGCTGTAAGTAATGATAGTAGATAGTTTTGTAGTAAGATAGATCATAACAAGTGATGATACAATAGTAGCAAAGGTGCAGCAAGGTGGCCCAATCCTTTTTGTAGTAAAGGACAGGCTTGAAAGTACTCTTATATTAAGCAAGCGCTCCCGAGGACACATGGGAATTATGTCTAGTCATGTTCATCATGTTGAGTTGATTCACGTTTGCTACAATGATAATTTGATATGTGGGTGGATCGGTGCTAAGGTGTTGTTCTTACTTGAACTAACAACCTACTTATGATTACCCCCTCTCGCAAGCATCCGCAACTACGAAAGAAGAATTAAGATAAATCTAACCATAGCATGAAACATGTGGATCCAAATCAACTCCATATGAAGCAACGCATAAACTGGGGTTTAAGCTTCTATCACTCTTGCAACCCATCATCTACTTGTTACTCCACAATGACTTCCCTTAGGCCCATAGCATGGTGAAGTGTCATGTAGTCGACGTTCACATGACACCACTCAGAGAAGTACAACATACATATCATCAAAATACCGAACGAATACCAATTTCACATGATAACTTATAACAAGACTTCTCCCGTGTCCTCGGAAAAAATAGTAACTACTCACACCTCATCAACATGTTCAAGATCAGAGGTGCAATAATAATAATTAAGGATCTGAATATAATTTCTTCCACCAAGTAATCCAACAAGCATCAACTACAAGATGTAATCAACACAACTAGTAACCCACATGTACCAATCTGAGGTTTTGAGACAAAGATTGAATACAAGATATGAACTAGGGTTGGACATGAGATGGTGCTGGTGAAGATGTTGATGAAGATTGGTCCTCCCGCGAAGGAGGAAGCGTTGGTGATGACGATGGATTTGATCTCCCCCTCCCGGAGAGGGATTTCCCTGGCAGAATCTGACTGCCGGAGTACAAAAGGGCCTCTACCCAGGTTTCCGCCTCGAGACGGCGGTGCTTCGTCCCGGAAGGTTGCTTATGATTTTTTCTAGGACAAAACATACCATATAGGAGAAGAGGGGCGTCGGGAGGCCAGCCTGGGCCCCACCACACATCAGGGCGCGGCCTGGGGGTCGCGCCCTGCTGGCTTGTGCCTGGCTGGTGGCCCCCCTCTGGTATATTTTTGGCCCATAAATTCACATATATTCAATAAAAATTCCCCGTGAAGTTTTAGGTCATTTGGAGTCTGGTGATTTTTTTGCCTTTTTCTTGGTTTTCCGGTCCAGAATTCCAGTTTCCAGATAACTCCCACTTTGTGATGTACCTTGCATATTCAGAGAGAAAGGGCATAAGAATTGTATTATAATAGGGAATAATGGACAAGAATAACATAAATATGAATAAGAAATCATGATGCAAAATGGACGTATCTACTCCCCCAAGCTTAGACCTCGCTTGTCCTCAAGCGAAAGCCGAACTCGAGAGTAATGACCACATAATTTGAGAGAGAGGTGTCGATAAAAACATAATATGGACATGGGAGCATCATGAATATCATTATAGCAGCAAGCATTTCATCATATAACTTCTCATAAGCAAGTAAAGATTTCTTCACAATTATCGAAGTATGAAGCATAAACCTTATTGACAACCAACAAATGATGCTTTTAGTCATGACGATAATCATAATTCATCATATTCAAGAGAAGAGTCTACGTAAGAGCTTTCATTGTAGAAAACCCACATACTCAACTATCATTTAGTCATCTATGATTGTTGACATTCATTGCATATTTTTGGAGCTAATGTTTTTGCTGGACACATAGGAAGATAGGGGCTTAATTTGCCACCCAACTCATTTACCTCAAGGATAATGTCAACAATAATGAATCATGATTCCTTACATTCAACCGTATATATACACTTGGATCTTTCCTCAACATGTGATGCTTGCCACTAAGAGAGTTTATAACTCGAAAGAAGGGGGAAATATTAATGACTCTTGGGTAAAAGTAAAAACTTTATGAAAGTGAAGGATAGGCCCTTCGCAGAGGGAAGCAGAGGTTGTCATGCGCTTTTATTTCATCAGATGTGCAATCTCTTAATGCAAAGGAACTTCACTTTATATTGCCCCTTGCGATAGCGAACTTTATTATGCACTCCGTCGCTTTTATTTCTTCACCATCACAAGATCGTACAAAGCTTATTTTCCTTTTCAATAGAAGATCATACATGATTAAGGGCAATTTTTATTACTTATGCACCGATGACAACTTACTTGAAGGATCTTATTCAGTCCATAGGTAGGTAAGGTGGACTCTTACAAAAAGAAACTAGGTTCAAGGGGTTATGGATGCACAAGTAGTATCTCTACTTGGTGCGGAAATTTTGGCTAGCAAAAGTTCTAAAGGAAGCATCACATGTTAAAGGATCCATGTCTATATAACTACTATGCAAATGTAAGCAATCATGACCATTAGGTTGTCTTCCATGTCCAACTTCAACACTTGACCATTATTTAATATTTGGTGAGAGTTTGTAATCATAGATGATGTCCAAGATAGTATATGTGTATGTGGATCTTCTCCTCTCTATCATAATCTTACATAGATTGTAACAATGACTAAGGCTATGTTTGTTCTATTCCCAACAATTTTCATAGTTCATACTTTCTTTTTATGTAAAGTCATTACTTCCCATGGGATAAGCATATGACCTCTACTATTCTTTTATTATCATGCTATGATGATTGGTGCAAGAGAGTAAAGCACACGAACTCAACTAATCTTTATTATATAACTCTCACACTCGATTACAAGGATAGGTGGAACTCAAAGCAAAATTCTAAGCAAAGCAAATCTGAAACTTTATTTCTCTAAACCACGAAATATCTAAAGATCAACTAAAATAAAAGATGATGGTGGAAGGTGATGGTGATACGATACACGGGCACCTCCCCCAAGCTTGGGACAAGCTAGGGGTTGTGCCCATACCCATATACTCAAGTGTTCTTCGGTGATGGTGCTGGTGTGCGGAAATCCTCCATCTTCCAAGGCATAGGATCCCCATCATGGAAAGAAACTCTTGTCTCTGGAATCCTGAAATCAGCAGCTAGGCTCATCCCATTAAACCTAGATTCATACTCACAGTTCTGGTTTTGGAGTTCATAGATTTACTCCTGAAGGTGCTCGATCTGCTCTTGAAGTTTGAAGAGAGCTTCTCCCATGCTCCATGTATCAAGCTTATTCTCGCGGATGAAGTCCGTGATCATAGAGTGATTAGCACTCAGACCACGTTCAACCATCCCTTGGCACTTGAAGATCTCCTGCTCCACTTCAGCAAGCCTGGCCTTGTCGCTTCCCTCCTTCTTGGGGCCTTGGACATCCCGGATATGGAGCACCCCCTCACGCGTATCAATAGCTTGAGGGTGCTTCGTCACCTCCCGCAAGTAGGGATTGATGACCTTCTCGAAGAACTTGTCTTTAGATGAGCTTGAGGAAGTCATGGCGATCTAGATCTATCAGAAAAACAACCTGAAACAAGAACAAAGGAGAAACTCGCGATGCGGTGATCAAAACATACGAGAGTATATATAATGATTTTTTTCTAGGTCAGAATACATGTTCGGGAAGAAATCGGAGTCGGGGAGGTAGACGAGGGCCGCACAAGCCATCAGGGCGCGCCCCAGGGGGGGTCACGCCCTGTTGGCTTGTGCCTCCCTCGTGGGTCCCCCTGACTCCGTTTTATTTTTGGAATTTTTCTAAAATACTAAAACCAACAGAAATTATTTTTTGGAATTTTTGGAGTCGGTTTACTTACCGTACCACATACCTACCTCTTTTCCAGGTTTCTGGAGTGTTCCGGAAGGCCTCCCGTATGTGTTCTTCCGGTGTTATCACTTGAATGACATTAGTCTCTTCATTAATGGGCATACCTAAAATATAATGCTTGATTCTTTGCCCATTCACCACCCTCGGGTTTTTGCCTTCGAAGTTAATTAATTTTTATGGCACCGGAGCGATAGACCTCCTCGACAACATATGGGCCTTCCCATTTGGATAAAAGTTTTCCTGCAAAAAATCTGAAGTGAGAGTTGTACAAAAGCACAAGGTCCCCTACATTGAATTATTGCTTTGGAATCCTTTTGTCATGCCACCTTTTAACTTTCTCTTTAAACAGCTTAGCATTTTCATAAGCTTGTGTCCTCCATTCATCTAGTGAGCTAATATCGAATAACCTCTATTCACCAGCAAGTTTAAAATCATAATTAAGTTCTTTAATTGCCCAATAAGCCTTGTGTTCTAACTCAAGAGGTAAATGACAAGCTTTTCCATACACCATTTTATAAGGGGACATCCCCATGGGGTTCTTATAAGCAGTTCTATAAGCCCATAGAGCATCATCTAATTTCTTAGGCCAATTCTTCCTAGATCTATTAACAGTCTTTTGCAAGATTAATTTTAATTCTCTATTACTCAATTCAACTTGTCCACTAGACTGGGGATGATATGGTGATGCAATTCTATGGTTAACATCATATTTGGCTAGAAGTTTACGGAAAGCACCATGAATAAAATGTGAACCACCATCAGTCATTAAGTATTTAGGGACTCCAAACCTCGGAAAAATATTTCCTTAAGCATTTTGATAGAGGTGTTATGATCAGCACTACTAGTTGGGATAGCCTCTACCCACTTAGTAACGTAATCAACAGCAACTGAAATATGAGTATACCCATTCGAGGAAGGAAAAGGTCCCATGAAATCAAAACCCCATACGTCAAATGGTTCAATGGCAAGTGAATAATTCATAGGCATTTCCTGACGTTTACCAATGTTACCAACTCTTTGACATTCATTGCATGAAAGGACATACTTACGAGCATCTTTGAAAAGAGTAAGCCAATAAAAACCAGATTGTAATACCTTGTGTGCAGTTCTGTCACCAGCATGGTGTCCTCCGTAAGGTTTAGAATGACACTTCCTTAAGATTTGTTCCTGTTCATGCTCAGGTGTACGACGTCTAATAGCACCATCTACTCCTTCTTTATAAAGATGTGGGTCATCCCAAAAGTAATGTCGTAAATCATAAAAGAATTTTTTTTCTTTTGTTGATAGGTAAAACTAGGTGGGATATATTTTGCAACAATATAGTTAGCATAATCAACATACGAAGGAGTACTTCGTGAAGTATTTGTAGCAGCAAGTTGTTCATCGGGAAAATTATCATCAATAGGCAGTGGGTCATCAAGAACATTTTCCATTCTAGACAGGTTATCTTCTATGGGGTTTTCAGCTCCCTTTCTATCAACAATATGCAAATCAAATTCTTGAAGCAAAAGCACCCACCGAATAAGTCTAGGCTTAGCATCTTTCTTTTCCATAAGGTACTTAATAGCAGCATGATCCGTGTGAATAGTTACTTTGGAATCAACAATATAAGGTCTAAACTTATCACATGCAAAGACAACTGCTAAAAATTCCTTTTTAGTGGTGGCATAAATTCTTTGACCAACATCTAGGGTCTTACTAGAATAATGGATAACATTTAATTTCTTGTCTACTCTTTGCCCTAGAACAGCACCAACAGCATAATCACTAGCATCATACATAATCTCAAATGGCAAGTTCCAATCAGGTGGTTGAACAATGGGTGCGGTAATCAAAGCTTTCTTAAGTATTTCAAAAGCTTCTACACAATCATCATAAAAAACAAAAGGAATATATTTTTGAAGAAGATTAGTTAATGGCCTAGAAATCTTTGAGAAATCTTTGATGAAACGCCTATAAAAACCAGCATGACCAAGGAAACTTCTTATACCTTTGATATCTTTTGGGCATGGCATCTTCTCAATCGCGTCAACTTTAGCTTTGTCCACTTCAATATCCCATTCGGAAATTTTATGCCCAAGCACTATACCTTCATTCACCATAAAATGGCACTTTTCCCAATTCAAAACAAGATTAGTTCCTGCACATCTCTGCAAAACTCGGTCAAGGTTGCTCAAGCAATCATCAAAAGAAGTTCCATAAACGGAAAAATCATCCATGAAAACTTCAACAAACTTTTCACAGAAATCGGAGAATATAGCCATCATGCATCTTTGAAAGGTAGCAGGTGCATTGCATAAACCAAAACGCATACATCTCTAAGCATATGTTCCAAAAGGGCAAGTAAAAGTAGTTTTTTTCTTGATCCTCTTTTGACACAGGTATTTGAGAAAACCAGAATATCCATCTAGAAAGCAAAAGTGTGTGTGCTTAGATAATCTTTCTAGCATTTGATCGATAAAAGGTAGAGGGTAATGATCTTTCCTAGTAGCCTTGTTTAGTTTCCTGAAGTCAATCACCATCCTATAACCAGTTACTATTCTTTGTGGGATAAGTTCATTTTTATCATTAGGAACAACAGTTATACCTCCTTTCTTAGGAACACAATAAACATGACTTACCCATCTACTATCAGCAATGGGATAAATTATACCTGCCTCCAAAAGCTTTAATATTTCAGTTCTTACCACTTCCTTCATCTTAGGGTTTAAGCAGCGTTGATGATCAACGACAGGTTTAGCATCCGGTTCCATATTAATCTTGTGATGACATAGAGTGGGACTAATTCCCTTAAGATCATCGAGAGTATATCCAATAGCAGCCCGGTGCTTCTTTAGAGTTTTAAGTAATCTCTTTTCTTCATGCTCTGAAAGGTTAGCACTGATAATAACAGGATATATCTTCTTTTCATCAAGGTAAGCATATTTCAAAGTGTCAGGTAAAGTCTTTAACTCAAACACGAGATCTCCCTTGGGTGGAGGAGGATCCCCTAAAATATCGACCGGTAGGTTGTGTTTAAGAATATGCATTTGTTTAAGAAATATGTCATCTATTTCATTTCTCTCATTCTTATGCATATCATTTTCATGGTCTAGTAAATATTGTTCTAACGGATTGGAAGGAGGTACGACAATAGAAGCAAGACCAATAATCTCATATTTGCTTAGTAATTCTTTCTCATGTGGTTTTTTACTAAACTTGGAGAAATTAAATTCATGAGACACACCGCCAAAGCTTAATTTAACCTTCTCAGTAGCACAATTAATTTCAGCATTAACGGTATTCAAGAAAGGTTTACCAAAGATAATGGGACAAAAGTTATATTGTTCTAAACCAAGTACTAGAAAATCAGTGGGGTACTTGACTTTTCCACACAAGATTTCAACATCTCTAACAATCCCAAGTGGTGTAATAGTGTCTCTGTTTGCAAGTTTAATAGTAACATCAATGTCCTCATGCTCAGAAGGTGTTATGTCATTCATAATTTCTTGATATAAAGTAAAAGGTATAGCGCTAACACTAGCACCCAAATCACATAAGCCATGATAACAATGATCTCCAATCTTAACAGAAATAACACGCATGCCAACAACGGGTTTATTTTTATCTAGTTCATCTTACTTACGTCTAACAAGTTTTACAATTCTAGTAGTTTCCTCACAGAAGTAGATAACATGTCCATCAACATTATCAACTAAAAGATCTTTAACCATAGAAACTTTAGGCTCAACATTTATTTGTTCAGGAGGTGTAGGCATCCTAGCATGACTTTTATTAACCACAGTTGTAGCTTTAGTGTGTTCCTTAATTCTAACATGGAAAGGTGGTTTCTCAATGTAAGCAGTAGGAACAATTGGATCAACATGGCTAACAATTATTTCTTCCTTCTCAACTTTAATGGGTTTATCTAATTGCTCTTCAGTGGGTGGATGGTATATAAACCACTTCTCCCTAGGGAGATCAACATGAGTAGCAAATGATTCACAAAAAGAAGCTACTATCTCAGAGTCAAGGCCATATTTATTACTCAACTTAAAGCAAGCACCAGTTTCCATAAAAGATTTTACACAATCAAACTTGAGCTTTATACCTGACTCTTTACCTTTGTCGAGTTCCTAGTCTTCAGAGTTGCGCTTAATTCTTTCCAGAATACCCCATTTGAATTCAATAGTCCTATTCATGAAGGAACCAGTAGAGGAAGAACCGAGTAGTGTCTGATCATCATGAGAAAGCCGAGCATATTTTTTTTGCATAATAGTATCTCTTGAGATATCATGGTTGGGACAAGTGTGCATCATAGATTTAAGCCTCCCCCAAGCTTGAGCAATACTTTCTCCTTCACGAGGCCAGCAATTATAAATAAAGTTCTGATCACGATGAACTAGATGCATAGGATAAAACTTCTGATGAAATTCCAGCTTCAAGCGATTCCAGTCCCATGATCCAATATTGTCCAATAGCCTATACCACATTAATGCCTTTCACTCCAAAGAAAAAGGGAAAACTTTCTTCTTAACTTTGTCTCCAGATAACCCTGCAAGCTGAAATAATCCACAAACTTCATCGACAAATATCAAGTGATAGTCAAGATGAGTCGTTCCATCATATGGATGTGACAAGAGTTTTTCAAGCATACCCGAACGGATCTCATAATAAACATTTTTAGTAGGTTCAGTAGGTTGAGGAACAATTTCCTCATCTTCAATTGGGGGCAAAGTTGCCCCGAACAAGCCACTTAAAGGGTGACCGTTCATAGTGACAAGCAACAGTAAAATTCAGCACGTATAGAAAATGTTTCCTTACCAATTTCCACTTACCAAAGGCGCTTCACTCCCCGGCAACGGCGCCAGAAAAGAGTCTTGATGACCCACAAGTATAGGGGATCAATCATAGTCCTTTCGATAAGTAAGAGTGTCGAACCCAACGAGGAGCAGAAGGAAATGATAAGCAGTTTTTAGCAAGGTATTCTCTGCAAGTGCTGTAAGTAGCGATAGTAGATAGTTTTGTAGCAAGATAGATCGTAACAAGTGAGAAGTAACAATAGGAGCAAAGGTGCAGCAAGGTAGCCCAATCCTTTTTGTAGCAAAGTACAGGCCTGAAAGTACTCTTATATTAAGCAAGCGCTCCTGAGGACACATGGGAATTATGTCTAGTCATGTTCATCATGTTGAGTTGATTCGCGTTTGCTACTTTGATAATTTGATATGTGGGTGGACCGGTGCTAAGGTGTTGTTCTTACTTGAACTAACAACCTACTTATGATTACCCCCTCTCGCAAGCATCCACAACTATGAAAGAAGAATTAAGATAAATCTAACCATAGCATGAAACATGTGGATCCAAATCAGCCCCTTATGAAGCAACGCATAAACTGGGGTTTAAGCTTCTGTCACTCTAGCAACCCATCATCTACTTGTTACTCCACAATGACTTCTCTTAGGCCCATAGCATGGTGAAGTGTCATGTAGTTGACATTCACATGACACCACTAAGAGAAGTACAACATACATATCATCAAAATATCGAACGAATACCAACTTCACATGATAACTTATAACAAGACTTCTCACCTGTCCTCAGGAACAATAGTAACTACTCACACCTCATCAACATGTTCAAGATCAGAGGTGCAATAATAATAATTAAGGATCTGAACATAATTTCTTCCACCAAGTAATCCAACAAGCATCAACTACAAGATGTAATCAACACAACTAGTAACCCACATGTACCAATCTGAGGTTTTGAGACAAAGATTGAATACAAGAGATGAACTAGGGTTGGAGATGAGATGGTGCTGGTGAAGATGTTGATGAAGATTGGTCCTCCCGCGAAGGAGGAAGCGTTGGTGATGACGATGGCTTCGATCTCCCCCTCCCGGAGAGGGATTTCCCCGGCAGAATCTACCTGCCGGAGTGCAAAAGGGCCTCTGCCCAGGTTTCCGCCTCGAGACAGCAGCGCTTCATCCTGAAAGGTTGCTTATGATTTTTTCTAGGGAAAAACACACCATATATGAGAAGAGGGGCGTCGGGAGGCCAGCCAGGGCCCCACCACACATTAGGGCGCGACCTGGGGGGCGCCCTGATGGCTTGTGCCTGGCTGGTGGCCCCCCTCTGGTATATTTTTGGCCCATAAATTCACATATATTCAATAAAAAAATCCCCGTGAAGTTTCAGGTCATTTGGAGTCTGGTGATTTGTTTACCTTTTTCTCGGTTTTCTAGTCTAGAATTCCAGTTTTCATATACTGGATCTTGCTAAGTTGCTATTGCTGCTACTACTGTTACAATCACTACAAAACTGTTGGTGTTACTGTTACTTTTACTATTACTATTCTGCTTTGTTACTAAACTTTTGCTACAAAAGGATACTCCAGGTGTGGTTGAATTGACAACTCAACTGCTAAGACCAATAAATATTCTTCGGCTCCCCTTGTGTCGAATCAACAAATTTGGGTAAAACACTTCCCTCGAAGTCTGTTACGATTCCCTATACTTGTGGGTTATCAAGACTGTTTTCTGACGCCGTTGCCGGGGACCATAGCTCTATTTATTGTGTTCACCAAGGTTATCCTATTGTCACTATGAAGAATCTGAAAGACGCTAAAACCAAGATTGTCCCTCTCGTACGAGAGGAGGTAAGGAACTGCCATCTAGCTCTGCTTTTGATTCACCTACTGTTTTGAATCAGCTTATGACACCACCAGTTGCTACTCGTTCTAATATGTCTCAAGTACTTGATGATGCTACTTCTGAAATTAATTATGATGCCACTACTATGCCTGATGAAACTAAAACTGTGCCACTCGGTGATTTACATGATGCTCATATTGCTAAGACTAGAGAAAATGAGAATGCTGAAATTGATGAAAACTTTGAATCACCTATTACGCCTAGATCTCCTAATAGATATGAATTGCATGATGTACCTGAGGGTTATGTTTTGGATGGGGAAATATCTAAAGACTTTCTTGCTTGTAATGATAGAGATGATATGAAGAAACTACCATGCAAACAGAAAGAAAATCTATGATGGAGAAAAGGAAACATGATTCTAAATTTGCTACTTCTCCTATATGTGTTACTGATAAGGATTATGAATTATCTGTTGACCCTGAGTTAATTACTATAGTAGAATCTGATCCTTTCCATGGTTATGAAACTGAGACTGTAGTGGGACATCTCACTAAACTGAATGATATTGCCACTTTGTTTACTAAGAGGAAAAGATGCATTATTACTACATCCTTAAGATTTTTTCCTTTCTCTCGCTAAAAGGTGATGCTAAGAAATGGTTCCTCACTCTTGCTCCTGGTTGTGTGCATAGCCCCCAGGATATGATATATTACTTCTCTAAAAAATATTTTCCTGCTCATCAAAAACAAGCTGCCCTACAGGAAATATTTAACTTTGTGCAAACTTAAGAAGAGAATCTCCCTCGAGCTTGCGGGATGCTTCTCTAGTTACTTAGAGCTTTGCCCGATCATCCTCTTAAGAAAAATGAAATACTTTATATCTTTTATAATGGACTAACCGATGCTTCTAGGGACTACCTAGATAGTTGTGTTGGTTGTGTTTTCAGGAAACAAACTATTGGACAAGCTGAAGAATTATTGAATAACATATTGCAAAATGTCGATATTGGACACTTCCTGAACCACCGTCGGAACCTATTCAAAAGAAGAGAGGTATGAAGCCAAGAGAACTATGAAAGAAAAAGGTGTTAAATCTGAAGATCTCAAGAATTTACCACCTATCAAAGAAATACATGGACTTGACACCCCGACAAAGGTAGTAGAGGTCAATTCTCTTCGTGCCTTTATTGAAAGTGATATACCTTATACTAAGACTCCTAATCAATGCATGGATAAATTCGATAATTACAATGTTAAGCAAGAACATTTCAATAACTATGTCAAAGATCAATTAAGACGCAATGCCATGATGATAGATCGCTTAAGTGACTTGATGTATAGAATTGCCAATGATGTTAAAGGTCTAGGTAAACATGCTTCTATGGTTCACACTCAACTAGACCAAGTTGCTAAGTCACAAAATGATTTGCTTGCTGAATTAAATGATAACATGGATGATTATGCTGTTAGAGTAATGAGTAGAGGAGGTAGAATCACTCAGGAACCCCTTAATCCTGAAGGTCACCCCAAAAGAATTGAACAAGATTCTCAGAGAATTAATGATGATGCACCTAGTCCACCTAGGAATAAAAATAAAAATGATAGGACTATGCATGCTTCTAGTGAACCTGTTATAGAAAAATCTGCTGAGAATCATAATGATGTTTCTATTTCTGATGTTGAGACACAATCTGGTAGTGAACATGCACCTAGTGATAATGAAAATAATAATGATGCTCACGTAGATGCTCAACCAGATAGTAATAAGAACCTGATAATGATGTGGAAACAGAACCCGCGGAAAACCTTGATAACCCACATCCTAAAAATAAACGTTATGATAAAAAGGACTTTGTTGCTAGGAAACATGGAAGATAAAGAGAGCCATGGGTTCAGAAACCCATGCCATTCCCTCGTAAGCCTTCTAAGAGTAAGGACGAGGAAAAGTTTGAACGCTTTGCTGAAATGATTAGACATGTCTTTCTGCGCACTCGTTTGACTGATGTATTGAAGATGCCTCCATAGGCTAAATATATGAAGGACGTTATTACCAACAAAATAAAGATACTTGAAACTAAAATTGGCACCATGCTTTCTAATTATTCTTTTGACGGTGGAGTGCCTAAGAAGTTGGGAGACCCGGGTATACCCACAATACCTTGCTCCATTAAACGAAATTATGTTAAAGCTGCTTTATGTGATCTAGGAGCCGGTGTTAGTGTTATGCCTTTCTCTTTATATAAAAGACTTGATTTGAATAAGCTTACACCTACTGAGATATCTTTGCAAATGGCTGATAAATCTACTGTTATACCTATTAGAATTTGTGAGGATGTTCCTGTTGTGGTTGCAAACGTTACTATCTTGACAGACTTTGTTATTCTTGAGATGCCCGAGGACGACAACATGTTGATTATCCTTGGTTGACCCTTTTTAAATACTACATGGGTTGTTATTGATTGCAACAAGAGCAAGTTTACTTTTCATGTCAATGGTAAAGAACATACGGTGCACTTTCCGAAGAAGCAATCTTCGGTGAATAATATTAATGCCATTGATCCAATTGCCACTGTCACTATTAGAGGGTTTAAATTTCCTTTCCCTGTTGTCAAGAAGAAATATGATATTCTTATTGTTGGGGATATGCAAATCCCCATTGAGTTAACTTAGTGTTATACAAAAATTCTTCGGTTTCATGTCAATCAGAAACGGTTATTAATAAGACTTGATCAACCTTATTAATGGATCCTTTTTGAAATACATGGGGTTGATGAATTTAGTAAGCACAACTCTCTGTATCATTAGTTTACTCTCTATTATTTTTAGTTAAAACAAAATAAAAGGCCATGAGTTCCCGATTTTCTGAATTTCCCGTGTAATAAAAATGACCCAGAAATAAAAAGTCTCAGAATGCCACAAAATTTTAACATGATTTTTTCAGGAATATTTTAAAAAAATTGGTGCTAAAACACACCTGGGAGGTGCACCCGTGGGCCACAAGCCAACAGGGCGCGAATTGATAGCTTGTGGGGCCCACAGGCCCCCTTGCCTTATCCATTCAGCCCATGCCTTCTCCTACCTCCAGAAAAAAAAATCATAGTCACTCTCTTGTGTTCTTGCTCCCAAACTTGAGATTTTCGATCTCTTTGCTCGGAATACCGTTTCTGGAACTGCTTTGAGGAATTGCTCCTTGGTATGTAAATCCCCCATTCCTCCAATTAGTTTTTGCTTTAGTGGCTTATATCTTGCATATTTTGATGTACTTGGTGCTACTGAAAATGAGCTTGCATGTTGAATTCTTTAAGTTCCAAATAGTATGAATGCTTGATATGGCTTCTAGGTATCTATATGAGTAGTTGCTACCAATCTTGCAAAGTTTTATTGACATAATTTTGTGGCCCAAAAATTTTAGAAATTTGTCCTAGTAAAATGAGTTTCTTTAGGAGGAGTTCTCCAAGGAAACACACTTTTGGAGAGTCGTCGAGCGGGAGTTCAGTATGACAAGCGTATGCGGAACCAAGAGTGAGCTTGACAATTATGGCCGACACTAAATCATGTCGTTGGCCACATGATGAGTTCATGAGATGTGCAGGTATTAAGGAGGAATTTGATCAATATATTTACAATACCGACCTCGCCGACTTCCTCGCAGATAAGTGCGCTCAACACTATGATCTTACCCGTTCATTCACGCAAAGGTTTCAATATCACCCCCATCCTTGTAGAGTGTTGTTTAATCTCTATGATAATTCTTATAGTATGAATCTAGAAGAATTTTGTGATGCATGCAAACTTCCATATTGGGGCTCACTTGACAAACCACACAAATCTGATTATAGTATGTTCCTTCAGAGTCTTTGCGTTGGAGAGGATAGAGGGGTGCTACTTCTCGAGCATGCGTTGGTTTTCCCTTGAAGAGGAAAGGGTGATGCAGCAAAGTAGATAAGTATTTCCCTCAGTTGTTGAGAACCAAGGTATCAATCCAGTAGGAGATACAAGCTAGTCCCCAATAGGTGTACCTACACAAATAATCAAACACTTGCACCCAACGCAATAAAGGGGTTGTCAATCCCTTCACGGTTACTTGCAAGGATGAGATCTGATAGAGATATATATGATAGATTGCTTGAACGAAAAGTAAAACAAAAGTAAAAATAATGCAGCAAGGTATTTTTGGTTTTAGATCTGATAATATAAGATGGAAAATAGACCCGGGGGCCATAGGTTTCACTAGAGGCTTCTCTCATGAAGGAAAATAATACGGTGGGTGAACAAATTACTGTCGAGCAATTGATAGAAAAGCGAATAATCATGAAGATATCCAAGGCAATGATTATGCATATAGGCATCATGTCCGTGTCAAGTAGACCGAAACGATTCTGCATCTACTACTATTACTCCACACATCGATCGACTCCTGCCTGCATCTAGAGTATTAAGTTCATGAAGAACAGAGTAACGCATTAGGTAAGATGACATGATGTAGAGGGATAAACTCAAGCAATATGATGAAAACCCCATCTTTTTATCCTCGATGGCAACAATACAATACGTGCCTCGCTACCCCTACTTTGTCACTGGGTGAGGACACCGCAAGATTGAACCCAAAACTAAGCACTTCTCCCATTGCAAGAATTACCAATCTAGTTGGCCAAACCAAACCAATAACTCGAAGAGACTTGCAAAGATATGAAATCATGCATATAAGAAATTAGAGAAGATTCAAATAATATTCATAGATAATCTGAACATAAACCCACAATTCATCGAATCTCGACAAACACACCGCAAAAGAGTATTACATTGGATAGATCTCCATGAAGATCATGAAGAACATGGTATTGAAGAACAAAGAGAGAGAAGAAGCCATCTAGCTACTAGCTATGGACCCGAAGGTCTGTGGTAAACTACTCACGCATCATCGGAGGGGCAATGGAGTTGATGTAGATGCCCTCCGTGATCGATTCCCCCTCCGGCAGATTACCGGAAAAGGCTCCAAGATGGGATCTCACGGGAACAGAGGCTTCCGGCGGTGGAAAAGTATTTTCGTGGCTCTCTTTGGTATCCAGGGAACATTTGGGAATTTATAGGCCGAAGAATAGGGTTAGGAGGGCTGCCGTGGGTCCACAAGCCAGGGGGCGCCCCCCCCTAGGGCGCGCCCCTGTGGCTTGTCGCCACACGGCGGCTCTCCTGCCTTCATCTCCAAGTCTTCTGGGTTGCTTCTGGTCCAAGAAAAATTATTCTGAAGATTTTATTCCGTTTGGACTCCGTTTAATATTCCTTATTTGCAATACTCAAAAACAAGGAAAAAACAGAAACTGGCACTAGGATCTAGATTAATAGGTTAGTCCCAAAAATAATATAAAATAGCATATTAATACATATAAAACATCCAAAACAGATAATATAATAGCATGGAACAATCAAAAATTATAGATACGTTGGAGACGTATCAAGCATCCCCAAGCTTAATTCCTGCTCGTCCTCGAGTAGGTAAATGATAAAAACTGAATTTTTGATGTGGAATGCTACCTAACATATTCATCCATGTAATATTCTTTATTGTGGCATGAATGTTCAGATCCATAAGATTCAAAACAAAATCTTAATATTGACATAAAAACAATAATACTTCAAGCATACTAACAAAGCAATTATGTCCTTTCAAAATAAAATGGCCAAAGAAAGTTATCCCTACAAAATCATATGGTTTGGCTATGCTCCATCTTCCCCACACAAAGTATTTAAATCATGCACAACCCCGACGACAAGTCAAGCAATTGTTTCACACCTTTTATGTTCTAAAACCTTTTCAACTTTCACGCAATACATGAGCGTGAGCCATGGATATAGCACTATAGGTGGAATAGAATATGGTGGAGGTTGTGAGGAAAAGGAGAAGATAATCTCACATCAACTAGGCATATCAACGGGCTATGGAGATGCCCATCAATAGATATCAATGTGAGTGAGTAGGGATTGCCATGCAATGGATGCACTAGAGCTATAAGTGTATGAAAGCTCAAAAGAAACTAAGTGGGTGTGCATCCAACTTGCTTGCTCACGAAGACCTAGGGCAATTTGAGGAAGCCCATCATTGGAATATGCAAGCCAAGTTCTATAATGAAAAATTCCCACTAGTATATGAAAGTGACAATATAGGAGACTCTCTATCATGAAGATCATGGTGCTACTTTGAAGCACAAGTGTGGAAAAAGATAGTAGCATTGTCCCTTCTCTCTTTCTCTCATTTTTTTAGTGGGCATCTTTGGCCTCATTTTTTATTTGGGCTTCGGTGGCCTCTTTTATTTTTTTGTAAAGTCCGGAGACTCATCCCAACTTGTGAGGGATTCATAGCTTCCATCATCCTTTTCTCTCATGGGAACAATGCTCTAATAATGAAAATCATCACACTTTTATTTACTTACAACTCAAAAAGGAAAATTACAACTCGAAACCTAGAACAAAATATGACTCTATATGCAATATGAAAGTGATGGTGCATGTCATGAAAAACAGAACGGTGGAAGGTGCATGGCAATATATCTCGGAATGGCTATGGAAATGCCATAATAGGTAAGTATGGTGGCTGTTTTGAGGAAAATATATGGTGGCTGTTTTGAGGAAGGTGGGTTTGATGCACCGGCGAAAGTTGCGCGGTACTAGAGAGGCTAGTAAAGGTGGAAGGGTGAGAGTGCGTATAATCCATGGACTCAACATTACTATAAAGAACTCACATACTTATTGCAAAAGTCTATTAGTTATCAAACAAAGCATTAGACGCATGCTCCTAGGGGAGAGGTTGGTAGGAGTTAACCATCGCGCGCTCCCGACCCTCACACAAAGGTTGACAATCATTAAACAAATCATGCTCCGACTTCGTTACATAACGGTTCACCATACGTGCATGCTACGGGAATCACAAACTTTAACACAAGTATCTCTTCCAATTCACAACTACTCACTAGCATGACTCTCATATTACCATCTTCATATCTCAAAACTATATGGAAGGAATCAAACTTCTCATAGTATTCAATGCACTTAATATGAAAGTTTTTATTATATCCCTCTTGGATGCCCATTATATTAGGACTAAATTCATAACCTAAACAAATTACCATGCTGTTTTAAGAAACTCTCAAAATAATATAAGTGAGGTACGAGAGTTCAATAATTTCTATAAAATAAAACACCACCGTGCTCTAAAAAGATATAAGTGAAGGACTAGAGCAACATTGCCTAGCTCAAAAGATATAAGTGAAGCACATAGAGTATTCTAATAAATTCACGATTCAGTGTTTCTCTCTCAAAAAGATGTGTGAAGCAAGGATGATTGTGGCAAAATAAAAAGCAAAGACTCATATCATACAAGACGCTCCAAGCAAAACACATATCATGTGGTGAATAAAAATATAGTCTCAAGTAAATTTACCGATGGATTGAAGACGAAAGAGGGGATATCTTCCGGGGCATCCCCAAGCTTAGGCTTTTTGGTATCCTTGAATATGGCTTGGGGTGCCTTGGGCATCCCCAAGCTTAGGCTCTTGCCACTCCTTATTCCATAGTCCATCAAATCTTTACCCAAAACTTGAAAACTTCACAACACAAAACTCAACAGAAAACTCATGAGATCCGTTAGTATAAGAAAAATAAATCACCACTTTAGGTACTGTTGTGAACTCATTCTTTATTTATATTGGTGTAATATCTACTGTATTCTAACTTCTCTATGGTTCATACCCCCAGATACAACCCATAGATACATCAAAATAAGCAAACAACACAAAGAAAACAGAATCTGTCTAAAACAGAACAGTCTGTAGCAATCTATAGGCTTCGAATACTTATGTAACTCCAAAAATTCTGAAAAATTAGGAAAATAAGGGAAATTTGTATATAAATCTTGTGTAAAAATTTAAGATCAAAATCACGTTCCAGTGAATTTACAAAATTCCTGGACTGAGAGCAAAAGTTTCTGTTTTTCAGCAAGATCAAATTGCAAACACCGTAGACCATCCCAAAGGTCTTACTTGGCTCAAACACTAATTTAAACAAGAAAAAACAATTACTACAGAGGTAATAATGTGCAAAACACTCAAAAACAGAAGCAAAAACAAAAGCATAAAAATAAAATTGGGTTGCCTCCCAACAAGCGCTATTGTTTAACGCCCCTAGCTAGGCATAACGCAATAGATCTAGGTATTGTCATCTTTGGTATGCAATCCATAAGTAGCTCTCATAATAGATTCATAAGGTAATTTTATTTTATTTCTAGTAAAGTGCTCCATGCATTTCCTTAATGGAAATTGGAATCTAATATTTCCTTCCTTCATATCAATAATTGCACCAATCGTTCTAAGGAAAGGTCTACCAAGAATAATAGGACATGTAGGATTGCAATCTATATCAACAACAATGAAATCTACGGGCACATAATTCCTATTTGCAACAATAAGAACATCATTAATCCTTCCCATAGGTTTCTTTATAGTGGAATCCGCAAGATGCAAATTTAAAGAGCAATCATCAAATTCACGGAAACCTAGCACATCACATAAAGTTTTTGGAATCGTGGAAATGCTAGCACCCAAATCACACAAAGCATGGCACTCATAATCTTTAATTTTAATCTTAATAGTAGGTTCCCACTCATCATAAAGCTTTCTAGGTATAGAAACTTCCAACTCAAGTTTTTCTTCAAAAGATTTCATCATAGCATCCACGATATGTTTAGTAAAAGCTTTATTTTGATTATAAGCATGAGGAGAAATTCAACATGGATTGCAACAAGGAAACACAATCAATCAAAGAACAACTATCATAATTAAAGTCCTTGAAATCCAAAAGAGTGGGTTCATTGCTATTTAAAGTTTTGACCTCTTCAATCCCACTTTTATCAACCTTAGCATTAAGATCTATAAACTCCGAATCATTGGGACGCCTTTTAACTAAAGTTGACTCATCTCCAGTCCCATCTTTATCAAGATTTACATTGGAAAACAAAGATTCAATAGGAGTCACATCAATCACTTTAAGATCTTCATCAATATTATCACGAGAACACACTTTTTCAAACCATTCACGCTTAGCACGTATTCTAGCGGTTCTTTCCTTACACTCATCAATAGAAATTCTCATAGCTTTTAAAGACTCATTAATATCATGCTTGGGTGGAATAGATCTAATTTTCAAAGAATCAATCTCAAGAGAAATTCTATCAACGTTCCTAGCCAAATCATCAATCTTGAGCAATTTTTCTTCAATCATAGCATTGAAACCTTTTTGCGAGCTAATAAATTCTTTAATATTATTCTCAAGATCAGAGGGCATCTTATTATAATTTCCATAAGAATTGTTGTAGGAATTACCATAATTATTAAAGGAATTACTAGGAAACGGACTAGAATTGAAATTACCTCTATACGCGTTATTACCAAAATTGTTCCTACCAACAAAATTCACATCCATAGATTCATTATTATTTCCAATCATAGAAGACAAAGGCATATCATTAGGATCAATAGGAGCACTCTTACTAGCAAACAATTTCATCAATTCATCCATCTTTTCACTCAAAGTATTAATCTCTTCAATAGCATGCACTTTTTTACTAGTAGGAGATCTTTCGGTATGCCATTGAGAGTAATTTGCCATGATATTATCTAGGAGTTTAGTAGCTTCTCCTAATGTGATTTCCATAAAAGTACCACCCGTGACGGAATCTAAAAGATTTCTAGAAGCAAAATTCAACCCCGCATAGAAAATTTGTATAATCATCCATAAACTCAAGCCATGCGTGGGGCAATTTCTAATCATTAGTTTCATCCTCTCCCAAGATTGTGCAACATGCTCATGATCAAGTTGCTTAAAATTCATTATATCGTTCCTAAGGGAGATGATCTTAGCGGGCGGAAAGTACTTGGAAATAAAAGTATCTTTACACTTATTCCATGAATCAATACTATTTTTAGGCAAAGATGAAAACCAAGTTTTAGCACGATCTCGTAGTGAGAACGGAAATAGCTTCAATTTAACAATATCATTATCCACATCTTTCTTCTTTTGCATATCACACAACTCAACGAAAGTATTTAGATTGGATGCGGCATCTTCACTAGGAAGGCCAGAAAATTGTTCTTTCATAACAAGATTAAGCAAAGTGGCATTAATTTCATAAGATTCCGCACTAGTGGCGGGAGCAATCGGAGTACTAATAAAATCATTATTATTAGTATTGTAAAAGTCACACAACTTGGTATTCTCTTGAGTCATCGTGACAAAGCAAGCAATCTAGCACACAAGCAAACGAAAAGCAAACGAAAAGGCGAATGGAAGAAGGGCCAATAAAAAAGGCAAATCTTTTTGGTATTTTCTGAAAATCGTTTTAGAAGTGGGGGAGAGGAAAACGAGAGGCAAATGGCAAATAAAGTAAATGCAAGAGATGAGTTTGTGATGGGTACTTGGTAGGCTTGATGTAGATCTCCCCGGCAACGGCGCCAGAAATCCTTCTTGCTACTTCTCGAGCATGCGTTGGTTTTCCCTTGAAGAGGAAAGGGTGGTGCAGCAAAGTAGATAAGTATTTCCCTCAGTTGTTGAGAACCAAGGTATCAATCCAGTAGGAGATACAAGCAAGTCCCCAATAGGTGTACCTACACAAATAATCAAACACTTGCACCCAACGCAATAAAGGGGTTGTCAATCCCTTCACGGTTACTTGCAAGGATGAGATCTGATAGAGATAGATATGATAGATTGCTTGAACAGAAAGTAAAACAAAAGTAAAAATAATGCAGCAAGGTATTTTTGGTTTTAGATCTGAAAATATAAGATGGAAAATAGACCCGGGGGCCATAGGTTTCACTAGAGGCTTCTCTCATGAAGGAAAATAATACGGTGGGTGAACAAATTACCGTCGAGCAATTGATAGAAAAGGGAATAATTATGAAGATATCCAAGGCAATGATTATGCATATAGGCATCACGTCCGTGTCAAGTAGACCGAAACGATTCTGCATCTACTACTATTACTCCACACATCGACCGACTCCTGCCTGCATCTAGAGTATTAAGTTCATGAAGAACAAAGTAACGCATTAGGTAAGATGACATGATGTAGAGGGATAAACTCAAGCAATATGATGAAAACCCCATCTTTTTATCCTCGATGGCAACAATACAATACGTGCCTCGCTACCCCTACTTTGTCACTGGGTGAGGACACCGCAAGATTGAACCCAAAACTAAGCACTTCTCCCATTGCAAGAATTACCAATCTAGTTGGCCAAACCAAACCAATAACTCGAAGAGACTTGCAAAGATATGAAATCATGCATATAAGAATTCAGAGAAGATTGAAATAATATTCATAGATAATCTGAACATAAACCCACAATTCATCGAATCTCGACAAACACACCGCAAAAGAGTATTACATCGGATAGATCTCCATGAAGATCATGAAGAACATGGTATTGAAGAACAAAGAGAGAGAAGAAGCCATCTAGCTACTAGCTATGGACCCGAAGGTCTGTGGTAAACTACTCACGCATCATCGAAGGGGCAATGGAGTTGATGTAGATGCCCTCCGTGATCGATTCCCCCTCCGGCAGATTACCGGAAAAGGCTCCAAGATGGGATCTCACGGGAACAGAGGCTTCCGGCGGCGGAAAAGTATTTTCGTGGCTCTCTTTGGTATCCAGGGAATATTTGGGAATTTATAGGCCGAAGAATAGGGTTAGGAGGGCTGCCATGGGGCCACAAGCCAGGGGGGCACCCCCCCCCAGGGCGCGCCCCTGTGGCTTGTCGCCACACGGCGGCTCTCCTGCCTTCATCTCCAAGTCTTCTGGGTTGCTTCTGGTCCAAGAAAAATTATTCCAAAGATTTTATTCTGTTTGGACTCCGTTTAATATTCCTTATCTGCAATACTCAAAAACAAGGAAAAAACAGAAACTGGCACTAGGCTCTAGATTAATAGGTTAGTCCCAAAAATAATATAAAATAGCATATTAATGCATATAAAACATCCAAAACAGATAATATAATAGCATGGAACAATAAAAAATTATAGATACGTTGGAGACGTATCAAGGGGTGACACAGGCTAGAATAAAAATTATCCAATTTCCCTCTATCCGCTACTTTGCATTGTTTGGAAATGTATCGTGGGCAAGCAAGAGTGTAGTGCACCGTGCGCCCCTGACTTGAGCATCATTTACACTGCGGTAACTGGTGATAAACAATATAACCTTGGGGTAATTGTTGCCCGTAGGCTGCACCTTAACGCGGGTAATGGCGATTTGTACGGAGGAATTTATGCCTCCCGCGTAGCTGCAAGACTAAGAGTCGCACCTCAACTTAATGACCCTATGCTGCCCGAGAGATATTTAGATTTTGAAGCCATGCGGCGTCATGACTTTATTTTGGACGGTGCTCGGGGTTATGAATACAATTTAATATTCAATAAATATCATACCATCACTGTTATGTTGCCTGCGCCTTCTCTCTTTGATTTTCAGAACAAACAAAGATATTACATCCTCGAGAACAAAGCGCATGAGCACAACACAACAGTGGAGGACGCTCTCTTGGCTGACAAGGCGACACGGAACACCTCCACGACCTACAACTTCGATTATTATCCAGACCAGCAGTGGTAATCACCAAGCTTGGCCAAAAGCCTAAGTTTGGGGGAGTACATATTTCTCACCGACCTTATATTCATGTTCACACTTCATATCAGTTGTCAGTGTTCATACTCTTTCATTGTGTTTCCGTGTTAGCTTTAATTTTTTGCTTCTTGTATGTTTGAAAAACTTTGAAAACCCAAAAAATATTTCTCGCTTCTTTTTGGTTTTTCTTTCTTGTTTAATTAGTTTATAGTATTAAAAGAAAAACCCAAAAATATTTCCTTTGTGTGTTGGGAGCTTTCCCGTGTAAATAGTTTTTCTCATTTTTGTTTTTCCTTTGCTTGTTTGCTTTCTTTGAGAAAATAAAAACTCCAAAAATATTTCAGTGTGTTTCTCTGGATTTCTTTTCTTTTTGTTGAGTCGGTGAAAGGTGAAGACCACGATGAAAATGTTGAGTGGCTCTTATATGCATTAATGTTGATCTAACGAATAGCCAATATTACCTTGTCTTCTCCTTTGTGTAAATTGTCTCGCAGATTCCAGCTTAGTCCACGACACACTTGCACTATTATTATCATCACATCATTCGGTCGTGCAAGTGAAAGGCAATATTGACGATATTTGATGAAGTGATCGTGGTAAAGGAAGCTGGTATGAACTCTTCTTGTTTTCCGTTTTTGTAAATATGTTTAGCTCGTTCGATCTTTATTCATCATATTATGAGTAAACATGTTTGTGATGACAATTGGAGATTATAGTTGCTCATGCCATGATTAAATAGCTAGGAGTGGATAATGATTTATCTTATGCGTCAACATGCATTAAAATGGTTGTGATGTGGTATGGTAGTATGGTATTCTCTTCTGAGTAATTCGAGTGGTTTGACTTGGCCCATGTGCAAACATGCAGTTGATTCAAAACCAATGCAGCCTTCATGATGTTTAAATTTAGAGTGTTTATATCCTACTCATGCTAGTGTTGAATGTCAATCATTTTCAATGCATGACTATGACTGTTTTCGCTCTCTAGCTAGTGCTTCTCAATCTATTGCTAGCCTTCACCTGTACTAAGCGAGAATGCTTCTTGTGCATCCAAAATCATTAAACCCAAGTTGTTCCACATGAGTCCACCATACCTACCTATATACGGTATTACCCTGCAGTTCCAAGTAAATTTGCATGTGCCACCTCTAAACATTCAAATAAACATCTGTTTTGTGTGCTCGTACCGCTCATGGAGCGACAGGGCGGTCAATATCTTCCATGCTAAACAAGTTATTCTCAAGATGGGCGTTTATTCACGTGTCATTGCACGAGAGAGGCTAGTAAAAAGGATGTCCGGTCCCACAAAATCAAAAATAATTAAACAAAACTCCCGGGACAGTTGAAATGTTGGAGGGCATCCGTGGATTCAGTCAGCCATGGCTTGTGTATGTATGATGGATGGGAGTAAACTTTACAATTCCTGCTTGGAAACCGCTAATAATGTGTTTAGCATGGAAGATATTGAAATCATTTGTCGTGATGTTGACAGGAAAAACACACCACCCAAAATTACAATCTCAACTCTGTTTTAAACCTTGAGCTCTAACACCTCTGCAAATCAATGCTTCCCTCTGCGAAGGGCCTTTCTATTTACTTTAATGCTCTTTCTGAGTCATCATCTTCTTACTAAAAGCACCAGATCGGAGATCACTATTATCGTTTTTTATGCATTGAGTCTAGTTAATGTTGGATGTGAGCATGAATGGATATTTTCTACCCTGGATTATAATGTTTAGTCGCTGCTTGAACCTCGGAGGTGCTCTGCATTTATGTTTTGCGGTCTCAGAAAGGGCTAGCGAGATACCATATCATCATATTATATCATGATTGTTTTGACAAATTGTTGGCATGTGAGATATTTTATTATTGTTCGCTAGTTGGTCATGTTATTGTCATGAGTGAATATAATAGCTAAGTCTTACCATTGATATGGTTATTTATGATTTATGCTGAAAACCTGAACACTAGCTAAGCATATGTGCAACAACGAGAACAAAAGAGTTTGTAAAAGTTATCTTTATCACTTTCAGTTTATCAACTGAATTGCTTGAGGACAAGCAATGAGTTAAGCTTGGGGGAGTTGATACGTCTCAAACGTATCTACTTTTCCAAACACTTTTGCTCTTGTTTTGGACTCTAATTTGCATGATTTGAATGAAACTAACCCGTACTGATGTTGTTTTCAACAGAACTATCGGGGTGTTATTTTTGTAAAGAAATAAAAGTTCTTGGAATCGGACGAAACTTTTTGTGAATTATTGCTGGAATATATGAAGAATTATGAAGAGAAGACCTACCGGAGGGGGGCTGCCTGTGGGCCACAAGCCAACAGGGCGTGCCCACCACCCCGGGCGCGCACTGTTAGCTTGTGGGGCCCACGTGGCTCCCCCGACCCTAATTCCAGTCCTATAGATTCACATCTACGGAGGAAAAAATTAGAGAGAAGATTTCATCGCGTTTCACGAGACGAAGCCGCCGTCACCTCCTGTTCTTCCTTATGAGGGCTGATCTGGAGTCCGTTTGGGGCTCTAGAGAGTGGAGATCGTCGTTGTCGTCATCACCAACCCTTCTCCATCAACAATTCCATGATGCTCACCACCGTGAGTGAGTAATTCCTTTGTAGGCTTGCTGGACGGTGATTGGTGTGGATGAGATTGATCATGTAATCGAGTTATTTTGATAGGGCTTGATCCCTAGTATCCACTATGTTCTGAGATTGATATTGCTATGACTTTGCTATGCTTAATGCTTGTCACTAGGGCCTGAGTGCCATGATTTCAGATGTGAACCTATTATGTTATCATAAATATGAGAGTGTTTTAGATCCTATCTTGCAAGTTGTATGCACCTATTACGTGTCATGATCCGCATACTCCAAGGTGACAATAATTGGGATTCTTTCCGGTGATTGCCGTAGTTTGAGGAGTTCATGTATTCACTATGTGTTAATGCTTTGTTCCGGTTCTCTATTAAAAGGAGGCCTTAATATCCCTTAGTTTCCTTATGGACCCCACTACCACGGGAGGGTAGGACAAATGATGTCATGCAAGTTCTTATTGCAAGCACGTATGACTATATACAGAATACATGCCTACATTACACTGATGAATTGGAGCTAGTTCTGTGTCGCTCTAGTGTGTAACTATTACATGATGAATGTCATCCATATCTATCCATCGCTGATCCATGGCCTACGCTTTTCATATACTGAATCTTGCTAAGTTACTATTGCTGCTACTACTGTTACAATCACTACAAAACTGCTGTTGTTACTGTTACTGTTACCGTTACTATTCTGCTTTGCTACTAAACTTTTGCTACAGAAGGATACTCCAGGTGTGGTTGAATTGACAACTCAACTGCTAAGACCAATAAATATTCTTTGGCTCCCCTTGTGTCGAATCAGCAAATTTGGGTAAAATACTTCCCTTGAAGACTGTTACGATCCCCTATACTTGTGGGTTATCAATATCCAATGTTGAGATTAATTGTCTTTTGCCCACAGAAGTGTGTCGCGTAAGCTCTACCATGGTGTAGTGTATTTCGAGAGAGGCAAGTATGGTTATAAAAATCTTCATGTCACTAAATTACCTCTCTTTGTGTTGAAATTATTAATGTTTCATTCTTCCTATTTGCATATGCTAGATATTTCTTGTCTTGATAATTTGTTTTCCTATAAAATGCCTATGCATAATAAAAGGGTTAGACTTAAATTTGGTTGTTACATGTTATATGATGCTCTCTTTGTGCTTGAATTCTTATTTTTATGTGAGCATTGTTAAAAACTCAAGCCCATCTTAATGGCCATAGATAAAGAGCGTATTGGGAGGCAACCCAATAGTTATCTTTACTTTTTATTTTCAGGTTTTGTGTGTCAACATACTTATTGCTACTGTAATAAGTATTTTTATATCTTTTATTTTGAGTTTTGTCCCAAGTAAACCCTTCGGGATGATACGGATGATAGCTGAATTGATACCGTGTAGAAACATAAACTTTTACGCCCAATATTTGAATTTACATTTTTGTTGGAACGTGATAAATTTCTGATTTTTTACACAATATTGAGATGCACATTTCCCATGTTGTCCTAAGTTTTCAGTGCTTTCGGAGTTACATAAGTATGGTACAGATCATTACGCATTGTTCTGTTTTAGACATATTCTGTTTTTATTACATAGTGTGCTCATTTTTATGATTTTATGGATTGTATCGGGCGGTTTAAGTCATGGAGGAGTTAGTATACAATAGGTATTATGCAAAAAAAATTGAATCTATTTATGATAGTACCTAAGGTGTTTGATCGCTTTATTATACAAACAGATTCACGAAGTTTCTGTTGAGTTTTGTGTGCTGAAGTTTTCAAGTTTTAGGTGAGATCACGATGGATGAAGGAATAAGGAGTGGCAAGACCCTAAGCTTGGGGATGCACAGGGCACCCCAAGGTAATATTCAAGGAATACCAAAGCGTCTAAGCTTGGGGATGCCCAGGTTGGCATCCCCTCTTTCGTCTACTATCCATCGATAATTTTACTTGGAGCTATATTTTTATTCATCAAATGATATGTGTTTTGCTTGGAGCATCGTGAGTTTTTGCTTGTTTGATTTTTAGTTTGCCATAATCATTGTTTGCTGCACACACCTAATATGGGAGACACACCTTCATTGCAATTTATTAGAATGCTCATTATGCTTCACTTATATCTTTCGAGTTAAGGCAATTTATGCTCATGTGCTTCACTTATATCCTTAGAGCATGACGGAAATTATATTTTGTAGAAATCATATGCACTCTCATGCTTCACTTATACCTTTCCAAGAGTCGGAATAGTAAGTGGTAATTTGCACGAGTCATATGTTTAGTCAGAAAGTGATAGGTATACAAGAGGGATAAAATAAAAACTTTCATGTAGATCACTAAATGCAAACGTATGATCAACGGTATTGAGGTTATAATATGGAAGCTTACTAGTTGGTGATAATTGATTAGTAAGAACAATGGTATTAAGGTTTGTGATTCACTATTCATTAAAGTGTCGGTCGTGGCATGACAAGGAAGTTGGAGTGTTATGTATCCTTGAGTGAAAACCTTGTGTGTTGTCTGGCTGGGGGCGCGCGGTGGTTAACTCCTCCCAACCTCCTCTCCGGGGGCATGAGATAAGTTATTTGCTTCGAGAGAGTTAATAGAGAACGCAATAAGTATCCGAGTTCCTTGTGACTAATGTGAGTTTGTGGACCGTAAGCACTTTCATGCTTTCTATATTTTGCTAGCCTCTTTGTACCATGCATTTCCTGTTCTCACCTTGAGATTTGGCGCATACTTCGCCGGTGCATCCAAACCCCGTGATACGATATGCTCTATCACATATAAGCCTCATCATATCTTTCTCAAAACAGCCATCATACCTACCTATCATGGCATTTTCATAGCGATTTTGAGATATATTTCCATGCAACTTCCACCGTTACCGTTCATATGACTTGAACATTCATTGTCATTTTGCTTTGCATGATTATAGAGTTGACATGATATTTGTGGCAAAGCCACCATTTTTCATTGTATACATGTTATGCTAGTACCATTGCACATCATGGTACACTGCTATAGGCATTCATATGTAGTCATATTGTTTTCCAGTTTTATCGAGTTGTAAGTGAAAGCACAATTTATCCCTTGGTGGTTTTGGTAATTAATCTCAACATATAGCTCATTGAACTAATGACCAATCAAGTATATTTCAAGAGATGTTCAATGATTGTCATGGCTAGGATATGTGATGTGGACCCCTATGATGCAAAGGAAACAAATTGGCAAAATCTTCAAGACTTTACATTTTGCTTTAAGTGATTTAGGAAAGCCAATACTATTAAGAGGGAATGAGGTATTGATGATGATCTGGTTGCTCAAGTGCTTGAATGCGACGCGGTAAGCGGCGCGTGCATCGGAAGGAAAGCACGAAAGAGTCGGGTGAGGGTGTTGGGGTGGGCTAGGGTGGTCAGACGCGGGCTTGGGTGCTATCCCTACAACCTCAAAATCCTCACATTTGTCTTCGGTTTGCGAAAGAAAGTATGTTCGGACCGCCCGCAAACCGATACACGCCCGCGTTGGATGGTGATCCAGGTTTTGTGTGTGGCGGTTGGAGATGCCCTTAGAGCATCTACAGTCGGACCCCTCATAACCTCATCCAACACCCGGGCAGGCCGCCCAGTCACTGACCGGTCACGAAAAAGTGACCCAGACGGGCCTCACAAACCGGCCTCAAACGCCTGGGTTGACCGACACCCCCATATCCAGCCCAAACATGCGGCGGATATGGGGGAGCTCGGGTGCGCCCGGGCACGCCCGCCACGTCGGCCCGACGGCGTGGCCCCACGCGGACTCGCCGGGAAACACGACGGTCCGACGGCCGCCTCGATCGTCGGCGCAGTGTGAACGCCGCGTGGCGCCGCGCCGGCTCCCCGCCCGAGGTCGAGGGCGGCTATTTTAGCCGGCTGACGCCCCCAGCCCTAACACATCCGCCTCCCCCCTCTCTCCGCCGCCACCCGAGCACATCCGCCTCCTCTTGCACTCCCCTCTCCGTCAGGATGGTTCGCCGGCTCATCAGCACCTACGCGCAACTCTCATCGGAGCGGTGCCTGCAAATCGAGGCGGAGATCCAGGCTCGCTGCGCCGCCCGCATCGCTGCGGGTCTCCCTCCGGACTCGCCGGAGACGGTGGTGGAGGAGGAGGAGGAGCAGCAGGAGGAGGAGGAGCAGCCAGAGGAGGAGCAACCGGAGGCAAGGGAGGAGGACGTCCCGGAGGAGGAGGCTCCCGGCTTGAGCATGGCGGAGGCGGAGGTGGAGTTCGCCGTCGCCCAATCGGAGGAGATGGCGGAACAGCAGGCCATCTTGGATTCTATCCGGGATGAGGCCGAGGTGGAGGCCAACCGCCGGCTCATCCGACAGAGGCAGGCGGAGGCCGACGCCCTCTTCGACGAGCTGGAGGCGGAGATCGAGGCGGAGGAGGCCGCAACGGAGCAGCTAGAGGCGCCGGAGGGGGCGGAGCTGCGGCAGGCGGCCATTTATCCGCTGGAGGGCACAGAGATCGTCGACATCTCCGACGAGGAGTAGATAGGTTCTACGCAGTATGTAGGTTTTATATCGTGCATGCTTTTGTATGGATTTGAGGAATCTAATATGAGATGTCCGGTTGTAGAATGAATTATTTGAGGCGTGACCGGTCAGTGTCCGCGGACACGCCCGGGCACGTCCGCGGACATTTGAGGGGCCGATATGCAAGGTCCGGGCTGTAGATGCTCTTAGAGAATCTCTAACACACCCCGTATAAGCATGCGAACTGTAAAATTCTGGAGAGTATACTGGTTTGGGCCGTTTTTTCGGCCAGATCAGACCCCGTATACACAGCCCGGCCCGTAATTTTTTTGTGGTGGCCCGAAAACGCGCCCCCTTGGACGGTATATCTGCGGGTTCGCGTGCTCGATACGGGCCCGAACCCTATCCCTCCGCCGTCGAGAAATCCCCAATCCCTCACCGCATTTCTCGACGCCGGCGCCTCAAATCCGACGCCCGCGATGGGGAACTCCGGACGCCGTGGCAACGACGACCCCGAGCGGGCTCGTTGCATCAGATCTGAAGCGGCACGGAAGGGCGCCGCCTTGTGGTACACATGATACGGGCGGCCACCACCGCCGTCGCTCCTCCGCCGCGAGACGGAGGAGTACGACCGCGCGCGCGGGCGCCTCTTCTCCAGCACAGGCAGCTCCTCCGGGGCGTCGAGCTCGCGCTCCTCTCTCACCCCGGTGAAGAGGGAGCCGGAGGAGCTCCCCCCGGTCCTCCCGGTGAAGAGGTAGCCGGAGGCCGAGGGGGCCGAAGCGACGGGACAGTGGCGTCGTCAGGCCGGAGGACTTCTGTGACGCCCCCTTTTCTTGTCCGTACGCTAATCATGCACACAAGGCGTACGACCAAGATTAGGGACTCACTGATTGATACCACAACACGACAAAAGACACAAATACAAAGTCATACAGCTTCATAATACAAGCCAGGGGCCTCGAGGGCTCGAATACAAAGCTCGACATAAACACGAGTCAGCGGAAGCAAATATATCTGAGCACAGACATAAGTTAGACAAGTTTGCCTTAAGAAGGCTAGCACAAACATAAACAGCGGATCGAAAGAGGCGAGGCCTCCTGCCTGGGAACCTCCTAACTACTCCTGGACGTCGGAGAAGTCTACGTCGTAGTACGCTCCATCCTGCTGGTAGGGGCCTCCATCGGGGTAGTAGTAGTCGACGTCTCCAGCGTAGTCCAAATCCTGGGCTCCTTCAACTTAACGCAGCAACGTATCGAGGGGCAAAGAGAAAGGCATAACAGCGTGAGTACTCATCCAAAGTACTCGCAAGTCTTACATCAGAGCTATGCTAGATATGCATCATTATCAAGGGAAGGGGTTATATCTGGACTGACTACAGCAAGCAAGAATAGGGTGAAGGCCTAGTCCTATCGAAGACTAGCATCTTCAACATCTTGCAGCATGAGAAGAGAGTAGACCTGCAGCTCATATATAGTCATATTGTTGTAACAATTTTAATTAAGTAAACACGCCCAGAGATCCTTCCTCGACTCCCTGCGAGGAAGTAATCTCGGAGCCACAATTCATTTTAATTAGTTTATGATTATAGTTGTAGTAGGTCAAAGCACAACTCCAAGTCGTCCTGTTACCGTGGACACGGCTATTCGAATAGTTTACTTCCCTACAGGGGTGCACCACATTACCCAACACGCTCAATAAGCTCCGGCCGGATACAATTTTCTGGTCATACCCGGCCTCGGCCGATCGACACGACGTAGTCCTACCTAGGCTCAACAGAGAGGCCAGCACGCCGGTCTACATCCTAATGGCTCGGGGTCTTGGGCCATTGCCCTCGCCATCCTGCACGTTACGCCCTCGGTCGGGACCAGTCCTAGCACGCCTTCCATCAAGGTCCCTGCGTTCCAGACCACCCGGGCGCGATTCGAATCTCGTGGCATCTGAAGAGCTTTCGGGAGAATGTACGGCGTAGAGCAGCCCATACTGATTACCCCGCGTGGTGGTTAGTGCGTATTAGGCCAACGACCTAACTCAGATCAAGTACCCAACCCATTAGCAATTTATTAGTGATCAATAACACTCGGGTGCCTTTCGGCGCACCCCACCAAGTCTTCGGATGCCTTGCGGCGCATCCCACCAAATCTTCGGATGCCTTGCGGCGCATCCCACCAAATCCTTATCACACGGGTACCCTTGGGGCCGACCCGTCTCAGAACTGTCGGGAACTCAGGTCCACCTCAACCAGGGTGGTACCGCCTGTCCCTCCAGTCCCGTCTTTCACATGTAATAAATGCCAAGTCGAAGTAACTGTGTGGTTATACACCAAGTGGATATCCGAGGAATCACCCTCGATGGATCCCACTCGAGGTATGTGTATGGCAAGAGTCGCTATCGATAAATGGGAAGGAGGAATCACCCTCGATACCCACGATCGATTAGCTACACTACAGAATTAACATCTGGAGTGCTAGTGAGGTATCACCCTCTACACTCGATGGTAGCTCTGCAGTGCCATACTAAAGGGGTGTGCGGTGATGTGAGGGGTCTGGCTCGTCGGTCAGTTGACCGAGTCTTCGGGTCTTCGAGTCGTCGAGTCGTCGATGAACAAGCAGGGCCAACTGGGACTAAGGGGTCTGAGGGGGTTCTCTGATCAACCTATACTAAGCAGTTGATATGATTGCAGGTAAGTAACAGTTCATCAAAATCAGGCTATGCATCAGAATAGGAGCTATCTAATACAGTAGCAAAATTCTAATGCAAGAATGAGAGGGAAAGGAATAGGCGATATCGGAATGTTCAAGGGGGGTTTGCTTGCCTTGCTGCTCTGCGGCAAAAGGCTGGTCGTCGGCGGCGTAGTCGTACTCGGCAGTATCATCGGTAGTCTCATCGTCTATCGAGAGAGAAGGAGGGGGAAGAAACAGTAAATATAGAGCAGACAATCGTAACACAAGGTATGACATGACGATACGCAGTGCCAGGTGTGTCCTAACGCAGTGTTACACGATACCGAGAAAAGGGGGAACCCATCCGGGAAAGTTTTCCCGGTTCCAGACATTTGTCAGACGGATGACCGGAGGGGAACGGTTGCAGGTCTGCGGTGTTCGAGGCATGGGACAGCTAGGATGCAGTGCAGGGTTGCCTAAAATCATGTCTAAACCATCTTAGCTATCTTAGGATTAAAGTTGGAATTAATAGTCGGTAGTTATGCACTATTCATCTACCGGAAATAGGCGAAAAGTTGCGGGTTCACCTATGTAGAGGGTCCCGACATGGAAACAAGTTGCACGGTTAGATTCGTGGGATTTTTCTGAGCAACTTTCATATATAAATTATTTTCACCTGAGCTACGGTTTATTTTCTATTAATTTTCTAAGTTTAAATCATTTTCTAGAATTTCCTGGATTATTTTTATTCGAATTATCCAAAACAGTGCTTATACCTTTTTATACACAGCAGCAGCTAGCCACAGTGTATGACAGGTGGGGCTAGTCAACTGCTGACGCAGCAGTTGACTGGTCAACCTTTGACTGGTCAGCGGGTCCAGTGGGACCCGCATGTCAGTGACACTGGGCCATTTAACAGTTTTTGTTTATATTCTAACAGAATTAGTTAGTGGCCTGGGGCCCACTGTCAGTGAGTGTTAGGGTGATTTAATTAGTACTAATTAGGGGTTAGGCTAATGCTAATGACGGCCACGTCAGCGCCATCAACGCCGGCGAGGCCGAGCACCGGCGACGACCGTCCGGTCGATTCCGGCGACCATTTGAGATGCGGATTGGTCCTACGTGACTGTGAGGATGCGCCGCGTCGATGGGTGGCGACGGCAGGCACGGTGGTGCCCGGGAGCGAGCACACCATCGACAATGGCGGCGGCGGCGCAGCTACGGGTGGCGCGCGACGAAACGGCAGCTAGGGGAAGAGGCCGAGGCCAGGAGAAGGTGCAGGGGGACGCGAGCTCACAGCGATGCGGCATAATGGCTCGAGGGGGACGGGGCTGCTTGAGGTGGCGCGAATTCTGACGAGGACAACCACCGGACAGAGGCGGCGGGGATGGCGTCGATGGCGGGGCTGCGAGGCAACCGTGGGCTTGTCCTGGCACCGGGAGGACGAGGGCGATGAGGGGGAGCTTCTTGGCGCGGTTCTGGGCGTCAGGGAGGCGGCTAGCCACGGCCACGACGAGGCACGGCGGCGGCTGCGTCGGACGCCGAAGGAAAAAAGGGGGGGGAAACGAGCTCGAGGGAGAGGGAGAGGAATGGCCAGAGGGGGCCAGGGGAGAGGGACGGGGGTTGCCCTTATCCCCTCGCCCAACTGCCCTGGCGCCGTGGCGGCCAACGGCCGGAGCCGTGCGAGCTCGGCCATGGCGCGGGCGACACGGGGGAAGGGGAGCAGGTAGGGGAGGCCTCGGTGGGCTGGCATGTTGGTCCGTTGGGCCGGTCCGGCTGGCCGAGGCCCAGGGGGGAGGGGGGTCTTTTCCTTTTCTTTTTCTTTTTGTCTTCTGTTTTGTTTTATTCTTTTCTGTTTTGTTTTATGTTAGTTTCACTTTTAGATTAGCTTTATAAATTATAAAAGTAGTCCCTAATTTAGTGTGAATAAATATGCTACTGCCCCATTAAGCTTTGGGCAGAAGAAAAGTAGTTTGATATTTCATAAATTTAAAAATGCATTTAATTAATTGTTATTGTTGCTATTTAAATCATTTTAGTGCATTTAATTATTTTATAAAAATGTGGATTCTTCACCAATATTTCCTATACATTATTTGACACCTTTAGAACATTTTTGTTTTAACGTTTGAGAAATTTGAAATTTTGGCTTTGATTAAATTTTGAATTTGATATGGGTTTTAAACGAAGTGAGATTTAGCAACAGTAACAGTGGTGACATGGCATCATTAGCGTGGGATTACTGTAGCTTAATTGCATTGATCACTGTAGCATGGATCCAGGGCGTCACAACTCTCCCCTACTAACAAGAATTCTCGTCCCGAGAATTAAGAGGTAGAAGCAAAAATGGGGGAATCTGGTTACGAAATTCTAACGAGTCTTGTCGTTCTTGACTGTTCTCATTGAAGAGGTTGGTCCTTCTTGTTGATGTATCCATTACTCTGATTTAGGTCAATCGGATGGAGTCGTCATCCTTTCTGCGAGATCTTCATCGTCCTACGAATGCGACAAGAAGGGAAAACTCTTGAAAGAACGAATCTCCACAAAGTTGGGCATCTGACGGTGAACTCAAGGGGAAATACACGAAGTACACTACGAGTAGTATTTCAAAGAATCCACTGAGAGTAATATGCGATGGTACGAGAGTTTCAAACGGGTAGGCAATCATTCGATGCCTAATCAAAGATGGAAGGTTTCGGAGCAACGAATTAAATATTGCGTCTGATATTAGATCAGATCTTCCATTGGACGGTGGCTCGGGAATTTCTTATGAAGTCAAATGCAAAAGATACCTTGGAATCAAAGTGGTACAGGAGAGTCAGGTTTCGATCCTGTGGAAATATGGGTTATGGGCCCACCATGTGGATTAATAGTAGGAAGAGCGGTGACATCTTGCACGGTCATGTTAGCAAGACAAGTCAGAGGATAGTCTGTCAACTATGTCGGCAACAACATCGGTACCAAGGGCGGGGAACGAAGAGAACCATCTTCCTGCTCGTTGAAACGAGGCGGACCAATAGGCAAAGTTCTCGTCCACCGGCGGTTACCGAAATGTTAACAACAATAGTAACAGGATCTTACTGACAGACTTATTCACCGAGGTGTTTACCTAAGCAGAGAATTATTACTGCTTAGATCATATAATCTCAAGAAAGGTTAAATGGACCAAGGGAAAGGAAAATGTGATTATTAGATCAACCAGACCAATGGAAAGGAAAATGTGTTCATCACATTAAACAGAACAATGGAAAGGAAAATGTGGTTTTACTCAAGTCTTAGGAGTATATCTTTCCCAAGGAAAGAAAACAAAGCATGATATACATGACAGAATAGCAAGTAGATAACCATTTAGGTAAAAGGGGCGAGGAAAATCCATGACATGCCCATACAATGGAGTTTGAATAATTGATCAAGAAACAATTAGCATTGAGCTTACATTATTCCGTTTTATGATCGACATACCACATCCATGCTTCGGGACAGCAATGATATGGTTATCAGTTAAAGATCAGACTTTGGATACACAAAGGATCCATCGGGAACAACTTATAAAATAAGTCATTCAATTTCCTCATGGAAGAACGGCTAATCTTGCTGAACAAGATACTATAACCATAGGTCCACCCGCAAGGCATGCTATCCATGACATCACCTTACCGATTATACAGGGACCAAAACTTATAACCCTTGGAAAAAGTCCCAACCATCATACCTGACTGAGATTCAGATCTGGCTGAATAAACAGGTACTTCAGATGCTTGGTATTACAACAATGGGGATGCGAGATCCACGGAGGTGTGGATGTGGACGCGGTTACTTTTTATTGCGGGGAGGTGGGGTGTGGAGATACTCGATCCTTATCTGCGTGAAGACGAGACGGCAAACTCCACCCATCCACCGACCCACGAGCTAGGCAAAGAGTTTCACTATGCGCGCCATTGTCGCATGCATGGCACGGAGGGTCCATGCGTGGTTGGCTTCTCCCGTGGAGGGACACGCGTGACATGTACCGTACCGACGTATGCATGGACAGACTGACCAGGATGTGTTTAACAGTGGTGCCTCTCCACCTTGGGTAAGAACAACTGAGAGGTCACCATGAGCGATAGATCTGGGACTGACCACCGATCGACCAGAACTTATGGCACGTGGCCATGGATGGAGGTCTCTGCAAGACGGGACGCTGCTACGCGCGAAAAGGGTCAAGATCTCAGCGTCGGCTGCAGTATCAACTCCAGCAGGAACACACGGGATGTATCTGCATGCCGTCTTTAGTATAAGACGAAGATGTTCGGCATGCTCCTTCCTTATTCATGGAGTAAACCAGGATATCATCTAGTTAAACCACGACGAATTTATCGAGGTAACCCATGAATATATAGTTCATCACTAAACCAAGGAGAGGATGAGAAGGTGGCTGATGGACTCAGCGACAATTTATCGAGAATCCCAAACGGATAAATTTCCACAATTATGTGAACAAGGAGATGACATTTGTCAGCTCAAATGATATAATGTTGTACGATCGAGGAAAGACATACATCATTAATCATTGTTTGAAAAGTGCGTCCGAAATATGACCTTAGGCAGCAAGATCAATGTTAGAGTGACGATTCAATAACCAACAGCCTAAGAATGAACTGTCGTTCGCTAACCTCAAAGCAATAGGGTTGCTAGAAGTTAGAATCAAAGAAGTATCGTTTGATGGTGAGAAGTATCACTATGCTAAGAATTTCTAAGAGGTGGAGCAATCCTCACAACATTCTCGACACAAATGACAGTGATACTTCAGGGTAGAACATAACACAAGCTGGATAGCAAGTTGCATCCATACCATGGACAATTTGCGATGAAAGGAAATCAAGGAGGTTGTCGATGATAACAAAATCATCGAGGGCAAGGAAGGTATTTCTCATCAAGAACTCAGTTGACATCTCAGAAGAAGTCAAATTGCGGACGGTGATCACGACACCTTTTGTCAAGAGTTTTTAAGAGAATGTAACCTAACAGCGGTTGCGTCCAGTAGGGGAATGACAACGTGGAAGGTTACAGGAACAACAGATAAGATGCAAGCTCAATATCGAGGTTGCTTTTCAAGAAAAACAACATGATGTTGAAAGCTCGACGTGAGCAATGCTCACACTCTGGAGAATTTACGCACCAGATAAGGACGAGGTAGCACAGTCGAAGATAGCAAGACAAGGGTGTAGCCGATAGTCTAGGAATGACCAGATTGACTTTGATAATCCCAGTAACAACTACAAGGGGTATTGAATTGCAGGGTGGAACAAATTTTCCAATCGGTGTTCTCGGTTGACAACAATCCCAAAACCCGTGGAGTGATTAAGACAAGGAAGATTATTACCTCATCAAAGTTAATAAGATGTAGTGCAAAGGCGTGATATCCTCGAGATACCAGAGGGTAAAACTCGAAGGTAGAACAAGATAAAAGTAGAATCTGGGTCATTGACCTGCGGCAGCAGATACTTTAACCTTGTCAAAAATTGACGAGGCATCGGAATGAATTACCTTCGGATAAATTAATAAGGATAGTATGGTCGGAACCATAACTGCAATCGATCAAATTAAGGATACCGAAAGAATCATACGGATGAATAATTATTTTGCAAGGAGCTTACGAGACGGTCTACATCATTTCCATGGGCATGGACACAAGTTCAATGTCGACTCCCACTTCATCAATGTATAGCATTTCATTCATTTCTTGCTTTGGACGATGTTGTAGCGTTGGAAATTTATCTGGCGAACTCCATAAGAGTATGACCCGTGAACACTTTCGGGTTCGCACGGATTAGGGAGGGTATAGGTTCAACCCATCGAGGAATCTTAGGAACATATACCACAAGCTTCAAGAGCAATTAACACAAGCTCGAAGGTAGAGCATGGTTAGCAAAACAGAGGATACCATTTATCAAAGGCATTATGTATCAGGGGAAGAACTCACAACAATTTTGAATGTGAAGGATGCTAACGGTTAATAACCCAGCAATGGATCTGGCGGTCCACAGAGGACATGATGTGAGTATCGGTACTCAATCAGAGGAAGAAAGAGTGCAGAGGCATCGGATTCAAGAAACAGCTGAATAGTCTGATGCTTAAATACAAAGGAATTATGATTTCCAAAACCAAGGATCAAAAGCAGGCGCTCTGAGCAAGGATGGACAAGTTGAAAAGACTTAGTCGAACAAACAATAAAGGTTTGAATTGCCGAGAACCAACTCATGTCCGGAAGGACGTCTGAGCCGGAAAGATAATTTAAAAGGATTACCTGATGACTGCGTGCATACGCACACATTGAATCAATAGGCTCAAAATGGCAAAGACAAGGGATGTCAACGAAGACTACTAGACATATGGAATTAACCATAATGCAAGCAGGCAAGAATTTCAAGAGCAACAAGCTGCAGAGGATTTTCGAAAAATCGAAAAGCATTCCGAAGAATTTTGAGAGACATATGAACAATTGAGAAGAACGGATCCTTGATAAATGTGAGGAATTATCCGTAAGGCTTCCATGCGGAAAAGAACTACAAGGCAGTAAACTCAAAGGGTTATCGGGGCAAAGGAGAGTATTTCGGGGCCTCTTGTAACAACAAGAGCAACGAGAAAGGATTGTATGAATGACAAGTGTAATTAGTCATCCATAGGAACTTATCGGCGATAGGGAATTGCAACGCTGGTGATCACAAAGTCTCGAAAAACATCAAAAGGGTATCTTCAGAATCTTCTGACGAAGCAGGTGATCTTCTGGAAGGAGGGCGCTCCGGGAGAAAGTAGTTACGAGAACCTAATGTTAGATTTAGCAAAATCTTTAGCCCGAATGAGAAGAGAGATCAGAACCCAGAGTATAGACGAGGAATAAAAGATCCTAATACCACCCGATTGAGATGTGGGCCCGTAAGCCACAGCATCAGTGTTAGTAAAAGCTTTTCAATGACTGGACTCAACTTCGGCCAAGGAGTTGGAAAGGGGGCTACCTACAGGCAGTCGGCTCTGATACCAACTTGTGACGCCCCATTTTCTTGTCCGTACGCTAATCATGCACACAAGGCGTACGACCAAGATTAGGGACTCACTGATTGATACCACAACACGAAAAAAGACACAAATACAAAGTCATACAGCTTCATAATACAAGCCAGGGGCCTCGAGGGCTCGAATACAAAGCTCGACATAAACACGAGTCAGCGGAAGCAAATATATCTGAGCACAGACATAAGTTAGACAAGTTTGCCTTAAGAAGGCTAGCACAAACATAAACAGCGGATCGAAAGAGGCGAGGCCTCCTGCCTGGGAACCTCCTAACTACTCCTGGACGTCGGAGAAGTCTACGTCGTAGTACGCTCCATCCTGCTGGTAGGGGCCTCCATCGGGGTAGTAGTAGTCGACGTCTCCAGCGTAGTCCAAATCCTGGGCTCCTTCAACTGAACGCAGCAACGTATCGAGGGGAAAAGAGAAAGGCATAGCAGCATGAGTACTCATCCAAAGTACTCGCAAGTCTTACATCAGAGCTATGCTAGATATGCATCATTATCAAGGGAAGGGGTTATATCTGGACTGACTGCAGCAAGCAAGAATAGGGTGAAGGCCTAGTCCTATCGAAGACTAGCATCTTCAACATCTTGCAGCATGAGAAGAGAGTAGACCTGCAGCTCATATATAGTCATATTGTTGTAACAATTTTAATTAAGTAAACACGCCCAGAGATCCTTCCTCGACTCCCTGCGAGGAAGTAATCTCGGAGCCACAATTCATTTTAATTAGTTTATGATTATAGTTGTAGTAGGTCAAAGCACAACTCCAAGTCGTCCTGTTACCGTGGACACGGCTATTCGAATAGTTTACTTCCCTGCAGGGGTGCACCACATTACCCAACACGCTCGATAAGCTCCGGCCGGATACAATTTTCTGGTCATACCCGGCCTCGGCCGATCGACACGACGTAGTCCTACCTAGGCTCAACAGAGAGGCCAGCACGCCGGTCTATATCCTAATGGCTCAGGGTCTTGGGCCATCGCCCTCGCCATCCTGCACGTTACGCCCTCGGCCGGGACCAGTCCTAGCACGCCTTCCGTCAAGGTCCCTATGTTCCAGACCACCCGGGCGCGAGTCGAATCTCGTGGCATCTGAAGAGCTTTCGGGAGAATGTACGGCGTAGAGCAGCCCATACTGATTACCCCGCGTGGTGGTTAGTGCGTATTAGGCCAATGACCTAACTCAGATCAAGTACCCAACCCATTAGCAATTTATTAGTGATCAATAACACTCGGGTGCCTTCCGGCGCACCCCACCAAGTCTTCGGATGCCTTGCGGCGCATCCCACCAAATCTTCGGATGCCTTGCGGCGCATCCCACCAAACCCTTATCACACGGGTACCCTTGGGGCCGACCCGTCTCAGAACTGTCGGGAACTCAGGTCCACCTCAACCAGGGTGGTACCGCCTGTCCCTCCAGTCCCGTCTTTCACATGTAATAAATGCCAAGTCGAAGTAACTGTGTGGTTATACACCAAGTGGATATCCGAGGAATCACCCTCGATGGATCCCACTCGAGGTATGTGTATGGCAAGAGTCGCTATCGATAAATGGGAAGGAGGAATCACCCTCGATACCCACGATCGATTAGCTACACTACAGAATTAACATCCGGAGTGCTAGTGAGGTATCACCCTCTACACTCGATGGTAGCTCTGCAGTGCCATACTAAAGGGGTGTCCGGTGATGTGAGGGGTCTAGCTCGTCGGTCAGTTGACCGAGTCTTCGGGTCTTCGAGTCGTCGAGTCGTCGATAAACAAGCAGGGCCAACTGGGACTAAGGGGTCTCAGGGGGTTCTCTGATCAACCTATACTAAGCAGTTGATATGATTGCAGGTAAGTAACAGTTCATCAAAATCAGGCTATGCATCAGAATAGGAGCTATCTAATACAGTAGCAAAATTCTAATGCAAGAATGAGAGGGAAAGGAATAGGTGATATCGGAATGTTCAAGGGGGGTTTGCTTGCCTTGCTGCTCTGCGGCAAAAGGCTGGTCGTCGGCGGCGTAGTCGTACTCGGCAGTATCATCGGTAGTCTCATCGTCTATCGAGAGAGAAGGAGGGGGAAGAAACAGTAAATATAGAGCAGACAATCGTAACACAAGGTATGACATGACGATACGCAGTGCCAGGTGTGTCCTAACGCAGTGTTACACGATACCGAGAAAAGGGGGAACCCATCCGGGAAAGTTTTCCCGGTTCCAGACATTTGTCAGACGGATGACCGGAGGGGAACGGTTGCAGGTCTGCGGTGTTCGAGGCATGGGACAGCTAGGATGCAGTGCAGGGTTGCCTAAAATCATGTTTAAACCATCTTAGCTATCTTAGGATTAAAGTTGGAATTAATAGTCGGTAGTTATGCACTATTCATCTATCGGAAATAGGCGAAAAGTTGCGGGTTCACCTACGTAGAGGGTCCCGACATGGAAACAGGTTGCACGGTTAGATTCGTGGGATTTTTCTGAGCAACTTTCATATATAAATTATTTTCACCTGAGCTACGGTTTATTTTCTATTAATTTTCTAAGTTTAAATCATTTTCTAGAATTTCCTGGATTATTTTTATTCGAATTATCCCAAACATTATCCAAAACAGTGCTTATACCTTTTTATACACAGCAGCAGCTAGCCACAGTGTATGACAGGTGGGGCCAGTCAACTGCTGACGCAGCAGTTGACTGGTCAACCTTTGACTGGTCAGCGGGTCCAGTGGGACCCGCATGTCAGTGACACTGGGTCATTTAACAGTTTTTGTTTATATTCTAACAGAATTAGTTAGTGGCCTGGGGCCCACAGTCAGTCAGTGTTAGGGTGATTTAATTAGTACTAATTAGGGGTTAGGCTAATGCTAATGACGGCCACGTCAGCGCCATCAACGCCGGCGAGGCCGAGCGCCGGCGACGACCGTCCGGTCGATTCCGGCGACCATTTGAGACGCGGATTGGTCCTACGTGACCGTGAGGATGCGCCGCGTCGATGGGTGGCGACGGCAGGCACGGTGGTGCCCGGGAGCGAGCACACCATCGACAATGGCGGCGGCGGCGCAGCTACGGGTGGCGCGCGACGAAACGGCAGCTAGGGGAAGGGGCCGAGGCCAGGAGAAGGTGCAGGGGGACGCGAGCTCACAGCGATGCGGCAGAGTGGCTCGAGGGGGACGGGGCTGCTCGAGGTGGCGCGAATTCCGACGAGGACGACCACCGGACAGAGGCGGCGGGGATGCCGTCGATGGCGGGGCTGCGAAGCAACCGTGGGCTTGTCCTGGCACCGGGAGGACGAGGGCGACGAGGGGGAGCTTCCTGGCGCGGTTCTGGGCGTCAGGGAGGCGGCTAGCCACGGCCACGACGAGGCACGGCGGCGGCTGCGTCGGACGCCGAAGGAAAAAAGGGGGGGGAACGAGCTCGAGGGAGAGGGAGAGGAATGGCCAGAGGGGGCCAGGGGAGAGGGACGGGGGTTGCCCTTATCCCCTCGCCCAACTGCCCTGGCGCCGTGGCGGCCAACGGCCGGAGCCGTGCGAGCTCGGCCATGGCGCAGGCGACACGGGGGAAGGGGAGCAGGTAGGGGAGGCCTCGGTGGGCTGTCCTGTTGGTCCGTTGGGCCGGTCCGGCTGGCCGAGGCCCAGGGGGAGGGGGGTCTTTTCTTTTTCTTTTTCTTTTTGTCTTCTGTTTTGTTTTATTCTTTTCTGTTTTGTTTTATGTTAGTTTCACTTTTATATTAGCTTTATAAATTATAAAAGTAGTTCCTAATTTAGTGTGAATAAATATGCTACTGCCCCATTAAGTTTTGGGCAGAATAAAAGTAGTTTGATATTTCATAAATTTAAAAAGGCATTTAATTAATTGTTATTGCTGCTATTTAGATCATTTCAGTGCATTTAATTATTTTATAAAAATGTGGATTCTTCACCAATATTTCCTATACATTATTTGACACCTTTAGAACATTTTTGTTTTAACGTTTGAGAAATTTGAAATTTTGGCTTTGATTTAAATTTTGAATTTGATATGGGTTTTAAACGAAGTGAGATTTAGCAACAGTAACAGTGGTGACATGGCACCATTAGCGTGGGATTACTGTAGCTTAATTGCATTGATCACTGTAGCATGGATCCAGGGCGTCACAACTTCCTCCCCCGGCGGAGGCGGACGCCATTTTGCTCGCGATGCTTGCGCGCAGTGCGCGGGAGGAGGAAGCGGAGCAGTAACGCCACCGGAGGGAGGAGGAGACCGACACCATGCTCTACGAGCAGGGACTCGCATCGGCCCTCGCGTTCAGCGACAAGGAGGAGGAGTGGCGCCGCGAGGCCGCTGAGCAGGAGCGGATCTTCGTCGACCTCACCTCCAACACCGACTCCGATTAAGCGCCGCCGCTGGTCAGCTACCGCACCTTACGAGCTCCGGTGAGCTCCATTTTGTCTAGTTCTAGGGTAGCGTAGCTCCGGCGAGCTTTTTATGTATCTATATCTATGCTTTGTACGAACGATCTGCCCTTTGTACGAATGATCTATGTTCCGACGAGCTTTTGCGTTATGTAATTTGTCACGCGAAACTTGTTTTTTAAATTTTACAGTTCTGGATACGATTTCTGCGCTTTGACGCGACGATTTTGAGGCCGTATAGACCCACTCCGTAAACCGCAGAACAGGGGTGTGGAGTATATCGTTCGGTGCTGTTCTCTTCGCTCCCTTATCTCCCTCGCTCACTTGCACGCCGTCCCCACGCTGGCCGCGCCGCCCATGGTGATCGAAGCCGCGCGGCTCTCCCCTTCCCTCGCCGCCGCCGCCTTCCTCGGCCGCCGCTCTGCTCCCACCCCCCCTTTTCTCCGCCGCCTATGCCTCCTCCTCCCCCGCCGCTCCCTTATCGCCAGCGCCAGCACCTCCTCCTCCCCCGCCTCCTCGGGCGGGGACGGCCGCGTCGTCGCCCTCTCCTCGTCGGAGCTCCGCAAGCGCCGTAGCTCGACATCCTCCACACCCGCGCCCGGAGAGGACGATAAGCTGCGCTCGCTTCGTCGCCTCTTCACGCGCCCGGACATTGCAATCGACGCCTACATCGTTCCCTCCCAGGATGCCCACCAGGTTCACCACCTCTATCAATGCTGCAAATGAGTGATATCATTTCCCTGATTCGGTTAGTCGATAGTGGAGAAATGATGCACGCGTGTGGCCGCGTTGATAAGACAATTAGTGTAGGTGTTGTAACTCCGCGCCATTCAGGCACGGATGATCCTGAGTGAATAGTTTATTTCTATATATGTGGTGCTAACCATGTGCCAGTCGTGGAGCTTACCGGATCTCTTTGTTCACGCGACTCTCGGTGATTAATAGTAGTGAGTATCGACCTATCAGTTGAAAATTTGAAACATATACTGATCGAGCGTTTGATATCTCAGGCTCGTTAGTCGATATGAAAATTTGAAACATATTCTGTGGACTGCTTTTGATATGACGGCCTTCTGGTAATAGGCATCAGCTAGAGCAATCGCTTTTATGCACGGGGCGCATGCACATCCATATATACTTGATACACCCAGCGTATTAGTGAAATCAGCCATGTACTTGGCGTGTGGAACTGGGAAGTGGCATTGAGCTACAGCTGCAGAACATCATGATCAGTGTAAATACACATAAGAGCACAATACCATATTATGCAGTGTCTCCACAGTTTGTTGAACTGGTGAAGCTAATAGTGCTGTGTAGTGTTCAGAATATCATCAGTTTATTCTTGCATCAATGATGCTGCATGCTCCCTGACTCCTCCTTGTTCGTTTCTTTTTATTTCAGAGTGAGTTCATCGCGGAATGCTTCATGAGACGTGCCTACCTGACTGGGTTTACCGGCAGTGCTGGTACAGCCGTGGTTACAAAAAATAATGCTGCTTTTTGGACCGATGGCCGGTATTTTCTCCAGGTACTTCATTCCGATGATGCAATTTTTAATTCTTCAGCACACATGGTTTGGATGCGGCTAACACTTCATGTTTTGTTTTCTGTTGAGCAGGCTGAAAAGGAATTAGGCCATGACTGGACACTAATGCGGAGTGGAAATCATGGTGTTCCAACCACTATTGAGTGGTTGAATGATGTCTTACCATCTGGTTGTCGAGTTGGTATTGACCCGGTGAGCTTTTGTGTTGTTCTGTGCTCCCTCTTTCTCCATGGCCTGCTGACCATAACTGCCCTTACTAAAACCTGTGAAATGATAGTTTTACCTGCATAAGAATCTACATAATCGTTAAATTTACTCTACCTTTTATGAATATATGCTTTCTGTCATGCCAATTGATGATATCATTTAGTAGTACTCCCTCCGTCCGGAAATACTTGTCGGAGACATGGATGTATCTAGACGTATTTTAGTTCTAGATGCATCCATTTTTATTCATTTCTCCGACAAGTATTTCCGAACGGAGGGAGTAGTTTTATTTTATTTTAGAGGGTTGTTTTCATGCTGTCTTTGGAGTTATAATTCTTACTTGTTAGATAAAACGGGAGACACATATTTTTACATGGAAAACCCTCGTGGGAAAAAACTTCGGACGCATTAAGATGTAATCTCACTATTATGGAGGAGTTTACAAGCACGAGATGACATGCCGTCTTTAGGTGCGACTGCATGGGGGTATATATAGATGGCAGTATACAAAAGTCTTGGAGGATAAGAAAACGAGTTATACTTGTACGTGTCGACGTCAACCCAAAGCCCTACACCGCTCCTATTATGTTTAACATGAGACGATGCCATGTCCAAATGGTAGTAGAATTCAGATCACAATTTATCATTACCTGACCATTACATTAAGAAGTGATTCAAGGATGTCATAAGTGAGGTCATGATTTGATCAGCTGGAATTGCAATATCATATCTTACCTGTATATTCGCTTGTCTTCTTTCGGGTACGTACAAGACGCTATGCTGAAATTTTGATTAAGGCTTAGGCGTGTTTCATGACATATACATTTTACAATTACCCCCCATTAATTATTTGATTTGTTGATGACTCGGCACTTTGTTTATGTTGTTATATTCTTAGCCTAATCCTCTATTCTTTGTTTGCTTGAAGAATGCAGTTCCTTTTCTCATCTGATGCTGCTGAGGAATTGAAGGCTGCTATTTCTGACAAGAATCATGAGTTAGTTTTTATTAGAGATTTTAACCTTGTTGATGAGATATGGGGAGAATCAAGGCCAGTACCCCCAAAAGAACCTACCAGGGTGCATGCCATCAAACATGCTGGTGTTGACGTGGCATCAAAGTTGTCCTTTGTTAGATCACAGCTTGATGAAAATGCGTGTGACGCTGTGGTGATTTCAATGCTTGATGAGGTCGCATGGCTGTTAAACATGGTAAGATTTAGCTTTCACCATTCCTTTGACATGGTATGCTGGTTATGAGCATCCTGCAGTTTAAGCAAACTCATGTATGGATTACTTCTGAACCTGAAACTCTCCATTTTTATTTTCTCTTATATGTAATAATTTCGCTTCCAATCCCTTGAATGATATATGCGTGTTATAGACAGCTACTTCAAATGCTTGGTTCAAAAGCATCGCATGATTTTGTACTGTTACTAGTCATGCAATTTTTTGTTTTCCAATTTTATTAGTATACGTGCTTTGATAACTAATGCTTAGTACAGGCCTATAGACTGTTCTACTTACCACTTCGTACTCCCTTTTTGGCATTATAATAATATGTTTTTTATTGCTTTGATAATCGTGGTTGCATGATAATCTACAACATTCTGCATTTTTCAAAGACTTATTAGGCAATGAGTAATTCCTGATGTTTTAACAGTACAACATCTGATGACAACTGAAAAGTACAAGGACGTTTGTACTTTTTAACCCTGTTAAATATTGTTGCGTTTTATTTAATAGACTTTCCACAAAACTGATGGTTCACACCACTATTAAATGCAGAGAGGAAGTGATGTTCCACATTCACCTGTATTCTACAGTTACTTGCTTGTGGAGATGAGCACTGCTACATTATTTGTAGATAGCAACAAAGTATCTGAAGAGGTATTGGAGCACCTCAAGAAAGCTGGAGTAAAGTTAAAATCATATGAAGCAATTTTATCTGATGTAGAAAGGTAAATTTTACCAAAGAATATTTTACATAGTTTGGTGTCTGGCTTTGAATGTGCAGTTCTTTACTGTATCTTCGTATCAATGCAGTCTATGCAATTTACTTAGATTTGTTTGTCAACTCTTTCAAAATTTGGAAACAGTGTGATCTGATTATTCTAATTAGTTTGTAATTCATCTGCATGGAAGTCAATCAAGATTTTAATACAGCCTTAAGGCGAATGAAGTGTGGAACATTCAAGATTTACTGCAAAGCCCTGTACTCTATTTCGGACCGAGGTTTTCTATTTTCCTGCCAAATACTGAAAATATGAAATACCACGTTTGGATTATGTGAATTACAAACTTATGAGCTTCATAACTGTTAAGCTTCATGCACTAGCCAACGCAACCAAAAGTCCAAACTTATGGAAAGGGCTAGGCAATCCACATATACACTTCAACACCCCCTCTCACGTGTGACGCGGAAAGGCTCAAGAGGCCTATACGTGGACAAAGGGGGGCAACAACAATTTTTTAGATAAACTGCGAGCCAGGACTCGAACTCAAGACCTTAGCTTCGATACCATGTTAAGACTTTTGGTTGCGTTGGTTAGTGCATGAAGCTTAACATGGTATCAGAGCCCAAGGTCTTGAGTTCAAGTCCTGGCTTTCGCAATTTATCCAAAAATTGCTGCCCCCCTTTGTCCACGTATAGGCCTCTTGAGCCATACCTCTGAGTCTATCCACGTGTTGACTTTCCCCGTCATACGTGAGAGGGGGTGTTGAAGTGTATATGTGGATTGCCAAGCCCTTTCCATCAGTTCGGACTTTTGGTTGCGTTGGCTAGTGCATGAAGCTTAACAATAATTTCCACCATGTGTTCCACCAGCTGCATACATCTTCAGACCCTATTCAGGAAAAACAACAATTATCTTTTGAGAAGTAAGACCTACATGTACTTAATTTGGCACGGGACCACCTGAAGTCTCTGTTCTCATCAGCTAACGCCTACATTGCTTTTGACAGCCTGTTTGGAATGGTTAATGAGTATTTCACCAAAAAGACATGCTTTCGCCTTCTTCCTGATTTTGATCATGATGGCACCTTCTCGCTTTATTATTTTAGTTAGATGAGATTCACATTTATTTGATTTGACACTTATCAACTCAATTGTTAGTTTTGGCCAAACAAATACATATTTTTGAAGTTTCGATCATAACAGTTTGTAAGTTATAGCCTGTTAAATAACGGGGGTTCTGTTATGTCCATCACATTCAAATAACCTATGTAATCACATCCCTGCCTCAAAGGTGAGTCAAACTCATGAATACATTAATTTAGTAAGATGCAGAAGTATAGTTAGAAACATATTTATCTATGAATCTCTAATCATGTAAAGAAATATCCAAGGAGAAAAACAACAATTATATTGTGGTGTTGTACATGTCTTGTATGTACCTACTGGATTTGTGTTGTTTATTGGTTGAACTATTGAACATGTGTTTGAGAATCCGTATATTGGAAAAGCAATTAGCCACTATTTGGTTATGATAGTGCAAGAAGTAAGAACTTCTTCTGTAATTTTATCTCACTTATTTCTAGTCTGCTGAAGGAAAACTAAAAATTAGAAGGAGTGAAAGATCGAGGTTTATCTAGAGCAGAAGGCAAGTACCAACCAGTATAAAAACAAGCACACAGCATGAAGTAGAAGGTAAAGGGTAGGGAAATGAAGACACCATATATAGTTCCCGAAGTTCAAGTTGTTGGCAATGTCTTCGTCTGGAGAGGCTGAGCTCGATGCTATGAAACCACTTAGGTTTTACCTTGTTCTCCTTGAGCTAAGTCCACGAGGAACTTGCCCGATCACTCATGGTGGATATTGAGGTGATCCCTGGACCTGTACAGACTTTGCTTGAGGCGGATCCACACGATGGAAGCTCTCGATCGACGCCTAGCCGTCTAGGAGATGCCAAATCTCCAAGAGTAACTAGCAAGATACCTAGGCTCGAAGATGCTCAATCAAATCTCAACTGTTCTCTCTCAATGGTTTTCCTCTCTTAAGACGGGGCTCAAGAACATAGAGGAATGGGCACACGAAGTATGAGAGTGTAATAACTGCACTGGGGGTCCACCTGAGCCCATAGGGGTTCGGTTCCTTTTAGAGGCACACTCAGAAAACTAGCCATTTTGCTTCAAGATTCACAACACGGCAGTACTGGGATCCTAACCGGACACTGCTGGATCTTCAGACAATGGATAGATCTGTGGCACTAGGCGCACAACGGAAAGGTGTGTCAAAAACAGAGGCGCAACACGGGAACATCACCTTCCTAGCTGGATTCACAGACCGCGGAACCAGAAGCACTACACCAAAAATAACCTGCCTTCCAGAGCCTCATCTTGACAACACCGATGGCTGAACCAGAAATACCTGGCGTGAGGAACTAGACAGCGAAAGAAAAAGGGGCGCAGCAAAGGCAATGTTAGGAATATGCAACTTGTATTATTAGGAGGCCAAAGCCAACATATATACACATACATGAGGATGCCAAAAGGTTACAGGAGTATGCCAAGAGACTAGAATGCAAAAGGCCAAAAGACATCACTAATATAACTCTTAACTCCCCCCCCCCCCCCTCAAACTCATGGTGGATCCACAACACTGAGTTTGGAAAGGTGAAATCCATGTTGCGCTCTAGTCTGGGCCTTCGTGAAGAAGTCTGCTAGCTGTAACTCAGAAGGCACATACTGAAGAGCAACAACATGATCCTGCACAGCAACGCGCACATAAGAAGCATCAACACCAATATGCTTGGTAACCTCATGCTTTACGGGATCCCGCGCAATACTGATAGCGCCTGTACTGTCTGACAAGAGGGTGGTAGGTGTAGTAACAGAAACACCAAAATCCTCCCGTAACCATCGTAACCAAGTCACCTCTGCCGTCAGAAGAGACATAGCTCGCAACTCAGCCTCTGCACTCGAACGGGAAATTGCAGTCTGTTTCTTCATCTTCCAGGCAATGAGAGAACCACCAAGAAAAACATAGTAAGCAGAAAGTGAACGGCGATCCATAGGATCACTAGCCCACGTAGCATCCGAATAGGACTGGAGCTGTAACGAGCTGGAGCGGGGAAAGAAGAGACGGTGAGAGATCGTGCCACGAAGATATCGTAGAACATGAAGAAGGTGACTATAGTGTACCGAAGTGGGAGAAGAAACAAACTGACTGAGGATATGGACAGGATAGGAGATATCTGGATGAGTGACAGCGAGATAGACAAGACTCCCAACAAGATGATGATAACGTGTCGGATCAGACAAGGGCTCACCATCTGAAGCGCGAAGGTGAACATTGAGCTCCATAGGAGTCTCAACAGTGCGCTCATCACTAAGAGCCGCACGAGTAAGAAGATCCTGGATATACTTTTCTTGGGAAATAAAAAAGCCATCAGAGGTGGAGGAAACCTCAATCCCAAGAAAGTAACGGAGAGGACCAAGGTCGGACATAAGAAACTGCTCACTGAGACGGGCCTTGGCAAAGGCAATGTACTCAGGGTCGTCGCCAGTGATGATCATGTCATCAACATATAGAAGAAGAGTTCGCCCACGAGTTGAAAGGTGGACAAACAGCGACGGATCATGAGCACTCGCTGAAAAACCAACGGCGGTCACCACAGAGGCAAAACGCTCAAACCAGGCACGAGGGGCTTGCTTAAGGCCATAAAGAGAGCGACGAAGACGGCATACCATGCCATCAGGAACAGAATACCCGGGTGGTGGCTGCATATAAACCTCCTCACGCAACTCACCATTAAAAAAAGGCATTCTTAACATCAAGCTGAGAAACAGACCAATGGCGACTATTGGCCACAGCAAGAAGTGTGCGGATAGTGGTCATATGGGCCACATGAGCAAATGTCTCATCGTATTCACGACCATGATCCTGCTGAAAGCCACGAGCCACAAGACGTGCTTTGTAACGCTCAAGAGAATCATCGGAGCGAGTCTTAACCTTGTAGACCCACTTACAAGTGATGGGACAAACACCAGGAGGAAGAGAAACAAGATCCCACGTGCCGGTGCGCTCAAGAGCAGCAAGCTCCTCCGCCATCGCAAACTGCCATTCAGGATGAACAACAACATCGCGATAAGAGGCAGGCTCAAGTACAACCGAAAGACCATATCGACTAGGAGAGTAGCGGTCAGGGGGAGGGCGAGGCCGAGCCCGAAGACCATATGTCGGCTGGGATGAGGAGAACGACGCACCAGAAGTAGATGGCACGTCAGTGGATTTATCCACAGCACGTGGACGACGAGTATAATGGAAAGGAAAGGAGGGAAGAGGTGGAATCACTGGAGGTGGACACAGGGAATGTATCGGTGATGAAGATGGAGAAGGGGAAGGTATCGGTGATGAAGGTGAAGAAGGGGAAGGTATCGGTGATGAAGGTGGAGAGTCATGCGATGAGGGAGGAGAAGAATCTGTAGGAGAGGACGGCGTCGGATCTGCAACAGCAGGACGAGGAATAGAAATACTGGGCACAAAGGGAGGTGTATTCGGAAACGTAAGAAAAGAGATGTCCTCCCCTGAAAAAGCCGAGGAGGATGGACGCGGGTAGAAGGGATGAGACTCATCAAAAGTCACATCCCGGGAAATACGCATCTGGCGACCGACAGGATCCCAACACCGATAGCCCTTATGCTCATCACTGTATCCGAGAAAGACACACTCAACAGACTGAGCGGTCAGTTTGGTGCGTTCACGAGGGGCAAGCAAAACATAACAAACGCAACCAAACAAACGAAGCGCCGAATAATCAGGAGTCGCTGAAGAATGACCAACACGGGCTAGTAGAGGCGGTGCAGCTGTCGAAGGAGTCGACGTAGAGTGGCCAGCAAAACCGGCAGAAGTCGCAAAAGGTGTCGAAGTAGAGCGACAACCACCAACTCCAAGCGGGTGAGCACCAAGCACCGAGGGAAGGCGCATGTGTGAGACGGGATCAATATACGGAATACCGTCGGAAAACACCGGGCAGCGAGGGAGAGGCATACCCGACGAAAGCATTGTACCTTTTTTTCACTTTTCTTTTCTCTTTTTTCTCTCTTTTTTTGGACAATCTTTTTTTTTTTAGGGAAGCAGCAGTAGCCGAATTGTCAGGCCACAACAACAGCCCACCAGCAGCCCAAGCAAGCAGATTGATCGGATCGAAGCACACACGCACGCACGCAGGTGGAACGGGAGCGCCCGACTGTTGGAGTCGAGCGAACGCGCTGACCAGGGCGTTCCTGCCTGCCGAGACGACGCGGGTGAAGCGCGCCTGATCCGGAGGCGAATAGCAGCAGCGGACGGCGGCGGCCGGAAGCGGAGGCGACCGGCAGCAGCGGACGGCGACGGGAAGCGGCGGTCTGATCCGGACGGCGGCGGGAAGCGGCGGCCCGATCCGGAGGCGATCAACAGAAACGGGCGACGACGGGAAGCGGCGGCCAGAAGCGGAGGCGGCCGGCGGCGGGAAGCGGAGGCGGCCGGCGGCGGGAAGCGGCGGCCGTAAGCGGGTGAGGCGCGGCCTGATCCGGAGGCAGCCGGCAGCAGCGACCGGCGCCGGAAACGGGTGAGACGCGGCTTGATCCATAGGCGGCCGGCAGCAGGCGTCTTGGATAGGAGACGGGAGTGCTCGGGCTCTTGCGGGAGACCTGCAGCGTGGCTCGATCTGGGAGAGCACGGCGAACGCAGACAGGCGCGTGGACCGGGAGATCGGAGCGGTTTGGCAGGGCAACAACGGCGGTGAGTTGAGCAATCGGCCGGAGACAGAGAGGAACAACGACGGCCGACGCAGGAATTTTGATCGGAGAGCACGAGTTGCGCGTGCGAAAAAAAACCTAGGGCTCTAATACCATGTTAGGAATATGCAACTTGTATTATTAGGAGGCCAAAGCCAACATATGTACACATACATGAGGATGCCAAAAGGCTACAGGAGTATGCCAAGAGACTAGAATGCAAAAGGCCAAAAGACATCACTAATATAACTCTTTACAGGCACAACATAGGCTCATCCCGGCAACGCCGATATCCTAACTGCAACCGCCGATCTTCGAAAAGAGCGAACACTTAGGGCAACCCCAAACGGTTCGGTTCCTAAATCCCGATAAAGAAGCTAAGCGCAGTGACGCCGATTTCACAACCGGATACACCAGACTCGATGAACTACACCCCGAGTACACAGCCAAAGCTGAGACTGAGATGCGCTCAAAGAGATTTCAAAGGATATGCTGTGTATCTGGAGTACGCCCCGAAGACACAGCTAGAACTGAAGACTCATACGCCTCCGTGATGCCGATCTCGGAACCGGTGTAACCGAACATAGCTAATGCATCTCAAAGAGATTTCAAAGGATATGCTGTGTATCTGGTTGGGTTCTAACTGACCATCAGCAAGCTTCATCCATTAACCGCAATATTCAACCCCTCTTAATAGTACGGTTTGCCCTAAAGTCAAAGTGACTCACTGAGGCACTAAAAGCTATAGAATCTCCACCAAGTCTTCAAGAGGCAAACTATGTCTTCAGTGTTCCAACAGTTTTAGGGGTCGGTCACCCATAGGTTAAACCAACATCCTTTGGGACTATGCACCTGTGTACACTCACTAAACACATTAGTCCGTTAATCGTTTGTCATTAATCATCAAAATCCACTAGGGGGTACTAGATGCACTTTCAAGTGGATAATTGTAAATGGTTAACTACTTGTTTTATTCCAGTTACCTCTTCCCTGTTCCTTTGTATTGTCTAAACCGGGGAGTGGTTTTTCTTCTGTAGGTTGGCAGAAAAGGGTGCAAAACTATGGTTGGATTCTTCAAGTGTGAATGCTGCCATAGTCAGTGTATTTAGATCTGGTTGTGACAGATACATGAAAAAGGGAGGAAAGACGAGGAGACAAATTGGCAAAGAAGCATCTTCAGATGATCCGACCACCAAAAACCGTGGTGTTCAGAATATGGCGTTAAACGGTCTGTTCAAAGTTTCGCCAGTCACCCTTGCCAAATCAGTTAAAAATGAGGCAGAAATTAGAGGAATGAAGAACTCACATCTAAGGTATTGTTTCAGCATACTTACAAATTTAGGGTTTTCCTGTGTTGAAAACTATTCTAAGAAAATATAAAATGCCAATTTGTAGAATTGATGGTAGTGAAACATATGCTGTTGTATTCTACCGTAGCAAATGCACAGAAAAGGTTTCATGGATATGATGGCTTCTTAATAAACATGTCTTTTGATGTTTCTGACGTATCACAATAATCGCTTCGATAGCTTTTATCTTTGTACTGATGTAGAGGCAGTAGTGTGACCAATACTCACTTCATTTCTGTTCTCTCCTAATGAGAACATAAAAAGAGAAACTTTACTTACAATATTCAGCAGACACCATCTTTTTTCTGCATCAGCATTTCTGTTAATCCCTTTTTTCTTAATGTTCATTTCTGTTAATCCTGGGCCATCTGACCCAAGCATTGCCTTCACTGCTGCATAATACACTTGCAGAGATGCTGCTGCTTTAGCAGAATTCTGGTGCTGGATAGAGGAGGAAGTTCATAATAATGTGGCTCTTACAGAAGTGCAAGTTGCAGAAAATCTTCTTGAATTTCGCCGAAAGCAAGATGGTTTTATAGAGACAAGCTTCGACACTATTAGTGGTATATTTCCACATTTTTCCGTCAGTAGCAAAATGTCCTCGGATTACTCAACTAATTTGTTGAGTTTTATGTGTTGCTATGGTGTTTCCTCTGATTTCTGTTCTGTGTCTGGATTCATTGTGTCGAAAGAAGGCTTTGGATGATTATTGTTCATTTGTGCTTAGTCCTTGATGACAGGATACTGGGTAGGGTGATGCAGTATCTTTTTACTTATGTGGGTGGCCTTTTGGCACTGGGATGAGTCCTTCCACCCAAATTTAACCTATTTAAGAAAAAAAGTTCCCCTCCTTCTGTTGTATTAAGGACTACTACTTTGACGGTATGCTTCAGTATGAATATTGGTTGTATGTACTTTGTCGCTTTAGTATGATATTCGTGTTTGCTATGGTACTTAAGCTTGATTGTCACGCGAAATAGGGATGAAAGGACACATCTGGTTCTTGATGACACCCTTGACCCTTCCATGTCTTCCAGTCTGCAAGTGTGATATCCCCACTATTGAGAGACCAGAATTCTTGACTTTTTTTACCCATTAATCTTTTTTTTACATGCAGGTTATGGTGCAAATGGTGCTATAATACACTACAGACCAACTCCAGATAGCTGCAGTTCTGTTGGAAGCGACAATCTCTTTTTGTTAGATAGTGGTGCTCAATATGTTGATGGGACGACTGACATTACAAGGACAGTTCATTTTGGTGAGCCTTCCCCGAGGCAGAAGGAATGCTTCACAAGGGTTTTGCAGGTGCGTAATTTCTCTTAGACTACACGTCTCAGCAACAGTGAGCTATTTTATGTATTTTTTCTGTACTTGAGTAGTAGATCTTTTTTTGAGGAATGAATAGTACAGTATTTGTTCACTTCTTTGTTCTCAATACCTTATGAAAGTAATGGAGTTTGTTGGTACAGGGCCATATAGCTCTAGATCAGACAGTATTTCCAGAAAGAACTCCAGGTTTTGTGCTAGATGTTCTGGCACGATCATCTCTCTGGAAGATTGGGCTTGATTACAGACACGGTACCTTCTCTAAGCACACAAATCTCTGCCCCTGAATCATCTATATGCCAACTATTGGTTTGACTGGTCTTGTAAATGGAATGCAAGTAAGTTGTGCAGCATGTTTGTCCCTGGTTCAGGCACAGGTCATGGAGTTGGAGCTGCACTTAACGTCCATGAGGGCCCGCAGAGCATAAGCTATCGATATGGAAACTTGACAGCTTTACAGAAGGGCATGATTGTAAGCAATGAACCTGGTTATTATGAAGACAATTCATTTGGCATCCGTATCGAGGTTAGTTTTCCTATTCGGCGCTCATGTCTATCTTCGATATTTTCTGTGCTAGATTGTTCAGTTGAAAGTTGGAGCTGCAAGTAGTTATTTATACTTTTGAACCTTGCAGAATCTGCTTCTGGTGAAGGAGGTTAATTTAGCCAATTCTTTTGGCGGCATCTCATACCTTGGCTTTGAGAAACTTACCTTTGTTCCGATTCAGGTACACATGCATTTTATTTATTGCAATGTTCCTGCCGATGAAATTTAGAGATAGTGATATGAATACAAATAATACTTCTAATTTGCCCAGTCAGTAATCAAGCTGACAATACATCTTTTAAAGATATCACATTAAAAAGCTCCCCAGTATTATTCCAGTGACTGGTAACCTCAACCAATAGGTCCTCTCAATGATTTTCACCGGGTTTTAGTATTAGCTAGTTTAAGTATATATGTATGTATTAATCGAGTAATTAGTAGTTGGCTCAATGGAGATTCACGCATATATATATGTACTTTAAGCCTAAGTGCCCAACAAAAACCAATCTTAAGTGACTTCTCTGCGCACAAAGCTACAGCCTACAATTGGTAATAGGATGGTGACTTCTCTGCCCAGAAAACTACAAGCCTACAATTGGTAATAGGATGGGATTTCTCCTCGCAAGCTACAAGCCTACAATTGGTAGTAGGATGTCAGAGGTTTGGTATCGATGTGATGGTTGAGATGTACTCCCTCCGTTCACAAATATAGGATGTTTTGGAAATTTCAATATGGACTACATACGGACTGAAATAAGTGAACAAACACACTAAAATGTGTCTATATACATCAGATTCAAAAAAAAAAGTTGGAACATCTTATATTTGTGAACGGAGGGAGTACAATTTCCTTTGAGTCTGACTCGACTTTAATCACTCCATTGTTGTACCACGGGTCGTTCCGTAAACTGTCGAGCACTGCGGCTGCTACCTACCAGTTAGATTCATAGGGGCTGTTTGGCTTGCGCCAGAGCTGACCCTGCCAATCCAGGACGCACCAAATAATTGGCGGGCGTTCTGGCCACCCCCATCTTGCCAAAAAGATGCCGCAGAAGTGAACTAGCGAAGGGAGGAGGGCTGAGCGCACCAAAAATTTGGTGTCTGTCCAAACAGCTCTCCAAGGTGCAGTCAACACCAATTTTTTGGCTGGGCACTCCAGGGCATCGTTCCAAATACCCCCCTAGATCTAATCAAGGACCAAGTCTCGAGTTATATTCATAAACTGTGGACAGTTAGACAGACTTATGTTACTTGTTAGTATCTACTTGTCAGTTGTCGTCTGTTGAAAGAAAAGGGAGATATCTTTCTCCTGAATTACATGACCGTCAGCATGAGAAGGAAATAGATGCAAAGATCTCCGATGAGATCTTTTTTTGACGAAATGCGTGTTACTGCTTTTCGTTGCGATTAGGAGGAATAAAGTTTACAATTTAAAAGAAGGGGATGAGATCAGAGTGTCTGTAAAATACAACATGTCAGTCTAGTCTGGCTATAAAGGTTGTTCGACTAGTGCCATTACCCTTCGCTTGCCCGCATCCGCCCATTCCCTTGCTTCGAGCTGAAGCGTTTGGGAACGGACATGTACTGTGCAAGCAGTGTTTTGGAATATCCTCTCGTTTCTTTCTTTCCATATACCAATGCAATGATCGAGCGTCAAGTCTTCGCCTTGTCTTTGTTCATATGAGTAGAGGAGCGCTGCCACCAGTGTACCAAGGATTCATCACCAGAAGAGGGAGTTATTGAGATCAAGCCTGCTGAAGATTAGTCGCCACAGCTGCGATGAGATTGTTGACTTGTTCAGTGGGCTTGGTAGTCATAGAGCTACGCTTGAGCTAACAGAAATGTAGCTTTCTGTTGTATAAGCAAAACATATATGCTTTCACGAAAGTGCAAATGATATATTGCTATAATTTGATATCAACCCTACATTGTGTTATAGCTCTTACATATATTGCTATATTTGATATGAATGCTATATTTATGTCTTAATATATCTTTGTTTCATCACTCTTCTTTGATCATTATCTCATTGGCACCCCATGTCCTATTCTTGGCTTAGCCCCTGCCTGAATGTGTGGTCTTTGATATGCATCTGACAATCCAAGTTTTCATTACATCTATTGATCATTTTTTAGTTATACCTGCTGGTCCTGTTGGTTATTAGTGTCCAGCTTAAGCACATTATTCATGAAATTCTGATTATCTTATTCATTTTGTAACATCAGAGAAAGCTTATTGACTTACCCTTGCTATCACCTTCGGAGATAAATTGGGTCAATGAATACCATGAACAAGTTTGGGAAAAGGTGAGCTCAAGATACTTGAGACCGTATTTGTTACTAAACCTACTTGATGTACAGCGGAATTATTGTGCATGAGAAGGAATATTTGCACTTGCATCATGAATGAAATCTCCTAAAGGAGTGTTAGTTTCATGTTTAACTGACAAATAAGATTACTTTCCTACAGTAACCGACGTCATCTTCTGGAATAATTGCCCCACTAAAGTATGAGTCACGGCTATTTGCAGGTTTCCCCTTTCTTGAGTGGCAATCCTCGCAACTGGCTGTTGGATAACACAAGGCCTCTCTAGACACCCAGCGCGCCGCAACATGCAAAAAGCAACCAAAAAGAGCAAGTCACTAGGTATTCACTTGGCAGCAAGCAAGGGAAAACGATGGCAAGGCCTAAGGCATTAGTTGAAGCTGGTTTATTTTATCGGTACCCGGTTAGCTTGGTGCAATGTTCAACGCGGTGAAGCGATTTGCATACATCTCATCTTCATTTGCCATTGGTTATATGATTAGTAACCCTCATAGTTCAGTTGTTTTGTTTGGTCTTTATTCTCCTATAATCAATGCTAGGATTTTGGTAATATTTGAGAAGTTAGATATACTCAAAAATACATTTTTTACTCATAGTATGTTCGTACTTGTGCTATGTCATTATTTAGTACTCCCTCCATTCACAAATACAATATGTTCTAACTTTTTTCTGAATTAGATGTATATACACATGTTTTAGTGTGTCTATGTTTGTTCACTCATTTCAGTATGTATATAGTCCATACTGTATCCGAAACATCTTATATGTGTGAACGGAGAAAGTATGCAAATTGCACAGTTCTGAACATTATGGTTTATCTAGGGTGTCATTGGCGTGGGCCGTTTACCTCTTTGCACGAGGTGGCATACGCACGTATGCTTTTGCTCCCTGGCGTACTTCTATGCTGTCGAGATAACTGGTTGGCTGGTGAATCACTAAAATTCCAAAAGCTCCGATTAGAGCATCTCGCACGCTGCCCATCAAAATGACACGTAAAATGCTGGAAATATCAGCACCTTTTTGATTAATCTAATTCAAGAGTAAACAGTAAGCACGACATACGACACCACCTAAGTATGCGAGCACGTACAATACATAGAATCGAAACATTTATGAATACAACATATACGGCTAGCACATGAACATAGAGTCGGAACATTTATGAATACAACATGAACATAGAACGAGTAAATAGGGGATGAACAAGTCATATATGAACGAGTAAATAGGGCATGAACAAGTCATACCCTTCGCTTGGTCGGGCCAACACGGTGGCGGCAACAACAACCCCGACGTCGTCCATGGCCTTGTTCTGGGCGACGGCGTTGTGGGCCATGGATCGAGAGCAGTCGTGCCGAGACGCTCCCAAAAACCTCATTGGGTAGGATCTCGAAGGACGGGGTTCCAGAGGTGACGGGTAGGGCTGCGCAAGGAGGGAGTGAGTGTTTCAGCCGCACTGGCCAACACCTTCAACATATAGGCTGCCGGGTAGATGGGCCGGGGCTTAGGCTCACGATCGAGTTCACGAACAGACCACGGTCCAACGTCTTGGACAGTGGCATTTTTGTTAGCAACACATTAATTAATCCGAGATTAATTAACCATTCATGACTGGTAAAAATAAGCAGCACATAGGTGTGTGCTCGGCTTGGTTCATTCCCGTAACCCCGCGGCGTGCACGCGTTATGACGAGGCATGACGTGGCGAGGCGGACGGCGGAGGAGGAAAGCACGCGTATATCTACTATTCCCAAGCTCTCAATGGCATATGATAGAGCTTCCCTTATAAGGGAGTCTAAACACTCATCAACTACCAGTATGGTACTTAATTTCCCACCACTTGTCATGCACCTACATGAGCCTTAGAGATTAACCAAAAAATATTGTCTTATATGACCCGAAGCGCATCTATAATTCAACAACCCCCCATGGGATCTTGAGGCACATTAGTTTGTCATCTGTTCCAAACAATATTTTGATATACCCGAATTTTCAGTGGAAACTGTTAATAAAAGTGCGAGATATTGACCAGAGGTGGGGTGTGATTGGAAGATTTTAACAGATTTTTCGGTGACGAAATGCTAAACAGAAGTTATGATACACATATGCATGCACATCAGAGTAGTTGCCATCATCATGACGAATTAGAACATGCACAATGAGTAGTGAAGCATATAAACATGTGAGTACAGAGAAATTGAGTGAAATACATCGAAACTGAAGAGAAACAGAACACAACAAAGGTTGACAAAATTTTGAAAGTCTTCAGTCAAAGTCTTCAAGAGATGGATAACGAATTCCTCAACATACAGATGCGGAAATTAAAGGTTGAAGAAATAGAACCCGATTGTTCGATCAAGACACTAGATTTGTTTGACCAGTTCTAGTTGTTGTGACAACTATACCTGTGGTTAGGGAGGCTTGAGATTTAACTCAGAAGACACTTAGTCTTCATCTTATTCCTCTTGAGCTAAGGTCACTTAGTTCTCGCTCAATCACTCGTGGTAAATCTTTAAGGTAGACTTCCAAAACCTTCACAGACCTGTTCTATGGTACACCACAATTTCTACTTGGTTGCTCAGTACGTGACGCCTAACCGTATGGAAGATCACAGTATTCGAAGCTAACAAGCGTCAGATCACTTATGGCAATTTCTTCTGTGATGCGCAATCACTTTGGGCTTTAGTTGTTTGAGTTTTTTCTCACTTAGGATTCTCTCAAATTCGGCGGAGGAAGTGTTGCTCTAGTTGAGACTTATCAATCAATAACTCAGAGCAACCAACCAACAAATGGTTGTGTGTGTGTGTGGGGGGGTGCTATTTATAGCCTGGTGGCAAACCGGCATCATAAGACATAAATGCCCTTCAAACAAGACCGTTGTCAGGATAAGGATCCACTCGACAGCTGGCACTCAAGCAACAACGGTCGGAAATTTGAACTCTCAATTTACTCACGGTAGAAGGGTCACACTGGCAAAATCCTAACTCTTCAATCAAACCAATTTCATCAGCGACCAAAAAAATTCATATTTGTCGCTGAAGAACTCGACTGCACCGCAAGAGATTTCCAAAGTCTTCACTCGAAGAAATAGGTAGGTTTGAGTTTGAGCATCACTTCGAAAATGCGTCTATGTATCACCTAGACCCCCTTTGTCATGGGAATGAATCTGATAGTGAGTACTAGCGGTATGAACAGGGGCTAGATCTAGCAATGGTGTAGGCGTGACACAAAGGTTTATGAGTTCGGGTCCTTTGCTGAAGAGGTAACAACCCTGCGTCTTTAGCGTTGGGGCTATGCTTTCTCTTGTGCGTGAAGATTACGAAGGATTGCAAACCCCTTGTCTACTCACGTTACAAGGGACTTGAATGATTGCGTTCATGAAGAGCATTACATATCACCCGTACAGTTACCTCCTATACAAACGGTTTTTAACCCCTTTCCGCGATATAGTTTTAAACTGTCGCGTGTCCATGTGGGCGATAGGGGGGTCCATCCCACACGACACAGGAAAATCGTCTACGATGGGGCGAGCGCGTGCTGACGATTCGCCTAAAGTAATTGTATGCGAAGTCGTAGACTATCCCACATCTTACACCTTGACGTTACGTTTGTGATCCACCACACATCCGAGACGATGACACAGATATACTCGTGTGTGAAATATGGAAATTACAAACATTTAATCTAACGGCCTGTTTGCGATAGGTACATTATCACACACAGTCAGAAACTACAAAGTGTGTGTGGTGACTCTACTATCGTCAACGTGTCAATTTAATAAGGGTGTTTGTGATAGTTATTCCTATCACACACGCGGTTCATACGTGAACCGTCTCTTTTTCGTCCTATATTACATACGCACACAGGTTCTGAACCGTTTGTGGTATTGCCGTCAATCGCACACGCATATGGTATGAGAAAGTGTGTGTTATTGCACATAATCCCACACGCATATAATATGCGCCCGTGTGTTGTAACACTGATAATCGCACATGTTATTCTACAAACGATCGTGTGCAATATATGATACCATCGCAGACGGTTTGTTCTTTCTAATCGTGCGCACTCTAATTTATTATCTAATATATTATTTTTTTCTTAATTTATTATTCGAATTGGAAATTTCGAAATTTGAATTATGAAATGTGGAATTCAGATAGTTCACATCCATCAATACATACCCTACTTACAATGGTTCAACATCCAATGCATAAATCAAAAGCTCAGTACATGTTCGATAGTTACATAATCTAGCAGAAGATTAAATATGATGAACCACAATATATAGTACTAGAAACGGTAAAGGTGAATAGAGAATTGTAAATCCTTTTGGATGACGATGGTGTTGAAGAAGCGAAATACACATAATGTGCCCTCCTCCATGCCAAAGGCACGCACAATTTTTGTCCAATCCCTTGTGATGATCGCCCATCCATCCTTCACCGCTTTCATGAAGACTTCTAGACCATTATCATGGTAGCATGAATTATATACTTCAACCTTCGTTTCCTCCACTCCGGTCATGTAGTTTGCAAGATAATCTTGTGTAAATTGCTTTGTAAACCACTAAAAAGAGACAACTTTTAGATATTCATGTCCAATAGAGTAACTTTTTGTGGGAAGGAAAAGAATTCAACAGATTACTTACCATCCTAAAGTTCACTGATGTCTTGAATAAGTTGTAAATAAAGAGTTTAATGCCAATCACTTGTCTCTTCCGCCTAATATTTTTATTAGTTTCCTCACTTGATGCTTGTTCATGGATATCTCACTACCCCATATGCAAAGGGGGTCGAAGCGTGGATCAGTACCACTGACATATGTACCTACAAGCAACAAATAAATGTTAGAAGCTAAACTGCAATTGCACAAACGATGTAGAATACTATAAGACATTGGGATATGACTAAGCTCGACGATAAACAACAACATCGCGCATTGTGGCCCTGCGTAAGAATGTAGCAAGGCATGTTAAATACAACATGGTTAACATCCACCAAAAATAGCAAATGTTAATTAAACGATAACATCTCCAGTGATATCTTCATTGCAAAGAGTACAACGGTAGCAAAGGGATAGAGTAAAAAATGGGATATAACTGTTCACTACAACATGCTTAACAACAACCTAGCATATGCATTGTAAGTTTGTAACTGATATTGGTGAAATTAAACTGGACAATTCATACATGAACATCACATCGTGCATCACTGAAATAAGCAAGGCACGTGTTAACTACAGACAACCTAATATAGCCGTTGAAACTGGTACTGGTGAAACTGAAATTAAGACGATTAAACATCGCAAGCCAGGTGCTGCTAAAGCAGAGAATGTCCCAGTTGTCTAGAAAAAGGTAAGGAAAATAGCTGAGACTGGTTAGGCATGTTTACTACTACATGCTAAACACATCAACCGTACAAAACATAGCCATTGCAACTGGTATTGGTAAAATTGAAATGTACAATTCATACTTGGTAAATCCAGAGGGGTAGTTCTGGGGCACTTCATCTAGGTCAAAGACCGCCCAAAGTCGGCGGCGAGGAGTTCCTGCAGGTCGAAATGTGGATTAGTTCCGCTAACATATGTACCTAAAAGTAACAAGTAAATGTTAAAAGCTAAACTGCAATTGCATAAATGATGTAAAATACTGTAAGATATTGGGATGTGACTAACATTGGTGCAGCGACATCCTATACAAACGGTTTTTAACTCCTTTCAACGACAGAGTTTTAAACCGTCGCCTTGCATGTGTGTGCAATAGGGGGGGTCTATCCCACACAACACAGAAAAATCATCAGCGATAGTGACCGATGAACTCAAACGCTCTGCCAAATATAATCATGTGTGATGCAGGAACATATCACACACACTATATTCTGGTCAAACATATGGGATTGAGGACCAATCACACATGGCTATCACCAGTCGAACGCGTCTAATTGCTCACGAAAACCAAACGATGTTTGACCTGTAACCGTTTCCGAAATATTATCTAAAGCCACAGGGGCGATCATAGAAACTGTGCGTGATATCTGGATCATCGCACACGAGTCTTGTATGGCAAGTGTCTGCCATGCATGATATCATTGCACACGGTTCCTGAATAATTAATGAGTGGGATTGCATTTTGCATCGCGCATGGTTTCCTCTAAACTCACGTGTGAGATAATGTGTTGCAAACTGTCTGCGATTTGATGTGTGTCACCAACGGTTCAGTTCAGATCTTGTGTGCTTTTGTGGTAAATCACAGGTGTTTACGCTATGAGTGACGTGTGCTTTCCATTCTGGATGCCACACACTCAGTTTCTTAAACCGTGTTCGCTTAACTGGTCAGGTTATGGAAAAATATCACATTTGAAATGCCCTGCAAAAGGCAAATTCGCCACGATATGCAATTGAACAAATAGTGTTCACATGAGGAACACTCATAAAAGTATGCTACAATATGCAATTGAACAAATGCTAGCTAAATTCCACAGATGTATTGACATGTGTATATAATCAGTGTACGAAACACGAAGACCTCATCAGATGGAAAAAAGTGCATCCATGCATATAAGTTTAGTTGCTAACACTAATTGAATGCATACTTATTGTTCAAGGAACAAGAACGTTGAAATCTGCATCATGTTGACCGGGCTTGATATAGTGTTTCAGGAAGAAGTTGCTGATAAATCTCCTAACAACTGCTACTTGTGAGCCGCGTTGGGATTTTCCCTGAAGAGGAGAGGAGATGCACCACAGTAGAGATAAGTATTTCCCTCAAAGAGAACTAAGGTTATCGAACCAATAGGAGAACCAAGCAAACTCCTTTCAACAACACCTACACGCACAAAACCAAACACTTGCACCCAACGCGGCAAGAGGGTTGTCAAGCCCCTTGAACTCATTACTTGCAAGGATTAAATCTTGATAGAGATAGATATTGTAAAGGCAAAATAAAATAAAAGTAAAAAAATTCCAAAAAACTATTTTTGGAGTTTTTGTATTTATGTTTAAGTAGACCCGGGGGCCATAGTGTTCGCTAGAGGCTTCTCTCTCGAAGATAACATACAGTGGGTAGAAAAATTACTGTTGGACAATTGACAGAATTGCGCATAGTTATCACATGTTATTCATGACAATGATCATGTAAATAGGCACCACATACATAAACAACTAGGCCGAAACGCTTATGCATCTACTACTATTACTCCACTTTGAGAGCGCTTCTATGCTTGCCTCTCTAGGTATTAAGCTCATAACAAACAAAGTAATGCTTGGAGAAGGTGACATGATGTAGACAAAATAAGACAAGCAATATGTTCAGATCCCGTTGTTTTATCCTTAATGGCAACAATACAGATACGTTTCTTGTCCCCTTCTGTCACGAGGATATAGAGCACCGCAAGATTGTACCCATTACAACGCACCACACCCACTAATGATAAATCAATCTAGTTGGCCAAACCAAACCGATAGATCGGAGAGAAATACGAATCTATAATAATCATGCATAATAGAATTCAGAAAAGACTCAATTACTTTCAGTGAATAATCTGATCATAAACCCACAATTAATCGGATCCCAACAAACACACCGCAAAATAAAATTACATCGGATAGATCACTGCGGGAGTCGCGGGGTGAACATGGTATTGAAGATCAAAGAGAGAGAAGAAGCCATCTAGGTACTAGCTATGGACCCGTAGGTCTGTGGTGGACTACTCACGCATCATCATGCAGGTAGCAAGATTGATGTAGATGGCCTCCGTGGTCGATTCCCCTCCGACGGAGTATCAGAAAAGGTCTTCAGATGGCCTCCCATGGGAATAGAGGCTCACGGTGGCGAAAAAAGTGTTTCAGGTGGCTCCCTGTTGGCTTCCCGATTTTAGAGAATTTATGGAGGTGGAATTAGGTCAGACGGAGCCACGAGGGGCCCACAAGGCACAAGGGCCCGCCTACCCCCTGGCGCGCCCTGTTGCCTTGTTGTCTCCTCGTCTCGTTTCTGGTTTTCTCCCGAAGCTTACTGGGTCTCTTTTGTCCAGAAAAAAATCGTCAAAAAGTTTCGTAGCGTTTGGACTTCGTTTGGTACAAATTTCCTGGAAAACCAAAAACACACAAAAAAAACAACTGACACTTGGGCACTGGGTTAATACGTTAGTTCCCAAAAAATGATATAAAATAGCATATAAAGTATCCTAGATTGATAATATAATAGCATGGAACAATAAAAAATTATAGATACGTTGGAGACGTATTAGCATCCCCAAGCTTAATTCCTGCTTGTCCTCGAGTAGGTAAATGATAAAAACAGAATTTTGATGCGACATGCTACCCAACATGTAATCTCTTTTAGGTATGATCATTGAGAAACGATGAACTAGTTGATATCAACATAATAGTATCCATAAACATAAATAACATAATCATTACTTTTCAAAATATACGATCCTTAAAGAATGTTATTCCCTACTCATTTTATCATATCAAGCATGGCATGACACTGTCTTCACCGCATAAGTATAAATCATGAGCACCCCGGTGTCAAACCAGGCAATTGGTTCATACTTCTAACGCGCTTCAGTATTTTCAACTTCACACAATACATGAGCATGAACCATGGATATAGCATATGGATGGAATAGAGTATGGTGGTAGATATCAAAGGAGTCAAAGTGGAAAAGAAAGTCTCACCTCAACTAGGCGGACTAACAGGCTATGTAGATGCCCATCAATCGATATCAATGCGAGGAGTAGGGATTGCCGTGCAACGGATGCACTAGAGCTATAAGTGTATGAAAGCTCAACAGAAGCTAAGTGGGCATGCATCCAACTTGCTTGCTCATGAAGATCTCGGGCATTGAGGAAGCCCGTCATCGGAATATACAAGCCAAGTTCTATAATAAAAAAAATTCCCACTAGCATATGAAAATGACAACTCAAGAGACCCTCTATATGAAGAACATGGTGCCACTTTGAGGCATAAGTGTGGTAAATGGATAGTAACACTGCCCCTTCTCTCTTTTCTCTTTCTTTCTTTTTTCGCTTCCCCATTTCTTTTTATTTTATTTTATTTTTTGTCTGGAGTCTCATCCCGACTTGTGGGGGAATCATAGTCTCCATCATCCTTTCCTCACTGGGACAGTGCTATAATAATGATGATCATCACACTTTTAATTTACTTACAACTCAACATAAAACATTATGACTCTATATGAATGCCTCTGGCAGCGTACCAAGATGTGCAATGATCTAGCGTAACATGTAGACAATGATGAACGATGGATTTGCCACAAATACTATGTCAGCTATATGATCATGCAAAGCAATATAATGATGAACACACAAGTCATGTGATGGAACGATGGAAGTTGCATGGCAATATATCTCGGAATGGCTATGCAAATGTCATGATAGGTAAGTATGGTGGCTGTTTTAAGGAAGATATAAGGATGCTTAAGTGTGATAGAGCCTATCATATCATGGGGTTTGGATGCATCGACGAAGTTTGCACAGACTCTCGAGGTGAGAATGGGCAATGCACGGTACCGAAGAGGCTAGCAATTACGGAAAGGTGAGAGTGCGTATATCCATGGATTCATATTAGTCATTAAGAACTCATATACTTATTATAAAGCCTTATTATCTCTCTCGAAGCAAAGTACTACCACATGCCCCTAGGGAGGAGGTTGGTAGGAGTCAACCATTGCGCGCTGATACTTGTGATCTGCGTTGGGTTTTCCGTGAAGAGGAATGGGTAATTGCAACACAAAGCGGATACATATTTCCCTTAGTTATGAAACCAAGGTTTATCAAACCAATAGGAATATCAATCCTCAACCATCTTCAGTAGCTGCACACAAATGAACAAACAACTTGCACCCAACGCGGGCAAGAGGGTTGTCAATCCCCTTGATCTCGTTATTTGCAAGCAAATGAGTTGTGTAGATAATTGTTGATAAATATAAATTGCAAAATAAATAAAAAGTAAATAAAGGCAACAAGGTAATTGTAGCATTTGTAAATATATAAATTAATAGACCTAGGGGCCATAGTGTTCTCTAGTGGCATCTCTCATGTAGGCAGCATACGGTGGGTAACAAATTACTGTTGGGCAATTGATAGAAAAGCGGATAGTTATGCGATGTTCACGACAATGATCATCTATATATAGGCATCATGTCCATAAGCAAATAGTCCGACTTCTGCCTACACCTATTACTATTACTCCACTCATCGACCACTATCCAGCATGCATCTAGAGTATTAAGTAAAACAGAGTAATGCTTGGAGAACGATGACATGATGTAGACAAAGTAAACTCAAACAATATGAATGAACCCCATCGTTTTATCCTTAATAGCAAGAACACAAAGACACATCTTGACCCCTACTTTGTCACTGGGATATAGAAACTCGCCAGGTTGAACCTACCACAACGCACCACTCCCACCAATGAAATATCAATCTACTTGGACAAAGCATATCAATAGATCGGAGAGCATTACGAAGCTATAATGATCATGCACTTAAGAGATAATATAATTCAGGGGCATCTCAAATACTTTTCATGAATAATCTGAACATAAACCCACAATTCATCGGATCCCAACAAACACACCGCACAATAGGATTACATTGGATAGATCAAAGCGAAGATGCGATGATCATTGTATTGAAGATCATAAGAGAGAGAGAGAGAGAGAGAGAGAGAGAGAGAGAGAGAGAGAGAGAGATTGCCATCTAGGTACTAGCTATGGACCCGTAGGTCTGTGGTGAACTACTCACACATCATCATGAGGGCAGCAAGGTTGATGAAGAGGCCCTCCGTGATCGATCCCCCCTCTGGCAGGGTACCGTAACAGAGCTCCAGATGGCCTCGCGATGGAACAGAGACTTGCGACGGCGGAAAAAGGGTTTCGGGACTGCCTCCTAGGTTTTTAGGATATTAGAGAATTTATAGGCCAAAGAGGGACGTCGGGAGGCGCCCGAGGGTGCCACCACATATCAGGGCGCGGCCCCCCAGGGCATGCGCTGATGTGTGGTGGTGCCCTCGTGCACCTCCTGGCTTCCTTTCGAAGCTTCTAGGTCTTCATATAGTCTAGAAAAAATCATCAAAAAGTTTCGTGGCAATTGGACTTCGTTTGGTACAGTAAACCTGTAAAAGCAAAAACACGCAGAAAACAAACAACTGGCACTGGGCACTGGGTCAATAGGTTAGTGCTCAAATATTATAAATTGGTAAATAAAGACCCAAAAATTATCCTAGAATGATAATATATCAGCATGGAACAATAAAAAATTATAGATACGTTGGAGACGTATCAAGCATCCCCAAGCTTAATTCCTGCTCGTCCTCGAGTAGGTAAATGATAAAAATAGAATTTTTGATGTGACATGCTATCCACTATGTAATCTTGTGCATGTATGCTCATTGAGAAAAGATGAATCAACAAATATTAACATAGCAATAATTGAAATGTAAAAAACAGAATTGTTAAGTCTTAAAAGTATAAGATCCTTAAGAAATGTCCCCCCATTCATCTTATTGTATTAGCAAGGCATGGCTCCATCTTCACCACATTAATACAAATGTTAAGCACCACGGTGTCCAAGTCAGGCAATTGGTTCGTACTTTTTCAATATGCATCAACTTTTTATTCTTCACTCAATACATGAGCGTGATCCATTGGACATAGCATTTGAGTGGAATAGAGTATGGTGGTAGATATCAAAGGGGTAGGAAGTGGAGAAGATAGTCTCACATCAACTAGGCGTACCAACGGGCTATGGAGATGCCCATCGGTAGATGTCAATGCAAGTAGTAGGGATTGCCATGCAAATGATGCACTAGAGCTATAAGTGTATGAAAGCTCAAATGAAGCTAAGTGGGGTGTGCATCCAACTTGCTTGCTCATGAAGACCTCGGGCATTTGAGGAAGCCCGTCATAGGAATATACAAGCCAAGTTTGTAATAATGAATAGGTAATTCCCACTAGCATATGAAAGTTATGTATCATGAGACTCTCTACATGAGGAACATGGTGCCACTTTGAGGCACAAGTGTGGTAAAGGATACTGGCAAAGTCCCTTCTCTCATTTTCTCTCATATTTTTTTTGAATGGGTGGTGGGCTCATTTGCCCCCCCATATTTATTTTCGTTCGGAGTCTCATCTCAACTTATGGGAGAATCATCGTCTCCATCATTCTTTCCTCACTGGGACAATGCTCTAATAATGATGATCATCAAACTTGTATTTACTTACAACTCAACATGGAGAACTGATATGAAGATATGACTCTGTATGAATGCCTCTGACAGTGTACCAGGATGTGCAATGATCTAGCGTGACATGTATCAAAAACATTATGAAAGGTGGCTTTGACACAAATACTATGTCAACTCTACATGATCATGCAAAGCGATATGACGATGAACGAACTGGTCATGTGAAGTGACGATGGAATTTGCATGGCAATATATCTCGGAATGGCTATGGAAATGCCATAATAGGTAGGTATGGTGGCTGTTTTGAGGGATATATAATAAGGCTTATGTGCAACAGAGCATGTCATGTCACGGGGTTTGGATGCACCGGTGAAAGTTGCACCGATCCTCGAGGTGAGAACGGGCTATGCATGGTACCGAAGAGGCTAGCAAATTATGAAAGAGGTGAGATTGCGTATGTCCATGGTTTCACATTAGTCATAAAGAACTCATATACTTATTGCAAATTATTATTAGTTTATCATAAATCAAAGTACTAATCGCATGCCCCGAGGGAATAGGTTGGTAGGAGTTAACCATCGCGCGCTTCCGACCCGAAACAACACTGAAATGCTCACACATCATCACCATGCCTCTTTAATTTTTAGATGAAAAAAAGGTCAACCTTTCTTAATCGACACTTCTATGGTTTAACAATTATTAACTCACACCTATCTCATATTACTACATCAATATCATTGACCCACAATTTCTTTATATGTGCTACATGATGGTTTTGATTATCACTCTTTGAATACCTAATATTCTTGGACTAGTCTGTATGACCCATGCAAATTACCGTCACTATTTATTAACTCTCAAACAAATATAAGTGAAGAACGAGAGTGAAATCATTTCTATAAAATCTACACGCCACCATGCTCAAAAAGATATAAGCGAAGTACTAGAGCAACTGCTAAGCTCAAAAGATATAAGTGAAGCATATAGAGTATTCTAACAAATTATGATGAAGGTGTGTCTCTCTTAAATAGGTGTGTCCAGCAAACAATGATTGTGGAAAAATGAAAGTAAAAGGAAGCAGAAGCAAACGACGCTCCAAGCAAAACTCATATCATGTGACGAATAAAAATATAGCTCCAAGTGACATACCGATGGATTTGAGACGAAAGAGGGGATGCCTTCCGGGGCATACCCAAGCTTAGATGCTTGAGTCTCCTTTAAAATATTACCTTGGGGTGCCTTCGGCATCCCCAAGCTTAGGCTCTTTCTACTCCTTATTCCTTTGTCCATCAAGATAACATCCAAAACTTGAAAACTTCAATCACACAAAACTCAACAAAACCTCGTGAGATCCGTTAGTATAAGAAACATATTGCATACTTTAAGTACTGTTGTAAATTGATTAAAAATTCATAAATTCATAATAGGTACTGTATTCTAACTTCTCCGGGGCTTATACCCCCCGATACAATCCATAGCATAATCAAAACAAGCAACTATGCAAGCAAAAACAGAATCTGTTTAAAACAGAACAGTCTGTAGCAATCTGTAGAGAGCCTATACTTCTGTAAATCTAAAAATTCTGAAAAATTAGGAAAACCTCGAATTTTTTTATATCAACACTGTGTAAAAATTTCAGATCATTATCAAGCTCTAGCAAAAAAACAATTCCTGTACGGGAGTCAAAAGTTTCTATTTTGTTTCAGCATCGATTCTACTCATCTTGTGAGTCATCCCAAAGGCTTTACTTGGCACAAACACTAATTTAAACACAAAAACATAATCATTACAGAGGCAATAATCATGCTATCAAAAATAAACAGAAAGTTTAAAGCAAAATTTTAAAGATAACTATTGGGTTGCCTCCCAATTAGCGCTATTGTTTTATGCCCCTAGCTAGGCATAATGCATAGTTTCAAGTATTGTAGTATCCATGGAAACGATCCGTCATGCTATAATCATATTCCCTTCTTTCAGCAGAAATTTTTCTAACAGGTAAGCAAAATAATTGAAGGGACTAAACTTCACAACACAAGGATCCGAAAGATCTATTTCAGGAGGAATAGGAGGCTCTTCTTTAGGTTTCTCATAAGTGATAACTATTTCCTCATTGTATAGATTTCGATGAAGGTATTTTCTTAATTCTCTTTCAAGCTCATAACCTATTCCAAGTTTTGTTATAGAAAATTGATCATTATGTTTAGATATTTTATCAACTAGGACATTAGGTGGAACCTTCTTTCTAAGGTTTTCATCATAAGCAACATAGTCCGTGGATCTTAGTTTTCTTACCCCTTCCAACTCATAAAGAATTCCTTCTATTGGTGGGCACTCACAATTAATCCTATAATAAGAAAATATATCTCTAGCCTCTTGTATAATATTGTCAAATTCTTGAGCAAGAAATATAGTAGCTAAGCGTTTAGTAGGAGCTTCCTGAATATTAGAAAATTCTAGAATACCATTGTATGAAAGGATGCATATGGAAAAATTGTTTTTCCAATTGTGCTATAAGCGTAGATATAGCATCTTCATAACTTGTAGTTCTAGTAACAATGGTACCTCCCATCAATGGCAATGATCCCGCACAAGTGAAAATATCTTGAATCACACTCTTACCAATAATATTCCTACTACCTATACGGAGTTTCTTTGTTTGCATAGTGGGTGCACTTTTAGAAGGGTCATCATCCGCAAGATTATCAAGTTTTTCCTTAGCAACTTCATCAAAATTTCTTTTAGCATTATTAGCACAAGGTGAAGTTGGGTGTTCAAGGGCTTTCGCACTAGCGACGGAAACACCACTAATCTCAAAATCAGAGATGATATCAACTTCAAGCAAGCAAAAGAGCAAACTAGTAACAAGTAAAAATAAATATTTTTGTATTTTTTATTTTTATGCGACAAGCTAAATATAACAGCAAATACAAAGAAGAACAAGTGAATGAAAATTTGTGTGGAGTTACTTGGTAGTTGATGATGATATTCCCCGGCAATGGCGCCAGAAATCCTTCCTGATACTTGTGATCTGCGTTGGGTTTTCCGTGAAGAGGAATGGGTAATTGCATCACAAAGAGGATAATTATTTCCCACAGTTATGAAACCAAGGTTTATTGAAGCAATAGGAATATCAATCCTCAACCGTCTTCAGCGGCTGCACACAAATGAACAAACAACTTGCACCCAACGCGGGCAAGAGGGTTGTCAATCCCCTTGATCTCGTTATTTGCAAGCAAATGAGTTGTGTAGATAATTGTTGATAAATATAAATTGCAAAATAAATAAAAAGTAAATAAAGGCAGCAAGGTAATTGTAGCGTTTGTAAATATATAAGTGAATAGACCCGGGGGCCATAGTGTTCTCTAGTGGCATCTCTCATGTAGGCAGCATACGGTGGGTAACAAATAACTGTTGGGCAATTGATAGAAAAACGGATAGTTATGCGATGTTCACGGCAATGATCATGTATATATAGGCATCACATCCATAAGCAAATAGGCCGACTCTTGGTTGCGCCTATTACTATTACTCCACTCATCGACCGCTATCCAACATGCATCTAGAGTATTAAGTAAAACAGAGTAATGCTTGGAGAACGATGACATGAGGTAGACAAAGTAAACTCAAACAATATGAATGAACCCCATCGTTTTATCCTTAGTAGCAACAACACAAAGACGCATCTTGTCCCCTACTTTGTCACTGGGATATAGAAACTCGTCAGGTTGAACCTACCACAACGCACCACTCCCACCGATGAAATATCAATCTACTTGGACAAAGCATATCAATAGATCGGAGAGCATTACGAAGCTATAATGATCATGCACTTAAGAGATAATATAATTTAGAGGCATCTCAAATACTTTTCATGAGTAATCTGAACATAAACCCACAATTCATCGGATCCCAACAAACACACCACACAATAGGATTACATTGGATAGATCAAAGCGAAGATGCGATGATCATTGTATTGAAGATCATAAGAGAGAGAGAGATTGCCATCTAAGTACTAGCTATGGACCCATAGGTCTGTGGTGAACTACTCACACATCGTCATGAGGGTAGCAAGGTTGATGAAGAGGCCCTCCGTGATCGATCACCCCTCCAGCAGGGTGCCGTAACGGAGCTCCAGATGGCCTCGCAACGGAACATAGACTTGCGGCGGCAAAAAAGGGTTTCGGGACCGCCTCCTGGGTTTTTAGGATATTAGAGAATTTATAGGCCGAAGAGGGATGTTGGGAGGCGCCCGAGGGGGCCAGCACATATCAGGGCGTGCCCCCAGGGCACGCCTTGATGTGTAGTGGGGCCCTCGTGCACCTCCTGGCTTCCTTCCGAAGCTTCTAGGTCTTCATATAGTCCAGAAAATATTATCAAAAAGTTTTGTGGCAATTGGACTTCGTTTGGTACAGTAAACCTGAAAAAGCAAAAACACGGAGAAAACAACAACTGGCACTGGGCACTGGGTTAATAGGTTAGTGCTCAAAAATATTATAAATTGGTAAATAAAGACCCAAAGAGTATCCTAGAATGATAATATTTCAGCATGGGACAATCAAAAATTATAGATACATTGGAGACGTATCATGCACCCCTGATTCGAATAACACGATAGGATTTCATTTCAGACATAAAAATGCTCACACATCATCACCATGCCATAGTTAATACTTAGATGAATAACAAATAACATGCTTTAATTACCGATATTTCTACTAACCAATAATCATGAACTCATGCCCTTTCATATTACTACATCAATATAATCAACTCATGTTTCTCCTTTTTGAACATGAAAGTTTTTATTATATTCCCCTTGAATACCTATCCTTTTTGGACTAGTCTTATAACTCGTGCCCATTACCATTCCTATTTCTTATATACTCTCAAAAATATTTAAGTGAAGCATGAGAGTTCAATTGTTTCTACAAAATCTGAACGCCGCCGTGCTCTAAATAGATATAAGTGAAGCACTAGAGCAACCGTCTAGCTCAAAAGATATAAGTGAAGCATATAGAGTATTCTATCAAATTATGATGACCACATGCCTCTCTCAAACATGTGTTTCCAGCAAACAATGATTGTGGAAAACTAAAACAATAACAAAATATAACACACGACGCTCCAAGCAAAACACATATCAGGTGATGAATAAAATATAGCTCCAAGTGACATACCGATAGATTGGAGACGAAAGAGGGGATGCCTTCTGGGCCATCCCCAAGCTTAGACGCTTGGGTCTTCCTTGAATATTACCTTGGGGTGCCTTGGGCATCCCCAAGCTTAGGGTCTTGCCACTCCTTATTCCTTCATCCATCGTTCTCTCACCCAAAACTTAAAAAACTTCACCACACAAAACTAAACAAAACCTCGTGAGATCCGTTAGTATAATAGACATATCAAATACTTTAGGTACTCTTATAAATTGATTCATATTTAATTATTGCATAATAGGTATTGTATTCTAACTTCTCCATGGCTTATACCCCCCCCCCCCCCCCCGATACAATCCTTAACATCATCAAAACAAGCAAAAACAAAAACTATCTAAAACAGAACAGTCTGAAATGATCTGTACTAAAACCATACTTCTGTTACTCTAATTTTTTTGAAAATTAAACCTGGGAAATTTTTATACCCTACTGTGTAAAAAAATCAGACCAAAAAAACGGTCCAATAAAATCAGGGAAATTCTGCACTGGACGCAAAAGTTTCTGTTTTTGCACCGTATAAATTCTACTATCTTCCAAATCACCCAAAGGCTTTGGTTGACACAAACACTAATTTAAACATAAAAACACAATCATTATAGTAGAAATAATCATGTCAACACACCAGAATAGAAAGTAAAACAAAAATTTAAAGATAACTACTGGGTTGCCTCCTGATACTTGTGATCTGCGTTGGGTTTTTTCGTGAAGAGGAACAGATGCTGCTGCACAGTATATATAAGTATATAAGTATTTCCCTCAGTGAGAACCAAGGTTATCGAACCAATAGGAGGACCATGCAACCCCTGTCTTCAGCGCCTACACACAAAAGAGCAAAGACTTGCACCCAACGAGGGCAAGAGGGTTGTCAAGCCCCTTGAACTCGTTACTTGCAAGTAGGTAAGTAGTGTGTTTATATTTGGATAAATAGAAATTTCAAAATAAATAGAAAGTAAATAATGGCAGCAAGTAAATGATAGCGTTTGTAAATTTATAAGTGAATAGACCCGGGGGCCGTAGTGTTCTCTATTGTCATCTCTCTCGAAGTAGGCATACGGTGGGTAAACAAATTACTGTTGGGCAATTGATAGAAAAGCGCATAGTTATATGATATTCACAAAAATGATCATGTGTATATAGGCATCACGTCCATAAGCAAATAGGCTGACTCCTGCCTGCACCTACTACTATTACTCCACATCGAGAGCGCTTCTATGTGTGCCTCTCTAAGTATTAAGTTCATGACAAGCAGAGTAATGCTTGGAGAACGATGACATGATGTAGACAAAGAGAATCCAATCAATATGAATTAACCCTCGTTTTATCCTTAGTGGCAACAATACAAATACGTGTCTTGTCCCTTTCTGTCACTGGGATGTAGAGCACCACAAGATTGAACCCACTACAAAGCACCCCTCTCACCAAAGATAGATCAATCTAGTTGGCCAAACCAAATCAATAGATCGGAGAGATTTACGAAGCTATAATAATCATGCAAATAAGAATCATAATTTAGAGAAGACTCAAATCTTTTTCATGAATAATATGAACATAAACCCACAATTCATCAGATCCAAACAAACGCACCGCAAAAAGTGATTACATCGAATAGATCATCGCGAAGATGCGATGAACTTTGTATTGAAGAGCAAAGAGAGAGAGAGAGAGAGGGAGAGAGAGAGAGCCATCTAGATACTAGCTATGGAACCGTAGGTTTGTGGTAGACTACTCACACATCATCATGGGAGCAGCAAGGTTGATGAAGAAGCCCTCCATGATCTATCCTCCCTCCGACAGGGCACCTGAACAGGGCTTCAGATGGGCACATGGCGAAACAGAGACTTGTGGCAGCGGAAAAAGTGTTTCTGGAGCTATCTAGGGTTTTCAGAATATATGTGAATTTATGGGCCAGAGAAAGACGTCGGGAGACGAGAGGGGGGCCACGAGGTAACAGGGCATGCCGTCCCCCTGGGTGCGCCCTATTGCCTCGTGGGGCCCTCGTGCGGCCTTCGGTCTTCTCCGAAGCTTCCAGCTGTTCTTTTGGTCCAGAAAAAATCGTTAAAAAGTTTCGTGGCAATTGGACTTCGTTTGGTACTGTAAACCTGAAAAGCCAAAAACATGCAGAAAACAGCAACTGGCACCGGGCACTAGGTTAATAGGTTAGTGCTAAAAAATAATATGAATTGGCAAATAAATGCCTAAAAAACATCCTCGAATGATAATATTATAGCATGGAACAATAAAAATTTATAGATATGTTGGAGACGTATCAGCATCCCCAAGCTTAATTCCTACTCGTCCTCAAGTAGGTAAATGATAAAAACAGAATTTTTGATGTGACGTGCTACCCAACATGTAATCTATTGCAGGTGTGATCATTGAGAAACGATGAATTAACATAGTAATATCCATAAACATAAGTAACATAATTATCAATATTCAAAATATACGATCCTTAAAGAGTGTTCACCCCCCATTCATTTTATCATATTACCATGGCATGGCTCCATCTTCACCACATAAATACAAATGTCAAGCACCACAGTGTCAAGTCAGGCAATTGGATCATACTTTTTAATGCGCTTCAGCTTTTTATTACTCACGCAATACATGAGCGCGAACCATGAATATAGCATATGGGTGGAATAGAATATGGTGGTAGGTATCAAAGAGGTAAAAAGTGGAGAAGAAAGTCTCGCATCAACGGGCTATGGAGATGCCCATCAATAGATATTAATGTGAGGAGTAGGGATTGCCATGCAACAGATGCACTAGAGCTATAAGTGTATGAAAGCTCGAATGAAGCTAAGTGGGTGTGCATCCAACTTGCTTGCTCATGAAGACCTCGGGCATGTGAGGAAGCCCGTCATCGGTATATACAAGCCAAGTTCTATAATGAAAACTTTCCACTAGCATATGGAAGTGCCACTTTGAGGAACAAGTGTGGAAAAAGAGGTAGTAGCACTGTCCCTTCTTTCTTCTCTCTCATTTATTTATTTTATTTTTCCTTTTCTATTTTTTCCTTTTTCTTTATTTCTCTTTTTTCTTTTCTTTCTTTCTTTTTCTCCCTTTTATTTATTTATTTTTCGTACGGAGTCTCATCCCGACTTGTGGGGGAATCATTGTCTCGATCATCCTTTCCTCACTGATACAGTGCCCTAATAATGACGAACATCACACTTTTATTTACTTACAACTCGATATGAAAAAAACTACTAAATAATATGACTCTATATGAATGCCTCTGGCAGTGTACCAGGGTGTGCAATGATCTAGCGTAACATGTATGATAATGATGAACGTTGGCTCTGCCAGAAAACTATGTCAGCTACATAATCATGCAAAGCACTATGACAATGGGTGTACAGCTCATATGATGTAACGGTGGAAGTTGCATGGAAATATATCTCGGAATGACCATGGAAATGCCATAATAGGTAGGTATGGTGGCTGTTTTGAGGAAGATATATTGAGGCTTATGTGCAACAGAGCGTATCATGTCTTGGGGTTTGTGTGCACCGGCGAGGTTTGCACCGATCCTCGAGGTGAGAATGGGCAATGCACGGTACCGAATAGGCTAGCAAATATGGAAAGGTGAGAGTGCGTACGTCCATGGATTCACATTTGTCATAAATAACTCACATACTTATTGCAAGGTTTTATTAGCTCTCTCAAAGCAAAGTACTACTCGTATGCCCCTAGGGAGGAGGTTGGGAGGAGTTAACCATCACGCGCCTCCGACCTAAACAACACTAGGATTTCAACGAGGAATAAGAATGCTCACACATCATCACCATGCCATAACCAATATTTAGATAAACATCAAATAAACACCCTTTAATTATCGATATTTCTACTAACCAACAACCATGCACTCACGCCCTTTCATATTACCACATCAATATCATTAACCCACAATTTCTCTTTTATGTGCTACATGTGGTTTTGATTATGCACTCATTGAATACCTATTATTTTCAGACTAGTCTTATAACCCATGGAAATTACCGTCACTATTATTAACTCTCAAATAACTATAAGTGAAGAACGAGAGTGCAATTATTTCTATAAAATCTATATGCCACCGTGCTCAAAAAGATATAAGTGAAGTACTAGAGCAACTGCTAAGCTCAAACGATATAAGTGAAGCACAAAGAGTATTCTTACAAATCATGGTGAAAGTGTGTCTCTCTCAAGTAGGTGTGAGCAAAAAATGATTGTGGAAAAATAAAACAAAATCAAACTAAAGCAAACGACGCTCCAAGCAAAACTCATATCATGTGATGAATAAAAATATAGCTCCAAGTGACATACCGATGGATTGAGACGAAAGAGGGGATGCCTTCCAGGGCATCCCCAAGCTTAGATGCTTGAGTCTTCCTAGAATTTGATTTGGAGTGCCTTGGGCATCCCCAAGCTTAGGCTCTTTGCCACTTTTTATTCCTTCATCTATCGTGATAACACCCAAAACATGAAAACTTCAGCACACAAAACTCAACAGAAACCTTCATGAGATCCTTTAGTATAATAAACATATCAAATACTTTAGGTACTTTTATAATTGATTCATGTTTTATTATTGCATAAGGTACTGTATTCTAACTTCTCCATGACTTATACCCCCCGATATAATCCATAGCATCATCAAAACATGCAAACTATGCAAGCAAGAACAGAATCTGTCTAAAACAGAACAGTTTGTAATGATCTGTAGAGAAACTATACTTCTGTAACTAAAAAAAATTCTGAAAATTAGGAAAACGTGGGGAATTTGTATAGCAATATTGTGTAAAAATTTCAGATCAAAAGGACGTTCCAGTAAATCAGAGAAATTCTGCACTGGACGCTAAAGTTTCTGTTTTTGCACCGTATCAATTCTACTCATCATGCAAGTCATCCCAAAGGCTTTACTTGGCACAAACACTAATTAAAACATACAAACACAATAATTACAGTAGCGAAAATCATGTTATCAAACCAAAACAGAAAGTAAAACAAGAAAAATAAGATAACTATTGGGTTGCCTCCCAACTAGCGCTATTGCTTTACGCCCCTTGCTAGGCATAATGCAAATGATCAAGTGTTGTCATCCTTGACACTAAGAACAAGTTGTTCCAGCTTGCTATTGAAAATTTTCATTTCATCTTTCAGAACACTGGGAGCATCAATCTTTTGGTCCAAAGTATCAAATCTCCTATTTTGCATCACTATGTTCCCATTGATTTTAGTAGACATGTTGTATAACCCTCTAAAATTTGGTTCCATAATGACCTTAGTTTCTTTTATTAACTCAGTTTGACGGTTGGTTCAATGGTCTCTATTTTGTGTTGTACAAATATGTTTTTCATCTTTTCATAGGTGTCAAAAGCATTATTCCCAAGGAAATCTTTTTCGAACATAGAATCCAAGACATGTCGATGAGATAAGGATAGACCAACATAAAAACTTCTAAGGAGCAATTTGATATGACTCTTGGGATTATCTCTCATTTGTATCTCTAGTAATATATCCCAAGCTTCTTTAAGAGACTCATCACTCACTTGCTTAAAATCCAAGATTGCAGAACACTCTCCCAAGTAAGGAGAGGAAGGCATGTCCGGAGAGGAACTAGCCATAGTAGCAAGCAAAGAAGTAAAGTAGCAAACTAGCAACGATAAATATTTTTGTATTTTTTATTTTTATAGCAAGAAAAATATAACAACAAATAAAAAGTAGAACAAGTGAATGATAATTTACGAATAGGTACTTGATGGTAATTTGGTGATACTCCCCGGCAACGGCGCCAGAAATCCTTCCTGATACTAGTGATATGCATTGGGTTTTTCCGTGAAGAGGAACAGATGATGTAACACAGTATATATAAGTATTTCCCTCAGTGATAACCAAGGTTATCGAACCAATAGGAGGACCACGCAACCCCCGTCTTCAGCGCCTACACACAAAAGAGCAAATACTTGCACCCAACACGGGCAAGAGGGTTGTCAAGCCCCTTGAACTCGTTACTTGCAAGTAGGTAAGTAGTGTAGTTGATAGTTGGATAAATATAAATTGCAAAATAAATAAAAAGTAAATAATGGCAGAAAGTAAATGATAGCGTTTGTAAATTTATAAGTGAATAGACCCGGGGGCCATAGTGTTCTCTAGTGGCATCTCTCTCGAAGTAGGCATACGATGGGTAAACAAATTACTGTTGGGCAATTGATAGAAAAGCGCATAGTTATGTGATATTCACGACAATGATCATGTGTATATAGGCATCACGTCCATAAGAAAATAGGCTAACTCCTACCTACACCTACTACTATTACTCCACATCGAGAGCGCTTCTATGCTTGCCTCTCTAAGTATTAAGTTCATGACAAACAGAGTAATGCTTGGAGAACGATGGCATGATGTAGACAAAGAGAATCCAATCAATATGAATTAACCCCATCGTTTTATCCTTAGTGGCAACAATACAAATACATGTCTTGTACCTTTCTGTCACTGGGATATAGAGCACCACAAGATTGACCCACTACAACGCACCCCTCTCACTGAAGATAGATCAATCTAGTTAGCCAAACCAAATCAATAGATCGGAGAAATTTACGAAGCTATAATAATCATGCAAATAAGAATCATATAATTCAGAGAAGACTCAAATCTTTTTCATGAATAATCTAAAAATAAACCCACAATTCATCGGATCCCAACAAACGCACCGCACAAAGTGATTACATCGAATAGATCGTCACGAAGATGCGATGAACTTTGTATTGAAGAGCAAAGAGAGAGAGATCCATCTAGATACTAGCTATGGACCCGTAGGTCTGTGGTAGACTACTCACACATCATCATGGGAGCATCAAGGTTGATGAAGAAGCCCTCCGTGATCGATCCCCCCTCCGGGAGGGCACCAGAATAGGGCTTCGGATGGGCACACGGCAGAACAGAGACTTGCGGCGGTAGAAAAAGTGTTTCGTGAGCTCTCCTAGGGTTTTCAGAATATATGTGAATTTATAGGCTTGAGAGGGACATCGGGAGATGAGAGGGAGGCCCACAAGGGAACATGGCGCGTCGACCCCCCTAGGCGTGCCCTGTTGCCTCGTGGGGCCCTCGTGCGGCCTTCGGTCTTCTTTCGAAGCTTACAGGTGTTCTTGTGGTCCAGAAAAAGTCATCAAAAAGTTTCGTCGCAATTGGACTTCGTTTGGTACTGTAAACCTGAAAAGCCAAAAACATGCAGAAAACAGCAACTCGCACTAGGCACTAGGTTAATAGATTAGTGCTAAAAAATAATATGAATTGGCAAATAAATGCCTAAAAAGTATCCTAGAATGATAATATTATAGCATGGAACAATCAAAAATTATAGATACGTTGGAGACGTATCACCTCCCAACAAGCGCTATTGTTTTATGCCCCTAGCCAGGCATAATGCATAGTATCAAGTATTGTCATCCTTAAAATTGATTCCATAAGTGGCCCTCATAATAGATTCATAAGGTGGTTTAATTCTCTTTCTAGGGAAGTGTTCCATCATTTTCTTTAATGGGAATTGGAATCTTATATTACCTTCTTTCATGTCAATAATAGCACCTATAGTTCGTAGGAAAGGCCTACCAAGTATAATGACAAGATGGATTGCATTCAATATCAAGCACAATGAAATCCACGGGCACATAATTTCTGTTACAAATAATAAGAACATCACTTATTCTACCCAATGCTTTCTTAATAGTGGAATCCGCTAAATGCAAGTTAAGGGAACATTCATTTATATCGGTGAGACCTAGCACATCACATAAAGATTTTTGTATTGTACAAATGCTAGCACCAAGGTCACACAAATCATTGCATTCATAATCTTTAAGCTTAATTTTAATAGTAGGTTCCCATTCATCATGCAACTTTCTAGGTATTGAAACCTCTAACTCAAGTTTCTCCTCATGAGCTTTTATCATAGCTTCTACAATATGTTTAGTAAACTAGATAACTAGCAAACAAGTAAATAGAAATATTTTTGTATTTTCGTTTTTTATATAAAGTAAAATATAACAACAAATAAAAAGTAGAACAAGTGAAAGATAATTTATGTGTAGGGACCTGACAAGAGTTTGATGATGTCTCCCCGGAAGGGCGCCAGAAATTGGCAAGTTGACGGGTGACTACTTTCGTACCTCCTCCCCTGCAACGGTGCCAGAAATTCTTCCAGCAACTTGTGAGCTGCGTTGGGATTTTCCCCGAAGAGGAGAAGCGATGCATCATAATAGAGATAAGTATTTCCCTCAGTGAGAACCAAGGTTATCGAACCAATAGGAGAACCAAGCAAACTCTTTTCAACAGCACCTACACACAAAACCAAACACTTGCACCCAACGCGGTCAAGTGGGTTTGAAAGATCATGGATGTCGCCTAGAGGGGGGTGAATAAGCGCTTTAAAATAATTACGATTTAGGCTTGAATAAACGTGGAATAAAACTAGCGTTTAATTTTTCAAGCACAAACCTAAAACAACTTATGCTAAGCAAGATAAACAACTAAGTGATAGAAAGATATATAACATGAAACACTATGGCTATCACAAAGAAAAGTGCATAAGTAAAGGGCTTGAGTAAGAGATAACCAATGCATGCGGAGACGACGATGTATCCCAAAGTTCACACCCCTGCAGATGCTAATCTCCATTTGGAGCGGTGTGGAGGCACAATGCTCCCCAAGAAGCCACTAAGGCCAAAGTAATCTCCTCACGCCCTCACACACTGCAAGTTGTCGTGATTCCACTAAGGGACCCTTGAGGGCAATCATCAAACCCGTACAAATGGCAACCCTTGGGGGCGGTCACCGGACCCGTACACTTTGGTAACCCTTGGGGCCGGTCACCGGAAACCGTACAAATTGCTCGGGGCAATCTCCGCAACCTAATTGGAGACCCCGACGCTTTCCCGGAGCTTTACACCACAATGATTGAGCTCTGAGACACCACCAACCGTCTAGGGCACCAAAGCACCCAAGAGGAACAAGCTTTAGGGTGCCCAAACACCCAAGAGTAATAAGCTTCTCAAACTTGACTTCCACGTATCACCGTGGAGAACTCAAACCTATGCACCAAATGCAATGGCAAGGGCACACGGAGTGCCCAAGTCCTTCTCTCCCAAATCCCGCCACAATAACTAATGCTATGGAGGAAAATGAGAGGAAGAAAGAAGAAGATAACACAAAGAACTCCAAGATCTAAATCCAAGGTGTTCCCCTCTCATAGAGGAGAAAGTGATTGGTGGAAATGTGGATCTAGATCTCCTCTCTCTTTTCCCTCAAGAACTAGAAAGAATCATTGGAGGGATTGAGAGTTAGCAAGCTCGAAGAAGGCCAACAATGGGACAAAACACGAGCTCAAGAGTTAAGAACCATTTGGGAAGAAGACCCCCTTAAATAGGCCCTCCCAAATCCAACCGTTATGCACACAGCCCGCACATAAGTGGTACTACCGCTCGGACGATAGTACCCACAGAGTAGTGCAATGGCGAGGAGCCACGAGGCGGTAGTGCCACCGAAGCGGTACTACCGCTCGCCCTAGCAGTACTACCGCTGGGGTTGCAGCTCAGGGGCCTATGGTGGTAGGTCGGAGACAGGGATGTTTGGCAGTACCGGAATAGTGATACTACCGCTCAGGAGAGTGGTACTACGGCTTACAAGCCATAGTGTTGCGCACCCACTACCGCCCTACAACCGCTGAGAGCGTGACGGGTCCATAAGGAAGTGGAAGTGGAGCGGTAGTGGGCGGGTGGTACTAGGGCTTATAAGCGGTACTACCGTTCCAGTACCGTGCAAACCCAACACGAAAAGTCAAGTCCCCAGAACCAGTGGTAGTAGCCGCGGTACTGGACAACGGAAGTACCGCTTATAGAAGCGGAATTACTGCAGGAAAGCAAAAAAGAAACTCAAGCAAAACAGATGGATACAACAAAACCTGAACTGCTATAACTTCTACAAATGAGCTCCGAATAGAGCAAACTCAAGCTTGTTGGATAGATGACGACAGATACTATCTATTGGGGATATTCCCCACTGTTTGACCCGGCCAGGAGGAATGACCCGGTCCACCATTTGGCGGCTCATAAGGTCCCCCTGTTTACAGGGTCGACCTGGATGACAAGACCTAAGGTCCAGTGTGCACCCCGATGGAAGGCGGCTCATGGAGAGGCTTGGAGGGCTGGCTCGTGGAGAAGGCCCAAGAAGAGGAAGAATTTCCTCACAAGAGAAGCAAGACCCGGATTAGGATTCAAGAGAGACTGGTCCTAGTCCTAGTCCTAGTAGGACTCTACATGTAAACCTACCCCTTCAACTTATATAAGGAGGGGCAAGGCACCCCAAGAGGGACAAGTTAAGTCATGAGAGATAGACAGATTAAAAACCCTCGAGACTAGAGGTAGCAAAAAAGGACCCTTGTAATCGAGATCATCACCATCATCAATACACACAAAGCAGGATGTAGGCTTTTACCTCCATCGGAGGGGCCGAACCTGGGTAAAATTCGCGTCTCTCGATTCCGACTAACCCCGTTCAAGCCACCACCTAGTTGTGATGGCCTCACACCTAAGTTCTCTCACGAGGACATCTGTTGTGACAAACCCATAACAGTTGGCACCCACCGTGGAGCCTGCATACGGTGGTGTTGAGTTCTTGGAGGGATATCCCCAAGGATCGAGAAGTTCGCGATTCGCTGGATGAAGAAAAGCCAGATCAAAAAGATCTACATTGGTTTCAAGTTCGTCAGTCGAGGGAAATTTTTTAGCGACGCATAGGATGGATCGGATCGAATCAAAAGTAACTCGGCAGCGGCGGCCGAACAGGGGCACCAAAAACGTCTGCCCGAAGTGTACATCAGATTGGAATCAAAAAAGGTTTTAATGTTGGTTTCCACGTGTTGTGTTTTAGTCCGAACTCTGCAGAAAGGCGGAAGCGATCCCGACTACCAGCTCTATTTACGAGGCCACGCCAGCAGGCAACAAAAAAAGCAAAGGAAGCTGCAGCCAGTTGCATCTACTACTTGCCAGGACATAAGCAAAGGCGCCATGCAAATAGATAAAAAAAGTCCACCTGTAGCCCGCAGTGCCGCTGTCGCTCACATGGGCCGGGCACCACCATAAATTCCCGTGCTACAGATGACAGCATCAAATAAAAAAATATGTGGCGGCATGGTAAAGGGCATCAAGCCAACACAAAAAAGGGGGCTAATCGCTTGTACCGAGAACAGCAAACCCGGCGCAGTCCGCTCCCAATGCGAGAGTAACAGCATCAAGCAGTCCACGTGCACCAAGTAGTATTCTACATTTGATGTGCATCAAATCTATCAGCACAGGCCCCAAGAAGTCAAAAAGAAAAACAATTAGTTCCACTATTCCACAAAGGCACAAGTCCCAAAGTGACATGGCTTCACGTGGGTTCAAGATCATATAACTTTTGCTATGAAATCAAGACAACGGAAGTGTTCAGCTGCGGAACAGATGGCTCCACTCTGCGAGACGCCAGGCGGCGACATAACCACGATTTCCAAGAAAAAAGAAGGAGCCAGACGCTGCGATGAACCTCCACATCCACAGCCGCAACAGCACTGGCTGCATCATGATGGCGGACGCGGCCTCAACCACGGTCAACGACCTGCAAACGCCTAATCAAGGCGCGCGCCAGCATGCCCGTCGCTGCCCAACGTTTCTCCCTTGACTCGACGCTGCTCCTCTCCGCCGCCTAGCTATCGCTCCCCTCTGAACCGGCCACCCTGCTCACATCCATGCCCTCACCACCGCCGGATACTTCTGCAACAAGGACACATTTAACATGATGGGGACACGAGCGCCACCAACAGCTGGCATGGCTTGCTGCGTCAGGCAACAGCGCGGCGTGAGGGTTGTCCATGGGCAACACAAGGAAACGTGCTTGGAGCCAAGCAGCAATGGTGTGTGGCAATGATGGTCCTGATTTGGATGAAAAAAATGCAACAGAGGAGCCATGTTGTCCGAGTGCCAAGAGACACTTCTTGCCGACAAAACCCCGTGCTGAAACGTCTACAATCAAAGAACTTTTCGTCAGGATCACGTCCGTTGTTGGATGAAATTATCATGAGGTGATATTTTTCCTAGTAAAATTATTCATGCAAATTCATTTTATCAAGAATTTTTATACTTTTGACTTGTACGGATTTACGCGTAGGTTAAATTATAAATGGGAGGCCGCTCCGGCGTCAAAATGCGTTGGGCAATCCGACGAACGCGCAAACCATCCCCGCAGGTCTGGTGTACATCAACACGCCATGGCCGACTCTTGCGTCTGCGCCGGCTACCAACGCCGCGGCTGACTCGCGCGTCCGCGCCGGCTTCCAACGCCACGACTGACTCGTGCGTCCACGCCGGCTTACAACGTCGCAGACGACTCGCGCGTCCGCGCCAGTTTCCAATGCCGCGGCCGACTCGCACGGCCGTGCCGGTTTCCAACATCGCGGCGGACTCGCGCGTCCGTGCAGGTTTCCAACACCGCGGCAGACTCGCGCGTCCGCGCAGGTTTCCAACACCGTGACCGACTCTCGCGTCCGCGCCGGCTTACAACGCCGTGGCCGACTCCCGCATCCGCGCCAAGTTTCCGGCTAGCTCTCGCATCTACATCAACACATCGGTGTCGCGCCTGCTTGCTCGAGCCGCCCAGCGGACGCGCGCAAGACGCCGTCCCCGCGGTCCGGTGAACATCAACACGCTGGTGCCGTGCCTGCTCGCTCGAGCCGCCCAACGGATGCGCGTGAGCCATCGCCCCCGCGGTCCGGTTTACATCAACACGCCGGTGCTGCGCTTGCTCGCTGAAGCCGAACAACGGATGCGCGTGAGCCGCCACCCCGCGGTTCGATCTACAATAACACGCCGGTGACGTGCCTGCTCGCTCGAGCCGTCCAACGAATACACGCAAGCCGCCGCCCCCGAAATCCGGTCTACTCCAACAACGCTGGAGCAAAGGAGAAATATATATATATATATCATCAGCCTCCAGTCGCGCAGGGTTGCCCAATGGGTAGGCACATTGTCCTGTTATCCCCGCGGTCAGGTCTGCTTCAGCACATCGGAGAAATAAGAATCAAACATGGAGGAAACATCCCTGGTGTCGGGGATATTACCCACGGTTTGACTCGACCAGGAGAATGACCCGGCCCATCATTTGGCGGCTCATACGGGCGTCGTATTTTATCGGGTCAACCTGGACGGCAAGGCCCAAGGCCCGACATGCACCCCGACGGAAGGCGACTCATAGAGAGGCCAGGAGGGCCGACTCACAGAGAAGGCCCAAGAAGAGGGAAGAATTCCCTCACACTAGAAACAAGACCCGGATTAGGATTCAAGAAAGACTAGTCCTAGTCCTAGTAGGACTCTACATGTAAGCCTACCCCTTCAACTTATATAAGGAGGGGCAAGGCGCCCCAAGAGGGACAAGTTCAAGTCATTAGAGATAGACAGACTAGAGGCTCTCGAGACTAGAGGTAGCAATACAACACCCTTGTAATCGAGATCATCCTCATCATCAATACACACAAAGCGGGACGTAAGCTTTTACCTCCATCGAAGGGGCCAAACCTGGGTAAAATCGCCTCTCTCGATTCCGACCAACCCTTCTCAAGCCGCCACCTAGTTGCGATGGCCTCACACCTAAGTTCTCTCACGAGGACATCTTGCTGTGACAAAACCACGACAGTTGGCACCCATTGTGGGGCATGGCACGATGGTGTTGTGTTCTTGAAGGGATCTCTTCAGGGATCGAGAAGCCCGCGATGTGCCGGGTGAAGAAAAGCTGGCGCAGAAGGATCACGTCGTCGACGAGCAGTCAAAACAACATATACGGGATTTGAGACAAGAGTTAGGGTTATGCGTTCAGTGCGCCGCCGCCGACGCAACCTGGCGATCGGGCGATCCGAAGCCAGATCAATGAAGAAACCGCAAGCCGCGATGGGTTTTCCATCGCGTGTGTTGCTGTGTCCGAGATTGACATGAGTTTTCACCGCAACAAACGTACCGCAGTATACGTCGGCTACTGGGATTTGGCGATCGGGTCCGACTGCTACTATTGTTCGAGTCCACATCAGATGTTTTTCCCGGGAGGATCAAGTCCCAAGGTGAAGCAGAAATTGGCCACTATTACTCCCTGGCGTGAAGACCGAAGCTTGCTGCAAGTCAATTTGTAGTACTACAAGCAAAACCATAGCCATCAAACGAGTACCACTTCAATTAGTACTTCGTTCCGTGAAGACAGATCCACATCAGTTTTTTAATCTCCCTTTGCAACGTGAAAAGGCAAACCTCTCAAAGGTACAATTTCCTAGGCTAGTCATGACCTCCAAACTGATCTCACGAGAGGCTTTTTCAAGTTGTCCATTCACATCAGTTTTCAGTATCCAATTACTGTGTTACACACATCGGATAATTTTTTGTTGAGGCCGACCAACGCAGCATTACGGCCTAGACAATTCCGACCACATACGTACTTTGTGCAGAACAGAAATCATCAACATACTTCAGATAAAGAGGCCGCACCAGACGAACATGTGGAACTCGTCGGCCCAGCGGTCTGATCTACATCTACACGTTGGTCCGCCCGCACGGCGCCACCGGGTGAATGTGTGCATGACTCTCCATCCCTATGACCCGGTGTAGGTCAGCTCGTCGGGCCTCATGCATCGTCGTCGAAGGCCGCGTCTGCATCCGTACCATGGCAAGATTACCGGACGGACGCGCACCGCCTACCGTCTATACAATTCGATGGATGGGGTCGATCAACCATATGGTTACAGCCAACTTTCACCGCGACCGGCTCGCAAACCAGCTAAACCATCGTTGTTGCCGGCTCACTTTACCCGTCGATTCATCTTCATCGTCACGACCGGCTCGATGTCTCAGCGTCCTTGGCTATGAATGTGGGAGAAGTCGCTTGAAATAATACAAATGCTACAAGCTGGATTGAAATTGCGCGCCTCAAAAAATTTAAAGAGAAGAAACAACAATGTTGCAAAGAAAGAAAAGAAAGAAAAGGAGGAAAAGGGATACACAGTACATGTATGATTCTAGAAGTTGTTACACGTACATGGATTTTCCGGCCACAATGCAATTTGGCCAGTTATAGTACATCATACGAGATGATTATCACAAATCTAACAACACTCGAGCCGGCACAAGAGATATGATGACCCGACGACTTGGCGTTCGAGCCGGCCAGCCATCATTTCCATCACGGATCATCTGTCGTCAAAATAAATCAGGCGATATTCGCTCTATCTATTTTTTAATACATATTATTCGTCTGAGAACAATTATTCTGCCTTGCAATATATTCTACGCAGGACAATTATTTTATAAAGCGGCGATATACCGCAAATATGGAGGTCGCGCCAAAATCATCATGCGCCAGCATTCATCCACGCCGCACTGTCCGACGGACACGCGTGCGGGCCGCCGCCCGTGCGGTCCAGTCTACAACAAAACGCGCTCGCTTGTACGAGCCACCCAACGGATGAGCGTGAGCCGCCGCCCCCGCGGTCCGGTTTACATCAACATGCCGGTGTCGCGCCTGTTCGCTCGAGCTGCCCAACGGACGCGCGCAAGTCGCCGCTCCCGTGGTCCGGTTTACATCAACACGGCGGTGCCACGCCTGCTCGTTCGAGCCACCCAACGGATGCGCGTGAGCCGCCGCCCCCGCGGTCCGGTTTACTCCAACAATGCTGGAGAAAAAAAGTATATATCTATTATCAGACTCCACTCGCACCGGGTTACCCAATGGGTAGACGCACTGGCTTGCCATCCCCCGGTCCGGTCTGCTTCAGCACAAAAGAATAAATAGAAGAGCCAAGAGCCACAGAGGAACCATCCCTGGAGAAGCTACAATTTGAGCCGACCACCATTGAGCCGGCGATTCAAAAACCAATAGCAAAGGAAAAAATGATGGCCCTGGAGGAGCCAGGAGAGCCGGGCCTAGAGAGAATAACAACAAATGGGTCCATAGGCGTATGAACTCAATTTGGGCAAAAATTGCTTTATTGAAAGAGATATGTCAAGGACATATGATGAGCACCAAGAAGATCATCAACTCGCCGACCTCTGGCATCACTAAATTTCATCTTTCAGCTGTCAACTCTACGACGACTTATGCAATAGCCAAGTATGAAGAATCTCAAGCCAACTCCTCGAGTCGCCTTAAGACTCGGGGGGCTACACTGGCATAACTCGGCAGATTCGACCGGGTTGAAAAATTCAAGAACCCCGGGTCACTGCAGGGAAGATAACCCGGTCCCAGGAGCTGCTGCCTTATTGGCAAAAAGTTAAAAAGTTGCCCAAGAGGACTAGCTGCCACGATGCGCGGTCTAAACATGGGTGCCCTGCCTTATGGGCAAAAAATTAAAGTTTGCCAAAGAGGATCAGCTGCCGTGATGCGCTGTTCAAACATAGGTATTCCACTTTATCGGATCATCATATTATGACCAATGGAATAAAGTTGGCTTATCTGGACCCCAGATGTTTTGCAGTAGTAGCATTGTCTCCTGTATATCCTATGCTGAACTTTTCCATGACCATAGGACACTTGGAGGCTTCCAACTCATCGAGTTTAGCTTTCTCACCCTCTTGATCCGGCAAAAATGCCACAAAATGGTTAAACATGCCTGTATGTTTGATGCGACTCCGATCAGGTGACCCCGTGTAGTCTTGTCAAGTCAATCCACCTGAACTTATCAAGGTTAAGACATCGGCTTGAGTCACGTGAGAGCCGGCATACAGAGAGCTAAGATAAACCATGGGTTATCACACCCGCTTCATTGAAGCAAGACTCAAGCCTCGAAAGCTGGTCTTTATGGCATGCCTTGAAAACTGGCACTTTATATTCTGTTATCATATACATACATCATTCTGCATCGCATCATGCATCATACATACATATCAAACCGGTCATCAAACCGGGTTACATCGTAATCTCTGCAGGAACAAATAGATCTTTGATAGCCAAAATGGCCGGATCTTTTCTAGTGTGCGTGCTTTGATAATCTTTCTAACAATTGATCAATGAAGGGCAACGGGTAATGATCTTTTCTAGTGGCTTTATTTAATTTTCTAAAATCAATTACCATCCTATAACCGGTTACAATTCTTTGTGGGATAAGTTCATTTTTATCAGTGGTAACAACGGGAATGCCTCCACTACTACAGAATGGTCCAAACACGACACATCAATCAAAGACCCTTCGACGAAACTGTTTGCGATCCATCAATCGCAAACGGTATAGTTCAAGCTCCGCCGCCAATGACGAAAACCGTGCGCGATGAAGGAACGACCAAATACGGTCCAAAAAATAGTTGTGTGTGTGATGCGTTACATACAGTTTGTTCTTATGAACTGTTTGTGATTATGGAAGATAACAGAAACAGTTAACAAACTATATACGTGTGCGTAGTGCGGCATATAGTTCACTCGGACAAACTGTTTGCGCTGATCCGGCAGAACACAAACGAGTTAGCCTAAGAAGGCGTGTGTACAGTTCATTCATCAGAATTGTGTGGGAAGACCAATAATAACCCAAACAATTCATCCTGACAAACGTGTGTGTTGTGGGTACCCGGCAAATAGTTCATCCATCAGACCTGTGTGGGAAGACCAGCAATAACCCAAACGATTCATCCTGACAACCTGTGTGTGTTGTGGACACACGGTTGCTGCTAATAATTGTATGAGATGTGATTTGCTCTGTTTGCACAACATCTATATGCTTTGTCTACAGAACACCAACATTATTGTTGCATAACCAACTTGAACATATAGTTACATAAGTGACTACACAACACATGTACATTCCTTAATATAAATTTACAAGAAGTAGACGATCACCAAATCATATTGTTCTTCTGACGACGGTTGCCGACACTGCTCTGCTTGCGGCTATCCCTCGCCGTCTGCAGGAAGGAGGCACTTCCTCATGTCAATGATCCTCCTGTACATCTCGTAGCTGGTGTACGCGTCCTTGGCCGCGTACTTGATGTGTTCTTCATCCAGTTCGTTCACCCAGGCCGTGTGCCAGGCAGTCTTGTCCTTGTGGCACTCAGCCTTCATGTCTCTGTAGTAGGGGTCGATGATGGCCGCGGCAAGGTCAACAAGGGAGTCCTTCTGCCTCTTCTTCTCGCCACCCCAGACCCTGTACTGACCTTGGATGTTGACAAGCTTCTGGCAGGACAAGCCCGAAGTCTTGAGCACCTTTAGATCGTTGGTGGTGTCCACCGTTGCGAACCTGCAGTCAGGGCTATTGACAAACCTGGCGAAATGCTCGCAAGGCCTTGTGGCCAGGCAGCAGTGGTAGACGAGCACGTGATGGCGCACGCACAACTGGGCGACGGCAACCTTCTGATCATGCCCGACACGACTGCCGGTGTACTCGAGGTCGAAGCCGACCACTTTGTACTTGTCATCCTCAGCAAGCAGCTGCTCCAACGTGTTAATGGAGTTCACCACCACGACCGGGTCGTTGGTGTACACCACCGAGAGGTCCGTCTTCCTGATGTGTGTGTCCACTTTGACAATAGTGGCGAACTGCCGCTCGGTGCCGGCAGCCGGCATTGGATCCGCACGGGAAGGTTGAAGCGATGAAGAGACGTGCATCCTCTCTGTATTATTTGCCGTCGTGGGTGTGCTCCTTGGGTTGTGTGGCGCGATCGGAACGTGGAAGAGACGAAGGTAAATGGCCGCATCAACCGCATGGCAGTTTTTGCAGCGCTTAACTGCATGGTGGCACCGGGAGCGGCGCAACCGCTTGCATATGGCTCCCCGAACGTGCCTGATCGTTCGCGTGTGGACGCTGACAAAGCGGGCGCGCACGGACGCGAGCACAGCATGCCAAGGCCGCATTGCCTCATGCGTACATTCATTCGCGGCAGTGCGTACAGAACGACCGTTTGCTTTGTAATAAAACGCAAACAGTTTATTATTATTAACCATCTGTGTACTTGTCATTTCTCCCACCTCCGTCCCGTCTTGTCACCGCGTTGCCGCACGAGGATTCCAGTGCACGCTTCGGGAGCGCACAACGTTTCTTTTGGGCTTCCCGTTCCCGCGCAATCGCGCTAGAACGCGTGCAAGCTTCCAGTTCCCGCGCAGGAACGCGCGCAAGCTTCCCGCCCGGCTCGCCTTGCACGCCTGCTTTATAAACCCTCACGACCGGCCTCTCCACATCGCATTCATCCCCTCCCTGCCCGTAGCTTCCCAAGTTTGCTTCTTCCCCAATCGCCAATGGCACCTATCCGTCGTCGTCGCTCCGTCACTCCGCCAGAGGGCAGCTCCAGCTGGGAGGCTGCACCACGTCGGCGACGTAGTACCCGTAAGCGTGAAGTGTGTGTGGCGTCCTTGTTGGCTGTGCGCACGGCACCCACAACATGCTCCTCCACATTTTCCCGAAGGCAGCTGCTGCCGGCGACCGCCGTCGCCCCCACCCCATCGCCGACCGCCGTTTTCGCCACCCCACCAGCTGCCTCCTTGGCCGCCACCACACCAGCGTCCGCCTTGGCAGCCACCCCACGGTCAGCCGTCGGGGCCATCACCTGCTCCGCCACCGCGACCCGAAGGCGGGAGGAGGAGGCCGCCGTCGAAGCACAACCGCTCGGCTTTTCCGTCAGTGGCCTAGCGCGCTACATTAACTTCCTACATGAGGAGGAGGAGCGCCAGGTCGAGCACGCACAGAGGCTCACCGCTGCCGTGGTCGCAGCAGACGCCGCAGCTATGGCGTGGAATGAGGAGATCTATGCCGAGTCCTGCCGCTTCGAGGAGGCGCGTCAGGAGCGGCGGAGGGCAGCGGCGGCAGCCGACAAAGTCGACTCCTCCAGCTCGTTGGTAGGCTTCTCCTCCTCTGCCTCTTACTGAACGTGCTCGGCAGAGGAGAAGGCTGCTGGCAGTAGCACAAAGCCCCTCCGGAGTAGTATTTAGGGGCTATTTTGTTCAGTTCATCTAACTATAGATATAGTTGAACTAGCTATTTCAGTACGTGGTTGGCAACAAATGGGGAAAAGTTTGTTCGATTCAACTGTCGAGTTGAACTATTTTGTACAAAGACCAATGCTTGATCTATGAATGAAATCAATGTTTACTGAATTTCAGTTGCAAAATTGCACCGTAATAGTGATTTTGTTCCTGCAAAATTGGACAAATCTCAATGTTTCCAATTTGACAAATGAAAATTTACCCAATATGACAGATTCGAATCTTACCTGACTCCTGCTGCCAATGCATCGATCGGTGCTTACATGGGGTGCTTAGTGTATTAAATGTCTTAGCAACTCAAGTCCACAATGCATTGTTGCTAAGGTCCCTTCATTTAATGATTTAGCAACTAAACTCTTGCATGCATTGGTGAGTTCCTTCACTTAAGTGTTTTGCCAAGGTTCACGCGCTGGGCATTGTTTCTTCATGTGGTCACAAAACTCATATTTCTCCTTAATTACCTTACCACATCAGATTTTTTTGCATACATGGTAACCTCAGCAGTTAGCAACAGTAGAAGTTGTAGCATCGGGAAGGGCACACGGGTCATCATTCACAACCGTTTGCGATGACGCAATGAAAAAATTCCTTCGCGCCAGATTTTCCCTTGGATTAGTAGGGAAGGAACAATTGCCCTCGGTTTGCATACAGGTATTCATTCTGAAACGTCCTTGACGACTGGCAAAGGACACGCTACCCCGATGAGTGTGCGCAAGACACTGCTCGCACGCCACCCGTCTACTCAAACACCTGTCCGCACGCTACCTCCTTGCCAATACACATAGCGACATGTAGCCCGCACATAAATGGTCTGTAGAACATCCATGAATTATAAATAATACGCCCATTTGCGGTGGTAACATGACAAATTTTTGTTCCAAAATGCCTTTGTTGGCTATTAATGCTTACTCTTTCTCTCAAAGTGGACACTAATAATAGCACAACATATTTATGCTTTACATGATGAGGCCCTGCCCAACATAGACCTTGTGACTGTAGTTCATGTTTGAATTATGTACATTAAATGCACATAAAACTCAATTAATGTATAAAAAAGCCATACAAACCATTAATAATTTAATATGTTTGCAGTACACACCTATCGCTTTATGTTGTTTCTACGAAAAAATCAAGGAGAGAAGAGGCATCGGATGTCGTTTTTCACCCGCAGATGTGGCATGCATATATATGTTCCCTAACGGAACCACTGGACGTAGCTTATTGTGTGAGAACCTCATGTTTGTAAGAGGCTTGTGACAAAACATGGCCAACTTGGTATTTTTTTACCACGGCATATGTGTGCCTTCACATGACACCATTCCAAGTTTCATGAATTTCTGATAGAGTTTTGGATTTACGAGAATTTGGAAACAAAGTTTCTCGATATTTGTGGCCGAGCCAACATGCTTAGATGTTTGAAATTCGTTCTCATTTCTTGCATGTGACCTAACACATGCATCCAAGGATGCATATATGATTTTTCAACCCATTTTGCCGCCCCAGACCTTGTGATTGTAGATCAAATTTGAATTATGCACATTAAATAATGCATCGAAAACTTAATTAATGTATTTAAAAGCCAGACGATCCCTTAATTTAATCATATTTTTGCACTTCGCACGTACATGTCTATGTTGTTTATATAAAGAAAATCAAGGAGAGAAGAGGCATCAGATGTCTTTTCGCCCGCATATGTGACATGCATATATAATGTTCCCTATCGAAACCACAAAGCTTCTTGTGAGGAGCTCTGATTTGTAAGGGGATTGTGCAAGAACATGTCCAAATTGGACAATTTTTTTTACCACGGCATGTGTGTGCCCTTGTCACGATACCATGCCAAGTTTCATGAATTTCTAACGTGTTTTGGATTTACGGGAATTTGAAAAACAAGCATCTCAATGTTTGCGGCTAAGCAAACAGTCAATGAGATGTTAGAAATCCATTCCCATTTCTTGCGTGGGACCTAAACATGCATCCAGAGAAAGGCATATATTTTTCCAACCTATTTTTCATGTGTTGGACCTTGTGATTGTAGGTCAAATTTGAATTATGCACATTAAACGACTAGAAAATTCAATTAATGTGTTAAACAGGTCTCATGAACCGTGGAAAAAATCCACAGTTTAGCATGACTATCAGAAAGTTGCTCTATGGTGACTCCAGAAATAAATACAAGGCCAAAAGAGACAACAGATGTTGTTTCGCACATAAAATGTGAACTTTCCCTATCGAAACACATGACTTTCTTGTGAGAACCTTCGGTTTGTAAGAGGCTTTGTGCCAAAACTTGTCCAAAATTGGGTGATTTTTTAACCACAACACACACAGGGCAATTGATGGCACCATGCCCAAATTTCATGAATTTCTGTCGAGGTTTGCATTTACATGAATTTAAAAACTAAGTTTCCCGATGTTTGTGGTCGAGCCAAGACGATGATGATATGTTTGAAATTCATTCCCATTTATTGTGTGGGACCTAATTAAACATGCAGCCAGGAAAACGTATATGGTTTTTTGACATATTTTCATGAGCTGGACCGTGCAGTGATTGTAGTTCAAATTTGAATTATATATGCACATTGAATGCCTAGAAAACTCAATTAATGTACTTAAAAGGCCAAACCAACTCTGTAAGATTCCATTGTTTTGCACGACACATTCACGTTACTCTATGGAGACTCTAGAAATAAATTCAAGGCGAGAAGCGACATCGAATGTTGTTTCGCACATAAAATGTGAACTGTACCTACTGGAACCACATGATTTCTTGTGAGAATCTTTGGTTTGTAAGAGGTTTGTGCCAAAACCTTTCCGGAACTAGGCATTGTTTTTACCACAACACACATGCGCCATGACATCACACCATGCCAAGTTTCATGAATTTCTCACGATATTTGGATTTACTGGAATTTGAAAACACGGCTTCTCAAAGTCTACGGCCGAGCCAAATACCGTGAGGTTTGGAATTCGTTTAATTTCCATTTCTCGCTTGGGACCAAAACATGTATCCAGTGACAAATAGTTGATTTTCAACCCATTCAGGTGCACTCTGGCTAGTATGTGCTTAATTAACTGCAGTTCAAATTTGAACTATGCACATGAAATGTCTAAAAAACTCTTTAAATGTTTTAAAGGGCCTAAACAACCCTGAATTATTCCATATTTAACACACAGTCCTATAGTTGCAAGTTCACTGCAGATAAATGTTATTGCCATCCAAACACCTTCAATTGCCAATGTAACTTCATTTTTCGTCTCAAAGCAGTTTGAAAATCAAATACATCGCAAACAGTTCTTGATCATGAAACGTGTGTGATGTGGTATCAAAATATCTTTGGCCAATCCTCATATATGGCTTATGCCGGAAGCTTCAGTCCACCGCCGGTGCGTCAACCACACAGTCACACTTGTTCCCCAAGACCACTATACTGTTCAAGCATCGCCGGTGAAAGATGGGGACGTGGATCTGCGTCGTGAGGGCAACTTCGGCGACCCACTCCAGCCCGAGCGCGGCTGCATCAGCCATGAACGCGCTCCCAACATCCTTGAGCGCGGCCGCACTCTCCGACAGGGCGGATGCGGCCGCCGAAAGGGCAGCTGCTGCATCTGAGATGGCGGCAGCAACATCCGTGACCGGGATAGCAAATGGCGAGAACGGCACAGCACCTGTCCGTTCCTCGGCGGCCGCCGTAGCCCTGATGGCGGCTGCCCACGCCTATGCCGATGCCGCCCACGCCCAGCTCATGTCGGTCACCGAACAAATAGCAGCGGCCTTCTCCGACAACGGCCGACAACCTATGTCCGAAGAGTTGGCAATCGCCGAGAACGCTCTGGCAGCCGTCCATTCGTCGGCAGCCTCCCTTGCCAAGATGGAGGCCGTCAATTACCGGATCGCGGCCGCCCACGCCAAACTCGTGGCGGCCTTTTCCAAAGAGATGGCGGACGCGGACGGCGAGATGCTTGCAGAGTATGTGGCAATGGATGCCATGGAGCCCCTTCCCCTGGAGGTCGTCGAGCGCAAGCTGGTCATGGAGGATGCGGCGGAGATCGGCGAGCGTCAGCCGGAACATTAGTCGTTGTTTAGAGCGTTGGTCTTTTGTTAGAGTAATGTTTAGGTCAACCAGCTTTGTTTAATTGCTCGATTAAGTAAGTGCGGGCTGTGGTGTAGGCTCTTTTGTGCAGTACCCAAATTAGCAATTGATGTTAAATTATGCGACTACGTGGATGACCACTGTAACCAGGGAAATTCGGACCAAAAATTTGCCGCCATATCCCCATTCCATCTTCCAATTGAAAATGAAATTGAAGTTCATCACACACACTTTTTTGGAATGAACTGTGTGCAATGTAGTACCCAATCTTACGTCCGAAGATTGGAGACAAACACTTGCACATCCAAGTTCATCACACACGGGGTATATCTCAGGCTTCGTTTGTGATGTGTTGATATCGAGAACTATTCTGATAAATTTGCATGTTCAAGTTCATCACACACGATGTATAACACATGCTTCGTTTGTGATCCTTTGATATCGCGCATGGTTCCGAATAAGGGACTGCTTCCGATGGTGCTTTCTGTGCCAGTTTTTCGCTGCACCGAAGGAAAATTTTGGGCTACCGCGGAAATATCTACCTCCCTCGCCCCCCAGTACCAATCAAAAGCCACATTTCCCCCTTTTCCTCTACCTTTCCTAGTTCATACCTTCATTGCTTGCTTGCAGCGCCGCCTCCTCGCCGGCGACGCTCCTTCCTGCTGCTCGGCCTCGTCCATCTAGTCAGGTAATCGACACCTCCCCAATACCCCCTCCTCCTCCATCCCACATGGCCCGACCACCGGCGCGACACCTTGCACCCAAATCACCGCCCCATCCTCCAAATAATCGCTGCCGAAAGCCATGGTGCACGCAGTATAGCCAGGATCTCAAAGAGCATTTGGCTGCGGAGAAGCTAATCACGGCTGCACGCGCAGATGAGGCAACTATGGCTTCCATGCGTGCCGACCCCCAGATCTTGGAGGAGAACCTCGCCGTCGAGGCCACCGTTGCTACTTCTTGAGCTTGCGTTGGTTTTCCCTTGAAGAGGAAAGGGTGATGCAGCAAAGTAGATAAGTATTTCCCTCAGTTGTTGAGAACCAAGGTATCAATCCAGTAGGAGATACAAGCAAGTCCCCAATCTTCGCACCTACACAAATAATCAAACTCTTGCACCCAACGCTATAAAGGGGTTGTAAATCCCTTCATGGTTATTTGCAAGGATGAGATCTGATAGAGATAGATATAAAAGATTGCTAAAACGAAAAGTAAAACAAAAGTAAAAAGATTGCAGCAAAGTATTTTTGGTTTATAGATCTGAAAATATAATATGGAAAATAGACCCGGGGGGCATAGGTTTCACTAGAGGCTTCTCTCATGAAGGAAAATAATACGGTGGGTGAACAAATTACTGTCGAGCAATTGATAGAAAAGCGCATAGTTATGACGATATCCAAGGCAATGATTATGCATATAGGCATCACATCTGTGTCAAGTAGACCGAAACGATTCTGCATCTACTACTATTACTCCACACATCGACCGACTCCTGCCTGCATCTAGAGTATTAAGTTCATGAAGAACAGAGTAACGCATTAGGTAAGATGACATCATGTAGAGGGATAAATTCAAGCAATATGATGAAAACCCCATCTTTTTACCCTCGATGGCAACAATACAAATACGTGCCTCGCCACCCCTACTTTGTCACTGGCTGAGGACACCGCAAGATTGAACCCAAAACTAAGCACTTCTCCCATTGCAAGAATTACCAATCTAGTTGGCCAAACCAAACCAATAACTCAAAGAGACTTGCAAAGATATGAAATCATGCATATAAGAATTCAGAGAAGATTCAAATAATATTCATAGATAATCTGATCATAAACCCACAATTCATCGGATCTCGACAAACACACCGCAAAAGAGTATTGCATCGGATAGATCTCCATGAAGATCATGAAGAACATGGTATTGAAGAACAAAGAGAGAGAAGAAGCCATCTAGCTACTAGCTATGGACCCGAAGGTCTGTGGTGAACTACTCACGCATCATCAGAGGGGCAATGGAGTTGATGTAGATGCCCTCCGTGATCGAATCCCCCTCCAGCAGATTACCGGAAAAGGCTCCAAGATGGGATCTCACGGGAACAGAGGCTTCCGGCGGCGGAAAAGTATTTTCGTGGCTCTTTTTGGTATTGGGGGAATATTTGGGAATTTATAGGTCGAAGAATAGGGTTAGAGGACCTGCAGGGGGCCACAAGCCAGGGGGGCGCACCCCCCCTAGGGCGCGCCTTGCAGGCTTGTGACCTCCCGGCAGGTCTCCTGCCTTCATCTCCAAGTCTGGTAGGTTTCTTCTGGTCCAAGAAAAATCATCGCGAAGATTTTATTCCGTTTGGACTCCGTTTAATATTCCTTATCTGCAATACTCAAAAACAAGGAAAAAACAGAAACTGGCACTAGGCTCTAGATTAATAGGTTAGTCCCAAAAATAATATAAAATAGCATATTAATGCATATAAAACATCCAAAACAGATAATATAATAGCATGGAACAATCAAAAATTATAGATACGTTGGAGACGTATCAAGCATCCCCAAGCTTAATGCCTGCTCGTCCTCGAGTAGGTAAATGATAAAAACAGAATTTTTGATGTGGAATGCTACCTAACATATTTATCCATGTAATATTCTTTATTGTGGCATGAATATTCAGATCCGCAAGATTCAAAACAAAAGTTTAATATTGACATAAAAACAATAATACTTCAAGCATACTAACAAGGCAATTGTGTCCTTTCGAAATAACATGGCCTCAGAAAGCTATCCCTACAAAATCATATGGTCTGGCTATGCTCCATCTTCCCCACACAAAGTATTTAAATCATGCACAACCCCGATGACAAGTCAAGCAATTGTTTCACACCTTTTATGTTCTCAAACCTTTTCAACTCTTACGCAATACATGAGTGTGAGCCATGGATATAGCACTATAGGTGGAATAGAATATGGTGGAGGTTGTGAGGAAAAGGAGAAGATAGTCTCACATAAACTAGGCATATCAACGGGCTATGGAGATGCCCATCAATAGATATCAATGTGAGTGAGTAGGGATTACCATGCAACGGATGCACTAGAGCTATAAGTGTATGAAAGCTCAAAAAGAAACTAAGTGGTTGTGCATAATGATGAAAAATTCCACTAGTTATATGAAAGTGACAAAATAGGAGACTCTCTATCATGAAGATCATGGTGCTACTTTGAAGCACAAGTGTGGAAAAAGATAGTAGCATTGTCCCTTCTCTCTTTCTCTCATTTTTTTGGTGGGCATCTTTGGCCTCTGTTTTCTTTGGGCTTCATTGGCCTCTTTTATTATTTGTAAAGTCCGGAGACTCATCCCAACTTGTGAGGGACTCATAGCTTCCATCATCCTTTTCTCTCATGGGACAATGCTCTAATAATGAAGATCATCACACTTTTATTTACTTACAACTCAAGAATTACAACTCGATACCTAGAACAAAATATGACTCTATATGAATGCTTCCGGTGGTGTACCGGGATGTGCAACGATTTAGCCTAGCAAATGACATCAAAAAACGGACAAGCCATGAAAACATCATGCTAGCTATCTTACGATCATGCAAAGCAATATGAAAATGATGGTGCGTGTCATGAAAAACGGAACGGTGGGAGTTGCATGGCAATATATCTCGGAATGGCTATGGAAATGCCATAATAGGTAGGTATGGTGGCTGTTTTGAGGAAGGGTATATGGTGGGTTTAATGCACCGGTGAAAGTTGCGCGGTACTAGAGAGGCTAGCAAAGGTGGAAGGGTGAGAGTGCGTATAATCCATGGACTCAACATTAGTCATAAAGAACTCACATACTTATTGCAAAAGTCTATTAGTTATCGAAGCAAAGTATTAGATGCATGCTCCTAGGGGAGAGGTTGGTAGGAGTTAACCATCGCGCGCTCCCGACCCTCACACAAAGGATGACAATCATTAAACAAATCATGCTCCGACTTCGTTACATAACGGTTCACCATACGTGCATGCTACGGGAATCACAAACTTTAACACAAGTATTTCTACCAATCCACAATTACTCACTAGCATGACTCTCATATCACCATCTTTATATCTCAAAACTATATGCAAGGAATCAAACTTCTCATAGTATTCAATGCACTTTATATGAAAGTTTTTATTATATCCCTCTTGGATGCCCATTATATTAAGACTAAATTCATAACCTAAACCAATTACCATGCTGTTTAAAGACTCTCAAAATAATATAAGTGAGGTACGAGAGTTCAATTATTTCTATAAAATAAAACACCACCATGCTCTAAAAAGATATAAGTGAAGCACTAGAGCAACATTGCCTAGCTCAAAAGATATAAGTGAAGCACATAGAGTATTCTAATAAATTCACGATTAATGTGTGTCCCCCTCAAAAGATGTGTGCATCAAGGATGATTGTGGAAAACTAAAAAGCAAAGACTCATATCATACAAGACGCTCCAAGCAAAACACATATCATGTGGTGAATAAAAATATAGCCTCAAGTAAATTTACCGATGGATTGAAGACGAAAGAGGGGATGCCTTCCGGGGCATCCCCAAGCTTAGGCTCTTTGGTATCCTTGAATATGGATTGGGGTGACTTGGTAATCCCCAAGCTTAGGCTCTTGCATAGTCCATCAAATCTTTACCCAAAACTTGAAAACTTCACAACACAAAACTCAACAGAAAACTCGTGAGATCCGTTAGTATAAGAAAAATAAATCACCACTTTAGGTACTGTTGTGAACTCATTATTTATTTATATTGGTGCAATATCTACTATATTCCAACTTCTCCATGGTTCATACCCCCCGATACAACCCATAGATACATCAAAATAAGCAAACAACACAAAGAAAACAGAATCTGTCTAAAACAGAACAGTCTGTAGCAATCTATAGACTTTGAATACTTATGTAACTCCAAAAATTCTGAAAAATTAGTACAATCAGGTAAATTTGTATATAAATCTTGTGTAAAACTTTCAGACTCATTCGACGCTCTGGTGAATTTATAAAATTCCTGGACTGAGCGCAAAAGTTTCTGTTTTTCAGCAAAATCAAATCACAATCACCGTAGACCTTCCCAAAGGTCTTACTTGGCTCAAACACTAATTAAAACAAGAAAACACAATTAATACAGAGGTAATAATGTGTAAAGCACTCAAAAACAGAATCAAAAACAAAACCATAAAAAAAATTGGGTTGCCTCCCAACAAGCGCTATTGTTTAACGCCCCTAGCTAGGCATAACGCAATAGATCTAGGTATTGTCATCTTTGGTATGCAATCCATAAGTAGCCCTCATAATAGATTCATAAGGTAATTTTATTTTCTTTCTATGAAAGTGTTCCATGCCTTTCCTTAATGGAAATTGGAATCTAATGTTTCCTTCTTTCATATCAATAATTGCACCAATCGTTCTAAGGAAAGGTCTACCAAGAATAATAGGACATGTAGGATTGCAATCTATATCAAGAACAATGAAATCTACGGGCACATAATTCCTATTTGCAACTATAAGAACATCATTAATCCTTCCCATAGGTTTCTTAATGGTGGAATCCGCTAGATGCAAATTTAAAGAGCAATCATCAAATTCATGGAAACCTAGACATCACATAAAGTTTCCGGAATCGTGGAAACGCTAGAACCCAAATCACACAAAGCATGGCACTAAAAATCTTTAATTTTAATCTTAATAGTAGGTTCCCACTCATCATAAAGCTTCCTAGGTGTAGAAACTTCCAACTCAAGTTTTTCTTCAAAAGATTTCATCATAGCATCCACAATATGTTTAGTAAAAGCTTTATTTTGATTATAAGCATGTGGAGAATTCAACATGGATTGCAACAAGGAAATACAATAAATCCAAGAACAACTATCATAATTAAAGTCCTTGAAATCCAAAAGAGTGGGTTCATTGCTATTTAAAGTTTTGACCTCTTCAATCCCACTTTTATCAATCTTAGCATTAAGATCTATAAACTCCGAATCATTGGGACGCCTTTTAACTAAAGTTGACTTATCTCTAGTCCCATATTTATCAAGATTTATATTAGAAAACAAAGATTCGATAGGAGTCACATCAATCACTTCAAGATCTTCATCAATATTATCACGAGAACACACTTTTTCAAGCCATTCACGCTTAGCACGCATTCTAGCGGTTCTTTCCTTAGACTCATCAATAGAAATTCTCATAGCTTTTAAAGACTCATTAATATCATGCTTGGGTGGAGTAGATCTAATTTTCAAAGAATCAATCTCAAGCGAAATTCTATCAACGTTCCTAGCCAAATCATCAATCTTGAGCAATTTTTCTTCAATCAAAGCATTGAAACCCTTTTGTGAACTAATAAATTATTTAATATTATTCTCAAGATCAGAGGGCATCTTATTATAATTTCCATAAGAATTGTTGTAGGAATTACCATAACTATTAGAGGAATTACTAGGAAACGGCCTAGGATTGAAATTACCTCTATACGCGTTATCACCAAAATTGTTCCTACCAACAAAATTCACATCCATAGATTCATTATTATTTCCAATCAAAGAAGACAAAGGCATATAATTAGGATCAATAAGAGCACTCTTACTAGCAAACAATTTCATTAATTCATCCATCTTTTCACTCAAAGTATTTATTTCTTCAATAGCATGCACTTTTTTACTAGTAGGAGATCTTTCGGTATGCCATTGAGAGTAATTTGCCATAATATTATCTAGGAGTTTAGTAGCTTCTCCTAATGTGATTTCCATAAAAGTACCACCCGAGGCGGAATCTAAAAGATTTCTAGAAGCAAAATTCAATCCCGCATAAAAAAATTGTATAATCATCCATAAACTCAAACCATGCGCGGGGCAGTTTCTAATCATTAGTTTCATCCTCTCCCAAGATTGTGCAACATGCTCATGATCAGGTTGCTTAAAATTCATTATATCGTTCCTAAGGGAGATGATCTTAGCGGGCTGAAAGTACTTGGAAATAAAAGCATCTTTACACTTATTCCATGAATCAATACTATTTTTAGGCAAAGATGAAAACCAAGTTTTAGCACGATTTCCTAGTGAGAACGGAAATAGCTTCAATTTAACAATATCATTATCCACATCTTTCTTCTTTTGCATATCACACAACTCAACGAAAGTATTTAGATGGGATGCGGCATCTTTGCTAGGAAGGCCAGAAAATTGTTCTTTCATAACAAGATTAAGCAAAGCGGCATTAATTTCATAAGATTCCGCACTAGTGGCGGGAGCAATCGGAGTACTAATAAAATCATTATTATTAGTATTGGAGAAGTCACACAACTTGGTATTCTCTTGAGTCATCGTGACAAAGCAAGCAATCTAGCACACAAGCAAACAAAAAGCAAACGAAAAGACGAACGGAAGAAGGGCGAATAAAAAGGAAAATCTTTTTGGTATTTTCTGAAAATTGTTTTAGAAGTGGGGGAGAGGAAAACGAGAGGCAAATGGCAAATAATGTAAATGCAAGAGATGAGTTTGTGATGGGTACTTGGTAGGCTTGATGTAGATCTCCCCGGCAACGGCGCCAGAAATCCTTCTTGCTACTTCTTGAGCTTGCGTTGGTTTTCCCTTGAAGAGGAAAGGGTGATGCAACAAAGTAGATAAGTATTTCCCTCAGTTATTGAGAACCAAGGTATCAATCCAGTAGGAGATACAAGCAAGTCCCCAATCTTCGCACCTACACAAACAATCAAACTCTTGCACCCAACGCTATAAAGGGGTTGTCAATCCCTTCATGGTTATTTGCAAGGATGAGATCTGATAGAGATAGATATAAAAGATTGCTAAAACGAAAAGTAAAACAAAAGTAAAAAGATTGCAGCAAAGTATTTTTGGTATTTTTGGTTTATAGATCTGAAAATATAATATGGAAAATAGACCCCGGGGCCATAGGTTTCACTAGAGGCTTCTCTCATGAAGGAAAATAATACGGTGGGTGAACAAATTACTGTCGAGCAATTGATAGAAAAGCGCATAGTTATGACGATATCCAAGGCAATGATTATGCATATAGGCATCACGTCCGTGTCAAGTAGACCAAAATGATTCTGCATCTACTACTATTACTCCACACATCGACCGACTCCTGCCTGCATCTAGAGTATTAAGTTCATGAAGAACAGAGTAACGCATTAGGTAAGATGACATGATGTAGAGGGATAAACTCAAGCAATATGGTGAAAACCCCATCTTTTTACCCTCGATGGCAACAATACAAATACGTGCCTCGCTACCCCTACTTTGTCACTGGGTGAGGACACCGCAAGATTGAACCCAAAACTAAACACTTCTACCATTGCAAGAATTACCAATCTAGTTGGCCAAACCAAACCAATAACTCGAAGAGACTTGCAAAGATATGAAATCATGCATATAAGAATTCAAAGAAGATTCAAATAATATTCATAGATAATCTGATCATAAACCCATAATTCATCGGATCTCGACAAACACACCGCAAAAGAGTATTACATCGGATAGATCTCCATGAAGATCATGAAGAACATGGTATTGAAGAACAAAGAGAGAGAAGAAGCCATCTAGCTACTAGCTATGGACCCGAAGGTCTGTGGTGAACTACTCACGCATCATCGGAGGGGCAATGGAGTTCATGTAGATGCCCTCCGTGATCGAATCCCCCTCCGGCAGATTACCGGAAAAGGCTCCAAGATGGGATCTCACGGGAACAGAGGCTTCCGGCGGCGGAAAAGTATTTTCGTGGCTCTTTTTGGTATTGGGGGAATATTTGGGAATTTATAGGTCGAAGAATAGGGTTAGAGGACCTACAGGGGGGCCACAAGCCAGGGGCGCCCCCCCTACGGCACGCCCTGCAGGCTTGTGACCTCCCGGCAGGTCTCCTGCCTTCATCTCCAAGTTTGGTAGGTTTCTTCTGGTCCAAGAAAAATCATCGCGAAGATTTTATTCCGTTTGGACTCCGTTTAATATTCCTTATCTGCAATACTCAAAAATAAGGAAAAAACAGAAACCGGCACTAGGCTCTAGATTAATAGGTTAGTCCCAAAAATAATATAAAATAGCATATTAATGCATATAAAACATCCAAAACAGATAATATAATAACATGGAACAATCAAAAATTAAAGATACGTTGGAGACATATCAACCGCCGACGCCTCGCGTGCTGACGCCGCCACGTGGTTGGCTGCTATAAACGACAGCTCGTGGTCTTTTCTCGAGGGCACCGTCAGTGCGTTCGACGAAGACTTCGATGTGTTTTCTCAGCGTGCACGTGCTTACCTCAACTCCAGAGCCGGCATGTTGGTGCCGGGGGAGGATCAGGCAACTCACCACTACGAGGGGTGCACCCACGGTGTGGAGGCCTCGCCCTCTTCCAAGTTGACAGAGCCCATCATCATCGATATCTCCGACGATGCGGAATAGCTTGTTTTTCTTAGCTTTATCACTAAGGACCTATGTTCACCTAGCTACGCCGATTAAGCACGTTTTGTTTAGCTGTTGTATGTGCCGCTACTGCCCTTCATTTAGAAATTCTAGTGAAATGTCCAATGTAATGCTACTCCAACCTGAACTTCTAGTATGTTCTATTGTGCAATGTGGTGCTTAGTTAACTATTTCGTTCACTTGTTCTGGTGATCATTTAAATATTTAATTCAATTCTGAAATGTGATGTACGATTGTTGTTGGTACAATTTTGTATTGTTATGCATGTGACGAATAAATCGAATTTAGATGTACTAAATACATGTGCAACATATAGAATTGCTACATTTCCTAGTTCTTAGCACGCTTGGTTTACATAACTGGATTTTCAATGTGGCTCGATCTAATCTGTTGGATCCGCAATGTGTTTATTTTCCATTAACATATTTTAGTGATAGTATGCCAAGTATCACTTGTAACCTGATCAATATTTGTCTTAAATATGTTGCATGGGGAAACAATGGGGGACACTGAAGTTTACCATCGAGGTTTGCACATCCATAGTTGTTTGGCTAATAGCCCATTATTGTGCAATTGCAGAAACCATTTTAATATGAATGTTTTTATTAATAATTTGTTCTTGCACATGTAGGTCCCGCTGTAAGAGGTTTAGACCCACTGTTCGACCCTTTTTGCATGTGGGGAAATGAGGTGTCCTTGAATATCAGTCAAATCAAGAAACTCGGAAAGATTGTTAACATAAAGAAACTAGCTATGAAAAACAACAAGATGTTTGTCTGCACAATGAAAAAGACATCAGTCAACTGTAGGATGGTACCATCTCTTTCACCTTGTTCTTTTCCATTTGCGCCATTTCAAATTTTAGAAAAGATATTTATGCGTATGTTTGTTTTCAGTCCTTCTCAAGGCAGTTCATCGATGATTATGTCTCAAACCACCTGTATGATCAAGAGGCGATGAAGGTATTCATACAGCACCCACGGTATAATCTTGAAGTCTTCCTTAAGAGGACGAAGGATGGGCGGGCAATCATCCACATGCACTGGCCTAAAGTTGCCAGGACCTTCAACATCATTGAAGGCTCAGTATTCACCTTCCGCTTTAACAGTTTTCTAGATGAGATTCATCTGTATATTTACCGTCTATGATGATACTTAATTTACAAAGGTTTTAGATGTTGCATTTGAAACTTTGTCTTGTTGTGCAATTGGGTAGCTAGGCAGTATATGCCTATATGTTGTTGTACCCTGATGTAATTCAATTATTAAATCCTGGTTGCCGTACTACGAATAAGAAATATATTCTGTGGTTGATATGAAATGTTAATTTTGATTACTAAATTGATTAAAAATAATTGATCAATCAGGCTGATTATTGGGGATCTTATTGCAGACGGTTTCTAAGACAACACCGTGGGCGATGACCGGAACAAACCCACACGGTTTCTAGAAAGTTGGCATGTTGGATCGTTGAGCAATCACACACGAATTCTGGTCGATAACTGTGTGCTTTAGGACACCCAATCACAAACGTTTTCACATAGCTAGTGTGTGTGATGGGCAGCCCAATGCCAAACAATTTTTTCTAGACACCGTGAGTGATGTTTTGCGTAACGCAAACGACAGAATTATAACTATCGTGTGTGATGACCACACCTATCACAAACGATGTGATGCCGAAAATTGTGTGTGATCTACAATACAAACGGAAACGTACCCTTGGGATTCCCTGTGTGGTGTGCTAAGCTCATCTCACACGTCTTCCCCAATATGTCTGTTTGTGATGGTCCTTCCAATCGCAAACGATATGTTTTTGCCCATCGTGTGCGACCAGGTGCAGGCATCGCCGACAGGTTTTGCCTGTCGTGTGGGATAGCCCCCCCCCCCTATCGCCCACACATGCAAGGCGACGGTTTAAGACTACGTCACGGAAAGGGGTTAAAACCGTTTGTATAGCACGCGGCTGCACTAGTGCTCCTTTCTTAGGAACACAATGAACGGGACTTACCCATCTACTTTCAGGTATAGGATAAATAATACATTCTTCCAGAAACTTTAATATTTCAGTTCTTACCACATCCTTCCTTTTGGGATTCAAACGACGTTGATGATCAACAACTGGCTTAGCATCAGGTTCCATATTAATCTTGTGCTGACGTAAGGTAGGCTGATGCCCTTAAGATCATCTAGAGTATATGCAATTGCAGCTTGATGCTTCCTTAAAGTTTTCAATAACCTCTTTTCTTCATGCACTGAAAGGTTAGCATTAATAATAACAGTATATATCTTCTTTTCATCAAGATACACATATTTTAAAGTATCAGGTAATTTCTTTAGTTCAAATGCCAGATCACTCTTAGGCGGGAGAGGGTCCCCAAGAGTTTCAACAGGTAGGTTATGCTTAAGGATATGTCCTTGCTTAAATAATATATCATCAATTTCATTTTGTTCATGCATATGCATATCAATTTCATGGTCTAGTAAATATTGTTCTAAAGATCCGTAGGAGGTAGAACAATAGACGCAAGGCCAATTATATCATCTTTGAGAAATGGCTCAAAAGCATGTGGTTGTCTAAATTAAATTCATGAGATACATAACCAAAATTAACCTTAACCTTTTCTTTAGCACAATCAATTTCAGCATTAACAGTATTCAAGAAAGGTCTACCAAATATAATGAGACAAAAATCATCTTGTAGTGATCCAAATACTAAGAAATCAGTAAGGTATTTGATCTTACCACACAAGATTTCAACATCTCTAACAATCCCAAGAGGTGAAATGGTATCTCTGTTTGCAAGCATAATAGTAACATCAATGTCTTCTATCTCAGCGGATGCAATGTCATTCATGACTTGTTGATATAAGGAGAAAGGAATAGCACTAATACATGCACCCATATCACATAAACCATGATAGAAATGTTCTCCAATCTTAACGGAAACAATAGGCATGCCAACAATAGGTTTACTTTTATCCAATTTATCTTGCTCATTATAAGCTAGTTTAGCAATTCTAGTGGCTTCTTTGCAGAAATAAATAACATGCCCATATATATCATCAGCTAAGAGATCTTTAACCATTGCAATAGGATTTTCTAGTTTAATTTGCTCAGAAGATTTAGGTGTTCTTACAGTACTCTTATGAACCACAGTTGTCGCCTTAGCATGTTCCTTTATCCTAATAGGAAAAGAAGATTTCACGATATAAGTAGTAGGGACAACTGGGTTGGCAGCATAAGTAGTTGTTTCAGTTTTAACAATAGGTGGTTCTTCACCAGTAATTTCAACATGTGGATGATATTTTAGCCACTTATCCTTAGGAAGATCAATATGAGTAGCAAAAGATTCACAAAATGCAGCTACTATCTCAAAATCAAGTCCATATTTTGCACTAAGCTTATGATAAACATCTATTTCTACAAAGGACTTAACACAATAAAATTCAACGCTCATACCTAACTTATTACCTTCATCGATCTCCCAGTCTTCAGAGTTGCATTTAGTTCTCTCAATAAAATCCCATCAAAATTCAATACTTTTCTTCATGAAAGAACCAGCAGAAGAAGTGTCAAGCATTGCTTTCTCATATTAAGAAAAGCCGAGCATAAAATTTTCAATAATAATCCTTCTCGAAAGCTCATGATTGGGGCATGTGTGTAACATATATTTAAGCCTCCCCCAAGCTTGAGCAATGCTTTCTCCTTCAAGAGGACAAAAATTATATATATAATTCCAATCACGATGAACCAAATGCATAGGATAAAATATCTGATGGATTTCCAGCTTTAACCGGTTCTAGTCCCACGCATCAGATTCATCCAATAGCCTATACCATGCCAATGCTCCCACCCCCCAAAGATAAAGGTAATACTTTCTTCTTAACTCCATCTTCGATAAACCTGCAAGCTTGAACAATCCACAAACTTCATCTGTATAGATTAGGTGCATATTAGGGTGTATTGTTCCATCTTCTGCATAAGAATTAGCCAGAAGTTTCTCTAAAATACCAGAAGGAATCTCATAATAAATATTTTCAGTAGGTTGGGGAGCGACTCTTGCCACTTCCGATCGAGGTGAAGATATGTCAAACAAGCCTCTCAAAGGATTACTTTCCATAGGAACAAGTAAAGATAAATTTCAGCACTCGGTATAAATATTTCCTTACCGAATTCCTCTTACCAAAGGCGCTTCACTCCCCGGCAATTGCACCAAAAATATTCTTGATGACCCACAAGTATAGGGGATCAATCGTAGTCCTTTTGTTAAGTAAGAGTGTCGAACCCAACGAGGAGCAGAAGGAAATCATAAGTGGTTTTCAGCAAGGTATTCTCTGCAAGCACTGAAAATGGTAGTAACATGTTGTTTGATTGCAATGTAATTCGTAGCAAGTAGCAATAGTAACAAAGTGCAGCAAGGTAGCCCAATCCTTATTATACAAAGGATAGGCCATACGTGTTTCTTATAGTGAGCAAGCGTTCTCGAGGACACATGGGAATTTTGTCTAGTCATGCCTATCATGTATTAGTTTATTCGCATTCACTACTTTGATAAATTGTAATGTGGGTGGACCGGTGCTAAGGTGTTGTTCTTACTTGAACGAACAAACTACTTATGATTACCCCCTTTCGCAAGCATCCGTAACTACGAACGGAGAATTAAGATAAATATAACCATAGCATGAAACATATGGACCCAAATCAGCCCCTTACGGAATAGTACATAAACTAGGGTTTAAGATTTTGTCACTCTCGTAACCCATCGTCTACTTCCTATTCCAAAATGATTTCCTCTAGGCCCAAGTATGGTGAAGTTTCACGTAGTCGATGTTCACACAATACCATTAGAGGAAAGACAACATACATGTCATCAAAATATTGAACGAATACCAACTTCGCATGATAGTTTATAACAAGAATTATCCCATGTCCTCAAGAACAAAAGTAACTAATCACAAATCATGTTCATGTTCAAGATCATAGGGGTATTGAATATGCTTAAGGATTTGAACATATAATCTTCCACCAAGTAAACCAACTAGCATCAACTACAAGATGTAATCAACACTACTAGCGACCCACATGTTCCAATCTAAGATTTTGGGGCAAAGATTGAATACAAGAGATGAACTAGGGTTTGATATGAGATGGTGCTGGTGATGTTGATGGGGATGAGTCCTCCCACGATGGAGGAAGCATTGGTGATGACGAAGGCTTCAATTTCCCCCTCCCAAAGGGATGTATCCTCGGCGGAATCGCTCCATCGGAGAGCAAAAGTGCTCCTGCACAGGTTCCGCCTCGAGACGGAGGCGCTTCGTTCCGAAAGTAATCTCTTGATTTTTTTCTAGGGCAAATGGCACCATATAGGAGAAGGGGGACCCGAAGGCCTGCTCGGGGCCCACAAGCTCACATGGTGCGCCCTAGGGGGTGGGCGCCACCTGAACTTGTGGCCCACTAGAAGCTCCCCTCTCGATAATTCTTTTCCACTGTTTTTATTAATTCCAAAATAATTCTCCGTAATTTTTCAGGTCATTTGGAGCTCCGGAGAATATCCATCTTTGTTGTAGCCTTTTCACGTCTAGAATTCCAGCCGCTCGCACTTTCCCTCTTCATATATATCTTGAAAAATATGATAGAAAGGCATTATAATTAAATTATAAAGCTGAATAATGACCTAAATCATTGTAAATAACAGTTGGAAAACATGATGAAAAATGGACGTATCACGCGGTGGCGAAGGGGCTGGGGTCTCGTCGTCGCTGGGTCTCCAGGGGTCTTCGGGGGCGCTAAGAGTGTTCAGGGGGTGCGCTGCGATGCGGGGAGTGCAGTGGTTGCCTCGGTGAGTCAAGAGGAGCTCCGGCCTCGCTGGAATCGAGCGGCAACGATGACGACAGCGGTGGTGGCGATTTGCAGCAGCCTCACGACCTCGACGAGAGAAAGCAAAGGGGAACGAAAGAGGGGTGCCGGGAAATTTATAGGACGGGTTGGCCGAACCTCGGGTGACCAGAGAGCGCGTGGACATGGGGGGTCGTGGCGTGCGTGCGCTCAGCCGTGGGCGAGGTGGGGAGTGGTCGTCGAAGGAGGGAGACGACGCATGGGTATGCGCTGTCAACGATAGAGAGAGAGGGTGCGGTGTGGAATGTGCTAGCGCGCGTGCTAGCTGAGCCAGCCTGGCCTGGCTAGGCCGCGTGGTTTTCTTTTTTCCTTTGCCTTTAATTTCTTTTATGTTTTTTCTTTTTATGTCTTTGTTTTCTTTCTATTATTTCTATTTCATTTTGAGTTTCATTTTTCTTCAAACTACAAACTAGTCCTAAATTAATACTTGAGTATTTATGACTGGGTGAACTTTTTGTTTGTCCATTTTTGACAAATAATTCCGCAACTTAAATTTTTCATTTGAATTTGAATTTGGTTTCAAAACCAAAAGTGTTTCAAATCCATTTTAGGAAATTGGCAGAAAGTCAAGGTTATTATTTCGACTTATGAAATTCATTTTCTGACAAAATAAATGCAAAAGCCATTTTAAAATAATCTCCCCATGATTTGGAATTGATTTAAAAAAGAATCCAATTCAATTCTTTTACACCCCGTTTGGATGTCTGTATTTGAGCCTTGTAATGGATTTGGTATTCCAAAAATACAGATTCAGCTGTTTGGGTTGTAACTGGAAACAACAGTCTGAAATCTTTTCGATACAGGCGCTGAATCTCTCGTATGGAAAGAGCCCTCCCATGATACAGAGGCTAGCCCCTCCGATTTCGCTGGAATCGGCCTCCCCCGCAAAAGAAAACGATTCACTGCTATCTATTCCCTCGCCCGCATGACCCTCACCCACGCGAGAGGAAACAGAACCGGCGCCCAGGGAAGCAACGGCGGCGCCCAGATGGCTTCCCTCGCTGGCCGTCCTCCTCCTCCCGTACTCCGGCAGATCCGTTGGCCCAGCCGGCCATCCTCCTCTTCCCCTACGGTAGCCCCCCCACCTCGCCGGCCCTTCTCCTCCCCCCTTCTCTGCCCTTGGCCGCCATGGCCTTGGCCCAGCCGTCCGCCGCCACTACTCCTCCTCCCCGTCCAGTCCTTCTCTTCTGCACGAGCTCCGGTATCCCTCCCGTGCTCTCCGACGCCCCTACTCATCTGCCTTGTGTGCGCCCCATCTCCTCTGCCTCTAAGCCGCCAGATCCACTCTGCCCCTCTTCTTCCCCTTCACTGCCTCTGCTCCTCTTTGTTGGTCATGCAAGCTCTCATTCCCCACCTCTCATCCTCTTCCCAACAAGCAATTAGCTTTGTTCTCTTTTTTGTAATTTGCTACGCAATTTTTGCTAATCCTAGTTATATGTGGAACTATGGAACACCTATATTTTAACTGTACATGTTTTGCTTTGTTGTTGTAAAGTATTTTTATTTGTTTTTGCGTCAATATTATATGATGTTGTTCTGGCTTTTTAGGTTATTTGATGAAAAAAATTGTTATGCAATCATCCAAACTAATGTTTCTATGCAATTCCATAGTTCTACATCCAAACATGATTCCGTATTAAAACCTAAGTAGGATTCTGTGAGCCAATTCAACTCACACCCAAACGAGCGAATTCGTATTCATGTCCATTACAGTTTCCTGGCTGAATTGGAATTGAAACCAATTCAATACGGAGGCGTCGAATACAGACATCCAAACACAGCGTTAGGGAAAATTCATTTAGCTTTGAATATCATCCGGGTCCTGTTAAGGATAGCCTTAAGCCCAAATAATATTTTCAAGATGGTTTGGTTCCTACCAGAGAATAACTAGGTTTCAACTAGTGGCATTGGGATTTGCCCTTCCCAACAATCAAGCAAAACAAATTCAAACACAAGCAATCCTAGGCATTCATAGGTATTTCCTAGCAAAATTTTAATTCCCTGTAAATTTTTCAACATACCAGATTTGGGAAAAATTTGGCATGTCACACTCAGGCATCATCTTGCATTCATTATTTCTCCCAAAAATCACATATATTCCATAGAAATCGTTGTAAATTTTCATCGTGTGTGGACCTTCCTAGATATGGATTTTCTCCGAAGCAAAAACATGTAGAAAACAGGAACTAGCGTTGGGCACTGGATTAATAAGTTAATCTATAAAAAATAATATAGAAGTGCACCGAAACCATATATAATTGATGTAAATAGAGCATGAACACTTCATAAATTATAGATATGTTGGAGATGTATCACCCCATCACAAAAATGAAATCTTGATGGTACCACTTTTTCGTCGCCTAATATCGTACCTTAGGTGACAATTCTTGTTCTGTCACGAAAGTCTAGAGCGTCACCTTACATAGAACAATTGTTCTACGATAAATTCTAATAATCAATAAAAGTTATGCACAAGAAAGAAAGTATTAGGTCGGATCTAGGGTAATAAAGGTATAAACAATGAACTTCAGAAAGTTTTGATCCATCTACCTCTCCCTTGGAGATCAAGACATCTTACAGAAGAAGATTCCTCTAGGAATTCAAGACCTCTTACGGGAGAAGATTCCTCCTGGAATATCAAACCCTACTCTCATCGGCTTGGGGATGAATTATCTCTCAAGCCCTCCACATCACATAGAGATTTGGGGATGAACTACCTAGTTGTTTCTTTCGTTTGTGTGTTGTTGTATGTTCATTTTACCCATGTTTGACCTTATGATTCGAGCTAGTACTTGGTTGGCAACCTTATCCTTGTGTGTTTCCTCTTATTTCCATTGCTTTACCTGCTTTCTCCGATCCCTCCCCCCAATTTTTAACTTTTCCTTCGTCAACTTTTGAGATCCAAGTTCTCCTAGAGAAGAAGTGCATATTTTGTCTACCCCAACGATTTTGCCCCATTTTTTCTTTTTCTTCTTCAACTTTGGAGATCCAAGTTCCCCCCCAGTAAAGTGCATATTTTTCCTACCCAGACTGTCCGACTCAAATCATCACAGCTTGCCACTTGTCGTTCGGTCTGGTTCTCTTGACGTGCATCTTTTCGACCGTCGCTAGGTTGGTTCCCCGTACAAGCATCGACATGGGTGCTTTCTACGCACTTCTACACTGACTCTGGGCCAACGACCTCGACTACGATGATGAGCGTCTCCCCTTCTGATACCCATAGAAAGCAAGTCCGGTACAACTGACATCCTTGACGGTAAGGTGACGTGAGGTATCCATTCCGTCATAGCTTATCTTCCATTGCCATTCAGTTTGATAGCCCTTCCACCCTTTCTGAATACCTTTTCTCCTATCGAGACTAGCAACTTGAGAATTGTTGGGCCTCATGAACTTGTGCACCTAGTGTCGTGGTTTTGTCAACCCGGCAGATGTCCTCGTAAAAGGACTTAGGTGTGAGGCCATCGCCGCTATGTGGCGACTCGAAGGGGTTGCACGAGAGAGAGAGAGAGTCGGGTTTACCCAGGTTCGGCCCCTCCGATGGAGGTAATAGCCTACGTCCTGCTTTGTGTGTATTTGATGGATAGATCTCGATTACAAGGGTGCGGAATCGCTAACCTAGCTATCAAGGGATTGTAACTTCCCCTCTTGGGGTGCCTTACCCCTCCTTATATAAGTTGAAGGGGTATGTTTACATGTAGAGTCATACTAGGAGTAGGACTAGGACTAGTCTCTCTTGAATCCTAATCCGGGTCTTCTTTCCTTTGTGAGGGAATCTTTCCTCTCCTTGGGCCTTCTCTGTGAGCCAGCCCTCCTGGCCTCTCTATGAGCCGCCTTCCGTCGGGGTGCACGCCAGGGCCTTGGGCCTTGCCATCCTGGTTGACCCGATAAAACACGGTGCCCGTATGAGCCGCCAAATGATGGGACGGATCATTCTCCTAGCTGGGTCAAAACCGTGGATAATGTCCCCAACATAGCCCCCAGGTTAGCTTGAATTTATTCATGGTAAGCTCCCGAAGTAAGAAAAATAAATATGTTAAGCGACCAGCTTGCTCCACTGGCGGCTTAATTTAATGAAGTGGCTCCTTAAAAATCCGGGTTCCTTCTTCATATTAACGAGTCGTCTTCACAATCATCTTGGAGGTACGTATCCTTTGCAATAAAATATTGGGAATAAAACACCCATATGCCATTGAGTCGGCCTCCAATGCTTTGTCTTGATGAAAATTTTGGGAATAAGAAATCCACATGATGTTGAGCTCGCTTTCCATTGCTTCGGTTTTGATGAAAATATTGGGAACATAAATTTGTCCATTGTTTAAACAACTTTCAACTTGTGAAGCCGGGTTGCTTATATAGACTTTGTCGGGTTATGATCTTTGATAACGTCGGGTCATGATTGTTGGTGACGCCAGGTCGAACAACTGGACTCCAATTGACTTGATAAAATTATTGGGAATAAAGAAATCCGTTGTGATGTTGAGCCGGTCTTCTTGGCGCCTTTCTATGAATAACTTGGAGAAAATGGTCTTTGCAAACCTCCATCAGAAAATGAGACCAGTCTCGGTCACAATTGATAGCTTAAAAGTGTTCTTCAATTTTTTGATATATCCATATTAGCTGTAGCCCCCAAGCTCCTAGTTCATTAGTTCATGATGACTAGGTGCTTTGCAATAATATCTTTGACTGTGTAGCCCCCAAGTGCCGGGTTGTCTTGCCTGCATCAGCCTGGGACTTGTAATTGTCTTATACTTATAAAACTTCAGCCAGTGTAGTCCCCAAGTGCCGGGTTGTTTTGCCTGCAACAACCTGGGACTTTGAACTTGGTTTTGAATGTTGTAGGTAAATAACTTTGGAGAAAACATGGTTGTCATCTCAGTCGCCAGATATGGACTGAATGTCTTGAATTTCACATGTGTAGCCCCCAAGGGCCGGCTCATCAGTATGTGATGGGCTGGGTCTTTAATTTGGACCTTATAATTTGGTTAAACAACGGAATATTGTAGCCGCCAAGTGCCGGGTCGCTGATAACCCACCAGTATAGGGGATCACAACAGTTTTCGAGGGTAGAGTATTCAACCCGAATTTATTGATTCGACACAAGGGGAGCCAAAGAATATTCTCGAGTATTAGCAGCTGAGTTGTCAATTCAACCACACCTGAAAGACTTAATATCTGCAGCAAAGTATTTAGTAGCAAAGTAGTATGGAAGTAACGGTGACAGTAGCAAAAGTAACAGTAGCGGTTTTGTAGCAATCGTAACAGTGGCAACGGAAAAGTAACTTTAGCAAAGATCAATATATGAAAAGCTCGTAGGCAATGGATCAGTGATGGATAATTATGTCGGATGTCATTCATCATGCAATGGTTATAACATAGGGTGACACAGAACTAGCTCCAATTCATCAATATAATGTAGGCATGTATTCCATATATAGTCATACGTGCTTATGGAAAAGAACTTGCATGACATATTTTGTCCTACCCTCCCGTGGCAGCGGGGTCCTAATGGAAACTAAGGGATATTAAGGCCTCCTTTTAATAGAGAACCGGACCAAAGCATTAGCACTTAGTGAATACATGAACTCCTCAAACTACGGTAATCACCGGAAAGAATCCCAGTTATTGTCACCCTGGGGGATGCGGATCATAACTCGTAATAGGTGTCTACAACTTGCAAGATAGGATCAAGAACACATATATATTCATGAAAACACAATAGGTTCAGATCTGAAATCATGGCACTCGGGCCCTAGTGACAAGCATTAAGCATAGCAAAGTCATAGCAACATCAATCTCAGAACATAGTGGATACTAGGGATCAAACCCTAACAAAACTAACTCGATTACATGGTAAATCTCATCCAACCCATCACCGTCCAGCAAGCCTACGATGGGATTACTCATGAACGGCGGAGAGCATCATGAAATTGGTGATGACGACGGCGTCGATTTTACCTCTCCGGAGCCCAAAACGGACCCCAGATCTGCCCTCCCGAAGAAGAACAGGAGGTGGCGGCGGCTCCGTATCGTGAAACGTGATGAACTCTTCTCCTTGATTTTTTTTCTCCCCGAATAGGGTTATATGGAGTTCGAGTTGAGGTCGGAGGAGTTGCAGGGGGCCCACAAGCCACCTGGGCGCGCCCTAGGGGGGGCGCCCCCCTGGCTTGTGGCCAATGGGTGGACCCCCTCTGGTTGATTCTTTCGCCGGTATTTTTTATTAATTCCAAAAATATTCTCCGTAAATTTTCAGGTCAATCCGAGAACTTTTATTTCTACACAAAAATAGCACCAAGGCAATTCTGCTGAAAACAGCGTCAGTCCGGGTTAGTTCCATTCAAATCATGCAAATTAGAGTCCAAAACAAGGGCAAAATAGTTTGGAAAAGTAGATACGATGGAGACGTATCAACTCCCCCAAGCTTAACCCATTGCTTGTCCTCAAGCAATTCAGTTGACAAACTGAAAGTGACAAAGAAAAACTTTTACAAACTCTGTTTGATCTTGTTGTTGTAAATATGTCTAACTGATGTTCAGGTTTTCAGCAAAGATTATAGACTAACCATATTCACAATAACATTTAGGTCTCACATTTACTCATATCAATGGCATAATCAACTAGCGAGCAATAATAATAAATCTCGGATGACAACAATTTTATCAAAACAATCATGATACAATATGATATAATGGTATCTCGCTAGCCCTTTCTGAGACCGCAAAACATAAATGCAGAGCACCTCTAAAGAACAAGGGCTGACTGGAAATTGTAATTCATGGTAAAAGAGATCCAGTCACAGTCATACTCAATATCAATTAATAACAAAACATACAAATGACGGTGGTGCTCTCTAACTGGTGCTTTTATAAGAGGAGGATGACTCAACAGTAAAGTAAAATAGATAGGCCCTTCGTAGAGGGAAGCATTGATTTGCAGAGGTGCCAGAGCTCGAGCTTTTAAAACATGGATGAATAATAATTTTGAGCGGTATGCTTTCATTGTCAACATAATGACCGAGAGATCTCGCCATCTTCCATGCTAGATACATTATAGGCGGTTCCCAAACAGAATGATAAAGTTTTTACTCCCCCTCCACCAATCAAACACACTCCACGGTGAGCCGAATCCACGGGTACCGTCCATACAAACAACAATCCTGGGGGAGTTTTGTTTCATTATATTTTGATTTGATTTTTGAGCATGGAACCGGGCATCCCAATCACCAGCCACTTTCCCGTGAATGACAAGTGAATAAACACTCATCGTGAGAATAACCCACCTAGCATGGAAGATACCGACAGCCCCTAGTCACTACATGAGCGATTCGGGCATACAAAACAAAATATTATTTGAAGGTTTAGAGTTTGGCACATGCAAATTTACTTGGAACGGCAGGTAAATATCGCATATAGGTAGATATGGTGGACTCATATGGAACAACCTTGGGTTTATGGAAGTGGATGCACAACCAGTATTCCCGCTTAGTACAGGTGAAGGCTAGCAAGAGACTGGGAAGCGACCTAGAGAGCGACAACGGTCATAAACATGCATTGAGATTAACCAACATTGAATGCAAGCATGAGTAGGATATAAATCACCATGAATATAAACATCGTGGAGGCAATGTTGATTTTGTTTCAACTACATGCGTGAACATGTACCAAGTCAAGCCACTTGAATCATTCAGAGGAGGATACCATCCTATCATACTACATCACAACCATTTTAAAAATGCATGTTGGCACTCAAGACAAACCATTATACACTCTTAGCTAATTAAGCATGGCATGAGTAACTATATTCTCTAATTATCATTGCAAACATGTTTCATCCATAATGAGCTGAATCCAGAACGATGAGCTAATCATATTTACAAAAACAAAATAGGTCGAGTTCACACCAGCTTTTCTCCATCTCAATCACTTCATCATATATCGTCATTATTGTCTTTCACTTGCACGACCGAACGGTGTGAATAATAATAAGAGTGCACGTGCATGGGACTAAGCTGGAATCTGCAAACAATAACTCAAAGGAGAAGGCAAGGTAGTATGGGCTCTCTGATAGATAAACAATAATGCATATGAGAGCCACTCAACATTTCATTGTGGTCTTCTCCTTACGACCCAAAGAACAAAGGAAAACTATTTACACGGGAAAGCTCCCAACAAGCAAAAGAAGAACGAGAAATCTTTTTGGGTTTTCTTTTAATGCTACAACTAAACAAACTAAAAGGTAAAGCTAAAACTATTTTTTTTTTGATTTTCTCAAGGTTAATTAAGCACACAAGAAGAAAGCGGAAAGAAGAAATAAAATACCATGGATGATTCAATGAAAAAGTATAAGCACCGACTACTAAGATTAGTGTGTGAACATGAATGTAATGTTGGTGAGAAATACGTACTCCCCCAAGCTTAGACTTTTGGCCTAAGTTGGTCTAGGGCCATGGCTGGCCCGGATAATATCCAAAGTCATAGTTGGGGTTGCACTGGGCTGCGGCGGCTACTGCCTGAACGGCTGCAGCGCGGAGGCGAGCGGCTTCCGCCTCTCTCTCGTACTCGTTTGCCTCCTCTCTGGTTATAAAGTGTCTCCGTTTTTCCTGAAAGTTAAAGAAGGCACGAGCAGGAAGGGTAATATGGACAGCACGCTGTCTATCAAAAATTAGTCGGTACAGGAAGGACTGTTCGTTCCTCTCAAGAAACTGGTAGCGCACCATAGCCTCATAATCAAGAAAAGCAGGTGGTAACTCAATATCATTCCCCCTTATGGGTACCCCAAGATAATTAGCTACACGAGTGGCATAAATCCCGCCAAAGAAATCTCCTTCCTTAGCATTTTTATGTAGCCTCCTATCAATAATAGCCCCCAAGTTATATCGTCTATCACCCATTACCGCACTCTTAAGAATACTAAGATCAGGTACACAAAGGTGGCTATGATCATGTTTACCGTTAATACATCTACCTATGAAGAGAGCAAAATAATGTATAGCAGGAAAGTAAATGCTCCCCAAGGTAGCCTGTGTAATGTTTCCAGTTTCTCCCACAGTGATGCTAGCAAGAAAATCATTATATTCAGTTTTGTGAGGATCACTATGGCTGCCCCCTTTGTGGAATTTTGCATGCACGGTTAAAATCTTCTAGGTCCATAGTATAAGATTCATCATAAAGATTTAATAGAACAGAATGCGTATTACGCCTGGATGAAAATTCAAACCTCCGCACGAAGGAATCAGTGAGTTGATAATATTGCCTGCATTGGTCTGAAACAAAATCTTCAAGGCCAGCATTTCGTGTGTACGCGTAAAATTCTTCCTTGAAACCGGCATGAACCATGAATTGATACGACGGCCATTCACAAGGCCGCACTTGAGCTTCCCTCGGTGGTTCAAAGTCGGGCTCACGTATCGCGAGTCTCGGGGCCTTCTTGCTCGAGGAACCACCTTGGTATGTTCTCCTCAACATCTTTCTTTCTCTGAAAAATCTCTGAAATTTTTAGTGACTCAAAATAAAGGTGAACAAAACTCAACAAAACTTATAGCAACTACTCCCACAAGTGCCTAGAGGCTATATCATGCATCAAACCTACTTGGGACCATACAAATTTGACATGCAAGCTCAAGAACAAGGTCACCACAGCAGCAAAAATTTGCAATATATAAAGCACTAGAACAAAAACTAATTGGACCATTGGAGGAGTCACATACCGAAGAACAATCCCCCAAAACAGTTTTGCAAATGGAGCTTTGCACAAGGAGATCGAAAATGGCAGCAAAATGAGCTAGAACACGGGCTTGAGCAATGGTGGGATTTTTTCTGGAGGAAGACGAAGTGGATGGGTGCTGGAATAAGTGAGGGGGGCTTACGTGGGACCCACAAGCCAGGGGGGCGCGCCCAGGGGGGTGGGCCCGCCCTGTAGGCTTGTGGCCCACTGGTGCAGCCCCCTGATGTGTTCTCAGTGCCAGAAATTCTTAAATATTCCAGAAAAAATCATACTACATTTTCAGGGCATTTGGAGAACTTTTATTTTCAGGTCATTTTTTATTGCACGGATAATTCAGAAAACAGAAGTATAATAGTATTTTTGCTTTATTTAATCTAAATAACAGAAAGTAAAAGTTGGGTACAGAAGGTTGTGCTTTCTAAATTCATCCATCTCATGCCCGTCAAAAGGAATTCATTAACAAGGTTGATCAAGTCTTATTAACAAACTTCTTTCGAGTAACATGAAACCGGAGAATTTTCGAATAACACTAAGTTACCTCAATGGGGACAGGCATGCCCCCTACCATGATTATTTCATATTTCTTCTTGACAGTAGGGAGAGGGAATTTAAAACCTCCAATAGCAATTGTTGGAGTTTCTCCAATAGAGTTGATACTATGAACTTGAAGTTGTTTCTTCGGAAAGTGCACCGTATGCTCATTACCATTAACATGAAAAGTGACATTGCCTTTTTTGCAATCAATAACAGCCCCTGCAGTATTCAAAAAAGATCTACCAAGGATGATCGACATACTGTCGTCCTCGGGAATATCAAGAATAACAAAGTCTGTTAGGATAGTAACATTTGCAACTACGACAGGCACATCCTCACAAATACCGATGGGTAAAGCAGTTGATTTATCAGCCATTTGCAAAGAGATTTCAGTAGGTGTCAACTTATTCAAATCAAGTCTACGATACAAAGAGAAAGGCATAACACTAACACCAGCTCCAAGGTCACATAAAGCAGTTTTAACATAATTTCTTTTAATAGAGCAAGGTATAGTAGGTACTCCGGGATCTCCTAGTTTCTTTGGTATTCCACCCTTAAAGGTATAATTAGCAAGCATGGTGGAATTCTCAGCTTCCGGTATCTTTCTTTTATTTTTCACAATATCTTTCATATACTTAGCATAAGGAGACATTTTCAGAATATCAGTCAAGCGCATACGCAAAAAGACAGGTCTAAGCAATTCAACAAAAACGCTCAAAGTCCTCATCATCCTTTTTCTTGGATGGTTTAGGAGGAAAGGGCATGGGTTTCTGAACCCATGGTTCTCTTTCTTTACCATGCTTCCTAGCAACAAAGTCTCTTTTATCATATCTTTTATTCTTAGGTTGTGGGTTATCAAGATCAACAGCAGGTTCAATCTCCACATCATTATCATTGCTAGGTTGAGCATCAACATGAACATCATCATTAATATTATCACCCAGTTCATGTTCATCACCAGGTTGTGTTTCAGCATCAGAAATAGAAATATCATTTGGATTCTCAGGTGTGTCTATAATAGGTTCACTAGCAGCATGCAAAGTCCTATCATCATTCTTTTTCCTTTTATTACTGGGACGACTAGGTGCATCAGTATTAATTCTCTGAGAATCCTGCTCAATTCTCTTAGGATGGCCCTTAGGATACAAAGGTTCCCGAGTCATTTTACCACCTCTAGTCACAACTCTAACAGAATGATCATTGTCCTTACCATTCATCTCATTAAGCAAATCATTTTGTGCCTTAAGTACTTGTTCTACTTGAGTAGTTACCATGGAAGCATGTTTACTAATAAGCTTAAGATCATTGATAGTTCTACTCATATAATCACCTAAGCGATCAAGCATGTAAGCATTATGTCTCAATTGTCTACTAACATAAGCATTGAAATTTTCTTGCTTAACAATAAAGTTATCAAACTCATCCAAGCATTGGCTAGCAGACTTATTATAAGGACTATCACCTTCATCAAATCTACGGAGAGAATTTACCTCTACTACCTGTGTCGGGGTATCAAGACCATGTATTTCTTCAATAGGTGGTAAATTCTTAACATCTTCAGCTTTGATACCTTTTTCTTTCATAGATTTCTTTGCCTCTTGCATATCTTGAGGACTGAGAAATAGAATACCTCTTTTCTTCGGAGTTGGCTTTGGAGGTGGTTCGGGAATAGTCCAATCATTATCATTGCTCAATATATTATTCAATAGTAGTTCAACTTGTTCAACAGTTCATTCCCTGAAAACACAACCAGCACAACTATCTAGGTGGTCCCTAGAAGCATCGGTTAGTCCATTATAAAAGATATCAAGTATTTCGTTTTTCTTGAGAGGATGATCAGGCAAAGCATTAAGTAATTGGAGAAGCCCGCCCCAAGCTTGTGGGAGACTCTCTTTTTCAATTTGCACAAAGTTAAATATTTCCTGCAAGGCAGCTTGTTTCTTATGGGCAGGAAAATATTTTTCAAAGAAGTAATATATCATATCCTGGGGACTACGCACACAACCAGGAGCAAGAGAATTAAACCATATCTTAGCATCACCCTTTAATGAGAAAGGAAACAACTTAAGAATATAGTAATAACGATTTTTTTTCCTCATGAGTAAATAGGGTGGCTATATCATTCAATTTAGTAAGATGTGCCACAACAGTTTCAGATTCATAACCATGGAAAGGATCAGATTCAACCAAAGTAATTAATTCAGGATCGATAGAGAATTCATAATCCTTATCAGTAACAAAGATAGGTGAAGTAGCAAACTTAGGATCATATTGCATTCTAGCATTCAAAGATTTTTCCTTCCACTTGCATAGTAATTTCTTAAGATCATCTCTATCCTTACAAGCAAGAAAGTCCCTAGCTACCTCTCCCTCCATAACATAACCCTTAGGTATATTAGGCAATTCATATCTAGGAGAGCTAGGTCTAACAGGTGTCTCATAGTGTTCAGTTTCAATAATTTCACCAGTTTCAGAAATATCATCAGTTTCAGCATTAACTCTAGCAATTTGTTCATCAAGAAATTCACCCAGTGGCATAGTATTATCAAGCAAAGTATCATCATAAGCATCATGCATAGAAGAAGTGGCATCATCAATTGCTTGCGACATATCAGAATCAATAGCAGGTGGTGGTGTCGCAAATTTACTCATAACAGAAGGTGAATCAAGTGCAGAGCTAGATGGCAGTTCCTAACCTCCCCTCGTAGTAGAGGGATAGATCTTGGTTTTTGGCTCTTTCAGATTCTTCATAGTGATCAACAAATATAAATCCCAAGTGACTCAAAGAATAGAGCTATGCTCCCCGGCAACGGCGCCAGAAAAGGGTCTTGATAAACCACAAGTATAGGGGATCGCAACAGTTTTCGAGGGTAGAGTATTCAACCCGAATTTATTGATTCGACACAAGGGGAGCCAAAGAATATTCTCGAGTATTAGCAGCTGAGTTGTCAATTCAACCACACCTGAAAGACTTAATATCTGCAGCAAAGTATTTAGTAGCAAAGTAGTATGGAAGTAACGGTGATGGTAGCAAAAGTAACAGTAGCGGTTTTGTAGCAATCGTAACAGTGGCAACGGAAAAGTAACTTTAGCAAAGATCAATATATGAAAAGCTCGTAGGCAACGGATCAGTGATGGATAATTATGTTGGATGGCATTCATCATGCAACGGTTATAACATAGGATGACACAGAACTAGCTCCAATTCATCAATATAATGTAGGCATGTATTCCATATATAGCCATACATGCTTATGGAAAAGAACTTGCATGACATCTTTTGTCCTACCCTCCCGTGGCAGCGGGGTCCTAATGGAAACTAAGGGATATTAAGGCCTACTTTTAATAGAGAACCGGACCAAAGCATTAGCACTTAGTGAATACATGAACTCCTCAAACTACGGTAATCACCGGAAAGAATCCCAGTTATTGTCACCCTGGGGGATGCGGATCATAACTCGTAATAGGTGTCTACAACTTGCAAGATAGGATCAAGAACACATATATATTCGTGAAAACATAATAGGTTCAGATCTGAAATCATGGCACTCGGGCCCTAGTGACAAGCATTAAGCATAGCAAAGTCATAGCAACATCAATCTCAGAACATAGTGGATACTAGGGATCAAACCCTAACAAAACTAACTCGATTACATGGTAAATCTCATCCAACCCATCACCGTCCAGCAAGCCTACGATGGGATTACTCACGAACGGCGAAGAGCATCATGAAATTGGTGATGAAGGATGGTTGGTGATGACGATGACGTCGATTTCCCCTCTCCGGAGCCCAAAACGGACCCCAGATCTGCCCTCCCGAGGAAGAACAGGAGGTGGCGGCGGCTCCGTATCGTGAAACGCGATGAACTCTTCTCCTTGATTTTTTTCTCCCCGAATAGGGTTATATGGAGTTGGAGTTGAGGTCGGAGGAGTTGCATGGGGCCCACAAGCCACCTGGGCGGGCCCTAGGGGGGGCGCGCCCCACTGGCTTGTGGCCAATGGGTGGACCCCCTCTGGTTGATTCTTTCGCCAGTATTTTTTGAATTCCAAAAATATTCTCCATAAATTTTCAGGTCAATCCGAGAACTTTTATTTCTGCACAAAAATAGCACCAAGGCAATTCTGCTGAAAACAGCGCCAGTCCGGGTTAGTTCCATTCAAATCATGCAAATTAGAGTCCAAAACAAGGGCAAAAGAGTTTGGAAAAGTAGATACGATGGAGACGTATCAGTCGCATGCATGTAGCGACTTGGGACTGTTGAAAATTTGATCTGAGCAGTGTAGCTCCCAAGTGCCGGGTCGTTTGCCTGCAGCGACTCGGGACTTGTATGCACTTATCCTTTGAAAAGAAAAACATCATATGATGTAGCCCCCAAGTGTCGGGTCGTATGCCTGCAGCGACTTGGGACTGTATGAGAATAATATAACCCACCATAATGCACATGAGAAGTTCTTTTGAACTGATATTGATCTGACTTGAATGAATCCTTGCCCGTGGTTATAATATAACCCGGTATTTTATTATTTGAACGAATATCTTGGAACAATGCCTTTGTCCTTGAAATGAAATCCCTCTCGTGGTTGCGGTACAACCCGGCGAATATATGTTTGAAAAATCCATAAGTGTTGCAGTTTACTACAGAGAGCAAGTTGGAAAAATCCAAGAGCCGGTCAATTAGATGACCCGGCATTATATGTGATTGGGCGGCTCTTCGAGAATAGTCATTTCTTCCGAGATGGCTTGAAAAACCCCAATCATTTAATACTGGTTATGATGAACCATGATGAAGATCCAGCAATTTTGGCTATCAAAGATCTATTTGTAGGGACATCTTGCGACTACATGGCGTCCCCAAGACCATTGTTTCGGATCGCGACGTCAAGTTCCTAAGATACTTTTGGAAGATTGATGCGGAGCATCCCACCATCATCCCCACGGAGTCTATGCCATCACATCAAGCCCCAAATGGCCCTATGACAAGAGCCCGCACACGTGCTATTGAACACGAGGTGGCATCTCTCCTATACGATTCTCTCTTTGATGTTCATGGAACTTGGATGCTACCTCAAGCGGAGACTCTTTGCATGATTAGGTACAATGGAGATGGCCTAGGAGATGTTCGGAGTGAAGACCAAGTCACTATGAAGATGGATCCGAAGACGCATGGACGAGAGGACCAAAAGAAGGCCAAGTCACCTCCCAGGCCCCGGGCATCCGGCCAACAGCCTGGACATCCGGCCCCTGGGAACCCCACCAGCGCCAAGACAAAGCTACAGGCGCCGGACATCCGGCCCCAGCCCGGACATCCGGCCAGCCCCCGGATTTCTGGCCCTCGCCCCCGGATTTTCGGCCCAACGAAGCCAGAACCAAGCGGAATCCAGCCCCTCCAGCCCGGACATCCGGTCCCCAAGCCCGGACATCCGGCCGACCACTGAAGCCCCGGACATCCGGCCCCTGTGCGGGTAGACGCGGGTCCAAGTGGCCATGTACCCTCTCCTTCGCCCCTCTTCCCCCTAGCACTATATAAGAGACTCCTCCCCCCAAGTTAGGGTTAGCTTATGTTTAGCAAAGAAACTTGTTGAGCATAGCTCCATTATCTCCCTTCCCTCGTGGAGCGATACACCTCTACGTGAGAAGATCCGGAGTGATGCCAAGGCCCCTCTAAGGGAAGATCCCACGGGATTCAAAGCCTCCTCCACGGAGTGAGGAGAACTACCGATTACCGTGTATCCTTTTGTTGATTGTGGATCGTGCTACTCGTGTACTCGTGTGATTCTAGTGGATGTGTGATCGAAGGTTGTCCTTGAGTGTTTGATTTTCCTCTCGTGTCTCTCTCGTGTTCTTCGTGTTCCTCGTGAGATCCCCTCCAATTCGTGAAAGATCGACGCACACAGGCATGCCCCGTATCATATTGGTATCAAGAGCCAAGGTTTCTCACGAATTTGGTCTCCCCCTTTGATTTCTAGGCAATTTTGTTTTGTTTTGACCTAATTTCGAAAATCACCACAAAAATAGCCCTACCAAATTTCTTGTATTCGTTTGATTTGAGGAGATTTTGTTGATTTTGATCCGTGGATTTCGTTGTGGACAGGTAGATCTAGCTTTTCCCCACTATCCCCATCATTTTTCTCCGTCAAATCGCCCCTATTTTGCCGAAAAATTTTCGTGTTCATTCTCTAGTTCGTAGGGATCCTGAGATTGGATCTGGAATCGGGAGGCCCGGACATCTGGCCCGTACCCCGGACATCCGGCCCGCCGGACATCCGACCCCTGGAGAACAGCAAAGTTCTTTTGCCTCCGAAGTTGACAGATTTTGTTCTTTTTCCTCCACTTCTTCCGCAACCCTCCACCATTTCTTCCGCAACCCATTTGCATTTGAGATTTTGAGTCGCGAGCATCGCAACTTCCTAAGGTGTTTCGGCTAATTAGGAGTGGTTCTTCATCGACATCGCCGCTCATCATCGCCCCGGATCGTCATTGAACGAGTGACACGTTGAAAGCACATTTGCTCCCTTGGTGGTTTTGGTAATTAATAATAACATATAAGTCATTGAACTAATGTTTCCACTAAGTATATTTCAGGAAAAGTTCAATGATAGGGATGGCAAAAAGGATTGTGGAGATTGTGGAATTACCCCAAGATGCAAGGAAATGGATTGGCAAAGCTTCAAGCAAGAGGACTCTACATTTTACTTTGTGAGAAATCACTTTGAGTCCATAGGAAAGTCAATACTATTAAAAGGGGGTAAGGATTTGTTGGTGAACAAAATGCTCATACGTGCACAAGTGATAGTCACCAAAAACACCCACAAGCTCTTCCACAAAAGTCTGTCCATAGCCAAATATTCAAAATCGGTGCAACCAACACTTTCCACTCGGTGCCACCGATTCCCAAACTCAGACAGACCTAAGCCAAACCCTAGCCACTTCGGTGCAACCGATTCTGCTTCGGTGCCACCGAGTTTAGGTTGCCAACTTTCTGTTACGCAAATTCACAATATTAGTACCACCGAGATTGTTGGATCGGCGTCACCGAGAATGGGCAATCTGACTGTTGGTCACCTTATCGGTGCAACCGAGTTTCCTATATCGGTCTCACCGAGATTCAAAAGTTGCCACCTTTTGGTCACTTCGGTACCACCGAGATTAACACATCGGTGTCACCAAGTTGGTCATTTTGTGTGTAACGGTTGGATTTTTGGGGATGCCTATATATACCCCTTCACCACCACCCACTCGAAAGAGAAGCACTCAGAACTATTCCATACTTGCCCCATCCAGTTTTCTGAGAGAGAACCACCTACTCATGTGTTGAGGTCAAGATCATCCACTCCAACCATATGGATCTTGATTTCTAGCCTCCCCAAGTTGCTTTCCACCAATCCCATCTCTTCCACCAAGCCAAATCTATGAGAGAGTGATTGTGTGTTGAGGAGTCTATCATCTTGAAGCACAAGAGCAAGGAGTTCATCATCATTGCCGAGCCTATTACCTTTTGGAGGGAGGTGCCTCCTAGATTGGTTAGGTGTCGCTTGGGAGCCTCCTACTTCGTGTTGTGGAGTTGAACCAAAAAGTTTGTAAGGGCAAGGAGATCGCCTACTTCGTGAAGATCTACCCATAGTGAGGCTAGTCCTTCGTGGACGGAAGCCGTTATGGAATAGTCAAGGTTGCTACTTCGTGGACCCTTATGGGTGGAGCCCTCCGTGGACTCTCGCGAGCGTTACCCTCCGTGGGTTGAAGACTCCATAAACGTGGATGTACGATAGCACCACCTATCAGAACCACGGGAAAAATCATCGTGTCTACAATTGCGTTTGATCCTCCTACCCTATCCTTTCTACTCATGCTTGCTGTTACTTTCCGCTGCTATACTCTTAAAATTGCACGTGTAGGGTGTACTTGACTTGCCATGAAATGCTAAAATCTGCCAACTCTAAAATTTGGGAAAAGGTAGAACTTTTATTTGGTCAAGTAGTCTAATCACCCCCCCCCTCTAGACATACTTTCGGTCCTACACACGTGCCACATACACACATAGCAAGTCGGGAATAGGAAGACGACACGTTTGGTTCATTTTAGGTTGTGCACAAGTGCGTATCACGCCCATTGGAGCAATCGTGCTAGCGTCTCTCTAGTGTTGTGCAATGAGAGCATTTTCCGTGGATTCCACATTTTGGCTCATCCTTGGTTGCATGACCCCAATTTTCTGCCGAGTGTGTGTTTCCGTGTATACTCATTGCTATTGATCTAAATTGTCTCATTTGCGAATTTTACAAATCTCTTTCAACTTGATTGAATCTTATCCTTCGAATTGCTTGAAATTTGTGCCACAATCCTAACCAAGCAACTCCATAATCCTTATTTGCGTAGGTGTGAGAAGGGCGATCTTCGGTACCAATTCTACTATTTCCATACTTGCACATTGAATGATCTTGATTCACTTTCAACTTTTGGAACGGTAATTGGTATTGTCTTCTCACCCTTCCACTTATATCGCTTTGAGTGCTATGGATAGGAACATCATGTCAAACTCGGCCTTCGAGGAGAATGAAGACGACGTGAACAACCACGTCACCAAGTTGCACTTCTTTGGCGCACAAAAGGCAATTACTCAAGCTCAAGATGTCTTGCATGACCGCATAGACCAACTCGCCTCCAACTTGCACGAATCCGAAATGTGCACAAGGGAATACCTCGACACCAAGCTCTCAAGTCAAATGGAGGAGCTCCGGTCTTTGATAGTCACTCGCGCACCTTCCTCATCTACATCGACAAGGAGTCGTCACACAAGTCGCAACTCAACGACGTACTCTTCCGACGCAAGTCCACAAGCGCGTCATCATCATCGTGACGAACACTCCGGCCCAAGTTCTCCACAAGGTCGTCACCGTCAAGACAATCCATTCCATGGCAATGGATTACAAGATCGCATCCGCGCTCGAGAACGTCGCCGCCAACAAGATCAAGATGCGTTGGAGCAAGAACAACAACGCCAAGAACAACGATGCCGAGAAGAATAACAACATCGCCGTCATGAACGAGTGCTTGAAGCACATCGCGTTAAAAGAAGCTACTCGCACCTTGGAGGAGCGCAACCGCCAAGCTCATCACGAGCAAGAAGCACTTCGCCAAGCACAACAAGAAGAACTTCGTCGACAACGACAAGAAGAAGCCCATCGCCAAGAGGAGCACCAAGAAAGGCGCAACCAAGTGTGTCCACCTCGTCGCCGTCCTCAAGATCATCGCGACGAACCTGACCATGAAGATGAGCAAGGACAAGATCAACGTCAACACGCTCAAGGCAATGACAATGAGGATCCACATCCAAGACAAAGATTTCGGCATCACAACCACAATGATGAACAACGCTTCGGCAAGCTCAAGTTCACAATGCCAAAGTTTTCCGGAAGCAATGATCCCGAAGACTACTTGTCATGGGTCCTCAAGGTTGACAAGATCTTTCGCCTCCACTACTATGATGAAGAGAAGAAGATAGCCATGGCTTCACTTGAGTTCCAAGACTATGTCCTTATTTGGTGGGAACAAGTGATTGAGCGAAGAAGGGAGAGAGGTGAACCTCCTATCACCACTTGGGCCCAAATGAAGGATCTCATGAGAGCTCGTTTTGTGCCTACACATTACAACCGGGATATCTTCAAGAAGCTCCAACAACTCAAGCAAGGAACCAAGTCGGTAGAAGAGTACTACCAAGAGATGGAGATTGCTATGATCCGAGCCAATGTCAAGGAAGATGACGAGCAAACAATGTCACGCTTCTTGAATGGCCTCAACTACCAAGTCAAGAAAATTGCCGACTTCCAACCATACTCCAACATTCTAGAACTTGTGCTTCAAGCAACCAAGGCGGAACGACAAGTGCAAGATGACTACAAGTACTCCAAGTTCTCCTCCAAGACCTACGGCTCAAGTGCTCAAGCTACTACGACAATGACAACTTCAACTACGAAATCTACAACACCTACCGGCGACAATTCAAGCTACAAAGACAAGACGACTTCATCAAGCCGACCATCCTCAAGCACCTACAAGCCGAGAGCTTCATCCGCTACTCCAACACCGGATGCTACCGCCAACACAAGCTCCATCAAGTGTTTCACGTGCCAAGGCCGAGGCCACAAGACCTATGAGTGTCCTACCAAACGCAATATGGTCCTCCTCGACGACGGCACCTATGACTCTATGAGTGACGACGAGATGCAAGCTTTGGAGCAAGTGGCCATACACCGCCAAGTGAATGAAGATGAAGATTCGCAAATCTTTTGCGACAACGATTTGAGCCCCGCTCTCGTTGTTTCCAAAGTTTTGACGCTCCAACAACAAGAAGACAAGGACCAACGTTGCCACATCTTCCACACCAAGGCGGGCATCCAAGGAAAATCCGTCAAGGTCATCATCGACGGAGGAAGTTGCCACAACTTGGCAAGTGAGGATCTTTGTTCCAAGCTACAATTGGTCAAGAAAAAGCACCCTCGTCCCTACAAGGTCCAGTGGCTTAGTGATTCCGGAACCCTCCAAGTTGACCACATCGTGGAAGTTTCCTTCAAGATAGGCGCTTATGAAGACACTTTGGAGTGTGATGTGGTTCCAATGTCCGTTTGCCACCTCCTACTTGGTAGACCTTGGTAGTTCGACCATGGCGTCACACACAACGGTCGGACAAATCAATATAGCTTCAAGATGAAGGGCAAACAATATGTGCTCCGACCAATGACTCCAAGTCAAGTCATCGCCGACAAACAAACTTCATCCCATCATGGAGATAAAAGTGAGAGAGTGATCCACCTCAAAGAGAGTGAGTGCCACAAGCCAAAATGAGCAACTCCACGATGAGGGACATGAGATATATAGTTCTTTTAGCCACCAAAAGAGATTTGAGGGATGTGAGTGAGAGCCCACCGACCGTTCTTCACTATGTACTTGTGTGCAAAGATGACGTCGTTCGGACTAACCCTTCACAACATCTTCCTCTTGTTTTATCTAAGTTGTTGCAGGAATTCAAAGATGTTTTCCCCGATGAGCTACCTCCGGGACTACCACCAAAATGAGGGATCGAACACCGCATCGACCTCATCCCCGGAGCACCGCTTCCTAACAAGGCTCCCTACCACATCAACCCCGAAGAAACAAAGGAAATACAAAGGCAAGTCCAAAAACTCCTAGATAAAGGGCATGTACGCGAAAGCTTGAGTCCTTGTGCGGTTCCGGTAATACTAGTGCCTAAGAAAGATGGTAGTATGTGCATGTGTTCCGATTGCCGTCCTATCAATGCTATCACCATTCGCTACCGTCATCCCATTCCTCGCTTAGATGATATGCTTGATGAACTTAGTGGTGCCACTATATTTTCTAAGATTGACTTAAAAAGTGTTTACTACCAAATTCGCATACAAGAGGGTGACGAGTGGAAAATCGCATTCAAGACTAAATTTGGTCTCTATGAATGGTTGGTTATGCCCATGGGCTTATCCGAAGCACCGTGTACTTTTATGCGTGTTATGCACTATGTGTTGCGACCACTCATTGGATATTGTGTTGTGGTCTACTTTGATGACATTCTTGTCTTTAGCAAGTCTCTTGAGGAGCATGCTACACATGTTCGTGATGTTTTGCAAATCCTTAGGAAAGAACAACTCTATGCAAACATGGAGAAATGCACCATTGGTGTTGAGAAGGTAGTTTTCCTAGGTTTTGTAGTATCTTCTAAGGGCGTTCATGTAGATTAAACTAAGATTGATGCTATTAAAACTTGGCCCACACCAACGAATTTGCAACAAGTGCATAGCTTCCTAGGACTAGCCAGTTTCTATCGTCGTTTTGTCAAAGACTTTAGCACTATTGCATCTCCTCTCCATGCTTTGAGCAAGAAGAATGCACCATTCAATCGGGTCCTACACAAGACACCGCTTTCCATGAACTTAAGAATTTGCTCACTCATGCACCTTTGCTTGCTTTGCCCAACTTTGATAAAACATTTGAAGTGCATTGTGATGCTAGTGGTAATGGGATAGGTGGTGTGCTTATGCAAGAGAAGCGTCCCATCGCGTACTTTAGTGAGAAACTATCCGGCGCTCAACTTAACTACCCCATCTATGACAAAGAATTGTATGCTTTGGTGAGAGTTTTACATGTGTGGGAACACTACTTGCGACCTCATGAATTTGTTATCCATACCGACCATGAAACACTTAAGTATATAAAGGGTCAAACCAAGTTGAACAAACGGCATGCTAAATGGAGTGAATTTGTTGAATCCTTCCCTTATGTCATCAAATACATTAAGGGTAAGGAAAACGTTGTAGCGGATGCACTTTCCCGCAAATGCATGCTAGTTACTCAACTTGAATTGAATGTTATTGGTTTTGAGCATATCAAAGATTTGTATAAGCATGATGTTTCTTTTGCTACTCCATATGCCAAATGTCAAGTGAAACCTTGTTGGGAGAACTACTATATGAAAGATGGCTATCTTATGCGTGCTAACAAACTTTGTATACCCGACTCTTCTCTTCGTTTGTTGCTTTTGCAAGAGGCTCACTGTGGAGGACTTATGGGTCACTTTGGACGCGACAAGACGTATGCCACACTCTCCAACAAGTATTTTTGGCCAAAGATGTTTCGTGATGTTGCACGCTTCACCAATCGATGCTCTACATGCCGCAAAGCTAAGTCCAAAGCTCAATCCCATGGTCTATACATGCCACTTCCTATACCTTTCCAACCATGGGAAGACATTAGTATGGACTTTGTGCTTGGCTTGCCGCGTACTAAAAATGGCCATGATTCTGTTTTTGTCGTTGTTGACCGTTTTTCCAAAATGGCTCATTTCATCCCATGCCACGAGATAGACGATGCTTCACATATTGCCAATCTCTTTTGTAGGGACATATTGCGACTACATGGCGTCCCCAAGACCATTGTCTCGGATCGCGCCGTCAAGTTCTTGAGTTACTTTTGGAAGACCCTATGCGCCAAGCTAGGAATCAAGCTTCTTTTCTCTTCGGCATAGCACCCTCAAACCGGTGGACAAACGGAGGTGACGAACCGGACGCTTTCCACCTTACTTTGCATGTTGATCAAGAAGAACATCAAGGAATGGGAAGATTGCCTCCCCATCGCCGAGTACGCCTACAACCGCGCAAGTCACTCCACCACCAGCAAGTCTCCGTTCGAAGTGGTTTACGACTGTAATCCTTTGTCCCCATTGGACATCCTACCTCTACCTCTACAAGAGCGCATCAACATGGACACAAGTGCAAGGGCAAGCTACATCAAGAGGATGCATGAAGATACAAGGCGCACGATTGAACGTCAAGTGGAATGCATCACCAACAAGCGCAACCTCAACAAGCTCCCCATGGTGTTCAAGCCCGGCGATCTTGTGTGGCTACACCTTCGGAAGGACCGCTTCCCCAACGAACGCAAGTCAAAACTACTTCCTCGAGCCGACGGTCCTTTCAAGGTGTTGGCATGCTACAACAACAATCCCTACAAGACCGACATACCACGCAGCAAGTACAACGTGAGTGACACCTTCAACGTCGCGGATCTATCTCCTTTCCATGGTGATGAAGATCTTGATCCGAGGACGGATCTTCCCCAAGGGGGGGGGGAGATGATGCGGAGCATCCCACCATCATCCCCATGGAGTCTACGCCATCACATCAAGCCCCAAATGGCCCTATGACAAGAGCCCGCACACGTGCTATTGAACACGCACTACTGCAGGATGCTGCTAACGCGACACATCAATCAGAGACCCTTCGACGAAACTGTGTGCGATCCACCAATCGCAAACGGTATTGTTCAACCTCCGTCGCCAATAGCACGAACCGTGTGCGATGGCGTATCAATCAAATACGATTCATAAAGTAGTTGCGTGTGCGATCCACGATAGACAGTTTATTCTTATGAACTGTTTGGGATTAGCTAAGATAACAAAAACAGTTAACAAAACTATGTACGTGTGCGAAGTACGGCACACAGTTCACTCGGATAAACTGTTTGCGCTGATCCAGCAGAACACAAACGGGTTAGCGTAAGAAGGTGTGTGTGATCCACAGCAATCGGTTCATTCAACAGAATTGTGTGGGAAGACCAATAATAACCGAAACGATTCATCCGGACAAGTTGTGTGTGTTGTGGGTAGACGGTTGCTGCCAAACAATTGCCAGCAATTGATGAAATCATTACCGACGGTACGTACGGAAGTGCCGTTTGCCCGTATTAATATCGCAGACGTTTTATTATTATTACCCGTCTGACTGCGCATCACCTCTTCTTCCTCTCTCACGTCTTTTCACCCCGTTTTCGCCCGAGGATTCCAGTGCACGCTTCAGCACTGCACCGACGTTTCTTTTGGCCACGTTCCCGCGCGAAACCGCGCATGTTCCCGCGCAAGCTTCCCCATCGGTTTCCTGCCAGAAGCTAATGAGCATAAGAGCCTGTGCGCGCGTTCTCACGCGGATGCACATGTAGTGCAGCCTAGCCCATCTACGAAGCATGCCAACCGGACCAAGCTCCGCCTCTGCCATCAACCTCCTCGACGACGGAAACGATCCGGTGCAGGCGCAACGGCCTGTCGAGGCTGATGGCATGTCCAGCGACGCGCCGGACAACGCTGTGCTGCGCGTCATCGCAAGGGTTGAGTAGACCCTTGGAGCCCGGCGCGGCAGTGCCGCCGAGCAACATAGCCGCCTCACCGCCGAGAGGCTGTAGCGCGCCGCACAAGAAGATCATCGGTGGTGCTCCGTAGAGCAAAACATGTGCGTCCGCGCCGAGAGGGCAAGGCGCGCCGCACAGCAAGACCGATGGAGGGCCGCAGAGCGAGAGGCGCGGCGCGTGGCAGAGCAAGAGCGGTTCCATCCCCGCTTGCCAACTATACCACCCGTCATGACGTTGCAGCCGTGTCCAAGGCACGTGAGTAGCCCTATTTCTCGCCAGGAATGGGCAGCGGCGGTCTGCACCGTATTTGCACCAGAGCTCGGCTGCACCGTGCTTGCCCCGGACGCCGGCCGCGCCGTTCGCATGGGTCGTGCCATTCGCCTTGTCCGCGGCCCCCTCGATGCTGACGGGCTCGTCGGTAGGCTCGAGCGCCTCCTTGGCCCAGGTGTCCAGCAGGGAGCGGTAGAAGAAAATGGCCGTCGCATCCTCGAGATGGTAATCTCCAACGAAATAGCCAGCTTGGAGCTCGAGATCGCGCTCCAGCTATACCGCGAGCGTGTAAACCGCATGTACGAACGCCTGACCGAGTTCAGGCACAGCCAAGAGCTTCCGTAGGATAGGGTGTAGTCAACTAGTCATGGACGCGTTTTATTTTGTTGAACTGTTTAGATGTCGATCCCAATGTCTGGACAACAATCACAATATTGATATGTTTTGATGTGTGAATGATTTATGTTCTATTGTTATGTTTCAATATGTGTAAAAGGCTAACAGTTAGAGCCAGAAAATCAGTATGAAAACAGATATATAGAAATGTGAAACTAATAATATATATTAATTGTTGAATAGCTCATTGAAGACATGATACATATACAGTATATATCATCACATATACGTGATGATAGTACTTAACTAATACGTACAATGAATAAAAAGTAAACTAATAATAACCCCTCCTTGAGCGGGGAGTAGTAAAATGGCAGCCTCTCGCCATCAGCTCCCTGGTGCGCGGTGGCTTCCCAACGTGGAGGGAGTTCGCCGCCTCCTCCGCCTCGCAGCGTTCGACGTGCCGATCAGCCTCTTACTGGCGGAGGCGCGCGACCATGTAGGACAGTTCACTGGGCGCCCACTGGAGCTCTTTGGCGGTGGCACGCTTGAGCTTATCGGCCCACACCCACGCAGCGGTGAGGCGCCTAGCGCCTCTGGCTTTCATTGCGTGGTACTGGCCGTCTTCGTACACCTCGACCGCTCGTCGACTCGCCTGCCGCCAAAGTTGCAGCTCCTCCTTTTCCCTTGCGGCACTAAGGGCATTCCAGGCCGCGAGGTTCCTGGCGCGCTCCTCAGCACACTCCTTCTTGAACGCCACCTGCCTGGCTCTCTCAGCCGGCGGCAGTGCCTTCCACAAAGCCAGATTGTACTGGCCCCAAAACCAATCTTCAGTTGGGGGGTCTGGCGCGACCTCGTCTGGGGGCGCGAAGGGGTCCTCCTTGTCGCTGCATTTCGCCATGTCCTCGCGGGGTGGCGCCTCCTCCTCTACTTGTGCACAGACCGGCCGCGCCATGGCAGAGTTTTGTGCGAGGGGTGGGATAGAGAGACGAGAGAATGCAGACGGGATAACGGTCTCGAGGGGTAACATTTATAGGCGGCTGGAATCTTGATCGACGCCAGCAGTGATTGCACACGATTTCCTACTCAACAACCGTGTGTGAATTAACATCATCGACGGTTCCCAATGCATGACAGCGTGTGATTAATAGCCCGTGAAAATTGGCTTTCAAAATTCGAAACGTGAAACATAGCGCCAATCATGTGGGAGCCGTTTGTTTTGCCAAATATTTACATTTTCTATCCAAATGTAATGCATGCCTGCCATTTGTGTTACGGAAGCAAGTCCAAGAGCAGTAGCCACGACATCTTGGCCCCATGGCGGGAAATCATGCATATTTTCATGTACTTCGGAAATCAGAGAATTTATTATTATTATTATTCAATTTAGAACCTACATTCTTAATGCTTTTGTGTCCAAACCGTCACTCAAGATGTTTGGAACTCCTTCAAATTTATTGCACGTTGCATGTATATGTAGGCAAGTAGTACATAAATATGAGTTTCGAGCGGTTTTTGCTTCATCTAGCTTGTTCATGTGTTTCAGTTTTGAAATATGGCCATTAAATTTCTATAAACTAACTTAATGTATAAAATTGCCAATAGAACGCCATTAAAAAAATAGGATGCCGGTCGTTTTCGTGCATTGTATCGATGAAAAAAAACTAGGTCGAATGAGACAGCGATTGGCGGTTTGTCATCACACGTGCCCCGCGTTCCCCCTCGGAACCACGCGCCTTCGTGTGATGCTCCGTTTTGTGAGAGGCTTGTGTCTAAAGCTGGGGATTTCTTAGGCGAGTATTGGAGTCCCATCTCCGTCCCCATCACCTCCCTCCCATCCCCGTCCCCGTCTACGTACTCGTGCGCGGGGATAAAAAGTTTCCCATCCATGTCCCCACCGAGTTCTTTATCACCGTGGGGAAACTCACACATTCATTTAAGAACAACCTTCGCGTATTTCAGTACAAAAATAGTATTTCAACGCAATAAACAATATGTTGTGGCTAGGTTTGTGATTTCTTAGGGAATTTTGGGCCAAAGGGGTGGGTTGTGTGTTAAATTTGGGTGACCGAGGGCCCCAAATTACATGGGGTCTACTAATTTCAGAGCCCACACATGTAAGTACTCTCCCTCCGTCTCGGTGTATAAGTCATCTTAGGTTGTGCATCGTGACCAAGACGGAGAAGAAAACGAGAGAATTTAATGTTAATTTGCTAATTAATATCATTGCATGCAATGAATTGACCACTACATGTCGTGCTAGTTAGTCTCAAGTCATTTAAAAAATACATGCCCCACGTCTCTTATTGGTTGATTCCTTTATTCATGTCAAAAAACAAGAAAGGAGGTGAAAGTTAATGCACCGCGCCTATGTGTTTTGGTATTATTTGGTTTTCGTAAGATGACTTATACACCGAGACGGAGGGAGTACTTCAATTCATGGGTAAGGCGGGTAATGCTATCCCATCCTCATCCCCGTCCTGCATGCTCGGTACGTAAGGTATTTGACCCACCAACTTCCAGATGGGCATTCAAGCTCGCACCCGTGCCCTAATAGAGTAATTACCCATGGGGACGCATGTAACAGTTAACCATGCATTGCTAGCTTTGACATGTGTCAAAGCTTATCTCGAACAAGCCGTTACTTTGATCATGACATCTTGGCCCCATGTGAGGAAATCATGCATATTTTCATGTGTACTTCAGAGCATTTTTCAAGTTTTGACTTTAAAAACCTAGATTCCCAATGCATTTGTGTCAAAACCGTCACTCAATATGTTTGGAACACTCCTTCAAATTTATTACATGTGGCATATATACGGAAGCAAGTAGTACATAAATATGATTTTCCAGCGGTGCTTTATCTTGCTTGTTAAACTATTTCATTTTTGAACTATGGCCATTAAATTTCTGGAAACTAACTTCATGTATAAAAATGCCAATTGAATGCCGTAAATTTTTTTAGATTTCAGGATGATGGTCGTATTCGTACATTGCATCGATGAAAAAAAAGTAGGCCGAATGAGGCAGCGATCCGTTTCGTCATCACACAACATCCCCATGTCCCCTCTCGCAACTATATGAGCATGCTCGTGGTGCTCCGGTTTGTGAGAGGCATGTGTCAAAGCTTATCTTGAACAAGCCGTCACTTTGACCATGACATCTTGGCCCCATGTCGGTAAATCATGCTGATTTTCATGTACTTCATAGCATTTTTATTTATTTTTTGTATTTAAAAACCTAGAATATTCTCAATGCTTATGTCCAAACCTAGAATATTCTCAATGCTTATGCCCAAGACGTTTGGAACTCCTTAAAATTTATTGCAAGCGGCATATATAGGGAAGCACGTAGTACATAAATATGGTTTTTCCAGCAGTTTTTGCTTCATCTTGCATGTTCGTGTGTTACAAATTTGAATTATGGCCGTAAAATCTGTACATAAATATGGAACCGTGTGTTACTAATGTATAAAAATGCCAATTGTACCCCGAATATTTCCTAATTTTAGGATGCCGTCAGTGGATTTTGACGGTAGGGATCTTTTTCTTACAAATAAAACAATATCCGTTACCGTTGTACCCAAAAATAGTTTTACAATTCAATACAAAAAGTGAACTGTGTACACATGGTTCCATACGGAAACCGTTTGCGATGAAAATTCACGGATCTATTTATGTCTTACGAGGGAAGCTTCGTCGGCTTCGTCTAGCTCGGATTCCGATCACCCTCGACCCCCATTCCCCAACAAACCCTCTATGCAAAGAATGACGTCGTGGGAACACTTCGTAAGGGTGCGTACGACCGCCCCCTCGGCCCCGAGTGCTCCCGCCTCTGCCGAGAACGTGGCCGCCTCGGCCGAGAGCGCAGCCGCATCCGCCTTAAGCGCGGCCGCATCCGCCGAAAGGGCCTCTGCGGCGGCCGAGAGGGCTTCTGCGGCGGCCGAAAGGGCGTCTGTAGCCGCGGAGACGGCAACTGCCGCTGCTAAGACGGCGGCTGCAAACGACAAGAGCGCTCGAGCAGCGTGCCATGCCGCGGAGGCCGCCCTGGCCCGGGTCGAGGCCATCCAGGCCTATATCATCGAGAACGCCAACACCAAGATACTTCAAGCTTCGCCGGAATCTAGCATGCACCACACGTCCGAAGAGGCGGCTGCTGCGGATGCCGAGATAAATGCCGACGATGCGGGAGCGGAGGCCATGGAGCCCCTTCCGCACGAGATCTCCGAGCGAGAGCTGGAGATGCGGGAGCCGTCCGAGAGCACCGAGTGCTGGGAGGAGTTGCGCGTGGCTCAGGAGGAGGTCGAGAAGCGCCTGTCCATCGAGGAATCGGTGGTGGAGTACCAACACGAGCTATGGCGGCGCCACTACTACGAGTACTACAAAGATGAGGGCAACGCCGATGACGAGGACAACGCCGAGGATGAGCACGTCGCCGCGGTCGAAGTCAGCCTGGGGGACGCGGAGTCCAGCACCGGCGGAATGTCTCCCGAACAAGTTGTCGACATCTCATCGAACAACGGCGAGGCATAGGGCGGCCGCTCGTCGGCGTCTTTGTTAAAATTATGCGTATTACTAATAGCCTTTGTTCAGAGAGCCAGTCTTTTGTAAGAGCTATGTCTAGTTGAAGCAGCTTGATTATTTAGTGAACTTGCTCGGTTTAGTAACTGTGAGCTATGTGTGTCCGCTATTTTCTATACCAAGTTAGCAGTTGATGTTACATTATGCAATGACGTGGATGTGCACTATAACCAGGGAATACGTGGGGAGGGGCGAATTTTTGTATGTTCTGTATCATCGCACACGATAAAATATGAAAGACCATGTCTGATGAATCTTTGCGCGCCAAGATTCCCTACAACGAGCGAAAAATTTCGCCGACCGCCGAAATATCTGCCTCCCCCCTCCCACCGCCAAAGGGCCACATTTCCCCTGCAACCCCTCCACCCCCCTACCGTCGCCGCCCACATCTCTCCCTCTAGCATCCGACCGCCGCGGACACGCCATTGTCTCCTCGAGTGACCACTCAAGCGGTATCTCCGACGACGACGAATCTCTCACCAGCCAGGTATTCGTCTCTCTTCTCTCTGGCTCAACTAGGCTTAGGGTTTTGTTTTGGAATTGGGTATTTTAAAGTGGCAGGTCCATTTGTGCCATTTCTTTCTCTTGTAGCTCCCTAGGACAATCACTTCCAACGAATGGAGAGAGGTAGCTGAAGACCTGCCAGTTCATGGTCAACATCAATTTCAATCCGTGAAGTTACGAGATTTTGAATCTGGGTACATTGGGAGGAAGTTTATGCGACGTGCAAAGAAGGTAAGCCTAACTCTCGTTGTTAGAAATCATTTGTTATATTAGTTGTGATTCAGACTTCCCGTGTGCTACTTGATTCTGGATGTGATTAAGACACTGTCATAGTTTTAACCTGAAGGCATATTGACAGCAAGAAAACTATATGCGACATGACTTATCATTGCATTAAAAATTACTGAAAGGTAGTACACATGAAGCACTTCATTTCATTCAGCACGAGCAAGGTCTAATTATGCACAGAAACATGGCAATCTGAAATAAACAGATTCTCAGACTTCGTGGAAAAAAACATGGTGCAAGAAAGTAGTTTTTAACAGATTGGAATGTTTGACAGCAGAATGTACATAGCTACCACTATTAATTTGTTTTCATTCAAACACTGCCGATGTGCGTCCTGTACTACAAAGATTGTTGCATTTATGTTTAGCTTCCTGGTAAAATTGGCAATTTGTTATTACCCATGACAGAAACAGAGGAGGGATGAGTACCAGAGCATCCTACTACGAAGACTCTTCGAGCAGAACCATGGCATTGCCGATGAAGACCCATGTAATCCCGGTTCTGATGAAGACCCATTTGAAGCACGCAAGTATAAGCATGGCCAGCCATTTCTTGTTGGCGAATACTTTGATGAGTGCAGTTCCAGTTGTCGCAAGTTACATAAATATTGCATGGACATATTGTCAAAAGGAGAAGATCATAACATTGTGGAATTGCAGTATGACCGTCATCATTTCTGTCACGTTCCAGGTACCATCAGTGTGGAATTCGAGGACTTTCATCTCTTCTTCAACTTCGATGAGCTTGCTGCCACTCTTGTCAAATGCTTGATGTTGTAAGTACTTCACAAACTCTGATCAACTTCTCCATACAAGGTTGTAAATCACAAAAAAGCTAACTGTGTTGTATTCCTCTCAGGGGATTGACGACGCAGAGAAAACCAAGGGTGCATGCGTATTTCATAGATCATGATTTAGCAAACGGCATTTTGTTAAAAAATAATTACTCACGCACGGCTTCCATTGATTGTGTCGCCAAGATCTTGTTCGACTTATCGATAGGAGAATTCTTCATGTGGCCATATTATGAAGAGTAAGTTAAATATACAACCACGCATACATTGATCGTCTTTCAGTTTTAGACATAGTTCGTACGTTCATGGTTTTCTTAAACTGTAGAGGTCACTGGATCTTGGTGGTCATTGTTCCAAAATGCAACACAACTTACTAAATGGATTCACTCAGAGAGTCAAATGTGCCTCAGGATCTGAGTCATCTTCAGGATTTCATGGATAGGTATTGAATTCTTTGATGTTAATGCGTTGTGTTCATATCTGGTTCCAGAATTGAGTGTGTGAAAATTCATCTTCATTTGCAGTGTATTGTCAAAGAACATAACTTTAGGGGGGAATAGGTTCGACCGCCGACTACCTCTGCAGCACGTGATCGTTTCTCCGGTAAGACAACGAAATCCGTTATTTTCAGAAAATGCTAGTCAGATGTTCAAGTTTGTAAGTAAACCTCTTTCTATTTCTCTCCATAGAAAAAAAAACTTACACCGGTTAGGTTGTTCCTAGCAGGGCAAATACATGATTAATACTGTACAAAAAATTTCAGTGTCCTCAGCAACAACAAGGTACCAGCCTATGTGGATACTACGTTTGTGCACACATGATCAACCTATGCAGACATGCTGAATGTGGTGTCGATGCTGACAAGATAAAACCAGTATGTCTGCTTCTTAATTACTATCTTCTACTCTACACGTATGTCACATTCTGATCTAAAAGTCATGCAGTTGATCTTCGTACCGATGACTTCTGAACCGCTTGCCGCCGATGAATTGTTGTCTGTTAGGAAATTTATCAGCGCCTTCTTTGTGAAACACTATAGCAAGCCCTCTAAAGACGACGAAGATTTCCGGAATCAAATCTCCTAAAAATAAGTATGCATTCATATAGTGTTATCAGCTAAACATATACACATGGATGCATTATTTTCCATGTGATCATGTCTTCGTATTTCATACACTATAATTATGTACTGGATATGTCGGTTTAACAGCTGTGGAATTTAGCTAGCATTTTCTCAATTGCATATTGTCGTGAATTATGATGAATCCTCTCCTTGTGGACACTATTCGTTCAATTGCATATTGTGGCGAATTATGATGAACGTTCTTCATGTGGACACTATTTGTCGATTGCATATTGTGGCGAATTTGCTATTTGCACGGTGAATTAAATGCGATATTTTACAATAACCTGGCAATTTCATCGCACACGACTCAAGCAACTAAGCGTGTGCGGTCCAGAACGGAAAGCACACGCAACTCGTAGCGCAACCGCCTGTGATACACAGGAAAAGGACACGAGATATAATCTAAAACGTTGGTGATACATAAGAAATCGCGAACGATTTGCAACACTTGTATGTGTGCGTAGGAGCTACTCAATTGTTTGCGATAGCACCATATCTCACACGTCAGCCAACAGGAAATCGTGCCCGATGCAAAGACCACCCCACGCGTACATTTTTCGGGAAACGTGTCCGATGATGTTATACATGTACATTTTTCGGGTAAAGTTTCGCAAACGGTCAAAGGTCAAACTCCGTTTGTTTTCCATCAGCAATTAGACGCGTTTCACTCGTCTTGGACGTGTGTGATTGATCCCAAATCCCACACGTACGCCCAAAAGATTATGTGTGCGATCTGTTCCTGCACCGCACCCGATTATATTTGCAGATCGTTTGCGTTCGTTGGCCACCATCGCCGATGGGTTTGCAGTGTCGTGTGGGATGGACCCCCCCTATCGCCCACACATGCAAGGCGACGGTTTGGAACTACGTCGCGGAAAGGGGTTAAAAACTGTTTGTATAGCACGTCGCTGCACCAGTGACGAGGTGACATCTCTCCTATATGATTCTCTCTTTGATGTTCATGGAACTTGGATGCTGCATGATTAGGTACAATGGAGATGGCTTATGAGATGCTCGGAGTGAAGACCAAGTCACTATGAAGATGGATCCGAAGACGCATGGATGAGAGGACCAAAAGAAGGCCAAGTCACCTCCCAGGCCCGGGGCATCCGGCCAACAGCCCGGACATCCGGCCCCTGGGAACCCCACCAGCGCCAAGGCAAAGCTACAGGCGCCGTACATCCGGCCAGCCCCCGGATTTCCGGCCCAACAAAGCCAGAACCGAGCGGAATTCAGCCCCTCCATCCCGGACATCCGGCCCCCAAGCCCGGACATCCGGCCGACCACTGAAGCCCCGGACATCCGGCCCCTGGCCCGGACATCCGGCCCCTGTGCGGGCAGACGTGGGTCCAAGTGGCCATGTACCCTCTCCTTCGCCCCTCTTCCCCCTAGCACTATATAAGAGACTCCTCCCCCCACCCCAAGTTAGGGTTAGCTTATGTTTAGCAAAGAAACTTGTTGAGCATAGCTCCATTATCGCCCTTCCCTCGTGGAGCGATACACCTCTACGTGAGAAGATCCGAAGTGATGCCAAGGCCCCTCTAAGTGAAGATCCCACGGGATTCAAGGCCTCCTCCACGGAGTGAGGAGAACTACCGATTATCGTGTATCCTTTTGTTGATTGTGGATCGTGCTACGCGTGTACTCGTGTGATTCTAGTGGATGTGTGATCGAAGGTTGTCCTTGAGTGTTTGATTTTCCTCTCGTGTCTCTCTCGTGTTCTTCGTGTTCCTCGTGAGATCCCCTCCAATTCGTGAAAGATCGATGCACACAGGCGTGCCCCGTATCATATTGGTATCAAGAGCCAAGGTTTCTCACGAATTTGGTCTCCCCCTTTGATTTCTAGCCAATTTTGTTTTGTTTTGACCTAATTTTGAAAATCCCCACAAAAATAGCCCTACCAAATTTCTTGGATTCGTTGGATTTGAGGAGACTTTGTTGATTTTGATCCGTGGATTTCGTTGTGGACAGGTAGATCTAGCTTTTCCCCACTATCGCCATCTTTTTTCTCCGTCAAATCGCCCTTATTTTGCCGAAAAAATTTCATGTTCATCCTCTAGTTCGTAGGGATCCTGAGATTGGATCTGGAATCGGGAGGCCCGGACATCCGACCCGTACCCCAGACATCCGGCCCGCCGGACATCCGGCCCAGGCAGCCCGGACATCCGGCCCCTGGAGAACAGCAAAGCTGTTTTGCCTCCGAAGTTGACAGATTTTGTTCTTTTTCCTTCACTTCTTCCGCAACCCTCCACCATTTCTTCCGCAACCCATTTGCATTTGAGATTTTGAGTCGCGAGCATCGCCACTTCCTAAGGTGTTTCAGCTAATTAGGAGTGGTTCTTCATCGACATCACCGCTCATCATCGCCCCGGATCGTCGCCGACCAACTCTTCGTTGACACATCACCGTAAGCAAGGACGGTAACCGCGATGACACTCTTGTCTATATCCTTGCCATTGCATTGTTACCCCGGGCCTATTTGCGTTACTTACCTATCGAGACTAGCCATTGAGTATTGCCGGGCTACGCTACTTGTGCACTTTAGTGATACATACTCCGCATAGCTTCATTTGCGTGCATATATCTTAGTATCATCTTTTGTGTTACAACATAGTACCCACATACATAATTGCTATCTTGGTGTGCACGTCCCGCGTTGTGACCATACAAAACGTCATTGCAAAAGAAAAGAGAAACAAAGCTTTTAAGCAAGAGCAAAAGAGCAAGCGAACAATAGCATCGCAAGTTTCGCATTACATACTTGATCATCTTGGATCACTTGAACGAGTGACACGTGCCACATACACACATAGCAAGTCGGGAATAGGAATACGACACGTTTGGTTCATTTTAGGTTGTGCACAAGTGCGTATCACGCCCATTGGAGCAATCGTGCTAGCGTCTCTCTAGTGTTGTGCAATGAGAGCATTTTCCGTGGATTCCACATTTTGGCTCATCCTTGGTTGCATGACCCCAATTTTCTGCCGAGTGTGTGTTTCCGTGTATACTCATTGCTATTGATCTACATTGTCTCATTTGCGAATTTTACTAATCTCTTTCAACTTGATTGAATCTTATCTTTCGAATTGCTTGAAATTTGTGCCACAATCCTAACCAAGCTACTCCATAAGCCTTATTTGTGTAGGTGTGAGAAGGACGATCTTCGGTACCAATTCTACTATTTCCATACTTGCACATTGAGTGATCTTGATCCACTTTCAACTTTTGGAACGGTAATTGGTATTGTCTTCTCACTCTTCCACTTATATCTCTTTAAGTGCTATGGATAGGAACATCATGTCGAACCCGGCCTTCAAGGAGAATGAAGACGACGTGAACAACCACGTCACCAAGTTGCACTTCTTTGGCGCACACAAGGCGATTACTCAAGCTCAAGATGTCTTGCATGACCGCATAGACCAACTCGCCTCCAACTTGCGCGAATCCGAACTGGTCACAAGGGAATACCTCGACACCAAGCTCTCAAGCCAAATGGAGGAGCTCCGGTCTTTGATGGTCACTCGCGCACCTTCCTCATCTACATCGACAAGGAGTCGTCACACAAGTCGCAACTCAACGACGTACTCTTCCGACGCAAGTCCACAAGCGCGGTATCATCATCGTGACGAACACTCCGGCCCAAGTTCTCCAAAAGGTCGTCACCGTCAAGATAATCCATTCCATGGCAATGGATTACAAGATCGCGTCCGCGCTCGAGAATGTCGTCGCCAACAAGATCAAGATACGTTGGAGCAAGAACAACAACGCCAAGAACAACGATGCCGAGAAGAAGAACAACATCGTCGTCAAGACCGAGCGCTTGAAGCACATCGTGCTTTACAAGAAGCTACTCGCACCTTGGAGGAGCGCAACCGCCAAGCTCATCACGAGCAAGAAGCACTTCGCCAAGCACAACAAGAAGAACTTCGTTGACAACGACAAGAAGAAGCCCATCGCCAAGAGGAGCACCAAGAAAGGTGCAACCGGGTGCGTCCACCTCATCACCGTCCTCAAGATCATCGCGACGAACCTGACCATGAAGATGAGCAAGGACAAGATCAACGTCAACACGCTCAAGGCAATGACAATGTGGATCCACATCCAAGACAAAGATTTCGGCATCACAACCACAATGATGAACAACGCTTCGGCAAGCTCAAGTTCACAATGCCAAAGTTTTCCGGAAGCAATGATCCCGAAGACTACTTGTCATGGGTCCTCAAGGTTGACAAGATCTTTCGCCTCCACAACTATGATGAACAGAAGAAGATAGCCATGGCTTCACTTGAATTCCAAGACTATGTCCTTATTTGGTGGGAACAAGTGATTGAGCGAAGAAGGGAGAGAGGTGAACCTCCTATCACCACTTGGGCCCAAATGAAGGATTTCATGCGAGCTCGTTTTGTGCCTACACATTACAACCGGGATCTCTTCAAGAAGCTCCAACAACTCAAGCAAGGAACCAAGTCGGTGGAAGAGTACTACCAAGAGATGGAGATTGCTATGATCCGAGCCAATGTCAAGGAAGATGACGAGCAAACAATGGCATGCTTCTTGAATGGCCTCAACTACCAAGTCAAGAAAATTGCCGACTTCCTACCATACTCCAACCTTCTAGAACTTGTGCATTGCTACTTCTTGAGCTTGTGTTGGTTTTCCCTTGAAGAGGAAAGGGTGATGCAGCAAAGTAGATAAGTATTTCCCTCAGTTGTTGAGAACCGAGGTATCAATCCAGTAGGAGGTACAAGCAAGTCCCCAATCTTTGCACCTACACAAACAATCAAACACTTGCACCCAACGCTATAAAGGGGTTGTCAATCCCTTCACGGTTACTTGCAAGGATGAGATCTGATAGAGATAGATATGAAAGATTACTAAAACGAAAAGTAAAACAAAAGTAAAAAGATTGCAGCAAAGTATTTTTGGTATTTTTGGTTTATAGATCTGAAAATATAATATGGAAAATAGACCCGGGGGCCATAGGTTTCACTATAGGCTTCTCTCTTGAAGGAAAATAATACGGTGGGTGAACAAATTACTGTCGAGCAATTGATAGAAAAGCGCATAGTTATGACGATATCCAAGGCAATGATTATGCATATAGGCATCACGTCCGTGTCAAGTAGACCGAAACGATTCTGCATCTACTACTATTACTCCACACATCGACCGACTCCTGCCTGCATCTAGAGTATTAAGTTCATGAAGAACAGAGTAACGCATTAGGTAAGATGACATGATGTAGAGGGATAAACTCAAGCAATATGATGAAAACCCCATCTTTTTACCCTTGATGGCAACAATACAAATACGTGCCTCGCTACCCCTACTTTGTCACTGGGTGAGGACACCGCAAGATTGAACACAAAACTAAGCACTTCTCCCATTGCAAGAATTACCAATCTAGTTGGCCAAACCAAACCAATAACTCGAAGAGACTTGCAAAGATATGAAATCATGCATATAAGAATTCAGAGAAGATTCAAATAATATTCATAGATAATCTGATCATAAACCCACAATTCATCGGATCTCGACAAACACACCGCAAAAGAGTATTACATCGGATAGATCTCCATGAAGATCATGAAGAACATGGTATTGAAGAACATAGAGAGAGAAGAAGCCATGTAGCTACTAGCTATGGACCCGAAGGTCTGAGGTGAACTACTCACGCATCATCGGAGGGGCAATGGAGTTGATGTAGATGCCCTCCGTGATCGAATCCCCCTCCGGCAGATTACCGGAAAAGGCTCCAAGATGGGATTTCACGGGAAGAGAGGCTTCCGGCGGCGGAAAAGTATTTTCATGGCTCTCTTTGGTATTGGGGGAATATTTGGGAATTTATAGGACGAAGATTAGGGTTAGGAGGCCTGCAGGGGGGGCACAAGCCAGGAGGGCGCCCCCCCCCCCCTAGGGCGCGCCCTGCAGGCTTGTCGTCTTCCGGCAGGTCTCCTGCCCCCCTCTCCAAGTCTGGCAGGTTTCTTCTGGTCCAAGAAAAATCATATCGAAGATTTTATTCCGTTTGGACTCCATTTAATATTCCTTATCTGCAATACTCAAAAACAAGGAAAAAACAGAAACTGGCACTGGGCTCTAGGTTAATAGGTCAGTCCCAAAAATAATATAAAATAGCATATTAATGCATATAAAACATCCAAAACAGATAATATAATAGCATGGAACAATCAAAACTTATAGATACGTTGGAGACGTATCAAGCATCCCCAAGCTTAATTCCTGCTCGTCCTCGAGTAGGTAAATGATAAAAACAGAATTTTTGATGTGGAATGCTACCTAACATATTCATCCATGTAATATTCTTTATTGTGGCATGAATGTTCAAATCCATAAGATTAAAAACAAAATCTTAATATTGACATAAAAACAATAATACTTCAAGCATACTAACAAAGCAATTATGTCCTTTCAAAATAACATGGCCAAAGAAAGTTATCCCTACAAAATCATATGGTTTGGCTATGCTCCATCTTCCCCACACAAAGTATTTAAATCATGCACAACCCCGATGACAAGTCAAGCAATTGTTTCACACCTTTTATGTTCTCAAACCTTTTTAACTTTCACGCAATACATGAGCGTGAGCCATGGATATAGCACTATAGGTGGAATAGAATATGGTGGAGGTTGTGAGGAAAAGGAGAAGATAGTCTCACATCAACTAGGCGTATCAACGGGCTATGGAGATGCCCATCAATAGATATCAATGTGAGTGAGTAGGGATTGCCATGCAATGGATGCACTAGAGCTATAAGTGTATGAAAGCTCAAAAGAAACTAAGTGGGTGTGCATCCAACTTGCTTGCTCACGAAGACCTAGGGCAATTTGAGGAAGCCCATCATTGGAATATGCAAGCCAAGTTCTATAATGAAAAATTCCCACTAGTATATGAAAGTGACAATATAGGAGACTCTCTATCATGAAGATCATGGTGCCACTTTGAAGCACAAGTGTGGAAAAAGGATAGTAGCATTGTCCCTTCTCTTTCTTCTCTCATTTTTTATTTATTTATTTTGGTGGGCATCTTTGGCCTCTTTTTTTTATTTGGGCTTCATTGGCCTCTTTTATTATTTGTAAAGTACGGAGACTCATTCCAACTTGTGAGGGAATCATAGCTTCCATCATCCTTTTCTCTTATGGGACAATGCTCTAATGATGATCATCACACTTTTATTTACTTACAACTCAAGAATTACAACTCGATACCTAGAACAAAATATGACTCTATATGAATGCTTTTGGTGGTGTACCGGGATGTGCAACAATCTAGCATAGCAAATGACATCAAAAAACGGACAATCCATGAAAACATCATGCTAGCTATCTTACGATCATGGAAAGCAATATGAAAATGATGGTGCGTGTCATAATAAAAGGAACGGTGGAAGTTGCATGGAAATATATCTCGGAATGGCTATGGAAATGCCATAATAGGTAGGTATGGTGGCTGTTTTGAGGAAGGGTATATGGTGGGTTTAATGCACCGGCGAAAGTTGCGCGGTACTAGAGAGGCTAGCAATGGTGGAAGGGTGAGAGTGCGTATAATCCATAGACTCACATTAGTCATAAAGAACTCACATACTTATTGCAAAAGTCTATTAGTTATCGAAGCAAAGTATTAGATGCATGCTCCTAGGGGAGAGGTTGGTAGGAGTTAACCATCGCGCGCTCCCGACCCTCACACAAAGGATGACAATCATTAAACAAATCAAGCTCCGACTTCGTTACATAACGGTTCACCATACGTGCATGCTACGGGAATCACAAACTTTAACACAAGTATTTCTACAAATCCACAATTACTCACTAGCATGACTCTAATATCACCATCTTTATATCTCAAAACTATATGCAAGGAATCAAACTTCTCATAGTATTCAATGCACTTTATATGAAAGTTTTTATTATATCCCTCTTGGATGCCCATTATATTAGGACTAAATTCATAACCTAAACCAATTACCATGCTGTTTAAAGACTCTCAAAATAATATAAGTGAGGTACGACAGTTCAATTATTTCTATAAAATAAAACGCCACCGTGCTCTAAATGATATAAGTGAAGCACTAGAGCAAAATTGCCTAGCTCAAAAGATATAAGTGAAGCACATAGAGTATTCTAATAAATTCACGATTAATGCGTGTCCCTCTCAAAATATGTGTGCAGCAAGGATGATTGTGGCAAACTAAAAAGCAAAGACTCATATCATACAAGACGCTCCAAGCAAAACACATATCATGTGGTGAATAAAAATACAGCCTCAAGTAAATTTACCGATGGATTTAAGACGAAAGAGGGGATGCCTTCCGGGGCATCCCCAAGCTTAGGCTCTTTGGTATCCTTGAATATGACTTGGGGTTCCTTGGGCATCCCCAAGCTTAGGCTCTTGCCACTCCTTATTCCATAGTCCATCAAATCTTTACCCAAAACTTGAAAACTTCACAACACAAAACTCAACAGAAAACTCGTGAGATCCGTTAGTATAAGAAAAAATAAATCACCACTTTAGGTACTGTTGTGAACTCATTATTTATTTATATTGGTGTAATATCTACTGTATTCCAACTTCTCCATGGTTCATACCCCCAGATACTACCCATAGATTCATCAAAATAAGCAAACAACACATAGAAAACAGAATCTGTCTAAAACAGAACAGTCTGTAGCAATCTGGAAACTTCGAATACTTCTGTAACTCCAAAAATTCTGAAAAATTAGGAAAATCTGGGAAATTTGTATATCAATCTTGTGTAAAACTTTCAGACTCATTCGACGCTCTGGTGAATTTATAAAATTCCTGGACTGAGTGCAAAAGTTTCTGTTTTTCAGCAAGATCAAATCAACAAAAACCGTAAACCATCCCAAAGGTCTTACTTGGCTCAAACACTAATTAAAACACTAAAACATAATTACTACAGAGGTAATAATGTGTAATTTATTCAAGAACAGAAACAAAACAAAAAACATAAAAATAAAATTGGGTTGCCTCCCAACAAGCGCTATTGTTTTTCGCCCCTAGCTAGGCATGATGATTTCAATGATGCTTACATAAAAAGTAGTAATTGAAATATGCGAAAGAGCATCATGAATCTCATGAAAAACACATTTAAGTCTAACACACTTCCTATGCATAGGGATTTTGTGAGCAAACAATTTATGGGAACAAGAATCAACTAGCATAGGAAGGCAAAACAAGCATAACTTCAAAACTTTAAACACATAGAGAGGAAACTTGATATTATTGCAATTCCTACAAGCATATGTTCCCCCCTCATAATGAATTTCAGTAGCATCATGAAGTAATTCAACAATATAACCATCACATAAATCATTCTTTTCATATTTCACAAGCATATAATTTTCATTACTCTCCACATAAGCAAATTCCTTATCATCCATGGTAGTGGGAGCAAACTCAACAAAATAACTATCACGAGACACTTGATTGACATAACCACATTGCAAATTAAAATCATGATGATAAGTTTCATGGTTATCATTACTCATTATAGCATACGTGTCATCACCATCACCATAAATAGGAGGCATGCAATCATCATAATAAATTTTCTCATCAAAACTTGGGGGACAAAAAATATCATCTTCATCAAACATAGCATCCCCAAGCTTGTGGCTTTGCATATCATAAGCATCATGGATATTTAGAGAATTCATACTAGCAACATTGCAATCATGCTCATCATTCAAGGGACTATCATGAATCACCTTATAAATTTCTTCTTTCAACACTTCATCAAAATTTTCAGATTCATGATTTTCAAACAAAACTTCATAGAGATAATCAAGTGCACTCAACTTACTAGCAATTGGTTCATCATAATTTGGCCTTTTGAAAAGATTAGCAAGTGGATGAGGATCCATATCAATAGATTTTTAGCAAGCGAAGATGCAAGCAAATAGAAGGCACATGGCAACACAAGCAAACAAAAAGATATCCGGCGAGAAAAAGACGAATAAAACGGCAAATTGGTGAAGTGGGGGAGAGGAAAACGAGGGGAAAATGGCAAATAATGTAAATGCAAGAGATGAGTTTCTGATGGGTACTTGGTAGGCTTGATGTAGATCTCCCCGGCAACGGCGCCAGAAATCCTTCTTGCTACTTCTTGAGCTTGCGTTGGTTTTCCCTTGAAGAGGAAAGGGTGATGCAGCAAAGTAGATAAGTATTTCCCTCAATTGTTGAGAACCAAGGTATCAATCCAGTAGGAGGTACAAGCAAGTCCCCAATCTTTGCACCTACACAAACAATCAAACACTTGCACCCAACGCTATAAAGGGGTTGTCAATCCGTTCACGGTTACTTGCAAGGATGAGATCTGATAGAGATAGATATGAAAGATTACTAAAACGAAAAGTAAAACAAAAGTAAAAAGATTCCAGCAAAGTATTTTTGGTATTTTTGGTTTATAGATCTGAAAATATAATATGGAAAATAGACCCGGGGGGCATAGGTTTCACTAGAGGCTTCTCTCTTGAAAGAAAATAATACGGTGGGTGAACAGATTACTGTCGAGCAATTCATAGAAAAGCGCATAGTTATGACGATATCCAAGGCAATGATTATGCATATAGGCATCACGTCCGTGTCAAGTAGACCGAAACGATTCTGCATCTACTACTATTACTCCACACATCGACCGACTCCTGCCTGCATCTAGAGTATTAAGTTCATGAAGAACAGAGTAACGCATTAGGTAAGATGACATGATGTAGAGGGATAAACTCAAGCAATATGATGAAAACCCCATCTTTTTACCCTTGATGGCAACAATACAAATACGTGCCTCGCTACCCCTACTTTGTCACTGGGTGAGGACACCGCAAGATTGAACCCAAAACTAAGCACTTCTCCCATTGCAAGAATTACCAATCTAGTTGGCCAAACCAAACCAATAACTCGAAGAGACTTGCAAAGATATGAAATCATGCATATAAGAATTCAGAGAAGATTCAAATAATATTCATAGATAATCTGATCATAAATCCACAATTCATCGGATCTCGACAAACACACCGCAAAAGAGTATTACATCGGATAGATCTCCATGAAGATCATGAAGAACATGGTATTGAAGAACATAGAGAGAGAAGAAGCCATCTAGCTACTAGCTATGGACCCGAAGGTCTGAGGTGAACTACTCACGCATCGGAGGAGGGGCAATGGAGTTGATGTAGATGCCCTCCGTGATCGAATCCCCCTCCGGCAGATTACCGAAAAAGGCTCCAAGATGGGATCTCACGGGAACAGAGGCTTCCGGCGGCGGAAAAGTATTTTCGTGGCTCTCTTTGGTATTGGGGGAATATTTGGGAATTTATAGGACGAAGATTAGGGTTAGGAGGCCTGCAGGGGGGCCACAAGCCAGGAGGGCGCCCCCCCCCTAGGGCGCGCCCTGCAGGCTTCTCGTCTCCCGTCAGGTCTCCTGCCCCCCTCTCAAGTCTGGCAGGTTTCTTCTGGTCCAAGAAAAATCATATCGAAGATTTTATTCCATTTGGACTCCGTTTAATATTCCTTATCTGCAATACTCAAAAACAAGGAAAAAAACAGAAACTGGCACTGGGCTCTAGGTTAATAGGTTAGTCCCAAAAATAATATAAAATAGCATATTAATGCATATAAAACATCCAAAACAGATAATATAATAGCATGGAACAATAAAAAATTATAGATACGTTGGAGACGTATCATGCATCAAGCAACCAAGGCAGAACGGCAAGTGCAAGATGACTACAAGTACTCCAAGTTCTCCTCCAAGACCTATGGCTCAAGTGCTCAAGCTACTACGACAACGACAACATGAACTACGAAATCTACAACACCTACCGGCGACAAGTCAAGCTACAAAGACAAGACGACTTCGTCAAGCCGACCATCCTCAAGCACCTACAAGCCAAGAGCTTCGTCCACTACTCCAACACCGGATGCTACCGCCAAGACAAGCTCCATCAAGTGTTTCACGTGCCAAGGCCAAGGCCACAAGACCTACGAGTGTCCTACCAAACGCAATATGGTCCTCCTCGACGACGGCACCTATGACTCTATGAGTGACGATGAGATGCAAGCTTTGGAGCAAGTGGCCATACACCGCCAAGTGAATGAAGATGAAGATTCTCAAATCTTTTGCGACAACGATTCGTGCCCCGCTCTTGTTGTTTCCAAAGTGTTGACGCTCCAACAACAAGAAGACAAGGACCAACGTTGCCACATCTTCCACACCAAGGCGGGCATCCAAGGAAAATCCGTCAAGGCCATCATCGACGGAGGGAGTTGCCAAAACTTGGCAAGTGAGGATCTTTGTTCCAAGCAAGCTACAATTGGTCAAGAAAAAGCACCAATGGGACTCGGGCCTTGTATCTCTCCCCACTTACCCCTTCACCCCTAGCACTATATATACTCCTTTCCCACCTCCGAATTAGGGTTAGCTTATGTTTAGCAAAGACCGTTGTTGAGCATAGCTCCATTACTTCCTTCTCCCACGGAGATTGACCTCCATCGAGAGAAGATCCCAGTGATGCCAAGGCCCCTCTAAGGGAAATCCTAAGGGATTCAAGACCTCCTCCTTTGGAGTGAGGAGACTACCGGTTACGTGTATCCTTTTGTTGATTGTGGATCTTGTGTCTCGTGTACTCGTGTGGATCTAGCGGATGTGTAATCGAAGGTTGTCCTTGAGTGTTTGATCTCCTCCCGTGCTCTTCGTGTTCTTCGTGTTCCCCGTGTTTTCTCGTGGAAATCCCCCTCCAATTTGTGAAAGATCGACGCACACGGGCGTGCCCCGTATCATATTGGTATCAAGAGCCAAGATTTCTCACGAATTTGGAGTCTTCCCCTTCGTTTGCTAGCCAATTTTGTTTTGTTTTGACCTAATTTCGAAAATCCCCACAAAATAGCCATACCCAAAATTTCTTGTATTTGTTGGATTGAGGAGATTTTGTTGATTTGGATCCATGGATTTCGTTGTGAGACCGTGGATCTAGATTTCCCCCCTTATTCCCATCATTTTCCACCATCAAATCGCCCAATTTTCGCCAAATTTTTTTCGTGTTCATCCCCAATTTCGAGAGTTCTTCCCAGATTGGATCGGATCGAGACCCCCGGATCATCTGGGAAGACACCCGAATCATCCGGCTGGCCGCCATCCCGGATCATCCGCACCCCCACCCGAACATCCGGCCTCCCATCAGCCCGGACATCCGGACATGGCCTGGCAGCAGGGCATCTTTGCCTTGTTGCATGCTTTTTCATCGTTTTCTTCCACCATTTTTCCGCAAACCTTCTTCGATTTCTTCCGCACCATTTGCATTTGAGATTTTCAGTTGCGGTTTCCGTTTCCTAAGGTGTTTCGGCTAATTAGGGACGGTTCTACATCGACAACGCCGCCGCTCATCATCACCACGGCCTCGACATCGACTTCGGCCACTTCGCCTTTTGGCACCCCAACCGTAAGCAAGGACGGTAACCTCAACAACATCATTGTCTATACCCTTGCCATTGCATTGTTACCCCGAGCCTATTTGTGTTACTTGCCTATCGAGACTAGCCATTGAGTATTGCAGGGCTACGCTACTTGTGCACATTAGTGATACATACTCCGCATAGCTTTAATTGTGTGCATCTCATAGTATCATCTCTTGTGTTAACATAGTACCCGCATACATAATTGCTATCTTGGTGTGCACATCCCGCATTGTGACCATACAAAACATCATTGCAAAAGAAAAGAGAAGCAAAGCTTTTAAGAAAGAGCAAAAGAGCGAAAGAGCAATAGCATCGCAAGCTTCACATAGCATATTTGATCATCTTGGATCAATTGAGCGAGAGACACGTGCCGCATACACACATAGCAAGTCGGGCATAGGAAGACGACACTTTTGGTTCATTTTAGGGTGTGCACAAGTGCGTATCATGCCCATTGGAGCAATCGTGCTACCGTCTCTCTAGTGTTGTGCAACGAGAGCATTTTCCGTGGATTCCACATTTTGGCTCATCCTTGGTTGCATGACCCCAATTTTCTTCTGTGTGTGTGTTTCCTTGTATACCCATTGCTATTGATCTACATTGTCTCATTTGCGAATTCTACGAATCTCTTTCAACATTATTGAATCTTATCTTTCGAATTTCTTGAAATTTGTGCCACTATCCTAACCAAGCTACTCCATAAGCCTTATTTGTGTAGGTGTGAGAAGGACGATCTTCGGTACCAATTCTACTATTTCCATACTTGCACATTGAGTGATCTTGATCCACTTTCAACTTTTGGAATGGTAATTGGTACTGTCTTCTCACTCTTCCACTTATATCTTCTTGAGTGCTATGGATAGGAACATCATGTCGAACCCGGCCTTCGAGGAGAATGACGACGACATGAACAACCACGTCACCAAGTTGCACTTCTTCGGCGCACACAAGGCAATTACTCAAGCTCAAGATGTCTTGCATGACCGCATCGACCACCTCGACTCCAACTTGCGTGAATCCGAAATGCGCACAAGGGAATACCTCGACACCAAGATCTCAAGCCAAATGGAGGAGCTCCGGTCCTTTATGGTCACTCGCGCACCTTCCACATCTACATCGACAAGGAGTCGTCACACAAGTCGCAACTCAACGTCGTACTCTTCCGACGCAAGTCTACAAGCGCATCATCACCATCGCGACAAACATTCCGGCCCAAGTTCTCCACAAGGTCGTCACCGTCAAGACAATCCATTTCATGGCAATGGATTGCAAGATCGCGTCCGCGCTCGAGAATGCCGCCGCCAACAAGATCAAGATGCGTTGGAGCAAGAACATCAACGCCAAGAACAAGAACAACGACGCCGAGAAGAAGAACAACATCGCCGTCATGAACGAGCGCTTGAAGCGCATCACGCTTTACAAGAAGCTACTCACGCCTTGGAGGAGCGCAACCGCCAAGCTCATCACGAGCAAGAAGCACTTCACCAGGCACAACAAGAAGAACATCGTCGACAATGACAAGAAGAAGCAAACCGCCAAGAGGAGCACCAAGAAAGGCGCAACCAAGTGCGTCCACCTCGTCGCCGTCCTCAAGATCATCGCGACGAACAACACCATGAAGACGAGCAAGGACAATATCAACGTCAACACGCTCAAGGCAATAATAATGAGGATCCACATCCAAGACAAGGATTTCGGCATCACCACCACAATGATGAACAACGCTTAGGCAAGCTCAAGTTCACAATGCCAAAGTTTTCCGGAAGCAATGATCCCGAAGACTACTTGTCATGGGCCCTCAAAGTTGACAAGATCTTTCGCCTACACAACTATGATGAAGAGAAGAAGATCGCCATGGCTTCACTCGAGTTCCAAGACTACGTCCTTATTTGGTGGGAACAAGTGATTGAGAGAAGAAGAGAAAGAGGTGAACCTCCTATCAACACTTGGGCCCAAATGAAGGATATCATGCGAGCCCGTTTTGTGCATACACACTACAACCGGGATCTCTTCAAGAAGCTCCAACAACTCAAGCAAGGCACCAAGTCGGTAGAAGAGTACTACCAAGAGATGGAAATCGCTATGATCCGAGCCAATGTCAAGGAAGATGACGAGCAAACAATGGCACGCTTCTTGAATGGCCTCAACTACCAAGTCAAGAAAATTGCCGACTTCCAACCATACTCCAACCTTCTCGAACTTGTGCATCAAGCAACCAAGGTGGAACGACAAGTGCAAGATGACTACAAGTACTCCAAGTTCTCTTCCAAGACCTATAGCTCAAGTGCTCAAGCTACTACGACAACGACACCTTCAACTACGAAATCTACAACACCTACCGGCAAGAAGTCAAGCTACAAGGACAAGACGACTTCGTCAAGCCGACCATCCTCAAGCACCTACAAGCCGAGAGCTTCATCCTCTACTCCAACACCGGATGCTACAGCCAAGACAAGCTCCATCAAGTGTTTCACGTGCCAAGGCCGAGGCCACAAGACCTACGAGTGTCCAACCAAATGCAATATGATTCTACTCGACGACGGCACCTATGACTCTATGAGTGATGACGAGATGCAAGCTTTAGAGCAAGTGGCCATACACCGCCAAGTGAATGAAGATGAAGATTCACAAATCTTTTGTGACAACGATCCGAGCCCCGCTCTCGTTGTCTCCAAAGTTTTGACGCTCCAACAACAAGAAGACGAGGACCAACGTTGCCACATCTTCCACACCAAGGCGGGCATCCAAGGAAAATCCGTCAAGGTCATCATAGACGGCGGGAGTTGCCACAACTTGGCAAGTGAGGACCTTTGTTCAAAGCTACAATTGGTCAAGAAAAAGCACCCTCGTCCCTACAAGGTCCAATGGCTTAGTGATTCTGGAACCCTCCAAGTTGACCATACCGTGGAAGTTTCCTTCAAGATAGGAGCTTATGAAGACACTTTGGAGTGTGATGTGGTTCCAATGTACGTTTGCCACCTCCTACTTCGTAGACCATGGCAATTCGACCGTGGCGTCACACACAACGGTCGGACAAATCAATATAGCTTCAAGATGAAGGGCAAGCAATATGTACTTCGCCCAATGACTCCAAATCAAGTCATCGCCGACAAACAAGCTTCATCCCATCGTGGAGATAAAAGTAAGAGAGTGATCCACCTCAAAGAGAGTGAGTGCCACAGGCCAAAAATGAGCGACTCCACGATGAGGGACATGAGAGATATAGTTCTTTTAGCCACCAAAAGAGATTTGAGGGATGTGAGTGAGAGCCCATCGACCGTTCTTCACTATGTACTTGTGTGCAAAGATGACGTCGTTCGGACTAACCCTTCACAACATCTTCCTCTTGTGTTATCTAAGTTGTTGCAGGAATTCAAAGATGTTTTCCCCGATGAGCTACCTCCGGGACTACCACCCAAACAAGGAATTGAACACCGCATCGACCTCATCCCCGGAGCACCGCTTCCTAACAAGGCTCCCTACCGCGTCAACCCTGAGGAAACAAAAGAAATACAAAGGCAAGTCCAAAAACTCCTAGATAAAGGGCATGTACGTGAGAGTTTGAGTCCTTGTGCGGTTCCGGTTATACTAGTGCCTAAGCAAGATGGTAGTATGCGCATGTGTTCCGATTGCTGTCCTATCAATGCTATCACCATTCGATACCGTCATCCCATTCCTCGCTTAGATGATATGCTAGATGAACTTAGTGGTGCCACTATATTTTCTAAGATTGACTTAAAAAGTGGTTACTACCAAATTCGCATACAAGAGGGTGACGAGTGGAAAACTGCTTTTTAGACAAAATTTGGTCTCTATGAATGGTTGGTTATGCTCATGGGCTTATCCGAAGCACCGGGTACTTTCATGCGTGTTATGCACTATGTTTTGCGACCCCTCATAGGATATTGTGTTGTGGTCTATTTTGACGACATTCTTGTCTTTGGCAAGTCTCTTGAGGAGCATGCTACCCATGTTCATGATGTTTTGCAAATCCTTAGGAAAGAACAACTCTATGCAAACATGGAGAAATGCACCTTTGGTGTTGAGAAGGTAGTTTTCCTAGGCTTTGTAGTATCTTCTAAGGGAGTTCATGTAGATGAAACTAAGATTGATGCTATTAAAACTTGGCCCACACCAACGAATTTGCAACAAGTGCGTAGCTTCCTAGGACTAGACGGTTTCTATCGACGTTTTGTCAAGGACTTTAGCACTATTGCATCTCCTCTACATGCTTTGAGCAAGAAGAATGCACCATTTATTTGGGGCCCTTCCCAAGACACCTCATTCCATGAACTTAAAAATTTGCTCACTCATGCTCCTTTGCTTTCTTTGCCCAACTTTGATAAAACATTTGAAGTGCATTGTGATGCTAGTGGTAATGGAATAGGTGGCGTGCTTATGCAAGAGAAGCGTCATATCGCGTACTTTAGCGAGAAACTATCCGGCGCTCAACTTAACTACCCCATCTATGACAAAGAATTGTATGCTTTGGTGAGAGTTTTACATGTGTGGGAACATTATTTACGACCTCATGAGTTTGTTATCCATACCGACCATGAAACGCTCAAGTACTTAAAGGGTCAAACCAAGTTGAACTAACGGCATGCTAAATGGAGTGAATTTATTGAGTCTTTCCCTTATGTCATCAAATACATTAAGGGTAAGGAAAACGTTGTGGCGGATGCCCTTTCCCGCAAATGCATGCTAGTTACTCAACTTGAGTTGAATGTTGTTGGTTTTGAGCACATCAAAGACTTGTATGAGCATGATGCTTATTTTGCTAATCCTTACGCTATGTGCCAAGTGAAAACTTGTTGGGAGAAATATTATATGAAAGATGGCTATCTTATGCGTGCTAACAAGCTGTGTATACCCGAGTCTTCTCTTCGTTTGTTGCTTTTGCAAGAGGCTCACGGTGGAGGACTTATGGGTCACTTTGGACGCGACAAGACGTATGCCGCACTATCCAACAAGTACTTTTGGCCCAAGATGTTTCGTGATGTTGCATGCTTCACCAACCGATGTTCTACATGCCACAAAGCTAAGTCAAAAGCTCAATCCCATGGTTTTTACATGCCTCTCCCTATACCTTTCCAACCTAGGGAAGACATTAGTATGGATTTTGTGCTTGGTTTGCCACGAACTAAAAATGGCCATGATTTCGTTTTTGTCGTTGTGGATCGCTTTTCCAAGATGGCTCATTTCATTCCATGTCACAAGATAGACGATGCTTCACATATTGAAAATCTCTTTTGTAGGGACATCTTGCGACTACATGGCGTCCCCAAGACCATTGTTTCGGATCGCGACGTCAAGTTCCTAAGCTACTCTTGGAAGACCCTATGCGCCAAGCTCGGAATCAAGCTTCTATTCTCTTCGGCATATCACCCACAAACCGATGGACAAACGAAGGTGACGAACCGCACGCTATCTATGCTACTACGCGTGTTAATCAAGAAGAACATCACGGAATGGGAAGAATGCCTCCCCATCGCCAAGTACGCCTACAATCGCGCAAGTCACTCCACCACCGGCAAGTCTCCGTTCGAAGTGGTCTACAGCTTCAACCCATTGTCCCCATTGGACATCCTTCCTCTACCACTCCAAGAGCGCGTCAACATGGACGCAAGTGCAAGGGCAAGCTACATCAAGAAAATGCATGAAGATACCAGGCGCATAATCGAAAGTCAAGTGGAACGCGTCACTAACAAGCGCAACCTCAACAAGCACCCCATTGTGTTCAAGCCCGGTGATCTTGTGTGGCTACACCTTCGCAAGGACCGCTTCCCCAACGAACGCAAGTCCAAACTACTCCCTCGAGCCGACGGTCCATTAAAGGTGTTGGCACGCTACAACAACAATGCCTACAAGATCGACATTCCCCACGACAAGTACAATGTGAGTGACACATTCAATGTCAAGGACCTATCCCTTTTTCATGGTGATGAAGATCTTGATCCGAGGACGGATCTTCCCCAAGGGTGGGAGATGATGCGGAGCATCCCACAATCATCCCCATGAAGTCTACAATATCAACACAACCCCCAAGTGGTCCTATGACAAGAGCACGCGCACGCGACATTGGAGCTAAGGTGAATTCACTCCTCTTCGAGTTTGACTTGAATAGCGGAGGGACTTGGAGGTTACCTCACAATGAAACCCTCTGCATCCTTAGGTACAAGGAAGACGACCACGAAGGATCAAGGAAGCATCCCCAAGATCAAGGCCAAGAGGAAGAAGGAACAAGGAGAAGGGCCAGCCTGTAGTTGGCCGAATCATCTGGACCCCGGTCCGGATCATCCGGAAGAAGCCCGGATCATCCGGACTCCGGTCCGAATCACCCAGCTAATCCCAAATAGAGCCGAACAAAGAGCCCCCGAAGCCGGATCATCCGGACCGGCGCCCGGATCGTCCGGGAATTACAAGACCGAATCGGCTGAAGGGACCCCAAAGCCGGATCATCCGGACCCCGGTCTAGATCATCCGGAAGATGCCCGGATCATCCGGACCCCGGTCCGGATCATCCGGACTTTGCCTGCGCGCACCAATGGGCCTCGGGCCTTGTATCTCTCCCCACTTACCCCTTCGCCCCTAGCACTATATATACTCCTTTCCCACCTCCGAATTAGGGTTAGCTTATGTTTAGCAAAGACCATTGTTGAGCATAGCTCCATTACTTCCTTCTCCCACGGAGATTGACCTCCATCGAGAGAAGATCCAAGTGATGCCAAGGCCCCTCTAAGGGAAGATCCTAAGGGATTCAAGACCTCCTCCTTTGGAGTGAGGAGACTACCGGTTACGTGTATCCTTTTGTTGATTGTGGATCTTGTGTCTCATGTACTCGTGTGGATCTAGCGGATGTGCAATCGAAGGTTGTCCTTGAGTGTTTGATCTCCTCCCATGCTCTTCGTGTTCTTCGTGTTCCCTGTGTTTTCTCATGGAAATCCCCCTCCAATTCGTGAAAGATCGACGCACACGGGCGTGCCCCGTATCAGAGGGTCCTTAGAATCCCAAGTCCCTGAAACTTGCTGAGCCACTAGATCTGAGTCGCCCAGGCATCTGACCCGGCTAAGGTTCATCTCTTTGGCTATTCTGAGCCCATGTAGGAGGGCTTCGTACTCAGCTGCATTGTTAGTACATGGGAACATGAGCCGTAAGACATAACAAAATTTGTCACCTTTCGAGGAAGATAAGACGACTCCAGCCCCCGAGCCCTCCAGCTGTCTAGACCCATCAAAGTGTATAGTCGAGTACGTGGTATCTGGCCTATCTTCCGGAATCTGTATCTCTGTTCAATCATTGATGAAATCCACCAACGCCTGGGACTTGATAGCGGTTCGGGGCATGTACTTCAAGTGGTGGTCGCCAAACTCAATGTCCCACTTGGCAATCCTACCTGTGGCCTCCCGGTTTTGTATGATGTCACCGAGAGGCGCCGAACTGACCATGGTGATTGGGTGTTCCTGGAAATAATGCTTCTACTTCCGGCTCACCATGAAGATCCCGAAGACCAGCTTCTGCCAATGCGGGTACCGGCTTGCACAGGGTTAAGACTTTGCTGACAAAATAAACCGGATGCTGGACTGGATATTATTTTCCTTCCTTTTTCCGCTCAACCACAACCGCAACGCTTACCACCTTGGAGTTGGCAGCGACGTACAGGAGCATAGGCTCATTCTCCGTGGGAGCAGCCAAGACGGGAGGGTTAACAAGCTGTTGCTTGAGTGCTTCAAAGGCTTTGCCAGCTTCGTCCGTCCACTTAAAGTCGCCCAATTTCTTCAACAACTGGTAAAAAGGGATCGCCTTTTCTCCCAGGCGGCTTATAAATCGGCTTAAGGCCGCAATGCGTCCGGTGAGCCGCTGAACTTGATTTACGTTTGCCGGCTCGGACAACGACGTCACCGCCTTGATCTTGTCCGGGTTGGCCTCGATGCCCCGCTCAGAGACCAGGAACCCTAGCAGCTTGCCCGCAGGAACGCCAAAGACACACTTCGCCGGGTTAAGTTTCATCTGGTATACTCGAAGGTTGTCAAAGGTTTCCTTGTTGTCATCTAAGAGCGTCTCTTTCTTCTGAGATTTCACCACGATGTCATCAACATAGGCATGGACATTGCGCCCAATCTGTGGACTAAGGCAGTTCTAGAGGCAACGTTGATAAGTCGCCCTGGCGCTCTTGAGACCGAAAGGCATGGACACATAGCAGAAAGCTCCGAAGGGAGTGATGAAAGCCGTCTTATCTTGGTCCTCAACAGCCATCTTGATCTGATGATACCCAGAGTACGCATCCAAGAGGCATCAACGCTCACAACCCGCAGTAGAATCAATGATTTGATCAATACGCGGAAGGGCGAAAGGATCCTTGGGACAAGCTTTGTTGAGATCTGTGTAGTCGACACACATGCGCCAAGTGCCGTTCTTTTTCAAAACAAGCATCGGGTTAGCCAACCACTCAGGATGAAAAACTTCCTCGATGAACCCGGCAGCTAGGAGCCGGGCCACTTCTTCTCCAATGGCCTTACGCCTCTCCTCATTAAAATGGCGGAGGTACTGGCACACTGGTTTCATCTTGGGATCTACGTTAAGGTGGTGCTCAACAAGTTCTCTCGGGACTCCAGGCATGTCAGATGGCTTCCATGCAAAGATATCCCGGTTCTCACGGATGAACTTGATGAGCGTGCTTTCCTATTTGGGATCCAAGCCGGTCCCAATAGTGAATTGCTTGGACGAATCACCCGGCGTGAAGTCGATCTGCTTCATATCCTCGGTCGTCTTAAATTTAAGCGTAAGTTCCGACTCAGTATTGGGTTTCTTGAGCAGGCTCATGCCAGACGGGTCAACATTGGCCATGTAGAACTTCAATTCCTCTGCCGCACAGGCTGACTCTGCATAGGCCGCATCTCCTTCCTCGCATTGCTGAGCTATCTTCCGGTTCTCGTCCATAGTTATGGTGCCTTTGAGTCATGGCATCTTGAGCTTGAGGTAGACGTAGCACGGGCAGGCCATGACGTAAGCCGGTCGTCCGAAGAGGGCATGATAAGGGCTCTTTATTTTAACAACTTCGAACATCAAAGGCTCGCATCTGTAATTGAACTCATCTCCAAAGGCCACATCGAGCTTAATCCGCCCGATCGGATAAGCAGACTTTCCAGGGACGATTCCATGAAAAACTGACGTTGAAGGAAGCAACGTGCTCTCCGACAGATTCATTTGACGAAAGGTTTCATAATATAATATGTTTATGTTGATGCCTCCATCCATGAGAACCTTGGACAGAGTATATCCGCCAACTTGAGGTGCCACCACCAAAGCTAAGCCGCCCGAATTGTCAACCCCGGGGGGGGGGGGGGGGGTGATCCTCCCTGCTCCAGGTGATCGCATGTTCGGACCAGTTGAGGTACCTGGGGACCGCCGACTCAGCCATGTTGATGGCCCTACTCTTGACCTTGTTGTCCCGCTTACAGGTATTGGTGGTGAACACGTGGTATTGACCATAAATTAGCTGCTTTGGATTTTCCATAGCACGGGTTGAGGCCCGCAGGGGGAAATCGTGACGTTCCTTGAGGGCCTCCGCTCCGACCGAGCCCCCAAGCTCAGCATCCGAATTGATGATGATTGCTCCTTCGACGGTCGGCTCGTCCAAAGGACCGGCCCGTCGAGAGGGCCTGACCACGTCGCGACTTCGCCCGGTTTGACGCCGGCTGGATTGGGCACGCCGAGCCGGCTCGACGGTGTTGGTGCAGATGTCCAGCTCGGGCACCGTCACGCCGATCTTGCCGATGAAGACTTGGATCTGGCCAAAGGGGACCCGGTAACCGTACTCGATCGAGTCGGCCTCGGGGCCCCAGCCAGAGTCGTCGATGTAGATCTTGCCGCGGCGGCTCTTGGTCATACGACCGACCGCATAACTCCCGAACCCTGGAAGGGCTCCCTTCGAGAACTCAACTCCACCGGGCGAAGGCCCCACGGTGGGCGCCAACTGTCGTGGTTTTGTCAACCCAACATATGTCCTCGTAAAAGGACTTAGGTGTGAGGCCATCGCCGCTAGGTGGCGACTCGAAGGGGTTGCATGAGAGAGAGAGTCGGGTTTACCCAGGTTCGGCCCCTCCGATGGAGGTAATAGCCTACGTCCTGCTTTGTGTGTATTTGATGGATAGATCTCGATTACAAGGGTGCGGAATCGCTAACCTAGCTATCGAGGGATTGTAACTTGCCCCTCTTGGGGTGCCTTACCCCTCCTTATATAAGTTGAAGGGGTAGGTTTACATGTAGAGTCATACTAGGAGTAGGACTAGGACTAGTCTCTCTTGAATCCTAATCCGGGTCTTGTTTCCTTTCTGAGGGAATCTTTCCTCTCCTTGGGCCTTCTCTGTGAGCCGGCCCTCTTGGCCTCTCTATGAGCCGCCTTCCGCCGGGGTGCACGCCGGGGCCTTGGGCCTTGCCATACAGGTTGACCCGATAAAACACGGCGCCCGTATGAGCCGTCAAATGATGGGACAGGTCATTCTCCTGGCTGGGTCAAAACCGTGGATAATATCCCCGACACCTAGCGATAGCTTACAAATCTTATCATGTGCTATAGTTACTCTATGTATATGTTGTAATAGTTGTCTTACATAGTCGACCAAGTCACAAGGTGAAAGGACGTGGATGTCGCCTAGAGGGGGGGGGGGTGAATAGGCGCTTTAAAATAATTACGGTTTAGGCTTGAACAAATGCGGAATAAAACTAACGTTTAATAAGTCAAGCACAAAACCTAAAACAACTAGGCTCACCTATGTGCACCAACAACTTATGCTAAGCAAGATAAATAACTAAGTGATAGCAAGATATATAACAAGAAACAATATGGCTATCACAAAGTAAAGTGCATAAGTAAAGGGCTCGGGTAAGAGATAACCGAGGCACGCGGAGACGACGATGTATCCCGAAGTTCACACCCTTGCGGATGCTAATCTCCGTTCGGAGCGGTGTGGAGGCACAATGCTCCCCAAGATGCCACTAAGGCCACCGTAATCTCCTCACGCCCTCGCACAATGCAAGATGCCGTGATTCCACTAAGGGACCCTTGAGGACGGTCACCGAACCTGTACAAATTTCAACCCTTGGGGGCGGTCACCGGTACCCGTACATTTTGGCAACCCTTGGGGGCGGTCACCGGTACCCGTACAAATTGCTCGGGGCAATCTCCACAACCTAATTAGAGACCCCGACGCTTGCCCGGAGCTTTACACCACAATGATTGAGCTCCGAGGCACCACCAACCATCTAGGGCGCCAAGGCACCCAAGAGGAACAAGCTCTAGGGTGCTCAAACACCCAAGAGTAATAAGCTTCTCAAACTTCACTTCCACGTATCACCGTGGAGAACTCAAACCTATGCACCAAATGCAATGGCAAGGGCACACGGAGTGCCCAAGTCCTTCTCTCCCAAATCCCACCAAAGCAACTAATGCTAGGGAGGAAAATGAGAGGAAGAACAAAGAAGAACACCAAGAACTCCAAGAACTAGATCCAAGGGGTTCCTCTCACATAGAGGAGAAAGTGATTGGTGGAAATGTGGATCTCGATCTCCTCTCTCTTTTCCCTCAAGAACTAGCAAGAATCATTGGAGGGATTGAGAGATAGCAAGCTCAAAGAAGGTCAACAATGGGGGGCAAAAACGAGCTCAAAGGTTGGGAACCATTGGGGAAGAAGACCCCCTTAAATAGGTCCCCACAAATCTGCCCGTTATGTGCAGAATAACACAGGGGCGGTACAACCGCTATGAAGACCGGTACAACCGGTCAAAGCAGACAAAACCAACCTGTAGCAAAAGCAATAAGCGGTACAACCGCCTGGGGCACCGGTAGTACCGGAATAACCGGAACAACCGGCCCACAATCGCCCAAGAACCGCTCAAAAACAGAAACTAGTCCGGTGGTAGAGCGGTACATGGCCGGTACAACCTTCGAACCAATTCTGGAGCGGTACAACCGCTCCAAACACCGGTTGTACCGGTCAACCGGTACAACCTCTCTATGGGGCGGTACAACCTCCCTATGTAAAACAGGTAAGACTAAAACAGCCATAACTTTCGCATATGAGCTCCGATTTGAGCAAACTCAAGCTTGTTGGATAAAGGACAACAAGAGCTATCCAACAATGACTAGATAAATTAAGAACAAGCAATGGAGAATAAATGCCACTAGGATAAGGAAGATGACCTTTCCAATAGATATCCGGCAAAATCTCCAACACCGAAAACACAATATGATGCATACGAAATCTGTTTTCGATGAGCTTGAACTTATCACGATGAAGACCATAAGCTCAAAAACTCACATAGAGAAAAACCAAATAAGGACCAAGAAAGATGATGATGCAAGGATGCAAATGGTTTGAGCTCTCAACGAACGATACGATCAAGCTACTCATTTGAGAGCCCCCCTTGATAGTACGGCAATCGATCCTATAACTCGGTCTCCCAACTACCACCATGAGACCGGTAAAATAGAAAACCTATCAAGGGCAAACCTATACCTTGCACATAGTCCACTTGAGCTAGATGACGATGATCTTGACTTCCTCAAGATGGACCACCTTTCTTGATTGCGCCGGCTCGATGAAGACTAGTAGATTGCTCCCCCATACTCCACTATGGGTGAGCCACTCTTCGGCACATCTTCACAAGTCCATTGTCACCACAATGGACGGCAAGCTTCAAGCATGATCTCTCCGTGATGCTTCACTTGAACTTGCACACCGCAACCTTGATGACAATCACCACTTGATGTCATCTTTCATGGGTTGTATGGGATCTTCCGCTTGATGCAATCCCATGGAAATATACCTAACCCCACAAAGAACTCTCACGTAGACCATGGGTTAGTACAAAAAGCGTAATGGACAATGCTTACCACACCATGGGATCACTTGATCCCTCTCGGTACATCTTGTACGCTTTGTGTGTTGATCAACTTGATTCACTTTTTGACTTAGTCTTGATCAACCTTGTATCTTATCTTCTCTCTTCATTAAGATGATGTCTTGAAGGTAAACATGAATGCTTACACAATCTTCTTCTTCAAGACATGCTTACAATAAGCTCAACTTCCACATGACCAATCTTTGGATAAACCTTGAATACCACCTTGGTCACCATATAAACTCCTTGAAACCAACAGATGGACTTCAAGAAGTACCTACGGACAAATCCTTCGAATATAACTCAAGGCAACCATTTGTCCATAGGGATTTTCATCAATTACCAAAACCACACATGGATAAATGTGCTCTTACACAAGTGACGTGGTAAAAGGAAGAGAAAGTTCAAAAATAGGGTAGCAAGCAAAATATACAATAGAGTTTATAAGAAAAAGATTTGAGCAAAAAAGATACTTGTGCCAATGATTCATTGGATAGAGAAACATTACACTTGTTCTTGTAGGTTGGTGCCAAGTTCACGAATCTAGCCCTCAAGAGCACTAAATTTAGCGTCTCCTTATCCTGTTCAACGTGAGCATTGGTCTTCGTTAGGAAATTTTGTCTGGATCATTCCTTTGGTTGCACTAGCCCCACTTATCTTTATGTGTATGTGTTTCCATTGCTATATCTCTATTTTGTGATTGTTGAGCGCCACATGTGCATGGCCCATGCACGTAGGATTTTCTAGTTGTTGTAATCTTACCAAATGTCCCACTTGTCCTCCAAATATTTCCCACGTAATTAGGATCATAGGCGTGGACACCAGGACTCATTTTACATGCTATATATGGACACCATATGTTGTGAATACATGTGTGTTGCATCATTCTATTATCTACTTGTGTCTCATTTGCAATCGTTTATTACCCAACTTTATCAATATATTGATCCACTTGTTGCATTTTTTTTGCAACTAACCCTACCAACCTTCACATAAAGCGTTGTGCGTAGGTATTTCTAGTTTACTAGCTGATGATGTAAGCGCTATTTGTAGTTAATAAAGCTAGCCATGAACGTATTTCCATGAAAAAACTACCAAGCTCCACATTAAGCGTTGTGTGTAGGTGTGCTAGCTTTGGAATTAGGATCACTACCAAGCATTGCCCCCTTTAACATTGACAATCTTGTGGTCTCTTGATTTATCAACGACATCAGAAGAGATACTTTGGTATTGTTCATTTCTTTTTCTACTCACACCTTGCTCGAGTGTCACTATAGATAAAGAAGGTACATCTCGTCCGGTCTATGACGGCCACGCAAATGCGCATTACTACGTCTCCAAGGCTCACCACTGCGGCCTTCAAAGAGCCATGAATGACACCAATATCATATTGCATAAGCACATTCATAATCTCGCCATCCACAGGTGTGTTAAGACGTGCAAATCTGAAGCTCCCACAAAAGATTACTTACATGCAAACGAAAAACATGCAAGACTTGTTCAGCAACAGTGTTGCGATGACACAACCAATGTTGTATCATGGGGTGCGGTGAGGATGTGCGAGCGGAAGGGGTGTGGGGGAGGGGAGGGAGGTCGCGAAGTAAACATGGGAGATACGTGAGATGAGTGGAACATGTGTGGATGCGAGAGGACGTCGATCTAATGGCCATACACGATCGATCTGTGGCTTGGGTTGGTCGACACTGGCGGAGCTACATGTATGAAAAATAGGCCACAGCCCGCCCAGCCATTAGCAAATGTAGTGGAGGATTCAGAGTAGACTGAGGTATGAAAGAAAAAATAGTGGATTTCCTTTGTACTGGCCCGTCCAACTTTGATAGTGTAGCTCCGCCACTGTTGGTCGACCAATGCTTTTGTGCCATCCCGCTGCGAGACATTAATGAAGACACCACATACATCTTGTTATGGAGGGAAACATTGCATGCCATTAAAAATATATTTTCTTTTTATGAAACACGCAAGATATCAAACCTGATACTTGACCCTACTAGTAAATGTGCACGTGCGATGCACGTTGATATTAGTGAGAAAATTGATTGCACGTTGATATAAGGTGGACATCATATACATGTTAATTATTTAATTAACATAAACATTAATATTTGATATGATATTAATTGTATTTTAAAACATGTTGAGCGCTTATCTTTTGAGCAATTTAGGTCATATTAGATTGACATGATTTGATGTCCAAGATTAATTTTAGATACATATGTACTCGATATAATTACCCTTTTGAACTACATATTGGCTCTCTTATTATTGCCTTTAGAAACTGATGAAAAATACTTTTTCTCTTCTCTATTTTTTTTGAGGGTTTTCTCTTCTCTATCTGTATGATGATTGTGGCTTCGCTATTCTAGACCCCGGACGCGTATCAACTTATGACACCTCGATCGTCATCGATCCATAATAATATAAAAAAGAAAAAGAAAACTTCTCACAGTTCGTTTTCGTTACACGTAGGCACCCGACCCTGCTACCTTCCACCGACTTCATCATCTCAACTTCCCAATCCCACCCGTTCCCCCTTAGCCCCACGCCACCGCCATCTCCTCGCCGGCGATGGACCCGCTGCCCCCGTCGCCGGTGAACTGGGACTCGCTCGACGCTCTCGTGCTCGACTTCGTCAGATCCGATCGCCTCATCGCCCCTCATGCCTCCCCATCGCCGTCCTCATCTCCATCCTCCTCCACCACCACCGCCACCTCCTCATCCCCATCCACCTCGACCTCCTCGTCCTACTGCTCGCGCATCCTCATCCGCCGGGCCCGTCGCGCGCTCGAGGCTGGTGACGTCGACGCCGCCCTCGCGCTCCTCCGAGCTCACGCCCCTGCCGCGCTACTCGACCACCGCCTCCTCTTTCACCTACACAAGCAGGTACCTAAACTCTCTCTCCATCTTTCTCGTTTTATGTTTTCCCGCACGCAGGCAGAATGACGTCAATTTTGTGGTTGTGCAGAGATTCGTGGAGCTGGTGAGGAAGGGTACAGAGGCGGACAGGGAGGCGGCGCTCGACTGTCTCCGCACAGCTCTCGCACCCTGTGCTCTCGACGCCTACCCTGTGAGTGCTGCATCGACTCCCTTCCTCTCGCCTTAAGAGCCCCTGAATTGATTGATTATTGCACTGCGTTGATTTCCGATTGGGTATACTAGGCTGCATATGTCCGGTTGGATCACATGAATTTTGCGCGAACGTTGTCTGGAACGTAGGCCTTCGGTAGCAAGTTTGCAGCATTTGGTATCCTATATATAGGATTTCTTTGAGCAAATATATTGGAATAAGATGCTGCAACAAACTGTTTTTTAAATTACTTTCACTAAATTCCTTCGTAAAGCTGTACTTCTGTTTTCTTACAAGCACCTTGAAAATAGAACTGAATTACTAGAGGCCCGTGCACTATGCCATATTCCTATTTGAGAACACAATTTTCAGTTTTTACCTTTTCCAGCCCGGGAGGGCAAATTTCAGATCTATTACACTCACATATTGAACACAAACACTAAAAAGGTAGAGGGTACCTGGCGTCCTTACAGTAATGAGCTGTTGTGAATTAGTGGTAGAAATGCATCGTGCAGAGGATGACTTGACGTACATACGTGAGGGATGTCATTGCTTGCGTGTCTGTGCTAGGCTAATTTATTAACAGACTACTTCAAATGTCTATGAATCGCTGTGTTGCAGATGCTGCATCTCAGCTTGCTGTTGCTCCTGTCGGCCCTAACTATTGTTGTGTCTGGTGTCCACTGCCCGCATTGAGGAGGCATGTGTTTTAGCTAAACTGATATGTCATATCATTAATGTGAACTATCCTGTGATATTTTTTTTTACTTTACTATCATCGAGTTCCTACATATTCGGATACAGTCGCCTGTATTTTTTGTCATGCATATTCATTGTATTCGTTTGAATCTTGTGTGTTGGTATGTTCCAAAGGAAGCTTACGAGGAATTCAAACATATACTGCTGGTTTTAATATATGACCAAGATGATCAATCTTCCCCAGTCGCCAATGAGGTATGCACAATCCTAACTGTCCATATACACTTTTTAAGAATAATTACAAGGCAGCTTAGATCTTCTCATCATTTATTTTTGAGCATATCTAGTTCTTTAAGTAGCGATTTAGAGGTCCTTTTTCTCTATTACTAGACTTGAGAGGAAATAAGGCTTTAATTGTCCATGTAAAGTAAGGATTCTGAATTATTTCACTTATCTAGTTTGACTGCTTTTATTTCATGGACAGTTTTGTGCGTATAACTAGAGCATCTTTAAGATTGATCTACTCATGCTATTAATTGCTATGTTTGTTGCTTTGTGGAACCTCTATTTTCGGATGGGAGAGTGCTATTTTACATCTCCAGCTTTATTGCAGGTTGGGCTTTTACTTGGCTTTTGCACTTTAGCTTATACGCCAAAAAAGCACCTATTTAGGTGCTTTTGACTTTGGCTTTTTGCCTATTTAGAGACAAAAGCCAAAAGCCAAAGCTGAAAGCCCCTAAATAGGAGGTTTTTTGGCTTATAAGCCAAAAGCCAAAGCCGAAAGCCCCTAAATAGGAGTTTTTTTTTAGCTTATAAGCCAAAGTGCAAAAGTCAAGGAAAAGTCCAGCCAAACACCCCCGCAAGCTGTTACTTTTTGATATATGACCTATTTCTTCCTGTTGAAATTCTTTGCTCGGCAGTGGTCTATAAAGAGGAGATTTGAACTTGCTGGGTTGCTATCGTCCATATTAAGAGCTCATTTACAAGCTTATGATCCTATTCTCTCCATGTCCTTAAGATACTTAATAAGGTACTTCATATGTTACATCCTCATCTTGCCTAACATAGGTTGCTAGGTTACTGCCTCATCGTCTGACAATCTTACATCATTTTGTAAAGCATTCACAAATTATTCTGCTCGCGCCAAGGAATTCCATCACCTATATCTGATCTGACTGAGCGGCTACTCTTTGAGGATCGTGATCCACCTGCAGTTACTCAGGAATGTTCAGTAGAAGCACCACCATTTGACGAGGCAAGCTCTTCTTGGTAACTTTTATTAATTATACTGTACTATGCTCCATATGCCAGCTTTTAATAATCAACTCTTAGGTTGATGTTCAAGCCCTGGCACATGCGGTTGAGTTGACAAGACAAGGCGCTATCGACAGCTTGAAGTTTGCAAAAGGAGATTTGTATCAAGCATTTCAGGTCTTATTACCAAATAAATTAAGTAGAAATTATTTAGCTATGAATATGGATATTTGTGTTACCACTTCCATATCAAATACCTGTCAAAGGGATAAAAATGTTTTGGATTTTCTAGCATGTGTATAAGCTGCACCTTTAGTTAGTTTCTTACTCCTTCAAATCGTTTGTCAATCAAAGCACTATTTTTATTGGCTGGAAATATATATTTAAGATAAAGTTCATTTTACAGTCTTGAACTGCCCTTTAAGTCCACAAAACAGCTACTCTAAGGGTGTGTTTGGTTGGGAACCAACTGGAATGGAATCCCATGGTTCCATTCAGAGGAACGGGTCAGTTCCATTCCTGTGTTTGGTAGGGGCAGAAAGGTGGAATTGATTTCTGTTCCTATGTTTGGTGGGAAAGGTAGAATGTGAAGAATCTTGTTCGGTTCACCTCTTACATTGATGTAATAGCTCTTTTCAATTAGACAGCATATAATTCAAATATAGCTTCAGCATAACATCATGCACAAAAACATAGTACTGAAAACACTTGTAATTGATTGTAAATTGTAATATTCAATTGCCAAATGGTGTGAGATGTGAGCTACAGAATAATTTGTACTTCCCCACAAGTATGGTTAAAAGTGTTACCAACATTCGCTAGAAGCCGGAACACAAGTTTTAGGAGTACTTGCTTTCCTGTTAACAAACCATTACTTCACTATGGATTCTCAAAGGAAAGTTACTGTGGGCAGCCCTTTATGCCTAAAATACCGAAGAACTACATTATCTCAGCATTGGCTATGTTAGGTTTGCTGCTGAGCCGTGTCATCTTGGCCATGGTAGAATGTTCTTCAGCAGATGTGTGCCATTCCGGACTTAGAGATATGTGTTCTGCCTGCTGCCATTAGAGATATATATTAGCAAAGATATATATTAGCGTCCATTAAGTAAACCTGCAAATTCAATCATGGTATACAGTGGTTCTAGTAAGCTTAAATCAACATGTCTTGAAAAGAAAGGACTGTTTAGTAACTTGAGTGTATAACCAGGCATGAACATCATATCTCTCTCTCTCTCTCTCTCTCTCGGTTGGGTACAAGAACATGAACAGGGGTGAGATGGATTGGAGCATCATACAAATTAATCAGAAAATAGCCATCAGTACAATCTCAATCTCCTCTCTCTCTTGCTCTCTTGGCTGGGTACAGGGGAGAAAAGAGGCGCGAGCTAGAACATATTACAAGGGGGAGGAGGGGAGGTTCATACCTTTAGGAGAAGAAGAAGGTGCTTCGCCTCTTCCGCTGCCTGTAGCCCGCCGTAGCAGCCGCTCGCCTGCCACTCCACTGCTTGCCAGCCGCCCCTGCCCTCCTTCGATCTACCAACCCATCTGCTTCCACTGCGGCAGGGCAGATCGATAGAGGGAGACGAGGGGGAGAAGCGGGGCAGATCGAGAGAGGGAGAGGTGGCGATAGGTTTCGGAGATGAGAGAGTGGGGAAGGTGAGAGTGAGACTCAGTCCAGCATGATTCCTCCGATTCGTGGGCACAAGCCAATTCCAGATCTTTGTCGAATATTTGCTTCGGGGGAATGAGTGGCTTCCGGTTCCACTTGTCTACCAAACACGAGAATGAGGCCCAAGTGCAGGTTGGACCCATTCCATTCCACCCCGTGACTCGAACCAAACACACCCTAAACAAAAACGTTCGCCTTCCCCCTTCCAACTATCAAAACTGTTCACTTTTCCCACCTATGCTATTCCATTAGTTTTTTTTTGGCACCTTCAACTATCAAAATGTTCACCTGTCCCATGCATGTTGGCAGTTACATCACTGTTTTTGTCTACTAGCTATACTCTCTTCCCATTCTTCCTCTGGTGTTCCTCTTTTCCACTTTTGACCTCCTCTCTTTCCTAGCATGGGTGCCTCTGGCAACCTCTTCCATGCAGCTTCAGCTGAGGCGAGGCCATGGGCACTGGGCAGAATGGAGCATGTGAGGACTTCATTCTCTATTGTCTGTCATGAGCTCTGTTGTGTGGAACCACCATCAGAGGACAAATTGCTGAGGGACTAACAACGGAACCACGACGCCTTAGGTTGAGGATTTGTAATGCTGTGTCACAATCTCTCACTCGTCTACATCCTGCCTGCTGCAGATACCGGTGCATTCTACCCCACACAGCAAGATTCTGTGATGTAACAATGATTTGTCTGTTTGGGCATTTTGTTGATCAGGGTAGCAGTTGCATGCATGCTGTAGGCAAGGAGCCCTAGCTAGCATGGACTGATTTTATAAGCAAATTAATGGTTTGTTGATGGGGTCACAAGCTTCAGAAATTAGCATCTATAAGCAAGCAAATGGAACAACTAATCTTGGAAGATAAAATTCAGATCCAATAGTTATTAGCAAAAAATACAGTAGCTCTAATCCACCCAAGCAGCCAAATTTGCCAGCAAAGATGGCTCGAGTTGCTTCAGCCAAATAGGAGGGGGGTTACTCTAGCTAGCTGGATGAAGTTGCAAAAGGATAGGAAGGCGTGAGTGCACCCATCAAAGAAGCGGCAAGCCACAGCATGGGTTGTGCTGTGGTGTGGTGGGGGTTGAGAGACTAGAGATTGGGTGAAAAGTTAAAAGGTTTTGATATTTGTAGGGCAAAAGTCAAAAGCTACTGATGTGTGCTTAGTTGCTAGTTAACATACTGGGGTTGTGAATGAGCTGAGCTTGAGTGAATATACCCTGGCTGGACTCGGGCTTGATTTAAGCTTCGAGCCAAATGTCAGGCTCTAGCTCGGTCCATCGAGCCTACAAAACAGCTCGAGCTCGCGACTCACTGAAAGTTCGAAACAGCTCGAACTCGGCTCATTGGGGCTCAGCTAAACCACCAAAAGATATTAATTATTTTTGTCTTAGCAGCTGCGCCAGTGCGCTAGGCATAGACTTCCAGTGCCTCAGGTCGCGAGCCTTCATTCTCTTATAGCTAAGTCATCCAGCCTCACCCTTGTACAACGGTCGAGGTGGTACTAAATAGGTACTGGCCATCCTGTTTTTAGCAAGCAATAAATGATGGGCCATGTGATTATGTGTTCCTTGCTTTTTTTCTTTGAGGGCTATGTGTTCCTTGCTAAGCGTAGCTTCTTGTGGACTTGGGCTTTTGGAAATCGTGGATGCCCTAGGCCATACAGTGTGTGTTATTGCATGTGTGCAGGCCTTTGGGCTGTGGGCCTCTCGTTGTAGACCCAGGCATATTCTGTCGAGTCTAAACGAGCTATTCGAACTTGCTCGGCAGATGTTCACGAGCTTAGTGAGTAATGACAAGCTTGAGTTTGGCTTGAATTTTAGTCTACTGGAGCTCAAATCGAGCCCATACCGAATCGAGTTTGAACTGTTTGACGAGCATGAGCTTAATTGACAGCCCTAGCAACAGCAAGGCTAGTTCTCTGTTTGTATTTATATTTCGGCAATAGTTTCTTATGCCTTCCTTAATATCCAGTATCTGTAATGTAAGTTACTCTGTAAAATGCCAGAATGAACTGTGCCGAATGAAGATGGACCTGTCACTTCTGGATAAACTTGTACACGAGTACTGTATATACAGGGGAATCGTTGAAGGCTGTTCTCATGCCCTTCCTGGTAATTGACTGAACCTGTAGTTGAGCCTACTTGATGATTTTATTGCTTCAAATATGTACTTCCATATAGTGCTCTCACCATTCGGCATGAGTAGTGAGCTATCTCAAAAATAAACAAATACAGTGCTCTCTATTTGCTTAGTTGACTCTTATGATTATATTTATTTAATCCTGTGTGCACTAAAGAGAATCATCTTTTGGGTATTTTGTAGGAACTGATGACTTGCAATGTAGTCAAAACGTCGATGTTAGTTTCGTAAATAATCAAGGATCCAATAATGAAGCACAGCTTGATTGTGAAGCAGCTGGCAAGCAGGATGGCGGTTGTAGCACCAGTGATATTACCCATCATGATTCCTGGTCGAAGAGATTACGCAGGGTTAGAAGCAGTACATCAGGGCAGGGAAGGCGAAAGAGATGGAGAGGTCGAGCAGATGATCTTAATTATGCTTGTGAGACTCAAGTTGATGCAAATCGTGATACCCTGTCTCCTGCCTTTGACATGGACGGAGATGTTGTAATAGGAGAACATGTAAGCTTTATTTTCAAATCATTGTTTTGTGCTACCCTAAATTGTTCAAAAAGTTTAATTCATGATATTCATAATAATTTCCCTGTTTTAGGACACTGTGTTAGATACTGGTTTGTCTGATACTGGGAATATGCAAGATCAGAAGTATGAGGTTATTTTAGAGATGAGGGACCTCACACGCAAAGGAATGGCTTCCAAAGTTGTGGATGAAATAAACAGCATAGATCCTGATTTCTTTCCGCAAAACCCTATTCTCCTGTTTCAGCTAAAACAGGTGTGAGCCCAACATTGCAATCACATTTTTCTGCAGGCCTTGTAGGTAGGAAGGAAGTACCTTAACACATTCTGAATCTACCATTTCAGGTTGAATTTCTTAAGCTAGTAGCTGGTGGTGATCATGTAGCTGCTCTCAAGGTGGCATCTGCTCACCTGGGACCTCTTGCTGCCAGTAACCAAGCTTTACTGAAGCCTTTGAAGGAAACTTTGGTAACCCTAATTCAACTCAATGAAGATGTACTCACAAAGGCAGTATCGTTGCCTGTTCTTGCAAGTTCTCTGCAGGTATAGTTGATGTTTATATGTTGTAAGTCGATACCAAGTCTCACCTATCTAGTGTAATTGTTCTGCATTTTCAATATCTGTTGTGTACTTGTGGTATTAGACTTCAACTTGTGCCATATCTCCTATGCTCACGATTGAAGACACCATCACCCCTTCTGTGGTTGATTAGTAACAACAGTACAAGGAATCGGGGCTGTGTTCCATAGTGTTTATTTAGTGTGAATTTGGATGGATCATGACGTCTTCTCTTCTGTAGCTTGCAATAAGCAGGAGGCTTGGTATTGAAGAACCTCAGCTGATGAAGATAGTTAGGACAACACTTCATACACACACCGAATGGTTTAAGCTTCAGATGTGCAAGGACCGTTTTGATCATTTTTTGAAGATCGATTCTCTAAAAGAGATCGATCCACCTGTGAGTCACACTATGTCCAAGGTTCTTACAGATGAATGTGGAAATGGATCTTCTCAGATCACAACATGCTCAAGTGGCAAGGTGCTGGATGAAGGTAGTCCTCAGGTGTCATCAGAAGTTGTCTGCGATGAAAGCGCTATACTCAAAGTTATGGTAAGTGGTATATATCTTAATAGTGTTGTTATTTGCTGCTGATTAACTCCTTTCATGATAAGCCATGGAATTACTTGTTATCACTCGTGTGCCATCATTTTGCAAAAGTTGGTGCCTTTCATGCCATCAGTGACCGTTACTCAAAGATTATGTTTGGCGTGGAAGACCCATTAACCCTTTGTGCATACCAATGTTATCTCCACATTTCTAACTGATTGCACTTCTGCTAATGGCTTCCCCAATGGGTGGCAACATATACAATTCAAATTCTCAATCTAACTGTCACTTTTTATTTAAAGGCAAACACCCCTAGTTTGCATTGGACAAATTACTTAATGCAGTAGCAGCAGGAGACGAAGCAATTAACAATAGGTAATTACGGTTAAACTTACAACAAAAGAGGCTGTAGGAAAGGCGATGTCAATGAGGTTGACCTAAGTTGGATATTATAAAACACTTGGCTAAAGGAGAAATCACATTCGGAGGGCAAATTGAATTGATGGAACTCAACGAATTTCAGTTTGTGGCTTGGCGTTACACATGGACACCCTTACCAGTAAATCCCTCAGGTCAAATATCAGACATTTTTACAGTGCGCAGTTTTAAGTATGCAGCTGTGACCATTGACCACTACTTTTTGTATGAAGATGGAGGTAAAAGATGACAGAAAATAGTGTGTGGCTAATAACTATTTACAATCACAAGTTTAATAGTGCCGTTTGCACCTAATTTACCCAAAGATTTTTGTACTAGTCAGTTAAAGATAGAAAGGTTTGAGTTTGATGCATGATTTTTCAGAGGTCATCTCGTTTGTAACTGAGGTGGTATTTGTGGTTCATACCTTGTAAATAACTTATCCAGAGAAAAGAAGTTCATTCAGATTCTGTTTAACATTGAATAGATTTAGAGTGGATAATGATGTTGAATTTCCTATTTATTTTATATTTATATACAATATTATGCACATACTTCTAAGATGAAATGATATGTACACTGCGCACAAACTCTGTCAGTACTACCATCTTCCCACCAGTTCCATATATGATTCATCAATTAATTGTATAGCCTTATCTCCTGTTGGCAGGAATTCCTTGCTTTGCCAAGGGCGGACGCCATCCAACTACTCATTCAGTACAGTGGAAATGCAGAGACAGTGATCCAACAAATCTTTTCATAGTGCCTTGTGTAAAATACCACACATTTTATTTTGTTTTAGAAAGCAAACTGTTTCTTCATACTTTTCCATCTTTAGCTGTATTTGGACTAGGCGCCCATTTCAACCTTGTGTGATTTCTCTTCTGGCTCATGTAACACTGAAACTTAGGGGAAAAAAAGTCAGCAAGGCACGAAAGAATAATGGAGAAGTAACAAGTGATTGAAACCGTGGCGGTTGTGGACTCCTGATGGGTTCGCCAGTGGTTTGATCTTTGTTTGGCCTTTTGGTGTATTCTGTGATTATATGGAAACAAATGATCATAAAAAACTGACATGGATACACCCTCCTTGTCAGTGTGGAATCATGTAACAAGGTGTTGTACTAGAGCATTAGTATCATGTAATTTTATTCCGCGTGTGGCTGCTTTGTGTACCATGTAGAACTTACATATGCTAAATGGTGGTATCCTGGTGTTCTATTTGAATTGGTCAAGTCAGACTATATCTGTGAGATAAGTCAACATGATGCCCTGAACTTGTCCCGGAATTCGTATTACAACCTCGAAACTACAATTTTGTTGAAAATGCCCCCTCAAACTCACAAAATCATCTAAAACACCCTGTATCCATGGTTCACTGGTTTTGTCCCTGTGAATCGTGTCTACGTGGTTGAATCCCTTTTCTACATCGTTTTGGGAGTTTCCAGTTTGAAGGAGGATAATTGTTCTCCTATCTGCCACCCAAGATCTTCACGCAACTGCCTTGGGGACCCATTCCTTTTGTTTTCCTACTAATTAGAATAGGTCATTATTTCTCTTATGGTTTGATTCCCTGATGGTATTGACGAGGTGATTGCGGCGATGATTTGTGTTGGAATAAGGTGTCTTCGACTTCACCTACCTCCGGTGGCGGTGCCAGGATTAGGTGAAGCCCCAGGCAGTCTTTGTGCATTGTAGCTACAACTCAAAAGGCATACTTCCTGCGCTTACAGAGGATCTAAATCAGTCTGTTCGTTACAGTGCACAAAGGAGACTGGCCTCACTCCCCAGGCAGCAGCCCGGGCTGCATGGGGCCTGTCTTCGCCGCTGCCTACCTCGACGTGTCCGATCCGACATCGTTGAAGGGCCAGTATTGGTAATTGTTGCTAGATATGTTTTTTCTTGTATCAGTTGGTGTGTCAATTAAGGGAAGCATTTGGCTGGCTTTTGGTGCGGTGACTTTAATTTTTTTAATTTGTTTTATGGCATCTGGCTGATGGTGAAGGATTGTAAGCCTGTGCCGCATGGATGATGCCCATATCGATGTCCCTTTGGCGATTACTAGACCTCGATTCTAGTGACGAGTGACTATTGCGTTCAAAACCTAGTATAACGAGGGTGTTTTAAATGTGTCTCGTCCCCCTATTGCTGGTTCAATTCAATTTTCAAGCTCTGCCAGACGGCATACAATTGTAGGAAAAGACAACTGGTATAGCTCACAGTGTAGTTCCATTTTTTACTGGTCATTTGTGTCGTGTTGTCTTTCGGTTGTATTAGCTATTATTTTCTTGACAATTATTAGATATAAGATGCCCTTTGGGTGTCTTTCTATAAACATACCACCTCACCTGTTTTTCTTCGTTTCCGCTAACTCAACTTACTTCTTTGTCTCTCGTCGATGTGATCATGTGAATATCTCGCCCGCCACCCCAACCTGAGCTCCCCGCCTCTACCAAGCAACTAGGGGAGACATGCCCCGACTGCCATCATGAACGACTCGTACGACACCTAGGTTAACTTCCGCCACCTTGGCCTCCACTCCTGAGCTACTCAGATTGCACGCACATCAGCACAATGTAAGTGGCTTGTTATGACCTTTAGCTTATCTAATTCACCAAGTACTTTTATACGATTGATAAACCATGTGCTTAGATATTTGATTGGTAAATTTGGGGTTTACTATGATAGCATCCTTGTTTATAGCAAATCTCTAGATGATTATCTTGCGCATGTTTCTCAAGTTTTGAAACTTGTTTGAAATGAGATACTATATGATAATTTTGAGAACTGCACCTTTTGCATCAATAAACTTGTGGTCTTGGGTATTTTGTTTGATCAAATGACATTGAAGTTGATAAACTTGTTTATTTTTATTGGCAATTTTAAGCTTTTCTATGGTAGCCCGCAAGGCACCCTACACATGTAAGTCTAATAGAGTATAACAGCAAAAAATAAAAACTTGCAAGAGTAGAGGTATGAGTAGAGTAAGAGAAATACAAACACGGGTTGGCTCGGTGAATATTTTTTCCCGTGGTTCGAATAGTTGGGGCTATCCTACTCCACGTTGATGGAGGATTTGAACCACGAAGGTTCTAAGATCACGAATGATCAAGGTCACGAATTCCACGAATCAAATGATATCGCATCATTCGTTGGTAAGGCTTCACCGGTGCAAAGAATTGTATGTTTAGCCATGGACGAGCACAAGCAATGGGTGCTTGCTAAGTGGAAAGAAGCAGACAATAGAGAGGAGTAGCTTAGTTGTGTGGTGGGTAGTTGCGGTGACGACCGCTTTTTCGTTGGGCAGTACTAGGCGTCGGTCGCACCGGCCCAAAGTTTCGGTCGGCTGCCTAGCAGCCGTTGGATTCGTCCAACTATGTCCGTTGGATAACCCCCCCCCCCCCCTTGCCGGCCATGCCGCTGCCCGCACTGGATGCCTCGCCCGTAGCGCTTGTCGCCCCGGCCATGGCGCCTCGGTCGCCCGCGGCGCACGTCGCCCTGGCCATGACGCAACCCACGCTCGTCGCCCCGGCCACCCGCACATGCCGACCATCCACGCGATCCGCTCTGCCTGCCTGCACTAGCCGGTGATCCCCCCGAGCTGACCTGTGGTAGCAACTCTGCTGGAGTTTTGTGGCCGACCTACGCTGAAGCTGGTTCCAGCTTAAAAACATGCCTGTTGTAGCTTTTTTTCCCATGGATGCAGCTCCACCTCGTCGACAATTGACTGGTTCCAGGAAACAGAAATGCCCGTTGTAGCATTTTTCCGTCGTCGGTCATAGCAAACGGAGACAACGGTTGCAGCAAAAAAGTCCTCACCGTCGTCGCCGCTTGTAGCTCACCGTTGCAGGTACTAGCATTTGTGTTTAAAAATGAATGGACGTAGCAAAAGTCATTGCCAGATGTACCAAAAAACTACTACGGTTGTAGAAAAAGGTAGTCGCCGCCGTCGCGGGTCGCAGCTCAATCCTGATGGATATAGCAAAATGTGATGCCAGTTGTAGCAAAATGTGATGCCGGTTGTAGTAAAAAGAGACGCTAGTTATAGCAAAACCACGACGCCGATTGTGTGTTGCAGCAAAAGATGACTCCGGTTGTAACAAAATGCGATGCCGGTTGTAGCAAAATGCAATGCCGGTTGAAGCATGTAGCAAAAACGGTGGCGTTAGTTTTTTGCTAGGAGCAGCGCCGCCCCATCCTCGCCACGCTTGCCGGTCATAGCACCGCCCGTGCTCGTCACCCCGGCTGCCGCCCTCGTCGCCCCGGCCGCCCGCGATCGCCGGCCATCCGCGTGAAGAAAATGGGTCGCGTCAAAAAAGCTGCTGCAGGGTCCTACGCGCCAGCGCCTCGCGCGACGAAGCGATCTGCGGAAAGATTCGACTCGCATGTAGGCGCAAAGGGTTTTCCTTTGTTGTTTCGGCGCGGAAGAGTTTGTTATTTGCGCTCGTGGCTTGTAATTGTCTCTCTCTCTCTCTTTCTCCCTCTCAATGAAAATGAGCAACATTGGTGTTGCTTGTTCTTGAAAAAAAAAATCAACCAAATGATATTGTGTCGTTCTTTAATCACTACACCACATCCGTCAGTGTAGCATTGCTCGTGGTCGACCATGGTCGCGCACGCATCATGCAGCAATGCTACACCTACTTAAGGGATCTTATGTGACTAACATAATGGCTTAGGATTCCTCTCTCTCCCACGGACAGGCGATTAGGGTTCCCTCGCCTCCCGTCGCCGCCGCCGCCGATCTGCCTCACTTCTGTGGCCTTCGGGCCATGGAGGCGGGGTGGATCTCGGCCCCTGTCGGCGGGAGGGCTCCGTTTTCCTGGTTTTAGGGTTAAGGTTTGGTGGGACGATGCTCAGGTGGTGGCGGCAGCGTCTTGTCCAATAAGGTCTTTCTGGCTTCAGCCTCATCTCGGTGGCGACGTCGAGAAGTTTGTGAGAGTGGTGTGGTCCTTGAGGACTTCTTCTGGCTATGGGGATCTCTGGATCGTCAAGGAGCTTCATCGACGGTTCTTCCTCCTTCATCTTCAAGACGGATGTGATCTTTTTGATCCGTTCGGCGACTTCCCGTCCGCATCCAACTACGCCAGGCCGGCTCAGGGAGGAGCGGCAACGCCGGCACGCCGTCGACACGGTCTGGAGGTTGAAGACGAAGGGCATCTCAAGGATTTCATTGTAATTTTCGTTTTTGTTGAGTTGCTTTGTACTGTCCGGTGTTTCTTTTAATGCCAGGGTCCTATTCGCAAAAAAAACATAATGGCTTAGGGTCATCGTTTGATTGGATGAATCAGGGAAGGGGCCCACCCAGTTGAATTCAGGAGAGTTAATTGCAGAAAACCACCACATTGACGCATATATTTGCAGAAAACACCCTTTTACGAATTTGTGCCAGAAACCACTGGATTTGTTCCTAATCTTTTGCAAAAAACACTAATCGGTCTATTTGGACATATTAACTGTGATTATGACATGGGAACCCGCATTTGATGATGTGGCATAACTGTTAGTCCCAGGTATTTTTGCAAAGGCACCCTTCAATTTGAAAACAAAAATGCAATTAGGCCCTTGCCATACCCAACTCGTCCATACTCTGCCGCCGGCCATCCCGCACTCGTGCGCTGTCGCCCATGCCGGCGGCGGCGGAGCTCACCAGCGAGGGTTGCAGCTTGTTTGTGCCCGTGCTATGTGCCGCTGCTGCTGCTTGCTCGCTGCTGGTGCTGCTTGTACCCGTTGTGCTCGCCGGCGCGCCGCTGCTTGCTCCGGTGATGCGCGCCGCCATCGCTGCTCGCGCTCGTGCTGCGCGTGGCCACGTCGCTGCTTGCGCTTGTGCTGCACCCTGCCGCCACTGCTCCAATGCCGTTGTCGCTGCCGGGAGGTCAGGGCCGCTCCGTGCGCCGGTCGTTGCACTGTCGTCGTCGTTGCCGCTTCGTGCGCCGGCCGTTGCACTACCGGCAAAGCCGTCGCTGCGTAGCAAGGAGGTGGCGAGCATCTTGGCCCAGGCCGCGGCAGCGGTGACCTGTGGGAACGGCGGCGGGGCCTGATCCCGATTGGATCGGGTAGGGATGGGATAATTCCCTTTCTTGGAGGGAGGGTTCTTTTTGAAAAAGACAAGTCTGGCCCCACATGTCATAATCACGGTTAATATGCCCAAATAGACCGATCAGTGTTTTTTGCAAAAGATTAGGAAAAAATCGAGTGGTTTCTCGCACGAATTTGTAAAAGGGTGTTTTCTGCAAATCTATGCGTCAATGTGGTGGTTTTATGCAATTAACTCAATTCAGGAGGGTGGAGAAATTGTTTAGAAAAGTTACGTAGCTAGGAAGGGCCCCACCCAGTTGAATTCAGGAGGGTGCAGCATTTTTGCGCATCAGGTGTTGTGCCAGCAGTTCACTAGCTAGATAAAATTGCGAAGACTACCGGACATAGTTTTCCGTTGTTAATTCCCGGATTGCATGCCGTGCGTACTCCTCGCTCGTCTGGCGAGTGGCAACTATCTCCTTGGACTCGGTAGATTAGTTAGACCGAGATTGCGTTAGTAACAGACTAGCGGTGCCTATCATCGGGCAACAACCTGCTGCATATAAGGGCCAACGGCCTCGCCACCCCATTCGTTCATATGTGAGCGAGATTTCCATTCTAATCGCCGGTTCTGTTTCCTCGTACGTAGTTAGTCTACAACGAACCTAGCCGGAGATCGTCGGAGATGGCGACCTTCCGCGTCGCGGACGCGTCGGAGTACCTGGCCATCACCGGCTGGGGCATCCACGACGTCAAGCTCGCCAAGAAGGCGTGGGTCTTCGTGGGGCAGCAGTGCAAGAGGTTCAGCATCTCGCCGGTCAACTACGAGTTCGAGGTGCACGCCATGAGCGCCGAGAAGCTGCCCTTCATCCTCCCCGCCGTCTTCACCATCGGCCCCAAGATCACCGCCACCGGGGCAGAGCCGTCGGACAGGAGGGACCTTGAGGCGCAGCTCCTCCTCTACGCCAAGCTCATCGCCCCGCTGCACAAGTCGAGGAGCCACGTCCACGAGCTCGTCAAGGGGATCATCGAGGGCGAGACCCGCGTGCTCGCCGCCGACCTCACCATGGAGGAGATCTTCAAGGGGACCAAGACGTTCAAGGAGAGAGTTTTCAACAGGGTGCAGCTGGAGCTCAACCAGTTCGGGCTCGTCATCTACAATGCCAACGTCAAGCAGCTGGTGGATGTGCCCGGGCACGAGTACTTCTCCTACCTAGGGCAGAAGACGCAGCAGGATGCTGCCAACCAGGCCAAGGTGGACGTGGCCGAGGCCCGGATGAAGGGAGAGGTGGGCGCCAAGGAGAGGGAGGGCCTGACCCGGCAGAACGCCGCCAAGGTGGATGCTGAGACCAAGGTGTTGTCGGTGTGGCAGCAGGGCCAGGGGCTCAAGGAGGAGGCCAAGGTGAAGGCCGAGGTGCAGGTGTTCGAGAATGCAAGGGAGGCCGACATCGCGGCGGCCAAGGCCGAGCTCGCCATGAAGAAGGCCGGGCTGGACAAGCAGGCCAAGGTGGCCGAGGTTGAGGCGGCCAAGGCCGTCGCCATCCGCGAGGCCGAGCTCCAGATGGAGGTCGAGCGCAAGAACGCCATGCGCCAGACCGAGAAGCTCAAGGCCGAACAGCTCAGCAAGGCCACAGTGCAGTACGAAACACAGGTACTATCTACGTAGTATCTACACAGGCACAAATGCATGTGCTCAAACCCTTTATAGTTTCATCGATCTCACGCATGCATGCGTACATGCGCACGTCAATTTTTGCTTGTAGGTTCAAGAATCAAACGCGCTGTTCTACAGCAGGCAGAAGGCGGCGGAGGCGGCGCTGTTCGAGCAGATGAGGTCGGCGGAGGCACGCAAGGCGCAGGCCGACGCGCAGTTCTTCGAGCAGAAGATGGCCGAGGACGCCAAGCTGTACGCGAAGCAGAAGGAGGCGGAATCCCTGGCCCTGCTGGGCAGGGCCAAGACGGAGTACGCGGCGTCCATGCTCCAGGCGTTGGGCGGCAACTACTACGCCCTCAGGGACTACCTCATGATCGACGGCGGCATGTACACGGACATGGCACGCATCAACGCCGGCGCCGTCAACGGCATGCAGCCCAAGATCAGCATCTGGAGCAACGGCGGCGGCGCGGACGGCGCCGTGAATGTCGGCAAAGAGGCCGCGGGAGGCAGCGCGCTGCAGCAGGTTGCCGGGGTGTACAAGATGCTACCGCCGCTTCTGTCGACGGTGCACGAGCAGACTGGGATGCTGCCGCCGGCGTGGATGGGCGCGCTGCCCAAGGACGGCGCCGCCAACTGATCGTCGTGGAGTGCGCGCTCCTCATTTGATTTTGTGCCAAGAGCCCAAGACTCGTCAGCTTAAGTGTTAAATTAGGTTGCTTTAATTACAGAACTATGATCTCAGATGCTTGTCCACTATCAGTCGTTATGTTTCGAACTTGTCCGTGCAAAGTATTGTTAGGATTTTTTTAGCACCTTTGATATTACAAGAAACTTTGCAGGGCAAATAATGTTCTCTCCTTATTAAAAGTCACTCCCGTACGGTACGGCAAGCATGTGCAGAGTGTGCGATGGCACAGGGCCCCTAAAATTATCTTAAATTAGGTTGCTTTAATTGAAGAACTATGATCCCAGATGCTTGTCCACTATCAGTCATTCAGTCGTTATGCTTCGAACTTGTCCGTGCAAAGTATTGTCAAGATTTATTTATAGCACCTTTGATATTACAAGAAACTTTGCATGGCAAAACATGTTCTATCCATATTAAAAGTAGGTTACTTGTGTATACATGTATTAATTTTGGCTTTGCAGCAATCGTCAGTTTTGTTAGCACCGTTTTTTTTTTTTGGTAAATAGCTCATGTGCGACATCTTTGACGCGAATTGGAAAGAAACAACTTAGTTAAAGAAAATAGCTCATTTGCGACGTTTTAGATGACAATAATAGGAGACGGCAATAATAGCTCCAATGCGACTAGCCGGTTAAAACTGGGAATGGTCGTCAACGGGGAGTGGAGTTATGTTAAGGCAGGGGTCAAATTCATCATTGCATTTGGTGATGGATCTAAAACAGGGGAACGGTCGTCAATGAGGAGTGGGGTTATGTTAAGGCAGGGGTCAAATTCATCATTGCATCTGGTGATGGATCCCACTCGGCAGTGCATCGAGGTTAACGTTTACCGTGACTGAACCCATGCTGCTCTCGGTTGCTGCTCCCTTCTTCGTTCTCGGCGGCAGCGGCGGTGGCGGAGCTTTCATTTTGGGCTACGGCGACGGCGGAGCTTTCGTTCACGGTCGCGGTGTCGTATGTGGTGAGTGTATTCGACACCCTAGACATGTTACCCTCCATTTCGAGTTAGATCTGACCAACTGAGCCTCCGTTTTCAACGGGATCCAGATTGTGGGGGTGTGAGGGAGGCGGTGACGTGGGTTGAACGAGATGGAGCCGCCAGAGACAATGTCGACTAGGTAATGTGCACCCTTTCCAACCTATGTGGTGTGTGCCTCGTCTGCTTCTGATGCCTCACACTGCCTGCCATTGACAAACAGGGGCGATGGTGCTCGGACCTTCAAATTCACTGTTGAATTCTTTCCATCTAAGGCGAAGCTAGATGATGGTAGCGTGCGAGACATAGACAGAGATGCAATTGTGAAATGGAAGGTTGAATTTGCATAGATTGGTCCACAAGAAATACAGAACATGGAAGAGTGGGTTGTGAAGAATGTCATGGAGAAAATTGGGGAGAGCATTTTTGGAGTCCGGAGCAAGAGGTAGCATTGTTACGTTTGATAACTGGAAGGGTGAGTGTGTGAGAATTGAGGATGGCAAAGAGATGGTTGATGAAATCGATCGGCAAGACGGCTGGACAAGCAAACGGACTACCTTTCATGCGGAGCTCGTTGATCTGAAATCATATTCTAAGGTTGGATGTGTTCCCTCAAAGTTGACTTCGCATATGGCAGATGATGATTGGGCTTCACAGGGACAGATAACGCCCATGTGTTTGGGTGAAGTGACAGTAATAGCCGAGGGGGCTGATGCAGATGCACAACAGGGTTGTGATGGTGCTGCAAGGGTTGTTTGTGTTGATTGGAATTCAGTAGAATTAGAAGACCCTCATGATTTGGTCATTGCACCAGTGGCTGACACTGAGATGGCCAATTTTTTTGGCATTCCAGTAGATGATCAAGATAAGGAGGAGAGGGGTGAATCGAGTTTGTCTAATGATGCTAACAGAGATGCATATGAAGATGTGGACAACTGATGAAAGATGTTGCAGATGACGTAGATGATGCACATTATGATGAGCTCGTAAATGTCTATGACAAAGAAAATTATGTTACTGAAGTAGGGAAGTTGATCCCAAACATGGATGAGTTTAGGATGTGTTTCAAGACTAATGCGGCCAAACATGAGTTTGATGCCAAGACTATGTGGACTGATAGAAAGAAGTTGTATACGAGGTGCAAAGGTTTTGATGAAAGCGTCAAGCCTTGCAAGTGGTACATATATGCTAGACTCCAACCTGATGGAAGTACCATCAGGGTTAATCAAACCCCACATCAACATACGTGTATTACAAGTTCACAAAGAGTATCAACAATGACATTACAGCTTTGGATTGCATAAAAGATCACTCCTATTTTAGCCAAGAAACCAAACACTACTGCAAAGAAACTTAAAGTAGACTTGAAAAAGCAGTACCCCATTAAGGTGAAGTATACTATAGTGTGGAAGGCACAATAAAGGGCAATCAAACAATTATATGGTGATTGGGCAAATACTTTTAGTATGCTTTATAACTTCAAAGCAGAGGTGGAGAAGAGATCACCTGGCAGTGTTGTGGAGATAGATATATACTAAGGTAACAGAGAATCACAAAGTCCTTTTCTCCAAGTTCTTTATGGCTTTAAAACCTTGCATCGATGGCTTCAAAGCAGGGTGTCGTCCATATTTGAGCATAGACTCATCTTTTTTGACCGGCAAGTGGAATGGTCAATTTGCGGCATGCAATGCTTTAGATGGACACAACTGGATGTTCCCTGTTGCTATTGGTTTGTTTCAGTCAGAGATAGAGGTTCCATGGACATGGTTCATGATGCAGTTGAAAAGATGCATATGGCCATTGTTACCTTTGGCGGTACAGATAGATGCATGTAAAGGACTAGAAAATGTAGTCAAGAATGTTTTTCCCCATTGTGATCAGAGGGAGTGCTTCGGCCATATGTGGATGAATATGATCAAAAAAATCGGGGAGAAGAATTTGAGAAAATGTGGCCAGCAGCAAGATCTTACACCAAACAGACACATTCATATCATCTTGGTAAGATAATGGCAAAATGCAGTGAGTTTGGTCCATGGGTGAACACCTACCATTCTCTATTATTGTATAGGTCGGGATTTAACACTGCCATCAAGTGTGATCATATCAACAATAACTTGGCAGAAAAATTCAACAACAAGGTAAAGCAGGTAAAGAACTTGTGTGTGCATGACATGGTTGACTAAATCAGGATCATGATCATGCGCATGTGGGAATTGAGAAGAACGATTGTGATTGCCTGCAAGGGGATAAGCTTCCTGTAGTGGCACAATAGATGGTCAGGGGAGCAAAAATCTTACACATTTGTTTGTTGAAAAAATTTCATTGTGGGGTGCTGACGTTAGAGATACCAAGACTGGAAGGAGGCATGTTGTTAACACTGAATTGCATGACTGCAATTGCCTTGAGTGGCAACACACTGGAAAACCATGTGAGCATGTCATATTTTTCTTGGCCTCCCAATCGAAGATAAACATGCACCCATATTTGCATGAATATTACTCAGTGGTAGGATTCAGAGTTGCATATGCAACTCCAAATCCAGCACTTACAAATCGGTCTCAGTGGCCTGAAGTGCAAATTGAATTTTCCATGTGTCCTCCCATGACGAAAAGAAAGGTTGGCGGGCCTAGAGAGAATAGATTCAAGGCATGGTTTAAGCAAGGTGGGAGTAGTAAGAAGGGAATGAAAAATGCAAAGCCAAAAAGGTCACAAAAAGGTAACAAAAATAAATGCAAGTTATGCCACGAACTTGGGCACCGAAAATGATCTCCAAAATGTTGTTACACTCCTGAAAGGCCAAAGTATATTTATGTTTGTGGTTTTTTTTATTTGGATAATGTTTTTAATTACTAACCAAATTGCATGCTTTGTTTGCTAGGTGGAAGCGTGCAGGTAAGCCCCTTGTCGTTGAAGATTTTTGGTCAAAGAAAAAGGCAAGAATCAATGATTGTAGAAAAAAGAGAAGTTTTGGTGAAGCAGACTTGGATGTTGTGGTGCAAGATGAATCAGACTTGGTTGTTGTGGTGCAAGATGAACCTAAATTGGATGATGTTGTGGTGCAAAATGAGCCATACTTGGATGGCGTTGTGGTGCAAAATGAGCAAGATTTGGATATTGTGGTGCAGAATGTGCCTAATTTGGATGTTTTGGTGCAAACTAAAGCTACTGCAGCTAGTGTCGTGCAGACTGAGCCTATATTGGAAGTTTTGTTACAAATTGAAGTTGTTGTAGTTGATGTTGTGCAAATTGAGCCTCTTTTAGATGTTGTGGTGCCAATTGAAGCTGTCACGGCTAGTCCAGTGAAGAAAATCAAGAGCTTGAGTGAACTGGATGTCGTAGGATTAAGTAGTGGTAAGAAGAAGAAGAAATCGAGTGGTCAGAAGAAGCAAAAGCGAAAACTTATTCTTGTTCAAACTTGTGTATTGGTAATGTGTGTTGTAGAATAAAATAACTTGTTTGAATTTGTGTAATGCTATTTTTACTTTGATGCGTATTTGTGTAATACTATTCAAATTATGGCCAAAATTCAAATTTGAAGTTGTTTAGTATGTGGTATTGATGTTACAATGCTTTCTTAAATACTATGCATGTTAGGTGATCAATCTGAGCACTTTTTGTTAAGTGAAACACTAGTAATGAAAAATGTGCTCCAAACGAGTCCAAAGCTCGGATAAACAGCCCCATTTCTAAGCAAGTTTTTTCGACCTTCTCTAAATGAGCCAAAAATCAAAATTTGACATCTAGTGTGCGAATATAGGGTCCATGTCCAATATGGGATCGTTTGGATAAACTATGACATGCTTAATACCAAACCCTTGAATCTCATGCAACCTCGTTCGTGGTAGCTATGTTTTGTGAAGGTTTTTTCATGAAAATACCTGTATAACAAGTTCTTATTTTCCTAGCAACTTAGTCACATTAAATGATGATGAGGCCAAGGTTTATATTTTTCAGATTTTTTTTATTAGTTATGGTCAACCCTAACCGTAGAAATCTCTTATAACCCTCTCAAAACCCTGCATAACACTCTCAAAACCCCTCAAACCCCAACCAAAACCCCTCAACCTTCCAGACCGTGGGATCTCTGTGATTGGACGGTCTGGATCAGGCGCTAGGGCTACATCGGTGATTCGTGTGAGGTTTGTTCCGTGCTCTTATTGGATGGATTCGAAAATGCTGGATAACTCCCCCCGTGCCATTCCGGGCCGTTGGATCACTGTACGATGGTGTGGATCATCAGGCAATGCTTCGTCAGCGATCTGCATGAGGCTCGTTTTGCGCTGTGATTGGCTGGATTGGAAAACTCTGGATAATATATATATATATATATATATATATATATATATATATATATATATATTTGTACTATGTTTGTTCTGCGCTCGAGTGAGCTGCCATGCATGCGTCGTTGGGTTGTGGTAAAAGAAGCCCACCCGTTGGACGATTGGACCGACCGTTGTTATGCACGTGCATGCTGCCCTGCACGATGAGCCACACTCGCTGCCCCGAACGAGGACTATGTTGCATGCATGCATGCGACCATGCACACCGCACAGATGTGAACGAGCACGCGTGACCCGACCGACGACACAGACGCGCAACATTAAAACGTCGCATTATGGCTATTGATACAGAGTCGCCCTTCAGTTTTCCATGTGTGTACACTTCCGATGCCGCCACCCGGCTATTATTTCTCATTATCATTACTACCACGGTGAATCTAGACGTTGCATTACGATTATTTAAGCCACTGTCTCTCGCTTGAGACTCATCCATCTCCCATCCTCTCCCATCTGCCCTTCTTCACCACAAAGCCACCCCAAAGCAGGTCATACCAAGACCAAGGCGCCATGCAGTACAACGGGCCAACCTACCGATTGCCGGCCATCGTGCCCGAGAGGCTCTACCCTTCCGAAGTCTATGTAGAGAACACCCTTCGGGTCTGGGCGATCTCAAGGTGGAGGGGCGCAAGGGAGTTCACTGAGTTCTTCCGTGCGGCCGGCTACCTCCGCCTCCCCCGGGGCTCTCCAAGGATGTTCTACGTCGACGAGATCAATCACAACAGCGTAGTGGTTGGGCTGCTCGTTGGATTAACCAATTCCTTCGACGCCTTCTACCTCCTCGACCGAGTTTTTGGTGTGGTGTGAGTTCATCGCCATCACCACGCACAACATCTTCATCGCCTTCCGTGAAATTCTCGGTACGGTTCAATGGTCAACTTCTAGATTCTTTTATTCCATCTCGAGGACTCAGGCAAGGGGATCCATTGTCACCGTACTTGTTCCTGTTTGTGGCGGAGGCTCTCTCTTTGTTATTTCAGGACGCCTGTGAAAGAGGAGCTCTACAGGATTTCCATTTAAGCAAAAATGGCCCAGGTATATCTCATTTGTTGTTTGCTGATGATAGCCTGCTATTTTTTAAGGGATCCTTGGATCAAGCGTTGACCATTAAAAATATTTTGATGGTCTATGATGAGGGTACTGGGCAGTTGTTGAGTCCAGATAAGTGTTCGATTCTATTCGGGAAGAATTACAGGGTAGAAGATCAAGTCTCAATCATGGTAGTCCTTCAGGTTACAACGGAGGGTTTTGAGGATAAATATCTTGGACTTCCAGTGCGTGAAGGAAGAATGAAGGCTGGAAAATTTCAGTATACCAAAGATAAAGTGCTGAAAAGGCTCTCAGACTGGATTGAAAAATATGCGTCCTGTGGGGCGAAGGAAATTCAAATTAAATCGGTAATCCAGGCTCTCTCGGTGTATGCCATGGGTATTTTTAAATTTCCGGCATCTATTTGTGAAGAGCTAGCGCATCTTATTAGGAATTTTTGGTGGGGAGATGAAGAAAATAGGAGGAAAACACACTGGCTTGCTTGGGATAAACTAACAAGACCAAAAGGCGAGGGTGGTATGGGTTTTCGCGATCTTAGACTGTTCAATCAGGCTCTCCTTGCTAAGCAGGCATGGCGACTTTTGGTGGCCCCTGAGTCATTAGTTGCAAAGGTGTTGAAGGCCAAGTATTACCCCCATGGGCATCTTCTGGACACTGTGTTTCCACAGTCGACATCAGTTACATGGCAAGGTATTATGCATGGATTGGATCTCCTTAAACAAGGTGTTATATGGAGAGTGGTTGATGGGTCAAATATTAACATTTGGAGAGATAATTGGATACCCAGGAAGTCTGGTCTTAAAATTTTGGATAGGAAGAGCAGAACTAGGATTAAATGGGTGTCTGACTTATTCATGAGTGGCTCCAGAAATTGGGATGAGAATTTGATTAAATAGGTGTTCCATCCACATGATGCCGATGAGATCTTAAGTTTGCGTGTTCATCGTTCGGGGGATGGTGATTTTGTTGCGTGGCACTTTGAAAGGAATGGGTTATTTTCTGTCAGGAGCGCGTATAAATTGGCGTTGAATATTAAGGATCGCAAGGAAGATATAGGCCAAGCTAGTGATGCTATGAATGGAGAAAGAAGGCTTTGGGATATTATTTGGAAGGCGAATGTCCCACAAAAGATAAGGATTTTTGTCTGACGAGCGGCTTCAAATAGTTTGGCGGTTCAGGTTAATAGGGTTTCTCACCACTAAACTAAACATGCTATGTGCTCTATTTGTGGCGTTGAAGATGAAAATATTTATCATGCACTTGTGACGTGTCCAAAGGCTCGTGCTCTTCGATTTGCTATGAGGGATGTGTGGAATATTCCGGAAGAAAACATTTTTAACTACTCAGGTCCAGATTGGCTACTTGTTCTTTTGGATCAGCTAAATTTTCATGTTGGCGGGCAGGTTTTATTCATTTTCTGGAGAGCTTGGCACTTGAGGAATGATCTAATTTTTCATAACGGGAAGGAATCTGTCTCTTCTGTTGTTTTGTTCTTGGAAAGCTATTGGGCATCTTACACATCATGTCACCCCAGTAAACAGTTGGATATGAGCAAGAAAGGTAAAAAGGTTGTGGATGTCCAGGAGGCCGTCGATATTTAAGCAAGGATTCTAGGGACTTGGCAGCCTCCTTCGCCCGAGGTCATTAAAATTAATGTTGACGCCAGCTTTGTGGAGAGCATGAATGCTGCCAGTGTGGGGGTTATTGCCAGAGATCATACGGGCCAAGTCATCCTCTCTTCTTGGGATTTTATTGGGTCGTGCACGTGTGTTGATGAAGCGGAGATTCGTGCGTGCCTTGCCGGGCTCTATATCGGTATCAGTCTCAATAAACCCATTATTGTAGAATCTGATAGCTCCTTTGTGGTCTCTTTTCTGGCAAATGATTTTCTTGACATGTCTCTTTTTGTTGACCTTAAGAGGGAAGCTCGTAGCATTATGAAGCTTACAAACAATTTTCAGATCTTCAAGATCAATCGAAGGGCAAACATGGCGGCTCATGAGATTGCCAAGTTTAGTTTTGACAATAGGTCGGACGGTTTTCTTCATTATAGTGTTTCGCCCTGCGTGGCGTACTCTGTATTGAACGATTGTAAGCACATTTTAAGTTGATTAATATATGGGGGTGTTTTTCAAAAAAAACATCTTCACCGACTTCAACAACATCTTCCCCACCCCCAACGGCATGCACACTCTCTCCTACCACATCAACAATGAGTGAAGGGCGCCCGGAGGAGCGAGGTGGTGGTGGCCCGGTGGTGTTGGGCGTCCTAGGCCTCCTTATGTACCCCCTGATCTATCATATGTCGTGCTATTATGTTTGTGTCGTGTTAGTATTTTAAGTTTTAAGGGTACCAAACCCATCTATGTCGTGCTACTATGTTGTGTTCGTGCAACTATATTGATGATGTTCGTGCTACTATATATATTGATGGTCATGCTACTATTTTTGTTATGCTCTGTGCATAAATTTTCTCTTTGCTAATATATTTGTATTCCTACTTCGAAGAAGTAACAATAAATAAACTAAAAATAATGCCCTTGTGCTAGAAAAAATAATGTCACACGCAACTCATACCTAAGACCATGGTTCTACCCTCATACACAAAAAGAATAAACAAATATAGTGGTCAGGCAACAAATATGTAAAGCAGATAAAAACAATTTACAATAAATAAATACATTTTTTAGGACATGGTATCATGTAAATACATAGTTCATGCAACCATGTAAAAGTGGATCTATCTATCCTCCATAAAAAGAATGATTCAATTAATTTATCTAGAAACAAACATGTTTGTATGTACAATGGTGCACGGTAAAGTTTATGTTCTCCATTAATTTATCTAGAAACAAACTAGTTATGGTATGTACAATGGTGCACGTAAACAGAAGATTCTGTATCACAAAATTTAGTGCACGGTATAATTTTTTTTCTTCACGGGTGCAATTTTTATTTGTCGAAGCAACACGGGTGCACCAAGCGGGTGGGCTTGTTTTTTCTTTGGGCCCAATATCTACTTTTTTTCCTGAGGGCTACATGCCTCCTTCCAGTCTTTAGGTGGGCTTGGTTTCTCGTTGGACCTTTTTCTCACGCTCATCGTTACACCACGGCCCAACAAATGCTACTTTTACTTAACATTGAACTTTGCTTGCCCCTGCACTCTGTAGCTGATGAACTGAAGCTCCACACACAAAATCTTGGGCGAATTGTTGCTTCCTTTCATTCATTAGGGAAAGCCGGAGAGGAAATGATCCATGGCATTAAACTTACATGACATTGCGCACAAACAAGCTAACTGAAACACTAACAACAACTTCTAATGATTGATGACCAGCAAGTAAACAAATCCTAGAGCAATTATACAAAAATAAAATCATGCAGCCATCAGATTTGCCTGCTTTTTCAAATCGATCAACTGCCTTAAGTTCTTGTTCAGCTTCTTCAATTCCACCTTGAGTTCCGCATCCCCCACTGACGGAGCAACACTGTTCGAGCCCAAATTCTCCACCGCCGACGATAGATCGAGCTCATGGGTTGCGCCCCACCTCAAATCAATTAAGCCCTCCAGTTGAAGCCTCTCAATGTATTCTTCCAGCCACTGAGAATGCTTGCATTTCTTTAGATTCTGAAAAGGGGAACCCTAAATCCCAAATCTGAGAAAAAACCAAGAAACCTAGGGGCAGAAATCAAAGCAAAAGGTTACAAGAGCACATAGATCTAACCTTCCCCGCCTCTTGTTTGCTCTCGCATTTCACAAATCCGTGCCCATAGTTTCCATTCTCCTCCAATATGGTTGTCAACGCTTTAGTGGCATGATGTGTGGGCAGTCAAGGCATCTGGTCATCAGCACAGCACCATATTGCGGCCATGAGGGGCGAGAGGCTGAACTGGACCTCGACATCTCTCGCCAGCCGCCGGCACTGGCACGCTTTGTCGTCGGAGAAGAAGAAGAATGGGTGGGGGAAGGGAAGGGAGGGGCGGCGGGCACGGGTGCGGCGATGGCTCGGGCTCCTGTTATATGTGATGGGTCCGCGCGGTCAGTGGACAAGTTGTGGAACCCGCGCTGAGGTGGATAAGTTGTGGGTCCTGCTGTCTCCCATAATCCAAATGGATAATGATCTATCTTGCGCTTAAGGCCCGTGTCGCCTATTTGTACGGTGAGAAACGTAGCACCTGAGCTATTTTGTTCAACCATGTCGCTCCTCTTCCAATACCAATCAAAAACGTTGGATAGGAGCTATTCATCCGTTTTTTCCGAAAGCACACTCATAGCGACTAAAAGAGTGTGACCGCAGTGGCGATTTCAATGGCGCAGTGGCTCACATGACAAATGTGATGGCAAGGAAATAGGACGCGAACAAAATTTTAGACGAGAAATACACGTGATCCAAAACACAGCAATCAGTGTCAGCAAAAAAAGACGAAACTCAAGCACAGACAAGCCTGAAATGTTGTCTCACGCAGCAGCTACAGTGTTGGCCGCCTCGTGGCGTGGCGCCAGCCCTACCGCGTTCTGTCGCGGCTCGCCAACGGCCGTCGAATCCTGTTGCATGGCACCTAGGGAGCAGTGGCGGACCCACCATTGGGGCGAGCTGGGGCGGCCGCCCCGGGTCTCCGGCGGCACAGGATCGACCCCCACCTACATGTTTTTCCACCGGCGGCATAATCTGTAGAAATCCAGCGGCGGCGTTCTGTTCGTCAGGGGAGAGCGTGCGGCAGCCAGCGACGAAGGACGAAGGGGTAAGCTGTGTCTTGGGCCTGTTGGCTGGGCTTTTTGTCTACAGGCCCAAATAGAACACTCGATCCAGACTTCCACAGCCATCGAGCCAGCATCGACCGAACGCATGACCAGACACCTCTGCCTCTGCGCGCCCGCGCCGCCGCCAGTCGCCAGGGCCAGATTTCACATCCGTTACCTCCGCCGGCCAGCAGGGGTGCTTCTGCTGCTGCTCCAGGTCGGGCCAGGCGGCCAGCGGCGGGGGCGGCGTTGGGGGCGGAGCTGCAGGCAGTGGAGGCGGTGCTGCAGGTCGGGCCAGGTGGCCAGCGACGGGGGGCGGTGCTGCAGGTCGGTCCAGGCGGCCGGCGGCGGGGGGGGGGCGGTGCTGCAGGTCGGGCAGGCGGCCAGCGGGGGGAGGGGAGGGGGGCAGCAATACTCGTTGTTGGGTAACGCAGCAGAAAACAAAAATTTCCGACCTACGCACCGGCCTAGGACCACTATGGAGACTGCATACGAGGTTTGATCTTTTTCGTTACCGACTCGTAGCGCAGCGGAAGTAGAGTCGATGATGATCGGCGGTGCAGATCCCCGCAGCTAGGATTTACAACCTCCCAACCGCGAGGATGTATACCCTCATCCGCCTCTCGGACAGCCCTCCGGGAGGCGGTCGGACAGTCCCCCGGACGGTGTCACAGACAGCCCTTCGGGAGGACCATCGAAACTCGGACAGTCACTCTGACAGCCCTTCGGGAGGACCTTCAAAACTCGGACAGTCACTCGGACAGCCCTTCGGGAGGTACTCTCGAACTAAGACCGAAACTACGATCTCTCTACAGAGTTGCACACATACGGTGTCATCTATCCGGCAGGGCTTCGCCGTCCAGAACTAGTTCCCACCGGAACCCAGACAGCCTTTCGGCTCTACGAAACTATTTCGCTGGGAGGGAGAGAGAAGCCAGATAACATCAGATGGCATGTGTATGTGAGAAAGAGTGAGTGTGGAGAGTGCATCTCCACCTCTATTTATAGGAAAACCCAAGGGGTAGGGTGACACTTGAAATACCCAAAATGCCCTTCACAAGGGCACAAAGGTAAAAGCAAGTGGGCAGCCCTTATCCTTCCATGTCATCCCTAAAGATATTTGTGAGTAAAGTCCCAAAAGGTGGCTTTCCATAAAGTAATCCAAAAAACACTTTCACTATTCACGACGACATATTTCAGCGTCCGTTCGAACTGAAAATATTCATGTGGGCTTAGAACATTTCCAGTACCCACTAAAATAATTTTCAACGCAATCCGAAACAATTCTGGTTTAGTGATTTTCATCTGCGAAAAGCATCTGAAGCGGTTCCGACAGCTCCGGAACATTTCCGGTTTTCATCCCGGAAAATTCCAGAAAGTTTCCAGAACGATTCTGGCACCCTCCAAGAATTATCAGGCATGTGCCGAAACCAATTTGACTTTATGGTGTACTCCGAAACAACTTTTCGGTTTAGTGATTTTCATCTGTAAAAAGCAACTAAAGCGGTTCCGGCAGTCCAGAACATTTCCGGTTTTTGTCTCTGAAAAATCTCAGAAGTTACCGGAACAATTCTGGTACCTTCCAATAATTTCCAGGCATGTGCCGAAACCAATTTGACTTTATGGTACACTCCGAAACAACTTTTCGGTTTTACCGAAACTCTTCCGGTGTTCTCTCTCCGGAACTCTTCCGTTGTCTCCAAAACTTTTTCGGTGAATTTCTCTCAGACTCCCTGTCTAGAATTCAACAGATAGATGACCCTTAAGCGTGTGACCCTATAGGTTCGGTGAAGCATAGACATGACCCGGAACCCCTTCCGATCAATGATCAACATCGGAGCCGTGGACACCCATATTGACCCCTATACCCACACGAATGAATATTCGAGTGAACCTCCAGTTGCCGTGTGCTATTCCTGTTGCTTCGCGATATGTTACAAATACCCGAGGTGAGACATGTTGGCATCCCCGTGGATCAACAACTTGTCCACTATGCCAGTTACCTCGTTACCGGTATTGTTCTCTTTTCTCGTTCCCGTGTTCCGGCATCCCCGTGATCAAATCACAAAGTGTCTGGCCAGACGATGATGGATACCGTAACACCGAGAGGGCCCAGAGATATCTCTCCATCGTCGGAGGAGCAAATCCCAATCTTGAGCTATCAAGTTACTTGACATACTTTTCCATGAACCCGTAAGCCGCCGTAATAGCCACCCATTTACGGACGACGTTTAACAAACCCCAAAGTTCATGAAGCAAGCATGAAGAAACTCAATACTCTCATGGTCTAAGGAATCATGCAAACGTTAACCATCTCTGTGTTATTAACCATTAACTTATGACGAATGTATCTCATAGCATAACATCAATTCGGGTCGATTCAACACAAATGTTCTTCTAACATTGTGCCCTCAAAATTGCCGGCATAGCCATGCCCATGATCAGGAAAACAGGATCATCATGCAATACTTGAGCCAGTCTTAGAGGCCAGACTAGGAATACATTTTACCGTTTATTATTCCACACGTGCATATGAGTCTTCCTCCGAGCCTCGTGGTTATTGTAGACTCGAGAACCATAGCAGTTATAGCATGGAACATAAACCTAATTATGAACAGGGAGATAATCAATAACATTTATTATTGCCTCTAGGGCATATCTCCTACAGACTCCCACTTGCACTAGAGTCAATAATCTAGTCAATGCTAATCCACTTTACACCTATGGCATACTGGTGTAAAATATGCTTCGCATGTGGTATAGCCTGATGTCCAACGGATCTGACGACTTCAGCTCCGTGTGTAACTTTGCACATCCTCGCGTTTTCACGCTTTCACAAAATTCATATTTTGTGTGGACTTGGCTTTGCATATGTGTGAATCATTGGTCGAAACCTGATTCCTCAGACTGAGCTATGGAGCAACTATCTGCAATAGTGTCCCATAGACCAAAGCCATCTTGGAACCATACTAAGTTCATGAATGAACTATATGATTCACCAACTTCTTTGTCGCTTCTTAAGCGTCAACATACTTAGCCTTTGTTATAGAATTCGCCACAGTATCTTGTTTGGAACAATTTCCAACTACCGTGCCACCATATTGTGTATTACACAAAACCCTTAACTTAAATCGAAAATCGCATGGAGCATTGATGAAGACTGTATCGATGTAATTACTTACAACGAGCACTTCATAATCTCTGCTTGCGAGAAAACATGTCATCACTACTACTCTAGTACTCAATGACATCTTTCACTGTTGTCCTATGATCAGTACTTTGATCACTTTGGTATCTATACTCGCAACAACTTTGGAGTATTGGACATATCTGGTTGTTTTTACATACCATGGAATACATGATTAATCCAAACACAAGAGTGTGTGGAATCTCCATCATATATTTTACTCATCAGTGTTTTGGGACACTGAGTCTTGAAAAAACCTTTCGATGTGACTTCGGCAAGAATCACTCCTTGGCGTTTTAAATGCTAAAAAGTTTCAGCATCTTGTCAATATGTATTCATAGCTTAGCCCCATTAGGTAAATCTATCTCCATAGATCATCATGCCTAATATTGAGGCTATTTAGCCTAAGCACTTCATCGAAAAACTATTTTCAAATGAAGTCCTAATTCGTGTCAAGAAATTTATTTCCAATTAATAATGTGTCAAGTACATAAGGTTTTTAGAAATATTATTATGCTCCCACTTACTTTCTTGAATCACAAGCATCTTCGATACCCATTTGATGAAGTCAAACCCCTTTGACCATTCCATCAAAAACAAAGATTCCAACTCCACTTTGCTCTCTTCTGTCCATCGCTGGAACTCTGAAGTTTGCATACTTACTAGCATCCTCTGGATCGACAAATAACTTTGGACTGTATCACATACACGTCCTAGGTTTCATTTCCATCAGATGGAAATCCTTTTGTCATCCATGTTTCATATCTCATGATTGAAATATGTATTAATTGCTAGTTCAACCCGAACCGACTTCAAGCATCGCTACGGTGAGACAATCTCATCGTAGGCAACTCCTTGAACTTGTTATTGCAACAAGTCGAGCTTTATGGATAATTTTTTTTATCCGTATCAGTTTTTAGTTCCATAAATATTCATTAGACTCTAAGTCTTCCGAATGGTGTATCAAGATTTTAATCTTGAATCACTTATATGGAAACTATCTCGGATTGTATTGGCATTTAGCCAATTCCGGAGTCAGGGCCCATCAACGCTTCCTTGTGTATTGTAGGTATACTGTTGTCTAACAACAATATCTCGTTTGCGCACCTGATAGGTTTGCACGAGCTTTGCCTACGTGGTTCAGCTGCAAGTTCGACCGAAGTCCATACATTTTATTGTAGAGACTTCCGTATCAGTCGCAGTAGGAAACTCCGGAATCACTTCCAAGGTTTCTTTCCTTTGATCTGATGACGAAGATACTGGTTATCTCATCGAGTTGCACTGTCCTCCCACTCACCTTTTGTAAGAACTATTCTCTTTAAAAGCATACCGTTTTGTGGCAAAATCCTTTGCCTCGGTATAGTGGTGGGGGAATACCCAATGACTTGGGATAACCTACAAAGTAGCACTTGTCTGATTTGGAATAGGTTTGTAACCTTTTACACAAGCCCCATATTCCAAATGTTAAGAAAAGATGTAACATGGTTGGGCGTACCATACCATGGCGTCATTTCAACAGACCTGATGGATCTCTTTTCAGTGTAAAAGCCGCAGTCTCTAAAGCATCACTCTTTGAAAGGGGTAATGGCAAATTTATTTATGTCATCTTTGATCTTACCATGTCATAAATGGTTCGATTACATCTTCACGGACTTTCCACTTGCAGTGGTGTTCCGAGAGGTGCAAGTTATGAAACCCCTTTCATAACTCATCAGACATTCGCTAAACTTGTAACTCAAATATTCCTTTCTGCAATCGAATTGTAGAAACATAATTTTCTTGTTACAATAACTTCTACTTCATTTTTGAAAACCTTCTGAATGAATTCAAAAGATCCAGACTTACATCTCAACAAGTAAATATCCATATATCTACTTAAGTCATTTCTGAAGATAGATAAATCCACTACTTGCAACAACATTTATTGGACTACACACATCATAATGTATGATCACCAATATGTTCTTTGCTCGTTCCTTATGGCCTGTGAACGGTATTTCAGTCACTTCACCTTTCAGAGGAAAGTTGCAAGTGTCAGATGATTCAAAATCAAATGACTTCAAAATCCATCATAATGGAATTTTCCATGCGGGTTTCTCCAATGTGACCAAATGCAGTGCCACAATTGTGTGGTATTCTTTTAGTCTTGCGACATTTAGCATCAGTGTTATGGATGTATCATATTTCCATCAATATTCATAACATACATCCCATCTAGGATGGAAGCATGTCCCTTCATGTTATTCATAATACTGAACAACAATTGTTGTTTTTATGAACAACTCTTTTGCAACAAACATTGTGCAATGGGCTAGAGTGTATGAAACTCTAAAATGAATTATGAAAGTAAACACAGAGGTAATATATTAATATCATTATTCATAACATACATCTCATTCATAATGAAAGTATGGCCCTTATGTTATTCATAACACCGAACATCAAAAGTTCTCTTATGAACAACCTTCTTGCAAGATACCTTATGCAAAGGGCTGGAGCGTGAAACTCCAAAAGAATTATGAAAATAAATACATAGGTAATACACCGATGGAAGGTATAGTAACATTTACTATGTTCCCTGTGTGTATCTTAACCTCATTCCTGGCTAGTCTTTCAGGCCATAGTAGTTCTTACATCGAGTTGCAACAGAACGCAATCAAGCGGGTATCTTTGTGATCAACTCACAATACCCAAGAAGTAGTGATCAACATGTTTAACCATAATTCCCAAGAACTATATCTTTAACCAGCCTTCTATACATCAAAAACTTGTATGACATTCATACATGAGTTGGATATTCCAGTCTTCTTTCTTTCTGCCTTTATACTTCTAACAGTTTAACTTTTAGTATTTCTCTTACTCTCAGAAGAAGCATCCAACTTAAGAGTGGCGTTAGCCCCGGACTTCCTAGGCGTGAAAGTCTTACTAACACCCTTCGGACACTTCCTTTCTCTTTAAGTTGTTGTTTTATTCACCTTTCATCATATGACAGGCGTTCTCCTGGATCCCTCTCTTATCAGTCTAATGCATAGTAAACTCCTTTACTAATAGTTTGCAAACAAACATTGCTTTGGATATCTCATATCTTTTAGCCTTTGTCTGTCTCTGAAAATGATTTTCAGATTCCATGAATATCACATAACTATCCAAACTTTCGAAGTTCGGGTCTCATGGAAGCAAACGTATTGCACCTGATTGAAAAGGAATTCTAGCTTTTGGATCGAAGGACGAGAGTCACATGATCCATAGCATTAGCGGGAGAATACCAAAAGTATGCGATAGGACAAAGTCCTTCTCGGCACTCTAGAGGACAATCCTCACATTACGTTACCAATCGTAAAGTTTTAACCAGATATTTAATAGCTATTCAATTTTAACAGGGAAGGTGGAAACGCGAGCCATTATTCTACAATTATTATGCAAATCACACTTAGACAGTGTTCAAAATTAATTGCACTAAGAATTAAAAGAATTAATTCTAAAGTGCGCTCCCATTCAAATCAATATCTCTCATAATTGATTGTGAGTGATACAAGACCCGCATTTAAATTGTTCGCCATTGGTGTAACACCACTGATGACGAAAATCTCAACCGGTAGGCCAACTTGCCAATCACATCTCTATGTGACTCTTGTTCATCTTTCGATGCGTGTGTTCCGAGCTCATCACGGTCATGCCTGAACGTCAAGACAACCAAGTGATCTCGCTGCGAGGTCTCAACTCACCCGCCTCACACTTCTCTAATCGTTCGTACCCATGTGACACGGCGCACCCCGAAAAGATAGGTGCCGTGACGGTGCTACACTTGGGAGAACACTAACTACTTGATATTTTTGTGAGAGATCACCCTAATAAAAGCGACTACCGCGCAATCAAGAAGGGTGCATCATAAGGGATAAACATCTCAGGCAATTCATAATAGCATGATATGGTATAGCCCTTTCTGACGGAGAAGTCTTTCATTTCTTCGTCTTCGGCATTCACGTCGGTGTTCACCTTCGCGAAGATTGCCACCACCTTGTCGATGCACCAGATAATATTGCTATCTCTATAGCTAATAAAATAAGTGCATTACTTAAGGTTGACACGCAGGTCATTAAAGTGCAATCATATGGCTCCAGCCATCATGCCGAATCATGACACGCAGGTCATGTTAATCAAATTACATCATATAGTCATCTCATACATAATCAAATTATTATGAGCACTGCTATACCACATCATATGCACATGCAAACCATCCTCAAAACCAAGTTAGACGCCTCTAATCGGTTCATGAAATATTTTATTTTTCGTGGCTTCTAAGGTTTCGAAACAAACCGAAGCTACCAACGTCCATCATCAAGCATGATAATCCAAGTCGCTAGATTAACATTGCGGGGTGTATGAAACACGAGATAATAAAATCTCGAGCCCCATACTAAACTTCGTCATACGCGTGACCCCCGTGCAGATCATATCTGCATTGCCCTTTCGTCTGCGAAACATCCATCTTTCTTTAACTATGGTGGAACCCAAAGAACTGTTAGCACTTCGTTGATCTGTCAATCAGCATACTCAGGAGCAGCATGAAAGGATCGCGGATTGCCAGAACTTTGTGAGATTCCACCATGCCGTCAAGATCAGGACTACGCAAATTCAGGGGAAGCAACAAGAACATCGGGTAACAGATTTCATCTGCTACCCGCACAAATAATTTTCAGTAATAGAACTCATCTACTACCTAATTATATTGTGCAACACCCATACATCTATATGTATTCTAGATCGCAACCTGCATCTATGCATAGCACGGCTCTTGATGCCACTGTTGGGTAACGCAGCAGAAAACAAAAATTTCCGACCTACGCACCAGCCTAGGACCACTATGGAGACTGCATACGAGGTTTGATCTTTTTCGTTACCGACTCGTAGCGCAGCGGAAGTAGAGTCGATGATGATCGGCGGTGCAGATCCCCGCAGCTAGGATTTACAACCTCCCAACCGCGAGGATGTATACCCTCATCCGTCCCTCGGACAGCCCTCCGGGAGGCGGTCGGACAGTCCCCCGGACGGTGTCACGGACAGCCCTTCGGGAGGACCATCGAAACTCGGACAGTCACTCGGACAGCCCTTCGGGAGGACCTTCAAAACTCGGACAGTCACTCGAACAGCCCTTCGGGAGGTACTCTCGAACTAAGACCGAAACTACGATCTCTCTACAGAGTTGCACACATACGGTGTCATCTATCCGGCAGGGCTTCGTCGTCCAGAACTAGTTCCCACCGGAACCCAGACAGCCTTTCGGCTCTACGAAACTATTTTGCTGGGAGGGAGAGAGAAGCCAGATAACATCAGATGGCATGTGTATATGAGAAAGAGTGAGTGTGGAGAGTGCATCTCCACCTCTATTTATAGGAAAACCCAAGGGGTAGGGTGACACTTGAAATACCCAAAATGCCCTTCACAAGGGCACAAAGGTAAAAGCAAGTGGGCAGCCCTTATCCTTCCATGTCATCCCTAAAGATATTTGTGAGTAAAGCCCCAAAAGGTGGCTTTCCATAAAGTAATCCAAAAATCACTTTCACTATTCACGACGACATATTTCAGCGTCCGTTCGAACTGAAAATATTCATGTGGGCTTAGAACATTTCCAGTACCCACTAAAATAATTTTCAATGCGATCCGAAACAATTCCAGTTTAGTGATTTTCATCTGCGAAAAGCATCTGAAACGGTTCCGACAGCTCCGGAACATTTCCGGTTTTCATCCCGGAAAATTCCAGAAAGTTTCCAGAACGATTCTGGCACCCTCCAAGAATTATCAGGCATGTGCCAAAACCAATTTGACTTTATGGTGTACTCTGAAACAACTTTTCGGTTTAGTGATTTTCATCTGTGAAAAGCAACTAAAGCGGTTCCGGCAGTCCGGAACATTTCCGGTTTTTGTCTCTGAAAAATCTCAGAAGTTACCGGAACAATTCTGGTACCTTCCAATAATTTCCAGGCATGTGCCGAAACCAATTTGACTTTATGGTACACTCCGAAACAACTTTTCGGTTTTACCGAAACTCTTCCGGTGTTCTCTCTCCGGAACTCTTCCGTTGTCTCCAAAACTTTTTCGGTGAATTTCTCTCAGACTCCCTGTCTAGAATTCAACAGATAGATGACCCTTAAGCGTGTGACCCTATAGGTTCGGTGAAGCATAGACATGACCCGGAACCCCTTCCGATCAATGATCAACATCGGAGCCGTGGACACCCATATTGACCCCTATACCCACACGAATGAATATTCGAGTGAACCTCCAGTTGCCGTGTGCTATTCCTGTTGCTTCGCGATATGTTACAAATACCCGAGGTGAGACATGTTGGCATCCCCGTGGATCAACAACTTGTCCACTATGCCAGTTACCTCGTTACCGGTATTGTTCTCTTTTCTCGTTCCCGTGTTCCGGCATCCCCGTGATCAAATCACAAAGTGTCTGGCCAGACGATGATGGATACCGTAACACCGAGAGGGCCCAGAGATATCTCTCCATCGTCGGAGGAGCAAATCCCAATCTTGAGCTATCAAGTTACTTGACATACTTTTCCATGAACCCGTAAGCCGCCGTAATAGCCACCCATTTACGGACGACGTTTAACAAACCCCAAAGTTCATGAAGCAAGCATGAAGAAACTCAATACTCTCATGGTCTAAGGAATCATGCAAACGTTAACCATCTCTATGTTATTAACCATTAACTTATGACGAATGTATCTCATAGCATAACATCAATTCGGGTCGATTCAACACAAATGTTCTTCTAACATTGTGCCCTCAAAATTGCCGGCATAGCCATGCCCATGATCAGGAAAACAGGATCATCATGCAATACTTGAGCCAGTCTTAGAGGCCAGACTAGGAATACATTTTACCGTTTATTATTCCACACGTGCATATGAGTCTTCCTCCGAGCCTCGTGGTTATTGTAGACTCGAGAACCATAGCAGTTATAGCATGGAACATAAACCTAATTATGAACAGGGAGATAATCAATAACATTTATTATTGCCTCTAGGGCATATCTCCTACAGACTCCCACTTGCACTAGAGTCAATAATCTAGTCAATGCTAATCCACTTTACACCTATGGCATACTGGTGTAAAATATGCTTCGCATGTGGTATAGCCTGATGTCCAACGGATCTGACGACTTCAGCTCCGTGTGTAACTTTGCATATCCTCGCGTTTTCACGCTTTCACAAAATTCATATTTTGTGTGGACTTGGCTTTGCATATGTGTGAATCATTGGTCGAAACCTGATTCCTCAGACTGAGCTATGGAGCAACTATCTGCAATAGTGTCCCATAGACCAAAGCCATCTTGGAACCATACTAAGTTCATGAATGAACTATATGATTCAACAACTTCTTTGTCGCTTCTTAAGCGTCAACATACTTAGCCTTTGTTATAGAATTTGCCACAGTATCTTGTTTGGAACAATTTCCAACTACCGTGCCACCATATTGTGTATTACACAAAACCCTTAACTTAAATCGAAAATCGCATGGAGCATTGATGAAGACTGTATCGATGTAATTACTTACAACGAGCACTTCATAATCTCTGCTTGCGAGAAAACATGTCATCACTACTACTCTAGTACTCAATGACATCTTTCACTGTTGTCCTATGATCAGTACTTTGATCACTTTGGTATCTATACTCGCAACAACTTTGGAGTATTGGACATATCTGGTTGTTTTTACATACCATGGAATACATGATTAATCCAAACACAAGAGTGTGTGGAATCTCCATCATATATTTTACTCATCAGTGTTTTGGGACACTGAGTCTTGAAAAAACCTTTCGATGTGACTTCGGCAAGAATCACTCCTTGGCGTTTTAAATGCTAAAAAGTTTCAGCATCTTGTCAATATGTATTCATAGCTTAGCCCCATTAGGTAAATCTATCTCCATAGATCATCATGCCTAATATTGAGGCTATTTAGCCTAAGCACTTCATCGAAAAACTATTTTCAAATGAAGTCCTAATTCGTGTCAAGAAATTTATTTCCAATTAATAATGTGTCAAGTACATAAGGTTTTTAGAAATATTATTATGCTCCCACTTACTTTCTTGAATCACAAGCATCTTCGATACCCATTTGATGAAGTCAAACCCCTTTGACCATTCCATCAAAAACAAAGATTCCAACTCCACTTTGCTCTCTTCTGTCCATCGCTGGAACTCTGAAGTTTGCATACTTACTAGCATCCTCTGGATCGACAAATAACTTTGGACTGTATCACATACACGTCCTAGGTTTCATTTCCATCAGATGGAAATCCTTTTGTCATCCATGTTTCATATCTCATGATTGAAATATGTATTAATTGCTAGTTCAACCCGAACCGACTTCAAGCATCGCTACGGTGAGACAATCTCATCGTAGGCAACTCCTTGAACTTGTTATTGCAACAAGTCGAGCTTTATGGATAATTTTTTTTATCCGTATCAGTTTTTAGTTCCATAAATATTCGTTAGACTCTAAGTCTTCCGAATGGTGTATCAAGATTTTAATCTTGAATCACTTATATGGAAACTATCTCGGATTGTATTGGCATTTAGCCAATTCCGGAGTCAGGGCCCATCAACGCTTCCTTGTGTATTGTAGGTATACTGTTGTCTAACAACAATATCTCGTTTGCGCACCTGATAGGTTTGCACGAGCTTTGCCTACGTGGTTCAGCTGCAAGTTCGACCGAAGTCCATACATTTTATTGTAGAGACTTCCGTATCAGTCGCAGTAGGAAACTCCGGAATCACTTCCAAGGTTTCTTTCCTTTGATCTGATGACGAAGATACTGGTTATCTCATCGAGTTGCACTGTCCTCCCACTCACCTTTTGTAAGAACTATTCTCTTTAAAAGCATACCGTTTTGTGGCAAAATCCTTTGCCTCGGTATAGTGGTGGGGGAATACCCAATGACTTGGGATAACCTACAAAGTAGCACTTGTCTGATTTGGAATAGGTTTGTAACCTTTTACACAAGCCCCATATTCCAAATGTTAAGAAAAGATGTAACATGGTTGGGCGTACCATACCATGGCGTCATTTCAACAGACCTGATGGATCTCTTTTCAGTGTAAAAGCCGCAGTCTCTAAAGCATCACTCTTTAAAAGGGGTAATGGCAAATTTATTTATGTCATCTTTGATCTTACCATGTCATAAATGGTTCGATTACATCTTCACGGACTTTCCACTTGCAGTGGTGTTCCGAGAGGTGCAAGTTATGAAACCCCTTTCATAACTCATCAGACATTCGCTAAACTTGTAACTCAAATATTCCTTTCTGCAATCGAATTGTAGAAACATAATTTTCTTGTTACAATAACTTCTACTTCATTTTTGAAAACCTTCTGAATGAATTCAAAAGATCCAGACTTACATCTCAACAAGTAAATATCCATATATCTACTTAAGTCATTTCTGAAGATAGATAAATCCACTACTTGCAACAACATTTATTGGACTACACACATCATAATGTATGATCACCAATATGTTCTTTGCTCGTTCCTTATGGCCTGTGAACGGTATTTCAGTCACTTCACCTTTCAGAGGAAAGTTGCAAGTGTCAGATGATTCAAAATCAAATGACTTCAAAATCCATCATAATGGAATTTTCCATGCGGGTTTCTCCAATGTGACCAAATGCAGTGCCACAATTGTGTGGTATTCTTTTAGTCTTGCGACATTTAGCATCAGTGTTATGGATGTATCATATTTCCATCAATATTCATAACATACATCCCATCTAGGATGGAAGCATGTCCCTTCATGTTATTCATAATACTGAACAACAATTGTTGTTTTTATGAACAACTCTTTTGCAACAAACATTGTGCAATGGGCTAGAGTGTATGAAACTCTAAAATGAATTATGAAAGTAAACACAGAGGTAATATATTAATATCATTATTCATAACATACATCTCATTCATAATGAAAGTATGGCCCTTATGTTATTCATAACACCGAACATCAAAAGTTCTCTTATGAACAACCTTCTTGCAAGATACCTTATGCAAAGGGCTGGAGCGTGAAACTCCAAAAGAATTATGAAAATAAATACATAGGTAATACACCGATGGAAGGTATAGTAACATTTACTATGTTCCCTGTGTGTATCTTAACCTCATTCCTGGCTAGTCTTTCAGGCCATAGTAGTTCTTACATCGAGTTGCAACAGAACGCAATCAAGCGGGTATCTTTGTGATCAACTCACAATACCCAAGAAGTAGTGATCAACATGTTTAACCATAATTCCCAAGAACTATATCTTTAACCAGCCTTCTATACATCAAAAACTTGTATGACATTCATACATGAGTTGGATATTCCAGTCTTCTTTCTTTCTGCCTTTATACTTCTAACAGTTTAACTTTTAGTATTTCTCTTACTCTCAGAAGAAGCATCCAACTTAAGAGTGGCGTTAGCCCCGGACTTCCTAGGCGTGAAAGTCTTACTAACACCCTTCGGACACTTCCTTTCTCTTTAAGTTGTTGTTTTATTCACCTTTCATCATATGACAGGCGTTCTCCTGGATCCCTCTCTTATCAGTCTAATGCATAGTAAACTCCTTTACTAATAGTTTGCAAACAAACATTGCTTTGGATATCTCATATCTTTTAGCCTTTGTCTGTCTCTGAAAATGATTTTCAGATTCCATGAATATCACATAACTATCCAAACTTTCGAAGTTCGGGTCTCATGGAAGCAAACGTATTGCACCTGATTGAAAAGGAATTCTAGCTTTTGGATCGAAGGACGAGAGTCACATGATCCATAGCATTAGCGGGAGAATACCAAAAGTATGCGATAGGACAAAGTCCTTCTCGGCACTCTAGAGGACAATCCTCACATTACGTTACCAATCGTAAAGTTTTAACCAGATATTTAATAGCTATTCAATTTTAACAGGGAAGGTGGAAACGCGAGCCATTATTCTACAATTATTATGCAAATCACACTTAGACAGTGTTCAAAATTAATTGCACTAAGAATTAAAAGAATTAATTCTAAAGTGCGCTCCCATTCAAATCAATATCTCTCATAATTGATTGTGAGTGATACAAGACCCGCATTTAAATTGTTCGCCATTGGTGTAACACCACTGATGACGAAAATCTCAACCGGTAGGCCAACTTGCCAATCACATCTCTATGTGACTCTTGTTCATCTTTCGATGCGTGTGTTCCGAGCTCATCACGGTCATGCCTGAACGTCAAGACAACCAAGTGATCTCGCTGCGAGGTCTCAACTCACCCGCCTCACACTTCTCTAATCGTTCGTACCCATGTGACACGGCGCACCCCGAAAAGATAGGTGCCGTGACGGTGCTACACTTGGGAGAACACTAACTACTTGATATTTTTGTGAGAGATCACCCTAATAAAAGCGACTACCGCGCAATCAAGAAGGGTGCATCATAAGGGATAAACATCTCAGGCAATTCATAATAGCATGATATGGTATAGCCCTTTCTGACGGAGAAGTCTTTCATTTCTTCGTCTTCGGCATTCACGTCGGTGTTCACCTTCGCGAAGATTGCCACCACCTTGTCGATGCACCAGATAATATTGCTATCTCTATAGCTAATAAAATAAGTGCATTACTTAAGGTTGACACGCAGGTCATTAAAGTGCAATCATATGGCTCCAGCCATCATGCCGAATCATGACACGCAGGTCATGTTAATCAAATTACATCATATAGTCATCTCATACATAATCAAATTATTATGAGCACTGCTATACCACATCATATGCACATGCAAACCATCCTCAAAACCAAGTTAGACGCCTCTAATCGGTTCATGAAATATTTTATTTTTCGTGGCTTCTAAGGTTTCGAAACAAACCGAAGCTACCAACGTCCATCATCAAGCATGATAATCCAAGTCGCTAGATTAACATTGCGGGGTGTATGAAACACGAGATAATAAAATCTCGAGCCCCATACTAAACTTCGTCATACGCGTGACCCCCGTGCAGATCATATCTGCATTGCCCTTTCGTCTGCGAAACATCCATCTTTCTTTAACTATGGTGGAACCCAAAGAACTGTTAGCACTTCGTTGATCTGTCAATCAGCATACTCAGGAGCAGCATGAAAGGATCGCGGATTGCCAGAACTTTGTGAGATTCCACCATGCCGTCAAGATCAGGACTACGCAAATTCAGGGGAAGCAACAAGAACATCGGGTAACAGATTTCATCTGCTACCCGCACAAATAATTTTCAGTAATAGAACTCATCTACTACCTAATTATATTGTGCAACACCCATACATCTCTATGTATTCTAGATCGCAACCTGCATCTATGCATAGCACGGCTCTTGATGCCACTGTTGGGTAACGCAGCAGAAAACAAAAATTTCCGACCTACGCACCAGCCTAGGACCACTATGGAGACTGCATACGAGGTTTGATCTTTTTCGTTACCGACTCGTAGCGCAGCGGAAGTAGAGTCGATGATGATCGGCGGTGCAGATCCCCGCAGCTAGGATTTACAACCTCCCAACCGCGAGGATGTATACCCTCATCCGTCCCTCGGACAGCCCTCCGGGAGGCGGTCGGACAGTCCCCCGGACGGTGTCACGGACAGCCCTTCGGGAGGACCATCGAAACTCGGACAGTCACTCGGACAGCCCTTCGGGAGGACCTTCAAAACTCGGACAGTCACTCGAACAGCCCTTCGGGAGGTACTCTCGAACTAAGACCGAAACTACGATCTCTCTACAGAGTTGCACACATACGGTGTCATCTATCCGGCAGGGCTTCGTCGTCCAGAACTAGTTCCCACCGGAACCCAGACAGCCTTTCGGCTCTACGAAACTATTTTGCTGGGAGGGAGAGAGAAGCCAGATAACATCAGATGGCATGTGTATATGAGAAAGAGTGAGTGTGGAGAGTGCATCTCCACCTCTATTTATAGGAAAACCCAAGGGGTAGGGTGACACTTGAAATACCCAAAATGCCCTTCACAAGGGCACAAAGGTAAAAGCAAGTGGGCAGCCCTTATCCTTCCATGTCATCCCTAAAGATATTTGTGAGTAAAGCCCCAAAAGGTGGCTTTCCATAAAGTAATCCAAAAATCACTTTCACTATTCACGACGACATATTTCAGCGTCCGTTCGAACTGAAAATATTCATGTGGGCTTAGAACATTTCCAGTACCCACTAAAATAATTTTCAATGCGATCCGAAACAATTCCAGTTTAGTGATTTTCATCTGCGAAAAGCATCTGAAACGGTTCCGACAGCTCCGGAACATTTCCGGTTTTCATCCCGGAAAATTCCAGAAAGTTTCCAGAACGATTCTGGCACCCTCCAAGAATTATCAGGCATGTGCCAAAACCAATTTGACTTTATGGTGTACTCCGAAACAACTTTTCGGTTTAGTGATTTTCATCTGTGAAAAGCAACTAAAGCGGTTCCGGCAGTCCGGAACATTTCCGGTTTTTGTCTCTGAAAAATCTCAGAAGTTACCGGAACAATTCTGGTACCTTCCAATAATTTCCAGGCATGTGCCGAAACCAATTTGACTTTATGGTACACTCCGAAACAACTTTTCGGTTTTACCGAAACTCTTCCGGTGTTCTCTCTCCGGAACTCTTCCGTTGTCTCCAAAACTTTTTCGGTGAATTTCTCTCAGACTCCCTGTCTAGAATTCAACAGATAGATGACCCTTAAGCGTGTGACCCTATAGGTTCGGTGAAGCATAGACATGACCCGGAACCCCTTCCGATCAATGATCAACATCGGAGCCGTGGACACCCATATTGACCCCTATACCCACACGAATGAATATTCGAGTGAACCTCCAGTTGCCGTGTGCTATTCCTGTTGCTTCGCGATATGTTACAAATACCCGAGGTGAGACATGTTGGCATCCCCGTGGATCAACAACTTGTCCACTATGCCAGTTACCTCGTTACCGGTATTGTTCTCTTTTCTCGTTCCCGTGTTCCGGCATCCCCGTGATCAAATCACAAAGTGTCTGGCCAGACGATGATGGATACCGTAACACCGAGAGGGCCCAGAGATATCTCTCCATCGTCGGAGGAGCAAATCCCAATCTTGAGCTATCAAGTTACTTGACATACTTTTCCATGAACCCGTAAGCCGCCGTAATAGCCACCCATTTACGGACGACGTTTAACAAACCCCAAAGTTCATGAAGCAAGCATGAAGAAACTCAATACTCTCATGGTCTAAGGAATCATGCAAACGTTAACCATCTCTGTGTTATTAACCATTAACTTATGACGAATGTATCTCATAGCATAACATCAATTCGGGTCGATTCAACACAAATGTTCTTCTAACATTGTGCCCTCAAAATTGCCGGCATAGCCATGCCCATGATCAGGAAAACAGGATCATCATGCAATACTTGAGCCAGTCTTAGAGGCCAGACTAGGAATACATTTTACCGTTTATTATTCCACACGTGCATATGAGTCTTCCTCCGAGCCTCGTGGTTATTGTAGACTCGAGAACCATAGCAGTTATAGCATGGAACATAAACCTAATTATGAACAGGGAGATAATCAATAACATTTATTATTGCCTCTAGGGCATATCTCCTACACTCGTCTGCTTGGGGGCGGTGCTGCTGGCTGTTGTTGCAGCAGCCTGCAGGTCGGTCAGCGGCTGGGGGCGGCACCGCGACCGTTGGGGGCGCCGGTGGCCCGGGGCGGCGTGCTGGTGATGGATTCCGGTGAGGACAGTGAGGAGGTGGATTGGGTAGGTCTAGCTGTTGCTGCCGAACTTGAAGAAGTCGAGGCCGAGGCTGCTGCTGTCGAAGAAGTTGTGGCTGTGGCAGAGACAGCAGCTTCAGCGGCCAGATCAACCAAATGGAAGCGATCACATGAAACCGACGACCAGTAGGTATCCTCTTCTTGTCATCTACCTCCACAAGCCCGTGTTCGTTATGCAATTACATCTTAAAGGTATACTACCACCCAGTTACCATCATATGACCATATCAAAATATACAACTCTCATCACACTTGTGCTAATGCATTCATAATTCTGTAGGTCTCGTTTGGAAATTGGAATTATGGGATCATATTTTGGCATAAAGTGAGCATTTCAAGCGGCAAGAGTCCATGTTAGCAGTTTACTAGTTTTTAAGAGCTTTTTAATTCTTTTGTTGTTGAATGCTACGAGTTTTGGTTGAATAGAGTTGCATTTGTACCGAAAAAAAATTATACATTAAATGTTCGCCCCAGCTAACTTCAATTCCTGGGTCCGCCACTGCGTACGGCGGCATGTGTCACGTCTCAGGCGGGCGCCGCGACACCTGGGGCTGCCGCCTCCGCGTATGGTGGCACATAGGAGGCGGCGAGCCGCCTCCGCGTACGGCGGCATGTGTCACGTCTCAAGCGAGCGCCGCGACACCTGGGGCTGCCGTCTCCGCGTATGGCGGCATGTGCCACGTGTCGCTGGTGCGCCCGCCGCGACGGTGCAGTTGTTCTTTTGTGCCAATTTGACCCGCGAGTGTGTGCCAATTTGACCCACGCACTCGCGGCACATGATATTTTTAGACAAAAATTCTGCTTAAAGAGGTTTTGAAAAGGGCGGAGAAAGGGGAAAAGGAAGAGGAAGCCAGGAATGCATTTGCATTATAGTCAGGTTCAGGCCGTCGGGTTTCTTGACAAAATCATCTAAGCTTACCTAAGGTTAGATTAGGTGCTAGCTTTGCTGGAATTTGGACAAAGCGGTGTTTTTTTACAACGAAACTACTACGCGTAGTACGATTGGCCGATCTTTGTACGATCTCCTCGGTCCGGCCGCTGGGCTTCACGATCTTAAACCGTGTCCGTGCCAATGGAACACCCTACGTAAATTGAGCATGGGAAAACTTGTATTTCAATGATAACAAGTGCATAAAATAGGTGGGCGAGGTGTCCGTGCAGCCTGAATTGTGAGACAGCGCAACAAATCACCGCCGGAACATGCAGATCAGGCAAGACGGGCAGACAACCAAAGGAGCATATCAAAGGCTAACCATTCAGATGTTCACTCTTGCAACTAGAACGCACCGAGGCAATGCGCAGAACCTGAATTTATGTGCAACATGATTATCAGGAAATGAAGAATCAGGGTATACCGCAAGGCCAATAAACACAATAACAGTTTAATACCAACATCGCCTGTTTCTACTCAATGCAAGAGCAGGGGGGAAAAGCCCAAGGTAAAGCAAACCAATCGAAAGCAAGCGCAGCCATTCAACACAGATTTTGCCCAGAAATTGGTACAAGAAAACCAATCAATATTTGCAACAACAGATACAGCGGAACAAGACCTACGAGCAACCCTCTACTTGCAGTGCAGAACAGGATCCTTGGGTACTATGTCATGGGTTAACATAATCTAGTCCAAGAGTAGTCTCTCTAATTGTGATACTAGGATGACCAAACTTTGTTTCCAAATGTCAGTTCATCAAAGAAACTCAGAATTAGTTCAATCCTATCGTATTTTAATTGCAGGGCAAAGACACAAACTAGAACCCAAAATGTGCAACATGCAGCACTAACCAGAAATAAGAAACTGTGTTGGACGAACATGACAACTGCAGATATTTTGAACATTAGGAGAACACAAGATTAATTAGGCAACGTCATAATATCTTCAGTACTTTTTACTCCGCATAAGATCTGTCTGAAGTAAACTTCGTCGACTTTCACCAAATTTGACTGACTAAAATTGTATGACTGAGACAAAACAAGAGACAAAAGCTCAAACCGTGAATTCAGGTGCAACACGACATCAGGAAAGGCAGAAACAGTCAAGCCAAGATACACTCAATGCACTGCAGATATTGCTCAACGTCACAGGTTCCTACTCGATGCACCACAGCCATTCAACACTGATTTTTTCGAAGTTGAACCAGAAAACCAATCAATATTTGCCAGAACACAACCTAATAAACAGCAGAACAACCTAGAAACAACCCTCATATTGCAAAGATGAGCAGAACTAAACCCAAGCACTACAATATTCACAGAACAGGACTGGGTCCTTGGGTACTCAGGTTTCAATGGGAGAACATCATAAACTAGTCCAAGATGGAGACTTCCTTGGGTGTGATACTACTAAGTGTGGTACTACAATGACCAGACTTGGTTTCCAAATGCCTTTCAAAAATAAAACTGGAACTGGTTCGATCATGTGACACCTACCTAAATACTATTGTAATGTAATTTCAGAGCAAAAACACAAATAACAAAGTAAAACATAACAACCATTGGCAAACCCAAAGGTACTAACCAGACATAATAAAAATTGTACAAAACACTAAATCCATCACAAATCTAGAAGGCATGTACCACTACTGAACGTTATTGCTATGTTAAGACAGAACATCGGCCTACATAGACAAATTCCTTGGGAAGCGTTGGACGAACAAGACAATGGGTACATATAAAATTAACAATAGATAGCTCATAAATCAATCGATCATCGGGCAAAGAGTGTAAAGACATCACATAAATTTCAAAGCGCAACAGTAATATATCGAATCACTTCAGATTAACGGTTGGATAAACAGATCATGTCCACCATACGCAGATCAAAACACCTCGAACTTAAGCGTTGAGTTCAAAACAGTACTTGCCACAAGTAACAGATCTAATAATAAAACATATAAAGGATGATAGGGGTACGGCGACGACGCGGAGGAACCTAGGCGCGGTTGCCGCCGCGGGGTCCGTTGTACGGCTGGCGGAAGGGGGCGGCGGACGAGGGGACCTCGGGGGCGCGCTCGACGCCGGGGAGGTCGGCCATGCCGAGGAACGCCAGCATGTCCATCGTCTCCTTGTCGACGCGGATCTCGTCGACCTCGAGCGCCGACTTCTCCGGGACGAAGTCCATGCGGCGCTCACGCTCCTCCTCCTGCAGCTTGAGGGAGATGCCGCGGACGGGGCCGCGCTGGATGCGGCGCATCAGATGGGTGGTGAAGCCGGCCACCTTGTTGCGGAGGCGCTTCGACTGGAGGATGGAGACCTCCTCGAGCACCTTCTTGTTGGTGTGGAAGTCGAGGGTCATGCGGCTGTAGTACTTCTCGATGACCTGCCTCGAGGTCTTCTTCACGGTCTTGGTGCGTACGCGACCCATGGCTGCGGCGGCTCCCTCTCCTTCTCCGGCGGCGGCGGCGGCGGCTAGGCGCTGGTTGGTGCGGGGTGCGGCGGCGCGAGGGCTGGAGGGGTAGGGTTTGGGGGCGACGGGAGGGGAGGAACTTCTTATAATGCTACCGCCCGCGTGGATAGCTAGGGTTTCGGCGTGGAGGACCGATGCCAGCCGTTCGTATCGCGATGGGCGCACGAGATCGAGGTTGCTTTTGTTGGGCTTCGCATTGTTCGGAAGCACTCTTCTTTACCCATTTCGGTTGATTAGGCCCATTATTAGAATATAAAACTGGGCTGGAATCGTATCAGGCCATGTCTAATCAGCACTTCTTATTTCCCTTTGCCACCCCTCGAAAAAAATCCCTTTGCCTAGGGCTGCAAGCCAGACTAGGCTCAGAAAACTGGTACTAAAAAATATATTTTCATATAATATATATCATAATTATTTGATATAATTATTATATCAAGTTAAAATTGAGCAAGCAAGTATTGGCTCAAGATCAGCTCGTTTCTCGAGCTGAAATCGTATAAGGCCATGTCTTATCAGTGCTTCTTATTTCCCCCTACCTAATGGCTACAAATGCATTTTCTATTTTGCGTCTATAGTGTTGTTTACTTTCTTACTCATACACGGCACACACATCCCTTCGCTACGTTTTAAAGTGGGCCAGCCCATACTAGCATCTCTCCTTACATCGGTTCTGGGAACCTTCTAGGATCCCATCAACCTTTTCGGGTTGGTTTCTTTTGGTTTGTTTGGGACCAAGTTTTCTCGCATTTGTTGGTTTTCCCTTTTTCATTTAGTTTTTATATATTTTCACTTATTTTGAATTCATGAACATTTTTTAAATTCGTAAATTTTTTAAAAATGATTTTTTAATAAAAAATCTTTTATAAAAATTGAGGATTTTTTAAAATTCTAAAAAACAAATTTACATACTTTTTGAATTCAAGAATTTTTTTTAAATTTCATGACTTTTTATAAATTGAACCTTTTGAAAAAAAACAACTTTTCCAAAAATCAAAGGTCTGTGTTCAATGGTCATATGTCGAATTGTCGACGGTCAATGGTCGGTGTTCAATGTACCATTGGTAATAGTCTCGTGGGTCGTGGCCAATCTACCGCACGGATGAGCGTCCATTAAACCTGGGCATTCACCGGGCCGGGCCGGGTTTCGGTCCGGGCTTTATAAAGCCCGAACTGGAAATCCCAAGCCCGAGCCCGGCCCGGCCCGGCCAAAAAATTCAATATGCAGGCCCGAGCCCGGCCCGAATGACTAAAAACACGATTTTCGGGCTGGGTCGGGCCCGGCCTCCGTGTAAAACGCCAATTTTCGCAAGCCCGAGCCCGGTCCGAACTGCTGACCGGGCCTAGATCCCAAGCCCGAACCCGGCCCGAACATAAACCCCGGCCCGGCCCGGGTTTTTCTGGTCGGGTCACCGGGCTGGGCTGCCCATGCCCAGATGTAGCGTCCATGGTCTTAACGGGCATTATAAGCATGGTGTAGGAGGTCTCGCAAACGAATCGGATTTGAACGAGCTGTTGAGCAAATTTACAAAATTTTGATGAACTCGAACTGAGTGAAGTTCAAGGTCGAGCTATAAAAAGTCGCTCATGCTCAGCTTGTAATGATCTCGAGCCGATCTTGAGCTAGTTTCAATCTAAATAACATGATATTTCGAATAATATTACATCATTTTCTAACAAGATAGGCCACAACACAACAAGAGAAACCATTATACAATAATATGTCAATCATAAAATGATAGCATAAAAAATCAAGGTCGTTTGACTTATTCCCTCTCAACCGAAGACTAATAATTAATGGGAAAGATCATGCATGAACTTACAAGAGAAGAAAACGAATGTGTCTTTGCTCTCAAACTTTGGCAAAAAAGCTAACACACGATTGACCATGCACCATATTGAGGCCTAAATATTCTTTGTCTTAATTAAGCTACCATGTTTTTCTAGTAATAAAACAAAGAAAAATCATACACAACATATATGATAATAAATTATTCTATTTCCATAATATATATATATATACATCATGACACTCTAATTATATTATATTGTATTTATATCAAGCTAAATTTGAGCGAGCCAGTATTGACTCAAGATCAACTCGTTTCTGCATCTAGTTAAAGTGCTTGTATTCAAATCATTTTTTTCGAGTCGGTCTTGAATTGAGCCAAAAGACGAGTCCATCTTGAGCAACTCATCGGTCTCGAGCTTTTCGGTGCCTTGGCTGTAAGAATACTACCCTTAACTACGAATTGCTCGTGCTTTGCAATTGTGGCAAAATAATATAGTAATTTAGCCAAAAACTGTGTATATTGGCGATGTTAGAATTTTAGTTAGTTTTTTATGCGACCATCATGATATACCTGTCATTTTTATTGTTAATCTTATTGTCTACCAATAAAGTATTTTTTTTGGTGAGACAATAACAAGAGGGGCAGTTGAGGCGGTTTTCAGGAGAAAAAAACATAGGGAAAAGCCAAACATGAGAGGGGGGTCAAAACAAGATGGGAGAATTAGGGAATTGTGTAGGGGTGGAGGTCAGAAAAATGAGTGGGTGAAATAGAGGGCACTATTCATGTGAGTAGGAGATAAATTATTGAAGACTGGCCTTTTATCGAAGCAAAGCACAAGGTAGTCCAAAACAAGAGAATCATGCAGATGCCAATTCTACTCTGTTAAAGCGACATGAACCAGTTTAGAGAGACAATACCACACAAAAAATGTCAAGAAGCCAAACATTCACTTGTCAGGATTATGGACAACAAGGTGTTAGAAATTTGCAAAATCAAATCATTTTTCAGTTAAATCAACATTGAACTGGCTTTGTCGGTCTTGAACATTTGCGGCTCCATTGTTAGCAGTTGTGTAAGTGTGTGTGCATGTTTGTGTAAGCTATACTTATTTGTTCCTATCCATATTAGCTTTGTCGTAACAAAATGTATGAAGTTTGTGCAAATTTATATAAAACAATATGAAGATTTACAATAACATGTATATATATGATGTGAAAATATATTAAGTGGTGAATACAATGATTTTGATTTGATATTGTAGATATTGATAACTTTTTCTATGAACATGGTCGAAGTTTATAAATCTTGATTTAAGACAAGGCTAATGCGTGGAAAAAGGAAAAGGGGGGTTACTTTATACTTGGTGGCTCTTCATGACTTCTTTTTTAAAAATTGAACCTTTCGAAAAAAATCATGAACTTTTCCAAAAATCAATGGTTCGCTGACTATGGTCATAGGACAATTGCGGGCACAAAGTATCATTGGTTAAATAGTCTCGTGATTCATGGCCCATCTATCGCATGGTAAGTACCAGCAGTACGAACAGACGCTGTAAACATGGTGTAGGAGGTCTCGCAAACGAATCGGATTCCTACGAGTTGTTGAGGAAATTTATACAAAATTTCTATGAGCACGAATCAAGCGAAGTTCAAGTTTGAGCTATAAAAAGTGGCTCAGGCTCAACTTGTAATGATCTTGAGCCGATCTTGAGCTAGTTTCAAGCTAAATAACATGATATTTCAAATAATATTACATAATTTTCTAGCAAGATAGGCCACACCACAATATAAGAAACCATTATAAAATAATATGTCAATCATAAAATGACGATATAAAAATCAAGGTCACTTAACTTATGCTCTCTCAATTGAAGACTAATACTTAATGGCAAATATCATGCATGAACTTAAAAGAGAAGAAAATGAAGGTGTCTTTGCTCTCAAGCTTTGGCAAAAAAATTAACACACGGTTGACCACACAACATATTGAGGCCTAAACATTATTTGCCTTAATCATGTTGGAAATAGCCCAAGAGGCAAATAAATGGTTATTATTATATTTCCTTGTTCATGATGAGTGTTTATTATTCATGCTAGAATTGTATTGACCGGAAACATAAACACATGCGTGGATACATGAACAACACCGTGTCCCTAGTGAGCCTCTACTAAACTAGCTCGTTGATCAAAGATGGTTAAGGTTTTCTAGCCATAGACATGAGTTGTCATTTGATAACGGGATCACATCATTAGAATAATGTGATGGACTATACCCAACCGTAAACTTAGCAGCAGATCGTATCACTTAGTTATTTGATACATCTTTCTTCATGTCAAGTATTTGTTCCTTAGACCATGAGATCATGTCACTCCCGGATAACGAAGGAATACCTTGTGTGCTATCAAACGTCACTTTGTATCTGGATGATCATAAAGGTGCTCCACAGGTATGTGTCTGTTGAGTTGCATGGACCTAGACTGGGATTTGTCACTCCGTGTGATGGAGAGATATCTCAGGGCCCTCCGGTAATACAACATCACAAGAAGCTTCATGTGACTAATGAGATTAGCCACGGGATCTTGTATTACAGAATGAGAAAAGAGACTCGTCGGTAACAAGATTGAACTAGGTATGGTACCGACGATCGAATCTCGGGCAAGTAACATATCGCCGGACAAAAGGAATTGCATACGAGATTAACTGAATTCTTGACATCGTGGTTCAACCGATAAAGATCTTTGTGGAATATGTAGGAACCAATATGGGCATCCAGGTCCCGCTATTGGTTATTGACCGGAGAGGTGTCTCGATCATGTCTACATGATTCTCGAACACGTAGGGTCGCACGCTTAACATTTGATGACGCTAGAATAGTATTGGGATATTTGCATTGATGACTGAAGGTTGTTCGGAGTCCCGGATGAGATCCCGGACGTCACGAGGAGTTCCGGATTGGTCCGGATGTAAAGATTTATATATGAGAAAGTTTCGTTCGGGTTCCGAAAAAGTTCGTGGGACCACCTGGAGCGTACCGGGGGGCACCGAAGGGTTCCGGAGGGACCAATCAGCCCCAGAGGGCCACATGGACCTTTAGTGGGTGCCCTAGTCTACATGGGCCAGGATGGCCGCACCCCAACCGACCCCTATATAAAGAGGGGAGGGGCACACGGGGCAGCCACGCAAAAACCCTAGCCGCCTCTCCCTCCCGTTACTCCACCTTCTCGTCCGCTTTGGATTGGCAAAGCCCTGCAAGTACTCCACCACCACCACCACCACCACCATCATCACCACCACGTCGTCGTGTTGGTTGTGTTCACGTCTACTTCTCCCCCCTTCGCTTGCTGGATCAAGGAGGAGGAGATGTCATCGAGCCGCACGTGTGCTAAACTCGGAGGTGTCGTCCGTTCGGCACTAGATCGTGATTGGATCGCGAAGAGTACTACTACATCAACCGCGTTTATATGCTTCCGCTTTCGGTCTACAAGGTTATGTCGGCACACTCTCCTTTTGTTGATATGCATCTCCTAGATTAGATCTTGGGTGTTCATAGTTTTTTTTTCATGCTTCGTTCCCCAACAGTGGCATCATGACCTAGGTCTATGCGTAGATGATATGCACGAGTAGAACACAAAGAAGTCATGGGCATTGATGTCCAGATTGCTTATCTCTATTTGTCTTATTTGGATTCGGCGGTATTGTGGGATTAAGCAGCCCAAACCAACCTTACTTGTCCTCGCACATGAGACCGGTTCCACCGACAGACATGCAACTTTTATTGCATAAGGTGGCCGGCGGATGTCTGCATCTCCCACTTTAGTTGGATTCAATTTAACACTAGCGGTCCTTGTAGAAGGTTAAAAGGCAACTTCAATATCATTGTTGTGGCCATGTGTAGGTAAGAACGGTTCTTTCTAGTTGCCCAACAAGCCACGTAAAATTTGCAACAACAAAGTAGTGGACGTCTAACTTGTTTTTGCAGGGCATGTTGTGATGTGATATGGCCAAGACATGATTTTATATGTAATTGATGTATGAGATGATCATGTTTTGTAGTAGTTTTCAAGACTTGCATGTCGATGAGTACGACAACCGGTAGGGGACATACGTTTGTCTTTAATTTATTGTATGACCTGAGTGTCAATCATTAAATGCCATGTAATTGCTTTACTTTATCGCTATGTGTTAGCAATAGTTGTAGAAGTAATAGTTAGCAGGGACAACTACATGACGACACAATGATGTAGATCATGATGATGGAGATCATGGTGTCATGTCGGTGACGATGGAGATCATGCCGGTGTTTTGGAGATGGATATCAAAAGCATAAGATTATGATGGCCATATCATGTCACATATATTGATTGCATGTGATGTTTATCTTTTATGCATCTTATTTTCCTTAGGACGACGTTAGCATTATAAGAAGACCCCTTCACTTAATTTCAAGAAAAATGTGTTCTCCCTATGTATGCACCATTGTGAAAGTTCATTGTTTTTGAAGCACCTCGTGATGATCGGGTGTGATAGACTCTTCGTCCACATACAACGGGTGTAAGCCAGTTTTGCACATGCAGAATATCTGGGTTAAACTTGACGAGCCTAGCATGTACAGACATGGCCTCGGAAACGGAGGACCGAAAGGTCAAACATGAGTCATATAGTAGATATGATCAACATGGAGATGTTCACCATTGAAACCACCCCATCTCACGTGATGATCGGACGTGGATTGGTGAATTTGGATCATGTATCACTTAGACTACTTGAGAGATGTTGATTTAAATGGGAATTCGCTAGTAATCTAATTAAACGAACTAAATTACCATGAACATAGTCTAAATTGTGTGTTTGCAAAATTGTGTTATAGATCATTGGCTCGCGTTGTAGTTCCCTTGAATTTTAATGTGTTCCTAGAGAAAGCTAAGCTGAAAGATGATGGAAGAAATTATGCGTACTGGGTCTGTAATCTGAGGATTATCGTCACGGCTCAACAGAAGGCTTATGTCCTTGACGCATCGCTCGGTGCACCACCCCCTCCAGCGTCGTCTGTGGATGTTGTGCACGTTGATACGTCTCCAACGTATCTATAATTTATGAAGTATTCATGCCATGTTTAGAATAATTTTATATGATTTTGGTATGATTTGATTAGAACTAACTCGAACTGACGTTGTTTTCAGCAGAGCTACCGTGGTGTTGTTTTTGTGCAGAAATAAAAGTTCTCGGAATGGGCTGAAAATTTACGGAGAATATTTTTGGAAAATATAAAAAATACTGGCGCAAAAAGATACCGGAGAGGAGTCCCGAGGAGGCCACAAGCCTAGGGGCGCGCCCCCCTGGCTTGTGGTCCCTCGAGCACCCCCCCTGACGTGATTCCAACGCCAAGTACTCCTATAAATCGAGAAAACTCCAGAAAGAAACCTAGATCGGGAGTTCCGCCGTCGCAAGCCTCTGTAGCCACGAAAAACCAATCGGGAGCCCGTTCCGGCACCCTGCCGGAGGGGGAAACCATCACCGGAGGCCATCTTCATCATCCCGGCGGTCTCCATGACGAGGAGGGAGTAGTTCACCCTCGGGGCTGAGGGTATGTACCAGTAGCTATGTGTTTGATCTCTCTCTCGTGTTCTTGAGATGACACGATCTTGATGTACCGCGAGCTTTATTAATATAGATGAATCATATGGAGTTTTCCCCTCTCTATCTTCTTGTGATGAGTTGAGTTTTCCCTTTGAAGTTTTCTTATCGGATTGAGTCTTTAAGGATTTGAGAACACTTGATGTATGTCTTGCGATGGGATATCCGTGGTGACAATGGGATGTTCTATTGATCCACTTGATGTATGTTTTGGTGATCAACTTGCGGGTTCCGTGACCTTGGGAATCTATGCATAGGGGTTGGCACACGTTTTCGTCTTGACTCTCCGGTAGAAACTTTGGGGCACTCTTTGAAGTTCTTTGTGTTGGATTGAACATGATGAATCTGAAATTGTGTGATGCATATCGTATAATCAAGCCCATGGGTACTCGTGGTGACATTGGAGTATCTAGGTGACATTAGGGTTTTGGTTGATGTGTATCTTAAGGTGTTATTTTAGTACGAACTCTAGGGCTGTTCGTGACACTAATAGGGATAGCTCATAAGATTGATCGGAAAAGATAACTTTGAGGTGGTTTCGTACCCTAAAATAATTTCTTCGTTTGTTCTCCGCTATTTGTGACTTTGGAGTGAACTCTTTGTCGCACGTGAGGGATTTACATATGATTCAACTTTGTCAGTATTGTTGAGAGAACTTGCACTAGTGAAAGTATGAACCCTAGGCCTTGTTTTCAAGCATTGCAATACCGTTTGTGCTCACTTTTGTTACTTGCTACCTTGCTGTTTTTACATTTTCAGATTACAAAAACCTATATCTATCATCCATATTGCACTTGTATCACCATCTCTTCACCAAACTAGTGCACCTATACAATTTACCATTGCATTGGGTGTGTTGGGGACACAAGAGACTCTTTGTTATTTGGTTGCAGGGTTGTTTGAGAGAGACCATCTTCATCCTACGCCTCCCACGGATTGATAAACCTTAGGTCATCCACTTGAGGGAAATTTGCTACTGTCCTACAAAACTCTGCGCTTGGAGGCCCAACACGAGTCTACAAGAAGAAGGTTGCGTAGTAGACATCACACGTCTGGTAGGCACGTTCTGATGACTACTCAATAGCTCAGTGCGCCATGCTTTACGGCTTAGAATCGGGGCTCCAAAGACGTTTTGAACGCCACGGAGCATATGCGATATTCGAAGAGTTGAAATTGGTATTTCAGGCTCATGCCCATGTTAAGAGGTATGAGACCTCTGACAAGTTCTTTGCCTGCAAGATGGAGGAGAATAGCTCAGTCAGTGAGCATGTACTCAAAATGTCTGACTACTACAATTGCTTGAATCAGGTTGGAGTTAATCTTCCAAATGAGATCGTGATTGACAGAATTCTCCAATCACTACCACCTAGCTACAAGAGTTTTGTGATGAACTATAACATGCAAGGTATGGAGAATATGATCCCTGAGCTATTCGCGATGCTTAAGGCCATGGAGGTAGAAATCAAGAAGGAGCATCAAGTGTTGATGGTTAAAAATACCACTAGTTTCAAGAAGGGCAAGGGAAAGAAGGGGAACTTCAAGAAGAATGGCAAGCCAGTTGCCGCTCCCGTGAAGAAACCCAAGGTTGAACCCAAACCCGAGACTGAGTGCTTCTATTGCAAAGGAAATGACCACTGGAAGCGGAACTGCCCAAGTACTTGGCAGATAAGAAGGCTGACAACGTCGACAAAGGTATATTTGTTATACATGTTATTGATGTGTGCCTTACCAGTGCTCGTAGTTGCGCCTGGGTATTTCATACCGGTTTAGTTGCTAATATTTGAAACTCGAAGTAGGAGTTGCGGAATAAATGGAAACTGGCTAAGGACGAGGTGACGATGCGCGTTGGAAATGGCTCCAAGGATGATGTGATTGTCGTCGGCACGCTCCCTCTACGTCTAACTTCGGGATTAGTTTTAAACCTAAATAATTGTTATTTGGTGCCTGCGTTAAGCATGAACATTGTATCTGGATCTTGTTTATTGTGAGATGGATATTCATTTAAGTCAGAGAATAATGGTTGTTCTATTTATATGAATAATATCTTTTATGGTCGCGCACCCAATGTGAATGGTTTATTATTATTCAATCTCAATCATAGTGATACACATGTTCGTAATATTGATGCCAAAAGATGTAAAGTTAATGATGACAGCACCACATACCTGTGGCAATGCCGCCTAGGTCATATTGGTGTAAAGCGCATGAAGAAACTCCATGTTGATGGACTTTTGGAATCACTTGATTATGAATCATTTGAAACATGTGAACCATGGCAAGATGACAAAAACTCTATTTTCTGGAACAATGAAGCGGGCAAGTGGTTGGAAATAATACATAGTGATGTATGTGGTCCAATGAGTGTTGAAGCGCGCGGTGGATATCGTTATTTTCTTACCATCATGGATGATTTGAGTAGATATGAGTATACTTACTTAATGAAACACAAGTCTGGAATGTTTGAAAAGTTCAAGCAATTTCAGAGTGAAGTTGAAAATCATCGTAACAAGAAGATAATTTTTTTACAATCTGATCGTGGTGGTGAATATCGGAGTTACGAGTTTGGTACACATTTAAGACAATGTGGAATTGTTTCACAACTCATGCAACCTGGAGCACCACAACGTAATGGTGTGTCCGAACGTCATAATCATAATATATTGGATATGGTGCATTCTATGATGTCTCTTACCGACTTGCTACTATCGTTTTGGGGTTACGCATTAGAGACGGCTGCATTCATTTTAAATAGGTCACCATCTAAATCCGTTGAGACGACACCGTATGAATTTTTGTTTGGCAAGAAACCTAAGTTGTCATTTCTTAAAGTTTGGCGATGCGACGCTTATGTCAAGAGGCTTCAGCCTGATAAGCTCGAATCCAAAATGGAGAAGCGTGTCTTCATAGGATACCCTAAAGAAACAATTAGGTATACCTTCTATCTCAGATCCGAAGGCAAGATCTTTGTTGCCAAGAATGGATCCTTTCTAGAGAAGGAGTTTCTCTAAAAACAAGTGAGTGGGGGGAAGGTAGAACTTTATGAGATTAGCGAACCTTCACTTCAATTGGAGAGTAACGCAACACAGAAATATGCTCCGGTGATGCCTACACTAGTTGAAGAGGAAGCTAATGATGATGATCATGAAACTTTGGATCAATTTACTACCGAGCTTCATAGGTCGACAAGGACACATACTGCCCCTGAGTGGTATGGTAATCATGTCTTGGAAGTCATGTTGTTAGACAACGGTGAGCCTGCGAACTATGAGGAAGCGATGATGGGCCCGGATTCCGACAAATGGCTAGAGGCCATGAAATCTGAGATAGGATCCATGTATGAAACCCAAGTATGGACTTTGGAAGACTTACCCGATAACCGTCGGGCCATTGAGAACAAATAGATCTTTAAGAAGAAGACAAACATTGATGGTAATGTCACCGTCTTTAAAGCTCGACTTGTCGCAAATGGTTTCCAACAAGTTCAAGGAGTTGACAACGATGAGACTTTCTTACCTATAGCGATGCTAAAGTCTGTTGGGATTATGTTAGCAATTGTTGCATTTTTTTTATTATGAAATTTGACAGATGTACATCAAAATTGTGTTCCTTAACAGTTTTCTTAAGGAAGAGTTGTATACGATGCAACCAGAGGGTTTTGTCGATCCTAAGGATGCTAATAAGGTATGCAAGCTCCAGCGATCCATCTATGGACTGGTGCAAGCATCTCGGAGTTGGAATCTTCGCTTTAATGAGGTGATCAAAGCTTTTGGGTTTATACAAGTTTATGGAGAAGCTTGTATTTACAAGAAAGTGAGTGGGAGCTGTATAGCATTTCTAATATCATATGTGGATGAAAATATTGTTGATTGGAAATAGTATAGAACTTCTGGAAAGCGTGAAGGGATACTTGAACATGAGTTTTTTAATGAAAGACCTTGGGGAAGCTGCTTACATATTGGGCATCAAGATCTATAGAGATAGATCAAGATGTCTGATAGGACTTTCACAGAGCACATGTCTTGACAAGATTTGGAAGAAGTTCAAAATGGACCAGTCCAAGAAGGGGTTCTTGCCTATGTTGCAAGGTGTGAAGTTGAGTAAGACTCAAAGCCCGACCACGACAGAAGAAAGATAAAGGATGAAGATTGTCCCCTGTGCCTTAGCCATAGGCTCTATATTGTATGCCATGCTGTGTACCAGACCTCATGTGTGCCTTGCCATAAGTCTGGCGGGGAGGTACCAGAGTGATCTAGGAGTAGATCACTGGACAACGGTCAAAATATATTTAAGTACCTAAAGAGGACTAAGGAAACATTTCTCGTTTATGGAGGTGATAAAGAGCTCGTCGTAAAGGGTTATGTCGATGCTAGATTGGACACTGATCTAGATGACTCCAAGTCTCAAACCGGATACATATTTATTCTGAATGGTGGAGCTGTCAGTTGGTGTAGTTCCAAACAGAGCTTTGTGGTGGGATCTACATCTGAACGGAATATATAGCTGCTTCGGAAGCAGCGCATGAAGGCATCTGGATGAAGGAGTTCATGACCGATCTAGGAGTTGTGCCTAGTGCACCGGATCCGATTACTATCCTTTGTGACAACACTGGAGCCATTGCCATTGCCAAAGAGCCCAGGTTTCACAAGAAGACCAAGCATATAAAGTGTCGCTTCAACTCCATCCGTGATTATATCAAGGAGGGAGATATAGAGATTTGCAAAGCACATACGGATCTAAATGTTGCAGACTCGTTGACTAAACCTCTCCCACGAGCAAAACATATCAACACCAGAACTCTATGGGTGTTAGATTCATTACAATGTAAGCTAGATTATTGACTAGTGCAAGTGGGAGACTATTGGAAATATGCCCTAGAGGGAATAATAAATGGTTATTTTTATATTTCCTTGTTTTTGATAAGTTTTTATTATTGATGCTAGAATTGTATTGACCGGAAACTTAAATACATGTGTGGACACATAAGCAACACCGTGTCCCTGGTGAGCCTCTACTAGACTAGCTCGTTGATCAAAGATGGTTAAGATTTCCTAGCCATACACATGGGTTTTCATTTGATAACCGGATCACATCATTAGGAGAATTATGTGATGGACTAGACCCAACCGTAAGCCTGGCATCAGATTGTATCACTTAGTTATTTCCTACAGCTTTCTTCATGTCAAGTATCTGTTCCTTAGACCAAAAGATCATATCACTCCCGGATACCAGAGGAATACCTTGTGTGCTATCAAACGTCACTTCATAACTGGGTGGTCATAAAGGTGCTCTACAGGTATCTCCAAAGGTGTCTATTGAGTTGCATGGATCAAGACTGGGATTTGTCACTCTGTGTGATAGAGAGATATCTCTGGGACCTCTCGATAATATAACATCACAAGAAGCTTCATGTGACTAATGAGTTTAGTCACGGGATCTTGTATTACAGAACGAGAAAATAGACTCGCCGGTAACGAGATTGAACTAGGTATGGAGATACCGACGATCGAATCTTGCGCAAGTAACATATCGCCAGACAAAGGGAATTGCATACGAGAATAACTGAATCCTTGACATCGTGGTTAAAACGATAAAGATCTTTGTGGAATATGTAGGAATCAATATGGGCATCCAGGTCCCGCTATTGGTTATTGACCGGAGAGGTGTCTCGGCCATGTATACATGATTCTCGAACCCGTAATGTCGCATGCTTAATGTTCGATGACGCTAGAATAATATTAGGATATTTGCATTGGTGACCGAAGATTGTTTGGAGTCCCGGATGAGATCCCAGACGTCACAAGGAGTTCCGGGATGGTCCGAAGGTAAAGATTTATATATGAGAAAGTTTCGTTCGGGTTCCGGAAAAGTTCGAGGGACCACTGGGAGCATATCGGGGGCACCGAAGGCATCAACCAGCCCTGGAGGGCCACATGGATCCTTAGTGGGCGCCCTAGGCCTACATGTGCCAGGATGGCCTCACCCACCAGACCCCCATATAAATAGGGGAGGGGCACATGGTACAACCATGCAAAAACCTGGCCGCCTCTCCCTCCCGTTGCTCCACCTCCTCGGCCGGTTTGGCTTGGCGAGGCCCTGCCGGTACTCCATCACCACCACGCCATCGTGTTGGTTGTGATCCCATCTACTTTTCCTCCTTCGCTTGTTGGATTAAGGAGGAGTAGGAGACGTCATCGAGCCGCACGTGTGTTAAACTCGAAGGTGTCGTCCGCTCGGCACTAGATTGGTTGGATCGTGATTGGATCACGAAGAGTATGACTACATCAACCGCGTTTTATACGCTTCCGCTTTCGGTTTACAAGGGTACGTAGACACACTCCCTATCGTTGCTATGCATCTCCTAGATTCGATCTTGGGTGCGTAGGAATTGTTTTGATTTGCTTCGTTCCCCAACAAATTAAGCTTCCATGTTTTTCTAGTAGACAAAATAGAGATAATCATACACAACATATATGATAATAAATTCTTCCATTTCCATATTATATATATGTGGAAATATAATTATATTATATTATATTTATATCGAGCTAAATTTGAGCGAGCTAGTGTTTGCCCAAGATCAACTCGTTTCTCGATCGAGTTAAAGTGCTAGTACTCTAATCATTTTTTGGAGTCGGTCTCGAATTGAGCCAAAAGACGAGTCCATCTTGAGAAATCACCAATCACGAGTTTCCGGTGCCTTGGCTTAAGGATACTACCCTTAACTAGGAATTCATTGTCCTTTGCAACTGTGACAAAATGTTCTAGTAATTTATCCAAAAACTGTGTATATTGGCGGCGTTAGAACTTTAGTTATTCTTTATGCGACCACCATGATATACCTATCGGTTGCATTGTTAACTAGTAGAACACTCATGTGTTGCCACGGGCTTTAGAAATAATTTGCTAGAGTTGTATATAAACATGTGAGGGGTTGGGCCCTCTGTTAACTTGCTTGTCTTCTGTATGAATGTGTAGTTCACTTCTTCATCATGTTTTCAAATCGCACTTTTAATGACGGGTATGTTGCCCAATTTTTTTTATCTTCTCAGCCCGAAGATGGCGAAATGCCCGTGTGTTGCCACACACCGATAAATTAATCTATAACGAGCCTCACGGCTTCAGCTCTTTAGTCAATGTATCATCGTTTTTCTATGTTGTCACACCACTATATATCCTCCACAGTTTTCAAGCTCGCCAAGTTCGGATGGCTTGCAACATTCGTCATCCACCCCCTCCTCAAAGATCCAAAAAATTCAGTAGTTTACCAACACAAATTTGCAATGTTACACATCAAAAATACCAAAGTCATCTCATTTTCTTAGCATTGCATGAGAGCTGATAGTTGTAGCCAATGACTAAAATCACACATACAGAAGAATAGGCTAAGGCCCCATTTGGATGTATGTTTTGAAGCGAACCTTGCACACCTTGTATTCGTTGGAAACAACCTTCACCCTTCGGTTTCCCCTTCGTATCGACACAAGCTATGAAAGCCGACCACCATCGTAGAAGGAGATTCCCACCCGCTGCCAGCCTTTGCCACAACCGAAGATTCTCATCCGCCGCCAGCCTTTGCTGCAGCTGGAGATTCCCGTCATCCCCGTGGACCGCATGGCTCTGTCCCCGCTCGCATCCATCAATGAAAATGTTGATCCAAAGCACGACAAACATCATTGTTTCTCTTCTCTCCCTTAACCTCTTTTCATGCACATGTCTGGTTCGTGGTTGTCTTGTTTATTCAACATAGCTCTGATGTGCTACTTTTTCTTCTCCAACTCTAACGAATATCTCCATTGTGTTTTTTCCTTCTACTACTCTAACAAATATATTTATTGTGTTCCTTTCTTCTAATAAGACAATGGTACACATTAGGCATTTTACCTTGATATTTATGATAAATTAGGACATATACCACCGTCATTTGTGGACCAATTCGCCCATATAAATATAGTTAGTAGTGGGGGCTACCCCATCATCCCGCCTCTATTCTCTATGCTTTAGAGAATATGTTGTCATGCTCCACATCAACACTATTTTAAGTAACAAATTCTGATGGAAGGAGTACTCAACAAGTATCATGCACCACATCGCCATGTACATATTTCAGCTACAAAGAAGTTTGAAACAATGGCATGTTGACATGTCCCAAGTGTTAATCCCAGAAAATAGAGGAAATAAGCGAGGATATGTGCCTCGCTTCTTAGCTCTTCTACCATGGTGCACTACCTTGATACTCTTTCTTTCAGCCACAGGCTTATTCTTGACGCTTTATTTGGACGAATTCTCCATCTGAATCTCCTTTCTTTTTGTTGTTTTCACTCGAGCTCCTCCTTCCTAAGAAATTTCAGTAGAGGGGAAAATTTCCATAGCTTGTAGCTTCAAAAATATTTTAGTAGAAGGATAATTTGAATAGCTTTAGAGGAATTTCCGTATGAGTATGATTTAGAAGTCCATATGAATATGATTTAAAAGTTGTCCCTAATATAAGAAAAATAATAACAAGGTGTACATCATATAATTTAGAATCAATTGTGATGGTAAAAACACAAACAATGCTAAGAAAGGGAATACATCACCCAAGCTTTGTCACCGATCCTAAAAAACCTAGAGAAATGTTAGGACACTGAGAGGTCTGTAACCTACCCGTAATCACTTGTTCTTCTACAAGTGGTCGTCGTTGCACACAATTTCAGACATCCTTTGTAAGTTGTTAAAGAATATACTTTTATGTTCCGGTAATTTTCCTTACGAATCAAAATTCCCATCTTTTATTTAGACAAAACATCTAAGATGCCCCAGAACCTGAAAAGCCCTTCGACACAAACAGGAAAGCAATCTGTAAAATGGTATAACTATGAAGATTTGAGGACAAACTATTGGACCACCATTATTGGATAGGCATGAACTGAAAGGAGCATAAAGGAGATATCATATATAAAAATGTACACATGTGTCTAAAATATGGGTAGAAATTAGCTGAAGATGGTGAATCCATACGCAAATTTAGAATCAGGTTATGATTGACATCCTCCTCATCTAGTCTCTGGGTAAGTTTGGTCATTAGAGACCGACTTCTTGCACATCTCCATAACTGGATGCAACAAAAGCAGAACTAAGTGAACACGACTCATAAAATATGATTTATGGCAAGATCATGCTTCTTCCTAGATAAAAAAAAACTAAAAATGTAACTACATCTGGGTACCAATAATGGAGTAATGTTACGATATCAAAACAATTTAGCTATCAGTTATGAAATGCACACGTTAAGTAAGATAAATATAATATATGTTGCGCAAAGGTGAAAGATACATCCTGTTGGGAACCATCGTATTAGAAACCAATTACAAAAGGTGGAGACATCAAAATATTCTCCTGAGTGCTCACCTAAGCTTTTATTGGCACTTGGTTTAAACTAATAGGTTTTAGATCCTGCAAGTACACTCTTCTCCTTTGAAAATAGAGCATGTATGTCTGTCAGAAATAAGTACATAAGGAAGAGAAATATACCTGAGAGAGGATTCTTACTTGGTACATGCCATTATATATGAATGCTTCATATGAAGGGTACGCCAAAAAAATAGTAGTTTTATCTTCAAGGGCCAACTCCTAGTTAATTAATTTATAACCCATTTGGCACATGTCAAAATGATTTTCTATCGATAATATTTCTAGCCAATAACAAGGCAATCTGACTCATATCAGTTCACAATATTGATTAATGCCTACACCCATTTGGTGTTGCCCTGTAGCAAAAGAATAAGGAACTTTTAACATGGGAACCCTCTATCTAAAACTCTTCATGTACATCAAAGAAGTCTGCATAGGAACAAGCGGTTGCTTTCCTTTTATCCCATAGAGCACAAGAAAAAGATTATGGAGCTAGTAAGGCTAGCTTTTTGCAGGAAGCTCGTGAAGACATCCGGCCAAGTACACAAATTCCTTTATAGATCGAAGAACTAACATGCACCACATACTTCATATCTAAATTGTACTGCTCATCAACTATATTCTATTGAAAAATATTCGAGTAATCTAACATTTAATGCATGTCATTCGGTGGAATTTTCTCCTGACGTCTACCACGATACATACCACTTATAGTAAAAAATTACATAAAGACCAATTTCAGGAAAAAGAAGAAGAGAAAGGTGTGATAGCTCCCGTGTGCCCCTACACCCTCTATGAACAGTAAATTCAAATAAATAGACAAAAAATGAAACTTTGCGACATCAAATATGGTCAAACTTTGTATGTTCTTGCAAATTTTCATAGCAAAATATCATGTAGAGCTCCTCGAATATCACGAGTTTCAGATTTAAGTGCTAAAAGTGCTCAAAACTTCAAGTATTGAAATCCTTTTCTTGTGTAGAGCTCCACGAATGTTTATTTGGCATGAAAACTTGAAGCACATACAAAGATTGATCATATTTGACGTTGCAAAGTTTCAGATTTTTTTGAATTTGTTTTCTATTTTTCTTTGATTTACTGTTCATAGAAGGTGTAGGGGCACTCGGGAGCTGAAAAACCACTCCCAAGAAAGAACATTACTTATGGTAGTACATGAATAAGTATAACACATAGTGTCCTCTTCAAAAACATGTATTCCATGAGTTGGAACTTGGAACAGGGAAACCAAGACAATTATAAAACATAAACGACCATTGTAAAGTATCTAGAGTTAATAGACGTGAAATATATCAGGTTACTCTAACCTAGGTGTTGGAGTAGTATAACTGCAGGGCGGCTGACGACCATCACCTAGGGACACACGAGGGGTGATGTCTACTACACAACTTGTTCTTGTAGACTCGTGTTGGGCCTCCAAGCTAAGAGTTTTGTAGGACAGTAGCAAATTTCCCTCAAGTGGATGACCTAAGGTTTATCAATTCGTGGGAGGCGTAGGATGAAGATGGTCTCTCTCAAACAACCCTGCAACCAAATAATAAAAAGTCTCTTTCGTCCCCAACACACCAAATACAATGGTAAATTGTATAGGTGCACTAGTTCGGCGAAGAGATGGTGATACAAGTGTAGTAATGATAGTAGGTATTGATTTTTGTAATAGTAACAATCAAAAACAGCAAGGTAGAAAGTAACAAAAGTGAGCACAAACGGTATTGCAATGCTTGAAAACAGGCCTAGGGCCCGTACTTTCGCTAGTGCAATCTCTCAACAATGCTAATATAATTGGATCACATAACCATCCATCAACGTGCAACGAAGAATCACTCCAAAGTTCTTATCTATCGGAGAACATAAGAAGAAATTGTTTGTAGGGTACGAAACCACCTTAAAGTTATCCTTTCCGATCGATCTATCCAAGAGTTCATACTAAAATAACACCAAGTTATCCTTTCCGATCGATCTATCTAAGAGTTCGTACTAAAATAACACCATATGATACGCATCAACCAACTCTAATGTCACCTAGATAATCCAATGTCACCACAAGTAACCATGAGTTAATTATACGATACGCGTCAAACAATTTCAGATTCATAATACTCAATCCAACGCAAAGAACATCAAAGAGTGCCCCAAGATTTCTACCGGAGAAAGTAGGACGAAAACGTGCATCAACCCCTATGCATAGATTACCCCAATGTCACCTCGGGAATCCGCGAGTTGAGTGCCAATACATAGAACAAGTGCTCTCAAATCCATAAAAGTATTCAATCCGGTAATAACGAAATCTCAAAAGGAAAACTCAATTTATCATAACAAGATAGAGAGGGGAAAACACCATATGATCCAACTATATTAACAAAGCCCACGATACATCAAGATCGTGCCAAATCAAGAACATGAGAGAGAGAGAGAGATTAAACACATAGCTACTGGTACAAACCCTCATCCCCGAGGGTGAACTACTCCCTCCTCATCATGGAGTCCATAGGGATGATGAAGATGGCCTCCGGTGATGATTCCCCCCTCCGGTAGGGTGCCGGAACGGGGTTTAGATTGTTTTTTCGTGGCTACAGAGGCTTGCGGCGGCGAAACTTCTAATCTAGGATTATTTCTGGGGGTTTCTGAATATATAGGATTTTTGGGCGTCGGTTTCACGCGAAGATGGGCCACGAGGGGCCCACAAGACACCAGGGTGCGCCAGAGGGGGCTGGCGCGCCCTGGTGGGTTGTGGCCACCTCGTGGCTCTTCTGGCCCTCCCAAGAAGCTTCTAGTGCCTCTTTTGTTCCAAAAAAATCATCAAAAAGTTTCGTTGCATTTGGAGAACTTTTATTTCTGCACAAAAAACAACAACACGGTAGTTGTGCTGAAAACAGCGTCAGTCCGGATTAGTTCCATGCAAATCATACCAAAACCATATAAAATTGTTGTAAATATGGCATGAATACTTCATAAATTATAGATACATTGGAGACGTATCAGCATCCCCAAGCTTAATTCCTACTCGTCCTCGAGTAGGTAAGTGATAAAAGAAAATAATTTATGAAGTGTGAATGCTAGCATAGTGCATAAGTTTGATCAATGATAATTTCAACCACTTTTCCTAGCATCATAAAAACAACTCTTTCTCATAAAACTCATCATGATAAAGTAGCAACCAATTCACATGTTATGGTTCAAACAATGAATTCTCTTGAAACTTAACAACCTATGTTCTTAGTCACCAAACAATTGCAATTCAACTTATTCTCAACAAAGTCTAAGTAAGAGCTCCACATACTCAATCGTCATATAGTCTTCTATGATTGCTAGTACTCAAGGCATATTTTTAGAACAAATGGCATCCATCGAACACAGAGAAAGATAGGCGCTTAATGTTTCGCCTCCCAACTCATTTACCATAGAGATAATTGTCAACAATAATAAGTCATGATCAAATATATTTGACTGGCCATATGTGCCTAGATCTTTCCCCACCACATGATGCTTGCCAACTAGAGAATAATTGAGGTTGAAATGAGAATGCATACTATTAACTCTTGCATAAAAGTAAATACTGAAAGGTAAAAGATAGGCCCTTCGCAGAGGGAAGCAGAGGTTGTCATGCGCTTTTTGGTTTTGTATGCACAATCCCTTAATGCAAAAGAACGTCACATTATATTGCCCCTTATGATAGCAACCTTTATTATGCAGTCCGTCGCTTTTATTACTTTGCCATCACAAGTTCGTACAACGCTCAATTTTCTCTTACACTAAATGATCAAACACATTTAGAAGCAATTTTTATTGCCTTTTTGCACCGATGACAACTTACTTGAAGGATCGTATTCAATCCATAGGTAGGTATGGTGGACACTCATGGCAAGAAACTGGGTTTAAGGGTTTTTGGATGCACAAGTAGTATCTCTACTTAGTACGAATTTTTGGCTGGCAAAAGATCCTAAGCAAACACCACATGTTTGAGGATCCATAACAATATAACTTCTATGCAAATATACACAGCCATAACTCATTACGTTGTCTTCCTTGTACAACTTCAACTAATTTGCTCAAGTTTGAAAATAATTAATGGGTATTCACAATCATAGAAGATGTCCAAGATAATATATTTGTATGTGAAAGTTCTCTTCCTTATACTAATCATTCACGAATTGCTTGTATGACCAATATTGTGATTGCCAAGCTTCAAAAGATTTCACTTTCTAAACCCAATGTGAAGCTACTACTAGGCATGATATGAACATATAATTTCAACTTCATGGCATTCAATTCATTCAACAATTTACTCATAGGATATAAGTGAAGCACAAGAGTAAATGGCAAGCTACTCCAAAAAGATATAAGTGATGATCAAGCGAGTAGTTAAGTAAATGGGTAGCCGTTTGAGAACTCTCTCTCATAAAAAAACTTTCAGATCTAAGCATTTTACTAAAACAGCAAGCAATACAAAATAAAATGACATTCCAAGAATAGCACACATCATGTGAAGAAGCAAAAACTTAGGCTCAACCGCTACTAACCGATAATTGTTGATGAAGACAGGTGGGATGCCTACCGGGGCATCCCCGAGCTTAGATGCTTGAGACTTATTGAAATATTATCTTGGCATGCCTTGGGCATCCCCAAGCTTGAGCTTTTGTGTCTCCTTAATTCCTTTTATATCACGGTTTCCCTAAATCTTAAAAACTTCATCCACAAAAACTCGAAAAGAACTCGTGAGATAGGTTAGTACACATAAGAATAAGTCCACACTTATTGTACTGCCAAGACAAGTTGCACAATAATTTCCAAACATCATCTACTGTTTACTATCGTTTCCGCAATTTATATCTACCAATATAGGCTATGGAAACTATAGGATAAGTAGATAACAAAACTATGACAGCAATCTGTCCAAACAGAACAGTCGGTAGCAATTTATGAAAATAGTGTACTTCTGTAACTCAAAAAATTATAAAAATTTAGGAAGTGATAAAGAATTTATATGAAAACACTGTGTAAAAATTTCAGAAACTTTCCATGTTCCAGTAAAATATGAAAATTCAAACAATACATAGAAAGTTTCTGTTTTTACACAACACACATCAAACATGCAATGCAAGCATCCCAAGGCAGTTCTTGGAACTTTTTATTGAAAAACAAGATTATAAATAACACCTAACATAAAATAACAAAAATATAATGACGATCCAAGCAAAGCACATATTATGTGACGAATAAAAATATAGCTCTAAGTAAGATATACCGATAATGTTGAAGACGAAAGAGGGGATGCCTTCCGGGGCATCCCCAAGCCTAGGCGCTTGAGTCTTCCTTGGATATTAACTTGGGGGTTCCTTGGGCATCTCCAATCTTAGAGTCTTGCCACTCCTTATTCTTCTTATATCGGTGTCTCACCCAAAACTTGAAAACTTCAATCACACAAAACTTAACGGAACTTCATGAGATAGGTTAGTATGATAAAACAAATCATTCACTTTGGTACTGTCAAAGACAAGATTCATAATTGTTATCACACAATGCCTACTGTACCTTATCATTTCCACAATTTATATTGAGCAATATAAGACATAGAAACTAGGAAACAAGCAAACTATGCATTGAAAATAGAATCTGTCAAAAACAGAATAGTCTGTGAAGATCTGTAGTATAACCATATTTCCCTGTCTCTAAAAATTCTGACAAATTAGGAAAACTTAAATAATTTGCATATCAATATTGTGTAAAAATTTCAGAATTTTTTGATGCTCCAGTAAAATCAGAGAAATTCTTTACTGGAGGCAAAAGTTTCTGTTTTTGCACAAAATCAAATCAACAAGTATCCATACTATCCCAAATGCTTTACTTGGCACATTATTGAAATAAAAGGCACAAAACATGATTAATACAGTAGATTAATAATTTGAACACACAAAAACAGAAAGTAAAAGTGTTGGGTTGTCTCCCAACAAGCGCTTTTCTTTAATGCCTTTTAGCTAGGCATAATGATTTCAATGATGCTCACATAGGAATAGTAATTGAAACATGTAAGAGAGCATCATGAATCTCATGACAAGCACATTTAAGTCTAACCCACTTCCTATGCATAGGGATTTTGTGAGCAAACAATTTATGGGAACAAGAATCAACTAGCATAGGAAGGCAAAACAAGCATAACTTCAAAACTTTGAACACATAGAGAGGAAACTTGATATTATTGCAATTCCTACAAGCATATGTTCCTCCCTCATAATAAATTTCAGTAGCATCATTAAGGAATTCAACAATATAACATAAATAATTCTTTTCATGATGCACAAGCATAGAATTTTCATTACTCTCCACATAAGCAAATTCCTTTTCATCCATGGTAGTGGGAGCAAACTCAACAAAATAACTATCATGAGATACTTGATTGACATAACCACATTCAATATTAAAATCATGATGACAAGTTTCATGGTTACTATCACTCTTTATAGCATACATGTCATCATCATAATCATCATAGATAGGAGGCATGCAATCATCATAATAAATTTGCTCATCATGTGACGCCCCCATTCTTGTCCGTACGCTAATCATGCACACAATGCATACGACCAAGAATAGGGACTCACTGATTGATACCACAACACAACAAAAGACACAAATATAAAGGTCATACAGCTCCATATTACAAGCCAGGGGCCTCGAGGGCTCGAATACAAAGCTCGACATAAAACACGAGTCAGCGGAAGCAAATATATCTGAGTACAGACATAAGTTAGACAAGTTTTGCCTTAAGAAGGCTAGCACAAACATAAGCAGCGGGTCGAAAGAGGCGAGGCCTCCTGCCTGGGAACCTCCTAACTACTCCTGGACGTCGGAGAAGTCTACGTCGTAGTAAGCGCCATCCTGCTGGTAGGGGCCTCCGTCGGGGTAGTAGTAGTCAACATCTCCAGCGTACTCCAAATCCTGGGCTCCATCAACTGAACGCAGCAACGTATCGAAGGGGAAAAGAGAAAGGCATAGCAGCGTGAGTACTCATCCAAAGTACTCGCAAGACTTATATCAGCACTATGCTAGATATGCATCATTATCAAGGGGTGGGATTATATCTGGACTGACTGCAGAAAGCAAGAATAGGGAGAAGGCCTAGTCCTATCGAAGACTAGCATCTTCAGCATCTTGCAGCATTAGAAGAGTGCAGATTGGTATCTCATATATAGTCATATTATTGTAGCAATTTTATCAAGTAACCACGCCCAGAGATTCTTCCTCGACTCCCTGCGAGGAAGCAATCCCGGAGCCACAATTCATTTCAAATTTAAATTACAATTATAGTTGTATAAGGTCAAGGCACAACTCCAAGTCGTCCTGTTACCGTGGACACGGCTATTCAAATAGATTAATCATCCCTGCAGGGGTGCACCACATATCCCAACACGCCCGAGTCACCTCCGGCCGGACACACTTTCCTGGGTCATGCCCGGCCTTGGGATATCAGCACGTCGGCGCCCCACCTAGACTCATCGAAGAGGCCAGCCCGCCGGTCTAAATCCTATGCGCGCAGGGGTCATGGGCCCAATCACCCTTTGCACACCTGCACGATGCGTGGGCGGCCGGAAGCAGTCCTAGCACCCCTTAGTAACAAGCGCGATGCATTCCAGACCCATCCGTCGTGCGCCGCTCCATTGCTGACGTCCGATGAGCTTCGGCTGATACAACGACGCTGAGTGCCCATAACTTTCCCACGTGATGGTTAGTGCGTATTAAGGCCAACGACCTAACTCAGATCAAGTACCCAACCCATTAGCAATTTATTAGTGCGGGGCAAGCGCGAACCATGAAATGCAGTCCGTCGCCCCGCCAATAACAATTGGGTGCCTTACCGGCGCACCCCACCAATATCTCTCGGGTGCCTTAACGGCGCACCCCACCACATATCACTCTCGCGGGTACCCTTGGGGCCGACCCGTCTTCAACAAGTTTCAGTAACCCGGTCATAGTAACTGTGTGTATAAAACATCGAGACGGAACCTGAGGAATCACCCTCATGGGGGCCCACTCGATGAAACCGTCAAGGTGGACTTAGAGGAATCACCCTCGAGAGTCCCACACTTGAGGGGTTGCACGACAGAGTCATCGTCGGGAATGGTGAAGGAGGAATCACCCTCGAGAACCACGACCGACTAACTACACTACAGAACTAGCATCATGAGTACTTCACGAGGTGTCACCCTCGGTACCCGATAGTAGCGCTGCAGAGTCGTACACTTAAGGGGGTGTGCGGTGATGTGAGGGGCCTGGCTTGTCAGTCATGATGACTGAGTCTTCTGTCTTCAAGTCCTCGGTGTCGTCGATGATAGCAGGGGCAACTGGGACTAAGGGGGTCTCAGGGGTTCACTGATCAACCTATGCTATCCAGTTGGTAAGATTGCAGGTAAAGTAACAGTTCATCAAAAACAGGCTATGCATCAGAATAGGAGCTATCTAATACAGTAGCAAAATTCCAATGCAAGCATAAGAGGGAGAGAGATGGGTGATATCGGAATGCTCAAGGGGGTTTTGCTTGCCTTGCTGCTCTGTGGCAAAAGGATGATCGTCGACGGGGTAGTCATATCCGGCAGCACCGTCAGTCTCGGGGTCTACAGGAGAGAAGAGGGGGAAGAAACAATAAATATAAAGCACACAGATGCAATCCCGATGCATGACATGGCAATATGCAGTGCTAGGCATGCACTAACGCAGTACTACACGTTGCAGACGAAGCGGGAGAATATCTGACGATATTTCCCGGGTCTGTGGATTTATCGAACAGATGAATCGGAGGGGAAAGTTCCATGTTCATCATGCTAGGAGCATGTGACAGATGAACGGATGGCATAATTGGATTCGTGGGATTTTTCTGATCAACTTTCATGTATAAAGTTTTTCCATCTGAGCTACAGATTATTTTCTATGATTTTTCAAAGTTTTAAACAATTTCTGGAATTAATTCTATTTATTAAATCAACATTATCCAGAACAGTAAATGATGACGCCAGCATGAGGTCAGCATTGCGTCAGCAGTCAACAGGGGGCTGGCCAGGTCAAACCTGACCAGTGGGCCCCACCTGTCATAGACTCTCGTCTAATTCAGTTTATTAAATTAAACTAGACAGGTTTAATTAGGGGAGGGCCCCACATGTTAGTGAGACATTAGTCTAAATTAATCATTTTAATTAGATTAGTTGCTAATTAAGTATCTGACAGGGTGGGGCCCAAATGTCATAGACACTGGGGGTAGGGGCCCCACCAGTCAGTGGCACTGGCTGCCCAGTCAGCACGTTGACTGGGTCAACCCAGTCAACGGGGCCTGTGGGGCCCGCTGGCAGCGACCCTGGGGGTGGCCCCAGGTCAACTACGCCGGCGGCGGCCGCGTTGGTCGCCGGAGGAGCTCCGGCGAGCTCCCGAAATGCCGGCGAGGCTCGGGTTTTGCGCACAGGAGGCCATTTGCGGCGCGGTTGCATGCGTTAGAACGGGGAGACGATGCCGCGTCGATCCCAGGCGGTGGCGCGGCCGGAGGAGCACCGTAGGGACGCCCACGAGCACGGCGGCGGCGATGGCGTTCGGCCAGTTTGGGCGCGCGTGTTCTAGGGGTCAAAGAGAACGGGGCTAGCGCGGAATGGGATCCACGGGACGCGGCGAGTGCGATGGTGGTACGCCCGTGACCAAATGGTCACCGGAGGCTCATCGGCGACGAGCTCCGCGGCGGATGCGTTCAGGTGCTCGTCGGTGCCGACGTTGGGGGGCACCAATGAGTGCGTGCGTGGGTGGGTCGTGCTCCTGGAAGCACCAGGAGCTCGACGGTGGGCTCAGATGAGCAAGACGGCGATGTTAGCGATGGCCACGAGCTCAACGGCGGCGACCGGAGCTCGGGTGCGGGGAGAACTAGCTACGGCGGCCTACACGAGCGCTAAGAGGTAGGGGGGAGACGTGCGGGAGATCACAATGGGGCGTTGCCGTTCACAGTGGGCTCGGGGAGGGCTTGACGGAGCGAATCGACGACGACGAGCGGGCGGCGGCCGAAGGTGGAAGACGACGGCGCTCGGGCGATGCAGGGCTCCAGGGGCTCGCGCGCGTGGTCGGGGAGGACGGGCTTGTCGCGGCGGAGCTCGTGGACGCGACGGGGAGGCGAACGGGAGGCGGTGGCTGCGCCTAGCCGACGGCCATGGCGACGGCGGCGTGGGCGCGAGCGAGATCTGGAGGAGGAGGAGAGAGCGAGGGAGAGGGGGCGAATGGGGGAGGGCGTCCAGGGGAGGTGGACGAGCTCGCCCTTATCCCCTCGCCCACCTGCTCCCATCGGCGTGGCGAGCGGCGGCGGCGCGGCGCGGCGCTGTCCACGGCGGCGTCGACACGGGGGAGGGAGCAGGTAGGAGACACAAGAGTTGGGCCGGCCCAGTAGCAGGTAGGCCCAGGCAGGTGGCCTTTGGCCTTTTTCTGTTTTATTTCTTTTTCTTTTCTGTTTTCCTTTTCCAGCAACTATTCCATTTATTTTTAGCCACCATTTGCCTTAGCAAAAATGTGTGACATGGTCCACAAAATAACATGCATTATTTTGAATGGCCACACCAAGTTTGGGCATTTATAGAAACTGTTTGTATTTTCAATTTGAATTTAATAACACTTTTAAATGCATTTAGCTTCTGTTATTGATGGTGGGGTCCACACCATGAGCTAGGTGATGTTGTTTTCCTCAACAATATTTGTTTTGAATTTTTTCTCAATTATGCAACATTTTATTTATGCTGTTTGAGGATTTATTTTATCACCATAAAATCCTAGGGCATTTGAAATGAAATTTGAATTGGAATTTGAATCCAAACTTGATCAAGCTCCACTTAGCAAAATGATTAGGCACTGTTCATGATCATTACTGTAGCTTAATTACAATCATCACTGTAGCTTAAACTCAGGGTGTCACAATTCTCCCCTACTAACAAGAATTCTCGTCCCGAGAATTAAGAAGTAGAAGGGAAGAGCCCGGGGTATTCTGCACGAAGATGATCTTCGCGTTCCCAAGTGGCTTCTTCTTCAGAATGATTTGCCCACTGCACTTTGAAGAACTTGGTAACCTTCTGACGAGTCCGACGTTCGGTTTCATCGAGGATGCGGACTGGTTGCTCCTTGTAGGAAAGGTCTTGTTGCAGCTCAAGCATATCATGATCCACTGCTCGGATTGGGTCCTTGAAGCAGCGATGAAGTTGTGACACATGGAACACATCGTGAACCTGTGACAGGTTTGGCGGTAGTTCCAGTTGATATGCCACTTTACCACGCCTTTCGAGAACAGTGAGAGGACCAATATAACGAGGAGCCAGTTTGCCCTTGATTCCAAATCGGTGTGTACCTCTCATAGGCGTGACTCGAAGATAAGCCTTTTCGCCAGGTTGATAGACCATATCTTTGTGATGACGGTCGTACTGACTCTTCTGACGAGACTGAGCAGCCTTCAGATTTGCATGAATAATGCGGACTTGATCTTCGGCATGCTGGATTATATCCGGACCGATAAGTGTACGTTCCCCAGTTTCTGACCAATTCAGAGGGGTCCGACACTTACGTCCATACAACACTTCAAAAGGAGCCATCTTCAGACTGGCTTGATAGCTATTGTTGTAGGAGAACTCAGCATATGGGAGAGATTCCTCCCATTTCTTGCCGAAAGAAATGACACAAGCTCGAAGCATGTCTTCGAGAATCTGGTTGACTCGCTCGACTTGTCCCTGAGATTGAGGGTGAAAAGCGGTGCTGAAGGACAAACGAGTCCCCATAGCTTCTTGGAAACTTGTCCAGAATCTTGAAGTGAATAAGCTACCACGGTCTGAACTAATAGCCAGTGGAATACCGTGAAGCGAAACAATTCTGGACATGTAGAGATCTGCCAGCTGACTAGCAGTAATAGTTTCCTTGACGGCCAGGAAATGTGCAACTTTGGACAACCGGTCAATGACGACAAGAATAGCATCATTACCTTTCTGCGATCCGGGAAAACCAGTAATGAAGTCCATTTCAACATGATCCCATTTCCATTCAGGAATAGAAATAGGTTGTAGAGTTCCAGCAGGCTTTTGGTGTTCTGCCTTGATCCGACGGCAAATATCACATTCGGAAACATAGCGTGCAATGTCTTGCTTCATGTTAGACCACCAGAATCTTTGCCGAATGTCTTGGTACATCTTGGTGCTACCAGGATGAATAGACAGCGGAGTGTCATGTGCTTCCTTCATGACCTCTTGAGTCATATCCTGGTTTTTCTCCTTACTCGGTACCACTAGGCGGTCTTTGAAGTACAAAGCGCCATCCTCAGCAATAGTGAAGGGTGAGGGCTTTTCTTCTGCGAGATCGCGTTTAATCCTCTCGACTTCACTGTCACACTTCTGGATCCACTTGATGACGTCCACAAGATCTGGTTTAGCAACCAGGGTATTAAGAGAACCCTGGGAAACAACATGGAGGTTCATTTTGTAGGACCCTTTAGGAGGGGGGGGGGTGAGATAACCCTGAGGAACAATATGGAGGTTCAGCTTGCGAAATTCTTCTTGAAGACGGGGATGAACCTTATGAACCTGAAGGTGATTGCAGTAAGACTTGCGGCTCAAGGCATCAGCCATTACATTAGCCTTTCCTGGGGTATAAGAAATACCCACATTGTAATCTGCTATGCGTTCCATCCATCTCTGTTGACGGAGGTTCAGATCTGGCTGAGTAAACAGATACTTCAGACTTTGATGGTCGGTATAGATCTCGCAACGATTACCAACAAGGTATTGCCGCCACTCTTTTAATGCATGAATTACCGCAGCAAGTTCCAGGTCATGAACTGGGTAGTTCTCTTCATGAGGACGCAATTGACGAGATGCATAAGCAACCACCCTGCGTTCTTGCATTAGAACACATCCTAATCCTTGACGGGACGCATCACAATAAATGGCAAAATCCTTACGAGTATCCGGGGGAGCAAGCACTGGGGCAGATGTCAGTTTGTCCTTAAGTGCCTGAAAGCTCTCCTGACATTTTTCTGTCCACTCATATTTAACACCTTTGTGAAGCAGGTTGGTTAAGGGTTTTGCAATCTTGGAGAAGTTCTCGACGAATCGACGGCAATAGCTGGCGAGACCGAGAAAACTTCTGACTTGCTTGACATTCTTCGGGGGAGTCCAGTCAAGAATAGCCTGAACTCGTTCGGGATTGACCGCAATACCATCCTTGGAGATCACATGACCAAGGTAGGTTACTTCGTCCATCCAGAACTCACACTTGGAATACTTAGCATAGAGTTGATGTTCTTGGAGCCTCTCTAGTATAAGACGAAGGTGTTCAACATGCTCTTCTTTATTCTTGGAGAATACCAGAATATCATCCAGATAAACCACGACGAATTTATCGAGGTAATCCATGAAGATATAATTCATCAATCGAGAGAAAGTTGCTGGAGCATTGGTTAAGCCGAAAGACATAACGGTGTACTCGTATGAACCATAGCGAGTAACGAATGCAGTCTTGGGAATATCCTCTTCACGAACTCGGATTTGATGGTAACCCAACCTCAAGTCGAGTTTAGAAAATACTGATGATCCAGCAAGTTGATCATACAGATCGTTGATCCGTGGGAGCGGATATTTGTTTTGAATCGTTGCTTGGTTGATGGGACGGTAATCTTGAACCAATCGGTTCGTACCATCTTTCTTCTTGACAAAGAGAGAAGGTGCTCCCCAAGCAGAGGAACTTGGACGAATGAAACCCAAACGAAGCGAATTGTCAAGTTCTTGCTTAAGTTCAAGGAGTTCATGTGGAGGCATTTTATATGGACGCTTGGCTATAGGAGTGGTACCAGGTACCAAGTCGATGACAAACTCAACGGCTCTAGCAGGGGGGATCCCTGGAAGTTCTTCCGGAAAAACATCTTGGAAATCCCGGACAACTGGAATGTTTTCAATCCCCTCAAGAGGTGATTCATTTAATGCATTCATGGCATATAGCCGGGCTTCAGCATTCCGAACGAGTTGAGCATGATAGCTTACAATCTCATTCGATGGATGCAGTAGATGGACGGTTTTGGTGTCACAAACAATTGAAGCGGTATGCGCTTTCAACCAATCCATTCCGAGAATGAGATCGATATTGGAGGACTTCAACATTATGGGGGAGGCATGGAATTCCAACCCTTCAATTTCAATGGTGACATCGGGGCTATTAATGGAGGTCCGACATTGGCCCGCGGGAGTGTTTACCACTATTGGGACGTTCATCTCTTCGCACTTAATGTCATGCATGCATGCGAAATCTTCAGACATAAAAGAATGCGATGCTCCTGTATCAAACAATACAGAAGCTGGTACTGAGTTGACGAGAAGAGTACCCATCACAGTAGCAGGCTGGTCTTGAACTTGATTCAGATCAATATTGTTGGCTTGAACACGTCCCTGAGCAAACCTGGCATTGTTGTTGCGGGGCTGGTTGGTAGGCAGTGCAAGTTGATTCTGACCCTGCCTGCAGTCTCTAACACGGTGTCCTGGGCGACCACACTTAAAGCACAGTCCATCCTCAGGACGGGATGGTGGAGGCTGAGGTGCTCTTGGCGGTATAGCTCTTGGCTGTCTTGGCGGTGGAGGGGGCAGACGAGGCACCACATAGGATGGCCTCGGGGCATAGGCAGGTGGACGGTAGTTGTTGGGGATCCAGATCCTTTGCTTCTGAGGACGTGGGCCCAAAGATGAACCCACGTCAATCTTGCGTTTAGTGTGGTCCTTGTACCTCTGCAGACCTGTCTCAATCTGGATAGCCTTATTCACCAGGGTGGCAAAATCAGGGAAATCGTGAGCTAGAAGAGCAAGGTGAATATCTGGTTGAAGTCCTTCATGGAATTTCTCCTATCTGCGAGCATCAGTTGCAATGTCTTCCTCAGCATAGCGTTTTCCCTGGTCGTCCTGGCGGCGCCTGGAGGAGCTGTCGCTGGCTAGCTGGATGGCTGCCGGCTTGGCTTGGGTCAGCTTGCCGGCTGCGTCGACTTGGACCAGGACCTTCATGGAGGACTCGGCCATGGCATACTCGTCCACCACAGCCATGAGCTATCCCAAGGTTTCCGGCTCCCGGCGCATGAGCTAGTGCTTGAGGAGGGTGCCATCCCGGCAGCCGTTGATGAAGTACTGGATGGCCTGCAGTTCATGAAAGCACTCACAGGAGTTGCGGAGCTCCGTCCACCATGTGAGGTAGTCGCAGAGGGACTCGGTTGGCCCTGGACGCAAAGGGCGAGCTGGTGCGGACGGTCAGTGTCGGAATCGGGGCTCCGGGGACCCAAGAGAGGTTTGAACATTGGGGTGCACCGGCTCTCCAACCTCCCTCACTCTCTCTATCCTATGGCGAGGCTCCGGCGTGCTTGAGCTTGGGGGGAAGGAACGATGAACACACGAACTACCCAGGTTTGGGCCACCTCGCGGTGTAAAACCTTACTCCTGCTTGTCTGAATTGTGTAGTGGTAGCCAATGAATACAGTGTATCCTCCTATGATTATTGCCTCCTCCCTTTATACCAGGCCTCGGCCCTCTTCCCCGATAACTCTCGGCGGGAAGGGTGACCACAACGGCCAGTTTTGAAAGGGGACAGGACTTCAGCCCCTCTGACGAAAGTAGTCTCCGTCTGCTAAAGTCTCTCGTCGTGACGTGCTGGTGGGCTTAGCGGTGACATCCGCCCTGCCGAGCTCTCCACCGCAGTCCTCTTTCACCAAAGGGGAAACCTTTGGGGCTGTGCTTGGGTCCGGTAGACTGGCCCTATCCCCTTGGCACCAAAGGGGAAATCCTCCACATCCGAGCTTGCTAGCGCGGCCCTCGGCACCACCATGCTCGGCGTGCGTCACCCATGTGGCCGCGCAGGTCGGTACGGCCCCGCCAGACCGGCTTTAGCGGAGTCGACTTACCAGGGCCTCGGGAGGCGGCCCCGTGAAGGGGCCTCGAGGGGCCCCCAAATGACAATCCATGATGCGCCTTTATACGTCTCCAACGTATCTATAATTTTTGCTTGTTCCATGTTGTTATATTATCAATCTTGGATGTTTTACAATCATTTTATAGCAACTTTATACCATTTTTTGGGACTAACCTATTGACATAGTGACAAAGTGCCAGTTGCTGTTTTTGCTTATTTTTTACTTCGCATAATATCAGTACCAAACGGAGTCCAATCGCGACAAAACTTTTTGGAGAATTTTTTTGGACCAGAAGAAGCCAAGTGGGCCAAAGAAGTAACCAGGAGGGAGCCCAGGCCGCTCACAACCCACCAGGGTGCGCCAGGGGCCCCTGGCGCGTCCTGATGGGTTGTGGCCACCTCGGGAACCCTCGCCACCGCCTCTGAGCTCTATAAATACCCAAATATTCCAGAAACCCTAGAGGAGTCGACGAAAAATACATCCAGCCGCCGCAAGTTCCAGAACCGCGAGATGCAATCTAACACTATCACGGATGGGTTCATCATCCTCATTGGTGCCTCTCCGATGATGCATGAGTAGTCCACCATAGACGTACGGGTCCGTAGGCAGTAGCTAGATGGCTTCCTCTCTCTCTTTTGATTCTCAATATAATGGTCTCTTGGAGATCTATTTGATGTAAACTTTTTGCGGTGTGTTTGTTGGGATCCGATGAATTTTGAGTTCATGATCAGTTTCTATCCATGAATATTATTTGAGTCTTCTTTGATCTCTTATATGCAGGATTACTTATAGCCTTGTATTTCTTCTTCGAATCTTTGGTTTAGTTAGGCCAACTAGATTGATTTTTCTTGCCATGTGAAGCGGTGCTTTGTGATGGGTTCGATCTTGCGGTGTCCTCTCCCAGTGACAGAAGGGGCAGCAAGGCACACATGTATCGTTGCTATTAAGGATAACAAGATGGGGTCTATTCCTACATGAATAGATCTTGTCTACATCATGTCACAGTTCTTATTGCATTACTCCGTTTTTCCATGAACTTAATACACTAGATGCATGCTGGATAGCGGTCAATGTGTGGAGTAATAGTAGTAGATGCAGAATCGTTTCGGTCTACTAATCTTGGACGTGATGCCTATATAATGATCATCGCCTTGGATATCGTCATAATTATTTGATTTTCTATCAATTGCCCAACAGTAATTTGTTCACCCACCATGTGCTATACTCATGAGAGAAGCCACTAGTGAATCCTACGGCCCCGGGTCTACTTTTCCAACATATTGCTTTTCAATCTATCTTTTTGCCGCATTTGTTTTTAGATCTATTATTCCAAAAAAAACAAAAATACCTTGCTGCACTTTTTATTTGCGTCTTTTATTTTGTGTTCTTGTGAGATCTATTTATCCAATCTATCACTACATAATCTATATTTTTACCGTAGAGAGATAGACAACCTCTCTTTTGTGTCGGGTTGCAAGTATTTGTTCTTTGTGTGCAGGTGTTGTCTACATAGTGTTGGTGATCCTCCTACTGGTTCGATACCTTGGTTTCATAACTGAGGGAAATACTTACCGTCGCTGTGCTGCATCATCCCTTCCTCTTTGGGGAAATACCGACGCAGTCTCAAGCCACGTCACACCTCAGGAGGCACGGCCCTGATGTCTACTACGCAACTTTATTCTTGTAGACTTTGTTGAGCCTCCAAGCGCAGAGTTTTGTAGGACAGTAGCAATTTTCTCTCAAGTGGATGACCTAAGGTTTATCAATCCGTGGGAGGTGTAGGATGAAGATGGTCTCTCTCAAACAACCCTGCAATCAAATACAAGAAATCTCTTGTGTCCCCAACACACCCAATACAATGCCAAATTGTATAGGTGCACTAGTTCGGCAAAGAGATGGTGATACAAGTGCAATATGGATGGTAGATATTGATTTTTGTAATCTGAAAATATAAAAACAGCAAGGTAGCAAGTAACAAAAGTGAGCACAAACGGTATTGCAATGCTTGAAAACAAGGCCTAGGGTCCGTACTTTCGCTAGTGCAATCTCTCAACGATGCTAATATAATTGGATCACATAACCATCCCTCAATGTGCAATGAAGAATCACTCCAAAGTTCTTATCTAGCGGAGAACATAAGAAGAAATTGTTTGTAGGGTACGAAACCACCTTAAAGTTATCCTTTCTGATCGATCTATCCAAGAGTTCGTACTAAAATAACACCAAGTTATCCTTTCCGATCAATCTATCTAGAGTTAGTACTAAAATAACACCATATGATATGCATCAACCAACTCTAATGTCACCTAGATACTCCAATGTCACCACAAGTATCCATGAGTTAATTATACGATACGCAACAAACAATTTCAGATTCATAATACTCAATCCAACACAAAGAACCTCAAAGAGTGCCCCAAGATTTCTACCCGAGAAATTAGGACGAAAACATGCATCAACCCCTATGCATAGATTACCCCAATGTCACCTCGGGAATCCACGAGTTGAGTGCCAAGACATATATCAAGTGCTCTCAAATCCATAAAAGTATTCAATTCGGTAATAACGAAATCTCGAAGGGAAAACTCAATTCATCACAACAAGATAGAGAGGGGAAAACACCATATGATCCAACTATATTAACAAAGCCCGCGATACATCAAGATCGTGCCAAATCAAGAACACGAGAGAGAGAGATTAAACACATAGCTACCGCTACAAGCCCTCAGCCCCGAGGGTGGACTACTCCCTCCTCATCATGGAGTCCATAGGGATGATGAAGATGGCCTCCGATGATGATTTCCCCCTCTGATAGGGTGCCGGAACGGGGTCTAGATTGTTTTTTTGTGGCTACGGAGGCTTGCGGCGGCGGAACTTCTGATCTTGGGTTATTTCTGGGGGTTTATGAATATATAGGATTTTTGGGCATCGGTTTCACGCGAAGATGGGCCACGAGGGGACTTCATATCTCTCGACCCGGGCATGAGCTTGGAAAACCATTCTCAGCTCTTGGAACATCTCATATGCTCCGTGTTGCTCAATACGCTTTTGGAGCCCCGGTTCTAAGCTGTAAAGCATGCCGCACTGAACCAGGGAGTAATCATCACTACGCGACCGCCAGGCGTTCATAACATCTTGAGTTGCTGGGAAAATGGGTGCGTCACCTAGCAGTGCATCAAGGACATATGCTTTCTTGGAAGCTATGAGGATGATCCTCAAGTTACGGACCCAGTCCGTATAGTTGCTTCCATCGTCTTTCAGCTTGGTTTTCTCTAGGAACGCGTTGAAGTTGAAGGCAACATTAACGTGGGCCATTGGATCTACAAGATAGATTGTAAAGACAATTTTAGACTAAGTTCATGATAATTAAGTTCATCTAATCAAATTATTTAATGAACTCCCACTCAGATAGACATCCCTCTAGTCATCTAAGTGATACATGATCCATATCGACTAGGCCGTGTCCGATCATCATGTGAGACGGACTAGTCATCAATGGTGAACATCTCCATGTTGATCGCATCTACTATACGACTCATGTTCGACCTTTCGGTCTCTCGTGTTCCGAGGCCATGTCTGTACATGCTAGGCTCGTCAAGTCAACCTAAGGGTTTCACGTGTGTAAATCTGGCTTACACCCGTTGTATGCGAACGTTAGAATCTATCACACCCGATCATCACGTGGTGCTTCGAAACAACGATCCTTCGCAACGGTGCTCACTTAGGGGGAACACATTTCTTGAAATTTTAGTGAGGGATCATCTTATTTATGCTACTGTCGTTCTAAGCAAATAATATGTAAAAACATGATAAACATCACATGCAAATCATAAAGTGACATGATATGGCCAATATCATCTTGCGCCTTTGATCTCCATCTTCGGGGCGCGGCATGATCACCATCGTCACCGGCACGACACCATGATCTCCATCATCGTGTCTTCATGAAGTTGTCTCGCCAACTATTACTTCTACTACTATGGCTAACGGTTAGGAATAAAGTAAAGTAATTACATGGTGTTTTTGATTGACACGCAGGTCATACAATAAATTAAGACAACTCCTATGGCTCCTGCCGGTTGTCATACTCATCGACATGCAAGTCGTGATTCCTATTACAAGAACATGATCAATCTCATACATCACATATATTTCATCACATCCTTTTGGCCATATCACATCACATCGCATACCCTGCAAAAACAAGTTAGACGTCCTCTAATTGTTGTTGCAAGTTTTACGTGGCTGCTATGGGTTTCTAGCAAGAACGTTTCTTACCTACGCAAAAGCCACAACGGTGATATGCCAATTGCTATTTACCCTTCATAAGGACCCTCTTCATCGAATCCGATCCGACTAAAGTGGGAGAGACAGACACCCGCTAGCCACCTTATGCAACAAGTGCATGTCAGGCAGTGGAACCAGTCTCACGTAAGCGTACGTGTAAAGTCGGTCCGGGCCGCTTCATCCCACAATGCCGCCGAATCAAGATAGGACTAGTAACGGCAAGCAAATTGACCAAATCATCGCCCACAACTACTTGTGTTCTACTCGTGCATAGAATCTACGCATAGACCTGGCTCATGATGCCACTGTTGGGGAACGTAGTAATAATTCAAAATTTTCCTACGTGTCACCAAGATCAATCTAGGAGATGCTAGCAATGAGAGAGAGGGAGTGCATCTTCATACCCTTGAAGATCGCTAAGCGGAAGCGTTGCAAAGAACGCGGTTGATGGAGTCGTACTCGCGGCGATTCAAATCGCGGAAGATCCGATCCAAGCGCCGAACGGACGGCGCCTCCATGTTCAACACACATACAGCCCGGGGACGTCTCCTCCTTCTTGATCCAGCAAGGGGGGAGGAGAAGTTGAGGGAGAGCTCCGGCAGCACGACGGCGTGGTGGCGGTGGAGCTCGTGGTTCTCCGGCAGAGCTTCGCTAAGCACTACGGAGGAGGAGGAGGTGTAGGAGGGGGGAGGGCTGCGCCAGGGGCAAGGGGTGCAGCTGCCCTCCCACCCACCCTCTATTTATAGGCTGAAGGGGAGAGGGGGCCGGCCCCCCTAGATCCATTTAGAGGGGGGGGGCGGCCAAGGGGGGGAGCTTGCCCCCCAAGTTGGTGGGAGGCGCCCCCACCCCCTAGGGTTCCCAACCCTAGGCGCCTTGGGCCCTTGGGGGGGGGGCACACCAGCCCACTAGGGGGCTGGTTCCCACCCATATTCAGCCCACGTGGTCCTCCGGGGCAGGTGGCCCCTCCCGGTGGACCCCCGGAACCCTTTCGGTGGTCCCGGTACAATACCGATAAACCCCAAAACTTTTCCGGTGACTGAAACTGGACTTCCCATATATAAATCTTCACCTCCGGACCATTCCGGAACTCCTCATGATGTCCGGGTTCTCATCCGGAACTCTGAATAACTTTCGGTAACCACATACAATTCCCATTACAACTCTAGCGTCACCGAACCTTAAGTGTGTAGACCCTACGGGTTCGGGAACCATGCAGACATGACCGAGACACCTCTCCGGCCAATAACCAATAGCGGGATCTGGATACCCATATTGGCTCCCACATGTTCCACGATGATCTCATCGGATGAACCACGATGTCGGGGATTCAATTAATCCCGTATACAATTCCCTTTGTCCATCGGTATGTTACTTGCCCGAGATTCGATCGTCGGTATCCCTATACCTTGTTCAATCTCGTTACCGGCAAGTCTCTTTACTTGTTCCGTAACACATGATCCCGTGACTAACTCCTTAGTCACATTGAGCTCATTATGATGATGTATTACCGAGTGGGACCAGAGATACCTCTCCGTCACACGGAGTGACAAATCACAGTCTCGATTCGTGCCAACCCAACAGACACTTTCGGAGATACCTGTAGTGCACATTTATAGTCACCCAGTTACGTTGTGACGTTTGATACACCCAAAGCATTCCTACGGTATCCGGGAGTTGCACAATCTCATGGTCTAAGGAAATGATACTTGACATTAGAAAAGCTCTAGCAGACGAACTACACGATCTTGTGCTATGCTTAGGATTGGGTCTTGTCCATCACATCATTCTCCTAATGATGTGATCACGTTATCAACGACATCCAATGTCCATGGTCAGGAAACCATGACCATCTATTGATCAACGAGCTAGTCAACTAGAGGCTCACTAGGGACATGGTGTGGTCTATGTATTCACACATGTATTACGGTTTCCAGTTAATACAATTATAGCATGAACAATAGACAATTATCATGAACAAGGAAATATAATAATAACCATTTTATTATTGCCTCTAGGGCATATTTCCAACAGGCCCCTATTGTCTCCTTCAGTTCCCGGCCTCATCTCATGTTGTCGCTTCCCATGGATGAGAGGGAGGCTGAGGAACAGAGAACCCCCCGCGCACGCCTGAGGAAGAAAGGAAGACCAATCTGCTAGAGGCCCCGATGCTGTCTGCTCATGGCAGTACCGTAGAATAACTGCAGCAGCGCACGACGGCACGATCTCAAAAGAAAGGACATGGAAGAGGGACGTGACACCAATCATTTCCTTTCGGTCTTGATATAAGCTCTGCCAGACGATATGAGGAGGCACACACGCATGGAAATCAAGTACCTTGGCGAATCCCTCGATGGCCAGCGGTGCTGGTTTGCATCTCAAAGAAGAGGGCCACCCGCTAGTGGTCGTCATCCAAATCGTGTTCCTGTTCCTTCTTCGCCTCGAGGGGCTTCGCCTTGGTGGCCGGTTGTCCGCCTATGCCAGGGTCGCAGAGAAGGCAGTGAGGCGCCGACGGAGCAGGATCGGAGTCCCCTCCTAGGCAGGCGGCGCCATCCTCGTCGGGCATGAAGAGATACCATGGGAAGGAGGAGACGTGTGGCAGAAGAGGAGACCAGCGCGGCTAGGGATTGCAGGCAGGGGGACGTGCGTAGTTGGGTGTTTTTCTGCACCGCTTTCTTGTTGCTTTGTGTGCACGGATATAGGAAAAAAAATCGGTGGATTGATTCCTTCCGTCGGTGGTATGGAACGAAACGAGGAAAAAAATTCAATTGAGGGGGAGTCTTGTCTATCTATGGGAGGTGTACGAACGACGTACGAACTCCTTCATCTCTACTCCTAAAGGAGGAGTCTGCGGTCGTGATGGTAGGTTTCCGTTACGGGTTTACTTTCGTCATACCTCCCACCTTTGTCCGGTTTTTTGGCATTCCCTCCCACCTCCTATAAACCATGCACCTCAAAGCTACGTAACGAAGAAAAAACGGGCAAAAAAAGTTCGCTCGAGGCTCCCACCTACGTCGCGCTCGAGGCTCCCACCTTAGTCGCGAAGAAAAAATGGGACCTAAATAGACTGATCGATGAACCAACATACGTCACAAAAAAATGGAAGAAAAAGACCACGACGCTCCAGCCGCGCCCCAAATCGAATCCATCTCGATCCCCAGATCGCTCGCCGCTGGAGGTGGGCGTCATGGTAGGTTCGTCCCACCTCCGTAACATTGGTTTATTTTCGTCCGGTTTTTTTCCGTCCCACCTCCCATCATCCCCTCTCACGGATCAGAACATTCCATGTAGGTGCAAGTTATTTAATAATGTCTTTATATTAAAAATCTTCACTTTCCCAAAATATTATAGCCCCCTTTTTCGTCTGTGCATGTATTTATGTGAAATAATCAATCAAGTTTAATTTCTAATAAATCTTTAAAGACCAAATCTGAATTAATTAACCTTACCATAAGTGACTCAATCACATTTAATAATATTTCCATACATCACCAAATTATATTAATTAACATTCTGTTTCAGGTTTTTCAAATCCTCACTTTCCCAAAAGAACACCATTCATTAACTCATTCAAATCAAATCACTACTTATGGCCTCACCTCTCACCTAAAGAAAAAAATCTAAACGGATCAGAACATTCCATGTAGGTGCAAGTTATTTAGTAATGTCTTTATATTAAAAAATCTTCACTTTCTCAAAATATTATAGCCCCCTTTTTCATCCGTGCATGTATTTATGTGAAAGAAACATGAAGAGTTACAGAGAAGCGAGGCTTGGGAAGAACCGGTGCCATGTTGTCGCCGATCTGCTGGACGACACGCACACCGCGACCTTGCCATGGAGCCACCATATCCGCTCCTACCCGTCGGCAACGAGATTTGGCCGGATCCGCACCAACGGCGTGCCATCTTCCACCGCCTGGACTGGGTCCGCGCTGGGCAGGGGTAACAGTTGGGCGTGCTTGCTTGTTGTTATGCTCGAGGTGGATAGGTCATGCCGTGATCCCTCCTCCACGCCTCCCTTCCCTGGAGCTGGCTCGCATGTCGTAGCTTCCTTCGATCTCCATCTAGCTCGTCGTCGAATCGCTAATGGCATGTGATGTTGCTTTCTTACCTCAGCAAGTAAAAACTGAAGGCATCCACTTCTTGTGTTAAGAAACATTCTCATGTATTTTTAGATTCGTTGATATTCAGTTGCTCTCTTCAGATTATATTTTACCAGACATATTATATGGGTTAGGAACTGCTCTGTATGGTTTTGAGGTGAAATGGAGTTTTTACCCCAACCCGCTTTGAGGTGAACTGCTCTGTATTATTTTTGTGTATTTTCATTTTGCAAGAAATCAAAGTAGAAGTCAAACATTGTACGAGCTTCGACAAGTGGAACCTGCCTTCAAAGGTGGTGGTGCTGGTGGGGGCCTGCAATGGGGGTGAGAACGCTTCATGGGTAAACCTTGTCCGAGGCCCTGAGACAAAGCAAGCATGGATTCCACAGTTGATTGCATCTTCAACCTCGGGAAGATTAGCGATATTTGGCTATGTTAGAGGATTATTAGTGTCAGAGGAAGAAGTGATTAGGATAATAGAAACTGGTGGGGTATTTTTCTTTGTATATGTGATTTTAGTCCTAAGGTACGAGGATTCATATGAGTGGAACTATCACCTCTCATGCAATGATAAAAAAGAAAATGTAAAAAATGAGAAGACTTTGTGTTTTTTTATGTATATCATTGCAAAGTTGTTTGGGGAAATTGATGATTTTTTTATAACTTTTGAGGATCAAGTGGATGACGAATGTTGCAAGACATTCAAAGTTAGGGATTGATGGGAATGCCTATGGAAATTTGGTGAACTTGGAGAAAACATATGCAAGTTTGGAGTTGGGTGGCAATGTAGAGTTGAAGCCAAGCAGCTTGTGATATAATCATTTGTTAGTCCATGGGTTAGGGATGATGCAACTGACTATGACAATTTGGCAGATTGGGAAACACGACGTGGATTTGTTCCAGGGTGACAACATAACGAAGCAATAATGCAATGACGGATGAGCTGAAGTTGAGGGGCTCATGATAAATGTATTTGCCGGCCCGTGGCAACGCACGAGCATTGAACTGTTTAGGAGTAGAGATAATGAGATTTGTTTGTCATGATTTAGATGTTAATTTCCTTAAAATACGTTATTTGTTTCCTAAAAATTTGTTATTTGTTTCCTAAAACAAATTGTACTATTGAGAGGGATCGATTGATTTGAATAAGTTAGGAAAGTTAGATTAAAATTTGTTATTTGTTTCCTAAAAGAAATTGCACTAATGAGAGGGATCAATTGATTTGGATAACTTAAGAATGTTAGATCCGTGATTTGTTATATGTTAGGAAAGTGCTGGTTCATAGTAAATGAGTGGAGAGAAAAACAAACCGATGGACCAGGGTGGGAGGGGTGGTGGGAGGAGAGGCAGAAAAAAAACGAAGGTGGGAGGAGAGACGGAAAAAAACCGTGAACGCCAGCTACCAACTGCTCCTTTAGAAGTAGAGATTGATTCCTAAATTATAGTGATTGGTGACTACTGAATTACTTGTCAAAACCACAAAAAGGTCTAGAAAAAGGAAACAATTTATGTTGATTGATTCCTAAAGGTTTTAGGAAGGTGATTTCACATAAGATTGTAAGAAAATTATGGTGCAATTTGTGAATCCTTAATTACCCAAGAATTGAATTAGCACCTACCAGAAAAGGCATGAGAATATTGCGGGATATAAAAACCAAGCGGGTTATTAAAGGGAATCACTTCAGTTTTTGGTGGGAGGGTGAAAAAACCAGCGTGGAGGGAAGGTTGGAGGAGAGACGAAAAAATAAACGAAGGTGGGAGAAGAGCCGAAAAAAACCATGAACGCTGGCTACCAACTCCTCCTTTAGGAGTAGAGATGTTATCGTCTATCAATAAATATTTTTTTAGGGAGACAATAACACGTGGGGCACTTGAGGCGGTTTTCAGGAAAAATCACAGGGAAAACGCCGAACATGAGAGGGGGTATTAAAATAGGTTGGGAGACTTAGGGAAGCGTGTAGGTGTGGAGGTCAGATAAAGTAATGAGTGGAATAGAGAATACTATTCACATAAGTAGGGGATACATTATTAGAGAATGGATTTTTATCGAAGCAACGCACAAGGTAGTCCGGAACAAGAGATCATGCACAAGCAAATTATACTATGTTAAAGCAACATGAAAACCATTTGAAGAGACAATACCACACAAAAAATGTCAAGAAGCCAAGAATCCACTATTTCAGGATTATCGACAATGAGTTGTTAGAATTCTGCAAAACCAAATCATTTTTCACAAAATTTAAGTGTCTTTGTTGGCCTTAAACATTTGCGGCTCCATTGTTTAGTAGACGTGTAAGTGTGTGCATGTTTGTGTAAGCTATACTTCTTTGTTCCTATCCATATTAGCTTTGTTGAGTCAAAATGTATGAAGTTTGTTCAAGTTTATATAAAACAATATGAAGACTTACAATAGCATGAATATATGATGTGAAAATATATTACGAGGTGAATATAATGTTTTTGATTTGGTATTGTAGATGTTGATAACTTTTTCTATAAACATGGTCGAAGTTTATAAATTTTGACTTAAGACAAGGCTAATGTGTGAAAAAATGGAAAAGGGAGGGGTACTTTATACTCGGTTGCTCTTCATGACTCTTTTTTAAAAGAATGAACCTTTAAAAATAATCGTGAAATTTTCCAAAAATCAATGGTCTGCGTTCAATGGTCACAGGTCAATTGCCGACAGCCAATGGTGGTGTTCAAAGTATCATTGGTTAAATAGTCTCATGGGTCGTGGCCCATCTACCGCATGGGTGAGTGTGAATAGTCTTAACAGGCGTTATAAGCACGGTGTAGGAGGTCTCGCAAACGAATCAAATTCCAACGAGTTGTTGGGTAAATTTATACAAAATTTTGATGAGCTCAAACCGAGCGAAGTTCAAGTTCGAGCTATAAAAAGTTGCTCATGCTCAGCTTGTAATGATCTCGAGCCAATCTTAAGCTAGTTTTAAGATAAATAACATAATTTAAATAATCTTACATAATTTTCCAACAAGATAGGCCACAAAACAACATGAGAAATCATTATAAAATAATATGTTAATCATAAAATGATGATATAAAAAAATTAAGGTTGTTTGACTTATCTTCTCTCAACTGGAGACCAATACTTAATGACAAAGATCAAGCATGAACTTACAAGAGAAGAAAACAAAGGTGTCTTTGCTCTCAAACTTTGGCAACAAATTAAAATTAAGACACGGTTGATCACACACCATATCGAGGCCTAAATATTCTTTTCCTTAATTAAGCTTCCATGTTTTCTCTAGTAGATAAAAGAGAGATAAATCGTACACAACACATATGATAATTAATCATTCTATTTACATAATATATATAATATTATTCATCATCCATGGTGCAGAATAAGTTATTGTTCACCTGAGGTAAACTTACGATCGTTTCATAAATATATTACATTTACAATACAAATAGTTACATTCATATTATTTCACTACGTAAAATTTGGCATAAGAAAAACAAAAATTAGGTCATAAGGCTAGAAAATTGCATTTTATGTATATTTTACACTACGTTTTACGTTTGTAATTTTACGTCACATAAAATATTTTTTATGACGACTATATATTTTATTACATTCTCTTTTTACGCATGAAATAAGACAAAATTTACAGGGCGTAAAATTACGGTGCATTGATGTTAAAATAGAGGGGGTGATGAATAACTATTCCTCATGGTGCATGGACTATGTTAATGTCCGATCGTTTCGATTCTAGAAATAGATACGAGAAATAGTTCCTAACTAGATGAATCTCCTAACTAGATGCATGTGGGAAAAAACAAAAGTGATGATGTTAGTAGATTCTTTTTAAAAACTGAAAATTCAAAAAGTTTTGTAGCTCAAATCGTCCGTCGAATTGAAAAATTGTTTTCACATAAAATATTCGTCGCGACTAGACCTTTGAAACTAGATCCCATATAAATATGTTTCGACGACTTTTTTTCGGGTCAAAAGATCATGTCTGAACTATGCCTACAATACATAACTGATCATGTTATTTATAGTGAGGTTACCGGGTATGTTTCAACTACTTTTTTTGCTTGAGTCGAAAGATACCATATTATAAATAATTATCAGGTTTGCAATATCGTCGTCTACCATTGATGTCGTATCTGGGCTGCAAGGTGAGGTCCACGTGCCGACGCGGCATGGCTCGCTTATAAACGAAACATTGCAGGTCATGCCGGACGAGGCTCGTTTTAGGCGTGTGTCGGGTCGTGGTGTTTGTACATGAGTTATTGTTGTTTACTACACAACTTTATTCTTATAGACTCGTATTGGGCCTCCAAGTGCAGAGTTTTGTAGGACAGCAACAAATTTCCTCGAAGTAGACCTAAGGTTTATCAATCCGTGGGAGGTGTAGGATGAAGATGGTCTCTCTCAAACAACTCTGCAAACAAATACAAACAATCTCTTGTGTCCCCAACACACCAAATACAATGGTAAATTGTATAGGTGCACTAGTTCAGCGAAGAGATGGTGATACAAGTGTAGTATGGATAGTAGATATAGGTTTTTGTAATCTGAATAAATAAAAACAGCCAGATAGCAAGTGACAAAAGTGAGCACAAACGTATTGCAATGCTTAGAAACAAGGCCCAAGGTTCACTAGTGCAATCTATCAAGATTGCTAACATAATTAAATCATATAATCATCCCTCAACGTGCGGCAAAGAATCACTCCAAAGTTTCTATCTAGCGGAGAACATACGATGAAATTGTTGTAGGTAGCAAAACGACCTCAAAGTTATCTTTCCAATCAATCTATTGAGCCATCCCTAAAAGTTTCACAAACAGCCCTAGAGTTCGTACTGCAATAACACCATACGATACACATCAATCAAATCTAATATCACATAGATACACCAATGTCACCACAAGTGTCCGTGGGTCAATTATTCGATATGCATCAAACAATTTCAGATTCATCATATTCAATCCAACACAAGAACTTGAAATAATACCACAAAGTTTCTATCGGAGAAAGTAGGATGAAAACGTGTATCAACCTATGTTCCTAGATTACCCCATTATCACCTCGGGAATCCGCAAGTTGATTACCAAAACATACATCAAGTGACTCAATAGAATACCCCATTGTCACCACGGGTATCCACATGCAAGACATACATCAAGTATTCTCAAATCCAAAATATTCAATCCGATAACAACAAAACTTCAAAGGGAAAGACTTAATTCATCACAATGAGATAGAGAGGGAAGAACAACATAAGATCGAACTATACTAACAAAGCTCGTGGTACATCAAGATTGTGCCAAATCAAGAACACGAGAGAGAGAGATCAAACACATAGCTACTCGTACATACCCTCACCTCTGAGGGTGAACTACTCCCTCCTCGCCATGGAGACCGCCGAGAGGATGAAGATGGCCTCCCGTGATGATTTCCCTCTCCGGCAGGGCGCCGAAAAGGGCTTCGGATGCGATGCGGCAGCGGTGCAGAAGTTCTAGGTTTTTGTGTGGAGTTTTCGGTATTTATAGGAATTTTTGGCGTCGGTTTCATGCCACTGGGGGTCCATGAGTGACCGACGAGCTCAGGGGGCGTGCCCTAAGGGGTCAGGCTCATGGCTCCCTTGGCCATCCCCTGGTCCATCTTTGATACTCCGTGGGTCTCTTTTGGTTCATAAAAAATCACCATAAAAATTCGTGGCATTTGGACTTCGTTTGATATGGATTTTCTGCGAAACAAAAAAATAGGTAAAAAACAGAAACTGGCACTGGGCACTAGGTCAATAGGTGTTAGGGCATATTTTTCCCTTAGTGGTTTTGGTGATTGATGACAATGCAATTAGCAGGCTAACCGTGTGCTTGAGTATTTTAGTTGTTATGACTTGTCACGAGACGGTTTGAACCCCTCGATGGTAAAGAGTGAAGACGGTGGTTCCTGATGATTCAGTTATCGATGGATTTTGAGTCGTAGGAAAACCGTACTATTAAGAGGGTTCGTATCAGAAAGGTATGGGTGGGATAAACACGTACACAACCACATATGCACCCACTTTCCCCTCTCGCAACATGGCGTTGGTCCTCTGTTTTTCTATGAGCAGTTCGTTTGCACATAAGCGGTAGTACCGCTAGTGCTCACAGTAGTACCGCTGGGCACTACCGATGTAGTACCGCTTAGAGATTCCTAGCCGTGCAACTTTCTGTTGCCTTTTTCCCTTACCAGGTAGTAGCGCGGTAGTAGCACGGTAGTACCGCTTAGGCGGTACTTCCCCGTCCACTACCGCTGCCAGTACCGCTTAGGGGGATTCCATTGTGCAACTTTCTGTTATCATCTTTCCCTATGCGGTAGTAGAGCGACACTAGAGCGATAATACCGCTTAGGGCGGTACCGCCGTTCTGGCCCTCTCTACTACTGCGACCACTCCTACCGCCCTAAGCGGTAGTACCGCCCAGGAAGCACTACCGCCACTACATTTTGTGTAGTCCTGGTGCAGTAGTGGTAGTACTGCCTAAGCGGTAGTACCAGTCCTAGGAGCCGTAGTACCGCTTAGCTGCGAGCACATGGAAAATAACAGTTGGATTCTTGTCCCCCCTACATAAAGGAGGTTTTCTTTCCCAGGAAGACTCACCTCTTTGCCCCAAGCTCCATTGTTGCTCCCTAAGCTCAATTTCGCCCGATCACTCTCCCTAGCCATCAAAACTTGTTGACTCTCTAGGGTTTGCTTGAGAGGGCCTTGATACGTCTCCAACTGATATATAATTTTTGATTGTTCCATCCTAATATATTATCATTCTAGGATACTTTCTGGGTCATTATTTACCAATTTATAATATTTTTGAGCACTAACCTATTTACCCAGTGCCCAGTGCCAGTTGATGTTTTCTGCATGTTTTTCACTTTTCAGGTTTACAGTACCAAACGAAGTCCAATTGCCACGAAACTTTTGATGTTTTTTCTGGACCAAAAGAAGACCTCAGAGATTCGGCAGGAAGTCGGGAGCCACACCAGGGCTCCACAAGCCAACAGGGCACGCCCTGATGGCTTGTGGGGCCCTGGCGGCTCCCCCGACCTTGTTCTCTGGCCTATAAATTCTCATATATCGTGAAAACCCTGGAGGCGGTCCCAAAACCCTTTTTACACCGCCGTAAGTCTCTGTTCCGTCGCGAGGCCATCTGGAGCTCCGTTCCGGCACCCTACCGGAGGGGGGATCGATCACGAAGGGCCTCTTCATCAACCTTGCTGCCTTCATGATGATGTGTGAGTAGTTCACCACAGACCTACGGGTCCATAGCTAGTACCTAGATGGCAATCTCTCTATCTCTTGATCTTCAATACAATGATCATTACATCTTCGCTTTGATCTATTCGATGTAGTCCTTTTGTGCAGTGCGTTTGTTGGGATCCGATGAATTGTGGGTTTATGTTCAGATTATTCATGAAAAGTATTTGAGTCACCTCTAATATATATTATGATTCTTATTTGCATGATCATTATAGCTTCGTAATTCTCTCCGATCTATTGATTTGCTTTGGCCAAGTAGATTGATCTTTCTTAAGTGAGAGAGGTGCATTGTAGTAGGTTCAACATGGCGAGTTTCTATATCCCAGTGACAGAAGGGGACAAGTTGCGTCTTTGTGTTGTTGCTACTAAGCACAACACGATGGGGTTTATTCATATTGCTTGAGTTTACTTTGTCTACATCATGTCATCGTTCTCCATGCATTACTCTGTTTTACTTAATACTCTAGATGCATGCTGGATAGCGGTCGATGAGTGGAGTAATAGTCATAGGTGCAGGCAGGAGTTGGCCTATTTGTTTATGGACGTGATGCCTATATACACATGATCATTTCCGTGAAAATCGCATAACTATCCGCTTTTCTATCAATTTCCCAACAGTAATTTGTTACCCACCGTATGCTGCCTACATGAGAGATGCCGCTAGGGAAAACTATGGCCCCCGGGTCTATTCACTTATAAATTCAAAAACGCTACTATTACCTTGCTGCCATTATTTGCAATTTACAATTATCTACAATTATCTACACAACTCATTTGCTTGCAAAAAACGAGATCAAGGGGATTGACAACCCTCTTGCCCGCGTTGGGTGCAAGTTGTTTGCTCTTTTGTGTGCAGCCGCTGAAGACGGTTGAGGATTGATATTCCTATTGGTTCGATAAACCTTGGTTTCATAACTGAGGGGAATACTTACCCACTTTGTGCTGCAATTACCGGTTCCTCTTCACGGAAAACCCAACGCAGATCACAAGTATCAGGAAGGATTTCTGGCGCCGTTGCCGGGGAATATCATCACCATCTATCAAGTAACTTCACACAAATTATCATTCACTTGTTCAACTTTTTATTTGCTGTTATATTTAGTTTGTTTCATGAAAATCAAAAATACAAATATATTTTATCTTTGCTTGTTACTAGCTTACTCCTTTGCTTGTTTTGCTTGCTTGAAAGTTGCTATCATGTCTGATTTTCAAATTAGTGGTGTTTCCGCCTCTTGTGCGGAAGCCCTTGAACATCGAACTTCACCTTGTGCTAAGAATGCTAAAAGAAATTTTGATGAAGTTGCTAAGGAAAAACTTGATAATCTTGCGTATGATGATCCTTCTAAAGTGAACCCATTATGCAAACAAAGAAACTCCGTATAGGTAGTGGAAATATTATTGGCAAAAGTGTGATTCAAGATTTTTTCACTTCTGCGGGATCATTACCATTGATAGGAGGTTCCATTGTTGCTAGAACTACAAGTTATGCGGATGCTATATCTTTGTTTATAGCACAGTTGGAAAGACAATTTGTCCATATGCATCCTTTCATACAATGGTTATTTCTAGAATTCTCTAATATTCAGGAAGCTCCTACTAAACGTCTAGCCACTATATTTCTTGTTCAAGAATTTGACAATATCATGCAAGAGGCTAGAGATATATTTACTCATTATAGGGTTAATTTTGAGTGCCCACCAATAGAAGGAATTCTTTATGAGTTGGAAGGTATAAGGAAACTAAGATCCACAGATTATGTTGCTTATGATGAAAACCTTAGAAAGAAGGTTCCACCTAATGTCCTAGTTGATAAAATTTCTGAACATAATGATCAATTTGATATACCAAAACTTGGAATGGGTTATGAGCTTGAGCGAGAATTAAGGAAATATCTTTATCGAAACTTATACAATGAGGATATCAGTACCACTTATGAGAAACCTAAAGAGGAACCTCCCATTCCTCTTGAAATAGATCTCTCGGATCCTTGTGTTGTGAAGTTTAGTCCCTTCAATTATTTTTGCTTACCTATTAGAAAACTTGCTTCTGAAAGAAGGGAATATGATTATAGCATGATAGATTGTTTCTGTGACTAATACAATAATTGAAACTATGCATTATGCCTAGCTAAGGGCATAAAACAATAGCGCTTGTTGGGAAGCAACCCAATAGTTATCTTCGTTTTTGCTTTTTTACTTTCTATTTGTTTTTGATAACATGATTATTTCCTCTTTAATGATTATGTTTTTATGTTTTAATTAGTGTTTGTGCCAAGTAAAGCCTTTGGGATGACTCACAAGATGAGTAGAATCGATGCTGAAACAAAACAAAAACTTTTGACTTCAGTATATGAATTTTATTTTTTTACTGGAGCGTGATAATGATCTGAATTTTTTACAAAGTATTGCTATACAAATTTTCGAGGTTTTAATAATTTTTCAATTTTTTTAGAGTTACAGAAGTATAGGTTCTCGACATATTGCTACAGGCTGTTCTGTTTTAGATAGATTCTGTTTTTGCTTGCATAGTTTGCTTGTTTTGATTATGCTATGGATTGTATCGGGGGGTATAAGAAATGGAGAAGTTAGATTACAGTACCTATCATGCAATTATGAAATAAGAATCAATTTATAACAGTACCTAAAGTATTCAATATGTTTCTTATACTAACGGATCTCATGAAATTTCGTTGAGTTTTATGTGATTGAAGTTTTCAAGTTTTGGGTGTTATCACGATGGACAAAGGAATAAGGAGCGACAAGAGCCTAAGCATGGGGATGCCCAAGGCACCCCAAGGTAATATTCTAAGGAAGACTCAAGTGTATAAGCTTGGGAACTGAAATCACATTTGCTCCCTTGGTGGTTTTGGTAATTAATAACAACATATAAGTCATTGAACTAATGTTTCCACTAAGTATATTTCAGGAAAAGTTCAATGATAGGATTAGAAAAAGGATTGTGGAGATTGTGGAAATACCCCAAGATGCAAGGAAATGGATTGGCAAAGCTTCAAGCAAGAGAACTCTACATTTTACTTTGTGAGAAATCACTTTGAGTCCATAGGAAAGCCAATACTATTAAAAGGGGGTAAGGTACTGTTGGTGAACAAAATGCCCATACGTGCACAAGTGATAGTCACCAAAAACACCCACAAGCTCTTCCACAAAAGTCTGTCCAAAGTCAAATATCCAAAATCGGTGCAACCAACACTTTCCACTTGGTGCCGCCGATTCCCATACTCAGACAGACATTAGCCAAACCCTAGCCTTTCGGTGCAACCGATTCTGCTTTGGTGCCACCGAGTTTAGGTTGCCAACTTTCTGTTACGCAAATTCACAAAATCGGTACCACCGAGATTGTTGGATCGCGTCACCGAGAATGGGCAATCTGACCGTTGGTCACCTTATCGGTGCAACCGAGTTTCCTATATCGGTCTGACCGAGATTCAAAAGTTGCCACCTTTTGGTCACTTCGGTACCACCGAGATTAACACATCGGTGTCACCGAGTTGGTCATTTTGTGTGTAACGGTTGGATTTTTGGGGATGCCTATATATACCCCTTCACCATCACCCACTCGAAAGAGAAGCACTCAGAACTATTCCATACTTGCCCCATCCAGTTTTCTGAGAGAGAGCCACCTACTCATGTGTTGAGATCATGCCATTCCATTCCAACCATATGAATCTTGATCTCTAGCCTCCCCAAGTTGCTTTCCACCAATCCCATCTCTTCCACCAAGCCAAATCTGTGAGAGAGTGATTGTGTGTTGAGGAGTCTATCATCTAGGAGCACAAGAGCAAGGAGTGCATCATCATTGCCGAGCCTATTACCTTTTGGAGGGTGGTGCCTCCTAGATTGGTTAGGTGTCGCTTGGGAGCCTCCTACTTCGTGTTGTGGAGTTGAAACAAGAAGTTTGTAAGGGCAAGGAGATCGCCTACTTCGTGAAGATCTACCCTTAGTGAGGCTAGTCCTTCGTGGACGGAAGCCGTTATGGAATAGTCAAGGTTGCTACTTCGTGGACCCTTATGGGTGGAGCCCTCCGTGGACTCTCGTGACTGTTACCCTCCGTGGGTTGAAGACTCCATAAACGTGGATGTACGATAGCACCACCTATCGGAACCACGGGAAAAAATCATCGGGTCTACAATTGCGTTTGATCCTCCTACCCTTCCTTTCTACTCATGCTTGTTGTTACTTTCCGCTGCTATACTCTTAGACATGCATGTGTAGGGTGTACTTGACTTGCCATGAATGCTAAAATCTGCCAACTCTAAAATTGGGAAAAGGTAGAAATTTTATTTGGTCAAGTAGTCTAATCACCCCCCTCTAGACATACTTCGGTCCTACAAGTGGTATCAGAGCTTTGGTCTCCATTGCATTGGTCTCACAACCTAGGAGAGTATGGCGTCTAGTGAGTGAAATTATCACCGTAGAGGTCCGTACTTTGATGGCACAAATTTTGCTAGTTGGAAGCACAAAATGAAAATGCATATTCTTGGTCATAACCCTACCGTTTGGGCTGTTGTTCGTGTTGGCTTGCAAGGTGAATTCTTTGGTGATGGAAAGGAACCGGATCGTGAAGCGACCGCGGATGAATTGAAGATGTTGCAATACAATGCTCAATCATGTGACATTCTCTTCAACTGCCTATGCCTCGAAGAATTCAACAAAATCAGTCGTCTTAAGAATGCAAAAGAGATTTGGGATACTTTGGTTGATATGCATGAAGGAACCGAGTCCGTGAGAGAATCCAAGTTGGATGTTCTTCAAAGTCAGCTTGACAAGTTCAAGATGAAGGATGGTGAAGGAGTCGCAGAGATGTACTCTAGGCTAGCTCTCATCACCAATGAGATTGCCGGCTTAGGAAGCGAAGAAATGACCGACAAATTCATCATCAAGAAGATACTTAGAGCTTTGGATGAGAGATACGACACGGTGTGCACATTGATCCAAATGATGCCCAACTACAAAGATCTCAAGCCTACGGAAGTCATTGGAAAGATTGTTGCTCATGAGATGACACTCAAAGACAAAGAAGAGCTTCACAACAAGTCTAGCGGTGCTTACAAAGCCACAAGTGATGCTCCCGCAACTTCAAGCGACAACCTTGTCACCAATGAAGAGATAAGCCTCATGGTCAAGAAATTCAACAAGTTCTACAAGAATAGAGGCAAAGAACGAAGACCCTCAAGGAGAAGTAGAGATTCGGAGAAGAAGGACAAGTACACCAAGAGCTACACAAGAAGAAAACATCAAGCTCATGTTGGTGAATGGGTTTCTGGCTCCGACTCTGACAACAACTCCGAGAGAAGCTATCACTCCGACTCCGACTATAGTCAAGATGATGGTGTTGCCGGAATTGCTCTAGTGACTACCAACTCCTATGATCTATTTGATTCACCAAATGAAGGGAGTGGAAGTTGCTTCATGGCTAAAGGCCCCAAGGTATCACACCCCGAGTATCTTGATTTCAATAGTGATGAAGATGATTTGCTTTGTGACAATGACTTGTTCTTTGATAAAACTAGTGATGTTAGTCAAAATGAACTTGACAATTCTCATGCTAGTCAAGATAAGTCAATTGATGATGATAAGATGAAAATAGAACAACTAACTAAAGAACTAAACACTATTAAGTTAGCTCATGAATCTACTCTTGAAGATCATAGAGAGCTTGTAAGAACTCATGAGAAGCTACGCTTCAAGAAGCTCAACTTGGAGCAAGAGCATGAGTTTCTTAAAGCTATCAATGACGATCTCCGAAAGAAGACTTCATCTTATCTAGCCAAATGACTACTCTTGTCTACATTCATGTCACAAGTTAAAACTAAACAATCTAGTAACAAAGGCAAGAAAGGTTCGTCATCTAGTAGCAACAATAAAAATGCTAAACCTAATGATGTTGCTTCTAGTATTTCTATTGATTCCACTAATGATGATTCTCTTAGCCAAGTTACACTTGAGCAAGAAAATGCTTTATTGAAAGGAATTATAGAGAAATGTATCTACAAGAGTCTTGCCGGGTGTAAGCAATATGAGGAAATTGTACGTAAGCACGGAGGATACCGAAAGAACCATGGTGTTGGCTACTTCAACGCTAATGGAGTTGAATGGAAAGAAGGTCAATACCCCAAGCCCAAGTTTGTTCCTCAAAAGGAGAAGTATGAAAATACTCTTCCCATGGGAACAAACACTCAAGATGACCTTCCACCACAAGACCACAAGCTCAAGGGCAAGAACAAGCTTCAAGAGGACATTGACTCATATGAAGATGAATCCCTAGCTTTAGTGGAGTGGGTTCCCAAGGCTACTTCAAGCTCAACTTCTACAAAGGCTACTTCAACACCAAGGATCCCCATCAACTTGATGTGGGTCCCCAAGAAGAAGAACTAGAGAGTTCTTGAGGGGTGACTCCGCCAATGAAATTCACTCACATTCATTGTTGGCAAGAACTATTTGCGATCAACATCAACTCTATGCAATAGTTCAAGGAGTCACACATTCCCTCAAAGGTAAGCGAGGGACAAGGTAATCAACAAATCAATGGACATCATTACACATGCTTTGCACTCCATGTCCGTAGATATCCTTGTATTTGTCTCTTGTGTGTTGGGACTAACCCATGTAGGTGAGAAGAGTAAGGAAACAACAAGGATGCTCCCAACTCTTGGTGATCTTCATCAACCTTGAGCATCTACCACTACCTCACCAACATGAAGTCTTCATCGACAAAACCCAAGGTTAGTTTATCCCTCCTATGGGGCGATGTCACATCAAGGGGGAGCTTTACTCTAAGACTTGAGTTAAAGCATCTCTTAGAATATGACAACATTAAATGCTTTATGTAAAAGTGGTAACCCCACTTGTGCTTAAACGATGAGTATGACCTATGATCAAGTATTCTTACTTGGCTCCTAAGTCAAAATACTCATATATAGATGACTTCGTCATCGCCAAAGTGCTTGTTAGATGCTAGTATGTATGCGCATGTTTGTCATAATTTCATTTGACATCTTATTGTGTGAGTATGTTGGTCTGCATTTATTTACCCATTCGAGGACATCCAATTGTTGCTACTTGGTTTTTGATTTATCTTTTGCCAATTGGATGAACAAGAATGCCTAGGACCACTCTCTAGCTATCTATGCTTTCTCACCTCATATTCCATTCATGCTGCATCACAAAATTTGAAAAAGTACTTTTCGATCCCTCTGTGTGTGGAGCACTCGGAGTTCCGTATCGACAAGGACTGACCATTAAAACCTCCCAAGTGCATCTCGGTGGAACCAACCCACAATTCTCGGTCTCACCGAATGCCTAGGGTTGATCTGGTTTTCAATCTCGGTACTACCGATTCCATATTCTCGGTTACACCGAGTTTCCCTGTCAGCTGACAGTTGAGGAACTCGGTGACACCGAAAATTTAGAATCGGCGTCACCGACATTGAGGGGTATATATGCTGTGGACCCGACGTTTCGAAATTCAATCTTCAAACCGTCGCGCCCCAAAACCCTAAGCTGCCGCAAAGGACCCCCTGGTCGTCGTCCTTGTCTCCCCGCGCTCCTCCGCCGCTGGGATCCTCGCCGTCGACGGGCATCTTCGCCGCCGTCGCCGCCGTAGCGGATCCGTCGCCAAGTTAGGGTACGGATTCGATTCTTCTTGCGCTCCCCGTCCGATTCTTGCGCAATGAAGTGAGATTTATCTATAAGCCACCGTTTGCACATCTATCTATCCACAAGAAAACTCAATAGAATAGCGAATGATGGATTTTTTAGGTTTTGCCGTCCGCCTCATGTATCTCGGTAGAACCGATGCAAAATAATCGGTATCACTGATTTGGTTTTCTGTCACACTAAGAACACCTCGGTGGAATCGAGTGCCTATTTTCGGTGAAACCGAGAATGGTGCCAAGTTCCTGGAAAGCAGGTTGTTAGTCTCGGTGTGTCCGAAAATTTTGTCTCGGCTGTACCGACATACATTTGGCAGAATGCAAAATTTGAGAAATTCTTAGTTCCAACTTTCAAAAATAGCTGCTTTTTGTGATGACTTATCTTCTTATGCTCCTCTATACTCTATTCACAGGGTCAGTATGTCAAGTGCTGAGGACAATGAGAACAACTTCAGAGAGCAGAGTGTTGAGCTGGATTCAGGCACTAGTCCCGAGTCTAGTTCCCCTTCAGATCCAGGCACCCCCAGTTCTCATGGGTTGCCCAAGGCTGCTACTAGGGCCAGGAAGAAGCTGAATTCAGATGAGGAGGATTCAGATTTTGTGCCAGAGGAGATTCTTGCCAAGAAGCAAGAGAAAGCTGCCAAGAAGTCTGCTAATGAAGCCACCTCTTCAAGAAGGACTGTCAGCAAGGTATATGCTAGCTCTGAGGCTATGAGAGTACCTGAGAGTGCTAGGGCTACCATGACAATTGAGCCCCCAAGGAAGTCTTTGCCTAAGAAGGCAGGTGAGAAGAAGCATGACAGAAAGAGGATTGTCTATGTCACTGGTAGGCAAACATCCATGTATGAGGACCCTGAGGAGACTGCTGGTGCTGCTGCTGAGGAGGAGGAAGAGCAGGTTGTCAAGGCCCCTCCCAAGAAGAAGCAAAAGAAGCTTATGGCTGATGCCATGCCAAAGACTGGCACATCCAAGAGCACCAAGTCTACCCCCAAGAAGGCTGCTGCTGAAAAGCCCAAGAGGACATCCAGACAGATTCCGGCTTCTGAGAAGAACAAGGGAACTACCTCCAGAGATATGGATGAGGATGCCATGTCTGCTTTGATGAAGCTTAGACCACACCTTCCTGAACATAATGCCAGCCAGCCACTTGCTGAAGATATGAAAAATAGGAAGGATTCTGGTTTGAGGGCATGGAGAGCTGTTGATCCATATGCCCAAAGGAGAAAGACAGCTGTAGACTACAGATTCTACACCAAGGAGCAACAGGATTTCTATGAGACTGTGCTGCTTGACAAGAGTCTAGCTGTGAGTGACATGAGATATGTTGACTGGAAATACATCAAGGAGAATGAAGATTTCTTTCCAAATGTTCAAGACAACTTTCACTGCATTGGCTTGGATGAGTTTGTTGGCAAAGAGTTTACAGCATGGAATGATGAGATGATCATGCAATTCTACTCCACTGCTCATTTCTATGGAGATGGTAGAATTGTATGGATGACTGAAGGAGCTAGATACGAATCCACTGTTGATGATTGGGCTGCCATCTTAGGAGTCCCAGAGGTGCAGGATGGTGACTTGGATGTCTACTCTGAATCCAAGGAGAGCCATGATGCTATGAAGGATATGTACAATGCTATCCCCGCTGCTAACTTGAAATCTCACAAGTTAGGTTATATCTACTTCCTCCAGGCTGGCCTCCGCACCATGAACACCATTTTGAGGCATACCTTGATGCCCAAGTCAGGAGTGAGAAGATGATCCGAGGCTACTCCATCAACATGCTGATCCATCTTGACAGACACACCAGGATTAGAGTCATGGATTTGATTGTAGAGACAGTAAAGAGGGTTGCTGCTGATCAGAAGCGCTCTTGCTGCTATGCACCCTATATCCAGATGCTCATCAACTCCAAGCTGGAGAAGCACATCTTTGCTCTGGACAGACCCCACTTGCCCCTACAGCCAGATTTAGAGGACAACGTTGTGGTGATGGACCCAGAACATCCCACATCAGCTGCAGCTCAAGCACAGGCAGATGCAGAGGCAGCTAGAGCCACTAGTGCTCAGGTCCCTAGATCCAGGAGCGAGCAGATGGATCTGTTGATCTCATCAGTTCAGGGCATGCAGAAGGACATTAAGGACATTCTGAACAATCAAAACAGTCTTGTCAGGATCTTTGAGAACAGGATCAAGACCCTTAATGACAAGGTGGATGGGCTGACCAAGACAGTCAATGAGCTCAAGAAGGAAGTTGACTCTGTGCCTCTTCCCCATTCTTCTTCTTCTGATGATGATGAGGATGACTCACCTCTCAGGCCAGGCACACCCTTCACTACTCAGGCCAGATCAGCCACTGTGCCAGCTCCAGATTTGAGGCCCTCTTCATCAGCTCCTGCTACTGTCACCTCAGCTCCATCAGCTCCAGTTCCTCCAGTTGCCACTCCAACTCCATCCACGACATCTGCTGAGATCTTCGCTGACGCTGTTCTCTCGACTCCTTCATCAACAACCGGAGGAGATCAGCCCAAGAACGCTTAGCTATATCTCTTTGAACTTTTTGGTAACTTGTTGCCAAAGGGGGAGAAGTGTATATATATCTTTAGGCTTCGAGTGATAGACCGTTTGGTTTTTATCGCTTTTTAAAAAACAATTGGTTTTTTGATGTGTTTGTGTTGAACTATGTGGTGTTTTGATCATACGCTTAATGTGTGTTGCTACTTTTTCCTATCATTATGCTACTTATGAGATGATCTTTCACCTTTGCTTGATTGTATTGTGCTATGATGTTCATTCTAATTACTCTCGCACACCACCAAGATGTATGTGACATGGAAGAAGTGCCCCATGTACCTAATCGATTGTGCATTTGCATTCAAACGCAAATTTAAAATAATGCACAAATTTAGGGGGAGCTCTTGCTTATCACATACTTCTCAAAGCGACGATTATATTCTTTGATTATATCATTGTCGAAGCTTTGATCTATATGTTGTCATCAATTACCAAAAAGGGGGAGATTGAAAGCACATTTGCTCCCTTGGTGGTTTTGGTAATTAAAAACAACATATAAGTCATTGAACTAATGTTTCCACTAAGTATATTTCAGGAAAAGTTCAATGATAGGATTGGCAAAAGGATTGTGGAGATTGTGGAAATACCCCAAGATGCAAGGAAATGGATTGGCAAAGCTTCAAGCAAGAGGACTCTACATTTTACTTTGTGAGAAATCACTTTGAGTCCACAGGAAAGCCAATACTATTAAAAGGGGGTAAGGTACTGTTGGTGAACAAAATGCTCATACGTGCACAAGTGATAGTCACCAAAAACACCCACAAGCTCTTCCACAAAAGTCTGTCCAAAGTCAAATATCCAAAATTGGTGCAACCAACACTTTCCACTCGGTGCCACCGATTCCCATACTCAGACAGACATTAGCCAAACCCTAGCCTTTCGGTGCAACCGATTCTGCTTCGGTGCCACCGAGTTTAGGTTGCCAACTTTCTGTTACGCAAGAGAATGGGAAATCTGACCATTGGTCACCTTATCGGTGCAACCGAGTTTCCTATATCGGTCTCACCGAGATTCAAAAGTTTCCACCTTTTGGTCACTTCGGTACCACCGAGATTAACACATCGGTGTCACCGAGTTGGTCATTTTGTGTGTAACGATTGGATTTTTGGGGATGCCTATATATACCCCTTCACCACCACCCACTCGAAAGAGAAGCACTCAGAACTATTCCATACTTGCCCCATCCAGTTTTCTGAGAGAGAGCCACCTACTCATATGTTGAGATCATGCCATTCCATTCCAACCATATGAATCTTGATCTCTAGCCTCCCCAAGTTGCTTTCCACCAATCCCATCTCTTCCACCAAGCCAAATCTGTGAGAGAGTGATTGTGTGTTGAGGAGTCTATCATCTTGAAGCACAAGAGCAAGGAGTTCATCATCATTGCCGAGCCTATTACCTTTTGGAGGGTGGTGCCTCCTAGATTGGTTAGGTGTCGCTTGGGAGCCTCCTACTTCGTGTTGTGGAGTTGAACCAAGAAGTTTGTAAGGGCAAGGAGATCACCTACTTCGTGAAGATCTACCCTTAGTGAGGCTAGTCCTTCATGGACGGAAGCCGTTATGGAATAGTCAAGGTTGCTACTTCGTGGACCCTTATGGGTGGAGCCCTCCGTGGACTCTCGCGACCGTTACCCTCCGTGGGTTGAAGACTCCATAAACGTGGACGTACGATAGCACCACCTATCGGAACCACGGGAAAAAATCATCGTGTCTACAATTGCGTTTGATCCTCCTACCCTTCCTTTCTACTCATGCTTGTTGTTACTTTCCGCTGCTATACTCTTAGACATGCATGTGTAGGGTGTACTTGACTTGCCATGAATGCTAAAATCTGTCAACTCTAAAACTGGGAAAAGGTAGAAATTTTATTTGGTCAAGTAGTCTAATCACCCCCACTCTAGACATACTTTTGGTCCTACAGGAACGCCCTGGAAGGCATCCCCTCTTTCGTCTCAATCCATCGGTATGTCACTTGAAGCTACATTTTTATTCATCACATGATATGAGTTTTGCTTGGAGCATCGTTTGTTTTTGTTTGCTTTCACTTTTAGTTTTCCACAATCATCATTTGTTGGACACATCTATTTGAGAGAGACACACCTTCATCATAATTTGTTAGAATACTCTATGTGCTTCACTTATATCTTTTGAGTTTAGCAGTTGCTCTAGTACTTCACTTATATCTTTTTGAGCACAGTGGCGTGTAGATTTTGTCGAAATAATTTCACTCTCTCTCTTTACTTATATTTGCTTGAGAGTTAATAAATAGTGACGGTAATTTGCATGGGTCATAGGACTAGTCCAAAAATAATAGGTATTCAATGAGTGATAATTAAAACCATCATGTAGCACATATAGAGAAATTGTGGGTTAATGATATTGATGTGGTAATATGAAAAAGGTGTGAGTTCATAATTGTTGATTCATAGAAGTGTCAATATTAAGAGAGGTTAACTTCTTGTTCGTCTAAAAATTAAAAAGGCATGGTGATGATGTGTGAGGATTTCTATTCCTCGTTGAAATCCTAGTGTTGTTTCGGGTCGGAGGCGCGCGATGGTTAACTCCTACCAACCTCCTCCCACGGGGCATGCGAGTACTACTTTGATTTGTGATAAAACTAATAAAACTTTGCAATAAGTATATGAGTTCTTTATGACTAATGTGAAACCATGGACATATGCAATCTCACCTTCTCATATTTGCTAGCCTTTTCGGTACCATGCATTGCCCATTCTCACCTTGAGGATCGGTGCAACTTTCGTCGGTGCATCCAAACCCCGTGACATGATACGCTCTGTTGCACATAAGCCTCATTATATCTTCCTCAAAACAGCCACCATACCTACCTATCATGGCATTTCCATAGCCATTCTGAGATATATTGCCATGCAAATTCCATCGTCACTTCACATGACTAGTTCGTTCATCATCATATTGCTTTGCATGATCATATAGAGCTGACATAGTATCTGTGGCAAAGCCACCATTCACCATATTTTTGATACATGTCCCGCTAGATCTTTGCACATCCTGGTACACTGCCAGAGGCATTCATATAGAGTCATATCTTCATATCAGTTCTTCATATCGAGTTGTAAGTAAATAAAAGTGTGATGATCATCATTATTATAGCATTGTCCCAGTGAGGAAATAAAAATGGGGGAGGCCAAATGAGCCCACCATTATAAAAAATGAATGAATGAGAGAAAATGAGAGAAAGGGACTTTGCTACTATCCTTTACCACACTTGTGCCTCAAAATGGCACCTTGTTCCTCATATAGAGAGTCTCATGTTATGTCATTTTCATATGCTAGTGGGAATTATTATTTTCATTATTATAAACCTGGCTTGTATATTCCTATGAAGGGATTCCTCAAATGCCCGAGGTCTTCATGAGAAAGCAAGTTGGATGCACACCCCACTTAGCTTCAGTTGAGCTTTCATACACTTATAGCTCTAGTGCATCATTTGCATGGCAATCCCTACTCCTTGCATTGACATCTATCGACGGGCATCTCCATAGCCCGTTGGTACGCCTAGTTGATGTGAGACTATCTTCTCCAGTTTTTACCCCTTTGATATCTACCACCATATTCTATTCCACCTCAATGCTATGTCCAATGGCTCACGCTCATGTATTGCGTGAAGAATAAAAAGTTGATGCATATTGAAAATTACGATCCAATTGCCTGACTTGAACACCGTGGTGCTTGACATTTGTATTAATGTGGTGAAGATGGAGCTATGCCTTGCTAATATAATAAGATGAATGGGGGTAAATATTCTTTGTGAATCATATACTTTGCAAGATTGGTGATTTTGTTTCTTATACTTATAAGTATTGCTATGTTAATATTTGTTAATTCATCGTTTCTCAATGAGCATGCACGCAAAAGATTACATAATGGGTAGCACGTCACATCAAAAATTCTGTTTTTATCATTTACCTACTCGAGGACGAGCAGGAATTAATCTTGGGGATGCTTGCTACGTCTTCAACGTATCTATAATTTTTGATTGTTCCATGCTGATATATTATCATTCTAGGATACTTTTTGGGTCATTATTTACCAATTTATATATATTTGAGCACTAACCTATTGACCCAGTGCCCAGTGCCAGTTGCTGTTTTCTGCATGTTTTTCACTTTTCGGGTTTACAGTACCAAACGAAGTAAAATTGCCACAAAACTTTTTGATGGTTTTTTCTGGACCAAAAGAAGACCTGGGAGATTCGGAAGGAAGTCGGGAGCCACACCAGGGCCCCACAAGCCAATAGGGCACACCCTGGGGGGCGGCCTGATGGCTTGTGGGCCCCTGGCGGCTCCCCCAACCTTGTTCTCTAGCCTATAAATTCTCATATATCGTGAAAATCTTGGAGGCAGTCCTGAAGCCCTTTTTACGCCGCCGCAAGTCTCTGTTCCATCGCGAGGCCATCTGGAGCTCCGTTCCGGCACCCTGCCGGAGGGGGGATCGATCACAGAGGGCCTCTTCATCAACCTTGCTGCCCTCATGATGATGTGTGAGTAGTTCACCATAGACCTATGGGTCCATAGCTAGTACCTAGATGGCAATCTCTCCATCTCTTGATCTTCAATAGAATTATTATCGCATCTTCGCTTTGATCTATCCGATGTAATCCTTTTGTGCGGTGCGTTTGTTGGGATCCGATGAATTGTGGGTTTATGTTCGAATTATTCATGAGAAGTATTTGAGTCACCTCTGATATATATTATGATTCTTATTTGCATGATCATTATAGCTTCATAATTCTCTCCGATCTATTGATTTGCTTTGGCCAAGTATATTGATCTTTCTTCGGTGAGAGGTGCATTGTAGTAGGTTCAACCTGACGAGTTTCTATATCCTAATGACAGAAGGGGACAAGTTGTGTCTTTGTGTAATTTCTACTAAGGATAACACGATGGGGTTTATTCATATTGCTTGAGTTTACTTTGTCTACATCATGTCATCGTTCTCCATGCATTACTCTGTTTTACTTAATACTCTAGATGCATGCTGGATAGCGGTCCATGAGTGGAGTAATAGTAATAGGTGCAGGCAGGAGTCGGCCTATTTGTTTATGGACATGATGCCTATATACACATGATCATTGCCTTGAAAATCGCATAACTATCCGCTTTTCTATCAATTGCCCAACAGTAATTTGGTACCCACCGTATGTTGCCTAGATGAGAGATGCCGCTAGGGAAAACTATGGCCCCCGGGTCTATTCACTTATATATTCACAAACACTACTATTACCTGCTGCCATTATTTGTATTTTATTTTATTTTTAAATTTACAATTATCTACAATTATCTACACAACTCATTTGCTTGCAAATGACGAGATCAAGGGGATTGACAACCCTCTTGCCCGCGTTGGGTGCAAGTTGTTTGCTCTTTTGTGTGCAGCCGTTGAAGACGGTTAAGGATTGATATTCCTATCGGTTCAATAAACCTTGGTTTCATAATTGAGGGAAATACTTACCCACTTTGTGCTGCAATTACCCGTTCCTCTTCACGGAAAACCCAACGGAGATCACAAGTATCAGGCCTCGATCTACACTTCCACCAAAAGATATTTGATTCCCCCCACTAATCCCTTGCGGATCTTGTTACTCTTGGGTGTTTGAGCACCCTACACAAAAGAGGTCACTTCAGAGCCACATTCCATTGTGGTGAAGTTTCGGGGTGGTGTTGGGAGCCTTTAATTAATTGTGGAGATTTCCCCAACCTTGTTTGTAAAGGTTCAATCACGGCCTTCAAAGGCACCACTAGTCGAATCACAACATCTTGCATTGTGCGAGGGTGTGAGGAGAATACAGTGGCCCTAGAGGCTTCTTGTGGAGCATTGTGCCTCCACATCGCTCCAATGGAGACATACCTCCCCTTAAAAGGAGGGAACTTCGGTAACACATCCTCGTCTCCATCGTCTCCACTTGTGGTTACTTCTTACCTTTACTTTGTGCAAGATTTATTCTGTGTGCATCTTGTGCTTGCCATTGTTGTTATTACTGTGCTCATCATATAGGTTGTCCACCTAGTTGCATATCTAGACAACCTATTGATTGTTGAGCCTAACTTTTTAAAATAAGCTAAAAATTGTTAGTCGCCTATTCACCCCCTCTAGTCGACCATATCGATCCTTTCAATTGGTATCAGAGCTACGTCACGTTTAAGGGCTTAATCGCCTAAAGAGTATGGCCGACGATGGGATTAATCAGGGTGAGAACTCCACGGCCGGGTCTAAGACCGTAGTCACCTGCGGTGATATGAATGAGGCCATGGCCTCTCTCAAATCGTCTGTGGTTGACGAGGTCAAGGACATGTTAAATAAATTCCTTGAGAGCTTCAAACCTCCTACCGCTCCTACGGAAATGGTTAACCCATTCTCCTCGGAGATGGATGTCAACTCCACCAAGGAGTTGGCTAGTTCTTTGAATCCAAAGTTACCTCAAGAAAGAATGGGTCAGGCACACATGCCACGGTCCCCCCTCCCCAAACCTATGGTGGACCGGTCCCCTCACCTCATATCAACACGCATGGGCAACCACCCAAACTTGATTTGTCTAATTTTCCTAATTGGATTTTTCATATCAAGTCTCATTTGAATCACAGCTCAACGCAACTTTGGAGGCTAATCGAGCAAGGCTTCTACCCTCATGATCCAATCAACATGAAGCCAAGATAAGAAGTGTACAACCAACTTAATGCATCCACATTGTTCATTCTTCAAGAATCCATGCCACCCGAAGAGCTTCCTCACTTGCCCCCCTTCACCATTGCTAATGATGCTTGGTCACACATCAACTCTTTGTACAAAGGAAGCTCAAGCATTAAACATTCCAACTTTGAGGTGGTGCTTGATGAAACCGACGAGTTTGTGATGAATGAAGATGAAGATCCCCGTGCGCTCTACCTAAGATTGACTGCTCATGCCGTCTCAGTCCGAGATCATGGGAGCAAGGATACGGATGACAATTGGGTCAAGCGCAAGTTCCTCAAGGCCATCATGCCATTCAACAAAGGCATGTCCTCCGTGATCCGTCTAAGGACGGACTTCCACACCTTGACCTCAAGTGAAGTGTTGGATGAGTTCGTGGCAATGATCATCTTGAACAAGACCGCCGACAACGCTCTCGCTCGTGTCCAACGGTCAAATAAGCCCAACCTATATTTAAAGGCCAAGGCAATAACGGAGGAGGAAGAAGATGAAAAATAAGAGAGTTGCCCTGAAGACATCAAATATGCTTACCACGAGCACATGGCTCTTGCGTAAAGGCAATTTTGGGGAAACAAGAGGAACTCCAAGACCAACTTCTCCAAGAACAAGTCGAGTGGTGCCAAGGGCAAGCAACATGTGAGAACATGCTACAATTGTGGCAACGTGAGTCACTTTGTCATAGTTTGTCCGTATAAGAAGATGGAAGACAATGGTGGCATGCTAATCCACAAATACAATGCCAAGTCCTTCCTCAACAAGAACAACTTCACGAAGCAGGTGCCACAAAAGGGGTTGGTGGCGCCCGAAGAGTATGCCTCTAACGATGACGATGATGATACAAGTGATGAAGGAATTGCAACAGCCTCCGTCACCATTGCCATCTCTTCCCCAACCCCGGTGTCTCTCTTTGACTCCCCCAACGAGAACATCATCGCCCCCGCCAAGTGCCTCATGGCCAAATCCACCAACAAGGTAACCTCCAACATCAAAACTACTATCAGTACTCATCCTTCCTTGACGGATTGTGTAGATGGAACAAAGGTGGTTAAGGTGGGTGAAAATGAGTTTGAGAAGTTCTTGGGTAAGCTCAAAGGTGAGACCAAGAAGCACTTCGTTGCTCTCCTGGAACAACTTGGTGAGGACAATGATACCATTGAGTCTCATGAAGATACCATCACCAAGATGGAAGGTCATAGCCGTGACTATGTCGATGAGATTGTGGATCTTTCTCATGCTCTTGAGGAAGAGCAAGGTATTTGTTTGGCTCTCGAGGAGTCACACAATGTTGATCTTGCTAGGTTAAACAAATATTATGATCATGCTGAAGTCCTAGCTCGTGTGCTTAAATCCGAGAATGTTGAACTTGGAGTTGGCCATGCTAGACTCAAGGAGGAGTTTGAGCTACTTGAAAAGGTTCACAAGGCCTTGAAGAGTGCTCATAACTCTCTCAGAGAGTCTCATGATCAACTCCAAGTGAAACTAACCAAGGAGATTGCTACTTGTACTCCTTTTGTATTAGTCGAAAATGCTCATGCTACTAACCCTTGTTTTGAGCATGCTCATATTGTTGAGGAGAATGCCAACTTGAAAGAGCAACTTGAGAAAGGCCTTGTCACTTGCATTCAAGGTGAGAAGAATCTCAATGACCTTTTGAGCAATCAAAAGGAAGTTGTGGCCAAGGAGGGACTTGGGTTTGCACCCAAGCCAAAGAAGAAGAAGAACACTAAGAAGAAAGATAAGACCAAGCAAGCTCTCCCTCTCAAAACTTCTTTCGTCAAAGAGGGAGAGGGTGCTCCTAAGGAGAAGAAGAACAATATGGTTCTTGGTGGTGATAAGAGAGGTAAAACCACGTCACCCAACGATGCTGGCGATTTTAACCCGTCTTATGTTCTATGTCGTACTAGTGATGGGCATGTTTATGCCAATTTTGTTGGTTCTTTTTATGAGTACATTGAGTGGTCTATTTGGGTTCCTAAGACCCCTATTACTAACATGAAAGGACCCATTCTAGAATAGGTACCTAAATCCAAGCATTGATCTTATGTAGGAATTTGCTTCCGATGGAGGTTCATGGTTACTCGATAGTGGAGCAACAAATCATATGACTGGAAGCAAGGACTTGGTGGTGGACGTTCAAGCAAGTTCATCTATGCCCACTCATGTCCAATTTGGTGATGCTTCAACGTAAAAGGTAGAGGGTCTTGGCAAGGTGTTAATCTCTCCAGATTTAACCATTGAGAAAGTCATGCTTGTTGAGACCCTTTCATACAATTTACTTTCCGTTCGTCAACTTGCACTCATTGGCTTCTCTACTTTCTTTGATCTTAATACTGTGGCGCTTTTGTGGAGCAAGACTCTTAAAGTGGCCTATGTTGGATATGTTGAGAACGGTCTCTATTTGATCAGCTTCTCGGAGAGGCCCACTAAGGCCGCAACATGTCTAATGGCTAAAGTTGATGTGGGTTGGCTTTGGCATCTCCGTTTAGCCCACGTCAATATGAGATCTTTGCAAAGTCTCCTCAATGGGGACCATGTCCGTGGACTAACAAATGCTAGTTTTGCTAAAGATTGTGCTTGCAGTGCTTGTATAAAGGAAAGCTACATGAGAAGGCTCACCGTCCCACAACCATTATTTCTTCCAAGAGTCCCTTGGAGCTCCTTCACATGGATCTCTTTGGACCTCCATCTTTTGATAGTCTTGGTGGGAGAAAGTATTGCTTGTTGATTGTGGATGATTATTCAAGTGGTATATTTCTTCAAGAGGAAGAGTGAGACCCAACAAACGGTGATTGACTTTGCAAATGAAGCTCAATGTCAACATGATGCAGAGATTTTGATCATTAGAAGTGACAACAACACCAAGTTCAAGAACTACACTTTGGATGAGTTCCTTAGTGATGAGGGGATCAAGCATCAATTCTCCGCACCTTATACCCCTCGACAAAATGGTGTAGCGGAGAGGAAGAACCGGACGTTGATGGACGCGACATGTATCCCTACACATGGACGTTGGTGGACCATGATGTCGGAATTCAAATCTCCATACAAATTTTGGGCCAAAGCCATCAACACCGCTTGTCATGCATCCAATCGGCTCTCCCCCGCCAAAGGCTTGAACAAGACTCCATATGAAATTCTTACCGACAACAAGCCTAACCTCAAGTATTTTCGGGTTCTCGGGTGTACGTGTTTCATTCTCAAAAAGGGTTCTTGTTTGTCTAATCGAAACCAAAGCTCAAGATGGAATATTTGCTTGTTATGCTACAAACTATCATGATTACCGTGTCCTCAACAAGTCCAATGGACTCATTGAGGAGACGTGTAACATGGAGTTTGATGAAAATAATGGCTCCCAAGTGGAGCAAAGTGGTCTTTGTGATGTAGGTGATGAAATTCCTCCTCAAGCCATAAGAAGGATGGGTGTGGGACATTTCCTACCCGTTGAGGAACACCTTGTGGTGGAAGGAGAAGGACAATGTTCTACGCAAGTAGAACCATCACGAACACTAGACCCACACGCTTCCGAAGAATAAAGTGAAGGCCCTCAACCAAGTGAACATGTTCAAGGTCAAGATCAACCTCACGATGAAGGTTATGTACCTAATGATGACCAAGATTATGTTCACGATGAAGATCAAGCTCAAGGTGATGAGCAAGCTCAAGATGACACTCAGGATATCAATGTTGATACTCCTCAAGGCTCACTTGAAGAGCAACTCGAGCGTCGAGCCGCCAAGATTGCTTCCAACCTTATACAAAAGGGACACATCATGGTGAACATTATTGGAAGCTTAAAAAAGGGGTAACTACTCGTAAACAATTAACAAACTTTTGTGAGCTTCACGCGTTTGTTTCTTGTGTTGAACCCCAAAAGGTCTATGAGGCGCTCAAGGACATGGATTGGCTAGAAGCCATGCATGAAGAACTCAACAACTTCGGGCGCAACCAAGTGTGGAAATTGGTGCCAAGGCCGAAGGAAAATCATAATGTCATTGGAACCAAATGGATCTTCAAGAACAAGCAAGATGCACATGGAATTGTCATTCGCAATAAGGCGAGGTTGATAGCTCAAGGTTACTCCCAAGTCGAGGGGATCGACTACGGTGAAACTTCCGCTCCCGTTGCTTGTCTCGAATCTATTTGCATGTTGCTTGCTTATGCTTCTCGTCATGATTTTAAATTTCAACAAATGGATGTGAAGAGTGCTTTTCTTAATGGTCATTTAAATGAGTTGGTATATGTCAAGCAATCCTCGGGGTTTGAGGATCCCAAGTTCCCCAATCATGTATATAAACTCGATAAGGCTCTCAATGGCCTTAAACAATCCCCACGTGTGTGGTATGAGCACCTTACCAAGTTATTGCAAGATCGTGGGTTTGAAATTGGGAAGATCAATCCCACTCTTTTTACTAAGAAAGTTAAAGGGGAATTGTTCATATGCCAAATATATGTTGATGATATTATCTTTGGTTCTCATAAATAAGCTTTCAATGATGAGTTTTCTGCACTAATGACCGAGAATTTTGATATGTCTATAATGGGAGAGTTGAAGTTCTTTCTTGGATTCGAAGTCAAGCAATGCAGAGAAGGAACCTTCATCAACCAAGCAAAATATACCCAAGACATGATCAAGAGTTTCAAGCTAGATGATGTCAAGCCATCCAAAACTCCAATGCAAACCAAGTGTCAACTTGACATCGATCCCAATGGTAAAGCGGTGGATCAAAAGGTATATCATTCCATGATTGGATCATTGCTTCACCTTTGTACATCTAGGTCGGATATTATGTTGAGTGTGGGAATATATGCACGGTTTCAAGCTGCACTAAAGGAAAGTCACTTTGTGGCGGTCAAGTGAATCTTTAGTTATTTGGCTCATACCCCAAACTTTGGCTTATGGTGCCCCAAAGGAGCATGCTTTGAACTCATGGGATATTCGGATTCGGATTGGGCAGGAGACCGTGTGGAAAGGAAGTCCACTTCCGGAGGGTACCAATTCCTTGGTCGCTCTTTGGTGAGTTGGTCTTCCAAGAAACAAATTGTGTTTCTCTCTCGTCCACTGAAGCCGATTATGTAGTCGTCACAAGTTGTTGTGCACAATTGCTATGGATGAGGTAAACTTTAAAGGATTACAATGTCACTTGTGAAAAAGTGCCTCTTCTATGTGACAATGAAAGTGCTATCAAGATCTCCTACAATCCGGTGCAACATAGCAAGACAAAGCATATTGAGATTCGTCATCATTTCATCCGGGATCATACCAAGCATGAAGAGATTGATGTTATCTGTGTCAACACTCATGAGCAACTAGCGGATATTTTCACGAAGCCATGGTATGAAGCAAGATTTCGCGAGTTAAGGCATGAGCTAAATATCATTGATTTGAACAATGTGGCTTGAGGCAATGCATATCCCGCCACACTCATCATTCTATCTTGTTTTAGATGTAGGCATGGACATAGGGGGAGTGTTGTTCCTTTCATGAACTCACACTCCTCTTATTATTGATAAATAAAAACGAACTTTCACATTAGCTTTTTTTATGGTACTTGTGCCTGAAAGATGAGTTTTGGTCATGGGCCAAGGTTAAAATCTTCGTGGCGCCATACCAATTGACCCAAACATAGGTGGCTCTGGCCATCGCCCCTCTTGTCTTTAAAGAGGTTTGGTTACCGGTTAAGTTTTTTTATTTGGATTACTCCAAGGTTGCGCTTTATTTTCTTGTCATTTTGAACTCGGAGCTTTCCTTCCCTTGGCTGTGTTTTAGAGTCTCCAACCCAGGACTATCCATCCCAAAACTGATGGGGATATGGCCCCTGGGTATACCAAAGCAAAGGAGATGATGCTCCAAAATATTTGGGGCTTGCTGGCCCCTTGGCCGACTGCCCTCGCGGGCCGGCCCCTCGAATAAAGGCCGATTGGGCCGCGACTGGCTCGACCAACCGACTATGATGGCAGCCGGCGGGTCAGCGCCCGTCCCATCCGCTCATGCCGACGTATGACGACGCGACAAGACCTCCCCGACGAGGCAAAGCATGGTTACAGGACCCCTGACGAGAGCAAGGCAAGGCTATAGGGCCGCGGGTATCGGTGACCTTGGCCGGGCGGTCCGGCCTTGTAGCAGGCGTCCGCTACCTACTCCCTGACGCAGACACATACTTGCCATAGTGGCAGGCCCCGCGCCGGACAAGACCCGACAGCCGACGGGTCCCACGCATGACCAGAGAGGCTGGCAGCCGGGGCCCGCACCCCTTTTATCCCCCATATTGTAATCATTTAGCTACACTATAAAGCCACCCCATAGCCCCCCTGAGAGGGGGTCAGCCCTTTCTCCATGCACACACACATACGAGGCAACGAGGCAGGTAGCGAGAGCTCAGTCTTCCTCCTCACGAACATCTCAAGGATCACCCTATACTGTGATCACATATAGTCACTCCGGCAGGACTAGGGGTTTTACCTCCATCGGAGGGCCCTGAACCTGGGTACGCATTCGTCATGAGTTTCGCACCCTCACCCGTCTCCGAGTGCCGCCGGCGCCCGTCGGCCCCAAACCACGACTTAAGCCACCCCCTGGCACATGTCGTAGAAATACCACGACAGCTGGCGCCCACCATGTGGCCATCAGCGACGCCGACCGGACTTACGTTTCGAGCGGGACCCTTCACTCCCTCGGGCGCACGCATCGTGCACGACTTAGTTGTTTGTTTTGGCACACTCGACTGCGTCAATGACAACGCCCGCCGCCTCGAGGACGCGGACTTCCCCAAGGATGGCTCCATCATCCCCTTCGACGGCCACCGCGTCTACGTCGCGGTCGTCCCCAACGAGTACCCCTCGGAGGTGCTCAGCTTTGACAAGCCGCCACGACTGGCGGCAACAACCTCTCCTGCGACATCGACGACCTCTACACACGTGTGGAGGTGATGACCACCCCCTCCCATGGCGGTGCATCATGGCAAAACCCGCTGCGCGCGATGATGGAGACGCTACGCACACCCATCACTCCCACGGCCGAGGAGCTAGAGGACCAGCACCAGCGTCTGCTTGCTTAAGCTCAGACGTTGGAGGCCACGCAACGCAAGCTTGATGCCGCGCAGCACGAGTTCAACGTGGCCCATGGCCTCATGCCGGCTGGCGTTGGGCCGAGCCACCTGGTGGAGGTACGACGCCACGGCGGAGTTGTCGGCCAGATGTTGGGCATAGACCGACCCATCTACAACACCCCCATCAAGAACATGAGGGCCGTGTAGGCGGCCATCGGCGAGCTGGAGGAGCTCGACGGCCCGGCGCGCGAGGCGCAGCAGCATCGCATCAACACCCTCGTGTAGGCTACCAACTGGCAGCAGGACCCGTTGGCCCGGTTGCTTCGGGACCCGGCAGGCTCCCGCTCGAGGACCCATGCCTCGAGGGCAAACCACCGCCGGCCGGCAAATGGCCGGCGGGACACGTACCAGGCATCTTCGCCCACGACCGGCAACCGTCGCCGTGGCAGCCGGACCGTAGACACCTAGAGCCAGCGCAACCATGGCCCGTCGGCTATGGACAGCCGTGCAAATGAGCCGGCTGGCCGGGATGACCGCCAGCCCGCACGGCGTGACCGACGCTGGAGACGCGACCGCGGCCCGATGGCTGAGCAGCCGGCCGTCCGGGACCCGGTGAGCGAGCGCGTCGGACCACGCCTCCTTGACAACCAGGACGCCTGCCTCCGCCTCGAGCGGCTGGCGGAGTCTCAGGCCCTGGAGGAAGAGAGCACTACCGGCCCGCCATGCTTTGGGCTGCGCATCCTGAATGAGACTTTCCCCAAGGACTTCACTTTGGCCCGTGACATCCCCAAGTACAACGGCTCGACCAAGCCCGAGGATTGATTGACCGACTACACCACCGCCGTTGGCATTGCCAATGGCAACAAGCACGTGGCGGTGCACTATGCGCCCCTCATGCTACTCGGCTCGGCCCGAACATGGCTCAACAGCCTCCCGGCCGGCAGCATCAACGACTGGTTGGACTTCCAGGAGGCGTTTGCGCGCAACTTCACCGGCATGTACAAGCATCCCGACTATTGGGCCTCTGGGACCGGGGATACCCAGGCCCATCTGCCCGCGGCCCAGGGCGCAACGCCTTCCTCGGGACCCTGGGGGGCCGCCAATGGGCTTCGTGGCCAGGTCCCTCATGAGGGGTCGTGCCTCCTAAGGCACGCGATGGATTGTCATCTGGGGCCCCCTCGAGGCCCCTTAACGGGGCCGCCTCCCAAGGCCCTGGTAAGGCGACTCCGCTAAAGCCGGTCTGGCGGGTCCATACCGCCCTGCGCGGCCACATGGGTGACGCACGCCGAGCATGGTGGTGCCGAGGGCCGCCCTAGCAAGCTCGGATGCGGAGGATTTCCCCTTTGGTGCCAAGGTGAGAGGGCCAGTCTGCCGGACCCAAGGGCAGCCCCAAAGGTTTCCCCTTTGGTGAAAGAGGACTGCGATGGAGAGCTCAGCCGGGCGGATGTCACCGCTAAGCCCACCAGCTCGTCACGACGAGAGACTTTAGCAGACGGAGACTACTTTCGTCAGAGGGGCCGCAGTCCTGTCTCCTTTCAAAACTGGCCGTTGTGGTAACCTTTCCCGCCGAGAGTTTTCGGGGAAGAGGGCCGAGGCCTGGTATAAAGGGAGGAGGCAATAATTGTAGGAGGACACACTGTACTCATTGGCTACCACTACGCAATTCAGACAAGCAGGAGTAGGGTTCTACACCGCGAGGTGGCCCGAACCTGGGTAGATCATGTGTTCATCGTTCCTTCCCCCCAAGCTCAAGCACGCTGGAGCCTCGCTGTAGGATAGAGAGAGTGAGCGAGGTTGGAGAGCCAGTGCACCCTAGAGTTCGAACCTCTCTTGGGTTCCCGGAGCCCCGATTCCAACATTTGGCGCGCCAGATAGGGGTGCGCCTCTGCTCTTCAGCTCCGTTCTGGCTCCACCCTCGCAGGCCCCATGGCTGAGGCCCGTTGTGCGCACGCCGAGCGTCTAGCAATAGACAGTCGTCACCACCCTGCCAATGTCGCCACCGTCTCCATTGCCAACCGCGCTGCCCGCGAGCAGCAGGACTCCTCGCGTCCTCCCGTGCAGCGAGGCGGCCGTTCAGCTGCGACCCCTCCTGCGTACGTCCACGTGGGGGACCTGAACGTGCAGAACGCACTGCTCATGGCGAGCGAACTTCTTCGTCAGCGCTCAACGGATGGGGGGCATGACGCTTGGGCGGACCACATCACCGATCTCGTCGTAGTCGCCTGGAGGGCCCTGACGCCCTACCGCCCATTGCAACCCCTGGCGCCTGGTGCAGGGAGCAGGGCCCGTGAAGCGCCACTGTTGTCGTGTGGAGGCCCGGCCGGACCTGGGCTTGGTGAGCCCCCGCTAGGTCATCCCCGCGCCCTCCTCCTCCTCCTCAGAATCCCAGTGGCGGGGCTTGGGCCAGGCCTTGGCCCCGCCAGTGGTATGCCTGAGGGGACCGGTGGGTCGTACTACGCCTACCACAATGTGCGCACCCACAACACCGAGGAATGCCGGGCGCTCGAGCCCCCACGCAGCGAGCGCGCAGGCCAGCGCGCGGGTCGCCGCAGGCCCAGCGCCGGCCGTGGAGAGGGTCAGCTCGGGGGTTCGTTGGACCATGACGGGTGAAGGCGGCCTCGCGAGGCGTGCTCCTAGGGTGATGTCGTCATCCTACACCAGCCGGCGCCACCCGAGGAAAACGGCCACAACCAGCCCAACGAAGGATCCGGGAGCCACAGGGCCCCCCGAGCGGCAGCATGTATCCTTGGCGGCGCTTACACACCTCCGCCAGGCCCCCGGGTCAAGCAAGCCCCTCTCACGCCAGCCGCAGCTTCCCGGCGGCTAGAGGCCGCGCGGCCGCCCGGGTGGCAGCAGTGCACCATCTCCTTTGACTCCAGCGACAACCGCGCGGGCGCGGGCGTCTTGGGTATGCTCCCCATGCTATGCACCCCCATCATCAACAACATCTTCGTCCCCAAGACCCTCGTCGACGGGGGCGCGGGCTTGAATGTCCTCTCTATCGAGACCTTCGAGAAGCTCAGGGTACTCTACAACCGGTTGGCGCCGACCAGATCGTTCTTTGGAGTAACATGTGGCTTTACCACTCCTCTGGGGCAGGCCAGCCTCCTCGTGACCTTTGGCATGCACGCCAACCACCGTGTTGAGCTCGTCGACTTCGACGTGGCGCGTATTTGCCTCCCGTACAATGCGATCCTGGGTTACCCCGCACTAGCCAAGTTCATGGCTATGGTCCACTACGGCTACAACGTCCTTAAGATGCCGGGCTACGGCAGTGTCATCACTATCGCCTGTGATGAAAAGGAGGCCGCATGGTCCCTCGAGCACACCCGCCAAGTTGCCACGATCGAGCACTCAGGAAGCATGGAGGGCGCCCGGCGTCGCGAGGCCTCGCCCCCAAGGAAGAGGTAGTTGTTGCTCGCTCAAGACCCCGCCGAGCAGGGGTCGAAGCGCCGTCGTCAGGGTCAGGTAACCCAAGGCGCTGTGGGGGCCGGGCACCAGGGCCTGGCCGCTCGTGCGCGCGCAGCTCCCTCAGTCGGCGTGAGCTACCGAGTTTTCACTCGCGAGCTTCGCGGGGTGGTTTGGCCCGACAGATTCAGGTCCGTGCTGCTCCCGCACTATGATGGAGCCTCAGATCCTGTGGAGTTCCTCCGGCTTTACACGACGGGCATCAGGACGGTGAACGACGACGAGAAGGTCATGGCAAACTGGTTCCCCATGGCCCTCAAGGGTGGCGCGCGCTCGTGGCTCATGAACTTGCTCGAGGAATCGGTCTCTTCATGGAGTAGACTCTGCGAGCTGTTCATCGACAACTTCATCGGCGTCTCTTCCCCCGACCACGGCCTGCATCAGGAGAGGCACCTCCCTGGGGAGACTTTGTGTGAGTACATCCTACGCCTCAGGAGGGGGCGCGAGTAGGCCTCCTGCTGCCCCCGGCGCTCCCGAAGTGCACTCGCGACCTGCTACGACAGGTGTCCAGCGCCCCACAGGGACACGAGCGCCAGGTGACTTTTTGGTTCGTTTCAAATTTAGCGTCTCCTTTGTGTTTGGTGTACTATCATTGGGCTGGTACTTCCTTGTCATGTAATGAACCTGATTAACCATTCGGTTGAGTTTATGTCACTTGTTTAAATCCTGAGTTTCAATACCTCTTCGTCGCCCGGAATTGCCGCGCCCCCACGACCGTCCCGTCAATGGTTTCGTGGTAGGGGGCTGAGACATGGCGTCTACGCCAGGATCCGTCCTCGCAACGCCGAGAAATCTGAGTGACCAAGCTCTGGCTCACAGGCTGCCCCCCCGTGCAGGCCACCTCATGAGGATCCTTAGTGTCTTGCCCCCCCCAGAAAACCAACATGGGGGGCTTCGGAGCGCAGCTCAGCTCGCGCGGCCACTAGAAGGGCGCTCCGTCACGCCAGGCGCCTCGCCCATACCAGGGGGCACGAGTGCATGCGACCATGCCAAAAATTAGGCGCAAACCGCTTGGAGGATCGAGGGGGAAGCCCCCAAGCCCGGCGCTTGGGATGCTCGCCCCCTCCCTTATCGCCGCTCGTGACCCACTCACGTAAAAATGAGGTTGGGGTTGTACACGCCCCGGAGACTCCCGGAGCGCTGCCCTTGGGCCTCGGGAGGACTCCTACCCATGCCCAAGTGGATGCCCCATGCTCCGCGCTGGCGGAATAACTATCAAACCGCGACTATACCCATGCCCAAGTGGAAGCCACATGCTCCGCGCTGGCGGAATAACTGTCGAACCGCGACTATGCCCATGCCCAGTGGAAGCCCCATGCTCCGCGCTGGTGGATGGCGGTCGAAGGCGTCACCCCGCCCCGAGACACGCACTAACCGTCTCCCCCATAGGCCGCGCATGAGCGGGGGCCGGGCGCGGTGCCTTACGCGCTCGGCCTGGTCCCGACAGCGTTAAAGGCTTAAGAGCCACGGGCCCTGGCTTACGAGTTTACCCCCGTGCACACCACCCTACCAAGGCCCTCGGTGCCTAGTTTCCTCACGCGACGCCAAAGGGCAAGCTGGCAAGCGCGCGACACCCAGAACGAAGCATCTTGCGGAGGACCCCCCCTCTTTTTTCTTGCGAAGCATCGCCTGGGGGGTCCCTCGAGGCACGCCCGGCGAAAGACGGTATCCTGGCAAGGCGGAAGCCCGGTGCTGTAGTGCCTCAGGGGCTGTCTTCACGAGGCCCCTCACGCACCCGAGATAGGGGCCCCGCACGTGCGCCTCGAAGAGCCCGTCAGCCCCGGAGGCCCTCATCCATTGCCCCCCGAGGTTCGCACCATAGAAGGGCCTCACTAAGGACACAAGGTATTCTCAAGGGACAGGCCCCGGCGGCGCAGTGCGTGGGGGCGGCGCAGGGAAAAATAGGAAGACCGCGCAGAAGAAGCAAGGGCGCATCAAGCAAGACAAGCAACTACCGCATAAAAAAGCATCTTGAGAAGGTTTTCACGCCCCCTGGGGCAGGATGGTGCACAATGCAACAAAAGAAACATAACATCTAAGCAGAGGAGGCGCCGTCTTCATGGCCACTGGAGAGGTCCGCGCCAAGGCTGCTACTCTCCTCGAAAGATGCAGCCTACACAAATTGCCCGACCAAGGACTCCATGTGCCCGCGCACCTCTCCCCTGAGGGGGCTCCGGAGCTCTGCGGGCACCGGCTCCATCACGCGGGAGAAGTCGAAGGCAGGGTCAAATCACTGGAGGTTGGAGAAGATGCGCGTCAGCGCGCAGTCCAGGAGGTCGCGGGCGCTCGATTCGATGTCTGCGTCCACCTTGGAGACGCCCGACTCTAGCGCCTCTACCACCTTGAGGAACTAGTCGAGGTAGCCTCCGTCCCCGTGCACGCGTGGCAGTTCCGGGGTGTCCCCGACGAAGCGGTGAAGCGCGTCTCTAGCGCGCCGGGCAAGGTCAAGGAACTGCCTGGCGCGCTGCGCCTCCAGGATCTGCGCCCGCACCTCATCGTCCTTGGCCCTCTGCATAGCGTTGGCGACTTCGCCAACTTGGGTCTGCAGCGATGCCAGCTTTTCCTCGACGTCGCCCTTGCTCCTGAGTGCGTCCTGGAGGGAAGCCTCAGCATCTTGCAGCTGGAAGTAATTCTAGAGTTTCCTACTGCGACTGATACGGAAGCCTCTACATGAGATGTATGGACTTCGGTCGAACTTGCAGCTGAACCACGTAGGAAAAACTCTTGCAAACCTCTCAAGTGCACATGCGAGATATTGTTGTTAGACAACAGTATACCTACGATACACAAGGAAGCGTTGATGGGCCCTGACTCCGGAATTGGCTAAATGCCAATACAATCCGAGATAGTTTCCATATAAGTGATTCAAGATTAAAACCTTGATACACCTTTCGGAAGACTTAGAGTCTAACGAATATTTATGGAACTAAAAACTGATACGGATAAAAATGTTTTATCCACAATGCTCGACTTGTTGCAATAACAAGTTCAAGGAGTTGACTACGATGAGGTTGTTTCACCGTAGCGATGCTTAAAGTCGGTTCGGGTTGAACTAGCAATTAATACATATTTCAAACATGAGATATGAAACAAGGATGACGAAAGGATTTCCATCTGATGGAAATGAAACCAAGGACTTGCATGTGTTACAGTCCATGGTATTTTTTCAGTCCAGAGGATGCTAGTAAGTATGCAAACTTCAGAGATCCAGCGATGGACAGAAGAGAGCAAAATGGAGTTGGAATCTTCGTGTTTTGATGAAATGGTCAAAAGGGTTTTGACTTCATCAATGGGTAACGAAGATGCTTGTGATTCAAGAAAGTAAGTGGGAGCATAATAATATTTCTAAAACGTTGTGTGCTTGACACATTGTTAATTGGAAATAAATTTCTTGACACGAATTAGGACTTCATTTGAAAAGGGTTTTTCGATGAAGTGCTTGGGCTAAATAGCCTTAATATTAGGCATGATGATCTATGGAGATAGATTTACCTAATGGGGCTGAGAAAAGATACATATTGACAAGATGCTAAAACTTATTTGCATTTAAAACGCCAAGGAGTGATTCTTGCCGAAGTCACATGGAAAGAGTTTTTGCAAGACTCGGTGTCCCAAAAACACTGATGAGCAAAATACATGATGGAGATTCCACACACCTTCGTGTTTGGATTAATCATGTATTCCATGGTATGTAAAAACAACCAGATATGTCCAATACTCCAAAGTTGTTGCGAGCATAGATACCAAAGTGATCAAAAGTACTGATCGTGGGACAACAGTGACAGATGTCATTAAGTACTAGAGTAGTACTGATGACATGTTTTCTCGCAAGCAGAGATTATGAAGTACTCGTTGTAAGTAAGTACATCGATACAGTCTTCATCAATGCTCCATGCGATTTTCGATTTAAGTTAAGGATTTTTTGTGTAATACACAATATGGTGGCACGGTAGTTGGAAATTGTTCCAAACAGGTTACTGTGGCGAATTCTATAACAAATGGCTGAGTATGTTGACGCTTTAGAAGCGATAAAGAAGTTGTTGAATCATATAGTTCATTCATGAACTTAGTATGGTTCCAAGATGGCTTTGGTCAATAGGACACTATTGCAGATAGTTGCTCCATAGCTCAGTCCGAGGAATCAGGTTTCGACCAATGATTCACACATATGCAAAGCCAAGTCCACACAAAATATGAATTTTGTGAAAGCGTGAAAATGCGAGGATATGCAAAGATACACACGGAACTGAAGTCGTCAGATCCGTTGGACATCAGGCTATACCACAAGCGAAGCATATTTACACCGGTGTGCCACAGGTGTAAAGTGCATTAGCATTAACTAGATTATTGACTCTAGTGCAAGTGGGAGTCTGTAGGAGATATGCCCTAGAGGCAATAATAAATGTTATTGATTATCTCCCTGATTCATAATTAGGTTTATGTTCCATGCTACAACTGCTATGGTTCACGAGTCTGCAATAACCACGAGGCTTAGAGGAAGACTCATATGCACGTGTGGGATAATAAACGGTAAAATGTATTCCTAGTCTAGCCTCTAAGACTAACTCAAGTGTTGCATGATGGTTCTGTTTTCCTGATCATGGGCATGTCTATGCCAGCAACTTTGAGGGCACAATGTTGGAAGAACATTTGTGTTGAATCGACCCGAATTGATGTTATGCTATGAGATACATTCGTCACAAGTTAATGGTTAATAACACAGAGATGGTTAACGTTTGCATGATTCCTTAGACCATGAGAGTATCGAGTTTCTTCATGCTTGCTTCATGAACTTTGGGGTTTATTAAACGTCATCCGTAAATGGGTGGCTATTACGGCGGCTTACGGGTTCATGGAAAAGTATGTCAAGTAACTTGATAGCTCAAGATTGGGATTTGCTCCTCCGACGATGGAGAGATATCTCTAGGCACTCTCGGTGTTACGGTATCCATCATCGTCTGGCCAGACACTTTGTGATTTGATCATGGGGATGCCGGAACACGGGAACGAGAAAAGAGAACAATACCGGTAACGAGGTAACTGGCATAGTGGACAAGTTGTTGATCCACGGGGATGCCAACATGTCTCACCTCGGGTATTTGTAACATATCGCGAAGCAACAGGAATAGCACACGGCAACTGAAGGTTCACTCGAATATTCATTCGTGTGGATATAGGGGTCAATATGGGTGTCCACGGCTCCGATGTTGATCATTGATCGGAAGGGGTTCCGGGTCATGTCTATACTTCACCGAACCTATAGGGTCACACGCTTAAGGGTCATCTATTTGCTGAATACCAGACAGGGAGTCTGAGAGAAAGTCTCCGGAAAAAGTTTCGGAGACAACGGAAAAGTTCCGAAGAGAGAGGTCACTGGATGAGTTCCGGTAAAACTGAAAAGTTGTTTCAGGGGATACCATTAAGTCAAATTGGTTTTGGCACACGCCTGATAATTCTTGGAGGGTGCCAGAATCATTCTGGAAACTTCTGGGAATTTTCCGGAAGAAAAACCGGAAATGTTCCGGAGCTGCCGGAACCGCTTTGTTTACTTTTCGCAGATGAAAATGACCAATCCGGAATTGTTTCGGAACGCGTTGAAAATTATTTTAGTGGGTACTGGAAATGTTCTAAGCCCACATAAATATTTTCGATTCGAACGGACGCTGAAAAATGTCGTCGTGAATAGTGAAATCAGCTTTATGGTTACTTTTTGGAAAGCCACCTTTTTGGGCTTTTGCTCCAAAATATCTTGGAGATGACATGGATGGATGTGGCTGAAATTTCAGACCCTCCACCCCTCCTTCTCCTATAAATAGAGGTGGAGGGGGCTGCCCAAAACTCTTCCCTTCTCACATACACATGCCATAGACTTGTCTGGCTTCTCTCTCCCTCCCAGCGAAATAGTTTCGTAGAGCCGAAAGGCTGTCTGGGTTCCGGCAGGAACTAGTTCTGGACGGCGAAGCCCTGCCGGATAGATGACACCGTATGTGTACAACTCTGTAGAGAGATCGTAGTTTCGGTCTTAGTTCGAGAGTGCCTCCCGAAGGGCTGTCCGTGTGACCGTCCGAGTTTCGAAGGTCCTCCCGAAGGGCTGTCCGAGACACCGTCCGGGGGACTGTCCAACCGCCTCCCGGAGGGCTGTCCAAGGGGCAGATGAGGGTATTCATCCTCGCGGTTGGGAGGTTGTAAATCCTAGCTGCGGGGATCTGCACCGCCGATCGTCATCGACTCTACTTCCGCTGCGCTACGAGTCGGTAACGAAAAGATCAAACCTTGTATGCAGTTTCCATAGTGGTCCTGGGCTGGTGCGTAGGTCGGAAATTTTTGTTTTCTGCTACGTTCCCCTACAGCGGCCTTGTCAGCAAGGAACTAACGCTCCAAGGTCTCGAAGCACTCGCGCTCCGCCTCCTGGTCGAAGGCGGTCTGGGCGGCCTCCCACTCACGGAGGGCCACGTCGGCCTCCCGTTCAATCATGGACGCCTCCCTGCGGGACAGATCCACCTCGCGCGTAGTGTCTCGAGGGGTGTGTGCAGTGGTGGCGGCCGCACACTCCCATGCCACGGGCGCGGACCCCCCGGGGGCCGCCGAGCCTGGCACGTGGGCTGAGGCTGCGCTAGCAGGCGGCATGCGAGGAGGCGCTTCGGGTGAGTCATCCCTCTGCCTCTTGGACACAGGCACCCTGGAGGGTTGATGATTAGGCTCGCTAGCTTAAACAAAGTGCGCAAGACAAATCGGGAGCGGTAATGCACTTACACATCATCGGCGGACCAGCGCAACCGTGTTGGGGTCGGCCTTGGACGCGCCCCCCCCCCCCCCCCCGCCGCCTCCGGCCTGCGGGCTACTGTCGGGCCTCTGGGACCGGGGGTACCCAGGCCCATCTACCCGTGGCCCAGGGCACAGCGCCTGCCTCGGGACCCTGGGGGGCCGCCAATGGGCTTCGTGGCCAGGTCCCTCACAAGGGGCCTGATACGTCTCCAACGTATCGATAATTTATGAAGTATTCATGCCATATTCACCTATGTTTACAATACTTTTATATGGTTTTGATGCACTTTATATGATTTATTTAGAACTAACCCGGACTGACACTGTTTTCAGCAGAACTACCATGGTGTTGTTTTTGTGCAAAAAATAAAAGTTCACGGAATCGCCCGAAACTTTTTGACGATTTTTTGGAACAAAAGAGGCACTAGACACTTCGTGGGAGGGCCAGAAGAGCCATGAGGTGGGCACAACCCACCAGGGCGCGCCAGGCCCCCCCGGCGCGCCCTGGTGTATCGTGCCCTCCTCGTGGCCCATCTTGGCGTGAAACCGACGCCCAAAAATCCTATAAATATAGAAACCATCAGAAATAACCCTAGAATCTCCGCTCTGCCACCGCAACTCTCTGTATCGATGAAAAACCAATCTGGAGACGTTCCAGTACCCTGCCGGAGAGGGGAATCCGTCTCCGATGGCCATCTTCATCATCTCGGCGGAGGCCATGACGAGGAGGGAGTAGTCCACCCTCGGGGCTGAGGGTATGTACCAGTAGCTATGTGTTCAATCTCTCTCTCTGTCTCTCTCTCGTGTTCTTGAGATGTCATGATCTTGATGTATCACGGGCTTTGTTAATATAGTTGGATCATATGGTGTGTTTCCATTGCTATCATGTTGTGATGAATTGAATCTTTCCCTTCGAGATATCGTTATGTTGGATTGAATATTGGATTTGAGAACACTTGATATATGTCTTGCATGCGGATACCCGTGGTGACAATGGGGTGTTCTATTGATTCACTTGATATATGTTTTGGTACTCAACTTGCGGATTCCCGCGGTGACATTGGGGTAATCTATGCATAGGGGTTGATACACGTTCTTGTCCTACTTTCTCCGATAGAAATCTTGGGGGTACTCTTTGAGGTTCTTTGTGTTGGATTGAGTATTATGAATCTGAAATTGTTTGATGCGTATCGTATAATTAACTCATAGATACTTGTGGTGACATTGGAGTATCTAGGTGACATTAGAGTTGGTTGATGCGTATCATATGGTGTTATTTTAGTACAAACTCTAGATAGATTGATCGGAAAGGATAACTTGGTGTTATCTTAGTACGAACTCTTGGATAGATCGATCGGAAAGGATAACTTTAAGGTGGTTCGTACCCTACAAAAAATTTCTTCTTATGTTCTCCGCTAGATAAGAACTTTGGAGTGATTCTTCATTGCACATTGAGGGATGGTCATGTGATCCAATTATATTAGCATTGTTGAGAGATTGCACTAGCGAAAGTACGGACCCTAGGCCTTGTTTTCAAGCATTGCAATACCGTTTGTGCTCACTTTTGTTACTTGCTACCTTGCTGTTTTTATAATTTCAGATTACAAAAATCAATATTGACCATCCATATTGCACTTGTATCACCATCTCTTCGCCGAACTAGTGCACCTATACAATTTGCCATTGTATTGGGTGTGTTGGGGACACAAGAGATTTCTTGTATTTGATTGCAGGGTTGTTTGAGAGAGACCATCTTCATCCTACACCTCCCACGGATTGATAAACCTTAGGTCATCCACTTGAGGGAAAATTGCTACTGTCCTACAAAACTCTGCGCTTGGAGGCCCAACAAAGTCTACAAGAATAAGGTTGCGTAGTAGACATCAAGCTCTTTTCTGGCGCCGTTGCCGGGGAGGTGAGTGGTTGAAGGTATATCTTTAGATCCTGCAATTAAATCTTTTAGTTTCTTGTTTTATCACTAGTTTGGTTTTATAAAAGAAAACTACAAAAAATGGAGTTTAGGTTGCACCATTTGTTTCGTCTTTATAATGTCTTTCGTGAAAATAAGGATTCCGAAAATTGTGCTCAATTGGTAGAGGAAGAAATTATGAAAAACGCAATGAGAATTCCTTGAATGATGAGCATGATTGCAATGTGTTAGTATGAATTCTATGAATATCCAAAATACTAATGATGTTTGCACTAGTCATGATAAAAATGTTTCTTATAAGCATGTCAATTTTTGTGGAGTGCATAAAGTTTGTGAAGACGTGCCTTATAGTGATGATAGATTTTGTAAGAAGCATAAACATGATAGAACCAATTTTTTTCTCAAAGTGATAGATGAATTTGCTACAAAATTATGTTCTCTTTGTCCTATCACTTGTGAACTTTGCAATAAAGTTGGTCATCTTAATTTCCAATGCAACCTTTTTCATGATCAAATCATGGCCAAATATTGTAATGACTTGATCACTTTTGAACTTTATGATGAGCTTTCTCTATTTTTGGGGAGTGAAGAATTGACACATAAAAATAGTTGGTTTGAAGTATTCATTCTCACGGACGACATTGAAACTAATCTAAAAAATATCTATATGTTTTGCATGGTACATTGCAATGAGAATGCTTATATTGCCAACTATATAAAGATGGGAAAACCAATAGAATATAAAAGGAATACTAATGAAGGGGTAAATAATTCCACTTTCCCTCCTATTGTCTCTCATGATGTAGTAGGTGATGAGGAGGAGCTCCCTATTCAACTATTCTCATCAATAAGAAGCTTGAAAAAAATAGTTAAACCCACACATGATGTGGTGAAGAAGAAGAAAAGAAGAAAGAGTAGAGGTAAAAAGGTATCTCTTCCAAATGATGTTGCTCCTATTATTCTTGTGCCTCACGAGGATGAATCAAAAATAATTGTGGAAGATGATACACTTGATGATGATTTTGTTATGCCTATTGCTTGTTGTGATGACTATGATTGGGAAGATAATGATACTTCTTATAATCTTGAAAATCTTTTTGGCACCAACTTGGTAAATTATGAAGATAAGAATTGTTATACTATTGGTGCTATTCATACTATTAATGATGAGAGTGATTATGCTTATGATATGCCAAGCCACAAGCTTGGGGATGCTATGTTTGATGAGAATGACATGTTTGAGAATTTATTTGCTCCAATTAATGTTTGTCCCAAGCTTGGGGATGCTATGCTTAATGAAGATGATCTTTTTAGTTCCCCTACTTTGAATGATCAAATTTGTTATGATGATTGCATGCCTCCTATTTATGATGATTGCGATATTTATGAAAGTGGATTTGGAAGAGTGTCAACTTTAGATAATTATTATCCTACTATTTTGGAGGGTGTTGAATTTTATTATAATGATAAAAGTGGATTTGGAGAGGTCATGACTTTATTTAGTAATGATTCCACTATTTCGGAAGAGGATTCACTTGACTATGATGAGAACAAAGTTGCTACTTATGATGATTATTGTGATGATACTTATGTTATAAAAAGTAGTGATAATTATTGTCATGATTTTGGATATCCTTTTTACTGAACATTACTTTTTTAATGTGGAAACAATTTATAGTATTCGAGTTTCATTTGATGCTCCCACTTTTATGAATGAAAAGAAAATTGCTTATGTGGAGAGTAATAAATTTTCTATGCTTGTAGATCATGAAAAGAATGCTTTATGTGATAGTTATATTGTGGAATTCCTTCATGATTCTACTAAAATTATTATGAGGGAGGAACATATGCTTGTAGGAATTGCAATAATATCATGTTTCCTCTCTATGTGTTCAAAGTCTTGAAGTTATGCTTGTTTCGCCTTCCTATGCTAGTTGATTCTTGTTCCCATAAATTGTTTGCTCACAAAATCCCTATTCATAGGAAGTGGGTTAGACTTAAATGTGCTTGTCATGAGATTCATGATGCTCTCTTGCATGTTTAAATTACTACTTTTTATGTGAGCATCATTGAAATCATCATGCCTAGCTAAAAGGCATTAAAGAAAATCGCTTGTTGGGAGACAACCCAACACTTTTACTTTCTTTTTGTGTGTGTTCACATGATTAAGCTACTGTAGTAATCATGTTTTGTGTCTTTTATTTCAATAAAGTGCCAAGTAAAGCCTTTGGGATGACTCACAAGATGAGTAGAATTGATGCTGAACCAAAACAGAAACTTTTGACTCCAGTACAGGAATTTTCATTTTTTACTGGAGCGTGATAATGATCTGAAATTTATACACAGTCTTCATATACAAATTCTTCAGGTGTTCCTAATTTTTCAGAATTTTAAGAGACAGGGAAGTATGGTTACACTACAGATCTTTACAGACTGATCTGCTTTTGACAGATTCTGTTTTGCATGCATAGTTTGCTTGTTTTAGTGTTCCCATAACTTATATTCAGTGATATAAATTATGTGAATGGTAAAATACAGTAGGTATTATGTGAGAAAAATTATGAATCTTGTCTTGACATTACCTAAGTGAATGATCTTTATTCATTATACTAACCCATCTCACGAAGTTCCGTTAAGTTTTATGTGATTGAACTTTTCAAGTTTTGGATGAGACACCGATATGAGAAGAATAAGGAGTGACAAGAACCTAAGATTGGGGATTCCCAAGGAACCCCCAAGGTAATATTCAAGGAAGACTCAAGCGTCTAAGCTTGGGGATGCCCTGGAAGGCATCCCCTCTTTCGTCTTCAACATTATCGGTATATCTTACTTAGAGCTATATTTTTAATCGTCACATAATATGTGCTTCACTTGGATAATCATTATATATTTTTATTTTCTGTTAGATGTTATTTACAATCTTTTGTTTCAATAAAAAGTTCCAAGAATTGCCTTTACGATGCTTGAATTGCATGCTTGATGTGTGCTGTGTAAAAACAGAAACTTTTGCTGTAGTGTTTGAATTTTTATATTTTACTGGAACGTCGAAAGTTTCTGAACTTTTTACACAGTGTTTTCATATAAATTCTTTAGCTTGTTCTAAATTTTCATAATTATTTGAGTTACATAAGTACACTGGTTTAACAAATTGTTACAGACTGTTCTGTTTAGACAGATTGCTGTCATAGTTTTGTTATCAACTTATCCTATAGTTTCCATAGCCTATATTGGTAGATATAAATTATGAAAATGATATTAAACAGTAGATGATGTTTGAAAATTATTGTGCAACTTGTCTTGGCAGTACATGAAGTGTTGATTTGTTCTTATGTGTACTAACCTATCTCACGAGTTCTTTTTGAGTTTGTGTGGATGAAGTTTTTGAGACTTAGGTGAAACCGGGATATGAGAGGATTGAACGAGATACAAAAGCTCAAGCTTGGGGATGCCCAAGGCACCCCAAGTAAATATTTCAAGAAGTCTCAAGTATCTAAGCTTGGGGATGCTACGCATCCCACCTCTCTTCGTCAACTATCGGTTAGCCTATGTTGAGCCTAAATTTTCATTCGTTCACATGACATGTGCTATTCTTGGAGTGCTATTTCTCTTTTGCTTGCTGTTTTAAATAAAATACTCAGATATGAAAATATTTATTGAGAGAGTCCTCACATAGCTACTTTATTGTTTACCTACTCATTGATCTTCACTTATATCTTTTGAAGAGCAGTTTGATGTTTACTCTTGAGCTTCATTTATATCCTATGAGTAAATTGTGAATCAATGAAATATCATAAATATGAATTTATCAATGTGCTTTATGCTTAGTAGTAGCTTCACATATGGTTTAGAAAGTAAAATCTATTGAAGTTTGATAATCACAATATTGGTCATACAAGCAATTCATGAATGATTAGTATAAGAAAGAGAACTTTCACATACAAATATATTATCTTGGACATCTTCTATGATTGTGAATACCCATTAATTATTTTCAAACTTGAGAAAATTAGTTGAAGTTGGACAAGGAAGATAACGTAATGAGTTATGGTTGTGTATATTTGCATAGAAGTTATATTGTTATGGATCCTCCAACATATGGTGCTTGTTTAGAACCTTTTGCTAGCCAACACGTCGTACTAAGTAGAGATACTACTTGTGCATCCAAATCCTTGAGCCAAGTTTCTTGCATAAGAGTCCACCATACCTACCTATATATGGTATTTCACTGCCATTCCAAGTAAATTTGCATGTGCCACCTCTAAACATTCAAATAAACATCTGTTTTGTGTGCCTGGACCGCTCATGGAGCGACGGGGGACGGTCAGTATCTTCCATGTTAAGCGGGTTATTCGCATGATGAGTGTTTCTTCACTCGTCCTTGCACGAGAGGGGCGGTAATAGGGATTCCCAGTCCCGAAATAAAAAAATGCAAATAATTAAACAAAACTCCCCCAGGAATGTTGTTGGTATGGACGGTACCCGTGGATTCGGCTAGCCATGGAGTGTGTTTGTTGGTGGAGGGGGAGTAAACCTTTACTTTTACCGCTTGGGAACCGCCGCTAATTTATTTAACATGGAAGATATTGATAACTCTTGATCGTAACGTTGACAGGAAGGGTGCACCTCCCAAAATTATATCTATCTCTGTTTTTAAACAATGAGCTCTGGCACCTTTGCAAATCCCTGCTTCCCTCTGCGAAGGGACAATCTATTTACTTTCATGTTACTTACTTTTCATGTTGAGTCAACTCCTTATTCCAACCTACTTCTATTAGTTGGCAAGCATCATGTGGTGGGGAAAAATCCAAACATATATATCCTGTCAAATATATTTGATCATGATTTATTATTGTTGACAATTATCTCTATGATAAATGAGTTGGGAGGCGAAACTATAAGCCCTATCTTTCTCTGTGTTCGATGGATGCCATTTGTTCGAAAAATATGCTTTGAGTACTAGCAATCATAGCAGACTATATGATGATTGAGTATGTGGAGCTCTTACTTAGACTTTGTTGAGAATAAGTTGAATTGCAATTGTTTGGTGACTAAGAACATAGGTTGTTAAGTTTCAAGAGAATTCATTGTTTGAACCATAACATGTGAATTGGTTGCTACTTTATCATGATGATTTTTATGAGAAAAAGTTGCTGGTTATGATGCTAGAAAATTGACTGAAATTATCAATGATCAAACTTATATATTATGCTAGCATTCACACTTCATAAATTAGTTCTTTTATCATTTACCTACTCGAGGACGAGTAGGAATTAAGCTTGGGGATGCTGATACGTCTCCAACGTATCGATAATTTATGAAGTATTCATGCCATATTCACTTATGTTTACAATACTTTTATATGGTTTTGATGCACTTTATATGATTTATTTAGAACTAACCCGGACTGACGCTGTTTTCAACAGAACTACCGTGGTGTTGTTTTTGTGCAGAAAATGAAAGTTCTCGGAATCACCCGAAACTTTTTGACGATGTTTTTGCAACAAAAGAGGCACTAGATGCTTTGTGCGAGGGCCAGAAGAGCCACGAGGTGGGCACAACCCACCAGCCCCCCTGGCGCGCCCTGGTGTATCGTGCCCTCCTCGTGGCCCATCTTGGCGTGAAACCGACGCCCAAAAATCCTATAAATATAGAAACCATCAGAAATAACCCTAGACTCTCCGCTCCATCGCCGCAACTCTCTGTATCGACGAAAAACCAATCTGGAGACGTTCCAGTACCCTACCGGAGAGGGGAATCCGTCTCCGGTGGCCATCTTCATCATCCCGGCGGAGGCCATGACGAGGAGGGAGTAGTCCACCCTCGGGGCTGAGGGTATGTACCAGTAGCTATGTGTTCAATCTCTCTCTCTCGTATTCTTGAGATGTCATGATCTTGATGTATCACGGGCTTTATTAATATAGTTGGATCATATGGTGTGTTTCCCTTGCTATCATGTTGTGATGAATTGAATCTTTCCCTTCGAGATATCGTTATGTTGGATTGAATATTGGATTTGAGAACACTTGATATATGTCTTGCATGCGGATACTCATGGTGACAATGGGGTGTTCTATTGATTCACTTGATATATGTTTTGGTACTCAACTTGCGGATTCCCGCGGTGACATTGGGGTAATCTATGCATAGGGGTTGATACACGTTCTTGTCCTACTTTCTCCGATAGAAATCTTGGGGTACTCTTTGAGGTTCTTTGTGTTGGATTGAGTATTATGAATCTGAAATTGTTTGTTGCGTATCGTATAATTAACTCATGGATACTTGTGGTGACATTGGAGTATCTAGGTGACATTAGAGTTGGTTGATGCGTATCATATGGTGTTATTTTAGTACTAACTCTAGATAGATTGATCGGAAAGGATAACTTGGTGTTATTTTAGTACGAACTCTTGGATAGATCGATCGGAAAGGATAACTTTAAGGTGGTTTCGTACCCTACAAACAATTTCTTCTTATGTTCTCCGCTAGATAAGAACTTTGGAGTGATTCTTCATTGCACATTGAGGGATGGTTATGTGATCCAATTATATTAGCATCGTTGAGAGATTGCACTAGTGAAAGTACGGACCCTAGGCCTTGTTTTCAAGCATTGCAATACCGTTTGTGCTCACTTTTGTTACTTGCTACCTTGCTGTTTTTATATTTTCAAATTACAAAAATCAATATCTACCATCCATATTGCACTTGTATCACCATCTCTTTGCCGAACTAGTGCACCTATACAATTTGGCATTGTATTGGGTGTGTTGGGGACACAAGAGATTTCTTGTATTTGATTGCAGGGTTGTTTGAGAGAGACCATCTTCATCCTACACCTCCCACGGATTGATAAACCTTAGGTCATCCACTTGAGGGAAAATTGCTACTGTCCTACAAAACTCTGCGCTTGGAGGCTCAACAAAGTCTACAAGAATAAAGTTGCGTAGTAGACATCAGGGCCGTGCCTCCTGAGGCGTGACGTGGCTTGAGACTGCCTCGGTATTTCCCCAAAGAGGAAGGGATGATGCAGCACAGCGACGGTAAGTATTTCCCTCAGTTATGAAACCAAGGTATCGAACCAGTAGGAGGATCACCAACACTATGTAGACAACACCTGCACACAAAGAACAAATACTTGCAACCCGACACAAAAGAGAGGTTGTCTATCTCTCTACGGTAAAAATATAGATTATGTAGTGATAGATTGGATAAATAGATCTCACAAGAACACAAAATAAAAGACGCAAATAAAAAGTGCAGCAAGGTATTTTTGTTTTTTTGGAATAATAGATCTAAAAACAAATGCGGCAAAAAGATAGATCGAAAAGCAATATGTTGGAAAAGTAGACCCGGGGCCGTAGGATTCACTAGTGGCTTCTCTCATGAGTATAGCACACGGTGGGTGAACAAATTACTGTTGGGCAATTGATAGAAAATCAAATAATTATGACGATATCCAAGGCGATGATCATTATATAGGCATCACGTCCAAGATTAGTAGACCGAAACGATTCTGCATCTACTACTATTACTCCACACATTGACCGCTATCCAGCATGCATCTAGTGTATTAAGTTCATGGAAAAACGGAGTAATGCAATAAGAACGGTGACATGATGTAGACAAGATCTATTCATGTAGGAATAGACCCCATCTTGTTATCCTTAATAGCAACGATACATGTGTGCCTTGCTGCCCCTTCTGTCACTGGGAGAGGACATCGCAAGATCGAACCCATCACAAAGCACCTCTTCACATGGCAAGAAAAATCAATCTAGTTGGCCTAACTAAACCAAAGATTCGAAGAAGAAATACAAGGCTATAAGTAATCCTGCATATACGAGATCAAAGAAGACTCAAATAATATTCATGGATAGAAACTGATCATGAACTCAAAATTCATCGGATCCCAACAAACACACCGCAAAAAGTTTACATCAAATAGATCTCCAAGAGACCATTGTATTGAGAATCAAAAGAGAGAGAGGAAGCCATCTAGCTACTGCCTACGGACCCGTAGGTCTATGGTGGACTACTCATGCATCATCGGAGAGGCACCAATGAGGATGATGAACCCATCCGTGATAGTGTTAGATTGGATCTCGCGGTTCTGGAACTTGCGGCGGCTGGATGTATTTTTCGTCGACTCCTCTAGGGTTTCTGGAATATTTGGGTATTTATATTGCTCAGAGGTGGTGGAGAGGGTTCCCGAGGCGGCCACAACCCATCAGGGCGCGCCCGGGGCCCCTGGCGCGCCCTGGTGGGTTGTGAGCGGCCTGGGCTTCCTCCTGGTTACTTCTTTGGCCCACTTGCCTTCTTCTGGTCCAAAAAAATTCTCCAAAAAGTTTTGTCGCGATTGGACTCCGTTTGGTACTGATATTATGCGAAGTAGAAAATAAGCAAAAACAGCAACTGGCACTTTGTCACTATGTCAATAGGTTAGTCCCAAAAAATGGTATAAAGTTGCTATAAAATGATTGTAAAACATCCAAGATTGATAATATAACAACATGGAACAAGCAAAAATTATAGATACGTTGGAGACGTATAAAGGCGCATCATGGATTGTCATTTGGGGCCCCCTCGAGGCCCCTTCACGGGGCCGCCTCCCGAGGCCCTGGTAAGTCGACTCCGCTAAAGCCGGTCTGGCGGGGCCGTACCGACCTGCACGGCCACATGGGTGATGCACGCCGAGCATGGTGGTGCCGAGGGCCGCGCTAGCAAGCTCGGATGTGGAGGATTTCCCCTTTGGTGCCAAGGGGATAGGGCCAGTCTGCCGGACCCAAGCGCAGCCCCAAAGGTTTCCCCTTTGGTGAAAGAGGACTGCGGTGGAGAGCTCGGCAGGGCGGATGTCACCGCTAAGCCAACCAGCACGTCACGACGAGAGACTTTAGCAGACGGAGACTACTTTCGTCAGAGGGGCTGAAGTCCTGTCCCCTTTCAAAACTGGCCGTTGTGGTCACCCTTCCCGCCGAGAGTTTTCGGGGAAGAGGGCCGAGGCCTGGTATAAAGGGAGGAGGCAATAATCATAGGCGGATACACTGTATTCATTGGCTACCACTACGCAATTCAGACAAGCAGGAGTAAGGTTTTACACCGCGAGGTGGCCCAAACCTGGGTAGTTCGTGTGTTCATCGTTCCTTCCCCCCAAGCTCAAGCACGCCGGAGCCTCGCCATAGGATAGAGAGAGTGAGGGAGGTTGGAGAGCCGGTGCACCCCAATGTTCGAACCTCTCTTGGGTCCCCGGAGCCCCGATTCCGACACTGACCGTCCGCACCAGCTCGCCCTTTGCGTGCAGGGCCAACCGAGTCCCTCTGCGACTACCTCACATGGTGGACGGAGCTCCGCAACTCCTGTGAGTGCTTTCATGAACTGCAGGCCATCCAGTACTTCATCAACGGCTGCCGGGATGGCACCCTCCTCAAGCACTAGCTCATGCGCTGGGAGCCGGAAACCTTGGCATAGCTCATGGCTGTGGTGGACGAGTACGCCATGGCCGAGTCCTCCATGAAGGTCCTGGTCCAAGTCGACGCAGCCGGCAAGCTGACCCAAGCCAAGCCGGCAACCATCCAGCTAGCCGGCGACAGCTCCTCCAGGCACCGCCAGGACGACCAGGGAAAACGCAAGAATGAGCAGCCGGACAATCGCTACGGTAGCCGGCAGGTGGCTACCATGGAGGACGGCAAGATGGTTGATGGCCAGGGGCCCACCCGGCCTCAGCGCACCAACGAGGGCAAGCAGCCCTGGCGGCCCAAGCACCTTCGAGCAGATGCTTGACGAGCCCTGCAGGTTCCACAGCGGGGCCAAGCTGGCTACGCACACGGCTCGGCAGTGTAGCTGGTTCACCAAGATCGCGCGGGGCGATGGCTTGCCCCCGCCCCCACCTTCGCCACCCACGCCTCCTGCTCTTGCAGTCAGCGCCAGCCACGATGACTACCCCCGCCAGATGCGGCCTATGTCATCTTCACATCCTAGGATGACGACAAGCGCAGCCAATGCAGGTGTCCGCAGGAGGTCAATGCCATCGTCCCTCCCGTCCCCCAGTACATGCACTGGTCGGACAAGCCCATCACTTGGGGGCGCGAGGACCACCCGGCTGTGATGCCCATGCCGGGAGGCTACGCATTGGTACTTGATCCCACATTCATTTCCGATCGGAGCACCTGTCGCTTCTCTCGGGTGCTCATCGACGGCGGTAGCAGCATCAACATCTCTACTGCGTCACCATGGAGAAACTAGGCATCGAGCAAACCCAGCTCTAGCTGAGCCGGACGGTGTTCCACGGCATCGTACCCGACCTCTCTTGCTCCCTGATTGGCAAGATCAAGATGTACGTTCTGTTCGGCACGGCGGTGAACTTTTGTCGCGAGCCCGTATGGTTTGAGGTGGTCGACCTGGTGAGCCCCTACCACTCGCTCCTGGACCGGCTTGCCCTGGCCAAGTTCACGACGGTCCCCCATTATGCCTACCTGAAGATGAAGCTACCGGGTCCCAACGGCATCATCACCATCACCGACGACTGCAAGAAGTCGACTGAGTGCGCTCTGGCTAGCCCCAAGCTGGCTGAGTCCCTTGTCATCGCCGAAGAATGACGTCAGATTGACCAGCTCATGGTCATGGCCTAGGAGCAGCCGGCCATGCTAGAGCCCAAGCTGAAGCAGATGGCTAGGGAAACCTAGTTCCAGCCGGCAACCGGCAAAGACACCAAGAGGGTCCCGCTCGACCCGGCTGACCCCAGCAAGTACGTTGTGCTCAAAGCCGACCTCAACAACAAATAGGAAAGCAAGCTCGTGGACTTCCTCCGTGAGAATCGGGTTATCTTCGCATGGTATCCCAAAGACATGCCTGGAGTTCTGAGGAGGTTCACCAAACACTTCCTGCACATCCGACCGGACACCAAACCGGTTAAGCAACCGCCCCACCGCTTCTCCAATGAGAAGCGGAAAACCATCGGTGAAGAAATCACCCGGCTGCTAGCAGCCGGCTTCATCATGGAAGTCTTCCATCCGGACTAGCTAGCGAACCCAGTCCTGGTGCTGAAGAAGAACAAAACTTGGTGCATGTGTATCGACTACATGAGCCTGAACAAGGCATGCCCCAAGGATCGTTTCGCTCTGCCCAGTATCAATCAAGTGATCGATTCCACGGCCCACTGCGAGCTAGTGTACTTTTTGGACGCCTACTCAGGCTACCACTAGATCAGGCTAAATCCGACAGACTAGATCAAGACAACTTTCATCACCCCCTTCGTGGCATTCTGCTACATCACCATGGCGTTCGGGCTGAAAAATGCCGGCGCCACCTTGCCGCGCTGCAGGTAACGATGCCTCTACAAGAAGCTTGGCCACAACGTATACATCTTCGTAGACGACATTGTGGTCAAGACCAAGGAAAGCCGCACCCTCCTGGACATTCTCAATCAGACATTCGTGAGCCTGCGGGAGTTTGAAATCCGTCTGAATCCGGAGAAGTGCGTGTTCGGCATGTCGACCGGAGAGCTCCTCAGTTTCCTCGTCTCCGAGCGGGGGATCGAGGCTACCTCGGAGAAGACTTGGGCCATCGAGCTCTTGGACAAGCCAGCTACTCTAGTCGGAGTCTAGAAGATCACCGGCTGCCTGGCCCCGCTCAGCTGGTTCATCAGCTGGCTGGGGGAGAAGGCGCTCCCCCTCTACCGCCTGCTCAAGAAGACGGACACATTCGACTGGTCCGCGGAGTCGGACGAAGCGTTCCGCAACCTCAAGCATGCGCTCTCCACCGCCCCCGTCCTAGCCATGCCGGCTGACAAGGAGCCTATGCTGCTCTACATCACAGCCACCAACCGGGTGATCAGCGTCGTCATGTCGGTCGAGCGGCCGGAGCCGGGCCGCGCCCAGCCGGTCCAGCAACCGGTTTACTACTTGAGCGAGGTGTTGTCCGCCTCTAAGCAGAACTACCCCCACTACCAGAAGATGTGCTACGACATGTTCCTGATGGCTCGGAAGCTCAAGCCCTACTTCTAGGAGCACCCCATCATGGTGGTGATCACTACACCCTTCAGGGAGATCATTGGCAACCGGGACACAGCCGGTCGGATCGCCAAGTGGGCCATTGAGCTGGCCGACGACCACATCATCTACGAGCCCCGCACGGCCACCAAGTCACAAGCCTTGGTGGTCTTTCTGGTCGACTGGGCTGAGACGGAGTATCTCCCACGTCCCCTAACTCCACTCATTGGCGCACGCACTTCGACGGATCGAAGATGTACTCCGGCCTAGGAGCCGACATCATCCTCACCTCCCCCAAGGGGGACCGGCTGCAGTACGTACTGCAGATCCACTTTGCTGCCTCGAACAAACGTGGCAGAGTATGAAGCGCTCACCCATGGCCTCCGACTGGCCAGGGAGATCGACGTCTGATGCATCTTGTGCATCGGCGATCCGACCTGGTGGTGCAGCAAGTCACCGGTGAATGGGGCGCCAGAGACGCGAACATGGCCAACTACCAGTTCCTGGTCCACCAAATGATGGGCGATTTCGAGGGTTGTGAGTTCCACCACATCCTTAGAGCCGACAACGATGCGGCAGACACGCTCGCTAAGATCGGCTCCACCCGACAGCCCATTCCAGCCGGCGTGTCCCTCGAGCATCTGCAAAAGCCCTCCATCAAGCCCTCCCCGGACTCTGAGTCCATCTTCATCTCGGCCGACCTGGGAACCGTCGGCCCCGCCCCGGGGGCTCCCACGCCCATCCCGGGGGCTGCCGGCTCTAGCCCGGGGACTTCTCCGCTTGGCTTGGGGGCTGCCGGCTCCAGCCCAGGGACTGCCTCGCCCGGCCCAGGGGCTGCCGGCTCCGAATAGGGGGCTGCTCTTTCAGCCCCTGGGGATGCCGGCCCCACCCTGCCCGGCCACAGCAGTAGCCGTCCTGACAGTGGTCACGGCCCCGTCCTGGGCTCAACCCTTCCTCACATACCTCATGAGCGGCGAGCTGCCCGCAGACGAGGTCGAGGCCCGACAAATCCAACGCCGCGCATCCTCCTACACCATCATCAACAATGAGCTCATAAAGCGCAGCGTAATCGACGTGTTCCAGCGCTGCGTCGAGCTGGACAAGGGTCACGAGATCCTCCGGGATATCCACCGGGGCGAGTGCGGTCATCACGCCGCCTCATGGGCCTTGGTGGCCAAGGCTTTCCGCCATGGTTTCTACTGGGTGACTGCCTTGGGCGACTCCAAGGACCTGGTCAACAAATGCAATGGCTGCCCACGCTTCCGCGCGCGAAGTCACCAGCTGACCGCCACTCTCAAAACCATCCCCTATCACATGGCCCTTTGCCGTCTGGGGTTTGGACATGGTGGGCCCGTTCAAGACCGCCCGGGGCGGCATGACGCACCTGTTGGTAGCCGTGGAGAAATTCACCATGGGGATCGAGGCCAAACCGATCAAAAAGCTTGACGGCCCGACAACCGTCACGTTCATCAAGGACATCGCTGTCCGCTTCGACCTCCCACACAGCATCATCACCAACAATGACACCAACTTCGCGAAGGGCGTGCTCATATGCTACTGCTCCGTGCAGGGAATCCGGCTAGACCTTGCGTCTGTGGCCCACCCCCAGTCGAATGACCAGGCAGAAAGGGCCAACGACCTGATCCTCACCGGGATCAAGCCCCGGCTTGTCGATCCGTTGGAGCGCTCGGCCGGTTGCTGGATCGAGGAACTGCCGATAGTGTTCTAGAGCCTCCAGACCACCCCAAACCGGTCAACTGGCTCCACCCACTTCTTCCTCATGTACGGGGCGAAGGCGATCATACCCACAGACATCGAGTTCGACTCACCGAGGCTGAAGCCAAAGAAGCACGTGAGGACGACATCGACCTCCTCGATGAGGTACGCAAGCTGGCCCTATCTAGATCGGCCATTTGCCAACAGAGCCTGCGCCGCTACCACAGCCGGTGGGTCAAGCCTCTCGTGTTCCGCAAAGGCGACCTGGTGCTCCGGCTGATCCAATGGATAGCCGGCTAGCACAAGTTGTCCTCCCCATGGGAGGGCCCCTTCATCATCAGGCCCTGCGCAACAATGCGTACTACCTCATCGACACACAGAAGGCAACAAAGAAGAAGAAGGACGCCTCCGGCTCCGAGACGGAGCGCCCGTGGAACGCCGAGCTCCTCCACCCATTTTACAGTTGAAGCAAGTGCATGTATGTATCGCAACCTTTTGAGTTATAAAATGAAGAAGGCGGTGCCCCTGAGCAGGTCTCGGGGACTACCTTTCGACCACTCCCTTGCATTCTCTTTTTCTTCACTTTTCGACTGCCCCCGGACCGGCACGTTCGGCTCAGGGACTGGCCGGCTCACCCGCACCTCCCCAACCGGAGTCGGCCCAGTACTATGTCCTCACCCCCGCGGCCCAATCCGTGACCCAGCTACAGATTGCAACCCGGCTGCTTGGCCGGTGGGTGCACAAGCCAAAAGGGCGGGGCACATAGGAAAAATGGCTAAGGAAGGGATCTGGTCCGGCCGAGCCTTGCAGCGCTCAGGCCAACCGCACCGTTTGCTATGCGGCCGACCCGTGCCTGCCTGTTCTAATCTAAAGTCGCGAAAGTCTAAAGTACCATGTCCTTGCCCCCGCGGCCCACTCCTCGACCCGACTACAGACTGCAATCCGGCTGTCCGGCCGGTGAGAGCAAAAGCCAAGGGAGCGGGGCTGATGAGAAACAATGGCTAAGGAAAACAAAGAGAAGCACGGGCCGGCAACCGGCAACACATGTTTATGCAAACAAACTAACATTTCTAAGATAACGGCCTCAGGCCAGAGGTTCTTTACATTAAAATACACCTTCGTGGGTGGAACTACGTGCTAACGAGCAATCCTCTATGCAAAATAGAAAAGGTAATATAAATAGGAAGAGAAAAAGGACTCCTAAGCTCCGGGCGCGTCGACAGCCGGCTCCACAGGATCGCTGGTCGAGGCTGCCGTCTCCCCGGTAGGTGCGGCCGTCGCGGCGGTGTTCGCCATTGTAGCCGACGGATCCTCAATGTTGCCCTTCGTGTTGGAGCCGGTTCCTTCGGTTTTTTCCTTGATGGGAATGCCGAAGGAGTCCTCTGGGACAGGCTCGCCGCTCTCATCGAGCTCCGTAAAGTATTCCTCAGGAGCAACGTATGACGCTAGCTCGCTGGCTCGGACTCCAAGGGCACCCTCGCGTGCTGCTAGATCGCCGGTCGAGGTGGCGCACATGGTGGCCAGTCGGTCCAGGTTCACGCCTGGATACCAGGACAAGGCAAACTGCATGGCCATCCGCGTGCTGACTTGGGATGCGGAGGCCTTCCATGCCTCAATCCGTCCCGCCGCATGCTCGAGCCACATGGTCACACGGCTGGCGGGGACCGCCTCCTCCTAGCCCGGCTAGAGTGCCTTGATAACTCCCACGCTGGCAGCGTGGAGCCGCCCCAAGAATGCATCAAGATGGAGCAGCCGGGTCTCGGTGGAGAGAATGATCTCCTCGAGCGACCAAGCGTCGTGCTCGCCGATCTCCCGCCCCTACTACCGAAAGTACTCCCGATGCTCCTCCACAGCCCGCTCGGCCCTTCTCTACATCTTGGGGAAGCGGTCTGAATGGGGGGAAAGCACGCAAATAAGACAAGAGCCCCGAGCTGGCCGGACGCGGCAAACCCGAAGGAAAAAGAGGGCGACTGGCGGAGCAAAAGCACTTACGCTAGAAGGCATCGTCAATCTCGAGACCGAACCTGAGCCCCAACACCTACTTGTCCCTCGTTGCCTTCACCGCCTGGGCACGGGCCACGTTCTCCTTCCAGAGCTCCTCGCCGAGCTGGGCCACCTTGGCCCGGAGGTTGGCCGCCTGCTAGACTACCTCGGTCAAGCCCTTCACGGCGTCCTCCATCGCCGTTGTCTCCTTCTAGAGGTTGGCAGTGAGGCGCTCCATGGCCGATTGGCTGGCGACCACTAGTTGGCCCTGCCGGTCCAGCTCCGCCATCGCCTTCTCAAGGTCCTTGGCCAGCTGGTCCCTCTCATGGGCGACCTCATCCCGCTTTAGCCAGACCTATCCAAGTTGGCGGCGGCGGCTGCAGAAAAACACAACAGTCATCGGTCAGCATTCGACCAAAGCTAGGCTCACAAAGACAACAACATTGCAAGAAGATCCGGCCCGGCTACCACGCAGCCGGCCCGAATCTCGGGGACTACACCCGGTGGGTGTGCTCGTGCGCCCCCACAGGAGAAAACGTACCTTGCACCATCTTCAGCTCCTCCTAGGCCCTGTAGCAAGCTTTCTTGCTGAGCTTGTACAACCCCACAGCCTCGGCGAAGAGCGCCTCGCACTTGGTAGTGTCAGCCTGCAAGAAATCCACAACAAAAGGTTACAACGAGAATTTTGGTAAAGATCCGAGCCGGCTACCACGCAGTCGTGCAGCCGGCTCGAATCTCGAGGACTAACCCAGTGGGTGCGCTGGCGCGCCCCCACTGGAAGAGCAAGAAAGAGAATGAGATAGCAGATCAAAAAAGACTAACCTAGAAGGCCTCCTCCACTCGCTGGAAGTTGCTCACCGTTGTCACGGCGAACTTGGCAATACCGTCGCGGTAGCGGGCCATGACTTGGGCCGACCCGACTGGCGCATGGGCTTTCTCGCCGGTCGGCTCGCTTGGTGCAGCTGGGCGGTGGGACAACTCCGCCCAGTCCTTCTGGATGTGGCGCATGGATCGTCCGGCCCGGCCCGACGCACTACTTGAGGACCCCGATACGATCGGGCCGACCAGGGTGGAGCCCGTGGTGACAACATGGGCCCGCGAGTCCTCGGGCCGACGCGACGCCGTTTCTGAATGGTGAGCCTCGATGTCCATGACCACTGCTCCACTCCCTCCGGGCGCCGCCTCCGTCTCCGCGGCCAGTGCCGCACCACCCCGGGCCGGCTCGATCACGGCCGGCTCGTGGGCCTTCTCTACAGCTTGCTCCGGAACATTCCCGTGTCCGGCTGCTTGATGGCGTCGCTGTGGGGCAAAAGAGGCAAGCATACAACAAAAACCCAGAGGGGAGAAAAACCTTGAATGCAACCAAGTCAAGCTTAACCGACCGACGTGGGGATCTGGTGCCTGGCGCGGGCTGGCGGTCGCGCGCCCGTTAGGATGGCGGCCGAGCGCGTCTTCTTCTGGACCGGCCCCTGCACAGGCGGCTGCACCTCAGCCGCCTGCTTCTCGCACCGTCTTGCATCGACTGCTTGGCGCCGGGCCGGCTGGCCTCCAACCGGCAGCCTCCCGATCTGGCGCTCCTCGCCCGCTACCCGTGGCTCCCTCCTCGCTGTGTGGGGCGGGGCACGTCCAAAATCCGGACGTGGTCGTCATCATCATCATCATCATCATCATCGTCGTCGTCTTCGTCATCAGTCCAATCACTAATGGTGGGTTCCGGGCGGGACTCACCAGCCGTCCCAGACCCGATGGCCCCAGTGTGGCCAAGCTCTGCAGCTGGCCAGCTCTCCCAGCCGGAGTCGGCCTCGTCGCCGCCCCCTCCAAGCTTGAGGTCCACCTCATCAGACTCCGAGCGGTTCGCGTCAAAGATTTTGGGATGCGGCCCGTCCACTGTCATATGCCGCACAAACCGCTGCAGCTGGAGCCGGCGCGGCACACAAGCACAAGACCAAAGGAAAGGCAGAAATAGAAACATCGACAAAGCGTAGTGTAGGCACCGGGTCGAGTCGACTGTACGGTGTCTTGCAGTAGCGCCATGTATCCGGGTCCAGCTTGAAGTTGGTGATGAGATTGAACCGGGATGCTACTTGGGTCGGTGTCAACTCAAAGGTGGACAACCGGCAGGGGTCCCGGCGGTTCTCCATGTCGCACATTTGGTGCGGCCGCTCTTGCAGCGGCACCACTCAACGGTCAAAGAAGGCCGCCACCAGATCCACGACGACCAGCTTTTCGCCGCTCCTCATCTCTTGCAGCCAGCCAACGATTCGGTTGAGCTCCTTGACCTCCTTGCCCTCCGGATTCATGCCCCAGTTATGGCCGGTCAGGGGCACGTCGATGAACTCTGGCAGTCAGACGTAGTCTTTGGCTGGGTCGATGTTCATCACGTAGAAGAACGACCGTTGCCACATCTTCACCGACTCAGTGAGCGTGAGACGCGGGTAATGCCCGGGGCTGACATACACCATCGCCGCCCACAGGCGTCCGACACGTCGCCATTCTTTTGCCCCTTGAAGTAGAAGAACCTCCTCCACAGCTCGGGGTAGGGGAGGAGGCCGAGAAAAGCTCCGTAGAAGGTCACAAACCCCGCAATCTGGAGGATGGAATTGGGCCCCAGATGATGCAGTTGGAGGCCCAAGGTCTCAAGGTACTACATGAAGAACCTGCTCGTCGGGAGGCTGAAGCCTCGCGCGAAGTGGGACGCGAGGACCACATATTCGTCTGCATCGGGCCGCAGCGCCACCTCGTTGTCGGGAGCGCGAAAAGCGACCCGATATGCCTCTGACATCTTGCGCACGTGGTGGAGGTGCTCGATGTCCTTGAGATGGACGGTGGAGCCCTCTGTCAGTGTCAAAATTGGCAGATCTTGGGTAGGGGGTCCCGAACTGTGGGTCTTGGATCGATGGGTAACAGGTGACAAGGGAGACAATGTTTACCCAGGTTCGGGCCCTCTTAATGGAGGTAAAACCCTACGTCCTTCTTTGTTTTGTATTGATGATCGGGTATCGAGTACAAAGTTGATCTACCTCGAGATCGTATGATGTGGTCTAAAACCCTGGGAGTAATGAGCTTAACTTGTGCTACGGACTATGACCCTCCGGTTTATATAGGCACCGGGGGTATCTAGGGTTTACACAACGTCGGTTATGATAGGAGAAGAATATGCCGAACTCATCATCAGGTTCTTGGAGTACACGTCACGGTCTTGGGAGACTTCCATCTTGGCTGCTGCATCACCGTCTTCAGGCCTTCATTGATAACGACAAGGCGGCCTACTGTCCAGCCGATAGAGTTAGGCCGGCAGCCCGAGGACCCCTTAATCCAGGACTCCCTCAGTAGCCCCCGAACTGGCCTCCAATGCCGTAGTCTTGATTTAGTATCCATTCGTCCAAAGCTATTGGCTTGTTGTGCGAGTTCCCCTTTTCTCTGTAGTTCGACTGAGTCTAATCCGGCTTACGACGCGCTCTCGAACGTCGAAACGTCACGGGGCCCACAACTCTTATTTTTCTGCAACTCCTTGATTCTTGTGCACCAGATGGAGGCAGGCGATTCCTGAAATGCCCTTCAAAGATCTGTAGGATTGAGTCATCCATTAAATAGAACCGGTATGCATTGAGTAATCCATCTGTCTCCCCATCCACCAAGAAGAACATCAGGAAACCATGGTGAATGCTCTAGGTTCCTCCTTGCACCCTCACGGCCCTCTCCCAGGTGACCGGGCAAGCTGCTCTGTCTCCGGTCTCCGACTACGCGACCTAGAGGTGCAGGGATATCCTCCCTCCTCCGATCTAGCGCCCTCCCGCTCTGGATTAACATACGTAGATGGTGAGGCTTTCACAGAGAAATCCCCTACTCCCTGCAAGGAAGAGAGGGTATGCTTCATTCCCTTCCTCTTACGAGGCCTGGGCTTTCCTATTCATCCTTTTTAAGGGGTTTACTAGAATTTTATGGGATCCAACTCCACCATCTCACCCCCATGATCAATTCTCCATATTTCGGGTTTTGTCGCCCTTTGCAAAATGTTCCTGGGCTGCGAAGCCCACTTTGAACTGTGGAGGAAGTTTTTCTGTCTTGTCCCCCATACCCAAGGGGGTCAATTTTTGAAGTGGGCGGAGCCGAAGTGTGGCGTATAGCCAGATTGGGATACCCCATGGGGACCCCAGGAAAAGATCCCGAAGAGTGGACCTCCGAATGGTTTTATATTGAGGATGTCCCCCTATTCGATCAATTCAGAGGGGTCTCCCCGAATTTTCAGCTGGCCCTTTACAGAATCGGTTCAATTGGCGTCCGAGGAGCTCTCTTCAAGAGGACAGTTCCGAAGTAAAACGGCTAGTTGCCAAGGTCAAGTTATTAGCACACTGCCAACTGACTATTGTTGACGTGATCACCACAGTCGTCAGACGATGCGTCCAACCCCTTCAACAAAGGATGCATCCTTTATGGTGCTATAATGGCTTAGATGACACGACTCGCCATAAGCGGGAAGGTCCTGCCGATCAAGAAGCCATGGCCGCCATACTGGACAGTCTCTTTAAAGGAGAAAAAGATGGGTTCCGTCACTTGAATGTCAAGGAAGGATATTCAAACCATAATACCATCGAATGGGTGAGTCTAATCTGCTCCCATACTCTAGATATTTATATTGACGGTTGTCTAATCAAATTTGTTGGGGTTTTGCCGAACAGGAATGGAGGCACTGGATCGAGACTGTTAACTGTCCTCCTCCTCGGCCCGAGAATTATTCTCGGGATGATGAAGGATACCATGATGACCCGGATACCTCGATCATCTTTGAGGATGGAGTCTTTTTCTAGAAGAGCCTTGATGGCTCCGAGGTTGCCCTCATAGCCGATCACCTTGGGATACTCCCCAGCCGAACTGGGGGTAGGAAGAAAGCTACTGCCCGAAAAGGGCGCTCGTCCCCCGTTATTTCGGAGGCGCCTCCTTCTGTTCCCAGGGGCCGTCATAGCACGCGCCGAACACTAGAGGGTGTACCACCAGCAAAACCTACACCAAATACTGTCAAGCGTGCAGCCACTGGAGGGACTACCTCAGCCGCTCCTCCATCCAAGAGGTAACTATTTAACTTTGTAGTTTGAGCACTGCTCCTGGCTGTTTGCAAGTTTTCATAATCCGAGTCGACCTTTGTAGGAACCTGTTGGAGATATGCCCTAGAGGCAATCATGTGATGATTTCATTTCCTATGTATTCATGAGTATTTTGTATTGTCGTTGAACATCATCAGTGATATGTATCAACAAGTATGTGACTTATTTGTGAGACTATATATAGTATGATGATTGTTCTAATAGTCCCTAGTTGTTAAGGTTATGCAGACACATATCCTTTACTAGTATACGATTCAGTTGATGACTACGTTTCACAAGTCATGTGCATAGAGATGCTAAACTGATAGTATGGACTCGAGGATTGAGATCACCCAGTCGGACAGACCCACTTTGAGACACAGCGAGATAATGTCATCTGTTAGTCTCAAGCACAATGTATATGCCATGTCCTAGACCTGAGGTCATCGCATGTTCTCGGGATGAGGATCGACTTACTTAGGGTCTATCAAACGCTACTCCGTAACTGAGTAGTTATAAAGGTAGCTTTTGGGTGAGTCGTGAGACATGCCGCGAGACATAGTTAACCAAGATGGGATTTGCCCCTCCGTGAGGAGAGATATTCTCTGGGCCCTCTCGTGTGATCAGATTCAGAAAGCATGGCCATGCGACATGGGTTAAGTGTTAACCCAGTTCGGGAATCTGCATCACGGTTTCGAGAAGAGATGTCGAGCTACCACAAGGGTGACAAGTACTCGCCTTGAGCTCTACAACCTATATCATGAGGCAAAAGGAATGTTGTATATGACACATTGTCGAGGTTCGTCTAACAACTTTGTGCACACATGGAAGTTGGCACGTTCTGCTAGGAGCCGCTACCGACTATCGACTCGGGTCGTGTCCATGTGTACGTGAATCTATAGGGTCGCACACTTAAGGGATTGCAGCCCATTCGGATTGGGTCCGAATGGAAAATGGGACTAGACTCGTCGTGGGCCTCAAGTGCTGAGCCCACTTCGGAGGTCTATATAAAGGGGAGTGGGCGCACCTTTCAGGGTTGATCTTTTTCCTCCCGTCGACAGCCACCGCCATTCCCCACGCCACCATGACGTGCGATCGGACCTAGCAGTCCGCCGCCCGACGTTGCCCCCGTACGTGTGGATACCTTGGAGGCATCGCATCTGCGATGCTTGGATGAACTGTTCGAGGGATCCGCGAGGAGCTATTTGTGGGAGATCGCTGTTCGTGGGAGATCGGCTACATGAGGAGGAGACGAATTGGTTGACCGACTACACGCATCACCAACTCTACTTCCGCTGCGGTGACTGTGCGTCTAGTGGTAAACCCGATCCCGTGATCTATTTCCAGCAGCATGTTCTTGGGTGCGCGGTAGAAAATTTTATTTGGCGCTAGCATAGCGTACCGCGTGTTTCAACAGTGGTATCAGAGCCTCCGCTGTGTGGTGATAGATTCGGTGATTTGCATATGAGATATGCAGATCGGTTCAGGTGCGGGTCGATGAGATCGGCTGTGCACGTCAGTGTTGACGGTTGGTTTCGTGATCTTGATTCCGTGATCGTGATGTAGAGGTCGTGACATGAATTACCCCTACCGGTCGGTTTCCGCCATCGAGGTAGACAGTGGAATGTAAATCCAGATGCAGCATGCGAAGATCAATGAGATTGATTGAACCAGAGCAAAGATCGACACCGTGGAAATGTGATTTCCGTAGTGCTGAAATCTGATGGAGGGGTCACAGTAAAACGGGCATAACTTTTGCATACGAACTCCGTTTTCGGCGATATTTTCGAGGTCAAAATCCTCTTGGAAAATAGAGTTTCGGACAGTTTTATTTTCGGCAGTAGAACGTCTGACTTGTTTTTGCAGGGAATGCTTGTGATTTGGTATAGCCCATGAATGTTGCTTGTAAATTATTAAATCATGATCTACGTGTCATGAGTGCGGCAACCGACTGGAGCCATATGGTTGTCTCATTATTGTATTAATGACCTGCGTGTCAACATGAGATGCCTTGTAATGTAATTTACTCACATAGCTATTAGTTTGTAATAGCATAGTATCTTATGTAACACTTGGCGGTTGACACCATGTGTGGAGATGGAGATCACCACAAGGGCAACCATGCATGGAGATGGAGATCGCCATGGGCATGCAGCGCACATGGAGATGGAGATCACCATGCGTTGATGAAAGGGGCTATACCATATCACACATATATAAACTGCATGTGAAAGTTTATCCATTTTATGCGCCCTTCTTTTGCATGATAGATGTTATTAAGTAGGGTGATCCCTCAAAGAATGTCAAGTAAAATTGCCTCCCCAATTGCTGCAACATCACATGTTAAGTATTTTTAGTGGTGGGCCTATAAAATTAGGGTGCTGCTAATTCTCCTTAACGTGGTGTGTTTGTGTCGGACACTTACAAGCGAAGCATTGGTTAATTTGTCGTGGCTATCAAAATAGTTTTGGGCCTCGAGGCATAAGAGTTGGCGTGGCATGAGATGTCCCCAACAAACAAGAGTCGTATAGAGATACGATTAGCAAGTGTTGCTTACCGAGTGATCTAGTCTTCTAGCGGTGATGCAAAAGCTCACTAGTTGACATGTGGATCTTGGATTTGAATCACTAAGAATCAACAGAGGGATGTTGATTTTAGTGGGAGTAATGTTCTTATTAAAATGTTTAATTTGAATTACTCTTTATGAATACATGTCTTAGTGTTTTGCATATTTCTGTTGTAGATCAATGGCACCACCTGCTCAACCCAGTTTTTCGTTGAAATCAATCCTAGAAAAGGATAAACTGAATGGAACAAACTTTACCACCTGGTATAGAAATCTGAGAATTGTTCTCAGGCATGATAAAAAGGAACATGTTCTAGAGGAACCCCTTCCAGAGGAACCTGCCGAGAATGCTAATGCCACGGCCAGGAATGCCCACCAGAAACTTGTTGATGAATCAAACTAGATCAGCTGTCTCATGCTGGTTTCTATGGAGCCCGATCTACTGCAGCATTTCGAAAACATTGAGGCTTTCGATATGATCGAGAACCTCAAGAGCATGTTTCAGATGCAGGCAAGGAGCGAAAGGTTCAACTTCTGGCGATCCTTGATGGATTGTAAGCTGAAAGAGGGTGATCCACTGAGCCCGCATGTGATCAAGATGATCGGATACATGCAAGCTTTGGATCGGTTAGGCTTCCCACTTGGGGACGAATTGTCCACGGATACAATTCTGCCTTCTCTTCCGACCAGCTATGGGGCGTTCATCTCGAACTTCCATATGCACGGCATGGAAAATAAGCTCACTGAATTGCATGGGATGCTAAAAGTGGCAGAGCAGGATATCAAGAAAGGCACGCATCAAGTGTTGATGGTGCAGAACACGTCAAAGTTCAAGAAGAGCTGGTCCAAGAAAAAGACTAAGGCAAAGGACAAGGAGGCAACTCCTACTGTCGCCGCCGCGCCTAAGTCCGGACCAAACACGGGGACCATTTGCTTTCACTGCAAAGAAACCGGTCATTGGAAGCGGAACTGCAGCAAGTGGCTTGCCCAGATAGGCAAGAAGACTGGAAGTGTGACTTCTTCTTCAGGTACACTTGTTGTATATGTTATAGACATTTTTCTTGCTGATATTTCTAGTAGCTCTTGGGTATATGATACCGGATCGGTTGTTCACATATGCAACTCGATGCAGGGGCTAAGAAGGACTAGGAATGTTGCAAGAGGAGAAGTTGACATACGCATCGGGAATAAACCAAGAGTTGCTGCATTAGCCGTCGGCACCATGCAACTTAATTTACCTTCAGGATTTGTAATGGAACTTGATAATTGTTATTATGTTCCTGCATTGAGTCGAAACATTATTTCGGCCTCATGTTTGATGAGGCAAGGTTATGAATTCAGTATTAAGGACAATGGTTGTTCCATTTACTTGAATGAAATGTTTTATGGCTTTGCACCTGTTAAGAATGTGTTATTTATATTAGATCTTGAAGGTGAATCGGTCTATAACATAAATGTCAAGAGGCATAAGCCTAACGAGATAAATCCGACTTATATCTGGCATTGTCGACTAGGACACATTAGTCAAAAGTGCATGAAGAAGCTCCATGATGATGGAATTCTGACTTCATTTGATTTTGAATCATTTGAGACATGTGAGTCCTGCCTACTCAGCAAGATGACTAAGACTCCTTTTGCAAAGAGTTGTGAGAGGGCGTCTGAGCTATTGGAACTTATACATAGTGATGTATGTGGACCAATGAGCACGACAACTAGAGGTGGTTTCCAATACTTCGTGACTTTTACTGACGACTTTAGTAGATATGGATATGTCTACTTGATGAGGCACAAGTCAGAAACTTTTGAAAAGTTCAAGGAGTTTCAGAACGAAGTGGAAAATCAACTCGGCAAGACAATCAAGATTCTACGATCTGATCGTGGCGGTGAGTATATGAGCTAGGAGTTTGATGATCATCTGAAGAACCGTGGAATAGTTCCACAACTCACTCCTCCAGGTACGCCACAGAGAAATGGTGTGTCGGAACGGAGGAATCGGACTTTGTTAGACATGGTCCGATCGATGATGAGTCAGTCAGATTTACCCTTGTCATTTTGGGGATACGCTCTAGAAACCGTAGCTTTCACACTAAACAGGGTACCATCAAAGTCCGTAGATAAGACACCATATGAGATATGGACTGCAAAGACTCATAGCTTGTCTTTTCTAAAGATTTGGGGTTGTGAAGCATATGTCAAGCGACTCCAGTCGGACAAGCTCACACCCAAGTCGGACAAGTGCATATTCGTGGGATATCCTAGGGAAACCTTGGGATATTACTTCTACAATCATGAAGAGGGCAAAGTGTTTGTCGCTCGACATGGAGTTTTCCTTGAGAAAGAGTTTCTCAATTGGAAGGCTAGTGGGAGGTCGGTCCGACTCGAAGAAATTCAAGAGCCACACGGGGACGTTCCGACAGGTGATTCAATCACGCCAGAGTTAGTCAGGGAACCCGTAGTGGAATCGGCACCGGTTCCACATAGGTCGGAAAGGTTGCGCAATATGCACGACTACAATGTGTTGTTCTTGGAGAACAACGAACCGACCACATATGTGGAAGCGATGGTGAGCCCTGATTCCGAGTTATGGCTTGAGGCCATGAGATCCAAATTAAAGTTCATGGATGACAATCAAGTTTGGAACTTGGTTGATCCGCCAGATGGTGTTCGAGCCATTGAGTTTAAATGGATCATTAAGAAGAAAACTGATATGGATGGAAATGTTACAGTCCATAAGGCTCGACTTGTTGCTAAAGGTTATCGACAAGTTCAAGGAGTTGACTATGGTGAGACTTATTCACCGGTAGCGATGCCTAAATCAATTCGAATCATTCTTGCTATAGCTGCATATTTCGACTATGAGATATGGCAGATGGATGTCAAAACGGCTTTCCTTAATGGAAATTTAACTGAGGACATGTATATGACACAGCCCGAGGGTTTTGTCGATCCAAAAAATGCTAGCATGGTATGCAAGCTTCAGAGATCCATTTATGGATTGAGGCAAGCATCTCGGAATTGGAACATTCGTTTTAATGAAGCGGTCAAAGAGTTTGGCTTCATCAAGAACGACTATGATCATTGTGTATTCAAGAAGGTCAGTGGGAGCTCAGTTGCATTTCTAATCCTGTATGTGGATGACATATTGTTGATTGGAAATGATGTTCAAATGCTTGAATCTGTCAAGGACTCATTGAAAAATAGTTTTTCGATGAAAGACTTGGGAGAAGCAGCTTATATTTTGGGAATCAAGATTTATAGAGATAGACCGAGAAGGCTTATTGGATTAAGCCAAAGCACGTATATAGACAAGGTGTTGAAGCGGTTCAACATGCAAGATGCCAAGAAAGGGTTCTTGCCCATGTCACATGGCATTAGTCTTAGCAAGACTCAGAGTCCTTCGACTCCTGATGAGCGAAGACGCATGGATGGGATTCCGTATGCTTCGGCTGTCGGGTCCATCATGTATGCTATGGTATGTACTCGTCCCGATGTTAGCTTTGCTCTAAGCGTAGTCGGCAGATACCAGGATGATCCAGGTGAGAGTCACTGGACAGCGGTAAAGAATATCCTTAAATACTTGAGAAGAACAAAGGATATGTTCCTAGTTTATGGAGGTGAGGATGAGCTCATTGTAAAGAGTTACACTGATGCTAGTTTCCAAACCGATAGGGATGATAGTCGATCGCAATCTGGGTTTGTGTTCATTCTGAACGGAGGAGCAGTGAGCTGGAGGAGTGCCAAGCAAGATACGGTAGCTGATTCTACAACGAAGGCTGAGTACATTGCGGCTTCTGAAGCTGCAAAAGAAGGTGTTTGGGTGAAGAATTTTATTTCTGATCTTGGAGTGGTTCATGACTCGTCCAATCCATTAGACCTCTATTGTGATAATAGTGGTGCTATTGCACAAGTCAAGGAACCACGGAACCATCATAAAACCCAACACATACTCAGGCGTTTTAACCTCATTCGCGACATTGTCAAGAGAGGCGATGTAAACATATGCAAGATACACACTGATGCAAATGTTGCTGATCCATTAACGAAGCCTCTTCCGCAGTCGAAGCATGAGATGCACATGAGGTCCATGGGCATACGATGCCAAGATGATTGACTCTAGTGCAAGTGGGAGACTGTTGGAGATATGCCCTAGAGGCAATCATGTGATGATTTCGTTTCCTATGTATTCATGAGTATTTTGTATTGTCCTTGAACATCATCAGTGATATGTATCAATAAGTATGTGACTTATTTGTGAGACTATATATAGTATGATGATTGTTCTAATAGTACCTAGTTGTTAAGGTTATGCGGACACATATCCTTTACTAGTATATGATTCAGTTGATGACTACGTTTCACAAGTCATGTGCATAGAGATGCTAAACTGATAGTATGGACTCGGGGATTCAGATCACCGAGTCGGACAGACCCACTTTGAGACACAGCGAGATAATGTCATCTGTTAGTCTCAAGCACAATGTATATGCCATGTCCTAGACCCGAGGTCATCGCATGTTCTCGGGATGAGGATCGACTTACTTAGGGTCTATCAAACGCTACTCCGTAACTGGGTAGTTATAAAGATAGCTTTCGGGTGAGTCGTGAGACATGCCGCGAGACATGGTTAACCAAGATGGGATTTGCCCCTCCATGAGGAGAGATATTCTCTGGGCCCTCTCGTGTGATCAGATTCAGAAAGCATGGCCATGCGACATGGGTTAAGTGTTAACCCAGTTTGGGAATCTGCATCACGGTTTCGAGAATAGATGTCGAGCTACCAGAAGGGTGACAAGTACTCGCCTTGAGCTCTACAACCTATATCATGAGGCAAAAGGAATGTTGTATATGACACATTGTCGAGGTTCGTCTAACGACTTTGCGCACACATGGGAGTTGGCACGTTCTGCTAGGAGCCGCTACCTACTATCGACTCGGGTCGTGTCCATGTGTACGTGAACCTATAGGGTCGCACACTTAAGGGATTGCAGCCCATTCGGATTCGATCCGAATGGAAAATGGGACTAGACTCGTCGTGGGCCTCAAGTGTTGAGCCCACTTCGGAGGTCTATATAAAGGGAGAGGGCACACCTTTCAGGGTTGATCTTTTTCCTCCCGTCGACAGCCACCGCCACTCCCCACGCCACCATGACGTGCGATCGGACCTAGCAGTCCGCCGCCCGACGCTGCCCCCGTATGTGTGGATACCTTGGAGGCATCGCATCTGCGGTGCTTGGACGAACCGTTCGAGGGATCCGTGAGGAACTGTTCGAGGGATCCGCGAGGAGCTGTTCGTGGGAGATCGGCTACACGAGGAGGAGACGAATTGGCTGATCGACTACACGCATGACCAACTCTACTTCCGCTGTGGTGACTGCGCGTCTAGTGGTAAACCCGATCCCGTGATCTATTTCCAGCAGCATGTTCTTGGGTGCGCGGTAGAAAATTTTATTTGGCGCAAGCATAGCGTACCGCGTGTTTCAACAGAACCGAACACACCCTCCCTCGTCCGAAGACATTGAGAGGGTTCAAGGCGGTGGTTCCAAACCAAGGCCCCCAACAACCTCATGATGCAACGAGGGGGGCGCTACTATGGACTAGCGTCCAGAAGATTCTAAGAAAGTCTCTGTTACAAATTCGGAAGTGGAAAACGAGATGAATCATTGGCGTCGAAAGGAGTCGCTACACCACCCAGAATTTTCCGAATATGAGATTAATGCTCTTGACTCGGTGGATATGCACCTCGGCGTCGCCCGATCAAGACTTGAAGGGATCGCCAATTTTATGCAAAACAGTCTTCTGGTAAGTGTTTGATTTTAATGACCGAACACGAATCCTTATCGAGTAGCCCCCGAGCCTTAATTTGGCTGGGATGGCCATATTAAGGGTATTATAAGAACTTCTTGTGACATTTCGTCGTCTTCGAAAGAGCAGAACGATAAACTGTCAGAAGATCTTGAGATGAGCCGGGCTCAGCTAAGAGATGCAAAAGCCGAGTTGGAGGGAGTGAAAAAATTCACTAGGGAAGCGCACGGTGAGTGACAACTTCGATTAATACATAATTGCTCGAGGCATTGATATCTAATAAGTGTTTGCTTTATAGCAGCCGAATCTATAGATCATCTTTAGAAAGACTTGGATGCGACAAGAGAGTCACAAAGATATGCCGAATCGCAGCTCCAGGCCGACCATCGAATACTGACCCGTAATCTTGAGGAGAAGAACAACCTCCAGACGGAGAATCAACAACAGGCCAGTGAGATTGAGGATTAAAAACCCAGCTGGCCTGTGCCCATGAAGAAAATTATAGATTAAAAGGTGGCATATTCGGTAAGTAAGATTCTGGACTTGTAGTTTCGTATATAGACCATACCCGAACTAACAGACATGCCACGTCTCTTGTGCAACAATCCTAACTGGGCGTCCCGAAGAGGAAATCAGCTCATTCGGGGGGGGGGGGGGCTTTTAAAGGACCTATCCATTGTGCATGAACGAGGTCGAAAAGCGATGAAGACCATGATCAAGCCATTGTGGCCATCCTAGAGCCCTTCGGAAGGGATGGCTGAATTGGCCGATCGCTTTAAAGGAGCTCGTCGGCGGTTTGAATTATGGAAAACATCAGCCTGCCAAGAAGGAGCTCATGAAGTGTGGGCTATGGTGAAAACTAGATTTGCCAAGCTTGATCCCGAACATTTGGCTCAAGTAGGGCCGGTAGGGCCAGATGGTCAAGAAATACCTCTTCGTTTAGTATATGACCAGGTAATGTCGGCCGCACGCCTCTCGCAACAGGACTGTCGTCTGGATGTGATAATAGATAATCCTGACCAGCAACCAGATGCTTGATTCTATGTAGCTATGTACTTTGCAAGAAATATTGCTTCATCCAAACTGTAAACGTTGTCTTAACCGGCCATCGGCTTCTACCTCCCAGGAACATAGTCGGGGAGTGTTCCTTACTATGCATCATCTGAAATATTGGGACAACATTTCGGAGAACCAGGCAATCTGGCCATATGGTACGAACAAACATAACTTGATCAGAGAATAATGTTATATTACTTTTTAACGTAAGAAACATCTTCCAAAGAAAATAGTTCCTCTATGGGTTCCTTTCTTCAGGCGCTAAGTGTATCCGTAGACTTGAAAGCCGAATATCCGCAACAAGCGGATAATGGTTAAGTTGGGAAACATAACTCCCGATTGTGGTGAGAGTCACCGAACTATTAGTTCCTCCTTTGCAACTGACCAATTATGTTCTCAAGAATGCAAGCTTTTGGCTTTACCCGTCTGAGGTACGTGCCCGGGTGACCCGGTCATAACAATCGCAGAGGTGCTCTCTTTAACCTCTAGCCCAACAATCGAGAACGTAGAGGGTAAGCACAGGAGCCAGGCAACCCAGCTCGGCCAAATCTTAAGTCGAATTGATGCATATAATGGTATTATACTTTAGGAGGGGAGCACACATGATAAAGGCGATAATAGGTGCATAAAAGTTTTTTATTCGGCTTTGGTAAAAAGCCCCGAGGTGTTCCCGAAAAAATACACTCAAAGATGTATGCGGAAGAAGTTGTGGATACAACTCGGTCTAGCCGAAGATAACCTGATGAATGTTGAATTAGTCTAAAAGAGAAAAAAATAGTAAATACTAAGGAAAGAAGTAGAACTAGTTTGGTTGATGACACCAGTTTTATCCGTAGAAACGTCGGAGACGAGCTACGTTCCATGGGTTTGGTTCGAGGTGACTATCTGATGGGTTGCATAGGCGATACGCTCCTCCTGTAAGGACTTCATCAATGATGAACGGGCCCTCCCATTTGAGTGAGAGTTTTATCTTCTTTTTCTCCGGGAGGCGGAGCACCAGCTCGGCCACGTTGTACGGTTTAGCCCGAACTTCCCTGCTCTGGTAGCACCGTGCTCGTTGATGGTAGAAGGTGGATCATGCCAGAGCTATATATCGCTCTTCCTCCAAGGCGTCTAGGTTGTCCTACCGATCTAGCTCGGCTTCCTTTTCCTCATACATGTGCACTCTAGGAGCGTCATGAATAATGTCACATGGTAGGACCGCTTCTGCCCCATATACCATGAAAAATGGTGTATATCCTGTTGATCGGTTAGGGGTGGTACGCAAACCCCACAGTACGGAGTCAAGATCCTCTACCCAATAACAATCGGATTCGGTCAGGGATCGGACTAAGCGTGGTTTGATGCCGCTCATAATGAGTCCGTTGGCCCGTTCCACCTGTCTGTTGGTTTGTGGGTGATATACGAAGGCATAGTCTAGCTTGATGCCGAGATTGGCACACCAGTCCTTCACTTCCTGAGCAGTGAAATTGGATCCGACCATGTCCAGCCCCCAGATCGCAAAAGGCCAGGTGATCGGTATTGTCCGAAGAGCCATTGCAGGCATATGGCTTTGATTGGCAAAGAGCTGGCAGCCCACGGAATGCTGAACAAGCGTTTGAACGTCAGCGCGGGCCGTGGGCCAAAAGAAGCCAGCCCGGAAAGCCTTGCTTACCAGGGCTCGAGTTGCGGCGTGATGGCCGCCCATACCTGCATGTATTTCAGCCAAGAGTTGTTGACCTTCTTCTTTGGATATGCACCATTGGAGAACGCGAGTGGTGCTTATTTTGTATAGCTCACCCTCATGGACCTTGTAGGCGTTGGATCATCAAATTATTCGTCTAGCCCCTGTTTGGTCATCAGGGAGCTCTTGGCGGAGTAAGTAGGCGAGAAAGGGCTCGGTCCATGGCGTGATTACTGCCGTTACTTCGTGGGAAAAAGGCGTTTCCTCAAGTGCCCAGACGCCAATAATCTATTCATCTGGTTCGATCATAGGAGGGGTGACCTACTCCTGATTGCTAGTTCCAACAGTATTGTCGTCGTCCTGTCATACCACAGATGGCTTGAAGAGCCGTTCCAAAAATGTATTCTTAGGAACCGGGTCGCGCTTGGTGCCTGCCATGGCTTGAGACTGCGTCGGTATTTCCCCAAAGAGGAAGGGATGATGCAGCACAGCGACGGTAAGTATTTCCCTCAGTTATAAAACCAAGGTATCGAACTAGTAGGGGGATCACCAACACTATGTAAACACCACCTACACACAAAGAACAAATACTTGCAACCCGACGCGAAAGAGAGGTTGTCAATCTCTCTACGGAAAAAAAGATAGATTAGGTAGTGATAGATTGGATAAATAGATCTCACAAGAACACAAAATAAAAGAGGCAAATAAAAAAGTGCAGCAAGATATTTTTGTTTTTTTGGAATAATAGATCTGAAAACAAAAGCGGCAAAAAGATAGATCGGAAAGCAATATGTTGGAAAAGTAGACCCGGGGCCATAGGATTCACTAGTGGCTTCTCTCATGAGTATAGCACACGGTGGGTGAACCAATTACTGTTGGGAAATTGATAGAAGATCAAATAATCATGACGATATCCAAGGCGATGATCATTATATAGGCATCATGTCCAAGATTAGTAGACCGAAATGATTCTGCATCTACTACTATTACTCCACACATCGATCGCTATCCAACATGCATCTAGTGTATTAAGTTCATGGAAAAACAGAGTAATGCAATAAGAACAGTGACATGATGTAGACAAGATCTATTCATGTAGGAATAGACCCCATCTTGTTATCCTTAATAGCAACGATACATGCGTGCCTCGGTGCCCCTTTTGTCACTGGGAGAGGACATCGCAAGATCGAACCTATCACAAAGCACCTCTTCCCATGGCAAGAAAAATCGATCTAGTTGGCCTAACTAAACTAAAGATTCGAAGAAGAAATACGAGGCTATAACTAATCATGCATATAAGATATCAAAGAAGACTCAAATAATATTCATGGATAGAAACTGATCATGAACTCAAAATTCATCGGATCCCATCAAACGCACCGCAATTTTTTTTACATCAAATAGATCTCCAAGAGACCATTGTATTGAGAATCAAAAGAGAGAGAGGAAGCCATCTAGCTAGTGCCTACGGACCCCTAGGTCTATGGTGGACTACTCACTTATCATCGGAGAGGCACCAATGGGGATGATGAACCCCTCCAAGATGGTGTTAGATTGGATCTCGCGGTTCTGGAACTTGCGACGGCTGGATGTATTTTTCATTGACTCCTCTAGGGTTTCTGGAATATTTGGGTATTTATAGAGCTCAGAGGAGGTGGAGGGGTTTCCCCAGGCAGCCACAACCCATCAGGGCACGCCCGGGACCCCTGGAGCGCCCTGGTGGGTTGTGGGCGGCCTGGGCTCCCTCCTGGTTACTTCTTTGGCCCACTGGCCTTCTTCTGGTCCAAAAAAATTCTCCAAAAATTTCGTCACGATTGGACTCTGTTTGGTACTGATATTCTGCAAAGTAAAAAAAAAGCAAAAACAACAACTGGCACTTTGGCACTATATCAATAGGTTAGTCCCAAAAAATGATATAAAGTTGATATAAAAGGATTGTAAAACATCCAAGAATAATAATATAACAGCATGGAACAAGCAAAAATTATTGATACATTGGAGACGTATTAGTGCCCATGCGCGCGAGGACATCGACATCTTGATTGTTGTCTTTCGAGACGTGATGAAATTCGAGGCCTTCGAACCGTGCTAAAATTTTAAGAACTGCGTTCCTGTATGCCGCCAATTTTGGGTTTTTGGCGTCAAATTCGCCGTTGATTTGCGAGATGGCGAGGTTAGAGTCCCCTCGTACCTCGAGCCTCTACACGCCCATGGAAGTTGCCATCCAAAGTCCATGTAACGGAGCCTCGTAGTCGGCCGCATTATTGGAATCGGTGTACATGATCTATAGTACATACCAGATGTGGCTGCCGGTGGGGGATGTAAGTATGACGCCAGCCCCCAGTCCACCGAGCGTTTTGGAGCCGTTGACGTACATTGTCAATTGGGAATATGACTGTATTCATTAGGGAGCTCGGCCTCCGTCCATTCGGCAAGAAAATCAGCCAGCACCTGAGATTTAATGGCTCGACGTGGCTTGTACATGATTTCAAAAGGTAAGAGCCCGATGACACATTTGGCTATGTGGCCCGTAGCATCTGTGACGCCCCCAATTTCGACCGTACACTAATCAATCATGCAATGCGTACGACCAAGATTAGGGACTCACTGATCGATATCACAACACAACACTAGACACAATTTAAAGTCATACAGCTTCATATTACAAGCCAGGGGCCTCGAGGGCTCGAATATAAAGCTCGACAAGCACGAGTCAGCGGAAGCAAATAATATCTGAGTACAGACATAAGTTAAACAAGGTTTGCCTTAAAAAGGCTAGCACAAACATAAGAACGGATCGAAAGAGCCGAGGCCTCCTGCCTGGGAACCTCCTATCCTACTGCTGGTCGGCAGCAGCCTCCACGTAGTAGTAGGCTCCAGCGGCGGTGTAGTAGTCGTCTCCGGTGTACTCCATCTCCTGGGCTCCATCGTCTGAACACAGAATCGTATCGAGGGGGAAAGGGAAAGCAAAGAAGCGGTGAGTACTCATCCAAAGTACTCGCAAGACTGACATCAGAACTAAGCTAAGTATGCATCATTATCAAGGAGTGGGGTTATATCTGGACTGACTGCAGAAAGCAAGAATGAGGGGAAGGCCTAGTCCTATCGAAGACTAGCATCTTCAGCATCTTGCAGCATTAGAAGAGAGTAGACTGGTATCTCATATATAATCATATTATTGTAGCAATTTTATTAAGTAACCACGCCCAGAGATTCTTCCTCGACTCCCATGCGAGGAAGCAATCTCGGAGCCACATTCATTTCAATGTAAATCACAATTATAGTTGTATAAGGTCAAGGTACAACTCCAAGTCGTCCTGTTACCGTGGACATGGCTATTCGAATAGATTATTCATCCCTGCAGGGGTGCACCGCATTTCCAACACGCCTGATCACCTCCGGCCGGGCACACTTTCCTGGGTCATGCCCGACCTCGGGATATCAGCACGTCGTAGCCCTACCTAGGCTCAACGAAGAGGCCAGCCCGCCGGTGTAAATCCTAAGCTCGCAGGGGTCATGGGCCAATCGCCCTTTGCACTCCTGCACGATGCGAACGCGACCGAGGTCAGTCCTAGCACCCCTTATAACAAGCGCGATGCCGTTGCGGACCACTCGGGCGCGCGCCGCTCCACTGCTGACGTCCGAAGAGCTTCGGCTGATACAACGACGCTGAGTACCCATAACTTCTCCCACGTGATGGTTTGGTGCGTAAAAAGGCCAACGACCCAACTTAGATCAAATACCCAACCCATTAGCATTTTATTAATGCGGGGAAAGTGCGACCCATGAAGTGCGGTCCGTCGCCCCGCCTCGAGGATGTGTGGCCAGGGCCTCTCTTGCCCGTCCACACCTCATCATCATCAAACCGTGGGTACCCCTCGGGGCCGACCGATCACCAACATGTTTCGGTAACCAGGTCATAGTAACTGTGTGTATAAAACATCAAGGCGGAACCTGAGGAATCACCCTCAAAGGGGCCCCGCTCGATGAAAACTGTCAAGGTGGACTTAGAGGAATCACCCTCGAGGGTCCCACACTTGAGGGGTGGCACGACAGAGTCATCGTCGGGAGTGGTGAAGGAGGAATCACCCTCGATAACCACGACCGACTAGCTACACTACAGAGCTAGCATCATGAGTACTTCACGAGGTGTCACCCTCGGTACTCGGTAGTAGCGCTGCAGAGTCGTACAACTAAGGGGGGTGCGGTGATGTGATGGGCCTGGCTTGTCGGTCGGTTGACCGAGTCTTCGAGTCGTCGAGTCGTCGAGTCATCGATGAAGAAGCGGGGGCAACTGGGACTAAGGGGGGGTCACAGGGGATACATTGATCAACCTATACTAAGCAGTTGATATGATTGCAGGTATGGTAGCAGTTTATCAAAAACAGGCTATGCATCAGAAATAGGAGCTAGCTAATACAGTAGCAAAATCTAATGCAAGAATAAGAGGGAAGAATGGGCGATATCAGAATGCTCAAGGGGGGTTGCTTGCCTTGCTGCTCTACGGCAAAAGGCTTTTTCATCTGAGCTACGGATTATTTTCTATTAATTTTTAAAGTTTTAATCATTTTCTGGAATTAACAGATTTAAATAAATTCGAAAAAGCATTTATGACGTCAACATGACATCAGGATGACGTCAGCAGTCAACAGTGGGGCTGACTGGTCAAACTGACCAGTGGGCCCCGGCTGTCATAGACTCAGGGTTAATCCACTGTTATATTAATCTAAACAGAGATTAATTAGTGAGTGGGGTCCATCTGTCAGTGGGTCATTAGGCTAATTAAGCACGTTTAATTAATTCAACCTTAACAGTAAACGGTGGGGGCCACTTGTCAGTGACTGGCCCCAGTCCAGTTAGCGGTCAGCGGCTACGGTGGCTACGGCGGCGATCTCGTCCGCGGCGGCGAGTACGGCCACGACGAGGACGGTGACTACAAGCGCGGAAAAGAGGGGGAAACAAGGGGAAAACACGCACAAGCTCACCGGGGTCCTGTAGTTGAGCTAAACAGGCTCGGGGGAGGCGCGAGGTGGCCGGAATCGACGGCGAGGTCGCGGTGGCCGTAGGAGCAAGAGGAGGTCGCGGAGGGTGCTGCGGTGGCCCTCGTCTTCGGTTCGTCGGCGCAGAAGGAGTAGAGGAGCACAGCGGAGCTCGGGGGATGATGCGGTAGCAAGATGGAGGCGGTGGCCGCGAGGTTCAGCGAGGAGCGTCCATGGCGCCGCTCGGGTGAGGAAGAAGAGGGCGAGGGAGAGGGAGCGAGGCGGCTAGGGTTCGCCCGGGAGGTCGGGAGGGTTCTTAACCGAGCGGGGCAGGGCGCGTGCGGCTCGCTGTCGACAGAGGAGAAGGGGGGGGGGGGGCGGGGCGGGACGGCGAGCGCGGCAGAGGCGACAGCGCGCGCGCGTGAGCAGTAGGAGGAAGGAGATGACAGGCGGGGTGGGCTGGGCCGGCACTGTTGCCATGGGCTCTAGTGCATAGTAGGTTAGCCCCTTTTCTTTTATTCTTTTCTGTTTTCTATTTTTAGTTTCTGTTTTATTTATTTTAGGCCATATTTCTTTTTAGTAAAAATGTGTAACATGGTCCATTTAATAACTTGCATTATTTTGAATGGCCATAACAAGTTTGAGGATTTTTGGGTACTGTTGGAGTTAACCATGCAATTTAAAGGGCATTTTAAATGCAAAAATGGTTCTGTTTTGGATGGTGGGGTCCACACCTGATTGAGGGTGATGTTGTTTTCCTAAACATTATTTGTTTGGTGATTTTTAGCAAATGTGCAACATTTTTCTTATGCTGTTTGAGGATTTATTTTATCACCCTAAAATCCTAGGGCATTTAGTAGTGGAATTTGAAATGAGATATGAAATCCATATTGATCATGCACTGTTTAGCAAAATGATTAGGCACTGATCATGGTCATCACTGTGGCTTAATTACAATCATTACTGTAGCATAAATCCAGGGCGTCACAACTCTCCCCTACTAACAAGAATTCTCGTCCCGAGAATCAAGAAGTAGAAGGGAGTATTTCTGGTTATGAAATTCTAACGAGTCTTCCCATTCTTGGTTAATCTCCTTGAAGAAATTAATCCTGCGTTTCAGGTCATCTTGAATAAGTCGTCATCCTCCCTTCAGGATCTTCATCGCCCTACGTATGCGATAAGAGGGGCAACCCTGGAAGAACGAATCTAAACAAATTTAGGCATCTAATGGTGAACTCAAGCAGGGAATTCAGTTAGAGCAAAAGCCATGGTACAAAAGTTTCAAACGGGTTGGCAACCATTCGATGCCTGATTAGAAGGCGAAAAGGGGGGGGTTCAGAGCAACGAGAATAAATATCGCGTCTGATAAAAGGATAGATCATCCCTTGGACGGTGGCTCGGGAATTGCATAGGAAGCCAAGTGCAAGGGATACTTTAGAATCAAGGATGTACAGGAGAGTCAGGTTTCGATCCTGTGGAACTAAGGGTTATGGGCCGACCATGTGGTTAAGAGCAGGAAGAGAGGTGACAACTTGCACGGTCAAGATGGCAAGACCTGTCAGAGGAAAGCTTGTCAGTTAAGTTGGCAACAACGTCGGTACCAAGGGCGGGGGATGAATAGAACCATTTTCTTGCTCGTAGAAACGAGGCGGACCAATAGGCAAAGTTCTCGTCCACCGGCGGTTACCGGAATGTTATCAACAATAGTAACAGGATCTTACTGACAGACTTGTTCACTGAGGTGTCTACCTAAGCAGAGAATTATTACTGCTTAGATCATATAATCTCAAGAAAGGTCAAACAGACTAATGGAAAGGAAAATGTGATTATTAGATCAACCAGACCAATGGAAAGGAAAATGTGTTCATCACATTAAACAGACCAATGGAAAGGAAAATGTGGTTATACTCAAGTTTCAGGAGTATATCTTTCCCAAGGAAAAACAAAGCATGATATACATGACAGAATAGCAAGTAGATAACCATTTAGGTAAAAGGGGCGAGGAAAATCCATGACATGCCCATACAATGGGGTTTGAATAATTGATCAAGAAACAATTAGCATTGAGCTTACATTATTCCTTTTGATGATCGATATACCACACCCATGCTTCGGGATAGCAATGATATGGTGTTTCGAGTAAAGGATGGAGTTTGGATACACAAAGGATCCAGTAGGAACAACTTATAAAATAAGTCTTACAATTCCCCCATGGAAGAATGGCAATCCTTGCTGAACAAGGCATTATAACAATATGTCATCCGACCAGGTGTGCTAGCTACAACATCACCTTACCGAGTGAAAGACCAAAGTTATAATTCTTGATAACGTTCCAACCATCATATCTGTCCGAGATTCAGATATGGTTGGTGTCAGGATACTTCAGACAAAGAAGGCCTGAGGAGAAAAGGATGCAACACAGACCTACGAGATGGTGTTGCAAGAATCTCGGAATGAACGACAGAAGCAAGACTTGAATCATTAGTCAGACTACAAGACATCTAAACATGAGGTCAAGACATTCGTGCCCACATGGAAGTTTCTAGAATGGAGGGCAATCAAGTTCTAATTGGGGACCAACCTAGAGGATATCAAAGTTCCATGTGTGAGTCTGGACTAGGACAATTCAAATCAATCAGTGGTCTGGCGTGCTAGGAAATACATATGGAGTGAAGGTAGTAATTCTATCAAACCATAGAATACTTCGCACATGCCTGAATGAATTGGAACAATTCCAGAGGAAGCGAGACAAAATTTTCCCATAAGCACGGTGGCAAAAATGCACGTGAACTTATAGAAAGACACTTCTTTTATCAAACATATTCTTCATGAACTAGGCACAAAGATAATGCTTTCAAGGTTTCCAACACTAGCTTAAATGTTCATCATGAACCACGAGGGAGAAGAGGATGTGGCTGATGGGCTCAGCAACAATTCGTCGAGATTCCCACAAAGAAGGATCTCCATGATTGAGTGAACAAAACCAGATGATATATTGAGGTATACCCGAAGGAAACATCCACAATTAAACATTAATCGAAGGTGCACCCAAAATACAGACTAAGTAGCACGACCAATGTTAGAGTGCTGACTCAACAGCCAATACACTAAGAATGGACTTATTGTTCATTAACTCCAAGGTGATAGAGTTGGTATGCCATAATTATTGAACTTACACATCACATTCCATTTGTCAGTATTCCGGTTAGATACAACACGGGAACAAAGAAAAGGAAAGGTGATGGCAAGGATGTCGCCAACGACAACACCAATTACCACGGACAAGGATGCTACCCTCATCATGAATTTAATTGATATCCTGGAAGAGCCCAGAAAGCTGATGAGGGTCACGACACATTTGTCGAGAAGCCTCGTGAAGATGTAATTGATCAGCGACGACATCAAGCAACGAATGGTGAAGCAAAAAGTTGTCGGAACCACAGATGAGGGTGCTAGCTCAAACTCAAAATAGCCTTTCAAGACAACCAACATGACGTTGAAAGCTCGATGTAAGCTTAATGCACTGTTGGAATGGTGTTCCGGGGATGAAGGACATGGATAGCATGGTCAAGCTCTAGCATGACGATGATGATGTAGTCTAACAGATTGGAAAGACATGATCGAGTACAAACTCATATGCAAAGGATATTACTAAGAGTTGTTGAATCGCAATGCGGACTCGATTCAATTATCGGTGTCCTTGAGTGTCCAACAACTCAGAACACGAGGAAACTGGAATCAGTGAAGGAAAACATAGCTGATGAGGAGCTCATAAGAAGTTATAAAGCTCCATGATATTTATCAAGATACCAGGCATAATACTCGGATGTAGATCAGAATTAAAGCTTGGACCGATGTATTGATCCGCAGAAGACAAGTGCTCAAACTGGTCTAAAAATGGGATCAAAGAAGAACATTCATGGTCGGAACCATGGTTGTAAGGTATCAAATCAGATTGTAGCTTTGAAAAGTTATCGGGCAAAACACCAGAAGAGTAGGACTCCTGGAAACTCTTGAGTTCACACGAATTATGGAAGGCATAGGTTCAACCCATCGGGGCATCTTAGGAACATATACCACAAGCTTCAAGAGTAATTAACACATGCTTGACAAAAGAGCATGGCTGACAAAAGCATAGGATACAACTTACCAGAGGGAGAGGTCACAATTTACCAATGGCATCATGTATCAGGGGAAGAACACCACAAGAATTTTGAATGTGAAGGATGCTATCGGATAATAACCCATCACTGGGTCTGGCGGTCCACAAAGGACCTGATGTGAGTATCGGTACCCAATCAGAGGGAGAAGAATGCAAGGCATCGGATCATAGAACATCCAAATAATTTGATGCTGAAATAACCAAAGGAATTAAGATTTCCAAAATGGTGTATCGGAAACAGATGTTCCGATCAAATACAAGTAAGATGAAAGGACTTAGATGGGCAATCAATCAAGGTTGATTTGTCGGGAACCAACTCATGTTTGGAAGGACATCTGAGCCGGACGGATAATTTATGATAAACAACTGATGACTACGTGCATTCACACACAGGTTGAATCAATAAAATCAAATGAAAATCACAGAGGATTTTAATGGATATTGCTTGACATATGGAATTAACCACCATGTAAGCAGGTGAGAAAAGTCAAGAGCAATAGGCTGGTCAGGCTTTTGGAAGACCGGATAGCGTTTCGAAGAATTTTGTGAAAGACAAGAACAACCGGGAACGAACGAATCCTCGATAAGGATGAGGAGTTATCTGCAGGGGTTGGCGATGGAAGGAAATCGCAAAATCGACGAGCACAAGTTCTCGAGAGAACTTCGGAGAGTATCTTCGGAGTCTTCTGATGAATCAAGCCATCGTGTGGAATGATGGGCTCTCCGGGAGGAAGTAGTTACGAGAACCTAGAGTTAGAGTTAGCAAAATCTTTAACCCAAAAGAGAAGAGAGATCAGAACCCAGAGTATAGACGAGGAATAAAAGATCCTAATACGACCCGATTGAGATGTGGGCCCGTAAGCCACACAACAATGTTAGTAAAAGTTTTTCAAGTACGAGACTCAACTTCGGCCAAGGAGTTGGAAAGGGGGCTACCTACAGGCAGTCGGCTCTGATACCAACTTGTGACGCCCCCAATTTCGACCGTACGCTAATCAATCACGCAATGCGTACGACCAAGATTAGGGACTCACTGATCGATATCACAACACAACACTAGACACAATTTAAAGTCATACAGCTTCATATTACAAGCCAGGGGCCTCGAGGGCTCGAATATAAAGCTCGACAAGCACGAGTCAGCGGAAGCAAATAATATCTGAGTACAGACATAAGTTAAACAAGTTTTGCCTTAAGAAGGCTAGCACAAACATAAGAACGGATCGAAAGAGGCGAGGCCTCTTGCCTGGGAACCTCCTATCCTACTGCTAGTCGGGGGCAGCCTCCACGTAGTAGTAGGCTCCAGCGGGGGTGTAGTAGTCGTCTCCGGCGTACTCCATCTCCTGGGCTCCATCATCTGAACGCATAATCGTATCGAGGGGGAAAGGGAAAGCAAAGCAGCGGTGAGTACTCATCCAAAGTACTCGCAAGACTGACATCAGAAGTAAGCTAAGTATGCATCATTATCAAGGAGTGGGGTTATATCTGAACTGACTGCAGAAAGCAAGAATGAGGGGAAGGCCTAGTCCTATCGAAGACTAGCATCTTCAGCATCTTGCAGCATTAGAAGAGAGTAGACTGGTATCTCATATATAATCATATTATCGTAGCAATTTTATTAAGTAACCACGCCTAGAGATTCTTCCTCGACTCCCATGCGAGGAAGCAATCTCGGAGCCACATTCATTTCAATGTAAATCACAATTATAGTTGTATAAGGTCAAGGTACAACTCCAAGTTGTACTGTTACCGTGGACACGGCTATTCGAATAGATTATTCATCCTTGCAGGGGTGCACCGCATTTCCAACACGCCTGATCACCTCCGGCCGGGCACACTTTCCTGGGTCATGCCCGGCCTCGGGATATCAGCATGTCGTAGCCCTACCTAGGCTCAACGAAGAGGCCAGCCCGCCGGTCTAAATCCTAAATGCGCAGGGGTCATGGGCCAATCGCCCTTTGCACTCCTGCACGATGCGAACGCGGCCGAGGTCAGTCCTAGCACCCCTTATAACAAGCGCGATGCCGTTGCGGACCACTCGGGTGTGCGCCGCTCCATTACTGACGTCCGAAGAGCTTCGGCTGATACAATGATGCTGAGTACCCATAACTTCTCCCACGCGATGGTTTGGTGCATAAAAAGGCCAACGACCCAACTCAGATCAAATACCCAACCCATTAGCATTTTATTAATGCGGGGAAAGCGCGACCCATGAAGTGCGGTCCGTCGCCCCTCCGCGAGGATGTGTGGCAAGGGCCTCTCCTGCTCGTCCACGCCTCATCATCATCAAACCGTGGGTACCCCTCGGGGCCGACCCATCACCAACATGTTTCGGTAACCAGGTCATAGTAACTGTGTGTATAAAACATCAAGGCGGAACCTGAGGAATCACCCTCAAAGGGGCCCCGCTCGATGAAAACCGTCAAGGTGGACTTAGAGGAATCACCCTCGAGGGTCCCACACTTGAGGGGTGGCACGACAGAGTCATCGTCGGGAGTGGTGAAGGAGGAATCACCCTCGATAACCATGACCGACTAGCTACACTATAGAGCTAGCATCATGAGTACTTCACGAGGTGTCACCCTCGGTACTCGATAGTAGCGCTGCAGAGTCGTACAACTAAGGGGGGTGCGGTGATGTGAGGGGCCTGGCTTGTCGGTCGGTTGACCGAGTCTTCAAGTCGTCGAGTCGTTGAGTCGTCGATGAAGAAGCGGGGGCAATTGGGACTAAGGGGGGGGGGGGTCACAGGGGATACATTGATCAACCTATACTAAGCAGTTGATATGATTGCAGGTATGGTAGCAGTTTATCAAAAACAGGCTATGCATCAGAAATAGGAGCTAGCTAATACAGTAGCAAAATCTAATGCAAGAATAAGAGGGAAGAATGGGCGATATCGGAATGCTCAAGGGGGGTTGCTTGCCTTGCTGCTCTGTGGAAAAAGGCTGATCGTCAACGGTGTAGTCGTACCCGGCAGCACCGTGAGTCTCGGAGTCTATCGAAGAGAAGAGGGGGGAAGAAACAATAAATATAAAGCAGACAAATGCATCACGATGCATGCCATGACAATATGCAGAGCTAGGTATGCACTAACGCAGTACTATACGTTGCAGACGGAGCGGGAGAATATCTGACGATATTTCCTGGGTCTTTGGATTTATCGGACAGACGATCCGGAGGGGAAAAGTTCCATGTTCATCATGCTAGGAGCATGTGACAGATGAACGAATGGCATAATCAGATTCGTGGGATTTTTCTGATCAACTTTCATGTATAAAACTTTTTCATCTGAGCTACGGATTATTTTCTATTAATTTTTAAAGTTTTAATCATTTTCTAGAATTAACAGATTTAAATAAATTCGAAAAAGCATTTATGACGTCAGCATGACATCAGGATGACGTCAGCAGTCAACAGTGGGGTTGACTGGTCAAACTGACCAGTGGGCCCCAGCTGCCATAGACTCATGGTTAATCCACTGTTATATTAATCTAAACAGAGATTAATTAGTGAGTGGGGTCCATCTGTCAGTGGGTCATTAGGCTAATTAAGCACGTTTAATTAATTCAACGTTAACAGTAAACGGTGGGGGCCACTTGTCAGTGACTGGCCCCAGTCCAGTCAGCGGTCAGCGGCGACCGTTGACCGGTCAACGCGGCCGTGGGCCCCAGCGTCAGTGGCCCTGTGGTGGGGCCAGAGGCGCCCACGTCAGCGCCACGTCGGCGCCGTCACCGGAACCTCGCCGACGACCATTTTCTGCGGCGGTGGCGCACGGGAGGTGGTCGGGAATCGCACACCGGCCACCATTTCGCGCGCGGTCAGGCGCGTTGGAACGGCCGCAGGGCGGCGCGTCCATTGGTGGTGGTGGCGCGGCCGGGGACGACGCGTAGCGACGGCGGCGAGCTCATCGGCGGACGCCGGAGTTCGGTGGTTGTGCGGGACGGAGCTACGGGGCACGGCTGGCGGCACAGAGGGCATGTATGGGCTCCTGGGGACCCCAGGAGCACGCAGGCGAGCTCGGACGCGGGCTGCGGCTACGGTGGCTACGGCGGTGATCTCGTCCACGGCGGCGAGTACGGCCACGACGAGGACGGTGACTACAAGCGCGGAAAAGAGGGGGAAACAAGGGGAAAACACGCGCAAGCTCACCGGGGTCCTGTAGTTGAGCTAAACGGGCTCGGGGGAGGCGCGAGGTGGCCGAAATCGACAGCGAGGTCGCGGTGGCCGTAGGAGCAAGAGGAGGTCGCGGATGGTGCTACGGTGGCCCTCATCTTTGGTTCGTCGGCGCAGAAGGAGTAGAGGAGCACGATGGAGCTCGAGGGACGATGCGGCGGCGAGATGGAGGCGGTGGCCGCGAGGTTCAGCGAGGAGCGTCCATGGCGCCGCTCGAGTGAGGAAGAAGAGGGCGAGGGAGAGGGAGCGAGGAGGCTAGGGTTCGCCAGGGAGGTCGGGGGGGTTCTTAACCGAGCGGGGCAGGGCACGTGCAGCTCGCTGTCGACAGAGGAGAAGGGGGGGGGGGGGCGGGGCGGCGAGCGCAGCACAGGCGACAGCGCACGCGCATGAGCAGTAGGAGGAAGGAGATGACAGGCGGGGTGGGCTGGGCCGGCACTGTTGCCATGGGCTCTAGTGCACAGTAGGTTAGCCCCTTTTCTTTTATTCTTTTCTGTTTTCTATTTTCAGTTTCTGTTTTATTTATTTTAGGCCATATTTCTTTTTAGCAAAAATGTGTAACATGGTCCATTTAATAACTTGCATTATTTTGAATGGCCACAACAAGTTTGAGGATTTTTGGGTACTGTTGGAGTTAACCATGCAATTTAAAGGGCATTTTAAATGCAAAAATGGTTCTGTTTTGGATGGTGGGGTCCACACCAGATTGAGGGTGATGTTGTTTTCCTAAACATTATTTGTTTGGTGATTTTTAGCAAATGTGCAACATTTTTCTTATGTTGTTTGGGGATTTATTTTATCACAATAAAATCCTAGGGCATTTAGTAGTGGAATTTGAAATGAGATATGAAATCCATATTGATCATGCACTGTTTAGCAAAATGATTAGGCACTGATCATGGTGATCACTGTGGCTTAATTACAATAATTACTGTAGCATAAATCCAGGGCGTCACATCATCCCTGTTGTTTATTATGTCATTGAGGGGTACTTTGGATGCTACCATGACTGAACACTCTTGAAAGTAGTGTTGGAGCTTGCGGGATGCCATGAAAACCGTGTAGGATATCTTTTGATAGTGCGGGTAGCGAGTTTTGCACGAACTGAGCACGTCTGACACGTAGTAGACTGGTTTCTGCACTCGGAGCTTGTGGCCCTCAGCTTCTCGTTCGATGACAAGAACAACGATGACCACTTGATTAGTGGCTGAGATGTACAACATCATTGGCTCACCTGTAGCAGGTGCCGTCAATATGGGGTTGCTAGCCAATAGAGTTTTAGTGTCCTCCAGTGCGGCTGTAACTTCGTCGGTCCACTCAATTTTTTGGGTCCATTTGAGCAGTTTGTAGAGCGGCAGTGCCTTTTCACCGAGGCAGGAGATGAAGCGACTTAAGGCCGCCATGCAGCCCACCAGCTTTTGTACATGCTTCAACTCCGTCGGGATTGCCAGCTGGGATAAGGCCCGGATTTTAGCCGGATTGGCCTCTATTCCTCTATGGGATATGATGAACCCGAGCAGTTTACCGACAGGGAATGCGAAGACACATTTGTCCGGATTAAGTCGTATATCGTAAGTCCGCAGGTTATCAAAGGTTGTTCGGAGGTCGTCTACCAGCTGGCTGACGTGCTTGCTCTTGATGACCACGTCATCCACGTATGCTTCGACCGTTTTGCCAATTTGTTTTTCTAAGCATGTCTGAATCATGCGTTGATATGTGGCGCCTGCGTTTTTCAATCCGAAGGGCATTGTATTGAAGCAGAATGGCCCGTAGGGAGTAATGAAGGTAGTTGCGGCCTGGTCGGACTCCTTCATTTTTATTTGATGGTATCCGAAGTAGGCATTAAGGGAGCACAATGAGTCATGTCCGGCGGTAGCGTCAATTATCTGGTCTATGCGAGGTAAAGGAAATGGATCCTTGGGGCAGGCTTTATTTAGGTCTTTAAAGTCGACACACAACCGCCAGGATTTGTCCTTCTTTGGCACCTTGACCAAATTTGCAAAACACTCCGGGTGTTTGATATCGCGGATGAATCCGACTTCCAGCAACTTTGCCAATTCGGTACCCATGGCTTGACGCTTAGGTTCGGAAAATCGGTGCAGCGCTTGTTTAACTAGTTTAAAGCCTGCAGTTATGTTCATGCTGTGCTCGGCGAGTCCCCATGGGATGCCTGGCATGTCCGAAGGGTGCCAGGCGAATATGCCCCACTTCTCGTGTAAGAATGTGCTAATGCCTCGTCGATTGCGGGGTCCAACTGAGCTCCAATGGACACTGTTTTGTTAGACTATCTCGTCCGCTCGTTTCAAGGAGGTGGGTTTGGGCCTCTTGCTGAGGGTTAGGTCATCCTTATCTACCATTGAGCGGAGTGCGGTTAACTCTTTGACCGCGAGGGCTTCTGACAGTGCCTCGAGGGAGTACGATGCGGTTTTGTTTTCGGCCCGAAGGGCTCTATCCGCATCGCTTATAATAGTAATGACACCATTGGGTCCTGACATTTTAAGCTTAATGTACCCGTAGTGCGGTATGGCGTGAAACCTAGTGAAGGCTTCACGCCCTAGCAGGGCATGATATCCACTGCGGCATGGTACGATGTGGAAGACAAGTTCATCGGGCCTATAGTTCTCTGGGGTACCGAATACCACATCGAGGATAACTCGTCCTATGCATCGCGCCTCTCTTTCGGGGATAATCCCCCGGAAGGTAGTGGAGTTGTGTTTGACGCAAGTTCTGTCGAATTGCATTTTGTCCAGTGTGTCCTCGTAGATGAGGTTTAGGCTGCTGTCACCATCCATTAGCACCTTGTGGAGCCGAAAACCGTCTATTATGGGGCTGAGAACTGGCGCGGCAGGTGTTCGGTTGGAGCGGATTCATGGCTGGTCCTCCTCGCCAAAAGTTATGGCTGTATTTGTCCAAGAATTCGTTGCTGCCAGGCGATATATCTGGTCGAGGTCTCGAAGAGCTCTCTTCCTTTGATTGTTTGATGGGAACGTCTCGTAGATCGTTAGGATCTCGGCATTGTCACCGAATGATGTGGCTGGATGTCTGTTTGGCGATGGGGTACCAAGGATGGCCTCCCCGCTCTTTGCGACTTGCCTCACGACCCAACAAGCTCTAAGGTTGTGAGTAGGGTTCGTATTCAGCAAAGAGGAATGTATGGGGCACGGCTTATCCAAGAGCTCATCGAGAACGGATCTGCGTCCCTCAAGAGGTTTAGTCCTTTTCTCGGTAGGTCGTGTTCGGCTGATCGTCGTGGGGATATACGCTTCCTTCGAGTTGTACTAGATTCTTTGTCCTGGGTTGACTCCAGTTGTTGAGCCTGCCAGGTGCTTTCCATGGCACAATACTTGTGCACTAGGTTCGACAGCTCGGCGAAGTCTCGGATGTGGCGCAGAGCAAGGGCGTTATGGATCCCTTCATCCCGGCAGTTGTGCCGGAAAATAGCTATGGTCTCCTGATCGCTACAGTCTACCATCTTGTTTTTGGTAAGGAGGAATCGACCCCAGTAATGGTGGACTGTTTCACTAGGCTGTTATATGACATACAACAGATCCCATACGTACGGCTTCCCTGACTTGGTTGGGGAGTACTTGACGTGGGCGGCGGGTGGGAAAAAAATTCCTTATCCCGATAGTTCGAGATTTCGGAGCCACGATGTTCGAGTCTTGCGTCGTTACGATATTCAGCGTGTCGGGTTTGTGATCCGAGTTGTCGGCTGGACTCTTCGGTCCTAAATCAAGGTCGGAGGTTAGATCATGAATTACTTCCGAACTATCCACGGGACTGAATCCAGATTCCGAATTCGGTAAGAAGTCATCGTGGCCAGATGCCGGGATATAGACCGTCCTCAGCTCCGGAAGTTGAGACGGCGAGCCTTCGGCCGAACTTTCGATGGTGGCTACCAGATGTGTGACATGGGGAACGTGAATTTCCCTGTCATCGGGTCTGAGCACGATCTGGTCGTGGACTGGAGGTTGGTCGTTGGCTATTCCCATGGCTTAGACTCGTCCCAGTAACTCGTTCAAAGACGAGACATCCACGGGATCAATACTCCCGGAGTGCATTGGGTCGATCCGCAATACTGCTGCGCTCGAGGCTTCCGGAGACATGCCCTGGCGCTCTTCGTCCGGTAAGGAACCGAATGCGTTCAAGGGATTGGGCTTTAGGGCCGGATCCAGGGTGGAGGGTGCCTCTACAGTGCACTCCTCCGCTGTTGGAGTCATGGTATTGGGGCTGGTGAGCTCTTCAAGAGGGTCCAATATGTTGTTTAAAACAAGATTCCCCCGGGAGTCGACGATGAACTCCAAGTTCCCGAACCTGAACTCCTGACAGGGGGTGAAACTTCCGACCTGGCCAAGGTGACCGGCTGGATCCGCATGCAGTACCATGCTGCCGAAAGCGAACATCTGTCCGGGGATGAAAACGTCCCTGTTACAGATTTTGCTACTGATGATCAAGCGAGCCATCGATCTTCTTGACGATCCCACAGCGGAACTCTCAATGAAAGCACCAATGTCGGTGTCAAAACCGGCAGATCTTGGGTAGGGGGTCCCGAACTGTGGTGTCACGCCCAAGATGTGATCCTATCCTCATTTTGGCACGAGGGCCTCGACAGGGATAGAAGCACATCTCGTCGTTTCGCAAGAATGGATATATTACAAGTACATGTAAAGAAGAGATGAGTATATGGAATTGGCTTACACTCGCCACAAGCTAAATCAAGTTCACATCAATACACAACATATACAATCATCATACAGAAGAGCAGGTGAGGGAGTCCTGGTTTAAGGGGTCCTCGGATAGCCGACATGTTTCTCAAGGGCCGGACTATGTGGGCCACTGGATAAGCATTGGGTGATCAAGGGCCCCGTCGCCAAGGTGGAAGTTTCAAGGAGCCATGGCGTGTCCTCCAAGTTGTCGACAGTAGATAGGCATGTTTTTTCCCTTTGATGTGCAACCGACTATGTGTAAGCCCTAGGTACCCTCGGGCGTCGATATAAGCCAGAGGGTTTTAGGTTGTAGGGCAACAGAACTCATCTAGGGTTTTAGTCATACGATCTTGAGGTAGATCAACTCTGTAACCCTTATACCATCAATATAATCAAGCAGGACGTAGGGTATTACGTCCATAGGAGGGCCCGAACCTGGGTAAACATCGTCTCCCACTTCTCCTGTTACCATCGATTCTAGTCTCACAGCTCGGGACCCCCTACCCGAGATCCGCCGGTTTTGACACCGACATTGGTGCTTTCATTGAGAGTTCCGCTGTGATCGCCAAAGGAATCTATGGCTCGCCTTGTCACAAGCAACGAGATCTGCACTCAGGGGATTCTCTCCCCGAATCAGATCCTCGCAAGCGGCGACATCTCGTCGCACGCTTACCCGATCGGCCACCTTGGCCAGATCGGAAACTTCTCCCCCTATCAAGGAATCAGGTTTGGAACCCTAGAGTTCGTCGCTGATTCACGGGGGGAGCTCGTCTTGACAAAACCCTAGACTCCTACGGAGGAGCCCGCATATCCCGACACCTCGACGCTGAAGACAGCGGGCCTCGCCTCAGATGACGAGGTCGTTATCCCCGGGCTGTCTGGACCGCCCAATCCGATCATTGTGACCGGATCCACCATGGCTAAACAGCACCCGGGTCCGCTTTCGTGCGACTCCGGAACTGCGACGCCGCATATTGACCCCACTCGCTTCGGCGACACGCACCCTGCCATCGCCTTGTTCCTGAACGAACTATTTGATCGAATCGAGACCATGCGTATGGCTGATGACCAGATCCCGGTCTATGACCGGATCGGGCTTAAACCCGACGATAGGGAGATTCATATCCCCACGGTCACCCACCTTGTCGCCACCGTTGAGTGTCCGGCTGGGGGCTCGTCCCAGCGACCGGAATTAAGAACGGTTTATACCCCAGTCTCCGATCACCGAGACCTCGCCTGCAGCCCAGGCTCTGGATTTCGTTCTGGAAACAGACCGGTATCGGTCCCTGATTTATCACATAGTTCGGAGTCCATGATTCCGAACTCTCACCGTGGCGTGGAGTCAAATCTTTTCCCACCCACCTCCCAAGCCGATCACTCAAGCATCGCAGCAGAGCCCAAGTCTTCGGACTTACGGGACATTAAGCAGTTACCAGGAGAGACGGTTCATCATTACTGGGCCAGACTCCTCCTTGCTAGAAACAAAGTACGGGGCCTGAGTGATCAAGAGATAATGGCAACCTTTAATCGCAACTGCCATGACAAAGGGATTCTCAACGCCCTGGCTCGTCGGCACATTCATGACTTCACCGAGCTGTCAGATTTGGTACAAAAATATTGTGCCATGGAAAGTGCTTGGCAAGCCGAACGACTGTTTTCGGAACCAACCTTTACCGAATACCCTAGAGGAGATCGGAAAAAGAGGATACCTCCAAGGCGGCCAGCCAGATTCGAACCCGCCGAAAAGAGAAACAGGCCCCTTTTAGGGGTCAGTACCGTCCTGGATGGACTACTGGATAAACCTTGCCCCATACACTCCGTATTGCTGAACACAGCTCCGACTCATAGCCTTAGAGCTTGCTGGGTCGTCAGGCAGGTCGCAAAAAGCGGTGAAGCCATTCTTGAGGCACCACCGCCGAACAGGCGCTCCACATCGCCACCAGAATATAACGCCGAAGTCCTGACGATCTACGAAACGTTCCCTTCAAGGAACAGGAGGAAAAGAGCTCTTAGAGAACTCGAACAGATATATCATGTGGCAGCGACAAGTGCATGGGCAGACATGTCCATTACCTTCGCACATACTGACCGACCAGCCATTCTTCCCGGTCATTCACCGGCCGCCTTAGTCTTGAACCCCATCATCGATGGTTTCAGATTACACAAGGTGTTAATGGACGGCGGCAGTGGCTTAAACCTGATCTACGAAGATACCCTAGAAAAAATGCAGTTCGACCGATCTCGCATCGAGCATAGCAACACAACTTTCTGGGGAATCATCCCGGGGAAAGAGGCGCGCTGTTCAGGACGTATCGTCCTGGACGTAGTGTTCGGCACGCCCGGAAACTACCGATCCGAATAACTCCTCTTCCTTATCGTGCCCTTCCCCAGCGGCTACCACGCCCTGTTGGGACGTGACGCCTTCACAAAATTCCAGGCTATACCACATTACGGGTATATGAACCTTAAGATGCCAGGACCAAACGGGGTGATCACAACCTCCAATGATCCGAATATAGCCCTTCGGGCCGAAAACAAAACAGCAACACTTGCCCTCGAGGCTCTAGCAGAGACCTTTGCTGCAGAAGAACTGACCGCACTTCGGTCAACGGTAGACAAGGACGATGTGATCCTCAGCAAAAGGCCCAAACCCACATCCTTTAAACCGGCAAAGGAAATCGTTAAATTTCAGGTGCACCCGACGGACCCCAACAAGACAACGTCCATCGGAGCTCAGCTCGATCCCATAATGGACGAAGCGCTGCGGACACTCTTACAAGCCAATTGGGATATCTTCGCCTAGCACCCTTTTGATATGCCCGGAATCCCGCGGCGGCTAGCAGAACACAGTCTGAATATCATCGAAGGCTTCAAGCCCGTCAAGCAGACTCTGCGCCGCTTTTCCGAGCCCAAACGACAAGCTATGGGTGAAGAATTAGCCAAACTGCTAGAGGCCGGATTCATTCGGGATATTAAGCATCCCGAATGGTTGGCAAATCTGGTGATGGTACCAAAGAAAGACAAATCCTGGCGGCTGTGCGTCGACTTCAAAGACCTTAACAAGGCCTGCCCCAAGGACCCGTTCCCCTTACCACGGATAGACCAGATCATCGACGCCACAGCCGGACACGATTCACTGTGTTTCCTCGACGCTTACTCCGGATACCATCAGATCCAAATGAAGGAATCCAACCAAGCTGCAACCGCATTCATCACCCCATACGGGCCATTCTGCTTCAACACAATGCCTTTCGGGCTAAAGAACGTTGGGGCTACATACCAGCGCATGATCCAGACCTGTCTCGAAAAACAGGTTGGCAAAACAGTCGAGGCATACGTTGACGATGCGGTCATTAAAACCAAACACGTCAGCCATTTGATCGATGACCTAAGGCAAACCTTTGCCAGCCTACGCGAATACGATATACGACTCAATCCGGAGAAGTGTGTATTCAGAGTTTCTGCTGGTAAACTGCTCGGATTCATCGTTTCCCTTAGAGGAATAGAAGCGAATCCGGCCAAGATCCGTGCCTTATCAGAACTAGCAGCGCCCACAGAGCTAAAGCACGTCCAAAGGTTGGCTGGTTGCGTGGCGGCGTTAAGTCGCTTTATCTCCCGCCTCGGTGAAAAGGCTTTACCGCTCTATAAATTGCTGAAACGGACCAAGAATTTCGAATGGACCGATGAGGCAAAGGCTGCGTTAGAAGAAATCAAGACACTCTTGGCAAGCAATCCCATACTCACAGCACCAGGCGCGGGTGAGCCCATGTTATTATACATATCGGCCACCAACCAAGTCGTTAGCGCCGTGCTCGTCGTCGAACGAGAAGAGGAGGGACACAAATTCCGGATACAGAAGCCGGTCTATTACGTGTCAGAAGTACTAACGCAATGCAAGTCCAGATACCCGCACTACCAGAAGATAGCCTATACAGTATTTATGGCATCACGGAAACTAAGACACTACTTCCAAGAGTGTTCGATCACGGTGGCATCCGAAGTACCCCTGAATGATATAATCAACAACAGGGACGCCACCGGCCGCATAGCCAAATGGGCCATTGAGCTCCTCCCTTTTGAAATTACCTACAAACCATGACAAGCTATTAAATCTCAGGTGTTGGCAGATTTCCTCGCTGAATGGACAGAGGCTGAGCTCCCCAGGGAATATAGTACATACTCCCATTGGACGATGTACTTTGATTGATCCAAAACTTTGGCCGGACTGGGGGCTGGGGTTGTTCTCACATCCCCCACAGGCGACAAAGTTCGATACGTGTTGCAGATCATGTATGCCGACTCCAACAATGCAGCCAAATACGAAGCCCTCTTGCACGGTCTTTGGATGGCAGCCTCAATGGGCATACAACGACTGGAGGTACGGGGAGACTCCAACCTGGCCATCTCTCAAATCAACGGCGAGTTCGATGCCAAGAATTCGAAGAAGGCGGCATACAGAAACGCTGTCCTCAAGATATCCGCACGGTTCGAGGGGCTGGAATTTCACCACGTCGCTAGAGACGACAACCAAGCTGCCGACATACTGGCTCGCATGGGGGCCAAACGCGACCCTGTCCCACCAAACACTTTCCTGGAACGGCTCTTTAAGCCATCCGTGGTTTGGCAGGACGATCACAAGGGCGCCGTTGTAACCAGCGCAGATGAGAATGTTCCCCCTGTAAACGAACCAGACGATCAAATCATCGGCGGCTCCGTAATGGACGAAACGCCCTCGGCTCACGAGATCATGGCAGTAATCGCGCCATGGACCGAGCCCTTCCTCGCCTACCTTCTTCGCAAAGAACTCCCCGACGATCAGATGGAGGCGCGGCGCATAGTTCGGCGCTCCAAAGCCTACAAGGTACACGAAGGTGAGTTATACAAGAAGTGCACCACCGGAATACTATAGCGGTGCATCTTTGAGGAAGAAGGGCGGCAGCTCTTAGCCGAAGTCCACGCAGGGATGGGCGGTCATCACGCCGCAGCACGAGCCTTAGTAAGCAAGGCCTTCCGGGCTGGTTTTTTCTGGCCCATGGCTCGGGCGGACGCCCATTCACTTGTCAAATATTGCGTGGGGTGTCAAATTTTTGCAAATCAAAGTCACATGCCCCCAACAGCTCTTCGGACTATTCCGATTACCTGGCCCTTCGCGGTCTGGGGGCTGGATATGGTTGGACCACTTAAAGGGGGGGACCAAGAAGAATAAATACCTACTGGTCATGGTGGACAAGTTCACCAAATGGATAGAGGTAAAACCTGTCAAATCAGCCAAGTCCGGACCAGTAATCGACTTTATATCCGGCGTGGTACACCGTTACGGTGTTCCACATAGTATAATAACTGACAACGGATCCAATTTCACGGCCCAAGAGGTCAAAGACTGGTGCGCAAAGATGGGCATTAAGCTCGATTACGCATCGGTTTATCATCCGCAGACCAACGGACAAGTCGAACGAGCAAACGGCCTCATTATGAGCGGCATTAAGCCACGTTTGGTCCGGTCTCTTCATGAGTCCGACTGTCATTGGGTTGAGGAGCTCGACTCCGTTCTATGGGGCCTGCGCACCACCCCGAATAGATCAACGGGATACACACCGTTTTTCATGGTCTATGGGGCAGAAGCGGTCCTTCCTTGTGATATTATTCACGACGCACCAAGGGTGCGCATGTACGAAGAAAAGGAGGCCGAGTTAGATCGGCAAGACGACTTGGACGCCTTGGAAGAGGAGCGCGACATAGCTCGGGCCCGTTCTACCTTTTATCAACAGTAGGCACGACGTTACCAGAGCAGGGAGGTCAGGGCACAAGCATACAACGTGGGCGAACTCGTCCTACGGCTCCCGGAGAAGCAGAAGCATAAACTCAAGCCCAAATGGGAAGGCCCCTTCATAATTGACGAAGTACTCGCAGGAGGGGCTTACCATCTTCGGAACCCGCCGGACAACCGCCTTGAACCAAACCCATGGAACGCAGCTTGTCTTCGGCGCTTCTACGGCTAGACCGATGTCGTCATACTCTTTACCCTCCTTTTTTCTTTCTTTTCTTTATTGTTTCTTCTCCTTCCCACCTTGATTTTTGGCAGGTTTGAATTCTTTCTTTTTCTTCCCAACTCTATGTTCGGCTCCACCGATCTTGTACTAAAGATTTTCGGCCTACACCCTTAAGTGTTAAATCCGAACACAGCACCTGGGGGCTTCTTTTCCGAAGCCAATGTTTTTATTATAAGCACTTATTCACATTTATTGTGTATGCATATTTCCATTGTCGTTTTTAAGCCATCATATGCATCAATTCGAACAAAGACTTTGCCAAGCTGGGTTGCCTCGCTCCTGTGGTTACCCTCTACGTTCCCGATTGTTCGGCTAGAAAGTAAAGGGAGCACCTCTGTGATTGTTACGGCCGGGTCATCCGGACACGTACCTCAGACGGGTGAAGCCAAAAGCTAGCTATGTTCAGTAGACAATTGATCGGCTACGACAAAATCAACTAATAAGACTATGGTTGTCATGACCATTACTCGGGCTTCTTCCCTTACAAAAGCCCTTAGCCGCATACTAATAGTATACGGCCTTTTACCTACGATTTACGTAGCACCCTGAAGAAAGGTATCGATAGAGGTACTATTTTCTTCGGAAGATGTTTCTTACGCTAAGCAGTAATATGACATATCTCCCTGTGTGCTTTCTGTCTGTTCGCACCAGATGGCCGGATTGCCTGGTTCCCCGAACATAATTCACTCCCCTAGGGTGATAATTTCCAAGGAACACTCCCAAGCTCTTAGCACGGGAGGCCGAAGCCGATGGCCGGTTAAGACAAAGTTTACAACACAGATGGAGCAATTCCTCGATTATTAGTACACAGTTACATATAATCATACATCTGGCTACCGATCGATATTGTCGATTATGGTGTCCAGAGAGACGGGCGGCAGGCATCACCTGGTCGTATACCAGGTGGAGCGGCACTTCTTGTCCATCTGACCGTACTGGGCCAACCCGAGCCATACGCTCGGGGTTCAGTCCGGTGTAGCGGGTCTTGATCATCGCCCACTCCTCTCGTGCTCCCTCTCGACAAGCCGATGTCTTCCACAGCTCGAACCTACTTCGGGCTCCCTTGAACCGATCGACTAGTTCGGTCATCCCCTCCGGAGGTTGATCGGCGGGCCACAATGCTTTCACCATGCTATTCATGGCCTTCCGAGCCCGCTCCTGAAGGGCGGACAGCTCCTTCAGAAGGCTTCCCTGGTAGGATCCGATCTCTTCTTCGGGTCGCCCAGACAAGAGACCTGTACATGAGTCACGGCACGCGTATTATGCTTCATTCATATGAAATACCTTCTGATGCTAGAATCACACTTACCGAACATGCCCCTCTGTAATTTCTGGTTCTCTCCTTGGGCCTGGGCCAATTGAGTCTTTAGGTTCTCAATTTCTTTGGCCTGCCGTTTGTTCTCCTCCTTGAGGCGGTTCTTCTCTTCAAGATGTCGTTGCAAAACACGACAACCAGCCTCCTGCTGGGACTCGGCATATCGCTGAGATTCTCGGGCTACATTCAAATCTCTTTGTAATTGCCCTATTGATTCAGCTGCTACATAGTACCCTTGCGTCAGCAGGGGAATATACTAAGATCAGCAGAATAGATATACTCACCATGTGCCTCCCGAGTAAAGCTCTTCACTTGCTCCAATTCGGCCTTTACAAATTCGACCTGTGTTTGGCTGGCTTCCAGTTCCTTGGCCAGTTGCTCGCTCTATTGCTTCGAGGCCTGCATTAGCACTAAAACAATACAGGGATCCTTAATTCGGTCGTGCCGACCAATTTAAGGCTCGGGGGCTACTGGGTTTACACGAGTGTTCGGACTCTAATAACCGACTATTCACCTGCTGGCTGGATGATATCAATTTCATGGCCTCCCCGAACCCAGCTCGGGCAGCTCCGATGTGCGCGTCCGCCGTGCGCAAAGCACTGAACTCTTGTTCGGAGAAGGCTGGGTGACGCAGGGCTTCTTGTCGCCGCCGATGATGCATAGCGCTTCCAACCTCGGATTTGGTGACGGATATGGCGTCACCGGAATCGGCTGGAGCTGGATTGACCATGGGAACCTCCGTAGCAGGTTCGGCATGAGCGGAAGGCCTGGCATTTTGTGCACCGCCGGACATCCTGGCAACATCCGCGGCGGGGGACGGCCGAACTCTTTGCCTGAATATTTCGACACGAGGTCTCTTGTGAGGCTTTATCAATTATGGTAATAAATCAAACGGTCGAGCAAAATACCTTTGAGATGAACCTGTAGGCGGGCTCGACCCCGTGACCGGCTCATTTGTCGGGCCCTTGTTGTTTTCCGGCCCGGGCATTGTCGCCGTTGCCGATGTATGTCGCGCGGATCTGCAGTGCTTGGGAGTAGGAGCCGTCGCGTTTGGGTCGTTGGAGGATACTTGCCTTTTGCGGGACGATTTTTTCTTCTTCTTGCTTATCGCAGGGGAAGGGAAGGATCCAGGGTAATCGGCTATGATAGCCACCTTGGAGCCGTTAAGGCCCTCCTGGTAGAAAACCCCGTCTTCGAGCTCGGTCGATAGATCCGGATCATCATGAAAGCCCGGATCATCGTCACGGGAATAGTCCTCGGGCTGGGGGGCCGGACAGTTAACTGTCTCGATGAAGCCCCTCCATTCTTGTTCATATAAAATTAAAGACTTTGGTCAACAAGGGACAAACTGAAAACCCGAATTGTGGTCACGGGGTTGAAAGGCTCACCCATTCGATGGGATTGTGGCTTGAGTATCCCTCCTTGGTCGACCGCTGAATAAAATCCTCTTGCTCCCCTTTGTATAGGTCGGCAAGAGCGGCGGCCAATGCTGTTTGATCGGCAGGACCCAGTCTTCGGGAGCGAGTGGTGTCGCTTGTCCCATTGTAACACCACAAGGGGTGTATCCTCTGTTGAAGGGGTTGGACGCACCGGGTGATGGTGGCGGCCATGATATCTATCATGGTCAGCTTGTGATGGGCTAGTACCCTCACACGGCCTGCTAAGCGCTGCACTTCAATGCTGTCCTCTTGGGACAGGCTCTTCGGGCGCCAGTTGTACCTTTTGTTCAAAGGGGCGTCGGAGTATTCGGGCAAACCCCTCCGAGCTGGATCGAATAGGGGGACGTCCTTGATGTAGAACCATTCTGAAGACCATTCTTCGGACTCCTTTGGCGTCCCCACGGGATATCCCGTCCCCGCTATGCGGCATACTTCGGCTCCACCGACCTCGAAAATTGTCTTGTCTCGAGTCCGAGGGACGAGGAAGAAGTACTTCCTCCACAATTCGAAGTGTGCCTCACAGCCCAGGAACATCTCGCAAAGGGCGACGAAGCCCGAGATGTGCAGAATAGACCCTGGGGTGAGGTGGTGGAGCTGGATCCCATAAAACACCTGTAACCCTCTCAAGAACGGATGAATGGGAAATCCGAGACCCCGCGGGAGAAATGGCACAAAACATACACGCTCCCCCTTTTGTGGATGGGGGAAATTCTCCGCGAGGGCTCGCCGTTGAATGAAGACAAACCGGCGCGGACAACTGCCAGATCCGAGGAGGGAAGGTACCCTTGGGCCTCAAGGCCACGTAGTCAAAGGAGGGACACGGAGCAGCTTGCCCAGTCCCCGGGACGGGAGCCGTAAGGATGCGAGGAAGAACTGGAGGCGCCCGCCATGTTTTGGTGGTGATCTTTCGCTGGAAGCTTTTTTCGGTGGGGAAGAGGAAGATATGGCTTGGACCACGATTCAGTTTGTTTAAATGGGTGGTATCTCCCTTGTGGGAGGGGTAGTTTTGTAAAAAGCTACTGAACCACTCGCCTCCCCACGGTGCGCGAAAATCGAGAAACGCTATTATGATGGACCCAGCAAGCCCGTGACGCTTGGGATTTCACCGATGACAGGACGGATGCCGAACATGAAGGGATGAAGGGAGTCGCCTCGCAAGCCGAAGACTTCGGCGTACAAGATTGTTCGGATATACCTCGGCGTTGGAGGCTAGTCCGGGGGCTACTGAGGGAGTCCTGGTTTAAGGGGTCCTCGGATAGCTGACCTGTTTCTCATGGGCCGGACTATGTGGGCCACTGGATAAGCATTGGGTGATCAAGGGCCCCATCGCCAAGGTGGAAGTTTCAAGGAGCCATGGCGTGTCCTCCAAGTTGTCGACAGTAGATAGGCATGTTTTTCCCTTTGATGTGCAACCGACTATGTGTAAGCCCTAGGTACCCTCGGGCGTCTATATAAGCCAGAGGGTTTTAGGTTGTAGGGTAACAGAACTCATCTAGGGTTTTAGTCATATGATCTCGAGGTAGATCAACTCTGTAACCCTTATACCATCAATATAATCAAGCAGGACGTAGGGTATTACCTCCATAGGAGGGCCCGAACCTGGGTAAACATCGTCTCCCACTTCTCCTGTTACCATCGATTCTAGTCTCACAGCTCGGGACCCCCTACCCGAGATCCGCCGGTTTTGACACTGACAGCAGGGTCCGACTACGGATGAAATCAAATGATAAAATGACATCCATCCTTGCTATCCCAGGCTGCCGGCCTGGAACCCACCCTAGATCGATGATGAAGAAGAAGAAGAACTCCAAATCAAACAAACATAGCGCTCACGTCAAATCGCCGCATTACCTGTACCTGCAACTGTTGTTGTAGTAATCTGTGAGCCACAGGGACTCAGCAATCTCATTTCCAAGGGTATCAAGACTATTAAAGCTTAATGGGTGAGGTATCGTTAAGTGGTGAGTCTGCAGCAAGCACTAAGCATTTATTTGAGTGGCTAACTTAAGATTACAAGAATAAGGGGGGATGATCGTCGAATAAATGGACGTGAACTAGTAATGATCTCTAAGAGATCCTAAACACCTACTTACAAACAAACATAACCCCACCGTGTTCTCTCTCGGATCAGAAATTCACGAGAAGAGACAGTCACGGTTACGCACACAGTTGATGTATTTTATTTGAGTTTACTTCAAGTTTGCTATGACCGGGTGTTAAACAAAGTTTCCAAGTTGCCACGTAACTGCGGGCACGACTTTCCGAAAGATTTAACCCTCCAGGGGTGCTCCTACTCATCCATCACAAACTAACCACACACCGTGGGAAAACCGCAACCTCGAGATAGCCCGAAGTATTCTCGGAATTCCTCGCGCAAGACATTCGAGAAAGGTAAAACAAGTCCAGCAAGACCGCCCGACGTGTCGACGAACCCGATAGGAGCCGCGTATCTCGTTCTCAGGACACGACGGATAAGCGACGCGTACGGTGGCCTGATAGAAATCACCCAAGTTACCCTGGGGTGGCCCCGCACAGTGCTCTGTTTTAGACCAACACTCATGAGGGGCACTGGCCGGGGTTGTTGATTAAAGATCCTCGGGTTAATTACTCCCTGATGAGGATGTCTACCCTGGGTAGGGTCACAGACCTGACATCTAGGGCCCACCAATGGTCCCACATCGGCATCAAAGCTCAGAAATAGAAGTGCACTCGGTCAGAGTTGAGGAGTCACTCGGACGCACCTGAAGTCGCACTCAGATGGCTACATCTACACTCGGTCAACAAGAACTCAACGGTCCAGGAGACGTAGCGTTGAGTAATATAAAGAGATGTCCTCTGGGATTGATCAGCCATGCGTTACCAGTAACGCATTAGTTAAAGCGGCAGTTTCTGTAACGTAGCTTTAACTAACATTCAATGCGACGCTCGGCTGGTGGTGGCGCACTCTATATAAGCCACCACCGGACGCCGTAGCAAGGTTCCGACAGTTGTATTCTCATACTCCCACATAAGCAAAACAAACCAGCCCCCGGGCTCGAGATGTAGGGCTTTTACCACTTCCGAGTGGGGCCTGAACTCATACACATCCGAGTGAAACACCTGAGCCATAGCTAGACTTCGCCCCTCCATTCGTACCCCTAGTTCTATTGTCAGGGACATTCCCACGACAGTTAGCACCCACCGTGGGGCCGCACATCTAGCGAATTTTGGCGCAGGTGGAATTTCCATTCTCCCATTCATCATGAACACTTTCGGCGTCGAGATCCTCTTCGGGTCACTCAGTTTCGCCGTCGACGATTCGGCGTGGCTGCAGGAGGCACCGCTGGACGCTGAGGCACTGCCCACCCGCGGCGCTGTGCACTTTAGTGCGGCGACATTTGGAGTTCTTCTCCGACAACCGTCCATGCCTTATCAACCGGTTTCCCCTACACGTCTCGTGGCTTTTCGCCGGCGCTCCGGGCGCTCTAGGCTGCAGCGCTGGATCAAACACGCTGTGGCGGCACAGGCCGCAGGGCAGCAAGTGACTGCACTCGGAGCTGACGAGGCAGTCCTCTGTCTTTTCTCTTCTTCGGATGATGACTCCTCCGATGCCGCTGGTTTCGAGAGCAGCGGAGAAGTGGTGGAGGTCTTTATGGCCAGCCCGTCCTGAGACGCTGCACCTCCAGGGTATTCGGCCGGAGGCGCCCGTGATCGGGACGGCGATCATCGTGACGCCAGTACCGATGGCTACTTCCCTCGACCACTCACTCGGGAGTAGCGGGAGGAAATCAGGCGCAGGAACGATGAAGTCGTTCAGACGACCATTGCGGGGAACACCCCCGAGTAGATAGCCCTCGAGGCCGCTCGCCAAGCCACTCTGGCCGAGCGCGAGCGTCTCGAGCGGTTACAAGATTCACTCGATGAGAGCGCGGCAAGGGAACTTCCCAGTTCTAGCCATAGCCGCCGCCAGTTGACGTTCACAAAGGAACGCCCGTACACCATCCGAACGATGCGCACCCCTTTGATGAACCTAGCCGTGGACACTCGGATCGCAGATTCGATCCAGCCATCCAATTCGGCGGCGGGCGAGGTCATTCGGCAGATCCAGGCTCTACAGAAGACCGCCCTACAGCAAAATTCAGAGGTATCGCAATCTCACCAGCGCATTCATAATGAATCCACTCGGGCAGATACTGTGCAGTCGGCTCATAGTCCTCTTGCGCCGAGGAGAGATCCGCGAACTCGTCCTCATCCGAGAGGCCAGTATGGAGGATGCGGGCGCGACGATCGCGATTTCAGTCGGACTCCCCCTACGAGGGGTGGTCCACGTGGTCAACGTCCATATGACGGGGGCTATCCACTCAGGAGAAACCGTGAGCGGAGCCCTGTCAGACACAGAGGCTACAACGCCCGATCGGACATCACTCAGCGAGTGGTCAATCGGAACAGATATGACAGAGACCGAGTGAGCGGTTGGGGAGTTACCGATCTCGGATGCTTCCGCAGATACATCCGAGAGGCACAAATACCCCCTAATTACCGACTGGCAACCGGGATTGGAAAGTTCAATGGCGAGTCCAAGCCAAAAACTTGGCTGCAAGATTATCGAGTCGCTGTCTAGATTGGCGGCGGCGACGATTTCGTTGCCATGAAGCACCTTCCGCTCAAGTTGGAAGGGTCTGCGCGGGCGTGGTTGAATCAGTTGCCTGCCAACTGCATTTACTGCTGGGAAGACTTGGCCCGGGTGTTCATCAAAACATTCTAAGGCACCTACAAGCGTCCGGGGGGACTGACGGAACTCCAACACTGTGTTCAGAAGATAATTGAAACTCTCCGAGAGTACATTCATGGCTGGACCACATTGCATAACACCGTGGAGAATGTCACCGAGCATCAGGCCGTGTGCGCCTTCAAGGCAGGCACTCGGTATCGGGAGTTAGTCTTGAAGTTCGGTCGGTCTGGGGATCTGTCCCTTAGTCGAGCCGTGGAGATTGCAAACAAATACGCCAATGGTGAGGAAGAAGACCACCTCCGAAGTGGCAAGGCGAGAGCCAGCAACGCCGGGAAGAATCAGAAGCGGAAAGACGACGCCTCCGGCAAGGCAGAAGTCGCAACCGTCCAGGGGCAAGGGCAAGGCAAGCCGAAGCCCAAGAAGAAGAAGAAAGAATGGACTCCCAAGAAGAAGTCCGAGTACAGATCCGACATCCTTGACCAACCGTGCTAGATTCATACCAAGACAGATGAAGAAGGCAACGTTGTGCTTCCGAAGCATACCACTCGGGAATGTCGCCTGCTCAAGCAGGAGATGGGCGCTGAGCCCTCGGGTGAGAAGGTCGATGTCGAGGATGAGGAGGATACTTCCGAGTATCCGAAGGTTGATAAAGTCCTCAATGTGATCTTCGCTGATGTGGAGAGCAAGAGGCAGCTGATGCTAATCAATCGGGAGGTTAATATGGCGGTTCCGACTGCTCCCAAATACCTCAACTGGACGAAGATGCCTGTCACCTTCGACCGGTCCGATCACCCGCCCCACATTGCCACCCCTGGGAGGCAGGCGCTGGTCGTTGATCCAGCGGTAGGCGGTGTTCGACTGCGCAAGGTCCTAATGGACGGAGGCAGCGGGCTCAATATCATATACGCCGATACGCTCAAGGCTATGGGCATCCCGATGTCCCGATTGAGCAAGAGCAACATGCATTTTCATGGGATCGTCCCTGGAAGGAAGGCAGAGTCACTCGGCCAGATCGCTCTGGACGTAGTATTTGGCGGCGAGAAGAATTTCCGAAAGGAAAAGCTAACTTTCGAGGTGGTAGACTTTCGCAGTGCATACCACGCCATCCTGGGTAGGCCCGCCTACGCACATTTCATGGCCAAACCATGCTACGTATATCTCAAGCTCAAGATGCCAGGGCCTAAGGGTGTGATTATAGTCACTGGTGATCGGAAGGTTTCCGAAGAGTGCCTCCAGCAAGGCACAAAGATAGCCAATGAACAAGTGCTTGCAGTCGAGCTTGAAGGGTACAAGAAAGAGGCGGATACGGCTGATCTACTCAGGTCAAAGCGGCCGGCTTCAGAATCGGCCTTCCAGTCAGCCGGCGAGACAAAGCAAGTTCATGTCCATCCGAGTGACCCGAGCGACGCTCCGATGAACATCTCCACTTCACTCGGAGACAAATAGGAAGCCGAGCTCATCCAGTTCCTCCGTGAGAACTGGGACATCTTCGCATGGAAGCCGTCTGACATGCCTGGTGTACCTAGGGAACTGGCTGAGCACCGACTCCGAACCGATCCCAAGGCCAAGCCAGTCAAAGAGTACTTGCACCGATCCTCCGTCGAGAAGCGCAAGGCGATTGGTAAAGAGATAGCTCGGCTTCTCGCTGCTGAGTTCATTCATGAGATCTACCACTCCGAGTGGCTTGCGAATGTGGTCTTGGTACCGAAGAAGAACAAGTCACTCCGCATGTGTATTGACTTCAAACATCTCAATCGGGCCTGCCCGAAGGATCATTTTCCTCTACTCGGATAGATCAGATAGTAGACTCTACAGCCGGATGCGAACGTTTGTCGTTCCTAGATGCGTACTCCGGGTACCACCAAATCCGAATGTACGGCCCCGATGAAGTAAAAACAGCCTTTATCACCCCATTCAGGTGTTTTTGCTATGTCACGATGCCATTCGGCCTGAAGAATGCTGGAGCCACTTTTCAGCATATGATCCAGAAGTGTTTGCAAAAGCAAATCAGTCGGAATGTGGAGGCATATATGGACGATATCGTAGTCAAGTCTAGGAAAGGTTCTGACCTCCTGACTGACCTTGCCGAATGTCGGCGTTCAGGGAACGGGGGTGCCATGACCTACCTGCCTGCGGCCCAGGGCATGGCCCACTTTGTCAGCCAAGCACGACCTGACGGGACCGCACCCAAGACAAGGCCCTTGCGAGGAAGAACAGCACCAAGACCAGCGAAGGATGGGCCTCCTCAGGCCCTCTCTGGAGCGGCGGAGATCTCTATGCAGAACCCGGCCTAAGGAGTCAAGGATGACGCAAGGAAGGACAGGCGGGCGCCAGCGTGCCAGGCGGTGCAGTTTCCCCTTTGGTGCAAAGGGAGCGAGGACGTACGTGGGTTCCCAAAGTGCCCCCCAAAGGTTTCCATTCTGGTGCAACAAGACCACGACCACGAGCCCAGCAGGACGGATGTCATCGCCGAGCCCACCTCTGCATCATCGACAACTACTTTGCAGGCAAAGACCACCTTTGGACAGGGCGGGGATGTACTCCTGTCCCCCTTCGAATTTGGCCGTTGTGGGATCCCTTCCCGCCATTGCGATAAGGGAAGAGGACCCGGACCGCTGCTATAAGTAGAGGATAGGCTGCACCGTAGAGGAGAGGGGAAAGGGAAGGACAACAGACAAGGGAGAGAGCCAAGAACACCACTCGAGCGCCCTCACGAGGCTCCTCGCCACTGTACTAGTTCATCCACCACACCTCCTCATGAGGCAATCCACCAAAGCAGGAGTAGGGTATTACGCTTCGCAGCGGCCCGAACCTGGGTAAATCACCGTGTGCATATTCTTCCTCGTCATCGTGCCAGTTCATCATCCTAACCATTGTGTAGTGAGCTAGGTAGGGCGAGGCTGCAGGGGATCTTCGCACACGCCCCTATGTTTGAACCTCAAGGGTTTTCCAGAGCCAGAAATCCGACACCGAAACCTTCGCAAACCTACGGCGCTTCGGGATCAAGCTGAATCCAGCTAAGTGCACATTCGGAGTGCCTGCCGGAAAGTTACTCGGTTTCCTTGTTTCCGAACGAGGAATCGATGCTAACCCAGACAAAATCGGCGCTATAGTCCGAATGAAGCAGCCAGAGTGCTTACATGATGTGCAAAGGTTGATAGGATGCCTTGTGGCCCTGAGCCGATTCATTTCAAGACTCGGAGAGAAGGCACTCCCTCTCTGTCGCGGAAACGAACACCTATGGGACCAAAGGACCCCTTTACGGTTCAGCAGGGGAGAAAGGACAGCACAAAGAGCGGAACTGACGATCAACGCGGGGGGATTTTACCCAGGTTCGGGCCGCTCGGGAGCGTAAAACCCTACTCCTGCTTGGTTGTATTACTGTGGATGTTCTTGGCCAAGTTCTGGGAGCTACAGTAGCAGCTACGCATGCAGAACGGGTCGAATGTCTGGATCTAATGTCTCCCCCCCTGTAGCTACGCCTTGGGCCTCCTTTTATGTGTCCAAGGGGTCTCCAACAGTGGCGAAGTACAAGAGGTGTAAAGTATCTACAGTATCTCATGATTACCAGTATCTCATGATTACTACTGACGCCCTAGGACAAGCGTCTCAGGACAAGACGCATTCAATGCTCTGAACAGGTGTCCCTGCCCTTCTTGGGGATGGGAAGAAGGACTCGTCCCATCAGCACCACTTAACCCCTTCTGCGGCCAGCGCCGTGACACGCAACCAGGAGGACAAGCCCTAAACGACAGGCTGGTCGTTGCGCTGGAGCGGCGGCACTGTGCTGAAGCGGTGGGATCTTGCCGGGTGCTGATCTTGCCGGGGGCTGATATTGCCGGGGCTTATCTTGTCGGGGCTGATCTTGCCGGGGCTGATCTTGCCGGGGCTGATCTTGCCGGGGCTTATCTTGCCGGGGCTCGACGGGCCAGTCCGGCAAGATCTTGCCGGACGCCCAGCCTTCGGTCTTCTGATCTCCAGCCTTAACGCCTTCTTGATATCTCGCATCTGTCTCTAGCCGTCCTCCGGTAGGCCTTGCCGCAGGTATGGCTACAACTGTCCGTGCACAAGTACGGGGTACTAAAGGACCCGATCTTTAGTACACCGACAGGAGCCCCCGGGCCTAGGCCACACACGGGTGCGGGGCGTTGTTGGGCTAGGCCCAAAACAGTGCACGGGCACGCGTGGCAGGAGTTACTGTCATAATCTTCTCATTTACCGCGCCCTCCCACGGTGCGTGTTGAATGCAGAACGTGGGGGACGTGCGCGGAATGACCGCAACCTCCGCTCCTTCCCCATAAAAAGGAAACCGCAGGGGCGCTGCTCATTTACCTCTTCTTCAATCTAGGAACCACCGTCGTCTTCCTCCTTGAGCCTGAAACTGAGCCTCCTACATTCTTCCGCCACCCGCACGCCCTCGCCACCTTCAGACTCTACTTCCACTGCCGCCATGCCGCCCAAAGCTGGCAAGGGCAAAACGGCGAAAGCCGCCGGCTCAGCCGCAGGAGCAGATGAAGGGGATTTGGTGCGGATGCGGAGAGAGCGCGCCGTCTTCGACTCGACGCTTGACGGGCGCACCTTGATTACTCAGTACAGGTGCGTATGGGGGAGGGAGACAAATGACCATCCCGAAACTCGCGCGCTTTCGGCTTCTGCCGGGGGCGGCGCGAATAGATACCCTTTCTTCGTCGCTTATTTTTACTGCGGGCTCTGTCCTCCTTTTTCCGACTTCTTCGTTGACATCATGTACACGTACGGGTTCCGCCTTTTGGATTTTACGCCGAACGCCGTAACGTGCATGTCTGTCTTTGCGCATCTTTGCGAAAACTTTGCCGGAGTGGTCCCCAACACAGCCCTCTTCCGCCACTACTTCATCCCTCGCATCGAGGCAGGAGACGCCCTCTCTGGATCTATCACTTGGATTCCAAGGGCACGGAACAAGGATATATACCCAGGGGGTCTCTACCGCAAGAAGTGGGAGGAGTGGCGATCCGAGTGGTGCTGGATTCAGGAGGAAGATCCCCAGCCGTTCTGCGTGCCCCGGCAAAGGAAGGTGGCCCGTGGTGAGAATTGGAGCGACCTCGACCCTGAAGACGAGAAGCTCACGATTGCAATCACCAGGATCCACCGCCTGAAGGCTGCCGGGCTCACGATTGAAATGGTTGGCGCAGATTTTCTTCGCCGGCGCATCGCCCCTCTGCACAATAAGGGGAGGCCAGCCTGGGACTTCAAGAACCTAGCAGATATCATGAGGCTGCGCCCTGGCTTGAATCACAATTTCACGGTCTTGCAGCACATGTATCTCTGCCACAAGCTGTTCAGGCCTGACGGGAGGTACACGTTGCCGTCTGGAATTGTCCCTCTGTGCAACAACTCTGCCCTGAGCTCCATCATTGCTATGATGCCAGTGTGCAACGCCCATGGCCTTGACGGGACTTGGGTAGAGCCGCCTCCAAAGCAAGTGCAGGAGTTCTTTGACAACTTGTCGGAGAGGGCCATCCGGAAAGATTCCAACCTTATCCGTCCCACCACTGAGGGAGAAATAGCTTACATTGCCAGCAGGGTGGAAGAGGCAAAACTTGCCGCAGAGGCTGGCGACTTTGGCTTCACGGGAGAAGACACCAGTGAAGACGAGACGGCGCCAGAGGAGACCTCTTCGGAGCAAGAGGAAGTTGCCGGGGAGCAGAGCGGCATGGTTGCCGGGGGCTCTACCGTCGAGGGCGCAACCGTGGAGCAGCCGCCCTCAAGGGACGAGGTCCCCGGCAAGAAGGCGGCCGGCGAGGCCGTGCAACGGCAAGAGGCCCAACAACCGCCCGTGCGACGTACGACACGCTCGACCGCGGCACAAACTGGTGCGGCGGGAGCGCCCCATACGACGACACCAGCGGCTGGAGCAGCAGGGTTGCAGCAACCTGCTGCTTCCGCTGCAGCCAAGCGCGCTAGGTCTCCTTCTCCACCTCCTCGCCCAGGTGCCGAAGCGGAAGTCGTCTTCGACCTCTCTGCCTTGGAATCCGACGAACAAGAGTAGGGACCTTGCCGCACCTTGTAATTCCCGTATTTCCATCTTTACTTGACTAATTCGCTTTGGCTTGTCTCCACAGAGATGCATAAACTTTGGCGCAAAGGATGGCGAAGAGGGCGAAGACCTCAACGGGCGACGAACCGCCGGCGAGCACCTCAGGTGCACCAGAAACAATCAATATCAGCCCGGAGTCGAGCCCACAACGCAGTCCTCTACGCAGCCCCCGGCGCAGCCCCCAGCGTGAGTCCGTTATGCACTTTCCGCTGGCAAGTGCCGGGGTGCGTATCTTCACTGCTGACATCTCCGGGCGTGCAGGAGCGGAGCAGCAACAAGGAGAACCAACGGGAACCGTCCCTGATGCGCCGCCGCCATCGACTACACCGCCCAGAAATGAGCCTCCGGCAAGCGAGCTTAACCGTGATGAAGAAGAGCCGGCGAGCACTGGTTCCGGCAACCCTCCTCAGCAGCTCGACGCAGGTAAACCGCTCGCCTCAGAGTACCTGCTATTCTGTTTTTCTCTCTCTTTTTGTCTTCTTGAACTTCAATCTTGGTCTCACCTTGCTTCCCTTCCTGGGCTTCCAGATTTCCTCTTGGCGGAACCCATGGATGTCGAAACCGTCATACAGGAAACCGCCAGGGATGCTGCTGCCGAGGCCGATAGGGTCGTAGCGGACGAGGCCGCCAAGGCCGCACAGGAAGAGACCGCCAAGAAGTCTGCTGAGGGGACCGACAAGGAGACCGACGACCGTACCGACGACATTCCTGCTGCGGGAGCGCCTGGCGCTACACCGGTCACGGAGCCCCCAGCTGCCGGTGAAGATCAACCGTCAACATCTGACGTGCCCCCGTCAAGCAGCTACTTCAAGGTCGGTGACAACCTGTTCGTCAGCATGCCAGGGACGGCAAGCACTGGGGTGCCGGTGGAAGGAGAAACTCTGGATGGAGACGTCGTTGCCGCCGCCAGCAGCAGTGAACCCACGGAAGAGCAGCTACTCCAAGCCGTGCATGACAACTATCAGAAGCTCCAGGCACTCTACCGCGCCCGGAAGGATAAGCTGGATTCCAGGGCAGCGGTTGTTGATGCAGCAGAGGCGGACTTCCAAAAGCGCGTCAAGGAGATGCAGGCTTGGTATGCTGAGGCCTTCCAAGAGCTGAAGACTGCTCGGGAACAGCTGAGCGAGAACTGGAACGACCTCCTCCTGAAGCAATCTAATGTCGAGAAGGCATAGGAGGAGGCTGCACAGCAGGCTGCCGCAGCAGAAGCCCGCCTGACGGAGCGCCGCATCAGGCTAGATGCTCATGAAGAGGACCTTGCTGCTCGTGAGGAGGCGCTTGCCGCCAAGCTCCGCAGCAAGGACGAGGAGATCAAGAAACTTGTCGAGCAGCAGACCCAGGAGCTAGAGCAGAAACACATGGAGACGCTCGGAGCTCTGACTAAAGATCACGCCGGCAAACTGAAGGAAGCCGTCGATGCTGCCAGAGCTGCAGAGGCCGCCAAGAGCTTGCTGGAGGGGAAGGTGAAGAAGCTAGAGGCTGATCTCGAGGATCGCGGTAAGAAGGTCTCGACACTCGAAGCCGAAAGAGACAAAGCTCTTCACAGCTTGATGGAGGCACAAGTTGCCGCATCCGAGAAGATTCAACAGCTCACCTCCGCCAAGGAATCCATCGTTGATTTGGAGCAGAAGTTGACCACGCTGGAGGAGACCCTTGAGACCGCCAGGGGTCGGGAGAAGGCCTTGATCAAAGACCTCCACAACGAACAGGAGCTGCTCAAGAGTGCTGCCGCCACGCACAACGACTATGTGGCAGGCGTGCAGATCTGGACTGAGAAGCTCGTCGACCGGAGAAGCTTGCCGCACAACTGTCCACCATGGGTCTGCAAGGCTTCAGGTACTCTTCTGATGACAGGGTGTCCACAAGTGCCAGGCTGACCATGTTCTTTGACCGCCTGATCGAAGCCTTGGAGCAGCTTCACTCTGACCGAATGTCCCAGCTGGCGGATGAATCTCGCAAGCTCTGCCAGGCCGTCCTCCGCGAGGTGCTGGTCAAAGTTGTGCACAAGAACCCCGGCATCAACCTCTCCAACGTCTTCAAACGCTTGCCGAAGGATGCGGACGTCAAGGCACTCGAAGAGCTTGTCGCGCCCATCATTGACAGGGTGAGCCAAGTCAAGAGGGTCGAAGGCGATCGCCGGGATTAGCTGCTTCTCTTCTCATCTTGTCGCCATCGCTCCATGCCAAAGACAATTTATCTTTAGTTAGAAACACGGCAACTATCGATGTAATATAACTTGCCATGTCTGGATTAATGTATGCTATTCCCTCGTCTGATTTCTTTCTGTACGGCTTGTACCCTACGCTTATGCTGGGAACTTGACGGTGCGCACCCCCGCGAGCGCTGGGTTCGGGACTTCAGCAGCCTACTGGAGGCGCAGCTACCGGCAAGAAACCTTGACGTTTTCAGTGCAGCCACCTAAACTGTTGAGCGGACTCGAAACAGAGTAAGGGCGCGACCGATCATGACTAGGTTCCATCGCGTGCAGGCTTTCCATACAAGAGTCGAAATCGTTCAAGGGAAATAGCCTTACAACAAAAATCTGTTTTAAAGGGTTCTACAACTTAGCTTTTCGTTGCTGTTCTTCTTTTTCTTCCGGCAAGATGTCAACCTTGAACGTCGCCGTCGGTATCCATATCATCCTTCCCCCCCGACAAACTTGCATGCGAGGGAACCTTCTATCCTTTTGAGAAAAAGAAAGAAGAGAAAATATGGAACCTTGGCGGTTCATTAGCTCTCACCGGAAGCAAGCACAATACAACATCTCAGGTAAGCATGCATATAAAATGACATGAAATCGACAAGAATTGTAAAACACTTAGCTTTATTTAACTATGCGCAGGGTCTGCGCCTGGCTTTGTACAAAGGATTACATGCTGCATCGGCAAGACTTGTACAAAAGGTGGTTGCCGGGAGCACTTCTGCGGCAAGAACCCAAGGTTTTGCGCGAAACTGCTGCTAACCGGCAACCGCGCCTTACAGGTAGAACTTACAAAGATGTTCCATATTCCAGGAGTTGCTCACTGGTACGCCATCTTCGGTCTCCAGGCGGACAGCGCCAGGCCTGGTAACTCATACTACCCGATAAGGGCCTTCCCACTTCGGCGTCAACTTGTTGGAATTCTTGGCCGACTGAACGCGCCGAAGAACAAGGTCGCCTTCCTCAAGACTCCGGGCATGAACCTTGCGGCTATGATAGCGGCGCAAAGCTTGCTGGTAGCGTGCAGCACGCACAGCAGCCCGAAGATGGTCTTCCTCAAGGAGCACATCGTCATCTTGCCGCAGCTGCTCTTGCCCGAGCTCATCATAAGCGTGCACTCGAGGTGACCCGTATATGAGTTCCGTGGGGAGAACTGCTTCAGCCCCGTAGACCAGGGCGAAGGGAGTCTGGCGGTAGCTTGATTTGGTGTCGTTCTGATTGACCAAAGAACTGCCGGCAGTTCATCAATCCAGCGTCTTCCGCACTTGCGCAGCTTGTCGAAAGTTCTGGTCCTGAGACCGCGCAGCACTTCAGCATTGGCTCTCTCCGCTTGGCCGTTGCTTCTCGGGTGAGCAACGGAGGCAAAACAAATCTTGCCGCCAAGGTCTTGGATGTACTGCATGAAGGTGCAACTCGTGAACTGCGTACCGTTGTCGGTGATGATCCTGTTCGGCACACCAAACCGGCACACTATCCCCTTGAAGAACTTGACCGCTGACTGTGCTGTCACCTTTCTCACTGCTTCCACTTCTGGCCACTTCGTGAACTTGTCGATAGCAACGTACAAGTACTCGAAGCCCCCGACAGCGCGGGGGAAGGGGCCCAATATGTCGAGCCCCTAGACCGAGATGGGCCAGGAAAGAGGGATTGTCTGAAGAGCTTGGGCTGGCTGATGAAGTTGCTTTGAATGGAACTGGCACTCTTCACACTTGGTTACTAGTGCAGTTGCATCCTGGAGAGCAGTGGGCCAGAAGAAACCTTGCCGGAATGCCTTGCCGACAAGAGCTCTCGAGCCTATGTGGGAGCCACATATGCCTCCATGAATTTCTGCCAACAGCTCTAGTCCATCCTCCCGAGGAATGCACTTCAATTTCACACCATTGGGCCTCTTTCTGTACAGGACGTCGTCGACGAACTGGTACATACTAGACTGACGGGATACTTTTTCCGCTTCTTCTTGTTCCTCAGGGAGTTCTCATGTCTGAAGGAAATGAACTATGTGCTGTGCCCATGCCGGAGCCTGTGGCTCGACGACAAAGACTAAAGGCATCTCTTCGGCCGCGGGAGCGCTTGCTTCAGCGGCAAGAACCTGAGGTTCTGCGCAAAGCTGCTGCTTACCGGCAACCGACATATCTTCAGCTGCGGGGGCGCGTACTTCTGCGGCAAGAACCTGAGGCCCTGCGCGAAGCCGCTGCTCACCGGCAACCGTGTCGTTCCCGGCGACTTCCTTGCCGGCGGCTTCTGGAAGCTCTACCGGGAAGTACTTGCCGGTACTTAACTTCCTTCTCTTGTCCGGCCTCGTCGGTGGTGTTATGGATGGCTGAGTCAGGCGGAGCACGAAAGTTCCTGGTTCCACAGGTAACTTAAGGGCAGCACGCTTCGACAGGTCGTCAGCAATGCAGTTCTCTGCTCAAGGAACATGCTCTGTTTGCAGACCGTCAAAACACTCCTCCAGCTTCCTCACTTCATCGACATAAGCTTCCATCAACGGGCTCTGATAATCCTTGTTGACTTGCCTGACGACAAGCTGGGAGTCACCTCTGACGATGAGCTTCTTGATCCCAAGGTCTGCTGCGATCCTGAGACCGGCAAGCAACCCTTCATACTCTGCAGTGTTGTTCGTTGATCTCTCCCGGGGAAAGTGCATCTGAATCACATACTTGAGGTGCTCTCCGGTGGGTGCGACAAGCAGCACGCCAGCACCGGCGCCTTGCAGAGAAAAAGCCCCATCAAAGTACATAATCCATTCGCGATCTGTTTCCTTGCCGCGGACAACCGACTCTTGAACTTCTTCGTCTGGCGTTGGTGTCCACTCTGCAATGAACTCTGCCAAGGCTCTGCTCTGAATAGTTGAAGTTCTTTCAAACTTGAGGCCAAAGCATGACAGCTCCAACGCCCACTCCACAATCCTGCCGGTTGCATCTGGATTCCGCAAGATCCGTTGCAGCGGAAAGTGAGTGACGACGGTAATCTCATGTGCTTGGAAGTAATGGCGTAGCTTCCTCGAGGCCATAAGGAGGCCGAAGAGCAGCTTTTGCACACCAGAATATCTTGACCTAGCCCCCTGCAAAAGGGAGCTGACAAAATAGACTGGGCACTGCACCATCTTCTTCTTCTGCACTGCTTCACTTGGCTGCGCGGGCTCTGCCTTGTCGGCACCAGACTCCGCCGGGAATGGTCCTGGCTTGTCGCTTGATGGGTTTGCCGCTGCCGCTGCCTCTTCGTCTGCTTCTCTCTGCGCCACTAGCGCAGCACTAACCACTTGATTCGTTGCCGCTAGATACAGCAGCAACGGCTCTTGTGGCCTAGGCGCGACCAGTGTCGGCGGAGAAGAGAGGTACCTCTTCAAGTTCTGCAGCGCTGCTTCCGCTTCCAGAGTCCATTTCATTGGTCCTGCCTTCTTCAAGATTTTGAAAAAGGGCAGGGCGCGCTCAGCGGACTTGGAGATGAACCTGCTTAGAGCAGCAACACAGCCGGCAAGTCGGCGCACATCTTTGACACGTCTTGGTGCTTCAATCTGCTCAATTGCCTTGATCTTGTCGGGATTGGCTTCAATTCCACGCTGAGATACAAAGAACCCGAGAAGCTTGCCGGATGGAACGCCAAACACGCACTTCTCAGGATTGAGCTTCAGATTGATCCTGCGCAGATTTGCAAACGTCTCTTCTAGATCTTGAATAAGAGTTGCCTTATCCTTGGTCTTGACCACTATGTCATCCATATAGGCTTCCATATTTCTATGCAGCTGGGTCTCGAAACCAATCTGGACAGCTCTTGCGAAGGTCGAACCAGCACTTTTCAACCCGAAAGGCATACGTATGAAGGAATACGTGCCACATGGGATGATAAATGCGGTTTTCTCTTCGTCTTCTTTGGACATGAAAATCTGGTGGTAGCCTGAATATGCGTCAAGGAATGACAGCAAATCACAGCCAGCAGTGGAGTCCACAATCTGGTCGATGCGCGGCAAGGGAAAAGGATCTTTTTGACAGGCTCTATTGACATCAGTATAGTCGATACATAGCCTCCATTTTCCATTCGCCTTGTGCACTACAACTGGATTGGCCAACCATGTCGGATGGAGGACTCCTCTAACCAGACCTGCTGCTTCAAGCTTTCTGATTTCTTAGGCGATAAACTCTTGCTGCTCCAAGGCTTGCTTCCTGATCTTCTGCTTGACGGGCCGCGCGTGAGGGCAGACAGCAAGGTGGTGCTCAATTACCTCCCTGGGAACACCGGGGATATCAGATGGTTGCCATGCAAACACATCGATATTCTCCCGCAGGAAGGCAACGAGCGCGCCTTCCTATTTGTCATCAAGGGTGGAACTTATGGTGAAAGTTCCTCCCGCACCATCCTCCTTGGCGGGCACCTTCTTGGTCTCTGGTGGAGCTGCCTTGGATTTCTTGCTCTTGCCGGTAGAGCTCTCCGGCACGTCCTCAACGGGAGCGCAGCACTCCGAGGAGGTGCGCTTGCCGGAGTGGGTCCTAGAGGTCTTGCCGGGCTTCTTCTTCTTCCCGGGAGCTTCAGCGACAGGAGCAGGTGCCTTGGCGGCAGATGCTGCAACTGCCTCCCGGTAGAGTTTGTCGGTGCAGATAAGCGCATCCTTCTTGTCGGACTGGATGGTGATGACGCTCATCGGCCCGGGCATCTTCAGCACATTGTAGGCATAGTGCGATGCCGCCATGAACTTGGCCAGCGCCGGGTGACCGAGAATCCCATTATAGGGTAATGGAATCTTGGCGATGTCGAAGACGATCTTCTCCGTCCTGAAGTTGAACTCGCTGCCAAACGTCACGGGCAGAGTGATCTTGCCCTTCGGCTGGTTCCTTCCCGGATTGACCCCTTGGAATGAGCCTGTTTCCTCGAGATCTTCGTCGGGAATTTGCAATCTCTTGATCACATCGGGCGAGATTAGGTTCAGGCCGGCCCCACCGTCAACTAACATTTTCGTCACCTAGAGGTTGCGGATCGTTGGCGAGACCAACAACGGCAAACACCCGACCGCAGTTGTGCGATCAGGGTGGTCCTCGGCGTCAAAAATGATAGGCGTGTGGGACCACCTCAGTGGCTTCCGGGCATCGAGGGATGCTTCTGCCGCATTAATCTCGCGCGCCCATCGCTTGAGCTGGCGGTGAGAGGAATGCAACGAAGCTCCCCCGTCGACGCACATGGCCTCTGTAGCCTTCTGGAACTCGTGTTCGCTGGACTCGTCGCCCTCTGCATCATCGTCATCATCCCGCTGCTCTTTGTCGCGGCCTCGGGCGGGCCACTCCTTCTGTTGCTTTGCCTTACCGCGGCGACCTCCTCGACCGCGCTTCCTGCCGGACCCTCCAGCGCCATCCTGGGCCTTCTCCTTGTCTCGCCTTTCGTACTCGGCTCTCTGCTTCTCGACAAGTTCCTCAACTTGCCGGCAGTTTTGGAGATCGTGCCCCTTGGTGCGGTGGATCTTGCAGTACTGCTTGGCGGAGCCTTCCGGCTTGTCGGCAGCCGCCAAGGCCTGACACGCGGCACACCCGGCAACCTCCTTGCCGGGGCCGTCAGTCTTGGCCTTCTTGGCGGTGCCGGGGTTGCCGGATCCCTCGACGGCAAGCACGGCCTTGCCCTTGCGCTTCCTGGTCTTCCGCCGGCCTTTCTTTGCCGGGGCAGCAGCGCCTTCGCTTTCGGAGTCGACTCCTGCGCCAGCGTTCTCGCCAGGGAGTCTCCTTCCTTCTTCCGCCCGAGCACATTTGTCAACCAGAGCGTAAAGCTCGGCGACATCCCTGACCTTGTTCATCGCAAGCTCTTCCCGCATCTTGCGGTTGCGCACATTCTGATGGAAGGCGCTGATGACAGCGGCAGGATGAACGTTTGGAATGTTGTGCTGGATACGGCTGAACCTCTGGATGTACTTGCGCAAGGTTTCGCCATCCTTCTGGGGAATGATATGTAAGTCGCTTTCCTGGCCAGGAGCTTGGTGACCGCCAGTAAAGGCGCCAACAAACTCATGACACAGATCTGCCCAGGAGGAAATGGAATTCTCCGGCAGATGCATCAACCACGACCTGACGTTGGGCTTCAGCACCAACGGGAAGTAGTTTGCGAGGATCTTGTCGTCCCGAGCTCCGGCAGCCTGCACCACGATGGTGTAGATGCTTAGGAACTCTGACGGGTGAGTCTTGCCGTCGTACTTCTCCGGTACCTCCGGCTTGAAAGAGCGGGAGTTGGGCCACTGGACTCGCTGCAGCTCACGAGTAAACGCTGGGCAGCCCACCTCGTAAGGCAGGCTACCAGGATACCCTGGCGCAAGCTCGTCGATAGTGGGTCCCGCGCGCTTCTCAGATTGACGACGCGCTTCCCGTCGCCGCTCGATGGTGGTTCGAGCGTCCTCCTTCTGCCGTTCCCGAAGAATCAGACGTTGATCGCGGCGAACCCGCGGATCGGACGACGCCGTGGAATCGTCATCACGGGCGTCGACCCGCCGAGTTAGCGACCGTGCTTGATGTGGTGGAGGGGAGCGTATCGTAGCCGTACCACCTCCGGTCTTCTCGCCATCGGCCCGCACCGGTCCAGTAGACTGTCGCCGCGAAGGCTCCGCTTGCTGCGGCCTGTCGTTGTTAGCCAGACCGATGAGGCTCTAAATGGCAGCTCTCCACTCGTCTAGCTTCTCCGCAGCGGGAGGGAAGTCTAGGAGCAGCTGAGCTCGCGCCAACGCTTCTGCTGCTGTAGGCGGCGGCGAAAGATGCGAAGAACGTGAGGTGCTCAAACTCCTAACTGGGTTAGAAGGAGCACCGTCACGGTCCTGCAACCGCGCACGGCTTCCACCGGCATGTTCACGTGGATCTTGGCCCCACACATCTTGAGAGTGATGCGCAGGGGTTTTCCCATGGGGATGCTTGGAACCACCGACGTCACGGTGCTGCACGTTGCGCGCGTCCTGAGAAGGTCGCGGTGCATGCGCCGGCGTGGGTGTCTTGGAGGGCGCCGTCCCACCCTTGGAGTTCGCTGCGCCACCCTTAGGTAGCACGGCCCCGTCCTTGGACCTGGCGCTCGCCTGGCTCGGATCGCCAGATCGTCGCGGAGACTCAAGACCTCCACCTCCTCCACCAGCGTCCGCGTCATCACCCGTCTGCGCAGGTACGGGGAGGCTGGACGCGGGTGGATCAACCGCCGTAGCGCCCTTCTTCTTGGGAGCCATGGCGATGAAGACGATCAAGAACTGGCGCGCTGACCGCCAGATCGGGTTCGCGCAACCTTTCCCCCTACCTGGCGCGCCAAAGATGTCGCGGAAATGAACACCTATGGGACCAAAGGATCCCTTTACGGTTCAGCAGGGGAGAAAGGACAGCACAAAGAGCGGAACTGACGATCAACGCGGGGGGATTTTACCCAGGTTCGGGCCGCTCGGGAGCGTAAAACCCTACTCCTGCTTGGTTGTATTACTGTGGATGTTCTTGGCCAAGTTCTGGGAGCTACAGTAGCAGCTACGCATGCAGAACGGGTCGAATGTCTGGATCTAATGTCTCCCCCCTGTAGCTACGCCTTGGGCCTCCTTTTATGTGTCCAAGGGGTCTCCAACAGTGGCGAAGTACAAGAGGTGTAAAGTATCTACAGTATCTCATGATTACCAGTATCTCATGATTACTACTGACGCCCTAGGACAAACGTCCTAGGACAAGCGTCTCAGGACAAGACGCATTCAATGCTCTGAACAGGTGTCCCTGCCCTTCTTGGGGATGGGAAGAAGGACTCGTCCCATCAGCACCGCTTAACCCCTTCTGCGGCCAGCGCCGTGACACGCAACCAGGAGGACAAGCCCTAAACGACAGGCTGGTCGCTGCGCTGGAGCGGCGGCACTGTGCTGAAGCGGTGGGATCTTGCCGGGTGCTGATCTTGCCGGGGGCTGATATTGCCGGGGCTTATCTTGTCGGGGCTGATCTTGCCGGGGCTGATCTTGCCGGGGCTTATCTTGCCGGGGCTCGACGGGCCAGTCCGGCAAGATCTTGCCGGACGCCCAGCCTTCGGTCTTCTGATCTCCAGCCTTAACGCCTTCTTGATATCTCGCATCTGTCTCCAGCCGTCCTCTGGTAGGCCTTGCCGCAGGTATGGCTACAACTGTCCGTGCACAAGTACGGGGTACTAAAGGACCCGATCTTTAGTACACCGACACTCTCTACCGATTGATGAAGAAGTCAGACAAATTCGAGTGGACCAATGAAGCGCAAGCCGCGTTTGCAGAGCTCAAAGCATTGCTTTCCACCCAGCCGGTGTTAGCTTCTCCGGGCAGCCACGAACCTTTAGTCCTATACATTGTAGCGACCAGCCAGGTGGTGAGCACAGTCCTTGAGGTAGAGCGCGAAGAGCCATGAAAAGCATTCAAACTTCAAAGACCTATATATTATATCTCAGAAGTGCTAACCCCTTTCAAGCAAAGGTACCCACACTACCAAAAGCTGGTCTATGGCATTTACCTGACTGCCAAAAAGGTGGTTCATTACTTCCAAGATCACTCGGTCATGGTCGTCAGCAGTGCCCCCTTGTCGGAGATCCTGCACAACAGGGACGCCGCTGGCCGAGTGGCAAAGTGGGCAATCGAGCTCCTTCCACTGGAGATCAAGTTCGAAGCTAAGAAAGCTATCAAGTCCCAGGCATTGGTTGATTTTATGGCCGAGTGGATCGAGCAGGAGCAACCAATTCCGAGTGTTCCCGAACATTGGACTATGATCTTCGATGGATCCAAGATGCTCAATGACTCGGGGGCTGGCGTGGTTCTTGTCTCTCCCAAAGGAGACCGACTGAACTATGTCCTCCAGATCCATTTCGACTCGTCAAACAATGAGGCCGAGTACGAAGCCCTCCTGTACGGGCTCCGCATGGCTATATCACTCGGCATTCGTCGTTTGATGGTATATGGTGACTTGGACCTTGTCGTCAACCAAGTGATGAAGGAGTGGGACATTCGGAGTCCAGCAATGACCAGATATTGCAACGTGGTCAAGAAGCTAGAGAAGAATTTTGAAGGCCTAGAACTGCATCACATCCCTCGAGCAAAGAATCAGGCTGCAGACGACCTGGCTAAGATTGGGTCCACTCTGCGAGCAGTCCCGAAAGATATATTCCTTGAACATCTTCGGGCCCCAACGATCGCAGAAGATCCTTTCACAGAAGAGCCCCCGCAAGCAGTCGGTCCATCTGATCCGACTGAGGTTGAAGTCCCAGCTATAGTGGATCTGGTCCACAAAATGCTGGTAATCACTCCCGAGTGGACTCAACCCTGTTTGGCATACATGCTTAGGCAAGAACTCCCAGAAGACGAAGAAGAAGCCCGTCGGATCGTCCGTCGATCCAAGTCATTTGAAGTTATGGGCGACCAGTTGTACAAGAAAAGCACCACAGGAGTCACCCAAAAATGCATCTCCCGAGAGGAAGGGCTGCAAATCTTACATGAAATCCACTCGGGAACTTGTGGCCATCATGCGTCCTCTCGGACTTTGGTCGCTAAAGCTTTCCGAGTGGGTTTTTATTGGCCCCGAGCTAATGAAGCAGCAAGGGACCTGGTAGACCTATGTGTCGGGTGTCAGTTCTACAAGAACAAGTCCCACAAGCCGGCGTCCGCGCTCAAGACGATCCGGATCACTTGGACGTTTGCAGTATGGGGCCTAGATATGGTCGGCCCCTTACGGACTGGGTCGAGTGGATTCACACATCTGCTCGTCGCGGTTGATAAGTTCACCAAGTGGGTCGAAGCGAAGCCCATCAAGAGTTTGGATGCAGGTACTGCCGTTAGTTTCATTCGGCATATCATCTTCAGGTTCGGAGTACCACATGATATTATCACTGATAATGGGAAGAACTTCGACTCAGAAGAGTTTCATGAATTCTGTTTCTCTCAAGGCACTCGGGTTAATTACGCCTCAGTGGCTCACCCGCAGTCAAATGGACAGGCAGAGCGCGCAAACGGAATGATTCTGCAAGGTTTGAAGCCCCGATTGATGAGAGACCTGAAGTATGCTGCCGAAGCTTGGGTTGAAGAATTTCCTTTTGTCTTATGGGGTATTCGGACAACCCCAAACCACTCTACGAAGCGCACGCCTTTCTTCATGGTGTATGGGTCAGAGGCGGTGTTACCGAGTGATCTTCAGCACAATTCCCCCCGAGTGGAACTATATGATGAAGCTGAAGCTGAAGCCACTCGGCAAGACGGCCTCGACCTTCTGGAGGAAGAGAGAGAGCTGGCCCTCATCAGATCGACGCTCTGTCAGCAAGATCTGAGGCATTACCATGACAGACACGTCCAGGGCCGAGCCTTTCAGGAAGGAGACCTGGTTCTCCGACTGGATCAGCAGAGACCTCACAAGTTAGCGCCTCCGTGGCAGGGGCCGTATGCAATCTCTAAGGTCTTGCATAAGGGAGCCTACCGACTTTACAATATCAAAGATGGAGTAGAAGAGCCTCGGACTTGGAACGCGGATCTGCTCCGCAAGTTCTACACTTAGAACATAACTATTCTAGTTTATCATTCCAGTAATGAATCCGAGTGATCTCGATGAATAAAGTTTTATTTCATTATGTCTTGTTGAAATCTGACTGCCACCCCCTGTGGGTGTAAAACACAAAAGACTTAGCTGCAAACCTGATTTTGCCTAAGTATAAACTACTCCGAGTGAGGGTCTTGCCCACACTCGGGGGCTTAGCCGCGGCTCCGCGTCGCCTAAGTTAGAAAACCTTTCGAGTGGGACATCCTCCACACTCGGTTGTCAAGATGAACAGAACCATAATTGTTCATCTAAGAACAAATTACTCCGAGTGGGGGTCTCACCCACACTCGGGGGCTTAGCCGCGGCTCCATGTCGCCTAAGTTAGAAAACCTTTCGAGTGGGACATCCTCCACACTCGGTTGTCAAGATGAACAGAACCATAATTGTTCATCTAAGAACAGACTACTCCGTGTGGGAGTCTCGCCCACACTCGGTGGCTTAGCCGTGGCTCCGTGCAACCTAAGTTAGAAAACCTTTCGAGTGGGACATCCTCCACACTCGGTTGTCAAGATGAACAGAACCATAATTGTTCATCTAAGAACAAATTACTCCGAGTGGGGGTCTCGCCCAGACTTGGGGGCTTAGCAGCGGCTCCGCGTCGCCTAAGTTAAAAAACCTTTCGAATGGGAGACCCTCCACACTCGGCTGCTAAGATGAACAGGACTATCATTGTTCATCTAAGGATAAACTACTCTGAGTAAGGGTCTCGCCCACGCTCGGGGACTTAGCTGCGATACCTCATCGCCTAAGTTTAAAACATCCGGAAACCAAAGATCGAATAAAGCCAAGACAAATAAGAACTGCATCATTCAAATCGAAAGTACGGATAAAGGTTCAGATGATGAGAGCCTCAGGCGCACTTAAAGTTTTGCGGTTACAGCAACCACTCGGCATTCCGAGGCAAATACTTAAAAGATTTTGACCTGACGATCACTCCGACGGGGGCACTTCTTCCACGAAGGTGTCCAGGTCGATGCTGTCCACTATCCGAGTGGCATCCTCCATGAACATCTCCATGAAGTCATCGATCTTGGCGTGCTTCCTATTAGCCACCTCGAGGGACTTCAACTTCTTCTCATCCACCCCCTTGCAGTGGATGCGGACCAACGAGAGGGCGATGTCAGCACCAGCCCGGGCTGCGGATTTCTTCCAGTCTTTCACTCGGCTTGGTACTGCCTTCACTCGAGCTAACACAGTTTCTAGATCCTTCGAAGGCTCGTCATCGGAAAAGACGTCGCGATCAATCGCATAGATGGCAGTGCTAAGCTCCCTGATATACAGGGCCACTTGCTCAACACGCTCTTCCAAGCGGAGCACGCTCATGGCAGCACTGTCCTTGAGTAAACCCTGGGTGGGGTCTAGCTCCTTCTCGATTTTTTCCGTCTCCTCCGCCACATCGTCACAAAATGCTGGATTCGGACAAAGGAAGAAAGAGGTCAGGGACATACAAATTTCATTAGGCTTAATCAAGTTCCATGAGTGTCACTCGGAAAGGTTACCTTTGAGCTTTTCATTGGCCTCGCCACTGAATTCCTCAACATACTCCTCCAGCTCAGCTTTCTTGGCAGTAATGTGCTTGAGTTTGGTCTCCCATTCGGTTTGCAACCTCTTTAATTCCACAAGTTCTTCCTTGAATTTCTAAGCAGCGGCTTCCAAAGCATTCTTATCCTCCTCCAGCTTTCCGACTGACCTCAGTTTCTCCTCGGCCTCCTTGGCTTTTCGGCTGGCTTCCTTCTGAGCGGCCGCCAGTTCAGTATCCTTCTTTTCAAGAGAAGTCTTCACAGTTTCTAAAGAAATAGAATTCTTCAGCCATTGGACAAGTTCACGATTTTCTCTACGAAGATCTGATGAAGCATATTCAGTCGGATGGAGAAGGGGAAAGCTACTATTACAGTCGGGCAGGAAGAACATACCTTCAAGTGCCTTTTTCTCCTCCTCCAATCGGGTGTTCTTGGTCTTCTCGGCCTCAAGGCTAACGCGCAGGTCCAGCACCTCCTTCTCCAGAGTTTTGTAGTGGCTTTCGAGCTCACAACCAGACTGCAAACGAGATTTAAATCAAAGGATATTGGTCAATATTTTGAGTCGAACTCTAAGACTCCCGCCGACTGCTTCAGTCGACGGTAGCCTCGGGAACTACACCCAGTGGGTGCGCTCAGCGCGCCCCCACTGGAAAATCAAAAACAAAACGGATGGATTGAACATTACATTCATACGGACTTTAAGACTCCAGCCGACTGCTCCAGTCGACGGCAGTCTCGGGGACTACACACAGTGGGTGCGCTCAGCGCGCCCCCACTGGAACTCAAACACACCCAACCGGTGTACTCGAACTCGGATACGAATCCTCACAAGACAGAAACATAATTTTTTTTGACTACGGAGGGTACTTACAAGAGTACTTACTCGGACATTCTTCTTCAGAGCCTCACTTGCATCGTATGCCGTCTTCAGTCGGTCACTCATTATCTCCAGCTGGATCAGCGCCTCTTTGCTTGCTCCCACTTGGTCCTCCGGGACATAGTGTAGCGCAAAGATATTGGGCGCAGAAGGAGTCAACGAGTGAGATGAAGTACCAGTACCGAGTGCTGCACCAGATCCCGAGCCAACCTCTTGTGTGGGCACCAACGATGTCTCCTGCATCACAACGTCTGCGTTGGCCGGAGGGTTCGCCGGGTCAACCTTGTCGTTTGCATCAAGGTCGATCACTTCATGCGGCGCTGCAAGTGTTCAAGACACTCGAAGATGAATAAACATTCGGAAATTACTTATAATTACCGAGTGAGACTGGAGCTTACCTTTCGAAGACGCAACATCAGCATCTGCCCGCTCTTTCTACAGAGTTTGAGGATCGGGCGATGCAGTCGAAGTGTCAGCTCTGCAAAGGAAACACTCGGATCATTGATCACTCGGATCAGAATAGACAACAACCATTGGAATGGAAACACTTACACTGAGGCCACCGGGATGGCCATCTTAATCTTCGGGATGAAGACCGCCTTCCGAGGTTTGGTTGTGGCAACTTTGGGCTGGTTTGCCGTCTTCTCAGGAGAAGAGACAAGCTCTCCACGCCCGCGCTTCGAAGCACGGGTTGGAAGGGAGACCCAGTCGGTTTGGCAGCTTTCGATCCTTTGGGACCACCACCGCGGATTCCCGAGTCATGGCGTGCTTTGGAACGGGATTCGGGCGCTTGGTCTTCCGAGCGCGACGACTCCACTTCGTCGCCTTCCTCCGAGCCTTCCTCGTCGTCTTCCTCGTCGTCCTCGTCATCATTCGGCTCTTCATAGTCTCCTGCTTCGGCCGAGTCATCTGGATGGTCGCTGTCGCTGGCAACGTCGACCGGACCCCTATCCATGAGTGGCACCTGGCTGCTCATTTGTGTGAAGGCCTGTCGAATGGAGAACAGGGTCAGTCGGGTCAACTACAACAAATATGCAAATATCACTCGGTTGATAAACCTTCGGAATTTACCTCATTCACTGGACTCTCTAATGAGAGTGGGGCCACCTGCCTGCTCCCCCTGGGATTATCGTGCGCTGGGGTGATCGCCTTGATCTTAGCCTCCACCTCATCCTCCTTGAGCTCCTCCGGGTGAGTTCGAGTGGGATCATCCGGTCCGGAGTATTCCCACATGGGGTGACCTCTGGCTTGCAGTGGCTGGATCCTCCTCTGGAGGAAAACCTCTAACAGGTCGAGGCCGTTAACACCTTTCTGGACCAGAGCCACCAACGCTATCACTAAGATGTCTACTTCGGTCTTCTCCTCTTTGGTCACGGTCAATCGGGGAACTGGCCGAATGCGCTCGGAAGAATATGGGGGAAGTCCCGACTGACCCTCGCCGACTGGGATGTCGTGGCAGTAGAAGCAGTTCTCCTGCCACCCCTTTACCGAATCAGGAAATGTCATCTGCGGGAAACAAACCTTGCCCTGCAGTTGGATTCCGAGTCCCCCGCACAGCTGGGCCACATTGGTTTTGTCTTTCGACCGAGTGGGTTTTTTCACGGTCATCACTCGGCAAGTGAATAGGTGTTTGAACAAACCCCAATGAGGATGACAACCGAAGAAGTTTTCACACATGGAAACGAAAGCGGCTAGATAGACGACAGCATTGGGTGGGAGATGGTGAAGTTGAGCACCGAAGAAACCCAAGAATCTTTGGAAGAAAGGATGGGGCGGCAGAGAGAAACCTCGCTCGAGGTGAGTCACCAAGAGCACTCGCTCGTCTCCCTTCGGTGATGGCTCGTCCTCGCCCGCTCCCGGCAGCTGCCAGCTTCCCTCAGGCACGAATCCTTGACCCTCCAGCTCAAGCATCCAGGCCTTGGTCACCCGCGACGGCAGCCACTCGCCCTGCGTCCATCCGGTTGGCGCTCCGGCGCTGGAAGAGGAAGCGCGTGAGCTCTTCTTCGCCCGCTCGGCCTTCGCGGTCGCGGATGCCGTGCGCATCTTCACCAATGAGCTTGGAGCCGCCTTCGACGAAGGAAAGGAAGAAGGTGTGCAGGTGGGCGTCGGAGAAAACGAAGGACAAGGGGAAGATGAGATCCGTTCTCACCCCAACAGTACTCCCCATTATTTATATCGAGGATCCGGCGCGATCTCTGGCCGTCAATCCGCAAACGGAGCGAGATCCGCGGATCTACTATACATGACCTCACGGACGCGTGGCAAAATTCCCGGTGCAGTTATCGAGGCGTCGTGGCTATTACCCCGAATTATCGGGACGCGACCGTTCTGCCGTGCGCCCACACGCAATTTTGGTGATTTCGAACGCGCAGAAATTTCTCCGTGTTCAAATGAGGCAGGCACCGCACCGCGAGAGCCTTGATGACACCCTCTTTCGAACCGAGTGAATGGTTCACACCAGCTGGCCACTCGGATTAAACAACAAGATAGTTTTCATCGAAGACATTGATCCTAAATCCATCTTGGTTTGAGGCCGAGTGAGGAACGACATGATCGTCTCTCGAACTTTTCCGAAAGATCCTCGATGGTTCCGAGTGTCGATCACTCGACTAATAAAACCTCGTGGATTCGGGGGCTACTGATGAGGATGTCTACCCTGGGTAGGGTCACAGACCTGACATCTGGGGCCCACCAATGGTCCCACATCGGCATCAAAGCTCAGAAATAGAAGTGCACTCGGTCAGACCTGAGGAGTCACACGGACGCACCTGAAGACGCACTCGGATGGCTACATCTACACTCGGTCAACAAGAACTCAACGGTCCAGGAGACGTAGCGTTGAGTAATATAAAGAGACGACCTCTTGGATTGATCAGTCATGCGTTACCAGTAATGCATTAGTTAAAGCGGCAGTTTCTGTAACGCAGCTTTAACTAACATTCAATGTGGCGCTCGGCTGGTGGTGGCGCACTCTATATAAGCCACCACCGGATGCCGTAGCAAGGTTCCGACACTTGTATTCTCATACTCCCACATAAGTAAAACAAACCAGCCCCCGGGCTCGAGACGTAGGGCTTTTACCACTTCCGAGTGGGGCCTGAACTCGTACACATCCGAGTGAAACACCTGAGCCAGAGCTAGACTTCGCCCCTCCATTCGTACCCCTAGTTCTATTGTTAGGGACATTCCCACGACACTCCCTATGCAGGTTTATTAGTTATTAGGAAAATGTAGTACCAAAGTTGGGTCTTGCCAGACAAGTTTTCTGTAAAACGAATGGTCAAGGGGGTCCCATAACAACCCCGAGCATGTTAGGAGCGCAAAATATGGAACATAACACCGGTACACAAGTAACTAGGGTGGCAAAAGTGGAACAAAACACCGAGCAAAAGGCCAAGCCTTCCACCTTTTACCCAGTATATATGTGCATTAAATGAAATAGCAATAATATTGTGATATAACAAAATATCCATGTTGCACATGGAAAGAGCTTGCACCTGCAACTAGCAACGCTATAAGAAGGGCTGAGCAAGCGGTAACATAGCCAAACAATGGTTTGCTGGGTTGTGGAGGGGGTAGAGGCTTATCATGTCATTTTAGGAGGCTTGACAAACAAGTGGTAGGTAGCGAGACAAGCGATAGAAACGAGACAACTAGCATGGCAAAGATAGTAATGGTATCGAGGGAAATGGTCATCTTGCCTGAGATCCCGCTTGGAAGAAGAGCGAATCCATGAAGAAGACGAACCAACGTAGTCGAAAGAATCCTCATACTCTGTCGTGGCTTTGTCACGGCAGATGTCCTAGTGCAAGGACTTAGGGGTGACGCCATCGCTACGGTGGTTAACTCGACGGGGTTGATCGGGACGAAAGACACAGGTTTACCCAGGTTCGGCCCCTCCCGAAGGAGGTAATAGCCTACGTCTTGCTTTGAGTTGTATTGATTGGATATCAATTACAAGGGAGCAGATTCGCTTGACCTAGTCCTCGATCAAAGGTTTCGTGGTCTAAACCGCCCAGGGAACCCGCCTTTATATACACAGGTCGAGGCCCTAGGCTTACAAGAGTCCGGGTCGGGTTACATCTAGTAACCGGCCTTATCTCTAACTATCCTTGCCTTGTCTGGCAAACCATCCCCCGGCGACTTACGTCTCCGGGTCACACGCAGCCTTCTGGCTTTGGGCCTCTTCCAGGCCCATCTGGCAAGTCACTTCCAGGCCTTGTCCTGACTTTTTAGCCTACTCAGCCCTTACTGCTAAGCCGCCAACCTCATGAACCGGCCCCTCCTGGGCGGGTCTCACCACGGGGTTATATCCCCAACATTAGGCCCCATATTGATTTGAACTGGTTCATGTCAATCTTCCAGTCTTCTAGTTGGCGAGTCTTGCATTTCTCGTAAGCACTTGACCTGCAGTAAATCTTCATGACCCACCATGTGAAAATGGGTGACATCATCTTTGACAAATCCAAAAAATCCGGATGACATCACAATGGATCTTTGCATTAACTTGTCAACCCGAGAATCAAGGCGTTTTCTTGGTCAATCATCATTTTGTCTCCTCGATTCCCGCACGAGACTGTTGCTGTTCCACCCCCCTCAAAAATAGGCGCGTGGGGTCTTCATCCTTTTCACTTTCCCCCGTCGCCACCTCTGTCTTCTTCTTCCTACAGACGTTCGCGCTGCCGAAGCTCCTCCGCACCGTCCAGACTTTGCTGTCATCCTCGACCAGGGCCGCTGCATCAACCTGATTGCGTCCAGCATTCATCGGCGTGTGCCCCCATCTCCTGAGCCTCTCAGGTTCTGTCTTCTTCCCCCTCTGAATCTACAATAGTTCATCGGGTTTTCTTCGGGTCCGCCGCCGTTCATTGGTGTTCTTGCCATAGATGAGGGAAAGAAATACTTTTATGCCTCCATCTGCTAGCAAGGACCCGCGGCGCTCTGTTGTATGTGTTTTCCGTGCTTATCGTAAATCTTCCCTTCACGGGAACTCATATATGAACTGTCTGTTCTTCGCTATCATTTTAGGTTTAGGAAATATTTTCCTTTTATCTTCGCTCGTAGATCTTATAACTGCAGCCGTAGTTGTCGGAATCTGTTTGTCCATACTTAGCAATTTTTTCAACATTTGCTAGCGAACTTGACCCGCCATCATGCTGCCGGCTCTCCTCATAATGTCGCAATCTGCCTCGTTATTATAATGAACGGCAGCTCACAACTTAATAATGACCCGCCAAGTACCATCACCATTTTAGAGTCATAGCTGTTTTGGTCATGCCTCGTTTTTAACCTGCCACATAACCATGGTTTTCCACAGTCTTTTAAACCGCCGCCATGGCTAAAGCCCCTGCCTCCTGCGACTGGGTAGGATCTGGGGTTACCGAGGAAATGCTCAACGACTTTGTAGTCATGGGAGCTTTGCCGGCTCAAGGTGTTATCCATTGGCGGGTCCCCGGCAACGAAGTCACTCCCAAGCCCCAAGATGGGGAAGTTGTTGTCTTCACGGATCATCTTCTCCGTGGCTTCTCTCCGCCCGGCTCAAAATTCTTCCGGGATGCCCTGCACTTTTACAATCTGCACCCTCAAGACATTGGCCCCAATTCTGTAACCAATTTGTGTCAGTTCCAAATTCTCTATGAGGCCTATCTACAAGAAGAGTCGTCTGTTAACCTCTTCAGGGATTATTTTTATATCAACCGCCAACCAGAGATGGCGGATGGACTGAGCCTTGAACTTGGAGGTGTTTCCATCCAGAGGCAGAGGGATGTAACCTTGCGTCGGTGATTCTGCCTAGTCAACCCAAGGACTGGAATAAGACCTGGTTCTACTGCAAAGATACCTCCCCAGAAGGAGAGAATCCACTGCCGGGTTATCGTCCTTACTGGCTCAGCACCGACACCGAACTCCCAGACCGGATGTCTGCTGCAGAGCGGGCCTAGTATGGTCCAACTTTTTCGAAGATAAGGGTCCTGTTAGCCAACGGGTTAACTGGCGTCAATCTGACCCGCTGCTGGGTCTCTTGGAGAATTATGCCGTTGAGCCACCGCAACGCCTTGATGTGCCAGTACACCGGTGCAGTGGATGACCCTCAGCGCTTCAACCAGACCCCCTTGACAGACCAGGACCTGAACGCAATTGTTAAATCCTTGTTGGGTGAACCGCAAGAAGCTTGCAACAAGACGGGGTTAAGCCCTTTTTATGCTCTTAACCCGGCTGCGGAGGTGAACCTTTTCATCCTAATCCTCACTCTTAAATGCTGCATTTCATATGCCCTATTTAATCTTTCTGCCAATGCATATACTACATGCAGGCCGACTCTTCTTTCTGGAACAAGAAACTAACCACTATCTCCAAAAAGAAGAAAAGCAAGGCAACCAAAGCCCGAGCTCTGGCTCGTAAGAAGAAGCAAACAACTGAGGAGCTGTTTGGGCTGGATGACTCAAAGGTAGAACTTGATTCCCTTGGCCTTCTTTTCATGCAACTTATTGATGCTGACTCCTCTCAGGCTGACGCGGAGGCAAGCGAGGCTGGAGCTGCAGAGGTAACTATCATCTCCTCCGACTCAGAACCTCTGCCAACAGAGAGAATCCGGCGGGTCATCCGGAAAGTAAAATTTTCACATCCTCTTGCTCACTTGGACCCCGACTTTCTTTTGAAGAAGCAGCAACATGACGCTAGGCATCAGACCCGGAGCGGCGGCTCTGAAGATCTGGTGGCCGGCTTACCTGACACCCCGGCTCGTCGGATATGTCGCAACGAGGTATTTCATACCTTATACTTGTATTTTTGCATATTAGTCCCGCGCTGTCACTTACTCATACTTCTTAATTTAACTATGTCAGGAATCACCTCCTTCATCTGGCGACTCAACCGCCTCCAAACTGCCTACCCTTGTTATCAACCCGGGGTAAGCTTCTTTGCATCTTCGTTCTGCTTATTGCTATTCTGTTCTTGTATATAACTGATAATGGGAACTTTGTTTGCAGGGCCCAAGCCAAGAAGAGGAAACTGAGCGGATCATCCCCTCGTCCGGATGTCTCAGAGTTGGTGGACCCGAGAGTTGGAACTTCTGAGATTCCAGTGGATACCTCCGAGGCTGACCAAGGCACCCATGAAGAAACTCCTCAGACTACTTAGCCGGTGGACGCCGACATTATAATTTCTGAAGCCAATCTGGAGATGGATCCTAAGCCGCCCAGCCCCTTGCCGACAACCCAAGATGTGCCTGCTCAAGAAGAAGAGGTCACCATCACCGACTCAGCCTACACCGCTCCAGCTCCTTCCAACGTGCTAACCAAGCACATCAGCAAGGATGAGGCGCCTTCACCTGAGAAGGAGAAGGCCAAACTTGATCTGCCCAACTTGGAGAAGTTGACTGCGGATGAGTTGCATTCGGGTTATCTGAGCCGCCTTGCCGCGAGACGGGACATGGAGGCCAAACTAGTTGACATGATGAAGAGGAAATATGAGGTACTGCACTTTCTATTCTCTGTGTACCCTTACGTAGCCCCCAAAGGTCGGCTTATATTCTCAAAGATAAGCCGGGTCTTCAGTAATATATAGATTGTAAAAGACCAACGTGTAGCCCCCAAGGGCCAGCTTCTTATGCCAATAATGAGCTGGTACTTATTGTCTTGATAACTGCAAAAAATGCCAAGTGTAGCCCCCAAGGGTCGGGTCATTATGCCAATAATGAGCCGAAACTTTTGTAGATCTGATCTTATACTTGTAGAGCAATGTGTAGCCCCCAAGGGCCGGTGTCGGTGTCAAAACCGGCGGATCTCGGGTAGGGGGTCCCGAGCTGTGGATCTAGAATTGATGGGTAACAGGAGACGAAGGAGACGGTGTTTACCCAGGTTCGGGCCCTCCTATGGAGGTAAAACCCTACGTCCTGCTTGATTGTATTAGTGTGTATGAAGATTACAGAGTTGATCTACCTCGAGATCAAATGACTAAACCCTAGATGAGTTCACCTGCCTCTACGAACTAAACCCTCTGGCTTATATAGACACCAGGGGTCCCTAGGGTTACACATAGTCGATTGCCTATCGAAGGAATAAACATGCCTATTCTATCACGTTAAGCTTGGAGGGCACGCCACGGCTCCTGAGATCCTCCCCCTGGTAACGGGGTATTCGGTCAGTCCAATCCTCCGACGAGTGGCCCACGAGTCTGGCGTATAGGGAATAGGTCGGCAGTCCGAGGACCCCTTAATCCTGGACTCCCTCAGTAGCCCCCGAACTAGCCTCCAATGCCGAGGTATATAGTCCGGACAGTCCCGTTCTCCCAAAGTCTTCGGCTTGCGAGGCGAGTTCCTCTCCTCTCTATGTTCGATAAACAATGATCCGGCCATTAATGAGCTCTCGATCGCCGAAACGTCACAGGGCCCACAACATTAACTTCGCCGTCTGGAATTAACGACACCCCTCTATCCCTGTGTGCCAACGGGAGATAGGCGACCCAGCAGCCTTTTACATGACTGCCCTTCCTGCGAGCGAAGGGGAGGAACCGCCCATTTAAGCAGGCTGATTCGTGGCTTAGGCAAACCCTTCCTCTTCCATACCATCGAAAATCTCCAAGCGAGAGAACTTGAGAACATGGCGAGCGTCCCTGGCTCCTCCTCGCGTCCTCACGGCCCCCTTCCTAGAGATTGGGCAAGCTATTCAGTATCCCTCCTCCGGCTGGGCAACCTTGAGACCCAGGGTTATCTCCCCGCCTCGGATCTGGCGTTCACCCGCGCCGGATTAACTTCTTCGAACAGCGAAGCCTTCGCAGAGAATTTCCCTGCTCCACGCAAGGGAGAGCGGGTATGTTTTGTGTCCTTTCTCCTACGGGGCCTAGGATTCCCCATTCACCCCTTCTTGAGGGGACTATTGGAATTTTATGGGATTCAACTCCATCATCTCACCCCTGGATCCATCCTGCACATTTCGGGCTTCGTTGCCCTTTGCGAGATGTTCTTGGGCTGCGAGGCCCATTTCGGCTTATGGAGGAAGTACTTCTGCCTCGTCCCCCGTACTCGGGGTGGGACAATTTGGGAAGTGGGTGGAGCCGAAGTATGGCGTATAGCCAGGACGGGGTATCCTGTGGGGACTCCGAAGAAAGAGTCTGAAGAATGGACCTCGGAATGGTTCTGCATTGAGGACGTTCCCCTATTCGACCCAGCTCGGAGGGGTCTGCCCGAATACTCTGACGCTCCTTTGAAGAAAAGGTTCAACTGGCGGCCGAAGAGTTCATCCCAAGAAGAAAGTGTCGAAGTAAAATGCGTAGCCACCCAAGTGAGGCTACTAGTTCATAGTAAGTTAACCATCATCGACGTGATGGCAGCCGTCATTGCTCGATGCGTTCAACCCCTTCAGCAAAGGACTCACCCCCTGTGGCGTTACAATGGAACAAATGACACCACCCGTTCCCAATGGCATGGTCCTGCCAATCAGGCGGCAATGGCGGCCATACTAGCCGATCTTTTCAAAGGAGAAAAAGAAGATTTTGCTCGACTGTCAGCCAAGGAACGCTACTCGAGTCATAACCCCATCCAATGGGTAAGCCTTTGGCTTTGTTTTCTGAGTTCGGATTTTTATGTATAATCCTTCTGATGGAAACTTTTGAATCTGTCCGAACAGAGTTGGAGGCGCTGGATCGGGACAGTCAACTGTCCGGTTCCATGACGATCCGGAGCTATCAATTGACTACGAGGACGGGGTCTTTTACCAGGAGAGCCTTGACGGCTCCAAGGTGGATGTTCTAGCCGATCACCCTGGATCACTACCTATTTCCACCACTGGTAAAAAGAAGGCTTCTTCCCGTAAAGGGCAAGCGACCCCTGCCAACCCAAGTATGCCGACCTCTACTCCCAAGGGTCGTCGGTCCATGCGTCGAACGTCGTCGACAGCAGCAGGGCCCGTTCCGAGTAACAGCAGGAATCCTCCTCATGAGCCAGCTGCGGGAACCACCTCGACCGTGCACTCAACCAAGAGGTACTTTATTTGACCGTTTAGTTTGCCATTGCCATGGTTACAACAAGTACTCACAAAATCCCATGTCCAAATATTCAGGAGACGAGTACATCCACCTCCTTCCGGGGACGTCGCCGAGGCGCCGGGCAATCATCATGAATCAAGGACTTCTACTCAGGCTGAACTTCACACAGAGGCCCTTGTGATGGATCAGCCCCCTGAAGATTCCGGGGATGTCTCGGTCACTAACTCTGAGGTAGAGAGTGCGATGAACCACCGGTGGCGCAAAGAAACCCTGCGTCATCAAGCCTTTTCCGATCAAGAGTTTAAAGCCCTAAGTTCAGTCGACGCATACATTGGAGCTGCCCGAGCGGGGCTTGAGGGAGCCGCCAAACTGATATCATCCAGTCTGGAGGTGAGTAATCGGTTTTAACAACCAAACACAAATATTAATCCAGTAGCCCACGAGCCTTGATTTGGTCGGAACAGTCGAGTCAAGGATCTGAATATTGTTTTTATGTACAATGTAGGCTTCAAGGCAGCAAAATGAGAAGTTGGCCAAGGAACTCGAGGTTAGCCGAACACAGGTACAAACCGTGAAGGCCGAGCTTGAGCAAGTGAAGAATTTCACCCGAGAGGCGCACGGTGAGTACGTTAATTTTCCAAATTCATGCGACATTCCTGTACTGATGAGAGAGTACTTTATAGCAGCTGAATCCATAGGGCAGTTGCAAAAAGATTTGGATGCAGCCCGCCAATCTCAGAGTTATGCCAAATCTCAGCAAGAGGCTGGCCACTGTGTGTTGACCCGAAGTCTTGAGGAAAAGAACCGACTTAAGGCGGAAAACCAGCGGCAAGCCGAAGAGCTTGAGAGTTTGAAAACTCAATTGGCTCAAACCCAGGAAGAGAACCAGAGATTACAGAGGGGCATGTTCTGTAAGTGTATTTATATCTTCATAATTCCAAAAAGTACCTTTATTATATCAATTGTAAGGGACATGCTTCATCTCGTGTCTAGGTCTCCTGACCGGGCGGCCCGAGGAAGAAATCGGATCATTCCAAGGGAACCTACTGAAGGAACTGTCCGCCGTACATGAGCGGGCTCGGAGAGCCATGAGGAGCATGACCAAAGCGCTCTGGCCTGCCGAGACGCCTCCAGAAGGGATGTCCGAACTGGCTGATCGGTTTAAAGGGGCCCGATGTCGTTTTGAGTTATGGAAGACATCGGCTTGTCGAGAGGGAGCACGGGAGGCATGTGCAATGATCAAGACCCGCTTTACCAAACTTAACCCAGAGCATATGGCTCGGGTTGGGCCGCTGGGGGTCCTCGGCCCGACCCACTTATAAATGAACTATTTTTCCCAAAAGATGTTTCTTACGTTAAATAAGTAATATAACATATCTCTCCGCGTACCTTTGTTTATAAAACCATATGGCCGGATTGCCTTGTTTGCTGTAAATATTTGCCCTTATAAAGGCTTTATAAAGTAGGAAAAACACTCCTCAGCTACTGGCCAAGGAGGTTGAAGCCGATGGTCGGTCAACAAAGTCTTGTACAATGCGGATCCACGCATTAATGATGTAAAGTACTTGGATACATAGAATCATTACACATAAATTGTGTCAAACTTAACAAAGTTTGTGTCAAACAAATATTGATCCTTAATTCGACTACCCGTGCCCAAATTAAGGCTCGGGGGCTATTGCATTGCCTATTCAATGCAGCAAATTCAAAGTAGAATACGGTTTCCGAGGAGATTCGATCCTCGGGTTGGTCGGCCGCACCCAACCCGAGTCTCGGAAACTACCACGTACCGCGTTTCCATCCCTAACGTATGCCGCCAAGCAGGAACTTGATCCTCATGCCAATTTTGCAAATCGACCTAAGTCTCAGGGGCTACTGGGATCAGTGGTTTTATTTTGATTATTATTTTCCTTCACGTGTATCTCGGGTTATAGACCGACACACGCCTTGAGGGCTACTAGCTATAAATCTCGATAGTAAATAAATTGTAGTGATCGTAAATTAATTCCGCAAAAAACAACTCGAGACCGAGGTGGTGCACCACCTCGGAAGCAGTCCGGCATAAAGCTCGGATGGACTCCTTCAAATTTTCAGAGACCAAGGTAATCTATGACACCTCGGATGCCGACCAGCGTTGGAGCTCGGCTGCAAAGAGACACCTTGGATGCCGACCTGCATTGGAGCTCGGCTACAAAAATACACCTCGGATGCAGTTCAGCGTTGGAGCTTGGATGCAAGAGGACACCGCCGCACAGGAAACACTTCAAACGCGAGGTGTGGCGTAAAAAAAACAAGGCATCGATAAAAGCCAAAAACTTGAAGGGCTCCTCGGATGCCCGACGTGTGGACTCTTCGCATTTAACTCAGCGATCCTCAAGATCGAAGATGGGAAGATTTGGTGAACCAGTTTTCAAGACCTATGACCGAAGACAAGGAACTGTTCGGAAGAACCGAGGAGCATCCTCAACTTGAAGACCGGTTCAGGGAGCTACTGACGGTGTCCTGGACTAGGGGGTACTCACCACGTCGTCTCCCGGCCAGTGGGTCGGGCCGAGGACCCCATGATGATTCACTAATGGGCCACTTCGGGCAGCCCATGATGCATACAAGGGAGATTCCACAAGACTTTGCGCACAAGACAAGGACTCCTCTAAACCCTAGGCCTCTGGTATTATATAAACCGAGGCCAGGCTAGTCAATAGACAATCTCATATTCATTACAACAATCTCGTGGTAGATACTTATACTATGTACTATCCCCATATCAATACAATCAAAAGCATGCAGGACGTAGGGTATTATCTCCTTGAGAGAGCCCGAACCTGGGTAAAATCCTGTGTCCATGTTACCATCGCTCCAAGACGCCTAGCTTAGGACCCCTACTACGAGATATGCCGGATATAGAACCGACATTTGGTGCTTTCATTGAGAGACAAAGAACTTTTCTCTAACCAAGTTCAGGCCGGCTTGGTGGGCCGCTCTCTGCATCCTGGCGGAAAGCGGGACTGCCTTTGTTATCTTGATAAAGATGATCCGGGTCTTATCGGTATTTGGATAAACTTGAAAGAACTGATGCACATTAGCCCCCAAGTGTCAAGTATATTGCTTGCAATCTGCTTGAGACTTGCAACAACACTCTGTAGTACTTCCAAACACTATTATAAGCCGGACATGGCGGCTTAAAATTGATGATATTGCTGTTTGATAACTTGTCATGTGTAGGAATCTTTAAATGCGGCCGAGTCTAGCGTGACGGACCTGAAGAAGAGCCTGACCTTGCAACAAGAAGCCCGAGCTGAAGAGGACACAAAGTGGCAGCTCCTTGCAACGGAACTGGAAAAGATCAAGACTGAGCTTTACGTGTATAAAAAATCTGCTGACGCCAGCCAAGCCGCCCTAACCAAATGTGCAGAAGATGCCGAGGGCCGTCTTAAACCTGTTACCGAAGAGCTGGCCAGTCTGAAGCGCCATATAAGCCAGATGACCGAAGTCGTGTTTGGTAGGCCTTACTGACTATATTATGCCCATGTTTGAAATACTCTTATAAAGACTCGCCCGGCGACTCACAAACTTGATCTGTTGTGCAGGCAAACGAACTCGCCAGCTTCCAGACGACAGCTTGTTGAAGCTGAAGGCTTTATATGCCTTCACTGAACAACTGTACGTTGGAATTCTCTATACCATCAGGGTTGTGTTTGGCGACAAAGGGGTTTCCAAACTGATCAAAGACGTGCTGAGATGCCACTCCACTGTCCCGAAGCACTTTGAAGAGATGAAGAAATCAGCCGCCCGCAAGGGCGAAGTATCTGCTTTAAGCCGGGCGTTGATGTATGCACCAGAGTTCAACCCGTTGGAAATGATGGGAGGTGTCCCGCAGCTCAAGGCCGACGGGTCAGAATTCACTCACGATGATTACGCCCGTTGCTTCAGAGCGTCTCGAGTGTTGGCCAGCCAGTTAGCCGCAGAAGCTGATTTGAAGACATACTAGGCGGCTTACGACGACAACAACACGCAAGTTCGGGCGCCTACATTTGAGTCGAATGACCTGACACCTCAACGGCGTAAGCACCTCTTTGCCCCTGACGTTGACCCGTCTCCAATCTTGCATGATGAAGCTGAATTTGAAGCTTTACTCAACTGCAACTGGGATGTGGATAACCTTCAGATCCAGGAGAGCGAAGACCCGGCGCAGGATGACCCATCGACGAGCTAGGCGAAGAGCCGACTCCCAATGACGTTAACCCGGGAAAGGCTGAGGCGCAGGGTTAAAACTTTGTGAAAAAACTTGAGTCCCACATTTTGGGTCCTCTGAGGCCTTGTAATAGCTGTAAGAAAAACTTGATTGCCTGTGATGTGCCTTCGTGCACTTTTTTCAGCCTCTTCAACTCATATGCCGGCGGTTCAATTTTTTTTCCAGTATGAATGTTTTGACATGACTAAATGCCTCAGTATGAATTCATCTATTCCCATTGGCGGGTTATACTCCATGAGCAATGCTAAGCCGGGATTACCCAGAAAACTTGGAATCTTATCATGAAAAGACGCCTGCAAAAACAAACAGTAGAATATATACTTGTATATCTCCTGCTTTGTAAGTCGGCTTTAAAGGCACAGCAAGAAGAGATAACTCTTATTTTTTGTTTTGTAAGAAAAAATTGTCTTGCTTCAAAGAAGCTAGGCATAAAAGCCTGAAACCCCGTAAGCCGGTTCTCACATGACATAAATCCGTCGTTTAAACCTTAACAAGTTCATGGTCTTTTTTATAAAAAATGACGTTGCTAAGAGTACGAACGGGCCACATAGCGGAGAGACTACAACAGACAAGGCGAGTTTATCCTAGCTCACTGTAAGCCGGCTCTCTCGTGACAAAAGCCGCCGTTTTAACTCTGAACAGTCCAGGGTCTTAAAAAGATTGATTGTCAGGCGTACGGTGGGTCACATGGTGGAGTAGCAAGTTGCAAACAGGCAGGTTTAACTCGAATATGGCATATAAAGCTGGTCAAGAGGGTATGAAAGCTAAACCCAGTGGGTTGGAAGCCCCCAAGTGACCTTATGCAGAATCAACTCTTTGCACGAAACTTGGTGCAGGAAAACGGCAGAGGCCCCGAATCATAGGGATGCCGGCTTTATTATATTATAAAAGATGGTATATACAATGACAGAAGTATGTACATTGATGAGAGCCGGCGACTCAAGTGTAGTATGGCCGAAGATGAGCAATGTTCCACGGCCTGGCAGTCTCCTCTCCAGAAGTGCGTGATTTGTCGCTCTCCCGTATATCAATGAGATAATAGGAACCATTGTTGAGATTTCTGCTGATCACAAAAGGTCCTTCCCAGGGAGGTGACAACTTATGCATATCTGACAGGTCTTGAATCAGCCGGAGCACTAAGGCGCCTTCTTGGAACGTCCGGGTCTTGACTCTGTGGCTATGATAGCGGCGCAGATGTGGCTAGTAAATCGCCGACCATGCTACCGCAAGATCCCGTTCTTCGTCTAAGGCATCCAAGGCATCCTGACGCGCCGTCTCATTATCAGTTTCAACGTAAGCCGCCACCCTGGGCGAGTCATGACGGATATCATTGAGGAGAACAGCTTCTGTGCCATAAACCATAAAGAAAGGCGTGTAGCCAGTTAACCTGTTGGGGGTGGTTCTTATGCTCCAAAGAACTGAAGGTAAATCCTCCACCCAACAACCCGGCATTCGCTCCAAAGGAACCATAAGCCGGGGTTTTATCCCTCTCAAAATATCCTGGTTAGCACGCTCTGCTTGACCATTAGACTGTGGATGAGCTACAGAGGAGACATCAAGGCGGATGTGTTCACTGTCATAGGATTCTTTCATAGCCCCCTTGGACAAATTTGTACCATTATCAGTAATGATACTGTGAGGGTAACCAAACCGGAAAATCAGCTTTTTGACGAACTGAACTATTGTTGCTGCGTCACACTTGCTCACCGAATCTGCCTCAACCCACTTAGTAAACTTATCAACCGCCACCAAAAGGTGGGTCTTCTTGTCTTTAGACCTCTTAAATGGTCCAACCATATCAAGCCCCCAGACCACAAACGGCCAGGTGATTGGAATCATCCGTAATTCTTGAGCCGGCACATGGGCACGGCGTCCAAATTTCTGACACCCATCACATTTACTGACCAAGTCTTCTGCATCTGCATGAGTTGTCAACCAGTAAAAACCGTGCCGAAAAGCTGTAGCCACCAAAGATTTTGACCCGGCATGATGACCACAATCGCTTGCGTGTATCTCTTGCAAGATGTCACGGCCCTCGTCAGGAGAAACACATCGCTGAAAAACGCCAGTCACGCTACACCTGTGCAACTCGCCATTGACAATAGTCATAGATTTAGACCGCCTCATAATCTGTCACGCCAGGGTCTCGTCTTGGGGTAACTTGCCACGAGTCAGATACGCCAGATAAGGCAGCGTCCTATCAGGGATTGAGCGGAGAGCCGCCACCAATTGTCCTTCCGGGTCAGGTATAGCAAGATCCTCTTCCGACGGTAATTTAACTGACGGGTGATGCAGTAGATCGAGAAACACATTAGGCGGCACCGGCTTACGCTGAGACCCCAGTCTTGATAATGCGTCAGCCGCCTCATTCTTTCAACGATAAATATGATCCACCTGATAACCCTTAAAGTGACCAGCAATAACATCAACCGCCTGGCGATAAGCCGCCATGCGAGGGTCCTTAGAATCCCACGTGCCTGATACTTGTTGGGCCACCAGATCTGAGTCACCGAGGCATCTGACATGGCTCAAATTCATTTCCTTGGCCACATGAAGCCCATGAAGCAGAGTTTCATACTCAGCTGCATTGTTAGTACAAGGAAACATTAGCCTCAAAACATAACAAAACTTGTCACCTCGTGGGGAAGTTAAAACAATTCCAGCCCCCGAGCCTTCCAATTGTCTGGATCCATCAAAATGAATCGTCCAATATGTGTTGTCCGGCTTCTCCTCGGGTGCTTGCCATTCTGTCTAGTCATTGATAAAATCCACCAAGGCTTGAGATTTAACAGCCGTCCGAGATACATACATCAGATTAAGAGGCCCAAGCTCAATTGCCCACTTAGCAATCCTGCCGGTGGCTTCTCTATTTTGAATGATATCTCCCAAAGGGGCAGAGCTGACCACCGTGATCGGATGTCCAAGGAAGTAATGCTTTAGTTTGTGATTCGCCATGAACACTCCAAACACTAGTTTTTGCCAATGCGGGTATCTTTGCTTGGATTCTGTCAAAACCTCACTGACATAGTAAACCGTCTGCTGGACAGGGTACTCTTGGCCGGCCTCCTTGCGCTCCACAACGACTGCCGCACTGATGGCTTTATTATTAGCCGCCACGTATAGGAGCAAAGGCTCTTTTTCCACGGGAGCAGCCAAAACAGGCGGCTCAACCAACTGCTTTTTGAGCGCCTCAAACGCGTCATTGGCAGCGTCACTCCAGACAAAGTCATCTGGCTTCTTCATCATCTGATACAAAGGAATAGCTTTCTCACCGAGGCGGCTTATGAACCGGCTTAAAGCGGCAATACGACCCGCCAATCGCTGGACATCATTAATGGACGCCAGCTTAGACAAAGAAGTGATGGCCTTTATCTTATCTGGGTTAGCCTCAATGCCCCGCTCGGAGACCAGGAAACCCAGGAGCTTGCCTGCAGGCACACCAAACACACACTTAGCCGGGTTAAGCATCATCTTTTAAACCCGCAGGTTATCAAAAGTTTCCTTCAAATCATCTAGTGGAGTCTCCTTCTTCCTTGACTTGACCACGATATCATCCACATAAGCATGAACATTGCGCCCAATCTGACCATGAAGACAGTTCTGCACACAGCGTTGATAAGTCGCCTGCGCACTTTTGAGTCCAAAAGGCATAGACACGTAGCAGAAAGCCCTAAAAGGTGTGATGAAAGACGTCTTCTCTTGGTCCTTGCCTGCCATCTTGATCTGATGATAACCCGAATAAGCGTCCAGGAAACATAGGCTCTCACAACCCGCCGTTACGTCAATGATCTGGTCGATACGGGGGAGAGCAAACGGATCAACCGGACACGCCTTGTTGAGATCTGTGTAATCTACACACATGCACCACGTGCGGTTCTTCTTAAGTACGAGCACGGGGTTAGCTAACCACTCCGGGTGAAAAACCTCCACGATAAATCCTGCGGCCAAGAGCCGGGCCACTTCTTCCCCAATAGCTTTACGCCGCTCTTCATTGAAACGACGGAGGAATTGTTTGACCGGCTTAAACTTAGGATCCACATTAAGGCGGTGCTCAGCGAATTCTCTCGGTACACCCGACATTTCAGAAGTCTTCCATGCAAAGATGACCCGATTCTCATGGATGAATTCGATGAGCGCGCTTTCCTATTTGGGGTCCATATTGGCTCCAATAGTGAACTGCCGAGATGAGTCGCCAGGAGCAAAATCCACCAACTTGGTATCTTCTGCCACAAACTTCAGGGGCGAGTGAGATTCTGTGTTGGGCTTCTTCAGCGGGGTCATATCCGCCGGGTCAACGTTGTCCTTATAAAACTTAAGCTCTGCCTCAGCACAACTTGACTCCGCATATGCAGCATCACCTTCCTCGCACTCAAGAGCAATCTTTCGATCACCGTGGATTGTAATCGTTCCCTTCAGACCAGGCATCTTGAGTTGCAAGTAAACATAACAGGGCCGTGCCATGAACTTAGCATAAGCTGGCCTTCCAAACAAGGCGTGATACGGGCTCTTGATTTTAACCACCTCAAACCACAAAGTCTCCACCCTGTAGTTGAACTCATCACCAAAGGCTACCTCAAGGGAAATTTTCCCTACTGGATAAGCTGATTTGCCATGCACCACACCATGAAAAACTGTGGACTATGGCTTGAGATCCTTGTCAACCAGGTTCATCTCGCGAAAGGTGTCATAGTACAGGATGTTGATGCTGCTGCCACCATCCATAAGCACCTTGGTGAACACGTAGCCTCCTACTTGAGGAGCTACCACAAGGGCTAAATGCCCCGGGTTATCCACACACGGCGGGTGATCCTCCCTGCTCCAGGTTATTGCATATTCAGACCATTTTAAGTCGGAAGAGCCGGCATGGCAGCGTTAACCGCCCGCTTGCGCACTTTCTGATCCCGCTTATCAAGGCTTGTTGTAAAAACGTGATACTAGCCTCCATTAAGCTGCTTTGGGTTACTCTGATACCCTGACTGGTTGTTTTGTTGCTGATCACCATTGCCAGACTTCTGATTATGACCTCCATGGCTACCTTGACCTTGATAACCAGAGTTTGAGCCGCCTGCGCCGAAACCGGACCCATGAGAGCCGGATCCTGACCCGCCGGTCGGTCCATTGCCGTTACCTTGATGCTGGCTAAGGCTGTAATTCCGGAATTCCCGCATAACCCAACAATCCTTCTAAGCATGAGTGGATGGCTTATTTGGCAGGCTATGCTTCGGGCAGGGGTCATTAAGTATTGCTTCCATGTTGAAAGGCTTATTTTTACCGAAAGGCGGTTTACCGTTCCCCTTGCCACGGTTGTTCCCAGCATTAGTATTGGCTACCAGATTTGACCCGCCATCCAGATGCTTCTGCTTCCCGCCATTGCCTGGATTGTTATTTCCTGCCCCGTTCTGTTGCTGACCCTTGCCGTTGCCATTCTTGTTTCCTTTAGCCGATTTCTCATCATCCGACCCAGGATCCTTCGTGCTGTCAGAGTCTGCATATTTGGTGAGAGCCGCCATGAGCTCCCCATGTCCTGGAAAGAACACTTGAGCCGTCCAAGCTTCTGCTTAAGGGGCAAAAAGTGACAATTCTTCTCCAGAATCAGAACCGCCTGAGCCACCGTGATATTATCAGATGAGTGGATAATGGTTGAGACCCGCCGGACCCAATGGTGGCCCGACTCGTCTTCCCGCTGCACGCAGTGATCCAAATCCACAATCATCATAGGCTGCTTGCACGTTCCTTGAAAATTCTTGATGAACTTCGCCTTCAACTCGGCCCAGGAATTAATGGTATTGGATGGCAAACCCTTCAACCACGTACGAGCTGGTCCTTCCAGCATCATGATGAAGTACTTGGCACAGACTGCATCACTGACATCCAGCATCTCCATGGCTAGCTCATAACTCTCGATCCAGGCTTCCGAAGGCAGATCAGCTGTATAATTAGGTACCTTTCGCGGGCCCTTGAAATCCTTCGGCGAGCGCTCGTTCCGCAGAGCCGGTGCTAAACACGGCACTCCTACAGGTCTTGAGGTGACTCCGGCTCCCGCCGAAGTGGAAGGTGTTACTGGGGGCAATTCTTGATAGGCCGCCGCGGCCGCTGCCGCCTGTCGGTGTCAAAACCGGCGGATCTCGGGTAGGGGGTCCCGAGCTATGAGACTAGGATTGATGGTAACAAAGGGACGAAGGAGACGATGTTTACCCAGGTTCGGGCCCTCCTATGGAGGTAAAACCCTACGTCCTGCTTGATTATATTGATGATACGATGGTTACAGAGTTGATCTACCTCAAGATCGACTAGCTAAAACCCTAGATGAGTTTCTGTGTCCTATGATCTAAAACCCTCCCGGTTTATATAGACACCGGGGGGTACTAGGGTTTACACATGGTGGGCCTCCTACCAAGGATGGAGATGGCGATTTCCTCATCTTGACTTGGAGTGCACGATGCGCCTTCGGGGCTTCCTTCTGGAACGTGGAGTCTTGGTATGTCCGGCCCTTCTTCAGAGAATGGCCCATCGAGCCGGCCTATCGAGAGTTGAGCCGACAGCCCGAGGACCCCTTAGTCCGGGACTCCCTCAGCAGCCCCTGAACTAGCCCCCAACGCCAAGGGTCTCAGCTCTTGCTGCTTCGAATGATCAGAGTCTTCGGCTTGCGGGGTGAGTTCTTCTTCCCTTTCCATGATCGGCTGAGACTAGTTCGGTTTCCGATGACACGTATTTCTTCCGATCATATGATTGACCGAACACCACGAATTGCTTAGCCCCGAAGGCCAATCACCAAAGTGTAAACAGTGTTTTCTGACACCCCCCCCCCCCTCTGACGAAGGGTCATGGCCTACCATGACCACTGAACTAGTTATGAGAACTCGATTCGCGGTTCGGGGCCATTTTTTCAGCGACACGACTTATCAATGTGCAGGTCGTGCTCCGTTTCACACGGGATATGATTAATCTTCACACGCGCATAACAGCATGCATGTCTTAGGAAGCGGAGGGATTTGTGGCGCGGTAGGCAAGGCTAATCGGTGACACGTCCCATAAAAAGGGAAAAAAGCCCAAGGCCTATTCACGCTTCCCATTCGCATCCTCCGCCTCCTCAATCTCTCCAAGCTCCGAGAGCCCAGATCTAGTTCTTCCTTGCCCTTTCCTCCGAGCTTAGCAATGGCGGGTTCGGGCTCCAATGGCAAGTGGGAGGCCTCCACGGTCACCGACCAGGATATCCGGGACCTAAAGCAGGCCGGCTACCTCCCCGCCAACGTCTTCCACCGCGCCCCGGAGAATAATCAGGTGGTTCCCACCCCCAAAGCAGGTGAGAGGGTGGTGTTCGTCCCCCACTTTATCCGGGGACTGAGCTTTCCGCTCCACCCCTTTGTCAGGGGTCTCATGTTTTTCTACGGGCTGGACTTCCACGACCTTCCGCCGAACTCCATTATGCGCATATCGGCGTTCATCATCATCTGCGAAGCCTTTCTGCGGGTCAAACCGCACTTCGGCTTGTGGCTCAAGGTCTTCAATGTCAAGCCGAAGACCGTGGCCAGCGAGCACGCAGACTGCGGAGGGGCGGTAATCAGCAAGCTCCCCCGCGTCGAGTGGCCTACCGGTACCTTCATCGACATAATCAAGATCTGGCAGAAGGAGTGGTTTTATATCACCGAGCCAAGGGACGAGAGCTGGGCGGCGCCTGCCGAATTCAGATCCGGACCCCCAATGAGATTGACCTCGTGGCTCAGGAAGGGCCTTGACTGGCTGTCGGACGCTGAGGTGAAGCTGCTGCAGAAGCGCCTTACTTCGGTGATCGAGGCCAAGGTGGAGCTGGTCAACGTGGTCCAGGTCATGCTCCACCGCCGTATCCTCCCCTGCCAGCGCCGAGCATCCCCCATGTGGGCTTACCATCCTGACGACGAGCCTACCGTGTGCCAATTCTTCCGCACCACCCCGGAGAAGCTGTGGAAGGCTTTGTTCAAGCCTTAGAAGAGCTGGCCGGCCAAGGAAGAGGATATGGGCCTAAGCACCGTCAACCCACCGACCAAGGTATGGTATAATTTCAATTCATTGACTCTGTCTCTTCGGCGAAAAGCCTGAACGCCTTCTCCCTCACTTTCGCAGAAGTGGCTGAGCAAAGCCGCGAAGGTTAACTGCCCGGCTCCCCATCCCGAAGACCCCAGGTCGGAGCTGTTGGCGGCGATGCTTGTCGTGGCGCCATACTCAGCGCCCGAGAAGAAGGAGAAGAAAAAGAAGGCCAGAGAGGGCCTCCGCATAAAGGACCAGCCGTACGCTGCGTCCGAGGAGACCCATGCCTCCTCTAGTCACGAGGAGGAGCACGAAGATGGGGGGGAAGGCGTTTCCCCCCTCACAAGAAAGAGGGCGGCGTCATCGGACGCCGCGGAGGATGCTGTCCCTCCTACCCAGAAGAAGGCATGCCAGGTGAGGTTGATCCTGCCCGATGATAGCTCGGATTCTGACGCAGAATCCGAGGAGTTTGAGAGGGTTCCACGAAGGAGCCTGAGGGTTAAGCCCCCCGCTCAAAGGTATGAATCCGAAGACTCACCGAGTTATTTACGCAAAGTATGTAATAGTTTTTTAAACGGGTGGGCGCCTATTGGTCTGCAGCCCCCAGCGTGTTCTCCCCACTGATCAAATATCGGATGGGGAGTCCCCACCCGCCGAGCTAGTGGAGAGCGGGACTGCATCGCACCCCACACCTCCGGGGGCCGCGAAGGACGCCGCGGAGGTGTCATCCAGCCAGGCTCCGGTGGAGCCGAACACGGGCGGCGGGGGCGACCATGCCATGGCCGAGACTAACGCCATGGACGCCGAAGGCCAGGGAGAGGGAATCCCCCAGGCCACTGAGGACCAGGGGGAGAATATCCCCCTGGCCACCGAAGAGGAAGAGCGAAAGGATGCCCAGTCTCCTCCGAGGATGTCTCCGGAGCACGCTGTGCCTCCGGAGCTACCGACTCAGTCTCCGATCATAGATCGGACTGTCCGGTCAACACCGATGCCACCGACGACTGGGTGGCCGGTAATGGAGGAGGCGCTAGCCAGCGCCCCCATCTCCGAGGATCACCGCACTCTAATGGGTGCGGTTTTCCAATGAATTCAGTCCATTGATAACGGACTGAAGGAGGCCTTCAATGGTCTCTTGACGGGCTTCAAGGTGAGTCAAGTAATACCCATTTCCCGAACAATGCTTAATTTTAAGTTTTGTGCTATCTTTATATATATACTAGCCCCCGAGCCCTGGATGGGTATGCAAAAACGCATCCGGGGGTCAAATATTCAGGAATGAACAATGATGCACAAGGCACCATTCGGTCCTGCAATGTCCGGAAAATTCCTTGAAAGGACCGAACAGGGAGTCATATCCTTTATAGTTCGGGGGTTTGAATGTACATAACTGGATGCATATTTTTGTTTTTTGCAGGCCTCGTCATCGGTGGCAGCCGGTAATGCCGCCGAGCTGACCGAGCTAAATCGGAAGCTCAAAATCTCCGAAGAGGAGCTTGATAGCCTGAACAAGATGTTCGACGAGGCACAAGGTAAGCCGAATTCTAATATCCGAGTTGTATATTGATAATGATCCGCACTGGTGACCCAGTGTGATTTGTTTATGATTGCTTCCACAGCTTCAGCTGCGGAGGTTGAGAAACTTAAGGCCGAGCTTCAGAAAATGAAGCAAAAGACCGAGGAGGAGAAGACGGCCGCCGAACAAACGGCAACCGCGCTTGCCACTTTGAAGGCTGCAGGCGCCAAGCATGAGGCCCGGGTGGAGGAGGTGCAGCAAGAGCTCAAGGATGCTGGCACAAAGTGCGAGGCCCTTGAGCAGAAAGGCAAGGAACAAGCGGCTGAGCTAGCCGCGCTGAAATCCGAGCTCCAGAAGGAGCGAGTGGACAGGCGGTCCTTCGAAGAGGAGATTCGCCAAGTCACGGCTGTCATCGATGGTAAGCCATATTCGCTGCGATGCACCTTTGGTGGTAGCAAATTTGCTTTGCTCACCCAGGTGTGGCGTTCCTTAGGCGTTCGTGCGGATCTACAGAGGAGTGCGGCGGATGCGAACAAGCTTTACGCTTCGCGGGCGGAGGATGACGAGGCCCGGCTATTCTGGGAGCAATTTGAGTCCCCTGAGCGTTCTCCCCTCCTCGTTGACCACATGAAGCAACTGATGGAGATGCACAGAATGGCGGAGCCGGCCATGAAGGACCTCTGCATCCGTCTATGCCCCGATGAGCCGCTGCCGAGCAGCTATTTTGGCCTGGTGCAGAAGCTATGTGATGCTGCGCCTCGGGTTGACGTGCTGAAGCGCTCTACGTGCATCGAGGGCGCGCGAATGGCATTTGCAAGGACCATGGTGCACTGGCCGAAGCTCCAGCCGACCAAGATGGCCACCGCACCTCCGCCTCCTGACAAGTGTCATAGGTGCCCCGAGCTGTACTTCCCCCATGTAATGGAGGGTGCTCGGACAATAGAGGCTCAGTGCTCCAAGGATGTTTTGTATGAATGAGCGCGGTGTAATATGTCCGAAGACTTTAACGCTTTATAATTAGTGTTGCATGGTTTATCATGTCTTATAAGTGGTTTATGTTTATTTAGACTCCTATGTGGCCGGTTCATCTGAAAGCAGCGAGTCGTCGGCTTCAGCCCCCACGTAGATACTACGCGGGTTGTCCCTGTATCCGCACTTCTACCCTTAGCCGAAGTATCGGCGCCCGAAGGTGGTAGTGCGAGCGGGACAAGGCAATCGGACTATGGTGCTCTATCGCTTTCACTTAGCCGTGGGAGTGTAGAAAAATGCGGGGGGCTGATAGCCAGTCCCCAGTGTGATGTTCGGGGGCCGAAGCCAGCATCACATGGTTTGTGCTAGAACGAAACCCATCGTGTAACACGGAATAACCTCTATCGATCTTTTAGTATGACACTAGTGCTCGGATTTGCAGACCGGTTCTCGCATAGTATGACGGTTAGTTTTCGGCTTTCTCCCCTGAGGTGCTTGACCAGACGAGCTGGAAGCACAATCGCAAAGGTTCTCCCTTTGCCCTTTTAGCCGAACGAGCGGAACGTAAGAGGGCAAGCACAGGAGCCGGGCAACCCAACTATTGACCCAAGACATAGTTCGGATCCGATGCATATAAAGCAAAACCCAAGACGCCGAACACATAACTAGTTGTGAAGTTCAAGGCGATTTTAAATTCGAGCCCCCGGTCTATTAGCCGGTCGCGTCATGATGTATACCGAACAGTTTTTGCAAGAAGCGTGACCAAGGGAAGAGCAGAGGATGTATAAAAGACAACGAAGTGGCCATATATAATGGTTTTGTACTTGCTCAATAATTCTTATAACTTGGATTGCTGAAGCAACTATTTACAGGTAGGTGAAATATAAAATTTACAGAGGGGAGGCTGTACCAGGAGTTTTCGATTGATGACATGACGTCCTTGATGTGCCTTGTCGCCTGTCCGTTCATGTTCCTCTGTGGGGGTTGCATCCTATTAAGAGTGATGCTGTCGCCGAGCGGACCTTGGGAAAAAGGTCTTGAGAAGTCGCCGAAGTATTGATGAGCTTTACGCTTTTTAGCAGGTCCTTGATGGTACCTGTGTTTTGTCCGAGGACGTGTATTGGTATTGGTCGGTCCAGCCGAACACATACCATTTGATGGTTGCTCCCCATTGCTACCCATGGAATCTTGAGCGCAAAGTTGTGCCTTCTTGGCACGAGTTTGGCGGTCGTTAGGGCTGTGCAATGGGGAGCGTATCCCTATTTCTGGGAGGCGGAAGAGTCTGGGAGTTCGGATTGAAACCGAACTCGTTTGTCGACCTTACGGGCCTTTATGGCCGATTTGGGTGTTTGCCGACCGTCCTCATAATGGAATTCGGCCGCCAGGGCCAATGCATGCTCCTCAGTTCGGAGGGAATGCTCTGTGTTGCCGTTGACGGTGATGACCCCCTTGGGCACCGGCATCTTGAGCTTGAGGTATGCGTAGTGTGGGACGGCGTTAAAGAGAGCGAAAGATGTACGGCCTAGCAGGGCGTGGTAGCCGCTGCGGAAATGTACGATGTCGAAGATCAATTCTTCGCTGCGGAAGTTGTCGGGCGAACCGAACACTACTTCCAGGCTAACCGAGCCTATGCACCGGGCTTCGACACCTGGGATCACTCCTTTAAAGGTAGTTTTGCTAGGCTTTATCCTTGACGGGTCTATGCCCATCTTTTCACCGTATCTGAGTAGATCAGATTGAGGCTACTTCCTCCGTCCATTAGGACTTTAGTGAGGTGATACCCATCGATAATGGGGTCTAGGACGAGGGCCGCCGAACCTCCGTGACGGCTACTGGTCGGGTGATCTCGTCGATCAAAAGTGATCGGGTAGGCCGACCATGGGTTAAACTTCGGGGCTACAGGCTTTACGGCGTAGACCTCTCGAAGGGCACGCTTCCTCTCCTTTTTAGGTATATGAGTGGTGTATATCATGTTCACAGTTTTTACTTCTGGAGGGAATTTCTTCTGACCTCCATTGCTTGGACCGCGGGGCTCCTCGTCGTCCTCGCTGTGTGGGCCTTTGCCCTGGTCCTCGGCTGCGAGTTTGCCGGCCTGTTTAAACACCCAACAGTTACGGTTGGTGTGGTTGGCGGGCTTGTCCGGAGTGCCATGGATCTGGCAAGGCCTCTCCATGATCTTGTCCAGCGGGGTGGGTCCGTCGCGGTTGCCTTTAGGAGGCTTCTTCCGCTGCCCGGATCTTGGGTTGCAGAAACCGGCGTTAACGGCCGTGTCATCGGCATCGCTAGTGCTGTGCCGGTGTTTGTTTTTGTTACGTCGTGGTTTCCCGTTTCCATCCCGGACTTCGGAAGTACCGGGGTCTTCATGGTTGTGGCTTCGCCTTGCTAGCCAGTTATCCTCGCCCGCGCAAAAGCGGGTCATGAGTGATGTGAGGGCAGACATGGTCCTGGGTTTATCCTGACCGAGCTGATGAGCCAGCCACTCATCCCGAATATTGTGCCTGAAAGAGGCTATAGCTTCGGCATCTGGGCAATCGACGATCTGGTTTTTCTTGGTCAAGAACCGGTTCCAGAATTGTCGAGCGGACTCTCCTGCTTTTTGCACAACATTGCTTAGGTCGGAGGAGTCCGGGGGGCGTACATAGGTGCCCTGGAAGTTAGATCGGAATGCATCCTCGAGGTCCTCCCAGCTCCCGATAGAGTTTTCGGGGAGGCTGTTTAACCAGTGCCGAGCTGGCCCCTTAAGCTTAAGCCCGGTTTTGGTCCCGAACTCTATTGGTTCGATCGAGCCAGGGCCGGTGCTCGTCCCTTCTGCTAGGGGAGTACCCTCTGGATCCGTAGATGGATCTTGTGCGGCCTGTTCTCTCATCCAGGTCGCGTCGCAGGTCGTACCTGTCGTCAGGTTCTGCGGGGTACCGCCGGCCTATGACCGGCCTCGCCAGCCGTCCTATCTCGTCCTCGGGGAGGGCGGTCCGGCTGGTCGTATGGAGTGTGCTTGGGGGACGGCGTGTTGGGGAGATCGTCGTCGAATTGTGGCAGCATCCGCCGGCGGGGGTAGCTCTTGGGTTGATCCCATAGACCGGCGCCGTGTTCTTCCTCGGCTGATAGAACCCTTGTCCATCTATTGTTGAGGGTGTCTTGTTCAGCCTTGAGTTGCCGTGCTTGTGCTTTCAGGCTTCGGGCAGTCGCTAAAAGCTGTTGGCTAAACCGTTCATGATCATCAATGGTTTCGGGGACGATGAGGTCCTCGTCGTCCGGGCTATCCTCCTCCTCTACAGGGGGGAGGTAGTTGTCATCCTCGGAGTCGTTCGGATCTTCGGGGTCGCGCTGGTCCTTCGGCCTTTCCTGGTCCTCTAACGGGTATTCGGGTATATCGGGATCGCCGAGGTCTTCCGGGGTGTTGTTTTTCCCGGTGCCAGCAATAGCTTCCCTCCCCTTTTTTGTCTTTGACCACTTACGCGGTTTCTGGCACCTTGACGGCGCCTCACCTGAGTCATCGCCATTGTTAGCTGGTGTGCGCTCGCCGTTACCAGATGGTGTATCCACCATGTAGACGTCGTAGGTGGAGGTGGCGGTCCATCGCCCGGTGTTAACGGGGGTGGGAGCGCGATCCTCTTCTTCCATGTCGTCTGCCTCCTCGGAGGCGTAGTCCAACATATCGGTCAAGTCTTCGATAGTGGCTACTAAATGGGTGGTGGGTGGGACGAAAAGTCCCTCTTGACCCGCCTCAAGACCGATCTGAGTGTGGATAGGGATTGGGTCATCAGTAGTTTTCATCAAGGAGATCCGATCTAGAGCGTCGCAGAGTGTCGAGAGCTCGATCGGGTCAATCTGCCCGGCGGGTCTGGAGTTAACCTCTGACGCGTCCGCACGAGAAGTGTATTTGGCAAGAGTTGGTGCCCGGCGATCTGGCACTATAGCCGGATCCGGACCTAAGTCCAGATCGTCACCGGGATTGGCCCGGTGAGCGGGATTGAAAACGACATCCGAGGTTAAGGCCTCGGAGTCCTCGGGCGCGTCAGGTGGGACTGCGAGCCCGGTGAGCAAGAGATCACCCCGAGGGTCGACGGAGAACTCTAAGTTCCCGAATCTGACTTCTTGATCAGGGGCGAAACTCCCGACCCAGCCAAGGCGGCCAGTCGGGTCAGCGTGCAGCACGATGCTGCCGAAAGCGAAGATCTGTCCAGGGACAAAGGATTCCATGTTGTGGACCTCTTCGTTGATGAAGACGCAAGCCATCGATTCCTTGGGCGATCACAGCGGAACTCTCAATGAAAGCACCAATGTCGGTGTCAAAATCGGCGGATCTCGGGTAGGGGGTCCCGAGCTGTGAGACTAGGATCGATGGTAACAAAGGGACGAAGGAGACGTTGTTTACCCAGGTTCGGGCCCTCCTATAGAGGTAAAACCCTACGTCCTGCTTGATTATATTGATGATACAAAGGTTACAGAGTTGATCTACCTCAAGATCGACTACCTAAAACCCTAGATGAGTTTCTGTGTCCTATGATCTAAAACCCTCCCGGTTTATATAGACACCGGGGGGTACTAGGGTTTACACATGGTGGGCCTCCTACCGAGGATGGAGATGGCGATTTCCTCATCTTGACTTGGAGTGCACGATGCGCCTTCGGGGCTTCCTTCTGGAACGTGGAGTATTGATATGTCCGGCCCTTCTTCAGAGAATGGCCCATCGAGCCGGCCTATCGAGAATTGAGCTGACAGCCCGAGGACCCCTTAGTCCGGGACTCCCTCACCGCTCCCCGCTGAGCTCTGGCATGATCTACAATCGCCTGAGCATCGACAACGGGCGGGTCGTCCCGGGGCGGGTTTCGGCTTCGCTCACTGCTGGATACCGCCGGTGACTCCACACGCCGACTATAACTGGGGCTCGGGATCGGGGTTGAGTGCACACGACTCCGGCTGTAAGTATACTTCTCCTATTGCGCCACCGCTGTCTGCAAGTACCCAATTGCGTTCTGGGCTTCCTCAGCGAAGGGTGTTCCCTCAGCCAGGGGGAGCGCATTGAGCCTAGCCGCCGCCGCCATCATGCTCGCCACCGGGTTAGAGTAATGACCAGGTGGTGTCAAAAAACGCTGTGGCGGGGTATGGTTCCTGCGAGGTGGGTCTGGCTGCCAACGCTGAGTCACCCCCTGTTCCCAGGTACTTCCGCCGTTCGGGTCACGTTCAGAGGAGCGTTATGTCCTGCCCCCGGCGTGTTGAAAAGTTTTCTTGGCTCATACTGATCAGGCAGGCGGGACTGATGCCTCATCCGAATAACTGCAACCGAGGCTTGTTGATCCAGATTGAGATGAAAAGCTTCCGCCCTGAGGCACTCCGACTCAGCATCCATCTGAGCCTTCAACGCATTGATTTCCTCTTGGGCCCTGGTCATCTAGTCCTTCAACCTTGCGATCTCCATGTTACGGGCTGCTTGGTTTTCCGCTATGACCTCGGTTCCCATTAGAGTTGTAAGTTCATTCATCAGATCCAGCAAAACTTGAGCCGGCAGCCTGGTTGACCCGGAGCCTGCCGCGCCAGCGGCCGCTGCCCCGGCCGTCGTGCTGCCAGAAGCCGGTGTCATTTCAGTCATGAAGACGGCGGCTTGGCTCGGCGGCTCATAGGGCTCCGAGTCATGGTAACCCTCAAAGTAGCCCCGAAGCCCGCCGTTATGAAGCTGGTAGATTGATTCCGCCTCTCCACACGAGGATCCATCCTCGGAGTAGACGAGGGTTTCCTCTCGCGACATAGAGCCCTCCTCAAGCTCCGCGCCTTGGGTGAAACCGACGAAGACATGCTTCCGGCCCGGGTTGATCCGGACAGGTTGCGCGTGCCGAGCCGGCTCGACGAGGTCGGCGCAGATGTCCGGCCCGGGCTTAGATCCGCCGATCTTTTCGATGAAAACGTGAATTCCGCCAAAGGGGACCCGGTGCCCGTACTCGATTGAGTCGGTCTCGGGGCCCCAGCCAGCGTCGTTGATGTAAAGCTTGCCGCGGCGACTCTTGGTCATCCTGCCAATGGCGTATCCCTCGATCCCTGGGAGAGAGCCCTTCGAGTACTCCAAACCACCGAGCATCGGCCCCACGGTGGGCGCCAACTGTCATGGCTTTGTCATGGCAGATGTCCTAGTGCAAGGACTTAGGGGTGAAGCCATCGCTATGGCGGTTAACTAGACGGGGTTGATCGGGACGAAAGACACATGTTTACCCAGGTTTGGCCCCTCTCGAAGGAGGTAATAGCCTACGTCCTTCCTTTAGTTGTATTGATTGGATATCGATTACAAGGGAGCAGATTCGCTTGACCTAGTCCTCGATCAAAGGTTTCGTGGTCTAAACCGCCCAGGGAACCCGCCTTTATATACACAGGTCGAGGCCCTAGGCTTACAAGAGTCCAGGCCAGGTTACATCTAGTAACCGGCCTTATCTCTAACTATCCTTGCCTTGTCTGGCAAACCATCCCCCGGTGGCTTACGTCTCCGTGTCACACGCAGCCTTTTGGCTTTGGGCCTCTTCCAGGCCCATCTGGCAAGTCACTTCCAGGCCTTGTCCTGACTTTTTAGCCTGCTCAGCCCTTACTGCTAAGCCTCCAACCTCATGACCCGGCCACTCCTGGGCGGGTCTCACCACGGGGTTATATCCCCAACACACTCCGAACGCTTTCGAAACTCTATCGAGAAGAAGCAATTCGGAAACAACAATCAAAACATAATAAACACCACAAGATATGCATGACAAGATGCGCAAACAAATGTGATGCATGTCCGGTTTAATTATGCAAGGCAAGACAAAGCACAACAATCAATTACTACACATTAAGTGAAGCTCACGGAACTCCACATTTGAATTACTTACTCCCTCCGTCTCGGTGTATAAGTCATCTTACGAAAATCAGATTTTCCCAAAACACTTAGGCGCGATGCATTAATTCTCACCTCGTTTCTTGTTTCTTAACATGAATAAAGGAATCAACCAATAGAAAATGTGGGGCGTGTATGCTTTTAATGACTTGAGAGTACCTAGCACCGCATGCATTGGTCAGTTTATTGCATGCAATGATATTAATTAGCTAATAAATATTAAGTTCTCTCGTTTTCCCCTTCACCTTGGTCCTAGTGCACAACGTAAGATGACTTATACACCGAGACGGAGGGAGTAGTTCAATCTCGATTAGGTACTCAATAATATTAAATGTTGTTAAACATGGCAAGAGGAGAAGCATAATGAAACTACACTATCTAGGCATCTTAAATGAGGTCGGAAACAACTTATAGTATTTCCGAAGCGACCTCATATGCAAATTTAGGAATTGGTCCAGATCTGAACTAATCATATTTTATGTTTATTAAACAGCAAAATAAATAGGACCATGTGATTCTACGCGTCATTCTAGTCGATTTACATATATAGATCATTTAAAACAGAGCTACGGCCTAAAAGATATGACCATCACAAGATAATATGCCATGAATGCAAAATGCATGCAAACATCATCCATAAACATCTCAAATCATGGATTCAACAAGATATTATGAAACTACATGAGATTCTATGCAAGTTTCATATAGGACATGCTCAAAACGGAGTTACGGTTCAACCACAACAACCAACACAAGTTTTATTTGAAATCTGCCCAAAACAGCAACATAGTATATTGCACACATGAAAATAACAAGCTACAAGATTCTCAAATGCACAAACTAAGCATGGGGCAGTAGCATATAACACACACTTCATTTCATCTTCACATTTCATAGTCAAAAGAATCATGGAACACATGGTAGGAAGCTCACAACATGGCAATAAAATATAGCATATTAGGACTTAGTGAAAATAGCAGTTTTTAGCATAGCAGTTTTTCACGAAGGCATATTGGCAGCAGTAAAACTATATGCTACAAGTCATATATTGGCATGAAACTTAACAGCATGGTAGAGGACATGATGCACTACAATACATACCATGGTGGGAAGGTCTAATTATGCATAGAAACATGGCTAGCATCAACACAATATGGCATTATGAAGAAAACAGATTTTCAGACAGTGAAAATTAGACTAGACATGAGCAGCAGTTTTTAACAGATTGACCTATTGGACAGCATAAATAACTATGATGCAAAACCTATACATGGCAACAAAAGACACAAGCTGGTAGACAACAACATGATTAACCAAAGACTCCATTGTGCCAACTCCAAAAGAGTCCTAGATCACTAGCAAATCACATGGCAACATGACAACAAAATAACAGTTTCAGACTTGGTGAAATTTAACTAACTCCCTAAAATTGCAATTTGACTAGGCATGTTGACATGGCATTAACATTAGCATAGCAAACATTTATGGGCATGGCAAGGACACTAACAACAACTATACATGGCACACTACAATTTACTCCATTGGCACAACTTCATACGAGGCATGGTTTGCTTAGTATGATGCTCACAAAACGGAACTCATCGTTAATAGATTACAGTTTTATCGTGATAGCCACTTGAGAGCAAGAAATTGACATGTTGATGAATTCCTACCTAGCAACCAGAGCCATGGCATGAAAGTAGACATCACATAGAGCAATTCTCATGAAGAAACCATTTGCAAAAGGTCTACGGTTTACTTGCAATCATCCACACAAAATCGAACAAAATAACAGATTCGTCTATTACGATGAGATGCACTTTTGCAACGAAGATTTGAGCATGCAAATGAGTCCTATCATGTGTGCAAATGGTACCATGATGTAGAGTGCAATGAGTAGAACAAGTTTCATATATAATACTCCTCCAACCGATGAGCAGGTGCAAAGATACAAGCCCCACAAAATGCATATATAAGTTTAAAACGTACATGTCCAGGGACTTAGAGAAAAAACACACACGCGAGAAACGGGGTGGAACAGTACCGGGGATCCGGAGATCCCGTTTGGATCAAGGGTCGGGGAGGACGGGAGCGGGCATGGACGGGGTTGTCCCATCGGGCTTGAGGACGGCCGACGGAGGCGAACTCCGGCGCCGGCGAGGACAGGGCAGCGGTGCGGGGTGGATCTAGCCGGGATCCTCCAGATCCGACCGCGACGGGGACCGGCAGGGCCGCGGCGGAGGCCGGCGAGGCCACGGCACCAGAGGCCGGTGGCGGACCTAGGGGCGGTCGGCCAGATCCCGCCAGAGGGGAGCTAGGCGGCACCAGGGAGGAATGGGGCGGCCGGCGGGAGCTTCGAGCTCCGGCTCCATGGCGCGGGGCGAGGCAGCGCAGGCGGCGGGGCACGCGCGGCGCGGCGAGGTAGCGACGGCGAGCGGCACTCCGGCCGGCGGCGGCGGCGCGGGGGCGCGGTAAGCGAGATCGAGCCAAGTGAGAGGAGCGCTAGCGGGGCGTCTCGGGCGCTCGCAGGCGGCGGCGGCCCGGCTCGGGCCCGGGGCGGGCCCGCGATGGGCCGCGGCGGGCCTGGCGGCTGGGAGCGGTGGAGGAAGGAGGCAGGGCGATGTGGCGCATGGTGGTAGGCTGCGGGGCTGCGGGGAGGCGACGTGGCGGCTAGGGGTTGGTCGCGAGGGTGGCTGGCGGCGGCTCAGGGGTGACAAGTGGCGGTGCAGGGCTCGCTGACGCTGAAAACGAGGCAGGAGGGTGGTGGCTGCGAGGTGGGAGGCTAGGGTTTGCTATAGGCATCCAAAAATGGACTAGGGGACACCAATTTATAGCAGGGGAGGGCTAGGTTTAGGGGGTTTTGCCCGATTTTGAGCCGTTGAAATCGATCGGACGGCTCGAAATCAGAGGGGGGTTGCTAGGGGGTAGTGGGCTGTGGAGAGGGGGTGTGGGCTGAGATGAGAGGGAGTTTATGGCCCGTGACACGAGTTTTAGAAACCGAAACGTCCGACAATATAAACCGATGACGGTGCCGCTACGGTCGACCATTTGGGTAACAAACGAACTCTGATTGCGGCGAAATTTGACAGGCGGTCTAGCTACGCTATATTAAGACCACACGCCAACTTTCGACCCAATCCGAGAATATTTTATAAGCACTTTTGAAAACAATATTTTATCAGTGCCGCGGGCGCGGGCGTGTGTGGTTGGACTCGAAACGGTCGACGACACGAACGGAGAGAACCGGCTACTAATAACGGATGCAAGTTTTGAGAAAAAGAGTGACCATGCAATGCGGATGATGCGAATGATGCGATGATGAATGCGACAACCAAACGAATCACACGGCGATAATGAAATAAAAGGGGAATCTTCTGGAGCGTCGGTCTCGGGCTGTTACATGTGGGTCTTGGATCGATGGGTAATAGGAGACAAGGGAGACAATGTTTACCCAGGTTTGGGCCCTCTTAATACAGGTAAAACCCTACGTCCTGCTTTGTTTTGTATTGATGATGGGGTATCGAGTACAGAGTTGATCTACCTCGACATCGTATGATGTGGTCTAAAACCCTAGGAGTAATGAGCTTAACTTGTCCTACGGACTAAGACCCTCCGGTTTATATAGGCACCGGGGGTATCTAAGGTTTACACAACTTCGGTTATGACAGGAGAAGAATATGCAGAACTCATCATCAAGTTCTTGGAGTACAGGTCACAGTCTTGGGAGACTTCCATCTTGGTTGCTGCGTCACAGTCTTCGGGCCTTCATTGATACGACAAGGCGGCCTACTGTCCGGCCCATAGAGTTAGGCTGGCAGCCCGAGGACCCCTTAATCCGGGACTCCCTCACCCTCCCAGCTGTCGGAGGCAAGTCCGGCCATCTTCGGGCTCGGCGGTGGCATCGACGTTGCGACGGCGCAAAAGCGGTAAACGACGGTGCCTAGCGAGCCCCCGACGGCGAGTACTGTGAACGCATGGAGGAGGACGAGGAGGCGGTGAGCGTTGTAGGCGCACGGAGGAAGGAAGGGTGGCGGAGCGCTGCGGGCTTGAGCTCGGGGCGCGACGCGAGGAGGAAGACAAGGGAAGAGGGCAGAATGGATAATGGCATCGTCCCCTCCTCCTCCCCTCCCTTAAAAACCCCGGAGAGACGTGGAGGTGTGGGGATTGGTTACATCCACGTTCCCTGCTATCCCGCGGTGTGCGACCGCATTAAACGCGGGGAATGCCAACCGTCGGAGCATGCCCCGCAGAAGATCCCGCTCACGGGCCGATGCCTAGTGGGCTAGGCCCGCGGCAGCGTCCCGTCGCGCGCGTGATTGCGGGGCCCGCCCCCTCTACGTGCCAAACGTGGCGCGCGCGGACTGGCGACGAACGCGATATGGCGTCGTGAAAACCAAGGCGTCGAGGCGTGGCTTGCCGGCTAGGGACCACCCAGCCGGGCCGGCTACACGAAGCCAACGTCCCTCCGACCGGTGCTGGCTGGACCCACGTCACTTACACTTCGAGACATCTATGATTTCGGAGGGGGGAAGCCGTCGGCCCCCTTCAACGGAAATCTCAGGTCCACAACGGCTTCGGGGGCTACTGATGGGAATATGGCCCTTGGTATACCAAATCAGAGGAGACGACGCACCAAAACATTTGGGAATGCTGGCCCCTTGGCCGGAGGCCGCCAGGGTCGTTACCGGCTCGACTAGAGGCCGGCTGGGCCACGACCGGCTCGACCAGCCGGCTATAATGGTAGCCAGCGGTTCAGCGCCCATCCCATCCACCCATGCCCACATACGACGACGTGACAAGATCTCCCCGACAAGGCAAAGCATGGCTACATGACCCCTTGAAGGGGTGAAGCGTGGCTATAGGATCCCTGACAAGAGCAAGGCGCGGCTACAGGGCCGCGGGTACCGCTGACCTTGACCGGGCGGTTCGTCCCTGTAGAAGGCGTGTGCTACCTACTCCCTGATGCCAGCACGTACTTGCCACAGTGGCGGGCAGCCGGCGGGCCCACACCCAACAGGACCCGTCAGCCGACGAGAGAGGTTGGCAGCCAGGGCTCGCACCCCTTTTATCCCCCACATTGTATTCATCTTGCTACACTATAAAGCCACCCCACAGGTCCCCTAAGAGGGGGTCGACCCTTTCTCCATGCACACACACATACGAGGCAGCGAGGCAGGTAGCGAGAGCTCCTTCTTCCTCCTCACGAACAACTCAAGGAGGACCCTGTATTGTGATCACATATAGTCACTCCAGCAGGACTAGGGGTTTTACCTCCATCGGAGGGCCTTGAACCTGGGTACGCCTGCGTCATGGGCTTCGCACCCTCACCCGTCTCCAAGCGCCGCCGGCGCCTGTCGGCCCCAAACCACGACGTAAGCCACCCCCTAGCATCTGCCGTAGAAATACCATGACAAAAAACCTTAGAGCTTGCATAAGCCACCTCTCCTCCTTGTTGAACTTGGCTACTTTGGCTCCTGCAGGCGATACTACTGCTGGCAGGAGTGGTACTACTGCTCATGCAGTACTACCATTCCCGTCACTGGTACTACTGCTAGAACGGTACTACGGGGGCCTCCTGCCCGATAGTAGTACCGGGGCGGTACTACTTCTCTCTCGAGCCATACTACCGCTTAGAGGCGCATGGGAGGGAGGGTTAAGTGTCGGAAAAGGGGAGTTCCAACTCCCCATACCCATTCACCTTCTTTCTCCCCCACTCTCCTCTTTCTCAAGTGTCAAAACAGCCCCGACCACCGCTCCGGGTGGCCGATTCAGTGTCGTCTTCCGCGATTTCGTCTGGTGGGATCGATCCACACCATCTCCTCTCGCCATGGAACCCGGTATTGCCCCCGTTCGTCTCTCCTATGGTTCTATTTCTTGAATCTATGTTGTAGGGCAATGCATGTTGGTTTTGTGATGTTTGGCTTAATCGATGCAAGAGTAGGACATGGAATGACTGCTAGATAGGAGGATTAAAGTTTTAGTGGACTATTTCTGAATTTGGGGTCTCTGGTACTACCGGATCTGAGCAAGTTCACGCGTCATAATTCCGGGCGGTACTACCATTATCTTTAGAGCGGTACTACCGCTCCTCGAGAGCGGTACTACCGCCATACCATAAAATCCATAATTATCCCCTAGCACTTTGTCTCTCGCTTTTGATTCCTTTTGGCTTGTGCAATGTGTTTATATCTTCCTTCCTGATACGTCTCCAGCATATCTATAATTTTTTATTGTTCCATGCTGATATATTATCATTCTAGGATACTTTTTGGGTCTTTATTTACCAATTTATAACAGTTTTGAGCACTAACCTATTGACCCAGTGCCCAGTGCCAGTTGCTATTTTCTGCATGTTTTTTACTTTTCAGGTTGACAGTACCAAACGAAGTCCAATTGCCACGAAACTTTTTGATGATTTTTTCTGGACCATAAGAAGACGTGGAAGTTCGGAAGGAGGCCGGGAGGTGCACGAGGGCCCCACCACACATCAGGGCGTACCCTGGGGGGCGCCCTGATATGTGGTGGCCCCCTCATGGCTCTCCCGACGCCCCTCTCTAGCCTATAAATTCTCTAATATTGCAAAAAAACAGAAGCAGCCCCGAAACCCATTTTCCACCGCCGCAAGTCTCTGTTCCATCGCGAGGCCATCTAGATCTCCGTTCCGGCACCCTGTCGGAGGGGGTTCGATCACGGAGGGCCTCTTCATCAACCTTGCTGCCCTCATGATGATGTGTGAGTAGTTCACCACAGACCTACGGGTCCATAGCTAGTACCTAGATGGCAATCTCTCTCTCTCTTATGATCTTCAATACAATGGTCATCGCATCTTCGCTTTGATCTATCCGATGTAATCCTATTGTGCGGTGTGTGTGTTGGGATCCGATGAATTGTGGGTTTATTATCAGATTATTCATGAAAAGTATTTGAGATGCCTCTGAATTATATTATCTCTTAAGTGCATGATCATATAGCTTCGTAATGCTCTCCGATTTGATGATGTGCTTTGGCCAAGTAGATTGATATTTCATCGGTGGAGTGGTGCATTGTGGTAGGTTCAACCTGGCGAGTTTCTATATCCCAGTGACAAAGTAGGGGACAAGATGCCTCTTTGTGTTGTTGCTACTAAGGATAAAACGATGGGGTTTATTCATATTGTTTGAGTTTACTTTGTCTACATCATGTCATCGTTCTCAAAGCATTACTCTATTTTACTTAATACTCTAGATGCATGCTGGATAGCGGTCGATGAGTGGAGTAATAGGAAATCGGGAGCCATACCAGGGCCCCACAAGCCAACCAGGCGTGCCTTGGGGGGGGGGGGCGGCCTGATGGCTTGTGGGGCCCTGGCGGCTCCCCCGACCTTGTTCTCTAACCTATAAATTCTCATATATCGTGAAAACCCTGGAGGCATTCCCAAAACCCTTTTTACACCTCCGCAAGTCTCTGTTCTGTCGCGAGGCCATCTGGAGCTCCGTTCCGGCACCCTGCCAGAGGGGGGATCGATCATGGAGGGCCTCTTCATCAACCTTGCTGCCCTCATGATGATGTGTGAGTAGTTCACCATAGACCTACGGGTCCATAGCTAGTACCTATATGGCAATCTCTCTATCTCTTGATCTTCAATAGAATGATCATCGCATCTTCGCTTTGATCTATCCGATGTAATCCTTTTGTGCGGTGCGTTTGTTGGGATCCGATGAATTGTGCGTTTATGTTCGAATTCATGAGAAGTATTTGAGTCACCTCTGATATATATTATGATTCTTATTTGCATGATCATTATAGCTTCGTAATTCTCTCTGATCTATTGATTTGCTTTGGACAAGTAGATTGATCTTTCTTCAGTGAGAGAGGTGCGTTGTAGTAGGTTCAACCTGACGAGTTTCTATATCCCAGTGACAGAAGGGGACAAGTTGCGTCTTTATGTAATTTCTACTAAGGATAACATGATGGGGTTTATTCATATTGCTTGAGTTTACTTTGTCTACATCATGTCATCGTTCTCCATGCATTACTCTGTTTTACTTAATACTCTAGATGCATGCTGGATAGCGGTCGATGAGTGGAGTAATAGTAATAGGTGCAGGCTGGAGTCAGCCTATTTTCTTATGGACGTGATGCCTATATACACATGATCATTGCCGTGAAAATAGCATAACTATCCGCTTTTCTATCAATTGCCCAACAGTAATTTGTTTACCCACCGTATGCTGCCTACATGAGAGATGCTGCTAGAGAACACTATGGCCCCCGGGTCTATTCACTTATATATTTGCAAACGTTATTATTACCTTGCTGCCTTTATTTAATTTTTATTTATTTTTCTTTTATCATCAATTATATACACAACTCATTTGCTTGCAAATAACGAGATCAAGGGGATTTACAACCCTATTGCCCGCGTTGGGTGCAAGTCGTTTGTTCATTTGTGTGCAGCCACTGAAGACGGTTGAGGATTTATATTCCTATTAGTTCGATAAACCTTGGTTTCATAACTAAGGGAAATACTTATCCGCTTTGTGCTACAATTACCCGTTCCTCTTCATGGAAAACCCAACGCAGATCACAAGTATCAAAGAGCTCCAAGCAAGATACGGTAGCTGACTCCACAATGGAGGCCGAGTACATTGTGGCTTTTGAAGCTGCAAAAGAAGGTGTTTGGGTGAAGAATTTTATTTCTGATCTTGGAGTGGTTCCGGACTCGTCCAATCCGTTGGACCTCCATTGTGATAATAGTGGTGCTATCGCACAAGTCAAGGAACCACGGAACCATCATAAAATCCAACACATACTTAGGCATTTTAACCTTATTCACGACAATGTCGACAGAGGCGATGTAAACATATGCAAGATACACACGGATGCAAATGTTGTTGATCCATTAACGAAGCCTCTCCCACAATCGAAGCATGAGGTGCACATGAGGTCCATGGGCATACGATGCCTAGATGATTGACTATAGTACAAGTGGGAGACTGTTGGAGATATACCCTAGAGGCAATCATGTGATGATTTCATTTCCTATGTATTCATGAGTATTTTGTATTGTCCTTGAACATCATCAGTGATATGTATCAATAAGTGTGTGACTTATTTGTGAGACTATATATTGTATGATGATTGTTCTAATAGTCCCTAGTTGTTAAGGTTATGCAGACACATATCCTTTACTAGTATACGATTCAGTTGATGACTATGTTTCACAAGTCATGTGCATGGAGATGCTAAACTGATAGTATGGACTCGGGGATTTAGATCACCGAGTCGGACAGACCCACTTTGAGACACAGCGAGATATTGTAATCTATTAGTCTCAAGTACAATGTATATGCCAAGGCCTAGACCTGAGGTCCTCGCATGTTCTCAGGATGAGGATCAACTTACTTAGGGTCTATCAAATGCTACTCCGTAACTGGGTAGTTATAAAGGTAGATTTCGGGTGTGTCGTGAGACATGCCGCGAGACATGGTTGACCAAGATGGGATTTTCCCCTCCGTAAGGAGAGATATTCTCTGGGCCCTCTCAAGTGATCAGATTCAGAAAGCATGGCCATGCGACATGGGTTAAGTGTTAACCCAGTTCGGGAATCTGCATCACGGTTTCGAGAACAGATGTCGAGATACCACAAGGGTGACAAGTACTCACCTTGAGCTCGACAACCTATATCGTGAGGCAAAAGGAATGTTGTATATGACACATTGTCGAGGTTCGTCTAACAACTTTGCGCACACATGGGAGTTGGCATGTTCTGCTAGGAGCCGCTACCAACTATCAACTTGGGTCGTGTCCATGTGTACGTGAACCTATAAGGTCGCACACTTAAGGGCCAGATTGGATCCGAATGGAAAATGGGACTAGACTCGTCGTGGGCCTCAAGTGTTGAGCCCACCTCAGAGGTCTATATAAAGGGGAGTGGGCGCACCTTTCAGGGTTGATCTTTTTCCCCCCTTGACAGCCACCACCACTCCCCACGCCACCATACCGTGCGATCGGACCTAGCAGCCCGCCGCCCGACACTACCCTCGTACGTGTGGATACCTTGGAGGCATCGCATCTGCGGTGCTTGGACGAACTGTCTGAGGGATCCGCAAGGAGCTGCTCGTGGGAGATCACTGCTCGTGGGAGATCGACTACAGGAGGAGGAGACGAATCGGCTGATCGACTACACGCATCACCAACTCTACTTCCACTGCGGTGACTGCGCGTCTAGTGGTAAACCCGATCCCGTGATCTATTTCCAGTAGCATGTTCTTGGGTGCGCGGTAGAAATTTTAATTTGGCTCTAACATAGCGTACCGCGTGTTCCAACACAGTGTAGTCAATCCCCCCCCACTCACACACGCTTGGATGGTAGATGTCGTCACCGCACTCCTCCACCATATGACCCATGAAGCCGCAAAAGAAGGAAAAAACAGTGAGCTTTTCATAGTACATTGGATACTTTTTCCTCTCCTTTAATGTGATGGGAACAAATCTCACAAGTGGCTCATTGTCATTGACAAACACTCTAACCCTCAAAAAGCTTGAGGGATTAATCTCCCCTCCATTAACAATACCTGTAAATAGGGGATGCCCAACTTTCTTTGCTACCTTCTCTGAAAGTTCTTTCTTCCAAGTCAACCCATCCAGTAAGCCTTTAATTCTCGCTCACAATGGAAACATGTCTAATGCGTAATTAGACACATTAGTGAAGCCATCATATTCAACTATCACAACTGGATCCCACCAGAATTGCCATGGCCCACCTTCCATCACTCGTTTCCAATCTCCCATGATGCAATTGAGCCAACAACAAATTCATCCATTTGATGTTGTAAGTCACACCCAGTGCATAGGACCAAACGTTTCTCATGGAACTCAGCAGAGTAGCATGGCTAAACATGCGCAAAGTATGAACCCTAAAAAGAGCCAACCACTACACCTCCTTGATCAATTCATCAATCTCACCACACAAGTTCGGATCCTCCTCCTCCTCCCCATGAAAATTCAGACCTTCAAACATGCCCTCCAGATACAGAGCTGGGCCATGGCGATCCCAGTCCACCTCATCGTCCCCCTTTCGACCTTATTTCGACTCCTTTTGCCTTCTCCCTACCCCAATATCTTGCCTTCCTGGCAGATCAGTAAGGGTTTCCCCCCGCCTAGGCCCGGGCATTCGGGTTAACCGAACCGATTGGTTTGGTTCTTCGGATTTCTAAATATTTTGGTCCTTTAAAACTGCCAACCGATCAGTTCCGTGACAATTAAATGACCATTTTTTTGAGAGTCGAGGTTTTAGTTCGGTTTTCAAGTTTAACCGAACACAACCCAAGTTAAGGCCAAGAATTGATTGATAATTATTTAATAACATTCATGCATGTCTCTACACATGCTACAGTGCAACATGGAAAGAGTAGGATGTCTACGTGCTAGTTTTATAGTCACACGAACGCTTCTTTTCTCAGGAGCAAGTCGATGTGGTACTAAATGTGAATGCATGACTGTGCCCTATGCAGCACAACTAGTATTATATGGGCTAATTGATTGAATGATTTTGTGACATACTACACGTGTGGGCTAGTATACAAAAACAGAAAAGTGAATAAAGCTTAAAGATGCTGAGCTACATTCGGCTGACTGGGCCAGATGGACTGGGGCAGCCATAACAGGGAAGCGTGAGTCGTGTTCTCCAAAATCAGGTTTTTAGGTCAATTATGTGTAACAACCGAATTTACCAAACTAATTTCGGTTCTTTAGTTATGATGACCGAAATAGGAACCGATTTTCTTGGTTTCGGTCCATTCAGCATCGGTCCCGGTTCTTTCGGTTCGGCACATTGGTTCTCGGTTAATATGCCCACCCCTACCCCCGTCAGATATGTCTCCTATGTTTGCCTCCTCTTCCACCAGATTGCTCTTCGCCCCCCCCCCCCCCCCGCCTCATAACTTCTAGGAACCTCCATGTGTATGTCAATCCTCTCTTCGTAGCACTCAGACAGCTGGTCGATGTTGGAAGCCAAGCAATAGGCAGTAACTTCACGTGGACTCCGGTCATCGCCGCCGAAGGACAAGTTGGACCCTAGGGAAACCCTAGGGGGGAATTTGCCCGGTCTCGCTACAACGTTTCTCAATTATGTGGCAAGATACACGTGGGGAGTTGTTGCGGCTGATAAGATTCATAAACATAATGGTTCTAGTTCTGAATTTTGTGCGCTATGTGGTGCACAAGAGGACTCTAACCACATTCTTGTTGGGAAACATAGTAGAAAACAAAAAAAATTACCCTACTATCAACCAAGAACACTATGAAGATGTTGGGGAACGTTGCATGGGAAACAAAAAATTTCATACGCACACGCAAGATCTATCCATGGTGATGAGCATCTACGAGAGGGAGAGTGGATCTACATACCCTTGTAGATCGCTAAGCGGGAAGCGTTAAGAAACGCAGTTGATGTAGTCGAATGTCTTCGCAATCCAAATCGCCGAGCGTCCCGCGATCCAATCACGATCTAGTACCGAACGGACGGCACCTCCGCGTTCAGCACACGTACAACTCAATGATGATCTCTGCCTTCTTGATCCAGCAAGAGGGAGCGGAGAGGTAGATGAGTTCTCCGGCAGCGCGGCGGCGCGGCGGCGGTGGTGGTGGAACTATTCCAGCAGGACTTCGCCTAAGCGCTGCTGAAAACTAGAGGACTTGATCTATCGGGAGAGAGGGCTGCACTATGGCCTTTTGGGTTGAAGTGCTATTGCCCTCTCTCCCTCTAGTATATATAGGAGGGAGGGGAGGGGCTGGCCGTCCGAAATCTCCTCCTAGGAGTCGGCCGCAAGGAGGAGGAGGTGGACGAGTCCACCTCCAATCCTACTCCTAGTCGGATTCCTTCCCTTCCCCCACTTGGACTTTCCTTTCCCTCAAGCCCAGCCACATAGGCCTTCTTGGGCCGGATGCCCAGCCCACCAGGGGCTGGTGCGCCACCCTCAGGTCCATGTGACCCACTTGGGGTGTGGTGGGCCCACTTGGTGGACCCCCGGAACCCATTCGTCACTCCCGGTACACTGCCGGAAATGCCCGAAACTTTTCCGGAGTTCAAACACCAACTTCCTATATATCAATCTTTACCTCCGGACCATTCCGGAGCTCCTCATGACGTCCGGGATCTCATCCGGGACTCCGAACAACCTTCGGTCACCAACATACATAACTCAACAATACCGAAACGTCGCCGAACCTTAAGTGTGCAGACCCTGCGGGTTCGAGAACTATGTAGACATGACTGAGACTCCTCTACGGTCAATAACCAATACCGGGAACTGGATGCCCATATTGGTTCCTACATATTCTACGAAGATCTTTATCGGTTGAACCTCTATGTCAAGGATTCAGTTAATCCCGTATGCTGTTCCTTTTGTTCTTCGGTATGTTACTTGCCCGAGATTCGATCGTCGGTATCTCTATACCTAGTTCAATCTCGTTACCAACAAGTCTATTTACTCGTTCCGTAATACAAGATCACGTGGCTAACACTTTAGTCACATTGCTTGCAAGGCTTGTTGTGATGTTGTATTACCGAGTGGGCCCTGAGATACCTCTCCGTCACACGGAGTAACAAATCCCAGTCTCGATCCATGCCAGCTCAACAGACACCTTCGGAGATACTTGTAGAGCATCTTTATAGTCACCCAGTTACGTTGTGACGTTTGATACACACAAGATATTCCTCCGGTGTCAGTGAGTTGCATGATCTCATGGTCATAGGAACAGATACTTGACATGCAGAAAACTATAGCAATAAACTGACACGATCATATGCTACGTTCATAGTTTGGGTCTTGTCCATCACATCATTCTCCTAATGATGTGATCCTGTTATCAAATGACATCTCATGTCTATGGCTAGGAAACCTTAACCATCTTTGATCAACAAGCTAGTCTACTAGAGGCACACTAGGGACACAGTGTTGTCTATGTATCCACACATGTATCAGTGTTTCCAATTAATACAATTATAGCATGGATAATAAACGATTATCATGAACAAGGAAATATAATAATAACTACTTTTATTATTGCCTCTAGGGCATATTTCCAACAGAAGATACAATAAGTGTTGGCATCACGATCGTTACCGTCACCGAGTTGCATCAGAAGAAGAACGTGACGATGTAGATCGTACTTGGGGTCCCTCGAACCGTAGATGAACGATCCCTCAAACTGAAGACCGAAAGCACGACCCCTCTACTTGGTTGCAAGCGTACGGTCTTCACGATCCGCCAGCACTTTGTCGTCCAGAGCTAATCGTTGTCTGAGGATTAGAGGGAGGAGATTAGAAACACACTAGGCTTCTAACTATGAGGATTAGAGGAACTAGACCTAGCTCTAATTAGTCAACTAGGACAAACTAGAACTAGAACTGGAAGAACTAGAGGAGGCTCCCAAAACATGTATTTTCAATAGGGCCAATACCTCAAGTATATATAGGTTAGAGGGGAGAGGGAGGGCGCCACCCAAGGAGGGAAAGAGCTCCCCCCTTGGCTAGCCAAGGGAGGAGGAGTTGGACTCCTCCCCCACCTCAATTCGGCCTCCTTCCTTAGGGAAGGGAGGCGCCTACCACTTGGGCCCTTGTGTCCCAAGTTGCCTTCCACCTCTTGGCCTTTTAAGGCCCGTTGATATTAAATTAAATATAAAATTGTTCTAAAGACTTTCAGACCATTTTACATATAATTTAACATCCCCGGAATCATTTTCCACCTATATATTATTTATCGGTAATACCTGGTATTACCCGATACTCTTCGAAACCCTTCCGGTGACCCCAAAGCGCTTTCATATCCTCTCGATTTTTTCTGAATATTAATGAACCAATTTCATAAATATATTCTCACCACTCCTATCATACTAACACTCATCATATCGTGATTACCATAAGCTTATGAAGTCATAGGTTCGGTAAATCAAAGATATGAACGAAACCCCTTGGTTCAATGACCGATAGCGAAATCGTGGACGTCCATATCGGTCCCTATGAGCACATGAATGATATTCGAGTGAACCTTTGGTTACCATGTGTAATTCCCTTTGCCTCATGATACTTTACAAAAATCGAGAAGCATCGATATTCTCTTGAGTCATTCACATGCTCACTATACCGTTATTCTCGTTACCGGTTTTGTTCTTCTATCTAGTTGATGTGTTCCGGCATTCCCGTGACATAGTCACCTGTGTCTGGGCAGATGATACATCTCCAATGTATCTATAATTTTTGATTGTTCCATGCTAATATATTATCATTCTAGGATACTTTTTGGGTCTTTATTTACCAATTTATAATATTTTTGAGCACTGACCTATTGACCCAGTGCCTAGTGCCAGTTGTTGTTTTCTGCATGTTTTTTTACTTTTCAGGTTTACAGTACCAAACGAAGTCCAATTGACACGAAACTTTTTGATGATTTTTTATGGACCAAAAGAATACCTGGAAGCTTCGGGAGGAGTCACGAGGTCGCACGAGGGCCCCAGCACACAACAGGGCGCGCCCTGAGGGGGCGTGCCCTGATATGTGCTCGCCCCCTCGGGCGCCTCCTGATGCCCCTCTCTAGCCTACAAATTCTCTAATATTCCAAAAACCCTAGAGGCAGTCCCGAAACTCTTTTTACGCCGCCGCAAGTCACTGTTCCGTCGCGAGGCCATCTGGAGCTCCGTTCCGGCACCCTGCCGGAGGGGGGATCGATCACGGAGGGCCTCTACATCAACCTTGTTGCCCTCATGATCATGTGTGCGTAGTTCACCACAGACCTATAGATGGAAATCTCTCTATCTCTTGATCTTCAATACGATGATCATCGCATCTTTGCTTTGATCTATCTGATGTAATCCTATTGTGCGGTGTGTTTGTTGGGATCCGATGAATTGTGGGTTTATGTTCAGATTATTCATGAAAAGTATTTGAGTCACCTCTGCATATTAAGATTCTTATTTGTATGATCATTATAGCTTCGTAATGCTCTCCGATTTATTGATGTGCTTTGGCCAAGTAGATTGATCTATCTTCAGTGGGAGTGGTGCGTTGTGGTAGGTTCCACCTGACGAGTTTCTATATCCCAGTGACAAAGTAGGGGACAAGATGCGTCTTTATGTTGTTGCTACTAAGGATAACACGATGGGGTTTATTCATATTGCTTGAGTTTACTTTGTCTACATCATGTCATCGTTCTCCATGCATTACTCTGTTTTATTTAATACTCTAGATGCATGTTGGATAGCGGTCGATGAGTGGAGTAATAGTAATAGGTGCAGGCAGGAGTCGGCCTATTTGTTTATGGACTTGATGCCTATATACACATGATCATTGCCGTGAAAATCGCATAACTATCCGCTTTTCTATCAATTGTCCAACAGTAATTTGTTACCCACCGTATGCTGCCTACATGAGAGATGCCGCTAGGGAAAACTATGACCCCCGGGTCTATTCACTTATAAATTTACAAATGCTACTATTACCTTGCTGCCTTTATTTACTTTTTATTTTATTTTGCAATTTACAATTATCTACACACCTCATTTGCTTGCAAATAACGAGATCAAGGGGATTGACAACCCTCTTGCCCGCGTTGGGTGCAAGTTGTTTCTTCTTTTGTGTGCAGCCGCTGAAGACGGTTGAGGATTGGTATTCCTATTGGTTCAATAAACCTTGGTTTCATAACTGAGGGAAATACTTACCCACTTTATGCTGCAATAACCCGTTCCTCTTCATGGAAAACCCAACGCAGATCACAAGTATCAGCAGACAATGATGGATGACATCACACCGAGAGGGCCCTAAGAATATATCTCCATCGCCGGAGGAGCAAATCCCACTCTCAAGCTATCTAGTCCCTTGTCAAACTTTCTGATGAACCTTTAAGTTGTCGTTATGATCACCTAGTTACAGATGACGTTTGAGCAACCCTAAATGTCGGGGTGACGATGATCTATGGATCCGGCAAGGACCCTTTGTAATCAGGTGGGTAGGTTTCTGGCACAAAGAGCATCATAGATTCCCGCGTACGCGGGGGTTTAGACAGGTTCGGGCCGCCGGTACATAAAACCCTACGTCATGTGTTCTTGTGGCTTATGGGTGTTTAGAGTACAAGGCGCAATACTCCCCGGTGAGAGGTGCCTCAGGAGTGCAGCTACGCTTGTAAAATGAACAGAGTTTCGACCTTTGTAAAGGTAGCCATGGGCCTCCTTTTATAGACAAGGGGTTACCATAGTGGCAAAATGGTCTTTACACCTGGCGAACAGTGGACACTGCCTCCTGCCAGAGTGTCAGCAGAGGAGGTAGTGGGAAATACCTAACTCTGACGGACTAGGATAGGCGCATTCAATGCGCCGTGAGGTGTCAAGCTGGCGACATCTCCCGACAAGGATTGCATCTCCATCAGTGTCGTCCGCCCAGCTACCTTCTATTCTTTTGCCACGCCATGGGACGGGTATCGTTAAAGCTGCTGTAAATCTCTCCATGCTGCCACGCACCTCGGCCGGTTCCACCTATCCGCCTGCCCGCTCGCCACCTGGTCGATGTAGACAACCAGCCTGGCGACATGGAGCGGGGCCTTAGCGGGGGAGTCCCTTGGCGGGTGCCTGCGTCTCTGAGCCCCCCTGGCGAGTCGTTTTGTCGGTTTACTTGGCCTTTGCTCGTCGTAGTTGGAGGAATGCTCGTGTCCGACAAGATCTTGCCGGGCTGGAGGCTGCAGCATCTGGTGCACAAGTCTGGGTGCTCAGGACCCCATTTCTTAGTACACCGACAGGAGCCCCCGGGCCTGGGCCACACATGCGTCCGCGACGTTTGTTGGGCTAGTGATACGTCTCCAACGTATCTATAATTTATGAAGTATTCATGCCATGTTTACAATAATTCTATATGATTTTGGTCTGATTTTATTAGAACTAACCCGGACTGACGCTGTTTTCAGCAGAACTACCATGGTGTCGTTTTTTTGTGCAGAAATAAAAGTTCTCGGAATGGGCTGAAAATTTACGGTGATTTTTTATGGACCAAAAGAGACCCCCAAAGCACTGGAGCTGGGCCAGGAAATGACCGAGGAGGTCACAAGCCTGGGGGGCGCCCCCCCCTAGGGCGCGCCCCCCTGGCTTGTGGACTCCTCGAGCACCCCCTTGATGTGAGACCGACGCCAAAAATTCCTATAAATACCAAAACCCCGAGAAAGAAACCTAGATCGGGAGTTCCGCCACCGCAAGCCTCTGTAGACACGAAAAACCAATCGGGAGCCCGTTCCGGCACCCAGCCGGAGGGGGAAACCATCACCGGAGGCCATCTTCATCATCCCGGCGGTCTCCATGACGAGGAGGGAGTAGTTTGTAGGGTAACGCGGCAGAAAACAAAAAATTTCCGACCTACGCACCAGCCCAGGACCACTATGGAGACTGCATACAAGGTTTGATCTTTTTCGTTACCGACGCGTAGCGCAGCGGAAGTAGAGTCGATGACGATCGGCGGTGCAGATCCCTGCAGCTAGGATTTTACAACCTTCCAACCGCGAGGATGTACTCCCTCGTCAGCTCACCGGACGGATCTCCGGGCAGCCCTTCGAGAGGCCTCGGGACAGTCCCTCGGATAGTCCCACCGGACGGATCCTTGGACAGCCCTCCGGGAGGCCTCTGGACAGTCTTTCGGATAGTCCCACCGGACGGATCCTCGGACAGCCCTCCGGGAGGCCTCTGGACAGTCTTTCGGATAGTCCCACCGGACGGATCCTCGGACAGCCCTCCGGGAGGCCTCACGGACAGACCTTCAGGAGGACCCCCGAAACTCGGACAGTAACTCGGACAGCCCTTCGGCTCTACGAAACTATTTCGCTGGGAGGGAGAGAGAAGCCAGAAATGTCATGGCACTTGTATGTGAGAAGGAGTGAGTGTGGAGGCAGCCCCTCCACCTCTATTTATAGGAAATCCAAGGGGTAGGGTTTCTTGGCCCCCAAGCCTTCTAGAAACCTTTTTGGAAAATATCCGAAAAGGTGACTTTTCCATAAATATCCCAAAAAGCACTTTCACTATTCACGACGACATTTTTCAGCGTCCGGTCGAACTGAAAATATTTATGTGGGATTAGAACATTTCCAGTACCCACTAAAATAATTTTCAATGCGATCCGGAACAATTCCGGTTTAGTGATTTTCATCTGCGAAAAGCATCTGAAGCGGTTTCGACAGCTCCGGAACATTTCCGTTTTTCATCCTGGAAAATTCCAGAAAGTTTCCAGAATGATTCTGGCACCCTCCAAGAATTATCAGGCATGTGCCAAAACCAATTTGACTTTATGGTATCCCCTGAAACAACTTTTCAGTTTTACCGAAACTGTTCCGGTGTTCTCTCTGCGGAACTTTTCCGCTGTCCGAAACTTTTCCGGTGTCCGAAAACTTTTTCGGTGATTTTCTCTCAGACTCCCTGTCTAGTATTCAGCAGATAGATGACCCTTAAGCATGTGACCCTATAGGTTCGGTGAAGCATAGACATGACCCGGAAACCCTTTCGATCAATGATCAACATCGGAGCCGTGGACACCCATATTGACCCCTATACCCACACGAATGAATATTCGAGTGAACCTCCAGTTGCCGTGTGCTATTCCTGTTGCTTCGCGATATGTTTCAAATACCCTAGGTGAGACATGTAGGCATCCCCGTGGATCAACAACTTGTCCACTATGCTAGTTACCTCGTTACCGGTATTGTTCTCTTTTCTCGTTCCCGTGTTCCGGCATCCCCGTGATCAAATCACAAAGTGTCTGGCCAGACGATGATGGATACCGTAACACCGAGAGGGCCCAGAGATATCTCTCCATCGTCGGAGGAGCAAATCCCAATCTTGAGCTATCAAGTTACTTGACACACTTTTCCATGAACCCGTAAGCCGCCGTAATAGCCACCCATTTACGGATGACGTTTAACAAACCCCAAAGTTCATGAAGCAAGCATGAAGAAACTCGATACTCTCATGGTCTAAGGAATCATGCAAACGTTAACCATCTCTGTGTTATAAACCATTAACTAGTGACGAATGTATCTCATAGCATAACATCAATTCGGGTCGATTCAACACAAATGTTCTTCCAACATTGTGCCCTCAAAATTGCCGGCATAGCCATGCCCATGATCAGGAAAACAGGATCATCATGCAATACTTGAGCCAGTCTTAGAGGCTTGACTAGGAATATATATTACCGTTTATTATCCCACACGTGCACATGAGTTTCCCTCCAAGCCTCGTTTTATTTGTAGACTCGAGAATCATTGCTGTTATAGCATGGAACATAAACATATTTATGAACAGGGAGATAATCAATAACATTTATTATTGTCTCTAGGGCATATATCCTACAGACTCCCACTTGCACTAGAGTCAATAATCTAGTCAATGCTAATGCACTTTACACCTATGGCATACTGGTGTAAAATATGCTTCGCTTGTGGTATAACCTGATGTCCAACGGATCTGACAACTTCAGCTCCGTGTGTAACTATGCATATCCCCGCGTTTTCACGCTTTCACAAAATTAATATTTTGTGTGGACTTGGCTTTGTATATATGTGAATCACAAGTCAAACCTTGATTCCTCAGACTGAGCTATGGAGCAACTATCTGCAATAGTGTCCCATTGACCAAAGCCATCTTGGAACCATACTAAGTTCTTGAATGAACTATATGATTCAACATCTTCTTTGTCGCTTCTAAAGCATCAACATACTTAGCCTATGTTATAGAATTCGCCACAGTATCTTGTTTGGAACAATTTCCAACTACCGTGCGACCATATTGTGTATTACACAAATCCCTTAACTTAAATCGAAAATCGCATGGAGCATTGATGAAGATTGTATCGATGTAATTACTTACAACGAGCACTTCATAATCTCTACTTGCGAGAAAACATGTCATCAGTACTACTCTAGTACTCAGTGACATCTTTCACTGTTGTCCTATGATTAGTACTTTGATCACTTTGGTGTCTATACTCGCAACAACTTTGGAGTATCAGACATATCTGGTTGTTTTACATACCATGGAATACATGATTAATCCAAACACAAGAGTGTGTGGAATCTCCATCATGTATTTCACTCATCAGTGTTTTGGGACACTGAGTCTTGCAAAAACTCTTTCCATGTGACATCGGCAAGAATCACTCCTTGGCGTTTTAAATGCTAAAAGGTTTTAGCATCTTGTCAACATGTATTCATAGCTTAGCCCCATTAGGTAAATCTATCTCCATAGATTATCATGCCTAATATTGAGGCTATTTAGCCTAAGCACTTCATCGAAAAACTATTTTCAAATGAAGTCCTTAATTCGTGTCAAGAAATTTACTTCTAATTAACAATGTGTCAAGCACACAACGTTTTTAGAAATATTATTATGCTCCCACTTACTTTCTTGAATCACAAGCATCTTCGTTACCCATTGATGAAGTCAAAACACTTTTTGACCATTTCATCAAAACACGAAGATTCCAACTCCATTTTGCTCTTTTCTGTCCATTGCTGGAACTCTGAATTTTGCATACTTACTAGCATCTTATGGATCGACAAATTACTTTGGACTGTATCACATACAAGTCCTAGGTTTCATTTCCATCAGATGGAAATCCTTTTGTCATCCATGTTTCATATCTCATGATTTGAAATATGTATTAATTGCTAGTTCAACCCGAACCGACTTCAAGCATCGCTACGGTGAGACAATCTGGTCGTAGTCAACTCCTTGAACTTGTTATTGCAACAAGTCGAGCTTTATGGATAAAACATTTTTTTCCCGTATCAGTTTTAGTTCCATAAATATTCGTTAGACTCTAAGTATTCCGAAAGGTGTATCAAGATTTTAATCTTGAATCACTTATATGGAAACTATCTCGGATTGTATTGGCATTTAGCCAATTCCGGAGTCAGGGCCCATCAACGCTTCCTTGTGTATCGTAGGTATACTGTTGTCTAACAACAATATCTTGTATGCGCACCTGAGAGGTTTGCATGAGTTTTTCCTACGCGGTTTAGCTGCAAGTTTGACCGAAGTCCATACATCTCATGTAGAGGCTTCCATATCAGTCGCAGTAGGAAACTCCGGAATCACTTCCAAGGTTCCTTTCCTTTGACCTGATGACGAAGATACTGGTTATCTCGTCGAGTTGCACTGTCCTCCCACTCACCTTTTGAAAGAACTATTCTCTTTAAAAGCATACCGTTTTGTGGCAAAACCCTTTGCCTCGGTATAGTGGTGGGGGAATACCCAATGACTTGGGATAACCTTACAAAGTAGCACTTGTCTGATTTGGAATAGGTTTGTAACCTTTTACACAAGCCCCATATTCCAAATGTTAAGAAAAGATATAACATGGTTGGGCGTACCACACCATGGCATCATTTCAACAGACCTGATGGAGCTCTTTTCAGTGAAAAAGCCGCAGTCTCTAAAGCATCACTCTATAAAAGGGATAATGGCAAATTTATTTATGTCATCTTTGATCTTACCATGTTATAAATGGTTCGATTACATCTTCACGGACTTTTCACTTGCAGTGGTGTTCCGGGAGGTGCAAGTTATGAAACCCCTTTCATAACTCATCAGACATTCGCTAAACTTGTAACTCAAATATTCCTTTCTGCAATAGAATTGTAGAAACATAATTTTCTTGTTACAATAACTTCTACTTCATTTTTGAAAACCTTATGAATGAATTCAAAAGATCCAGACTTCGTCTCAACAACTAAATATCCATTTATCTACTTGAGTCATTTCTGAAGATAGATAAATCCACTACTTGCAACAACATTTATTGGACTACACACATCACAATGTATGATCACCAATATGTTCTTTGCTCGTTCCTTATGGCCTGTGAACGGTATTTCAGTCACTTCACTTTTCAGAGGAAAGTTGCAAGTGTCAGATGATTCAAAATCAAACGACTTCAAAATCCATCATAATGGAAATTTCCATGCGGGTTTCTCCAATGTGACCAAATGCAGTGCCACACTTGTGTGGTATTCTTTTAGTCTTGCGACATTTAGCGTCAGTGTTATGGATGTATCATATTTTCCATCAATATTCATAACATACATCCCATCTAGGATGGAAGCATGGCCCATCATGTTATTCATAATACTGAACAACAATTGTTGTTTTATGAACAACTCTTTTGCAACAAACATTGTGCAATGGGCTAGAGTGTATGAAACTCTAAAATGAATTATGAAAGTAAACCCAGAGGTAATGTATTATTATCAATATTCATAACATACATCTCATTCATAATGGAAGTATGGCCCTTATGTTATTCATAACACCGAACATCAAAAGTTCTCTTATGAACAACCTTCTTGCAAGATACCTTATGCAAAGGGCTAGAGTGTGAAACTCTAAAATGAATTATGAAAGTAAATACATAGGGAATACACCTATGGAAGGCATAGTAACATTTACTATGTTCCCTGCGTGTATCTAAACCTCATTCCTGGCTAGTCTTTCAGGCCATAGTAGTTCTTACATCGAGTTGCAACAGAATGCAATCGAGCGGGTATCTTTGTGATCAACTCACAATACCCAAGAATTAGTGATTAACATGTTTAACCATAATTCCTAAGAACTATATCTTTGACCAGCCTTCTATACATCAAAAACTTGTATGACATTCATACATGAGCTGGATATTCCAGTCTTCTTTCCTTTTGCCTTTATACTTCTAACAGTTTAACTTTTAGTATTTCTCCTACTCTCAGAAGAAGCATCCAACTTGAGAGTGGCATTAGCCCCGGACTTCCTAGGCGTGAAAGTCTTACTAACACCCTTCGGACACTTCCTTTCTCTTTAAGTTGTTGTTTTATTCACCTTTCATCATATGATAGGCGTTCTCCTGGATCCCTCTCTTATCAGCCTAATGCATAGTAAACTCCTTTACTAACAGTTCGCAAACAAACATTGCTTTGGATTTCTCATATCTTTTAGCCTTTGTCTGTCTCTGAAAATGATTTTCAGATTCCATGAATATCACATAACTATCCAAACTTTCGAAGTTCGGGTCTCATGGAAGCAAACATATTGCACTTTGACTGAAAAGGAATTCTAGCTTTTGGATCGAAGGACAAGAGTCACATGATCCATAGCATTAGCGGGAGAATACCGAAAGCATGCGATAGGACAAAGTCCTTCTCGGCACTCTTGAGGACAATCCTCACATTACGTTACCAACCGTAAAGTTTTAACCAGATATTTAACAGCTATTCAATTTTAATAGGGAAGGTGGAAACGCGAGCCATTATTCTACAACTATTTTGCAAATCACACTTAGACAGTGTTCAAAATTAACTGCACTGAGAATTAAAAGAAGTTAATTCAACAGTGCGCTCCCACTCAAATCAATATCTCTCATAATTGATTGTGAGTGATACAAGATCCGCATTTCAATTCGACGCCATTGACGGGTTCATCACTGATGACGTGAATTTCAATCGGTAGGCCAACTTGCCAATCACATCTCTATGTGACTCTTGTTCATATTTCGATGCGTGTGTTCCGAGCTCAGGACAGTCCTGCCTGAACGTCAAGACAACCAAGTGATCTCGCTGCGAGGTCTCACCTCACCCGCCTCACACATCCCTAATCGTTCGTACTCATGTGTACATGTCGTACCCCGAAGAGTTAGGTGCCGTGACGGTGCTACACTTGGGAGAACACTAACTACTTGATATTTTTGTGAGAGATCACCCTAATAAAAAGCGACTACCGCGTAATCAAGAAGGGTGCATCATAAGGGATAAACATCTCAGGCAATTCATAATAGCATGATATGGTATAGCCCTTTCTGACGGAGAAGTCTTTCATTTCTTCGTCTTCGGCATTCGCGTCGGTGTTCACCTTCGCGAAGATTGCCACCACCTTGTCGATGCACCAGATAATATTGCTATCTCTATAGCTAATCAAATAAGTGCATTACTTAAGGTTGACACGCAGGTCATTAAAGTGCAATCATATGGCTCCAGCCATCATGCCGAATCATGACACGCGGGTCATGTTAATCAAATTACATCATATAGTCTTCTCATACATAATCAAATTATTATGAGCACTGCTATACCACATCATATGCACATGCAAACCATCCTGCAAAACCAAGTTAGACGCCTCTAATCGGTTCATGCAAAAACTTGTTTTACGTGGCTTCTAAGGTCTCGAAACAAACCGAAGCTACCAACGTCCATCATCAAGTATGATAATTCAAGTTGCTAGATTAACTTTCCAGGGTGTATGAAACACGAGATAATAAAATCTCGAGCCCCATACTAAACTTCGTCATACGCGTGACCCCCGTGCAGATCACATCTGCATTGCCCTTTCGTCTGTGAAACATCCATCTTTCTCAACTATGGTGGAACCCAAAGAACTGTTAGCACTTCGTTGATCTGTCAATCAGCATACTCAGGAGCAGCATGAAAGGATCGCGGATTGCCAGAACTTTGTGAGATTCCACCATGCCGTCAAGATCAGGACTACGCAAATTCAGGGGAAGCAACAGGAACATCGGGTAACAGATTTCATCTGCTACCCGCACAAATAATTTTCAGCAATAGATCTCATCTACTACCTAATTATATTGTGCAACACCCATACATCTCTATGTATTCTAGATCGCAACCTGCATCTACGCATAGCACGGCTCTTGATGCCACTGTAGGGTAACGCAGCAGAAAACAAAAAAATTCCAACCTACGCACCAGCCCAGGACCACTATGGAGACTGCATACAAGGTTTGATCTTTTTCGTTAGCGACTCGTAGCGCAGCGGAAGTAGAGTCGATGACGATCGGCGGTGCAGATCCCCGCAGCTAGGATTTTACAACCTCCCAACCGCGAGGATGTACTCCCTTGTCAGCTCACCGGACGGATCTCCAGGCAGCCCTTCGAGAGGCCTCGGGACAGTCCCTCGGATAGTCCCACCGGACGGATCCTTGGACAGCCCTCCGGGAGGCCTCTGGAAAGTCTTTCGGATAGTCCCACCGGACGGATCCTCGGACAGCCCTCCGGGAGGCCTCAGGACAGTCTTTCGGATAGTCCCACCGGACGGATCCTCGGACAGCCCTCCGGGAGGCCTCACGGACAGCCCTTCGAGAGGACCCCCAAAACTCGGACAGTAACTCGGACAACCCTTCGGCTCTACGAAACTATTTCGCTGGGAGGGAGAGAGAAGCCAGAAATGTCATGGCACTTGTATGTGAGAAGGAGTGAGTGTGGAGGCAGCCCCTCCACCTCTATTTATAGGAAATCCAAGGGGTAGGGTTTCTTGGCCCCCAAGCCTTCTAGAAACCTTTTGGGAAAATATCCCAAAAGGTGACTTTTCCATAAATATCCCAAAAAGCACTTTCACTATTCACGACGACATTTTTCAGCGTCCGGTCGAACTGAAAATATTTATGTGGGCTTAGAACATTTCCAGTACCCACTAAAATAATTTTCAATGCGATCCGGAACAATTCCGGTTTAGTGATTTTCATCTGCGAAAAGCATCTGAAGCGGTTTCGGCAGCTCCGGAACATTTCCGGTTTTCATCCCGGAAAATTCCAGAAAGTTTCCAGAATGATTCTGGCACCCTCCAAGAATTATCAGGCATGTGCCAAAACAAATTTGACTTTATGGTATCCCCTGAAACAACTTTTCAGTTTTACCGAAACTGTTCCGGTGTTCTCTCTGCGGAACTTTTCCGCTGTCCGAAACTTTTCCGGTGTCCGAAAACTTTTTCGGTGATTTTCTCTCAGACTCCCTGTCTAGTATTCAGCAGATAGATGACCCTTAAGCGTGTGACCCTATAGGTTCGGTGAAGCATAGACATGACCCGGAACCCCTTCCGATCAATGATCAACATCGGAGCCGTGGACACCCATATTGACCCCTATACCCACACGAATGAATATTCGAGTGAACCTCCAGTTGCCGTGTGCTATTCCTGTTGCTTCGCGATATGTTTCAAATACCCGAGGTGAGACATGTAGGCATCCCCGTGTATCAACAACTTGTCCACTATGTCAGTTACCTCGTTATCGGTATTGTTCTCTTTTCTCGTTCCCGTGTTCCGGCATCCCCGTGATCAAATCACAAAGTGTCTGGCCAGACAATGATGGATACTGTAACACCGAGAGGGCCCAGAGATATCTCTCCATCGTCGGAGGAGCAAATCCCAATCTTGAGCTATCAAGTTACTTGACACACTTTTCCATGAACCCGTAAGCCGCCGTAATAGCAACCCATTTACGGATGACATTTAACAAACCCCAAAGTTCATGAAGCAAGCATGAAGAAACTCGATACTCTCATGGTCTAAGGAATCATGCAAACGTTAACCATCTCTGTGTTATAAACCATTAACTAGTGACGAATGTATCTCATAGCATAACATCAATTCGGGTCGATTCAACACAAATGTTCTTCCAACATTGTGCCCTCAAAATTGCCGTCATAGCCATGCCCATGATCAGGAAAACAGGATTATCATGCAATACTTGAGCCAGTCTTAGAGGCTTGACTAGGAATATATATTACCGTTTATTATCCCACACGTGCACATGAGTTTCCCTCCAAGCCTCGTTTTATTTGTAGACTCGAGAATCATTGCAGTTATAGCATGGAACATAAACATATTTATGAACAGGGAGATAATCAATAACATTTATTATTGTCTCTAGGGCATATCTCCTACATAGTTCACCCTCGGGGCTGAGGGTATGTACTAGTAGCTATGTGTTTGATCTCTCTCTCTCGTGTTCTTGAGATGACACGATCTTGATGTACCGCGGGCTTTATTAATATTGATGAATCATATGGAGTTTTCCCCTCTCTATCTTCTTGTGATGAATTGAGTTTTCCCGTTGAAGTTTTCTTATCGGATTGAGTCTTTAAAGGATTTGAGAACACTTGATGTATGTCTTGCGATGGGATATCCGTGGTGACAATGGGATGTTCTATTGATCCACTTGATGTATGTTTTGGTGATCAACTTGCGGGTTCCGTGACCTTGGGAATCTATGCATAGGGTTTGGCACATGTTTTCGTCTTGACTCTCCGGTAGAAACTTTGGGGCACTCTTTGAAGTTCTTTGTGTTGGATTGAACATGATGAATCTGAAATTGTGTGATGCATATCGTATAATCAAGCCCATGGGTACTTGTGGTGACATTGGAGTATCTAGGTGACATTAGGGTTTTGGTTTATGTGTATCTTAAGGTGTTATTTTAGTACGAACTTTAGGGCTGTTCGTGACACTTATAGGGATAGCTCATATGATTGATCGGAAAAGATAACTTTGAGGTGGTTTCGTACCCTACAATAATTTCTTCGTTTGTTCTCCGCTATTTGTGACTTTGGAGTGAACTCTTTGTCGCACGTGAGGGATTTACTTATGATTCAACTATGTTAGTATTGTTGAGAGAACTTGCACTAGTGAAAGTATGAACCCTAGGCCTTGTTTCTAAGCATTGCAATACCGTTTGTGCTCACTTTTATCATTAGTTACCTTGCTGTTTTTATATTTTCAGATTACAAAAATCTATATCTCCTATCCATATTACACTAGTATCACCATCTCTTCGCCGAGCTAGTGCACCTATACAATTTACCATTGTATTGGGTGTGTTGGGGACACAAGAGACTCTTTGTTATTTGGTTGCAGGGTTGTTTGAGAGAGACCATCTTCATCCTATGCCTCCCATGGATTGATAAACCTTAGGTCATCCACTTGAGGGAAATTTGCTACTGTCCTACAAAACTCTGCGCTTGGAGGCCCAACACGAGTCTACAAGAAGAAGGTTGCGTAGTAGACATCAAGCTCTTTTCTGGCGCCGTTGCCAGGGAGGTTAGTGCTTGAAGGTATATCTTTAGATCTTGCAATTGAATATTTTAGTTTCTTGTTTTATCACTAGTTTAGTCTATAAAAGAAAACTACAAAAAAATATGGAACTGAGGTTGCCTCATATGCTTCATCTTTTTAATGTCTTTCATGAAAATGATGGAAAAGAAAATTGTGCTCAAGTGTTAGAAGAAGGAGTTATTAAAATGTTTGGCACTAAATCTTTGAGTGATGAGCATGATTGCAATGTTGTTAGTATGAATTCTTTGAATATCCATAGTACTAATGATGATTGCACTAGTCATGATAAAAACATTTCTTATAAGCATGTCAATTTTTGTGGAGTGCATAGAGTTTGTGAAGACATGGCTAAAAGGGATGATAGATTTTGTAAGAGGCATAAGTATTTAGAAACTAAATGGTTGCAAGAGAGGCTATATGTTTGTCCTGAAAGACTTAATATTTCTCGTCGTCCTTGTGAACTTTGCAATGAAAGTGGTCATTTTAATTTCCAATGTGAATTATTTCATGATCGAATTGTGTCCAAAAATTGTGATAACCTCATTACCCTTGAGCATCATAATGAACTTAGTCTATTTTTGGGGTATGAAGAAATGAAACATAAAACTAAGGATGTTCCAGCTTAGGTTCTCATGAAAATGATTGATTTTGATCTAAATGAAATCTATATGTATTGCGTGGTAAATTGCATTGAGAATCCTTATATTGCGAATTTCTTAAAGACAAGAGAACAAATAGAAGATGAAGAGAATACTAATGAAGGGGAAGAGGTTTCCTAATATCCTCCTATTTTTTCTTATGATGAATCAGGTAACGAGGAGGAGCTTTTTATTCAACCAACCTCTTCAAAAAGAAGCTTGGGGGAATTAAATAAACCCACACATAATGTGGTGAAGAAGAAGAAAAGAAGGAAAAGTAAAGGTAAAGAGGTATCTCTCCCAAATAATGTTGCTCCCATTATTGATAGGCCTCATGAGAATGAATCAAAAATAGTTGTGGAAGATGATACACTTGAGGATGATTTTGTTATGTCTATTGCTTGTTGTGATAATTATGATTGGGAAGATAATGATACTTCTTATAATCTTGAAAATATTTATGGCACCAACTTGGAAGATGAGGATAATAATTGCTATACTATTGGTGTTATTCATACTATTAATGACGAGAGTGATTATGTTTATGATATACAAAGCCACAAGCTTGGGGATACTATGTTTGATGAAAATGACATGTTTGAGAATTTATTTGCTGCAATTAATGTTTGTCCTAAGCTTGGGGATGCTATGCTTAATGAAGATGATCTTTTTATTCCCCCTACTTTGAATGATCAAATTTGTTATAAAGATTGCATGCCTCCTACTTATGATGATTATTGTGATGATACTTATGCGATGAAAAAGAGTGATGGTTACTATTATGATACTTGTCATAATTATGAATATCCTTTTACTTAATATTACTCTTTTAATGTGGAACCAATTTGTAGTATTCAATTCTTTTATGATACTCCCACTATTATGAATGAGAAAAAAATTGCTTATGTGGAGAGTGACAAATTTTCTATGCTTGTGGATCATGAAAAGAATGGTTTATGTGCTGGTTATATTGTTGAATTCGTTCATGATGCTACTGAAAATTATTATGGGGGAGGAACATATGCTTGTAGGAATTGCAATAATATCAAGTTTCCTCCCAATGTGTTCAAAGTTTTGAAGTTATGCTTGTTTTGCCTTCCTATGCTAGTTGATTCTTGCTCCCATAAATTGTTTGCTCACAAAATCCCTATGCATAGGAACTGGGTTAGACTTAAATGTGCTTGTCATGAGATTCATGATGCTCTTTTGCATGTTTCAATTATTATTCCTATGTGAGCATCATTGAAATCATCATGCCTAGCTAAAAGGCATTAAAGAAAAGCGCTTGTTGGGAGACAACCCAACACTTTTCCTTTCTGTTTTTGTGTGATCACATGATTAAGCTACTATATAATCATGTTTTATAGCTTTTGTTTCAATAATGTGCCAAGTAAAGCCTTTGGGATGGTGTGGATGATAGTTGACTTGATTCTGTGCAAAAACAGAAACTTTTGCTCTCAGTCCAGGAATTTTGTAAATTCACTGGAACGTGCTTTTGATCTGAATTTTTTACACATTATTTATATACAAATTTCCTAGATTGTCCTAATTTGTCAGAACTTTTAGAGACAGGGAAGTATGGTTACACTACAGATCTTCACAGACTGTTCTGTTTTTGACAGATTCTGTTTTGCATGCATAGTCTGCTTGTTTTAGTGTTTCCATAGATTATATTTAGCGGTATAAATTATGGGAATGATAGAATACAGTAGGTATGACGTGGGAACAATTATGAATCTTGTCTTGACAGTATCTAAGTGAATGATTTATCTTTACTACACTAACCCTTCTCACGAAGTTCCGTTAAGTTTTGTGTGATTGAAGTTTTCAAGTTTTGGGTGAGACACCGATATGAGGAGAATAAGGAGTGAAAATAACCTAAGATTGGGGATGCCCAAGGCACCCCCAAGGTAATATCCAAGGAAGACTCAAGCGCCTAAGCTTGGGGATGCCCCGGAAGGCATCCCCTCTTTCATCTTCAACACTATCGGTATATCTTGCTTGGAGCTATATTTTTATTCGTCACATAATATGAGTTTTGCTTGGAGCATCATATTATTTTCTTATTTTCTGTTAGGTGTTAGTTATAATATTCTTTTTCAATAAAAAGTTCCAAGAATTGCCTTTGAGGATGCTTGAATTGCATGTTTGATGTGTGCTGTGTATAAACAGAATTTTTTGCTGTAGTGTCTGAATTTTCATATTTTACTGGAACGTTGAAAGTTTCTGAAATTGTTACACATTATTTTCATATAAATTTTATAGCATTTGCTAAATTTTCATAATTTTTTGAGTTACAGAAGTACACTAGTTTAATAGATTGCTACAGACTGTTCTGTTTGGACAGATTGCTGTCATAGTTTTGTTATCTACTTATCCTATGGTTTTCATAGCCTATATTAGTAGATATAAATTGTGGAAATGATAGTAAACAGTAAATGATGTTTGAAAATTATTGTGCAACATGTCTTGGCAGTACATGAGGTGTTGATTTGTTCTTATGTGTACTAACCTATCTCACGAGTTCTTTTCAAGTTTTGTGTGGAAGATGTTTTTGAGAATAGGTGAAACCATGATATGAGAGGATTGAACAAGATACAAAAGCTCAAGCTTGGGGATGCCCAAGACACCCCAAGTAAATATTTCAAGAAGTCTCAAGCATCTAAGCTTGGGGATGCTACGCATCCCACCTCTCTTCATCAACAATTATCGGTTAGCCTATGTTGAGCCTAAATTTTTATTCGTTCACATGATGCGTGCTATTCTTGGAGTGCTATTTTTATTTTGCTTGCTGTTTAATAAAATGCTTAAGATCTGAAATTCTTAGATGAGAGAGTCTTCACATAGTTATTTAATTGTTGGCTACTCATTGATCTTCACTTATATCTTTTTGGAGTAGTTTGTCATTCACTCTCGTGCTTCACTTATATCCTATGAGTAAATGGTTGAATGAATTAAATATCATAAATCTAAAATTAAATATGCTTCATATACTTATCCCATGGGGAGTAATGATTTCACACATAATAAGTATAGGCGGTAAAATTTATTGAAAGTTAGCAAACACCGCATTGGTCACTTGAACAATTCATGAAAGAATATTGAAGGAAGAGAGATTCCACATATACTATCTTGGACATCTTCTATGATTGTGAGCTCATTAATTATTTTCAAACTCGAGCAAATTAGTTAAAATTGGAAAAGGAAGACAACTTAATGAGTTATGTTTGGGTATATTTCTATAGAAGTTATATTGTTATGGATCCTCCAACATGTGGTGCTTGCTTCCACCTCATACTAGCCAAAACTTCCGCACCAAGTAGAAATACTACTTGTGCATCCAAACACCCTTAAACCAGTTTTGCCATATGAGTCCTTTATACCTACCTATATGCGGTATTTACCTACCGTTCCAAGTAAATTTGCATGTGCCAAACTCCAAACCTTCAAATAATATTCTGTTTTGTATGCCTGAATCGCTCATATCGTGGGTTATTCTCACGATATGTGTCGATTCACTATCATTCACGAGAAAGTGGCTGGTATTCGGGATGCCCAGTTCCATGCTCAAAAATCAAATCAAAATATAATGAAACAAAACTCCCCCAATATTGTTGTTTGTATGGATGGTACCCGTGGATTCGGCTCGCCGTGGAGTGTGATTGATTGGTGGAGGGGGAGTAAAAACTTTACCATTCTGTTTGGGAACCGCCTATAATGTATCTAGCATGGAAGATACCGAGATCTCTCGGTTGTTATGTTGACAATGAAAGCATACCGCTCAAAATTATTATTCATCTCTGTTTTAAAAGCTCGAGCTCTGGCACCTTTGCAAATCAATGCTTCCCTCTGCGAAGGGCCTATCTTTTACTTTCTAGTACTTACCTTTATGCGAGAGTCATGGTGATCTTCACCACTTCCTATATTTCGCCTTTTTCTCTTGGCAAGTGTCATGTGTTGGGGAATGATCTAGACATATATATCCACACAAATATATTTGATCATGAATTATTATTGTTGACAATTATCTATATGATAAATAAGTTGGGAGGCAAAACATTAAGCCCCTATCTTTCTCTGTGTTCGATGGATGCTATTTTTTCTAAAAATATGCTTTGAGTGTCAATAATCATGGAAGACTATATGATAGTTGAGTATGTGGAATTTGCTAAATCAAAGCTCTTACATAGACCCTTCCTGAAAATAAGATGAATTGCAATTGTTCGATGACTAGGAATATGGTTTGCTAGTTTTCAAGAAACTTTCTGGTCTATACTTTAACATGTGAATAGCTTGTTACTTGATCATGAGAAGTTTTATGAGATGAGCTACTGTTTATGGTTTATATTGATGCTAGAAAAAGTGATTGGAATTATCATTGATCAAACTTGTGCACTTGCTAGCATTCACACTTCATAAATTATTTCTTTTATCATTTACCTACTCGAGGACGAGCAGGAATTAAGCTTGGGGATGCTGATACGTCTCCAACGTATCTATAATTTATGAAGTATTCATGCCATGTTTACAATAATTCTATATGATTTTGGTGTGATTTTATTAGAACTAACCCGGACTGACGCTGTTTTCAGTAGAACTACCATGGTGTCGTTTTTTTGTGCAGAAATAAAAGTTCTTGGAATGGGCTAAAAATTTACGGTGATTTTTTATGGACCAAAAGAGACCCTCGAAGCACCGTAGCTGGGCCAGGAAGTGACCGAGGAGGTCACAAGCCTGGGGGTCGCCCCCCCACCCCCCAGGGCGCGCCCCTGGCTTGTGGACTCCTCGAGCACCCCCTTGAAGTGAGATCGACGCCAAAAATTCCTATAAATACCAAAACCCCCAGAAAGAAACCTATATCGGGAGTTTCGCCGCCACAAGCTTCTGTAGCCACGAAAAACCAATCGGGAGCCCGTTCCGGCACCCAGCCGGAGGGGGAAACCATCACCGGAGGCCATCTTCATCATCCCGACGGTCTCCATGACGAGGAGGGAGTAGTTCACCCTCGGGGCTGAGGGTATGTACCAATAGCTATGTGTTTGATCTCTCTCTCTCGTGTTCTTGAGATGACACGATCTTGATGTACCGCGAGCTTTATTAATATAGATGAATCATATGGAGTTTCCCCCTCTCTATCTTCTTGTGATGAATTGAGTTTTCCCATTTAAGTTTTCTTATCGGATTGAGTCTTTAAAGGATTTGAGAACACTTGATGTATGTCTTGCGATGGGATATCCGTGGTGACAATGGGATGTTCTATTGATCCACTTGATGTATGTTTTGGTGATCAACTTGCGGGTTCCGTGACCTTGGGAATCTATGCATAGGGGTTGGCACATGTTTTCGTCTTGACTCTCCGGTAGAAACTTTGGGGCACTCTTTGAAGTTCTTTGTGTTGGATTGAACGTGATGAATCTGAAATTGTGTGATGCATATCGTATAATCAAGCCCATGGGTACTTGTGGTGACATTGGAGTATCTAGGTGACATTAGGGTTTTGGTTGATGTGTATCTTAAGGTGTTATTTTAGTACGAACTCTAGGGTTGTTCGTGACACTTATAGGGATAGCTCATATGATTGATCGGAAAAGATAACTTTCAGGTGGTTTCGTACCCTACAATAATTTCTTCGTTTGTTCTCCGCTATTTGTGACTTTGGAGTGAACTCTTTGTCGCACGTGAGGGATTTACATATGATTCAACTATGTCAGTATTGTTGAGAGAACTTGCACTAGTGAAAGTATGAACCCTAGGCCTTGTTTCTAAGCATTGCAATACCGTTTGTGCTCACTTTTATCATTAGTTACCTTGCTGTTTTTATATTTTCAGATTACAAAAATCTATATCTCCTATCCATATTACACTTGTATCACCATCTCTTCGCCGAACTAGTGCACCTATACAATTTACCATTGTATTGGGTGTGTTGGCGACACAAGAGACTCTTTGTTATTTGGTTGCAGGGTTGTTTGAGAGAGACCATCTTCATCCTACGCCTCCCACAGATTGATAAACCTTAGGTCATCCACTTGAGGGAAATTTGCTACTGTCCTACAAAACTCTGCGCTTGGAGGCCCAACACGAGTCTACAAGAAGAAGGTTGCGTAGTAGACATCAGCTAGGCCCAAAAACAGTGCACGGGCGCACGTGGCCGCAATCTTCTGCGGTTATGATGACTTATATTTTCCTTTCCCACGACGTGCAGTAACTGCGGGTCGGGGAGTGGTGGAGCAGAGCGGTTGCCCCGAGGAGGCGCGCCTGGGCAACCGCGTCGCACCGAGGCCGGAACAGGTGGCCCCTGCGTCTCCCGTCCCTATTAAGAGGGGAGGTTTCCGCAAGCGTGCTGCCCATTCTGGTTGCAGCCTCGCAGTGCCATCACTCCTTCCTAGTCTTTCCTCTCATGCCACCGAAAGAGCTCGGAGTTCCTTCTCCATCTCTGGTCGCCGCCTTCTCCCAAACTTGCCATGGTGCCCAAGCGAGTGGCCTCCTCCTCCGCCTCCAGCCCGGCAAAGAAAGCGAAGAGGTCGGCGGAGGCCGAGGCGAAGGATGCCTTGGCGACAATGCAGAGGAAGTGTGTCGTCTTCTACCCTCCCCCCCTCCCCGTGCTGAAGGAGAGCGACCTCGTGTCGAAGTACGCTCTGATGTGGGGGAGGGAGACCAAGGCGCATCCAACGCCGGTGGTGCTTCCGGGGGACTGCAGACCCAGCAGTGAGAAGTACCCGTTCATCGAAGCGTACTTCTACTGCGGGTTGGTTCCCCCCTACTCCGCTTTCTTCACAGATCTAATGCTGACGTATGGGTTTTGTCTGAAGGATTTCACGCCCAACGCAGTGACGACCCTTTCCGTCTTTGCACATATGTGCGGAAACTTCTTGGGGATCGTCCCCAACGTTTCTCTCTTCCGCCATTTCTTCACCCAGTGCATCAAGGGTGAGGGGGGGCCTTTCCGGAAGCATCACCTGGATTCCTCGTGCCTCCCACAAGGAGGTGTACCCCACTGGCAATTTGCACAAAAGGTGGGAAGAATGGCGGGCAGATTGGTGTCGCATCGTCGACAAGGAGCCATCGTCCTTCTGCGAGGTCCGGACGTCCAAACCTGTTCGAGACGAGGGGTGGAGTGCTCTTGCCGATGACGATGAGAAGCTTGCCAGATTTCGGGCTCCGCAAATCCCTAAGGAATTCGAACCCAGGGGCGTGTGCGAAGATTCCCCAACAGCTTCGCCCCCTCCAAGCTCATAACACAATACCCCGCTCGATGGCGAGGAAGACGATGGCACACGAGAGTTTACCCAGGTTCGAGCCGCTACGAAGCGTAAAACCCAACTCCTGCCTTTTGGTGGATTGCCTCGCGAGGAGGTTTGTGGATGAACTAGTACAGCGATGTGTTTGCTCTCTACCGGGCTACCTCGTCCGGCCCGGGTCCTCTTCCCTTATCGCAATGGCGGGAACGGATCCCACAACGGCCCAATTTGAAAGGGGACAGGAGGTACATCTTATCCTGACGAAAAGCGGTCTTCGCCTGCAAAGTTGGTGGTGGTGATGCGGTGGTGGGCTCGGTGATGACGTCCGTCCTGCGGGGCTTGGGATCTTGGTCTTGTTGCACCGAAGTGGAAACCTTTGGGGGGCGCTTTGGGAACCCGCATGCGTTCCTTCCTCCTTTGCACCAAAGGGGAAACTGTCCCCTCTGGCATACTGGCGCCCGCCTGGCCGGGTTGGCATCACCCTTGGCCTCCTGAGGTCGTGTGTTGCATAGGAGTCTCTGCCGCTCAAGAGGGGGCCTGGGGAGGCCTATATCCCCGCGGGTCTTGGCGCTACTCCCCTCGCGAAAACGGGGTCTCGTGAGGGCCTTGTGTCGAGAGAGGCCGCGCCGGGCCGTAATTGGTCGTTGAGGTGGGCCACGCCTGGGGCCGCAGGCAGGCAAGTCTGGGTACCCTGGTATCCAGAACACCGACAGTAGCCCCCGGGCCTGAGGCGCGCTCGAGCTAGCTTCGGGGTGAAGCCACGGAGGATGGGCTGGGGCGCCGTGGGCCCCAATCGCCTGCGGGCCCGGCCTGACATGCGATGCCCTCCAAGACTGTTGGGGGGATAACCCCGTGATAAGACCCGCCCAGGTGTGGCCGGGTCATGCGGTTGGCGGCTTATGACAAGGTTTGGTATGAACTTACTCAATGGGCTTGGAGGCCCAGGAGCCGGAAGACAAGATGTAACCCGGTGGCGTAAGCCGCCGGTAGCGGCTTGTTAGATAAGGTATGTGTAGTTAGAGGTGAGGTCGGTGATCAAGTATAACCCGACCCGGACTCTTGTAAGCCCAGGGCCTTGACCTATGTATATAAAGGCGGGTTACCTGGGCGGCTTAGGCCATGAAACAACTCATCAATAGCTAGGTCAAGCGAACTCGCTCCCTTGTAATCGAGATCCTATCAATACAACACAAAGCAGGATGTAGGCTTTTACCTCTTTCCGACGGGCCGAACCTGGATAAACACTTGTCTCTCGATTCCAATCAACCCCTTTGAGCTCACCGCCTTAGCGATGGCCTCGAACCTAAGTCCTTTCACGGGGACATTTGCCATGACAAAACCACGACAGTTGGCGCCCACCGTGGGGCATGCGCTCGGTGGTGTGGAGTTCTCGAAGGGCTCTCTCCCAGGGATCGAAGGATATGCCGTTGGCAGGATGACCAAGAGTCGCCGCGGCAAGCTCTACATCGACGACGCTGGCTTGGGCCCCGAGGCCGACTCAATCGAGTATGGGCACCGGGTCCCCTTCGGCGGAATTCAAGTCTTCATCGGCAAGATCGGCAGTTCTACACTCGGGCCGGACGTCTGCATCGACCTCGTCGAGCCGGCCCGGCGCGTGCAACCCGCCCATATTAATCCGGGTCGGAAGCACGTCTTCGTCGGCTTTACCCAAGGCGCGGAGCTTGAAGGTTCCGTGTCACGGGAGGAAACCCTCATCTGCTCGGAGCATGGATCCTCGAGCGGAGAGGCGGAATCAATTTACCAGCTTCATGATGGCGGGCTTGGGGGTTACATCGAGGACTAACCTGAGCCGGAGTATCATGAGCCGGAATACGATGAGCCGACGAGCCGCGCCGCTGTCTTCATGGCGGGATCGGCACCGGCCCCTAGTAGCACGGCCGCTGGTGCGACCGGGTCCGGGTCAGGCAGGCCACCGACTCAAGTTTTGCTGGATCTGATGAACCAGCTTACTACTCTGATGGGGACCGAGGTCACGGCCGAAAACCAAGTAGCTCATAACACGGAGATTGGGAGGTTAAAGGACCAGATGGCCGGAGTCCAAGAGGAAATCAATGCGCTGAAGGCTCAGATGGATGCTGAGTCAGAACGCCTTAGGGCGGATGCTTTTCGTCTTGAATTGGAGCAGCAGACTGCGGCGGCGGTTCACCGGATGAGGCATCAATCTCGTTTGCCGGATCAGTATGAAGCAAGAAATCTTTTCAACACGCCAGGGACGGGACGGAATGCACCTCTGACCATAACCCGGATGGCGGAAGTACCTGGGAGCAGGGCGGCGGTTCAACATCGGTAGCCAGACCCGCCCCGCAGGAACCAGACCCCGCCACAGTCTTTTCCGACACCGCCCGGTCATTATTCTCACCCGGCGGAGAACATGGTGGCGGCGGCAACCAGACTTGGCACGATCCCCATCCCTGACGGGATGCCTTTCGCAGAGGAAGTGCGGAACGCCATTGGATATTTGCAGCTAGCGGTGGCGCAGCAGGAGAAATACACTTACAGCCGGAGTCGTGTGCACTCGACCCCCATCCCGAGCCGCAGCTACAGCCGGCGTTTAGAGTCGCCGGCGGTTTCTAGCAGTGAGCGACGTCGAAACCCGCCACGAGACAATCAGCCGGCTCTTGATGCTCAGGCGCTGGTGGATCAGGCGAGAGCACAGCGAGAGGCGGCAGCATTGGCAGCTGCGGCGGCTTATCAAGAACCCACAGTGGCACCTTCCGTCTCGATAGGAGCCGGAGTAACATCCAGGGCTGTGGGAGTGCCGTGTTTAATACCGGCTTTACGAAACGAGCGCCTACCGAAGGACTTCAAGGGGCCTCGCAAGATGCCCAACTATACCGCTAATCTGCCTCCAGAAGCTTGGATTGAAAGCTACGAACTAGCCATGGAGATGTTGGATGTCAGTGATGCAGTATGCGCCAAGTATTTCATCATGATGCTGGAGTGGCCGGCTCGCACGTGGTTGAAGGGTTTGCCACCTAACACCATTAATTCCTGGGCCGAGTTGAAGGCGAAATTTATCAAGAATTTCCAGGGAACGTGCAAGCAGCCCTTGACAATTGTGGATTTGGATCATTGCGTGCAGCATGAGGACGAGTCGGCTCATCATTGGGTCCGGCGGGTCTTAACCATCATCCACTCTTCTGATAACATCACGGCGGCTCAAGCGGTCCTTATTCTGGAGAAGAATTGCCACTTTGTGCCCCTGAAGCAGAAGCTTGGCCAGCTCAAACGTACTTGCCAGGATATGGGGGAACTCATGGCGGCTCTCACCAAGTACGCAGACTCAGACAGCACGAAGGACCCTGGTTCCGATGAGGAGAAATCGACCAAGGGTAAGAAGAATAACAATGGCAAGGGTCAACCGCAGAACGGGGGAGGAAAAACAATAATGGCAACGGCGGAAAGCGGAAACACCAGGACGGCGGGTCAGATTTAGTGGCCAACACCAGTACTGGGAATAACCATGGCAAGGGGAACGGCAAACCGCCTTTCGTTAAGCGCAAGCCTACTGACATGGAGGCGATATTGAATGCTCCTTGCCCAAAACATAGTCTTCCTAATCAGCCGTCCACTCATGCTTGGAGGGATTGTTGGATCATGCGCGAGTATCGAAATTACAACGCTAAGAAGCATCAAGGCGGCGGCGGCGGACCATCCGGCGGGTCAGGATCCGGTCCTTCCGGGTCTGGCTTTGGTACGGGCGGCTTAGGCTCTGGCCATCAAGGCCAAGGAAACCATGGAGGTAATAATCAATAGTCTGGCAGCGGAGGTCAGCAACAAAATAACCAGTCCGGGTATCAGAGTAACCCGAAGCAGCTTAATGGAGGCCAATATCATGTTTTTACGACTAGTCTTGACAAGCGGGATAGGAAGGTGCGCAAGCGGGCGGTTAATGCGGTTATGCCGGCTCTCCCTCAGTACTTAAGGTGGTCAAAGTGTGACATAACTTGGAGCAGGGAGGATCACCCGCCGTGTGTGGATAACCCGGGACAGTTGGCTCTGGTGGTGGCCCCCCAAGTCGGAGGCTATGTGTTCACTAAGGTGCTTATGGATGGTGGCAGTAGCATCAACATCCTGTACTATGACACGTTTCGCCGGATGAAATTGCTTGATAAGGATCTTAAGCCGTCTTCAACGGTCTTTCACGGAGTGGTGCCCGGAAAATCGGCTTATCCGGTCGGGAAAATTTCTTTGGAGGTAGCTTTTGGTGATGAGTCTAACTATAGGGTAGAGACCTTATGGTTTGAGGTGGTCAAAATCAAGAGCACGTACCACGCTTTGTTTGGGCGACCAGCTTACGCCAAGTTCATGGCTAGGCCTTGTTATGTGTACTTGCAGCTCAAGATGCCCGGGTTAAACGGGACGATTATAGTACATGGTGATCGGAAGATTGCTCTTGAGTGTGAGGAAGGCGATGCAGCATATGCAGAGTCCAGTTGTGCGGAGGCGGAGCTCAACTTTTATAAGGAGAATGTTGACCCGGCAGATATGACCCCGCTGAAGAAGCCTAGCACGGAATCTGAGCCGCCCCTCAAGTTTGTGGCAGAAGATACCAAGATGGTGGATTTCACTCCTGGCGACTGATCGCAGCAGTTCACTATTGGGGCAAATATGGATCCCAAATAGGAAAGCGCGCTCATCGAATTCATCCGTGAGAATCAGGACATCTTTGCGTGGATGCCTTCTGACATGCCGGGTGTACCGAGAGAATTCGCTGAGCACCACCTTAATGTGGATCCTAAGTTTAAACCGGTCAAACAGTTCCTCCGTCGCATCAATGAGGAGAAGCGTAAGGCTATTGGGGAAGAGGTGGCCCGGCTCTTGGCAGCAGGGTTCATCGTTGAAGTTTTTCACCCGGAATGGTTAGCTAACCCGGTGTTGGTACTCAAGAAGAACGGCACGTGGCGCATGTGCGTGGATTACACGGATCTTAACAAGGCGTGTCCGATTGACCCGTTTGCTCTCCCCCGTATAGATCAAATCATTGATGCAACGGCGGGTTGTGTTTATGCTTCCTGGATGCTTATTCAGGTTATCATCAGATCAAGATGGCAGTCAAAGACCAAGAGAAGATGTCTTTTATTACGCCTTTGGGAGCTTTCTGCTATGTGTCTATGCCATTCAGGCTCAAGAGTGCCCAGGCGACTTACCAGTGTTGTGTGCAGAACTGTCTTCATGATCAAATTGGGCGCAATGTTCATGCTTATGTGGATGATATTGTGGTCAAGTCAAGGAAGAAGGAAACTCTGCTGGCTGATTTGAAGGAAACGTTTGACAATTTGCGGGTTTACAAGATGATGCTTGACCCAGCAAAATGTGTGTTCGGTGTACCTGCAGGCAAGCTTTTGGGATTTTTGGTCTCTGAACGTGGCATTGAGGCTAACCCGGATAAGATAAAGGCCATCACTTCTTTATCTAAGCCGGCGTGTATTAATGGCGTTCAGCGCCTGGCCGGTCGTATTGCTGCACTGAGCCGGTTCATAAGCCGCCTGGGTGAGACAGCTATTCCCCTGTACCAGATGATGAAGAAGACAGACGATTTCGTCTAGAGTGATGCGGCTGATGAAGCGTTTGAGGCGCTCAAAAAGCAATTGGCTGAGCCGCCTGTTCTAGCCGCTCCCGTGGAAAAGGAGCCTCTGCTTTTATATGTGGCGGCTAACAACAGGGCTGTCAGTGCCGCAATTGTGGTGGAACGCAAAGAGGCGGGTAAGGAGTACCCCGTTCAGCGGCCGGTTTATTATATCAGTGAAGTCTTGACGGAGTCTAAGCAAAGATATCCACATTGGCAAAAGCTGGTACTTGGGGTGTTCATGGCCAATCGCAAGCTAAAGCATTATTTTCTTGGTCACCCGATCACAGTGGTCAGCTCTGCTCCTTTGGGAGATATCATTCAAAACAGAGAGGCTACTGGAAGGATTGCTAAGTGGGCAATTGAGCTTGGACCTCTCAATTTGAAATATGTACCACGAATGGCTATCAAATCTCAAGCCCTGGTGGATTTTATCAATGACTGGACGGAGTGTCAAATACCTGAGGAAAAGCCGGACAATACTTATTGGACGATTCACTTTGATGGATCCAGGCAATTGGAAGGCTCGGGGGCTGGAGTTGTCTTAACTTCCCCACGAGGTGACAAATTTTGTTATGTTTTGAGGCTAATGTTTCCTTGTACTAACAATGCAGCGGAATATGAGGCTTTGCTTCATGGTCTCCGGGTGGCCAAGGAGATGAACTTGAGCTGGGTCAGATGTCTTGGCGACTCAGACCTGGTGGCTCAACAAGTCTCTGGCACGTGGGATTCTAAGGACCCTCGTATGGCGGCTTATCGTCAGGCGGTTGATGTTATTGCCGGCCACTTTAAAGGTTATCAGGTGGATCATATTGATCGGCGGAAGAATGAGGCGGCTGACGCGTTATCAAGGCTGGGGTCTCAGCGTAAGCCAGTGCTGCCTAATGTGTTCTTGGACGTGTTGCATCATCCATCGGTCAAGTTACCATCGGAGGAGGATTTGGCTGTACCTGACCCGAAAGGGCAATTGGTGGCAGCTCTTCGGGCGATCCCTGATTGGACGTTGCCTTATCTGGCGTACATGACCCGCGGCGAGTTACCTCAAGATGAGACTCTAGCACGGCAGATCATAAGGCGGTCTAAGTCTATGACTATTATCAACGGCGAGTTACATCGGCGTAGTGTGACTGGTGTTTTTCAGCGTTGTGTTTCTCCTGATGAGGCCCGTGAGATCTTGCAAGAAATCCATGCTGCGATTGTGGTCATCGCGCCGGGTCAAAATCATTGGTGGCCAAGGCCTTTCGACACGGGTTTTACTGGTTGACAGCTCATAAAGATGCAGAGGATTTTGTCACTAAGCGTGGCGGGTGCCAGAAATTTGGGCGACGTGCCCATGTGCCGGCCCAAGAGTTACGGATGATTCCAATCACCTGGCCGTTTGCAGTCTAGGGGCTTGATATGGTAGGACCTTTTAAGAGGTCAAAGAACAAAAATACACACCTCTTGGTGGCGGTTGACAAATTTACTAAGTGGATTGAGGCTGAGCCAGTCAGCAAGTGTGATGCAGCAACGGCAGTTCAGTTCGTCAAAAAGCTGATTTTTCGGTTTGGTTATCCTCATAGTATCATCACTGATAATGGCACTAACTTATCTAAGGGGGCTATGAAGGAGTTCTGTGATGAAGAGCATATCCGTCTTGATGTATCTTCGGTAGCTCACCCACAGTCTAATGGTCAAGCTGAGCGTGCTAACCAGGAGATTTTGAGAGGTATAAAACCCCGGCTCATGGTTCCTTTGGAGAGCACGCCGGGTTGTTGGGTGGAGGAGTTGCCGTATGTTCTTTGGAGCATAAGAACCACCCCCAACAGGTCTACAGGCTATACGCCTTTCTTCATGGTTTATGGCCCAGAAGCTGTTCTCCCTAGTGATATTCGTCATGACTCGCCCAGAGTGGCGGCTTACGTGGAAACTGATAATGAGGCGGCGCGTTAGGATGCTTTGGATGCCTTGGATGAAGAACGGGATCTTGCAGCAGCTCGGTCGGCGATTTATCAACAAGACCTGCATCGCTATCATAGCCGCAGGGTCAAGACCCGGACGTTCCAAGAAGGCGATTTAGTACTCCGGTTGATGCAAGACTAGTCACATATGCATAAGTTGTCACCTCCCTGGGAAGGACTGTTTGTGATTAGCAGAAATCTCAACAATGGTTCCTATTATCTCATTGATGTACGGGAAAGTGACAAATCTCGCACTTCCGGTGAAGAGACCAAGAGGCCATGGAATATTGCTCACCTTCGGCCATACTATACTTAAGCCGCCAGTCCGGCTCTCATCAATGTACATATTCCTGTCATTGTATATACCATCTTTTATGATATAATAAAGTTGGCATCCCCATGATTAGGGGCCTCTGCCATTTTCTACACATTGAAAGTATCATATAAAGGAGTTGATCCTTAATCAGGTCACTTGGGGGCTTCCAACCCTATGGGTTTAGCTTACATACCCTCTTGGCTAGGCTTTATGCCATGTCCGAGTTAAACCTGCCTGTTTGCAACTTGCTACTCCGCCATGTGACCCGCCGAACTCTTGGCAGTTATTCTTGATAAGAGACCTTGAACTTTTATAAGTTATTCTTGCACAAAGACCCTGAACTTGTCAAGGTTTAAACGGCGGCTTTTGTCACGAGATAGCCGGTTTACAGTGAGCGAGGATAAACTCGTCTTGTCTACCGTAACCCTTCCGCTATGTGGCCCGTTCGTACTTTTAGCAATGTCAATCTTTTAAAGACCCTGAACTTGCTAAAGTTTAAACGACGGATTTATGTCACGTGAGACCCGGTTTACAAGTTTTCTTTAGGTTTTCCGCCTAGTTTCTTCGGAAACAACACATTTTTTTTTCATAAAAACAGGAGTTGTTTTGTCCTGCCGAGCCTTTAAAGCCGGCTTATAGGATGAGGCATACAATTACTTGTTTTTGCAGGTGCTCTTATGATAAGTTTCTAAGTTTTGGAAAGTTCCGGCTTGGCATTACTCAGGGAGTATAACCCGTCCGGCACGGTAAAACAGATAAATGATTATATGTCACATATGATTTTGCTAAGTCGCCGGAAGAACCTTAAAGCAGTGCATCAAAGGCACTAGAGCAGGCAGTTAAAAAAAATTCCTACTGCTATTACAAGGCTATTCAAAAGCCCAAAAATTGCAGACTTCAAGTTTTTCAACGATGTCTAACCCGGTGGATTAAACAAAGCCGGGTTACCTTCACATGAGGCGACAGTTTTTCTCTAACTCGCCGCCGGGTCATCCTGCGCCGGGTCTTCGATCTCCTGGATCTGGAGATTGTCCACATCCCAATTGCAGTTGGTTCAAGCGTCAAACTTGGCTTCATCATGCATGATCGGAGATGGGTCAACATCAGGAGCAAAGAAGTGCTTACGGCGTTGAGGGATTAAGCTCTTGGCTTCAAAGGTGGGCCCTCAAACACGTTTGTTGTCTTTAGTATAAGCCGCCTGATATACTGCCAGGTCAGCTTCTGCGGCCAGCCGGCTTGCCAGAACCCGGGACGCCTTATGACAGCGAGAGTAATCTTCTTGTGTAAACTCTGAGCTGTCATCCTTCAGTTGAGGAAAGCCATCCGTCATTTCAGCCGGGTTCAGCTCCGGAGCATAAGCCAATGACCGGCTCAGAGCGGCTATTGTGCCCTTGCAGGCGGCTGATCTTTTCAGTTCTTCCTGCTGTTGCGGGATGGTCGACATGATTTCTATCACACCCTTCATAAACTTGGGGACGCCCCTCTCAGTCATGACAGCTTTGATGGTAAATAGAGACCCGACATACAGCTGCTCTGTCAAAGAATATAGAGCTTTGAGTTTCAACAGGCTGTTATCTGACAGCTGGCTGCTCCGTTCACCTACAAACATAGTCAAAACTTATAAGTCGCCAGAGAAGATTATTGACAAGTATTTGTATATAGTTGAAAGTCAAGGATACTTACCAAACACAGCTCCAATCATACGGGATATCTGGCCCTTCAGAGTGTTCAGCTCGTCAGTCACTGTTTTGAGCCGGCCCTCTGCGTCTTCAGCGCGCTTGGTCAGGGCGGCTTTGCTGGACTCAGCAGTCTGCTTGAAAGTTTCGAACTCTGTTTTGATCTTCTCAAGGTCTATGGGGCAGAGCCGCCATTTTTCTTCCGTCTCTGCTCGGCCTTCCTATTGTTGTGCTAGACTATTCTTCAGATCTGTCACGATCGACTCAGCGGCATTCAAAGATTCCTGCACAGGACAAGTCATCACAGTGCAAGGTTGTCAGTTTTAAGTCGCCGGTCCGGCTCACACAGTTTATGTCAAAGTTTGGTACAATGATTACAAGTCCCAAGCAGATTGCAAGCAATTTACTTGACACTTGGGGGCTAATGTGTCTCAGCTCTTTCTTATAGAGCCGGCTCATTACTTAGGTAAAGACCCGGCCCTTGGGGGCTATATTTGGCTCTTACTCGATGATTGAGTGCCGGCTCATTACTTAGGTAATGACCCGGCCCTTGGGGGATACATTTGGCTCTTAAGCTATGTTTGAGTCCCGGCTCATTACTTAGGTAATGACCCGGCCCTTGGGGGCTACATTTGGATCTTAAGCTATGTTTGAGTCCCGGCTCATTACTTAGGTAATGACCCGGCCCTTGGGGACTACAGTTGGCTCTTAAGGTATGGTTGAGTTCCGGCTCATTATTTGAGATAATGACCCGGCCCTTGGGGACTACGACTTGCTCTCACTCCATGTTCACATACTGATGATGCTTGGAAAGTTGCCAAATTAATGGAAGACCCGGCTGACCTTCTGAGAGATCAACCGGCTCTTGGGGGCTACATAAGTATATACATGAAGAGGCAAGGGAAGGGAAGTACCTCATATTTTTTCTTCATCTTGGCGACCAAGTTGGCCTCCATGTCGCGGCTGGCAAACAGACGACTCAGATAGCCGGCATGCAATTCATCGGCAGTAAGTTTATCCAAATTTGAAAGATCAGAGGGAGTCTTCTCTTCCTTGGAGGGAGCCGCCTCGTCTTCCTTGATATGCTTTGATAGCGCATGTGAAGGAGCTGGAGGTTTGTAAGCCGCCCCGGTAACGGTAACTTCTTCATGAGAAGCCACATTTTCAGTTGCCGGCCGGGGGCTGGGCGGCTTAGGAGCGGAATCTGGATGGGCTTCACGAGCTTCAATGTCCATAGCAGCCAGCTCGGTCTGTGGAGGAACCTCTTCATGGGTGTCTTTAGCAGCCTCAGAAGGTTCAATATGAGATTCAGGAATATTGGGTGTTGGGTTCTCCGGGTCTTGGGCATCAAGAGTTGCGGATGACCCGGCCACTTTCCTTCGTTTGGCTTGAGCCCTGCGAGCAAAGGCAATGTTGGTTTTGTCATGGTAAGGTATGAGATATTAAACACATTTCGGGATATGGAAATACTTACCCCGGGTTAATAATCAAAGGAGGCAGCTTTGAGGCGGTCGAATCGCCAGAAGAAGGAGGCGAGTCCTGAAAAAGTTAGCATTATTAAACAGTTAATAAGCTGCAAAGATAGTGTACAGGCAAAATAAGTTCAAGGCAAGGAAGTAATTCGGTGCGCTGTCTCCGAGGGGCCGGTTCATTGGGTAAGCCAGCTAAAAGGTCTCCAGAGCCGGCGCTCCGGGTCTGACGTCTGCTGTCGTCTTGCTATTTCTTCAAGAGAAAGTTACGACTCAAGTGAGCAAAAGAACGTGAACTCTTTACGTTCCGTACAGCTCGCCGTACTTTCTTTACTGGTGAAAGATCCGAGTCAGAGGAGACAATGGTTACCTCGGCTACGTCGGCATGGCTTGTTTCAGCTTCTTCCTGTGAGCAATCGCCGTCAATAAGTTGCATAAAGAGAAGACCAAGGGAGTCAAGTTCTACCTCTGAGTCATCTAAGTCAAAGAGCTCTTCCGCTGACTATTTCCTCTTGCGAGTTGGTGCCTTAGTTTTTGATGCCTTCGACACCTTGCTCTTCTTCTTGAGAGTCGGGGGCAACAGTTTTTTCCAGAAGGAAGAGCCGGCCTACGTATGACAAAGCATATTGGCAGAAAAAGTTTAATAAAATATGGAGTCTAAGGAATGGATGAGGGTTAGGATGAAAAGACTTACATCCGGAGCCGGGTTAAGTGCAGAAAAGGGGTTTAAGCTAGTCTTGCTGCAGGCGGCTAGTGGTTCCCCCAGCAAAGACTTGACGATAGTGTTGAGATCCTGATCTTTCAAAGGGGTCTGGTTGAAACGTTGAGGATCATCCACTTTACCAGTATACTGGCACATTAAAGCGCTTCGGCGGCTCAACGGCGGAATCCTCCAACAAACCCAGCAGCGGGTCAAGTCAACACCTGTTAATCCATTAGCTAACAGGGCCCGGACTTGGGAGAACGTGGAGGCATATTGAGCACGCCCGACGGCTGACATCCTATCTGGAAGCTCTGTATCTGTGCTAAGCCGGTAGGGACGGTAACCCGGCAGTGGGTTCTCCCCCTCTGGTGAAGTGTCTTGGCAGTAGAACCACGTCTTGTTCCACTCTTTGGGGTGACTCGGCAGGATTGCTGCTGGGAAGAGTACATCCCTCCGCCTCTGAAGAGTAACGCCCCCGAGCTCGAGACTTAACCCGTCAGCCATTTCTGTTTGGCGGTTGATGTAAAAATACTCCTTGAAGAGGTCAACAGACGGCTCCTCCTGAAGTTAGGCTTCATAGAAGGTTTGAAATTGGCACATGTTGGTGACAGAGTTCGGGCCGATGTCTTGGGGGTGCAGCTTGAACGCGTGTAAGACATCCCGGAAAAATTTAGACCCGGGCAGGGAAAAGACACGCAACAGATGATCCGTGAAGACAATGACTTCCCCGTCTTTGGGTTTAGGGGTGGTCTCACTGCCTGGAACCCGCCAGTGGCTAACGTCCTGAGCCGGCAGAACTCCCATGGTGACAAATTCTTTGAGAGACTTTTCGGTCACTCCAGACTTTACCCAGTTGCAGGTGGACGGGGTTTTAGACATGGTGGCGGCTTAGAAAGCTGCGGGAAGATATGAATATTTGGCGGGTTAAAAATACATTTTGACCAAAGTTACCATGACTATAAATGGTGACAGCGTTTGGCGGGTCAATATAAAATTATGAGCCACCGAAGCTACTTGGGTATGACAGCGTGAGCCGGCAGCTTTACGGCGAGTTAAGGTTATCAGCACAGATTGAAAAATTACTAAGTGTTGAGAGACAGATTCTGCAACTACGGCTATAGATTCAAGATCTACGGGCGAGGGAAAAAGAAAAATATTCTAGCCCTAAAAGGACCGGTGGAAGAACAGACGGCCTCTGCGCAGATTAAAACGGGCTACAGATCTACAATGAGTGCGGCGTGATTATAGAGCGGGCGGCCGCGTGATTTGGGCAGTATTACGAGACCCTAAAGAGGTGTTTTCTTTATCCAAATCTGTGAAAGGTCTTTCCGATGAACGTCGATGAACGCTGAAGAAACCCGATGAACTCGGGGGAGATCTAAAGGATTATTGCAAATCTAACAAGGAGCAGGATTGAAACCTAGAGGATGCGGTCGGATGCGTCGATGTTCTGGACGCGTTCAGGTTGATGCAGCGGCCTGAGTTGATGAAGACGATGAGCTTCGGCGGCGCGGCGAGCCTCGGTGGTCCAGAGGAGGAAGAAGAAGATGGCGGCGGGGGAAATGAAAGTGATAACCCCCCGTGCTTATTTATAAGGCTATAATGGTCCCACAACGGTCCGGTGCGGGAATCGAGGAAGCACGATGATGATTAAACTAAGAAGATGCCTCGATTTTCGGGTTGGTCATATTAATGACGAAAGATCCGCTCTAACGTCAGGGGAATATTTTTTGATTTTTCTGATGACGTCACGGCGGGTCATGAAAGCTTCTCAGAAGCAACAGCCGCTCATTTTTGGCGGGCTATGAACATCCATCAGAGGCGGCGCAATCCATTTTTGGCGGGTCATGAAGATTATCAGAGAAGGCAAGGCTCGCCAACCAGAAGACTTGGAGATTGACATGAACCAGTTCAAATCAATCTGGGGCCTAATGTTGGGGGGATAACCCCGTGATAAGACCCGCCCAGGTGGGGCCGGGTCATGCGGTTGGCGGCTTATGACAAGGTTTGGTATGAACTTACTCAATGGGCCCGGAGGCCCAGGAGCCGGAAGACAAGATGTAACCTGGTGGCGTAAGCCGCCGGTAGCGGCTTGTTAGATAAGGTATGTGTAGTTAGAGGTGAGGTCGGTGATCAAGTATAACCCGACCCAGAATCTTGTAAGCCCAGGGCCTTGACCTGTGTATATAAAGGCAGGTTACCTGGGCGGCTTAGGCCACGAAACAACTCATCGATAGCTAGGTCAAGCGAACTCGCTCCCTTGTAATCGAGATCCTATCAATACAACACAAAGCAGGACGTAGGCTTTTACCTCTTTCCGAGGGGGCGAACCTGGGTAAACCCTTGTCTCTAGATTCCAATTAACCCCTTTGAGCTCACCGCCTTAGCGATGGCCTCGAACCTAAGTCCTTTCACGGGGACATCTGCCGTGACAAAAACACGACAAAGACGCTGACGTCGGCTCCCTTTTTGCGATGCCCCGGCGATTCCCCCGGCTGTCAAACCGCCTGGTCTTCTGGTTGAGTTAGGCGCCCTGGACGGGGCCTACCCCGTCTTGGATCAGGTCCGAGGCGCTCTGGGTTGCATCGACGATTGCCTCGCAAGGGGGCGCCTGGGTCTTCTTTCTAGGTGGCTCCAATCTGACGCCTCGGCCGTGGCATTTTGGGGCCAAGCCGAATCCGCCGCGGCTGTGAGCAGGGAGGAGGCCACGTCGGCCAGGGTAGCCCAGGACGTTGCCATGAAGCGTTGTGACGAGGTGGAGGCCCGCCTGAAGGCCCTTCAAGAGGACAGGTCCGCGCTTGTGGAGAGGCTCCGCCAGCGGGATGAGGACATCAAGGCCTGCGAGGTCAAGCTCGCCGATCGTGACTCTGCGTTGTCCAAGGCGGCAGCCGACCTAGCCGCCGAGCGTGAGCAGCAGGACAAGTTGAAGGAGGAAGTGGCTGCGGAGAAGGCCCGGCTTGCCTCCAGGGAGGAGTCCCTTGCCGCGGCTGAGGAGAAGAAGGCTGCGGAGCTCGAGGCCTTCCCCTCCATCGAGCTCAGGCTCCACCGGGCGCTGCAGTCCGTCTGCCGAGGGGGATTCACAGAGCCCCTGGCGGCTCCTAAGTGTGGCTTCGTCGGACTTTCTTCAAAGCTCGCCGAAGCGCTTGAGGGTGCCGTCGCCAGGGTGGAGAATGTCTTGGAGAGTGAGTGTCGCAACCTCTTCTCCAAGGCCGCGACGCGCGTCTTCGGCCACCTCTACCTTCGTGAGCCGAGCTTCGACTTTGGCTCCGTGATTTGCCTGGTCGATCCTGGGGTTCGTGCCGCTACGGCGACGGCCGTGGAGGGCGCCGTGGGCGCGCTGATGAAGAAGTTCGCCTGCGTCGCCGTTCCCTCGGCTCCTCCTGCGACTGCGAGGGTTGTCGATGACGATGACAGCGGCAGCGACGTCGACGACGAGCTCTCCACGACCGGGGCGAGCGGTGGTGCCAGCTCCTCTTAGCTTCTTTTCCTGGGTCTTCCCCTGTAATGTTTATCCTGCCTCGTGGAGGCGTTAGACTTGTTTGCATTTTCAAAGACATTTTAATGCTTGTAATGACTGTTAAGCTGTGTGATTTGTTTCCTTGCTTCATTTCCTTCCTGCTTGCTGTAGCGCTCTACGTCGGCAGGGCCCGGTCCCGCGCATACCTCGACCGCCGTTGGGGCGTCCGGATCGCCAGGACGATGCCAAGCGGTGAGGGGCTACGAGACCAGTGAGGACCCTGAGTCGCGATGCTCAGGGGTCCCCCTTGATGTACGAGCAGCCCTGATGAAGGGAACGCGGCAGAGACGGGGTTGACTTGAGGGTTTGGAGCGCATTGAGCTCTGTGTCGGCAGGGCCCGGTCTCTCGCATACGTCGACCATCGTTGGGGCGTCCGGATCACCAGGACGGTCCCAAGAGGCGAGGGGCTACGAGGCCAGTGAGGCTCCTGAGTCGCGATGCTCAGGAGTCCCCCTTGACGTACGAGCGGCTCCCATACCTTTATTTTTATCCGGGGGGATGCGTGAAGACCAGGTGCCAGGGACCTGGTGAGGTGGCGTAGCCCCCTTGCAGCCCCCTCACGCGTGCATCCAGGGGGAATGTCGCGAAATGGAGCCGCGAGTGGCCTTCCTGAGGTTGAATGCACCCGCTAAGGTGCCCTCAGTTGTTTATCCCCAGTGCGGAGCATAGGGCTTCCACGTTGCGTGGGCATAGCCATTGGTGGGCCGTGCCGTCCGCCTGCGCGGAGCATGGGGCTTCCACTTGGGCGTGGGAATGGGACCCCTCCGCGTCCTCGGGGGGCTTCGTGCGTGTACAGCCCATTGAGTTCGTATGTGTGGCCTGCACGGTAGAACTGAGAGGTGTATATGGGCGACGTGAGACAGCTCAGGTCTCACGTGGCCCTACATCAAAGGCGGGTTGCGCCTGAATCTTCCGGTGTGAATCGCCGCTTCAAGTCCTATACATTTTGGAGAAACCTGCGCCGAATGGATTTCCAAGGGCCATCGCTTGAGAAGGCCAAACACCAATGACCCCATGAGGTGACGTTAATGGGGCCGGCCCGCCAGACAGAGCTCAGCCATTGGATTTATCGACGCTGCAGGGACGGACCAGAGCACAGACGCCGTGCCCAGTCTTCTCATGCAACAACTCCAAGAAGAAAACACCCGGCGCGCGGCCCCTAGGGCGGCGAAAGACCGACCGGAACCGTGCCATGCGCCCTGACTCACCCACTCCCGATTAGCTCACGCGAGGGCGAAGCACCGAGGGCCATGCGAGGTGACGTACACGGGGCCAGGCCGCGAGACAGAGCTCGACCACTTGGATTTTTCGACGCTGCAGGGACGGACCCGAGCACAGACGCCGTGCCAGCCCTTAATCATGAGGTGGTCGAGGGCAGGCTCATTAGGGCGCAGCGACATTCATGGCAGCGAACCACCGAGCATGCAGGTTGGAATACTTAGGGAAATAGATTGAAAGCATGTAAAGGTCCAAATCATGCAGGAAAACGCGGGCGGGAGGAGTTCCCGCCGTCTGAGGATAATGCGGCCCGATGGGCGCCCTCAAGCTGAGCAAACCAAAAAGTTACCTGGTATGGGCCAAAGGATCGCCTCGCGGCAATGCCGCCGAAGCATGGAGTTAGTCGTAGGAGCTTGGCCATGTGCCTCCACAAGCTCGGACTTCACGAGCCCGTCGCCTCAGGAGGCTCGGGGCTCCTGCTCGGGCCCGGCGCCTCCTCCAACTCCTCGTGGTGCCTGGCCCGGTATGGCGCGAACATGGCCCAGGCAAGACGCTAGAACGTGTCAGCCGCGTTCGCCAGCCCGAAGGGCATGCTGACGTAGTTGCGCAGGTAGGCCCTGCCGTGACTGGCGCGCGTCGGCCAGAAGATGTCCGATCATGCAGCCCTGTTGATGCTGGGTATTTTGACGCAGATGCGCGGCCCGCCGCCCGGGTCGATGACGGCGACAGCGTTGGGTGGTGCGGGGCCGCGCCCACCTCGCATAGCCTGTGCTTCCTGAAGCTCCTCGATTGCTCAGGTGATGAACTCCCGCGAACTTGGCGCCTCGCGCCGTGCTCCTTGCTCGGATGGGTGCATGTCGGCGCACGCCCCCAAGTTGTGCCCGAGCACCTCCCTTGTCTCACTGGTCAGGTCGGTAGTCCTCCAGGTGGAAGCCCCCAAGCCCGGCCCAAGGGAGGCACTGGGCGCTCCTTCCTATGCGAGGGAGGAACGGGCCTGAGCCCCTGGCGCGGATCCTGGGGCGCCGTCCTTAGGGCTTTCAGCCCCCTGGCGTCCCTTGGAGAGGAGCTGCTTCTTCTTCTTAGGGACGTCCTCGCGGGGCAAGATACCTCCTTCGTCGTCCGAGTGTTCGGCCGCTGCGGCACAGTAGGCGCGCTCGAGGGAGCAGACGGCGTCCTTCTCATCGCAGGCGATAGTGATGACGCCGCCACTTCCCAGCATCTTGAGCACGTTGTAGCCGTGGTGGGTCACCGCCATGAACTTGGCAAGGGCTGGGTACCCAAGGATCGCGTTGTATGGGAGGTGGATGTGGGCGACGTCAAAGGTGATGATCTCGGTGTGGTGATTGCTCCGCCCGCCAAATGTGACGGGCAGGCGCACCTGCCCGATGGGGACTGTGGAGCCGTCAGTGACCCCTGAGAAGGGCTTGGTTGGCATGAGCTGGTCGTAAGGCACTTGGAGCGTCTCCAACGTCTCGATAGACAGGACATTGAGTCCGGCGCCACCGTCGATGAGGGTCTTGGTGACGAGGACGTTGATGATGGTGGGCGTGCACATCATGCGGAGTGCGCCCGCCATGGCTGAGCATCTGAGTTGATCCTTGGAGTCGAAGGTGATGCACACTGGGACCACTTGAGGGGGCGTGCGGCCTCAAGCTTTGGAAGAGCCGCGTTCACCTCTCGTGAAAACTGCTTGCAGACGCGGTTCGACGCCGAGGCTTGGGCGCCGCCCAGGATGCAAGCTATTGCCCTGACCTCCTAGAAGCCCCCAGCCACGCCGTTCTGCCTGTCCTCTTCCTTCCTTCTGGGCGGAGGCGGCAGCGGGGGAAGACCGGCCTCGCGAGGGCGGACCTCACGAGGCTGGCCTCGGCGTGACCCCTCCGAAGGTTCGTCGCGCCAGCGGTCCTCACGAGCTTGATCGCGCCAGCGGTCCTCCCGAGGCTGGTCTCGCCACTCCTAACACGGGTCGCGATTGTCCCAGCGGCCTCCGCCGCGGCCTCCGCCACGTCCATAGCCTCGGTCAGTGCGCCCAGGGCGTCGCCCGAAGTGCTCGTCACGGACCACCCTGAGCTCTTGACAGTCGATGGTGTTGTGGCTGTTGGTGCCATGGAAGATGCAGAATGGTCGCCCGCCCACGAGGGGTTCTTCATCTCGGTCGCGCTTTGCCTCGGGCTCAGCCGCCAGCACCGCGGGTGCCTTGTGCTTTGGCTCCTTGGCCTTGGTCTTCTTGTCTTCGGTTTCCGCCTCCGGAAGCTCGCGGAGGGAGAGGCGGCCCTCTTCGGCCTTCGCACACTTGTTCGCCAAGTTGAACATCTCCAAGGCCGAGCTCAGGTCGTCGTGGATAGCCAGCTCCTCCCTCATCCTCTGGTCCCTGACGCCATCGGTGAACGCCAAGATGATGGCCTCATCTGAGGCCCTCGGGATCTTGAGGCTGGTAGTCGTGAAGCGCTGTATGAACTTGTGCAGGGTCTCTTCAGGCTGTTGCTTCACGCGACGGAGGTCTCCCACTCCAAGCGCGCGGTCGCGGGTGCCTTGGAAATTGGCGACGAAGCGCTCACACAGGCCTTCCCAGGAGGTGATTGACCCTTCCGGGAGGTTGAGGAGCCAGGAAAGCGTGCCTCCTTTGAGCGCCATGGGGAACCAGGTTGCCATGACCTTGTCGTTTCCGCCGGCCGCCTGGATGCTCAGCGAGTAGAGCTGTAAGAACTCGGCGGGGTCTGCGGTGCCGTCGTAGCGAGGAGGCAGGTCAGGCTTGAACTTGCAGGGCCACACGGCCGGATGGAGTTCCGGGGGGATGGCGCGGTAGCCCACGGGCGGTGCATGCTCAGGAGGAACCTGGTCTTGATGCTCTTGCATGGCTGCCTCCAGGGGTGCCCGGTCGCGCCGCTGGCGCGCCGGCGCTGGGAGCGCACGCGCGTCAACGCGCGGTCGCGGCACCACCTGGCAGCTTACTTCTTCTCTCACCCTCGCTGGGGGCCCACGCGGCTGGTCGCGCGGTCGTGCTTCATGCCTGGGCTCGGGGTCGACGTCGCACTGGGGAGGAGGAGGCGGCACATCATGAGCTTCGTCGCCTGCCAGGGAGGGTTGGGGCCGGAACGAGTAGGTGAACGTCGAAGCGTCGCCGGCTGTGCTGACGAGCTCCGCAACGCGCCCGAGCTAGTCATCGAGGCGGTTGGGGGCAGGGCGGTAGCGCAGCAGCTCGCGCGCCATGTTCGGTGTGCCCGATCCACGCGCAGGCCCTTGGCGGGCGTGGGAGGACGACCCAGTAGCTGCAACGATTGACGGAGTGGCGGTGCGGCCGTCGCGCCGCGCGGTGACCGGCTGCGACGAATCCTGCTGCTCGTGGGCCTTCGGGCCAGTGGCGGTGTTGGCCACGAGGGAGGGAGAGCGGCGCTCAGCGCGGGCTCGGCGGGCATCGGCCATCGGAGCGGTGAGGCGGAGGAAGAGTGAGGCTTGAGGAAGACTTCGACACGGCCCCTACCTGGCGCGCCAAATGTCGGATTTCGGGCTCCGCAAAACCCTAAGGAATTCGAACCCAGGGGCATGTGCGAAGATTCCCCAACAGCTTCGCCCCCTCCAAGCTCACAACACAATACCCCGCTCGATGGCGAGGAAGACAATGGCACACGAGAGTTTACCCAGGTTCGGGCCTCTGCGAAGCGCAAAACCCTACTCCTGCATTTTGGTGGATTGCCTCGCGAGGAGGTTTGTGGATGAACTAGTACAGCGATATGTTTGCGGGTGGTTGCTCTCTACTGGGCTACCTCGTCTCTATTTATAGCGGCCCGGGTCCTCTTCCCTTATCGCAATGGCGGGAAGGGATCCCACAACGGCCCAACTTGAAAGGCGACAGGCGGTACATCTTATCCTGACGAAAAGCGTTCTTCGCCTGCAAAGTTGGTGGTGGTGACGTGGTGGTGGGCTTGGTGATGATGTCCGTCCTGCGGGGCTTGGGATCTTGGTCTTGTTGCACCGAAGTGGAAACCTTTGGGGGCGCTTTGGGAACCCACGTGCATTCCTGCCTCCTTTGCACCAAAGGGGAAACTGTCCCCTCTGGCGTACTGGCGCCCGCCTGGCCGGGCTGGCGTCACCCTTGGCCTCCTGAGGTCGTGTGTTGCATAGGAGTCTCCTCCGGTCAAGAGGGGGCCTGGGGAGGCCTATATCCCCACGGGTCTTGGCGCTGCTCCCCTCACGAGAACGGGGTCTCGTGAGGGCCTTGTGTCGAGAGAGGCCACGCCGGGCCATAATACGTCCTTGAGGTGGGCCACGCCTGGGGCCGCAGGCAGGCAAGTCTGGGTAAGCTGGTATCCAGAACGCCGACAAAGCTGGAGATCGCCATCCCCTGCATACTCTGGTTGAGGACGGCCGGGCTCACCATAGAAATGGTGGGCTCTGATTTCCTTGCCCGGCGGATTGCTCCTCTCCAGGACCGGAAGCGCTTTGCCTGGGAGTACGCTGGACCTGCTGACATCATGCGGGTCCTTCTGGGTCTTGACGGCGACCTGACCTTCCTGCAGCTCACCTTCTTTCGCCACCAGCTCTTCTGACTCGACGGCAAGTTCAATCTGCCGATGTCCGTCATCCCACTCTGCAAAAACTCTCGCAAAGATACAATCATTGCGATGATGCCGGCATGTAATGCGCACGGGGTGAAGCCCACGTGGCAGGCGCCGGTAGATGACGTGGCGCAGGCATGGTTCGACGGCTTGTCGGAGTCGTGCATCAGGGACGAGGGGTCACTGATACGCGCCACTACCGAAGTAGAGCTGGAGTTCATCGGGCGGCGGGCCATGAAGGCGGGCCTAGGCGTGGGCGGCAGCGGCTCAGGGGCCACCGCGTCCGACGACGATGAGGCCGGCCATGAAGAAAGGTGCGAGGAGGAGCTGCCGTCGCAAGATCCGCCGGAGGAGGTCACCAGCGCTTGCACCGCCGCAAAAATGGGGCTCGAGGAGCCCTTGGCCCGCGGCGCCCCCAGGAAAACGCGCGTGCTCCGCAAGGCTAGCAGCTGGGAGCCGGTCCTCCACATCGAGTTTCCTCCGATCGCCGAGGGCGAGGAAGATGAGGAAGAGAAGGACCCTGCCGCCAACGTCGGCCGCCCGCGGCGATCAAGGAGAGTTGTCGCGCAAGGCCCGATTGCCGCATCAGTGCAAAGGGAGGGGCCGGTCGACCAAGTCGAGCCCCTAGCGCGTCCCAGCGCCCCCGCCCCAGCCTCCGCCCCCGTCGCTCACGGGGGAAGAATGTGGGACTTCTCGGCCTTCAGCTCGTCCGAGGAGGAGGAAGAGTAAGCGCCCATCCTCACACTCGTTTTTATTTTTGTCTTGAACTTTTCTGATGTTCTTTTCCCTGGGCACTAACGGTTTTGCAGGGAAGAAGAAACCCTAGCTCAGCGAATGGCTAGGATGGCAAACCTCGAGCCCATCGCATCCTTGGCGAGAGCTTCGTAGGAGCATGGGGCGGCCGAGCCTGGTGCCTCTGCCAGCCCCCGGCAAGAGGTCCCGCTCTCATTTCAAACGGTGAGAGCAGGCGCCAACGTCGTCACCTCCGTCCCTCTTCCGACGGCTACGGAACGCCCAAGGAGACCTCCGCGCGCTCGACCCCGGAGAAGAGCTCCGCGATGAGGGCCTCCGTCGTCGAGCTGATCCTTGTGGAGGATGACTCACCGACGAGCGAGGTGGCCGGCGATGCCATGGCAATGAAGGATGCCGCTGGAGGGGGAGAAGTGCCTCCTCAGCAAGAGCTCATTGGTAAGCTCCTCGCGGTCGGACTGCTTTTCTCTCCTCCTCCCTCCTCCCTCTTTTTTTTGTCTTCTTGAACCTCTTGTTGTTCTTAATCCTCCCTCCCCCCTTGCCGCCGCAGGCTCGCCCTTGCGAGGGGACCTCAACCTCAACGCTGGCGTTGAGGAGGTCTCCAGGGAGCTTGCCGCGGAGGCCAGCCGGACCGCGGTCAAAGCGGGTGCCGGCCAGGTCGTGGGCGAGGAGGAAGAGGTTGCACGCCGCCGTGCCCGGGACACCGGCAAGCGGGTCGTCGACGGGCCATTCTCCGAGGTAGGGGCGGACGTTGGTAACATCCCGTCCCCTGATGTGCCGGAGGGCGGCGCGTTCTTCGTGGCCCCGGGGTCACGGCCTTTCTTCTCGATGGGGACCGCCGGCGGATCTGCCGCCGGTCCGTCCTCATCCACGGAGTCGCCCCCGAGCCGCTATCTAAGGGTTGTTGACTTCCAGTTTGTCCTCCTCCCCGGCGAGACTAGCCCTGGAGTTTTCTCCGGAGAGGCGGTGGTCGACGGGGCTGTGGTCGCTCCTGGTGGCGGTGCAACCATTGATCTCCTAGGCGGAGGCGACGGGGCCAGCGAGCACGCCATCCTGTCCTCTCTCAGCAGGGATTTCCGGCAGCTGCACGCGTTCTACGCCCGCCGCTCGAAAAGGTCAGACCGCCGGGAGGCTCTTCTCGCGGTGGCGGAGGAGAGGTTCCACGAGCTCCTCGCTGAGAAGCGGAATTGGTTCGCTGACCAGCGCCAAGATCTCACCAACAAACGGGGCGGACTCACAAGGGCCAAGACTGATTTCATCAACCGGGAGGCCGAAGCGGAGAAGATCTAGAGGGAGACGGAAGAGATCTTTTCCGCCACGGAGGCGGAGCATACCTCTCGCAAGATTCAACTCGACACCCATGAAGAAGAGCTCGCATCTTGGGAGAAGGATCTTGCCGACAAGCTCGGCGTCAAGCTGGGGAAGCAAGTCAAAGCCCTGGAGACAAAGCACAAGGAGGCCATTGAGAAGCAAGCCGTCGAGCACGCTGGCAAGCTCCAGGAGGCCATCCAAGTTGCCGAGGCCGCTCGCTCCACCCAAGCCGAGCTTGAAGGGAAGGTGTAGAAGCTGGAGTCAAACCTTGCCGCCTCCAACACGGAGGTCCTGAGGCTGAAGGAAGAGGCCTAGAAAGGGGCAAAAACCCTGATGGACCTCCAGCTGGAGCTCCGCGGCAGGACAGACGAGCTGAAGGTCGCCGAAGATGCCAATGCTGACTTGCAGGTGAAGGTTAGCACCCATGAGGATAGTCTCAGGGCCGCCCAGAACAGAGAGCGCGATTTGCGAGAGGAGCTTCGTAAGGAGAAGGATCTATTTGCCTCCGTCACGCGCACATCTAACGAGCTCCAGACGAACATCTAGCTGTGGACGGAGCCGCTCGCTGACATCGCCGGCAAGCTTTCCGCTCAGCTAAGCAGCATCGGCCTGGGGGAGTGCGCCTCCTCCGACGATGCCCGTGGCACGGCGAGCGCGAGGCTATCCATCTTCTTACGGGGGCTCGTTGTTGGGGAACGTTGCATGGGAAACAAAAAAATTTGTACACACACACAAGATCTATCCATGGAGATGAGCATCTATGAGAGGAGAGATCGGATCCACATACCCCTGTAGATTGCTAAGCGGGAAGCGTTAAGAAATGCGGTTGATGTAGTCGAACGTCTTCGCGATCCAAATCGCAAGCCGTCCCGCGATCCAATCACGATCTAGCGCCGAAAGGACGGCACCTCCGTGTTCAGCACACGTACAGCTCGATGACGATCTCCGCCTCCTTGATCCAGCAAGCGAGGGCGGAGAGGTAGATGAGTTCTCCGGCAGCACAACGGCGTGGTGGCGGTGGTGGTTAACTAATCCGGCAGGGCTTCGCCGAGCTCTACCGAACTAATCTAGAGGAGAAGGACGATCTAGGGAGAGAGAGGGGCGACAAGGGCTTCGTGTGTGCTCTTGGGGCGCCACCTCCCCTCTATATATAGGTGGAGGGGCGTGGAGATCAGCCCCTCCAATCCCTAGGGCGCACCCAAGGGGGAGGAGTTGGACTCCTAGTCCAATTCCCTCCCTTTCCATAAACAGGTGGACTTTCCACCTCTCCCAAGCCACATGGGCCTTGAGGGACTTGTGTGCCTGGCCCAATAAGGCCAGGGCGCCTCCCGTCAGCCCGTGCAAACCCTTCGGATGTGGTGGAACCCTTGGTGGACTTCCGGACTCCTCCAGAAGTTTCCGGAACCTTCTAGAAACTTCCCGGTAAAATAACGGAAAAACCCGAAACTTTTCCGGTCGCCAAAATATGACTTCCCATATATAAATCTTTACCTCCAGACCATTCCGGAGCTCCTCGTGATGTCCGGGATCTCATCCGGGATTCCGAACAACCTTCGGTCACCAACATACATAACTCAATAATACCGAAACGTCACCGAAAGTTAAGTGTGCAGACCCTGCGGGTTCGAGAACTATGTAGACATGACCGAGACACCTCTATGGTCAATAATCAATAGCGGGACCTGGATGCCCATATTGGTTCCTACATATTCTACGAAGATCTTTATCGGTTGAACCTCTATGTCAAGGATTCAGTTAATCCCGTACGTTGTTCCCTTTGTTCATCGGTATGTTACTTGCCCGAGATTCGATCGTCGGTATCTCCATACCTAGTTCAATATCGTTACCGGCAAGTCTCTTTACTCGTTCCGTAATACAAGATCCCGTGGCTAACACTTTAGTCACTTTGCTTGCAAGGCTCATTGTGATGTTGTATTACCGAGTGGGCCCCGAGATACCTCTCCGTCACACGGAGTAACAAATCCCAGTCTTGATCCATGCCAACTCAACAGACACCCTCGAAGATACCTGTATAGCATATTTATAGTCACCCAGTTACGTTGTGACGTTTGATACACACATGGTACTCCTCCGGTGTTAGTGAGTTACATGATCTCATGGTCATAGGAACACATACTTGACATGCAGAAAACAATAGCAATAAACTGACACGATCATATGCTACGTTCATAGTTTGGGTCTTGTCCATCACATCATTCTCCTAATGATGTAATCCCGTTATCAAATGAAAACTCATGTCTATGACTAGGAAACCATAGCCATCTTTTATCAACGAGCTAGTCCATCAGAGGCTTACTAGGGACACAGTGGTGTCTATTTACCCACACATGTATTTGAGTTTCCAATCAATACAATTATAGCATAGATAATAAACGATTATCATGAACAAGGAAATATAATAATAACCATTTTATTATTGCCTCTAGGGCATATTTCCAACAGTCCCACTTGCAGTAGAGTTAATAATCTAGCTCACATCACTATGTGATTTACATTGTAATGAATCTAACACCCATACAGTTCCGGTGCTGATCATGTTTAGCCCGTGGAAGAGGTTTAGTCAACGGGTTTGCGACATTCAGATCCGTGTGCACTTTGCAAATCTCTATGTCATATTGTAGATGTTGCTACCACGCTCCACTTGGAGCTATTCCAAATAACTGCTCCACTATACGAATCCGGATTGCTACTCAGAGTCATCCGGATAGGTGTCAAAGCTTGCATCGACGTAACCCTTTACGACAAACTCTTTATCACCTCAATAATTAAGAAACATTTCCTTAGTCCTCCAGTTACTAAGGATAATTTTGACCGCTGTCCAGTGATCCACTCCTGGATCACTCTTGTACCCCCTTGCCAGACACATGGCAAGGCACACACTAGGTGCGGTACACAGCATGGCATACCGTATAGAGCCTATGGCTAAGGCATAAGGGACGACCTTCGTCCTTTCTCTTTCTTCTGTCGTGGTCGGGCTTTGAGTCTTACTCAAATTCATACCTTACAATACAGCCAAGAACACCTTCTTTGACAGATCTATTTTGAACTCCTTGAAAATCTTGTCAAGGTATGTATTCATTGAAAGTTTTATCAAGCGTCTTGATCTATCTCAATAGATCTTGATGACCAATATTTAAGTAGCTTTATTCCAGGTCTTCCTTTGAAAAACTCCTTTCAAACAACCCTTTATGCTTTCTAGAAATTACCCATTATTTCTGATCAACAATATGTCATCCACATATACTTATCAGAAATTCTATAGTGCTCCCACTCACTTTCTTGTAAATACAAGTTTCTTATAAACTTTGTATAAACCCAAAAGCTTTGATCTCCTCATCAAAGCATATATTCCAACTCCGAGATGCTTGCTCCAGTCCATAGAAGGATTGCTGGAGCTTGCAAACCTTTTAGCATCCTTAGGATCGACAAAAACCTTCCGGTTATATCACATACAACCTTTCCTCAAGGAAACCATTGAGGAACCAATGTTTTGACATCCATCTGCCAGATTTCATAATCGAAAAATGCAGTAATTGCTAACATAATTCCAACAGACTTCAGCATCGCTACGGGTGAGAAAGTCTCATCGTAGTCAACTCCTTGAACTTGTAAGAAACTTCTTTGCGACAAGTCAAGCTTTATAAATGGTGACATTTACCATCAGCGTCTGTCTTCTTCTTAAAGGTCCATTTGTACTTAACGGCCTGCCATTCATCGGGCAAGTTTACCAAAGTCCATACTTGGTTTTCATACATGGATCCTTTCCTGGATTTCATGGCTCCTAGCCATTTGTTGGAATTCGTGCCCACCATCACTTCTTCATAGCTCGTAGGTACACTGTTGTCTAACAACATGACCTCCAAGACGGGATTGACGTACCACTCAGGGGCGGTACGAGTCCTTGTCGACCTACGAGGTTCGGAAGTAACTTGATCTGAAGCTTCATGATCAACATCATTTGCTTCCTCTTTACTTGGTGTAGGCGTCGCAGAAACATCTTTCTGCGTCCTGCTACTATCCAACTGAAGTGACGGTTCAACAACCTCATCAAGTTCTACTTTCCTCCCACTCAATTCTTTCGAGAGAAACTCTTTCTGGAGAAAGGACCTGTTTTTAGCAACAAACACTTTCACCTTGGATCTGAGATAGAAGGTATACCCAACTGTTTCTTTAGGGTATCCTATGAAGACGCACTTGTCCACTTTGGGTTTGAGCTTACCAGACATAAGTGTCGCATTCCCAAACTCTAAGAAATGACAGCTTAGGTTTCTGCCAAACCACAATTCATACGATGTCATCTCAACAGAATTAGATGGTGCCCTATTTAAAGTGGATGTAGTTGTCTCTAATGCATAACCCCAAAACGATAGTGGAAGATCGGTAAGAGACATCATAGTATGCACCATATCCAATAGAGCACGACTACGACGTTCGGACACACCATCACACTATGGTGTTCCAGGTGGTGTGAGTTGTGAAACAACTTTCACATTGTCTTAAGTTGTATACCAAACTCGTAACTCAGATATTCACCTCCACGATCATATCGTAGACATGTTATCTTCTTGTCACGATGATCTTAAACTTCACTCTGAATTTGCTTGAACTTTTCAAACGTTTCAGACTTGTGTTTCATTAAGTAAATATACCCATAACCACTCAAATCATCAGTGAAGGTAAGAAAATAACGATATCCACCACACGCTTCAACACTTATTGGACCACATACATCAACATGTATCATTTCCAATAAGTCACTTGCCCGCTCCATTAAACCGGAAAACGGGGTCTCGGTCATCTTGCCCATGAGGCATGGTCCGCATGTCTCAACCGATTCGAAATCGAGTGAGTCCAAAGATCCATCATCATGGAGTTTCTTCATGTGTTTTACACCAATGTGACCTTAGCGGCAGTGCCACAAGTATGTGGTAATATCATTATTAACTTTGCATCTTTTGGCATCAATATTATGAACATGTGCATCACTACGATCGAGATTCAATAAACCATTCACATTGGGTGCATGACCATTGAAGGTATTATTCATGTAAACAGAATAACCATTATTCTCTGACTTAAATGAATAATCGTATTGCAATAAACACGATCTAATCATGTTCATGCTCAACGCAAACACCAAATAACATTTAGGTTCAACACTAATCCCAAAGGTAGAGGGAGCGTGCGATGGTGATCACATCAACCTTGGAAACACTTCCAACACACATCATCACCTCGCACTTAGCTAGTCTCCGTTTATTCCGTAGCTTTTATTTCGAGTTACTAACATTAGAAATTAAACCGGTATCTAATACACAGGTGCTACTAGGAGTACTAGCAAGGTACACATCAATAACACGTATATCAAATATACTTATGTTGACGTTGCCATCCTTCTTATCTACCAAGTATCTAGGGCAGTTCCACTTCAGTGACCATTCTCCTCATAATAGAAGCACTTAGTCTCGGGTTTGGGTTCCACCTTGGGTTTCTTCACTAGAGAAGCTACTGGCTTGCCATTCATGAAGTTTCCCTTCTTGCCCTTGCCCTTCTCGAAACTAGTGGTTTTACTAACCATCAACATTTGATGCTCCTTCTTGATTTCTACCTTCGCGGTGTCAAACATCGCGAATAGCTCAGGGACCATCTTTTCCATCCCTGGCAGGTTTATAGTTCATTACAAAGCTCTAGTAGCTTTGTGGCAGTGACTTCGAGAACTATATCAATCACTATCTTATCTGGAAGATCAACTCCCACTTGATTCAAGCGATTGTAGCACCCAGACAATCTGAGCACATGCTCACCGATTGAGTTATTCTCCTTCATCTTGCAGGCAAAGAATCTTGTTGGAGGTCTCATACCTCTCAACACGGGCACGAGCCTGAAATCCCAATTTCAGCTCTTGGAACATCTCATATGCTCCGTGACGTTCAAAACGTCTTTGGAGCCTCAATTCTAAGCCGTAAAGCATGACGCACTGAACTATCAAGTAGTCATCAAAACGTGCCTGTCAGATGTTCACAACATCCACAGACGATGCTAGAGGGGGTGGCGCACCGAGCGGTGCATCAAGGACATAAGCCTTCTGTGTAGCAATGAGGACAATCCTCAGATCACGGACCCAGTCCGCATAACTGCTACCATCATCTTTCAACTTACTTTTTCTCTAGGAACGTATCCAAATTCAGGGGAGCTACAACGCGAGCTATTGATCTACAACATAATTGGCAAAGAAATTTTGACTATTGTTCAAGATAATGAGTTTAGTTAATCATATTACTTAAAAACTCCCACTCAAATTGACATCCCTCCGGTCATCCGAGTGCTACATGATCCAAATTCACTAACCCAAGTCCGATCATCACGTGAGATGAGGTGGTTTCAATGGTGAACATCTCCATGTTGATCATATCTACTATATGAGTCATGCTCGACCTTTCGGTCTCTAGTGTTCCGAGGCCATGTCTGTACAAGCTAGGCTCGTCAAGTTTAACCCGAGTGTTCCGCATGTGCAACACTGGCTTGCACCCATTGTACGCGAACGTAGAGTCTATCACACCCCATCATCACGTGCTGTCTCGAAATGACAAACTTTTGCAACGGTGCACACTCGGGGAGAACACAATTTTATCTTGAAATTTTAGTGAGGGATCACCTTATAATGCTACCGTCGTCCTAAGCAAAACAAGGTGCACAAAAGGATTAACATCAGATGCAAATCATAAGTGGCATGATATGGCCATGATCTTGTGCTTTTGATCTCCATCTCCAAAGCACCGGCATGATCTCCATCGTCACCGGCATAACACCATGATCTCCATCATCTTGATCTCCATCAACGTGTCGCCATGAGGTTGTCGCGCCAACTATTTCTTCCACAACTATTGCTAACTCATAGCGATAAAGTAAAGCAAAAAGGCGAAAATAAATTAAAGACAACCCTATGGCTCCTGCCGGTTGCTGTACTCATCGACATGCAAGTCGTGATAATCGATACAAAACATGATCATCTCATACACCACATATATCTCATCATGTTTCTGGCCATATCATATCACATCATACCCTGCAAAAACAAGTTAGACGTCCTCTAATTTGTTGTTGCATATTTTACGTGGCTACTATGGGTATCTAGCAAGAACGATTCTTACCTACGCAAAACCACAACGGTGATATACAAGTTGCTATTTCACCTTCTACAAGGACCGCCTCTGTCGAATCTGATTCAACTAAAGTGGGAGAGGCAGACACCCACTAGCCATCTTATGCAACAAAGTTACATGTCAGTCGATGGAACCGGTCTCTCGTACGTGGATGAGTAATGTCATGGTTTTGTCACGGCAAGATGTCCTCGTGAGAGAACTTAGGTGTGAGGCCATCGCAACTATGTGGCGGTTTGAGAGGGGTTGGTCGGAATCGAGAGACGCGAGTTTACCTAGGTTCGGCCCCTCCGATGGAGGTAAAAGCCTATGTCCTGCTTTGTGTCTATATTGATGATGATGATGACGATCTCGATTACAAGGGTGCAGAGTCGCTACCTCTAATCTCGAGAGCCTCTAATCTGTCTATCTCTAATGACTTGAACTTGTCCCTCTAGGGGTGCTCTACCCCTCCCTATATAAGTGGAAGAGTAGGTTTACATGTAGAGTCCTACTAGGAGTAGGAGTAGGTCTAGTCTCTCTTGAGTCCAAATCCGGGTCTTGTTTCTCTTGTAAGGGAATCCTTCCTCTTCTTTGGGCCTTCTCTATGAGCTGCCTTCCGCCATAACATGAGTCGGCCCTCCCATGAGCCGCCCTCTGGGCCGTTGGGCCTTGTCGCTCGTCTGACCCGCCTGCCGGGTCACCAATGAGCCGCCAAGCTCGGCCGGGTCACCAGTGAGTTGCCAAGTCCCGGCCGGGTCATACTTCAGGCCGGGTTATACCGCGGGGTAATATCCCCGACATTAGCCCTCAGGTTAACTTGAATTTATTCATGGTAAGCTCCTGAAATAAGAATAACAAATATGTTAAAGGACCGGCTTGCTCCACTGGCCAGCTTAATAAAGTAGCTCCTTGAAAATCCGGGTTTCTTCTTCATATTAATGAGCCGTCTTCACAATCATATTACAAGTCCATGTCCTTTGCAAAATATTGGGAATAAACACCCATATGTCGTTGAGTCGGTCGCCAATGCTTTGGCTTGAGGAAATTATTGGAGATAAGAAAACCATATGAAGTTGAGCCGGCTTTCATTGCTTCGGCTTGATAAAAATATTGGGAATAGAAATTCGTCCATTGTTAAATCACTTCAACCTGTGAAGCCGGGTTGTTTATATAGAATCTGCCGGGTCATGATTTTTGACAATGCCGGGTCATGATCGTTGGTGACGCCGGGTCAAAATAAGCGGACTCCAGTTAACTTGATAAATTTATTGGGAATAAAGAAAATCAGTGTAATGTTGAGCCGGCTTTCAATTCTTTAGCTCCACCAAGACATGAGACCTTGCTCACTCAAAATTGATAGCTTGAAAATGTTCTGCTATTTTTTGATATATCCATATTACCTGTAGCCCCCAAGTGCCGGGTTGTGTTGCCTGCAGCAACCTGTGACTTGTAATTGTCTTATGCTCATAAAACTTCAGCCAGTGTAGCCCCCAAGGGCCGGGTCATTATGCAATAATGAGCAGGAATTTTTTGTAGATATGATCATATAGACTTGAGGAGCAATGTGTAGCCCCCAAGGGCCGGCTCAGTAAGAAAATACTGGGCTGGGACTTAGAAAAAGATAGAAAGGCCGGCTCATCTCCTTGAGATAACAGGATCTGTTGACAATGTAACAACTTTCATTAGCCCCCAAGTGCCGTGGTGCATGCTTGCAGCGACATGGGACTTTGAACTTGGTGTTGAATGTTGAGAAATCTGGGTTGTCATCCGAGTCGCTAGATATAGACTGAATGTCTTGTATTTCACATGTGTAGCCCCCAAGGACCGGCTCATCAGTATATGATGGGCCGGGTCTTCAATTTAGACCTTATAATCTGTTTAAACGGCTGAATACTGTAGCCCCCAAGTGCCGGGTCGCATGCCTGCAGCGACTTGGGACTGTAGAAAATTTGATCTGAGTAATGTAGCCCCCAAGTGCCGGGTCGTATGCCTGCAGCGACTTGGGACTGTGTGAGAATAATATAACCCATCATAATGCACTTCAGAAGTTCTCTTGAACTAATATTGATCTGATTTGAATGAATCCTTGACAGTTGTTGTAATGTAACCCGGTATGAATATCCAGGAATAACGCCTTTGTCTTTGAAATGAAATCCTTGCTCATGGTTGCGGTGCAACCTGGCAAACATATGTTGGGGAACGTTGCATGGGAAACAAAAAATTTCCTACTCACACACAAGATCTATCCATGGTGATGAGCATCTACGAGAGGGAGAGTGGATCTACATACCCTTGCAGATCGCTAAGCGAGAAGCGTTAAGAAACGCGGTTGATTTAGTCGAACGTCTTCGCGATCCAAATTGCCGAGCATCCCGCGGTCCAATCACGATCCATCTCACGATCCAATCACGATCCATCCCGCGATCCCATCATGGTCCGTCCCGCGATCAAATCACGAACCGTCTCGTGATCCTGATCACGGTCCTTCCGATCTAGTGCCGAACGGACGGCACCTCCGCATTCAGCACACGTACAGCTCGATGACGATCTCCGCCTTCTTGATCCAGCAAGAGGGAGCAGAGAGGTAGATGAGTTCTCTGGCAGAGCGACGGCGCGGCGGCGGTGGTGGTGGAACTATTCCGGCAGGGCTTCGCCTAAACACTGCCGAAACTAGACTAGAGGAGAAAACGATCTAGAGGAAGTAGAGGGAGCACGTGGCAATTAGGGTTAGCTCTCCCCTCTAAATCCTCTAGTATATATAGGAGGGAGGGAGGGGAGGAGGCAGCCACAAACCCTCAAGGGCTGGCCGAAATTGGAGGTGGAGGAGTCCTACTCCAATCCTACTAGGAGTAGGATTCCTCCTCTCCACTTCGAAACCCTTTCCACCTTTGGGTTTTTCCCACCCCTAGCCTCATGGGCCTTAGTGGGGGGTTCGGCCAGCCCACTAAGGGCTGGCTTGACTCCTCCCACAGCCCATGAGGCCCTTTGGGTCGAGACACCCCTCCCGATGGCCCCCGGTACCCTCCCGGCACTCCTGGTACACTATCGAAATACCCGAAACTTTTCCGGTGACCAAAACGGGACTTCCTATATATCAATCCTTACCTACGGACCATTCCAGAGCTCCTCATGACGTCCAGGATCTCATCCGGGACTCCGAACAACCTTCGGTCACCACCATGCATAACTCTACTATACCGAAACGTCACCGAACCTTAAGTGTGCAGACCCTGCGGGTTCGAGAACTATGTAGACATGACCGAGACACCTCTACAGTCAATAACCAATAGCGGGACCTGGATGCCCATATTGGTTCCTAGATATTCTACGAAGATCTTTATCGGTTGAACCTCTATGTCAAGGACTCAGTTAATCCCGTATGGTGTTCCCTTTGTTCTTCGGTATGTTACTTGCCCGAGATTCGATCGTCGGTATCTCTATACCTAGTTCAATCTCGTTACCGGCAAGTCTCTTTACTCATTCCGTAATACAAGATCCCGTGGCTAACACTTTAGTCACATTGCTTGCAAGGCTTGTTGTGATGTTGTATTACCGAGTGGGCCCTGAGATACCTCTCCGTCACACGGAATAACAAATCCCAGTCTTGATCCATGCCAGCTCAACAGACACCCTCGGAGATACCTCTAGAGCATCTTTATAGTCACCCAGTTACGTTGCGACATTTGATACACACAAGGTATTCCTCCGGTGTCAGTGAGTTGCATGATCTCATGGTCATAGGAACAGATACTTGACATGCAGAAAACAATAGCAATAAACTGACACGATCATATGCTATGTTCATAGTTTGGGTCTTGTCCATCACATCATTCTCCTAATGATGTGATCCCGTTATCAAATGACATCTCATGTCTATGGCTAGGAAACCTTGACCATCTTTGATCAACGAGGTAGTCTATTAGAGGCATACTAGGGACACAGTGTTGTCTATGTACCCACACATGTATTTCAGTTTCCAATCAATACAATTATAGCATGGATAATAAACGATTATCATGAACAAGGAAATATGATAATAACTAAATTATTATTGCCTCTAGGGCATATTTCCAACAGTCTCCCACTTGCACTAGAGTCCATAATCTAGTTCACATCACCATGTGATTTACATTGTTATGAATCTAACACCCAATGAGTTCTGGGGTTCGATCATGCTTTGCATGTGAGAGATCCAAACGGCAAAGGAGATTTGCCGTCTGCCATGGCAGACGTCAAAGGGCAAAAGGCAGACGGCAAAGGATTTTGCCGTCCGCTAACGGACGACACAATTTCGGGCCCAACGAGTTCCGGCAAAGGGGTTCTTTGCCGTCTGCTTCGGCCCAGCGGACGACAAAGATTCTTTGCCGTCAGCTTGCAGACGGCAAAGAACCTGGACGGCGTAGTACTGACGGCGCCACCGTCAGGCGGCTAACGGACCCCCACCCTTTGCCGTCGGCCTCCTGCCCCCCGTTGCCGTCTGCCTCCCGCCCCCCGTTGTCGTCTGCCTCGCGCCCCCCTTTGTCGTCTGCCACGTGGCAGCTTTGCCGACGGCGGCCGTCGGCATAGCACCTCTCTTTGCCGTCTGCCTCCCGCCCCCCTTTGCCGTCTGCCTCCCACCCCCGCTTTGTCGTCTGCCTCCTCCCCCTTTGCCGTCTGCCACGGACGGCAAAGAGGCAAAATGGGCCAGCCTTGTTTTCCCAGGTTTCACAGGCGGCCGCCACGTGGCAGCTTTGCCGACGGCGGCCGTCGGCATAGCTGCCTTTGCCGTCCGGGGCAGACGGCAAAGAGGTTGTATTGCCTCTTTTTTTTGTTTTTGTTACATTCAACAATTTTCAAACAAACAATATATGATATATACATAAATAATTCACAGAAACAATGTGCAACAGCCATATATGATCAACCAACAATTATACCAAATTAAAAGTATCAAATGCCACATTGTTCGCCATATTACAATAGGTTCATCCATACATACATATAGTCTCATCGATACAAATGACTCAATACATGAAAACAGAAAGTAAACCTAGCACTACATGAAAGCAAGCTGCCGTGAACTCGTCTCAAATCTGCAAAATTGGAAATAAGAAAGTTAGAAAAATAATACTAGAATTAAGAAGTAGAAGAAGATCTAGAATTAGAAGAAGATGAAGGGGCTGTTTGGTTTCAAGACACAACTAGCCACACTTTGCCAGAACTGAACTTAGGCAAGTTTGACCATGTTAGGTGTGTGTTTGGTTCTTGCCACAACTAAGGCAAGAATTTTTTTATTAGCAGTAAGTCCCACATGTCATAGATGGAAAAAGTGTGGCAAGATTCCCTTAGGCAAGCCAAAGTGTGGTAACTATTTGAGCACCTCAAGTAAGGCAAGTGTGGTAAAATTGTGGCAAGCCAAAGTCTGGTAAAATTGCGGCAAGCCAAATTGTGGCTAACTATTTGAGCACCTAAAGCCAAAGTGTGGCAAGCCAAAGTTTGGCAAGATTCTTTCTCTGTCTCCTCTTGTTTTTCTTCTTCTTATTGCTTATTTGTGTCATTTTAGAGCTAACCTAGGTAATTATCACATTATTTACCTAACTAAGCTTATTGTGTCATTTTGCAAGAAAATAAGCTAAGTCTATGGCATCTATGAGGTTACCAAGTCTATTATGTCATTTTTGAGTTAACTAAGCTTATTATGTCAGTGTGGAGGAAACAATGCTAAGTATAGGTCATTTTAGAGCTAACTTAGGTACAATATGTCATTTTGGAGGTAAGTAAGCTTACTATGTCATTTTATAGGAAACAAAGCTAACTTAGGTAAAATATGACATTTGTCTAAGTGCTAAGTTTGTCTAAGTGCTATGTTTGTATTTGTTTGAGAAAATGAGCCAAGTAAGTGGCATATTAGGGCTTAGCGTCCTCGTCATCACGGAGGTGAAGCACTGGGGTTGCTCGGGTCGTGCGATGCGGCTCGGGAGTTATGCTATACCAAAGATCATTTGCGTTAGCATGATGACGCTAAAATGTTAAGACTAGTAACTAATGAACATTGAAATGGAACTCACCGTTCCAGCCGTGGTAATGACTGGCATCGGCGGAGGGGTCTGGCCGTTCTTCTCGCACAAAGTCTGCACATTTGGTTTTGCCAAGTCAATCATATTGGTTATTAATGAAAAGAACATGTAGTGCATGATTTGGCTAATATGAAGAAGAAACTTACCACGATGAGCTCGTACATGGCCCGGTTAGACACATCGTTCCGTGCCCTCTCCTCCTCCAACAACCTAGCTGTCCTCTCCTCCAGATCCCTCTTCTCCTCCGCCGCCTGCCGGGCCTGTTCCGCCAGAAGCGCCTGGGTTGTCTCTCTCTCTTTCTGCAGAGCAGCCTGCAACACAACTCCTCGTTAGCATTGTAATCATCTTTGTTCGCACACACAATGTAATGGAGGAAACCTATCTGAGTCCGTATGACTAACCTCGATGGCGAGCTGGACTGGCCGTGGACGAGGCGGCATCTCAGGACAGGAGCTCGTTTGGCGCGCCTTGATCTGCCGGAGAGTGCTCGAAGACCGTATATGTACATCTCCAATGGCTATCGAGCCATGGGGCCTCCCGTGGCCAGCTATCATCACCAGGTCTGGATCAAGTGGATGCTGGCTCGGGTTGAAGTCCTCCCCATTCACCGCCTTCCCCACATCTCTGTACCTCACGAGCTTGTGGTGGGAGGAGATATTGCTGAAGTTCTCGGGATCATCGAGGTCAGACTCAGAGAATGCCTTGACCTTCTTGTATGAGGCAGTATGGGCCATGGCATAGAGGTCGTACACCGCTGGCACCTCCGTCTTATTGTGATGAGGCTACAAGAGAGGAACAAAGTATTAATAATGGGTAAACCTAGCACTACAAGAATGAATTGCAGGAATCATGAAGCAAACCACATACCCAGTTCCGCCCGAACTGATAAATGTTGGCGTTGCCTTGATGGTGTGGCACACCTTCCATTTGGGCACGCCGTGCCTTGGCATCGTCGTGGACGACTCGCCATTGGTCAGAGCACCATTCATTCACCAACGCCTCCGACCAACCCATCTTATCCGCACACCATCTAGGGGGCACCTAAGTTAATAAAGAGAAATTTGAGAGCTACGCCTACGAATCAAAGCAAAGGAAACTAAGTACAAGGCCTTAAGAATAGGTAATTACCTTCATGTACTGCTCCTTGTCCAGAAACTTTCGGCGGGACGACGACTTGGCCTTCTTAATACGCTGCGAGGCGTAGTAGTCTCGAACAGCCTGTACCTGAGCCTTGTGCCGTAAGTTCTGTAGTAGGCGCCTGCACTCGTAATCGATAAGCTTTGCCGCGGCCTCCTCGTATCCCTCCTCACACATGTAGAAGGTCTGCAATCAAAAGAGACAACACTGATTAGTACAATAACTAGCTATTGTTGATTTTTAATTGTGTAAAGGAGAAATTACCCCGAACTTCCTGATGACCATGTTGGCCCTTGTGTGGCACAACACACCATCGATCATCTCCTCCGGCGGTGCAGGGGTAGCCAAGTAGTGCTCCCATTTCAATCCTACCTCTTCTTGCTGACCCTCGCCGGGCAACGTGACAAACCCCTGGAAATTATGCCGTAAAATCACACCAAGGATGGAGTTGGGCCTGCGGACATCCTTGGCGTGAATCCAACCCCTGCAGTATGACAAAGCCAACGCATTAGATATGTGAAGAAACATGAAGGCAAAAGGTTTAAAAAGAGTAAATGCACTTACTTCAGCGACTCAGGCTTAATCAGCCACCACTGCTCGCGGGTCGCCGGCACGGGCGGGAGCCGTTTACACCCATGCTGGTAGACGGTGCCCTCAACCACCTCGTCCCCGCTATCAGAAAGCCGATCCCCGCCACCATCAGCATGGCCACTCGGCTCCGGCTGATGCAGATCTGGCCAGGTATCCCATCCGGTGGAAGCCTGTGGAGTCTCGTAGGACGAAGCGTCTGGCACAGGAGTCTCGCGGGACGAAGCGTCTGGCACAGGAGTCTCGCGGGTGGCCGCGTCTGAGACAGAAGGATCGTCGACCCGAGGCTCGTGGACAGGAGTCCTTGTAGCCTCCACCTCAGACGGGTCCACCATAGCAGTCCTGTGCTCGGGTGAATCAGCTGGGGGTGGCGGCGAGGAAGGTGTAGCAGCCTTCCTACCTCTCCCACGGCCACCACGTGTAACTTTAGGAGCCTTCCTACCTCTCCCCCGACCTCCTCTCCCGGTCGGCAACTTCGCCGACGAAGAAGCACCCTCGGGTGTCCCAATACTGTCGTACAACGCTCTCCGGAGAGTTTGGGGTGGAATGGAAGTACCCCTCCCACCACGCGCCGACGAAGGATCCTCGGATCGCTCTCGACCCGCGCCCACCATATTTCAACACCAGCCATGACAAAGAGTAAACGAAATTAGTACAACATAAAAAAAATGAATACCGACATGAATAATAATATGTATATATATAATTTGAGTGTATCATCATCATGTATACCTGACATGAACTAATAATAATCTTCATCGTCTATATATGCTTTGGGATCAATAAATGCATCATCATCATCACTATCATTAATAAATGCATCATCATCACTATCAGGAGCAACATGTGGAAGGCCTCCTTTATGTAATCGGTCAAGCATTGAGAGGTCATCCGCAACAGTAACCTCTTCTTCTTCCGTCTCTTCTTGTTCTGGCTCAGGGGTGAAGTCGGATTCACTGTCGCTGTCTACCTCAATGTTCTGGGGTGAAGTAGAGCGGTTCTTGAAACGTTTTTTGGAAAGACGTGTTTCTTGGAAGAATTCTCCTTCATATGTGTTTGGGTTAATGTGAGGTTCATAATCATCTTCATTGAGGGGAGCTGGTCTAAAATGTGGCGGCACATCATAAACGACATCCCAACCATTCAGATTTGGATCAGTTTGGCAGGCCCACGGTAGATAGAAAACTTGGGTCGCCTGTTGAGCCGTAATATAGACATCGGGAACATCTAAATGGGTGCTTTGTTTGATTTCGACTAGCCCTATATGTTCATGAGTCCTTCTAGTCTCCTTCGGCTGGAACTAATAACATTTGAAGGCTACGACGTTTGGTGGGTTTTCACCAAAGAATCTAAGTTCATAAATTGCTTCAACTCTTCCATAATACTCGACACCTCCTTCGCCGACAGCGGAGACACAACAATTTGTAGACTTTCGGTCGGCCATAGATAGCTCTTTGCCAAAAGTACGAAAGCGATACCCGTTGATGTCGTATTTGTCAAATGAACGGACCTTATAGTCAAAACCATTAGCGACTTGTCTCAATTCGGAGTCCATAGATTCTGCATTAGCCTACAAGTTTAATACGAAAGGATTGTTGCATTAGCCGCAAACTAGACGAAGAAATGAAATGGTCTAATGGAAATTACCGTTTGTTTGAACCAAGAGATGAAACCGGGATAGCCTCCTCCATGCTTTGCCAGAAGCTCATACTCTTCGATGGAATCCTTTTGGATCACCGCTCCATCCGAGAATTTGGCGACGTACCGACTGTATCACATATCCGGGAATAAGAGGATTTCAAAGGAATTAGAAGTTGCGAAACAATGTACCGAGAACTTACTCGATGTACGGCCGCACTTCTGTTAGGTTGTTGAAGATATACAACGAAATGGTCCGCCATACTTCGACATCCAACGCTATTGCTTTTGAAGCACCGGCTGGTGCGAGCTTCCCTTTGAATAGGCTGAGGTTGGATCGACCTTTTTCACAGTCACCATCATTGTACCGAGGCTTCGGATTATGCAAATGACGATTCTTGGCTTTGTAGTGTGCTGTCACGAAGTTTGCCGCCTCCTCGGTAATGAATGCCTCGGCCATCGATGCTTCAATTCTACGTTTATTTTTACATTTTGCTCGAAGCGTCTTCTGCATCCTCTCAGTTGCGAAGCACCAACGATTTTGCACGGGCCCCCCAATCTTGCCTCGGTCGGGAGATGCAAAATCAAATGCTGCATTGGATTAAAGAATCCCGGTGGAAAGATCTTTTCTAACTTGCAGATCAACTCCGGCGCCAACTCTTCCAGTTCGTCTAGCACGTCAGGCGATAGTTCTTTCGCACAAAGAGCACGGAAGAAATAGCTCAGCTCTGCCAGTACTAGCCATTCATCCTCAGGGATAAAGCCACGCAACATCACCGGCATTACCCGCTCAAGCCATATGTGCCAATCATCACTCTTGAGACCAAATATTTTCAATTTGTCAAGACTCGCTCCCCTCTTTAGATTCGCTGCATACCCATCGGGGAACATCAACTGCATTTTCACCCACAAGATCATTTCCCTCATAGTTGGCCTTCCAAGATTGAACCATGCCTTTGGCTTCCTCCAGTTCTTCTTTCCTTTCGGTTGTCGCATGTTTTGTAACGGTCTATCACATAGAGCCTCCTGATCGACTCTAGCCTTAGGATTATCCTTCGACTTCCCCTCTATGCCGAACAATGTACCAAAAAGGGCCTCAGCGATATTCTTTTCAGTGTGCATCACGTCGATGTTGTGTGGGCAAAGGAGGTCTTTAAAGTAAGGAAGATCCCACAAGCATATCTTGTGAGTCGAGGCGTGTTTCGAATTATACCCTTTGAAATACCCTGGACGATTTGGATCTGGCTCGAGAGCGTTTATCTGATCCAGGGTCTGTTGGCCTGTCAATGCAGGTGGTGCAGAGTTTTTGACAACTCTACCTTTCATGAAATTCTTCTTGTCTTTTCTGAACTTATGGCGAGGATACAGGAACTGTCTATGCAAGTCGAAGCAAGAATACTTGCGACCCGCTTGCAGCCAACGGAACTCAATAGCTGCCTTGCATGTGGGGCACGGGAACCTTCCATGCACACACCAGCCAATGAATAGCGCATACGCCGGCAAGTCATGCGACGAGTACATGTACCACACATGCATTTTGAAGTTTTTTTTGTAGCGGCGTCAGATGTCTTGATCCCATTATCCCAAGCTTCTTGCAATTCATCCTTAAGCGGCTGCATGTAGACATTCATATTCTTCCCCGGATAGTTGGGCCCTGGAATTATAAACGTCAAGAAAATGTTCTTTCTTTTCATAATCTCTCCGGGGGGAAGATTGAGTGGAATGACAAATACAGGCCAGCAACTATATTGGGTTGCCGTCATACCAAACACATTGAACCCATCCGTGCTGATGGCGACTCGAGGATGCCTTGGATCTGCCGCTTTATCCTTATGTAATGCATCGAAGTGCTTCCACGCAAAAGCGTCTGAAGTGTGTCCCAACATCGGATTCCCATCTGCATCTAGTTCGGTTCTTTTGCCCAATTTATGCCACGTCATCTGTCTGGCCGTCTCTTCGACCATGAAAATACGTTGAAGTCTTGGTATGATTGGCATATACCGAAGAACATTAACTGGGATTTTGGTCTGACTCTTCTCACCCATACCGTTGTCTACCACAACATACCTGGAAGACTTGCAAATGGGACAATAGTTGAAGCTCGCATACTCAAGCCTAAATAAGGCACATCCATTCTCACAGGCATCTATCTTCTCATAGGGCATCTTAAGCGCACGTAGGATTTTGTCCGACTGGTACAGGTTTGTTGGCAATACATGGCCTTTGGGTAGAAAGCGTCCAAATATCGTCATCATCGCGTCGTAGCATTCTCTGCCCAGGTTGAACTGAGCATTCCAAGCCATTACTTGCGCGATGGCATCCAGCTGACAAAGCTCAGTGTGCTCGTGGAGAGGACGTTTTGAAGACTCCAACATTTCATAGAAGGCCTTTGCAGATTCCTCCATCTCATCGTCCGAATCCCGAGCATCATCAAAGTCTTGCACCATGTCTTCGATCCCGGTACCATGCTCGTCGGTGCGACGACGAACCACCTCAGCTCTGGCACGTTGGGCAGACTCACCATGAAATCTCCACACCGTATAATCAGTCGTAAAACCCCACTTCTGCAAGTGTTTACCCATTTCATCCCGTGTCCACTTTTTATGGTTGTCGCACCGGACACAGGGGCACCAGGTTATTTCTTGGCCATTTGCAAATGCGGCGCTCAGAAACCCCTTGGTTTTTATTAACCATTCAATGGTCATTTCTTTCTGACTAGGGTGACCGGTGTACATCCAAGCACGATCACTCATCTTGCCTACCTACTAAACACACAAGAAATATATATATAATTCATCATCTATATTCATCCGTTAATCAAGTTTGTCAGTTTTATTACGTCCAAGCAACCTACACGCTAATAGGTAGAGATAGGTCCTAATCCCACCCGAGTATGTGTAGATTGGGTTCGTTTTCCCATGCTCTACTCCGGATCCGACGCAGAATTTCGGCAGCACCTCCCCGCTGTTCTCCTGATACACGTCTCGGCAATAAGCAGAGAGGATGTGTACCCGGAGAACAACAGGGAGGCACTGACGAAATTCCGCATCGGATCCGGAGCAGAGCATATGGGAAAACGAACCCAATCTATACATACTCAGGCTGTCCATGGATAACGTTGGACAATTCGAAAGGATGGCGGTTATAAATATGCAAAGACATGCATATTTATAGATGCCGCCCTTTCGAACGGGAGACGCATACTGGTCACGCATACTTTTTTTTCTTCTAGTTTTTTTTTCTTTTCTTCTATTCTTCTAAGTTTTTTTCTTTTCTATCTAAGTTTTTCCTACCTAATAAACTAACTATCTAAATAAACTAAACTAACATAAAATAAACTATCTAATTAAACTAAACTAACAGAAAATAAACTATACATCTAAATAAACTAAACTAACAGAAAATAAACTATATATCTAAATAAACTAAACTAACTCACCGGGGAGGGCCGGGGCGGTGGGGGCGGCCGGGGTGGCGGTGGGAGGGGGGAAGCCGCGGGGACGGGGTGCTGCGGGGAGGGGGCGGCGCCGGGAGCCGGCGACAGGAGGGGGCGGCTCGGGAGGGGTTGCGGTGGTGGGGGCGGAGCAGGGAGGGCGGCGCAGGGGAGGGGTTGCGGTGGTGGGGGGCGGCGCGGGGAGGGCGGCGCGGGGAGGGCGCTGCAGGGAGGGCGGCGCGGGGAGGGGTTGCGGTGGTGGGGGCGGCGCAGGGAGGGCGGCAGCGCGGTGGTGGGGGCAGCTCGGGGAGGGGCGGCTTGGGGAGGGGGCGGCGCGGGGAGCCGCCGAGGGCAAGGGGGCGGCGTGGGGAGGGGTTGCGGTGGTGGGGGCGGCGCAGGGAGGGCGGCTGCGTGGTGGTGGGGGGCGGCGCGGTGGTGGGGGCGGCGCAGGAAGGGGGGCGGTGCTGGGGGCGACGCGCGGGGGGAGAGGGGCGGCGGGCAAGAGAGAGTGAGTGAGAGAGAGAGTGAGAGGGGTGGGGTGGTTGACGGACGTTATTATGGCATCCTCTTTGCCGTCTGTTGGCGGACGGCAAAGAGCCGGAAAGCAGACGGCAAAGAGCCGGCGGACGGCCCAGTTGACCTAACCAAACCCCACGGGCCAGTGGGGCCCAGGTGGGCTCTTTGTCGTCTGCTTTGGCAATCTTTGCCGTCTGCTGGCAGACGGCAAAGAGCTGACTGATGGCAAAGATCCTCTGTGCCATCTGCCAGTCCTTTGCCATCTGCTTTCACCCAGCTGACGGCAAAGACCTTCTTTGCCATCTGCCAGCAGACGGCAAAGACATGGCAGACGGCAAATCTCCTGATTCCAGTAGTGTTTATTCAACGGTCTGGAACATTCAGATCCGTGTGTTCTTTGCAAATCTATATGTCATACTGCAGATGCTACGACGCTCCACTTGGAGCTATTCCAAATGGTTGCTCCACTATACGTATCCTCACTGCTACTCAGAGTCATCCGGATAGGTATCAAAGCTTGCATCGACGTAACCCTTTACGACGAACTCTTTATCACCTCCATAATCGAGAAATATTTCCTTAGTCCTCTAGTTACTAAGGATAATCTTGACCGCTGTCCAGTGATCCACTCCTAGACCACAATTGTACCCCTTGACAGACTCATGGCAAGGCACACACTAGGTGCGGTACACAGCATGGCATACTATACAGAGCCTATGGATAAGGCATAGGGGACGACATTCATCCTTTCTCTTTCTTCTGGCGTGGTCGAGCTTTGAGTCTCACTCAACTCCACACCTTACAAATCAGGCAAGAACTCTTTCTTTGACTGATCCATTTTGAACTCTTTCAAAATCTTGTCAAGGTATGTACTCATTGAAAGTCTTATCAGACGTCTTGATCTATCTCTATAGATCCTGATGCCCAATATTTAAGTAGCTTCATTCCAGGTTTTTCTTTGAAAAAATTCTTTCAAACAACCCTTTATGCTTTCCAGAAATTCTACATCATTTCCGATCAACAATATGTCATCCACATATACTTATCAGAAATTCTATAGTGCTCCCACTCACTTTATTGTAAATACAAGTTTCTCATAAACTTTGTATAGACTCAAAAACTTTGATCACCTCATCAAAGCATATATTCCAACTCCGAGATGCTTGCTCCAGTCCATAGAAGGATCGCTGGAGTTTGCATACATTTTAGCATCCTTAGGACTGACAAAACCTTCCGGTTGTATCACATACAACCTTTCCTCATGGATACCGTTAAGGAAACGATGTTTTGACATCCATCTGCCAGATTTCATAATCGAAAAATGCAGCAACTGCTAACATAATTCCAACAGACTTTAGCATCGCTACGGGTGAGAAAGTCTCATCGTAGTCAACTCCTTGAACTTGTGAAAAACCCTTTGCCACAAGTCGAGCTTTATAGACGGTGAGATTACCTTCCGCGTCGCTCTTCCTTTTAAAGATCCATTTGAATGGCCTTTCGCCCTTCAGGTAATACTTCCAAAGCCCATACTTTGTTTTCTTACATGGATCCCATCTCGGATTGCATGGACTCTAACCATTTCTCGGAATCCGGGCACATCATCACTTCTCCATAGCTTGTAGGTTCATCGTTGTCCAACAACATGACCTCTAAGACAGGGTTGCCGTACCACTCAGGAGCAGTACGCGTCCTTGTCGACCTACGAGGTTCAATAGTAACTTGACCCGAAGCTTCATGATCATCATCATTAACTTCGTCTTCAACTAACGTAGGCTCCACAGGAACAACTTTCTGCGCTGCGCTACTCTCTGGTTGAAACAAAGGTTCAACAACCTCATCAAGTTCTATCTTCCTCCCACTCAATTCTTTCGAAAGAAACTCTTTCTCGAGAAAGGACCCGTTTTAGCAACAAACACTTTGTGCTTGGATCTAAGATAGAAGGTTTACCCAACTGTTACGTTAGGGTATTCTATGAAGATGCATTTGTCCGCCTTGGGTTCGAGCTCATTAGGTGAAAACCCTTTTTCACATAAGCGTCGCAGCCCCAAACATTAAGAAATGACAGCTTAGGTTTCCGCCAAACCAAAATTCATACAGTGTCATCTCAACGGACTTAGATGGTGCCCCTTTTAAAGTGAATGTGGTTGTCTCTAATGCATAACCCTAAAACGATAGTGGTAAATCGATAAGAGACATCATAGTTCGCACCATATCCAATAGAGCACGACTACGACGTTCGGACACACCATCACACTATGGTGTTCCAGGTGGCGTGAGTTGTGAAACAACTTCCACATTGTCTTAAGTTGTATACCAAACTCGTAACTCGGATATTCACCTCCACGATCATATCGTAGACATTTTATCTTCTTGTCACGATGATCTCAAACTTCACTCTGATTTTGTTTGAACTTTTCAAACGTTACAGACTTGTGTTTCATTAAGTAAATATCCCCATATCCACTCAAATCATCAGTGAAGGTAGGAAAATAACGATATCCACCGCACGCTACAACACTCATTGGACCGAATACATCAACATGTATCATTTCCAATAAGTTACTTGCCCGCTCTACCATACCGGAAAACGGGGTCTTAGTCATCTTGCCCATGAGGCATGGTCCGCATGTCTCAACCGATTCGCAATCGAATGAGTCCATAGATCCATCAGTATGGAGTTTCTTCATGCGTTTTACACCAATATGACATTTAGCGGCAGTGCCACAAGTATGTGGTACTATCATTATTAACTTTGTATCTTTTGGCATCAATATTATGAACATGTGTATAACTACGATCAAGATTCAATAAACCATTCTCATTGGGTGCATGACCATTGAAGGTATTATTCATGTAAACAGAATAACCATTATTCTCTAACTTAAATGAATAACCGTATTGCAATAAACATGATCTAATCACGTTCATGCTCAACGCAAACACCAAATAACAATTATTTAGGTTCATCACTAATCCCGAAGGTAGAGAGAGCGTGCGATGGTGATCACATCAACCTTGGAAACACTTCCAACACTCATCGTCACCTCACCCTTAGCTAGCCTCCGTTTATTCCGTAGCTTTTATTTCAAGTTACTAACATTTAGCAACTGAACCGGTATCCAATACCCAGGTGCTACTAGGAGTACTAGCAAGGTACACATCAATAACACGTATATCAAATATACTTCTGTCGACGTTGCCAGCCTTCTTATCTACCAAGTATCTAGGGTTGTTCCGCTTCAGTGACCGTTCTCCTCATAATAGAAGCACTTAGTCTCGGGTTTGGGTTCAACCTTTGGGTTTCTTCACTGGAGCAGCAACTGACTTGCCATCCATGAAGTTACCCTACTAGCCCTTGCCCTTTTCAAAACTAGTGGTTTCACTAACCATCAACACTTGATGCTCCTTCTTGATTTCTACCTTCGCAGTGTCAAACATCGCGAATAGCTCAGGGATCATTATTTCCATCCCTGGCATTTTATAGTTCATCACGAGGCTCTAGTAGCTTAGTGACAGTGACTTGGAGAACTATATCAATCACTATCTTATCTGGAAGATCAACTCCCACTCGATTCAAGTGATTGTAGTACCCAGACAATCTGAGCACACGCTCACCGATTGAGATATTCTCATTCATCTTGCAGGCAAAGAATCTTGTTGGAGGTCTCATACCTCTCAACACGGGCACGAGCCTGAGATCCCAATTTCAGCTCTTAGAACATCTCATATGTTCCATGACGTTCAAAACGTTTTGGAGCCTCAATTCTAAGCCGTAATGCATGACGCACTGAACTATCAAGTAGTCATGAGAACGTGCATGTCAGATGTTCACAACATCTACAGACGACGCTTGAGGGGGTGGCGCACCGAGCGGTGCATTAAGGACATAAGCCTTCTGTGCAACAATGAGGACAATCCTCAGATCGCGGACCCAGTTCGCATTATTGCTACCATCATCTTTCAACTCTATTTCTCTAGGAACATATAAAAAATCAAGGGAGCTACAGCGCGAGCTAGTAATCTACAACATAATTTGCAAAGGTATTTTGACTATGTTCATGATAATGAGTTTAGTTAATCATATTACTTAAAAACTCCCACTCAAATTGACATCCCTCCGGTCATTCGAGTGTCACATGATCCAAATCCACCAACTCAAGTCCGATCATCACGTGAGTTGAGGTGGTTTCAATGGTGAACATCTTCATGTTGATCATATCTACTATATGACTCATGTTCGACCTTTCGGTCTCTTGTGTTCCGAGGCCATGTCTGTACATGCTAGGCTCGTCAAGTTTAACCCGAGTGTTCCGCACGTGCAATACTGGCTTGTGCCCGTTGTATGCGAACGTAGAGTCTATCACACCCGATCATCACGTGGTGTCTCGAAACGACAAACTTTCGCAACGGTGCACACTCGGGGAGAACACAATTTATCTTGAAATTTAAGTGAGGGATCACCTTATAATGCTACCGTCGTCCTAAGCAAAATAAGATGCATAAAAGGATTAACATCACATGCAAATCATAAGTGACATGATATGGCCATGAACTTGTGCTTTTGATCCCCATCTCCAAAGCACCGGCATGATCTCCATCGTCACCGGCATGACACCATGATCTCCATCATCTTGATCTCCATCAATGTGTCGCCATGAGGTTGTCGCGCCGACTGTTGCTTCCACGACTATTGCTAACTCATAGCGATAAAGTAAAGCAAAACAGCGAAAATAATTAAAGACAACCCTATGGCTCCTGCCGGTTGCCGTAGTCATCGACATGCAATACATGATCATCTCATACATCACATATATCTCATCATGTAATTGGCCATATCACATCACAACATACCCTGCAAAAACAAGTTAGACGTCCTCTAATAGTTGTTGCAAGTTTTACGTGGCTGCTACGGGTATCTAGCAAGAACAATTCTTACCTACGCAAAAACCACAACGGTGATACAAAAATTGCTATTCAACCTTCTCAAGGACCGCCTCTGTCAAATCCGATCCGACTAAAGTGGGAGAAACAGACACCCGCCAGCCATCTTTATGCAACGAAGTTACATGTCAGTTGATGGAACCGGTCTCTCGTAAGCGTACGAGTAATGTTGGTCCGGGCTGCTTCATCCCACAATACCGCCGAATCAAGAAAAGACCAAGGGAGGAAGCAATCTGAATATCAACGCCCACAAACTCCTTTATGTTCTACTCGAGATCTCATCTACACATAGACCTAGCTCTTGATGCCACTATTGGGGAACGTTGCATGGGAAACAAAAATTTTCCTACGCACACACAAGATCTATCCATGGTGATGAGCATCTACGAGAGGGAGAGTGGATCTACATACCCTTGTAGATCGCTAAGCGGGAAGCGTTAAGAAACGCGGTTGATTTAGTCGAACGTCTTCGCGATCCAAATCGCCAAGCGTCCCGCAATCCAATCACGATCCATCTCGCGATCCAATCATGATTCATCCCGCGATCCCATCACAGTCCGTCCCGCGATCAAATCACGAACCGTCTCGCGATCCTGATCACAGTCCTTCCGATCTAGTGCCGAACGGACGGCACCTCCGCGTTCAGCACACGTACAGCTCGATGACAATCTCTGCCTTCTTGATCCAGCAAAAGGGAGCGGAGAGGTAGATGAGTTCTCCGGAAGAGCGACGGCGCGGCGGCGGTGGTGGTGGAACTATTCCGGCAGGGCTTCGCCTAAACACTGCCGAAACTAGACTAGAGGAGAAAACGATCTAGAGGAAGTAGAGGGAGCACGGGGCAATTAGGGTTAGCTCTCCCCTCTAAATCCTCTAGTATATATAGGAGGGAGGGAGGGGAGGAGGCAGCCTCAAACCCTCAAGGGCTGGCCGAAATTGGAGGTGGAGGAGTCCTACTCCAATCCTACTAGGAGTAGGATTCCTCCTCTCCACTTGGAAACCCTTTCCACCTTTCCACCTTTGGGTTTTTCCCACCCCTAGCCGCATGGGCCTTAGTGGGGGGTTCGGCCAGCCCACTAAGGGCTGGCTTGACTCCTCCCACAGCCCATGAGGCCCTTTGGTTCGAGACACCCCTCCCGATGGCCCCCGTTACCCTCCCGGCACTCCCGGTACACTACCGAAATACCCGAAACTTTTCCAGTGACCAAAATGGGACTTCCTATATATCAATATTTACCTCCGGACCATTCCGGAGCTCCTCGTGACGTCCAGGATCTCATCCGGGACTCCGAACAACCTTCGGTCACCACCATACATAACTCTACTATACCGAAATGTCACCGAACCTTAAGTGTGCAGACCCTGCGGGTTCGAGAACTATGTAGACATGACCGAGACACCTCTACGGTCAATAACCAATAGCGGGACCTGGATGCCCATATTGGTTCCTACATATTCTACGAAGATCTTTATCGGTTGAACCTCTATGTCAAGGATTCAGTTAATCCCGTATGTTGTTCCCTTTGTTCTTAGGTATGTTACTTGCCCGAGATTCGATCGTCGGTATCTCTATACCTAGTTCAATCTCGTTACCGGCAAGTCTCTTTACTCGTTCCGTAATACAAGATCCCATGGCTAACACTTTAGTCACATTGCTTGCAAGGCTTGTTGTGATGTTGTATTACCGAGTGGGCCCTGAGATACCTCTCCGTCACACGGAATAACAAATCCCAGTCTTGATCCATGCCAGCTCAACAAACACCCTCGGAGATACCTGTAGAGCATCTTTATAGTCACCCAGTTACGTTGCGACGTTTGATACACACAAGGTATTCCTCCGGTGTCAGTGAGTTGCATGATCTCATGGTCATAGGAACAGATACTTGACATGCAGAAAACAATAGCAATAAACTGACACGATCATATGCTATGTTCATAGTTTGGGTCTTGTCCATCACATCATTCTCCTAATGATGTGATCCCGTTATCAAATGACATCTCATGTCTATGGCTAGGAAACCTTGACCATCTTTGATCAACGAGCTAGTCTATTAGAGGCATACTAGGTACAAAGTGTTGTCTATGTACCCACACATGTATTTGAGTTTCCAATCAATACAATTATAGCGTGGATAATAAACGATTATCATGAACAAGGAAATATGATAATAACTAAATTATTATTGCCTCTAGGGCATATTTCCAACAACATATGTTTGAGAAAATCCATAAGTGTTGTAGTTTACTACAGAACACAATTTGAAAGAATCCAAGAGCCGATCAATTGGATGACACGGCATTATACTTGATAGGGCGGCTCTTCGGGAATAGTCGATTCTTCCGAGATGGCTTGAAAAAACCCCAATCATTTAATACTGGTTATGATAAACCATGATGAAGATCCATCCATGTTGGCTATTTAAGATAATAATATAACTTGGTTTGAGAACCTCAAGTATTCAATATTGGTTATAACAACCATAATGGAAATCCAGCCATGTTGGCTATTAAGGATTGGAATATGTATCCCGGTTTGAAAACCGGCTCCTGTAATATAAACCAGGATATTCATGCATATATGATGCATGGTATGACGATGCAATGATGATGCAATGTATGATGATGTATGTGTATTATAACAGAGTATAAAAATGTCGGCTTTCAAGGCTCGACAAAGAGGGACTAGCTCTGTTTTGTTTTTTTGAAAAACTCAAGTTTTGCTTCAAAGAAGCTTGGCATGAAAGCCTGAAACCTCGTAAGCCGGCTCTCACGTGACATAAATCTGTTGTTTAAACCTTAACAAGTTCAGGGTCTAAAAAAGATTGACTTGTTAAGAGTACAAACGGGCCACATAGCGGAGAGACTACGACAAACAAGGCGAGTTTATCCTAGCTCACTGTAAGCTAGCTCTCTCGTGACAAAAGCCGCCGTTTAAACCTTGACAAGTTCAGGGTCTTTGTGCGAGATTGACTATGAAAGTTCAGGGTCTCTGAGCAAGATTGACTGTCAAGAGTTCGGCGGGTCACATGGTGCAGTAGCAAGTTGCAAACAGGCAGGTTTAACTCGAGCATGGCATATAAAGCCTGGCCAAGAGGGTATGAAAGCTAAACCCAGTGAGTTGGAAGCCCCCAAGTGACCTTATGAAGATCCAATAGAGCAGGGCACCCATGTTTGAACGGCGCATCATGACGGCTCGTCCTCTTGGGCGACTTTAAATCTTCCGCCAGTAAGGTAGGGCACCCATGTTTGAACGGCGCATCATGGCGGCTCGTCCTCTTGGTCGACTTTAAATTTTCTTGAGAACTCGAACTTGCGAGAGATGAATTCCTTTTGAACCGGATGTTGAGCCGGATATCGAGATCTCAAAACTTTGTGAGAGACAGACTTCTCTTGAGCCGGGTTTTAAACCGGAATCTTTTCTGAAACTCCGGAATCCTTCTTTTGAGATGGAACTCTCAGATTGTTTGGCACTTTTTTAGCTGGAAATTTTCTGACAGCCTTTAAGCTTTCACCAATGTGGCAGTAGCCCCCGAGATCGGGTTATTTCTTCTCCAATGACCCGGTGTTTTTGAATTTGCTGAAACTAGCAACATTTGTTGAATCATGTCTGTGTAGCCCCCAAGTCTTAAGACGACTCGAGGAGTTGGCTTGAGATTCTCCATACTTGGTCGTGGCATAACCGGCATATAGTTGACAGCGGAAACGATGGAATGTGTTGAAGCCGGAGGCAAAGTGGCGAGTTTAATGATCTTCGCAACACTCATTGTATACCCTCGGCGTTGATAACGCGATGTGAATTCATGGAAGGTTGGGGTTGATCGCAGCAGGTGATAAATGATCCCGTATGAGCTATGTCAATAACCCGACCAATGGTTCATCCCAGCTGGTTGTTGTAGTTAACTAAACTGCAGTGGCGGCGACTTGTGCACCTGCCCATTGAGCCATCCGTTGGAGGCTGGTGATTTTGCTCCAGAGTTATTGGAGCATACCGGGCCGCAGGAGCGGCGGCTCGCACGTATTCACTGGGCGGCTTGAGCGAGCAAGCATGACACCGGCGTGTCAATGTAGACTAGACCGTAGAGACGGCGACTCACGAGCGTCCGTTGAGCGTCTTAAGTGAGCAGGTGATAACCCACAAGTATAGGGGGTCGCAATAGTTTTCGAGGGTAGAGTATTCAACCCAAATTTATTGATTCGACACAAGGGGTGCCAAAGAATATTCTCGAGTATTAGCAGCTGAGTTGTCAATTCAACCACACCTGAAAGACTTAATATCTGCAGCAAAGTATTCAGTAGCAAAGTAGTATGGAAGTAACGGTAATGATGGCAAGTGACAGTAGCAGTATTGCAGTGATTGTAACAGTAGCAACGGAAAAGTAACTTAGCAAAGATGAATATGCAAAAAGCTCGTAGGCAATGGATCAGTGATGGATAATTACATCGGATGGCATTCATCATACAACGGTTATAACATAGGGTGACACAGAACTAGCTCCAATTCATCAATGTAATGTAGGCATGTATTCCATATATAGTCATACGTGCTTATGGAAAAGAACTTGCATGACATATTTTGTCCTACCCTCCCGTGACAGCGGGGTCCTAATGGAAACTAAGGGATATTAAGGCCTCCTTTTAATAGAGAACCGGACCAAAGCATTAGCACTTAGTGAATACATGAACTCCTCAAACTACGGTAATCACCGGAAAGAATCCCAGTTATTGTCACCCTGGGGGATGCGGATCATAACTCGTAATAGGTGTCTACAACTTGCAAGATAGGATCAAGAACACATATATATTCATGAAAACATAATAGGTTTAGATCTGAAATCATGGCACTCGGGCCCTAGTGACAAGCATTGAGCATAGCAAAGTCATAGCAACATCAATCTCAGAACATAGTGGATACTAGGGATCAAACCCTAACCAAACTAACTCGATTACATGGTAAATCTCATCCAACCCATCACCGTCCAGCAAGCCTACGATGGAATTACTCACGAACAGCGGAGAGCATCATGAAATTGGTGATGAAGGATGGTTGGTGATGACGACGGCGTCGATTTCCCATCTCCGGAGCCCAAATCAGACTCCAGATCTGCCCTCCCGAGGAAGAACAGGAGGTGGCGGCGGCTCCGTATCATAAAACGCGATGAACTCTTCTCTCTGATTTTTTTCTCCACAAATAGGAATATATAGGAGTGGAAACGAGGTCGGAGGGGCAACAGGGGCCCCACAAGACAGGGGGCGCGCCCCCCTGGCTTGTGGCCAGGTGGTGGCCCCTCTCCGGTTGATTCTTTTGCCAATATTTTTTATTAATTCCAAAAATATTCTCCGTAAATTTTCAGGTCAATCCGAGAACTTTTATTTCTGCACAAAAATAACACCAAGGCAATTTTGCTGAAAACAGCGTCAGTCCGGGTTAGTTCTATTCAAATCATGCAAATTAGAGTCCAAAACAAGGGCAAAAGAGTTTGGAAAAGTAGATACGTTGGAGACGTATCAACTCCCCCAAGCTTAAACCTTTGCTTGTCCTCGAGCAATTCAGTTGACAAACTAAAAGTGATAAAGAAAAACTTTTACAAACTCTGTTTGATCTTGCTATTGTAAATATGTCTAACTGATGTTCAGGTTTTCAGCAAAGATTATAGACTAACCACATTCACAATAGCATTTAGGTCTCACATTTACTCATATCAATGACATAATCAACTAGCGAGCAATAATAATAAGTCTCGGATGACAACAATTTCATCAAAACAATCATGATACAATATGACATAATGGTATCTCGCTAGCCCTTTCTGAGACCGCAAAACATAAATGCAGAGCACCTCTGAAGAACGAGGACTGACTAGACATTGTAATTCATGGTAAAAGAGATCTAGTCACACTCATACTCAATATCAATTAATAACAAAGCATACAAATGACGGAGGTGCTCTCTAACTGGTGCTCTTTATAAGAGGAGGATGACTCAACAAAAAATAAAATAGATAGGCCCTTCGCAGAGGGAAGCATTGATTTGCAGAGGTGCCAGAGCTCGAGCTTTTAAAACAGAGATGAATCATAATTTTGAGAGGTATGCTTTCATTGTCGACATAACAACCAAGAGATCTCGATATCTTCCATGCTAGATACATTATAGGCGGTTCCCAAACAGAATAGTAAAGTTTTTACTCCCCCTCCACCAATCGATCACACTCCACGGCGGGCCGAATCCACGGGTACCGTCCATACAAACACAATCCTGGGGGAGTTTTGTTTTCATTATACTTTCATTTGAATTTTGAGCATGGAACTGGGCATCCCGAATACCAGCCACTTTCTCGTGAATGATAGTGAATCAACACATATCGTGAGAATAACCCACCTAGCATGGAAGATACTAACAGCCCCCAGTCGCTACATGAGCGATTCGGGCATACAAAACGGAATATTTATTTGAAGGTATAGAGTATGGCACATGCAAATTTACTTGGAACGGCAGGTAAATACCGCATATAGGTAGGTATGGTGGACTCATATGGAACAACTTTGGGTTTATGGAGATGGATGCACAAGCAGTATTCCCGCTTAGTACAAGTGAAGGCTAGCAGAAGACTGGGAAGCAACCAACTAGAGAGCGACAACAGTCATAAACATGCTTTGAGATTAACCAACATTGAATGCAAGCATGAGTAGGATATAAATCACCATGATCATAAACATCGTGGAGGCTATGTTGGTTTTGTTTCAACTTCATGCGTGAACATGTGCCAAGTCAAGCCACTCGAATCATTCAAAGGAGGATACCATTCTATCATACTACATCACAACCATTTTAATATGCATGTTGACACTCAAGACAAACCATTATACACTCTTAGCTAATTAAGCATGGCATGAGTAACTATAATCTCTAATTGTCATTGCAAACATGTTCAACCCATAATGAGCTGAATCCAGAACGATGAGCTAATCATATTTACAAAAACAAAATAGGTCGAGTTCATACTAGCTTTTCTCCATCTCAGACACTTCATCAAATATCGTCATTATTGCCTTTCACTTGCACGACCGAACGGTGTGAATAATAATAAGAGTGCACGTGCATTGGACTAAGCTGGAATCTGCAAGAAATAACTCAAAGGAGAAGGCAAGGTAATATGGGCTCTCTGATAGATAAACAATAGTGCATATGAGAGCCACTCAACATGTCATCGTGGTCTTCTCCTTATGACCCAAAGAAGAAAGGAAAACTATTTACACGGGAAAGCTCCCAACAAGCAAAAGAAGAACGAGAAATCTTTTTGGGTTTTCTTTTAATACTACAACTAAACAAACTAGAAAGTAAAGCTAGAAATAAATTTTTTTGGATTTTCTCAAGGTTAATTAAACACATAAGAAGAAAGCAAAAAGAAGAAATAAACTACCATGGATGGTACAATGAAAAAGTATGAACACCGACAACTGGAATGAATGTGTGAACATGAATGTAATGTCGGTGAGAAATACGTACTCCCCCAAGCTTAGGATTTTGGCCTAAGTTGGTCTAGGGCCATGGCTGGAAATAACCCTCTCCTGGATACTCCGGAGGACACTGAGGGTTCCACTGATTTGCGAGCTCATGTGGCTCCCACTGAAAAACTGGAGCCTGATACGAATCAAGGGCTGGTGCAGGCTCAGGTGCTGGGGGTTGGGACAGGCCCCAATATCTGTAAATGTCTCCGGGCATAATAGTGTACCTGCCTGAATGGATATCGAACAAAGAATGTCGTCGTTTTCTCACAGGGGGTGCCGCGAGGACGGCAGATGCCATGGGATGGCTTAAGAGGTGAGAGCAAGGCTGCCGTGGAGGATCCGGGACGGGTATGCGGATAGCACGCGGTGGTTTACCCAGGTTCGGGGCTCTCCGGAGAGATAATACCCCTACTCCTGCATGTCTGTATATATGTGGTGTATATGTAGTACAGGGTTGCTCCTGGAGCTGTATCTGAGGAGGAAGAGGGAGATGTGAGCTCCTTTCCTTGCCTTACTTGCATGCATGCGTGGGCATGAGTGAGCGAGAGAGAGAGAGAATGGGAGGAGCTCCCGTGGGTCCGTGTGTGGCTGCCTCTTGGAGGCTCCCCTGGTGCCTCTTATATAGGGAGGCCCAGGGGACAAGGGGAGGCCCACCTGCCAACCATCTACTATTGGAGATGACAAGTGATGCAGGCTACAGTGCGCCACTGTTGGAGATGACAAGTGATGCAGGCTACAGTGCGCCACTATTGGAGCGCAGTGAAATGACGGGTGACGGGTGCACAGCGGGGCACTATTCGCCAATAGTGCCCGACTGTAGCGGGGTGGCAGGCTCTGCAGTCCGTCCGCTACAGTGTTGTCAGCTCGTGTCCGACGGGACGCCTGGAGCTGACTTCGTCGGGCCGCAGCCGGCAGCCGGACAGGAGTAGCCGGACTGGAGGAGCCGGACAGGAGCAGCCGGACTGGAGGAGCCGGACAGGAGCAGCCGGACGGGAGGAGCCGGACAGGAGCAGCCGGACTGGAGCAGCCGGACAGGAGGAGCCGGCCTGGAGCAGCCGGACAGGAGCAGCCGGACAGCTACAGTGTTGCCAGGGGGAGCCAGACAGGAGCAGCCGGACAGGAGGAGCCAGACAGCTACAGTGTCGTCAGGAGGAGCCAGACAGGAGGAGCCGGACAGCTACAGTGTCGTCAGCTACAGTGTCGCCAGTTCACTTCTTCATTTGTCATGTCGATTCGTCAGGCCCGGCTTACCGGGGGTGGCCCCCCTGGTGTTTTAAAATGTTGAGTCGTCTCCTTGAGCCTACCCGGGGGTAATCCCCCCGACAAAGAAGAAGCAGGCAAAGCAATAATCTCACAAGTGCCCTGACTAAATACTAAGTTGTAAAGCAACCTCTTATCATTATCTTTCTTAATAAAATCATGTGCTACCATACTATCATAATCTAAATATCTTGTAGGAAGCAGCATTTCGTCTTTCTCGTCAAGCCTAATAGGTATCTCAAAGTGTTTAGCTAAGCGAGATGCATAGATACCTCCGAATATGGGGCCCTTCGAACGGTTTACGTTCAGCCGTTGGGCCACTATTGCGCCCAGACTAAAAGTTCTATCAGCAAGTAAAGCGTGGCGCAGAATGGCGAGGTCGGGAGCACTAAGGCTTCCACTCTCGCCGCGACCAACTAAACATCTCCCCGCAAATAATGAATAATAGCGTAAAACAGGAAAAATGTACACTAGCCGCTCTTGCCTTTGACACCCCTCTCTCTTCCCCTACAGTGATTGCGGCAATAAAATCCTCCATGTCTCTAGGGTGTGGTTCACTGATGTTGCCTTCATGAGGTATTTTGCAAACATTGCAAAAATCGTAAAGTCACATTTCCTTAGGCACATCATATAAATGAAATTCTACCATGGGAGGATTCTTCCTAGGATAATAGTGAAAATTTTGCACGAAAGTATTAGTAAGTAGGAGATACTGGTCACACTTATCGTTGAGGAAGTCGGTGATGCCTGCATTTTCTGCTAGATAATAGAAATCTTCATAAATTTCGGCCGCCTTCAAAAATGCTTCACTTGGCCAATAACAGGGTCGAACCTCCGCGGTGCGAGGAATATTGTATCTAGGCTTCTCATTTTCATTTTCCATAAAACCCCGGCTTGAAGAGCCTCTCAACAATCTCATTATCATTTCTTTTTCTGAACAATAAATCTGAAAAAATTTAGTGACTCCAAATAAAAGTGAACAAAACTCAACAAAACTTATAACAACTACTCCCACAAGTGCCTAGAGGCTATATCATGCATCAAAACTACTTGGGACCATACAAATTTGACATGCAAGTTCAAGAACAAGGTCACCACAGCAGCAAAAATTTGCAATATATAAAGCACTATAACAAAAACTAATTGGACCATTGGAGGAGTCACATACCGATGAACAATCCCCTAAAACAGTTTTGCAAATGGAGCTTTGAGCAAGGAGATCGAAAATGGCAGCAAGATGAGCTAGAACACGGGTTTGAGCAATGGTGGGATTTTTTCTGGAGGAAGACGAAGTGGATGGGGGCTGGAATAAGTGAGGGGGCCCCACGTGGGATCCACAAGCCAGGGGGCGCGCCCACGGGGAGTGGACGCGCCCTGCAAGCTTGTGGCCCACTGGTGCAGCCCCCTGATGTATACTCAGTGCCAAAAATTCTTAAATATTCCAGAAAAAAACATACTAAATTTTCAGGGAATTCTGAGAACTTTTATTTTCAGGCCATTTTTCTATTGCACGGATAAATCAGAAAACGAAGAAATAATGGCATTTTTACTAAATTGAAACTAAAGAACAGAAAATAAAAGTTGGGTACAGAAGGTTGTGCTTTCTAAATTCATCCATCTCATGCTCATCAAAAAGAATCCATCAATAAGGTTGATCAAGTCTTATTGACAAACTTTTTCCGAAGGACACAGAACCGGAGAATTTTCGAATAACACTAGGTTACCTCAATGGGGATATGCATGTCCCCAACAATAAGTATATCATATTTCTTTTTGGCAGTAGGAAGAGGGAATTCAAAGTCTCCAAAAATAATCGTTGAAATCTTTTCAATGGAGTTGATACTATGAACTTGAGGTTGTTTCTTCGGAAAGTGTACCGTATGCTCATTACCATTAACATGAAAAGTGACATTGCCCTTGTTGCAGTCAATAACAGCCCCTGCAGTATTCAAAAAGGGTCTACCAAGGATGATCGACATACTGTCGTCCTCGGGAATATCAAGAATAACAAAGTCCGTTAAGATAGTAACGTTTGCAACCACAACAGGCACATCCTCGCAAATACCGATGGGTAAAGCAGTTGATTTCTCAGCCATTTGCAAAGAGATTTCAGTAGGTGTCAACTTATTCAAATCAAGTCTACGATATAAAGAGAAAGGCATAACACTAAGACCAGCTCCAAGGTCACATAAAACAGTTTTAACATAATTTCCTTTAATAGAGCATGGTATAGTAGGTACTCCGGGATCTCCTAGTTTCTTCGGTATTCCACCTTTAAAAGTATAATTAGCAAGCATGGTGGAAATCTCAGCTTCCGGAATCTTTCTTTTATTTGTCACAATATCTTTCATATATTTAGCATAAGGAGACATTTTCAGAATATCAGTCAAGCGCATACGCAAAAAGACAGGTCTAAGCATTTCAACAAAGCGCTCAAAATCCTCATCATCCTTTTTCTTGGATGGTTTAGGAGGAAAGGGCATGGGTTTCTGAACCCATGGTTCTCTTTCTCTACCATGCTTCCTAGCAACAAAGTCTCTTTTATCATATCTTTTGTTCTTAGGTTGTGGGTTATCAAGATCAACAGCAGGTTCAATCTCCACATCATTATTATTACTAGGTTGAGCATCATCATGAACATCATCATTAATATTATCACTAGGCTCATGTTCATTACTAGATTGTGTCTCAGCATCAGAAATAGAAATATCATTTGGATTCTCAGGTGTATCTATAACAGGTTCAATAGCAGCATGCAAAGTCCTATCGTCATTCTTTTTCCTACTATTACTGGGACGACTAGGTGCATCAGTATTAACTCTCTGAGAATCTTGCTCAATTCTCTTAGGGTGGCCCTCAGGATACAAAGGTTCCTGAGTCATTCTACCACCTCTAGTCACAACTCTAACAGAATGATCATTGTTCTTACTAATCATCTCACTAAGCAAATCATTTTGTGCCTTAAGTACTTGTTCTACTTGAGTAGTTACCATGGAAGCATGTTTACTAATAAGCTTAATATCATTGACAGTTCTACTCAAATAATCACCCAAGCGATCAAGCATGTAAGCATTATGTTTCAATTGTCTACTAACATAAGCATTGAAATTTTCTTGCTTAACTACAAAGTTATCAAATTCATCCAAGCATTGACTAGCAGACTTATTATAAGGTATATCACCTTCATCAAATCTACGGAGAGAATTTACCTCTACTACCTATGTCGGGTTATCAAGACCATGTATTTCTTCAATAGGTGGTAGATTCTTAACATCTTCAGCTTTAATACCTTTTTCCTTCATAGATTTCTTTGCCTCTTGCATATCTTCGGGGCTGAGAAATAGAATACCTCTTTTCTTCGGAGTTGGCTTTGGAGGTGGTTTGGGAATAGTCCAATCATTATCATTGCTCAATATATTATTCAATAGTAGTTCAGCTTGTTCAACAGTTCGTTCCCTGAAAACACAACCAGCACAACTATCTAGGTGGTCCCTAGAAGCATCAGTTAGTCCATTATAAAAGATATCAAGTATTTCATTTTTCTTGAGAGGGTGATCAGGCAAAGCATTAAGTAATTGGAGAAGCCTCCCCCAAGCTTGTGGGAGACTCTCTTCTTCAATTTGCACAAAGTTAAATATTTCCTGCAAGGCAGCTTGTTTCTTATTGGCAGGAAAATATTTTTCAGAGAAGTAATATATCATATCCTGGGGACTACGCACACAACCAGGAGCAAGAGAATTAAACCATATCTTAGCATCACCCTTTAATGAGAAAGGAAACAACTTAAGAATATAGTAGTAGCGAATTTTTTCCTCATGAGTGAATAGGGTGGCTATATCATTCAACTTAGTAAGATGTGCCACAACAGTTTCAGATTCATAACCATGGAAAGGATCAGATTCAAGCAAAAGTAATTAACTCAGGATCGACAGAGAATTCATAATCCTTATCAGTAACAAAGATAGGTGAAGTAGCAAACTTGGGATCATATTGCATTCTAGCATTCAAAGATTTTTCTTTCCACTTGCGTAGCAATTTCTTAAGATCATCTCTATCCTTACAAGCAAGAAAGTCCCTAGCTACCTCTCCTTCCATAACATAACCCTCAGGTATATCAGGCAATTCATATCTAGGAGAGCTAGGTCTAGCAGGTGTATCATAGTGTTCAGTTTCAATAATTTCATCAGATTCAGAGATATCATCAGTTTCAGCATTTACTCTAGCAATTTGTTCATCAAGGAATTCACCCAGTGGCACAGTAGTATCAAGCAAAGTATCATTATAAGCATCATGCATAGCAGAAGTAGCATCATCAATTACTTGCGACATATCAGAATTACTAGCAGGTGGTGGTGTCGCAAATTTACTCATAACAGAAGGTGAATCAAGTGCAGAGCTAGATGGCAGTTCCTTACCTGTCCTCGTAGTTGAGGGGTAGATCTTAGTTTTAGCGTCTTTCAGATTCTTCATAGTGATCAACAGATATAAATTCCAAGTGACTCGGAGAATAGAGCTATGCTCCCCGGCAACGGCGCCAGAAAAAGGTCTTGATAACCCACAAGTATAGGGGATCGCAACAGTTTTCGAGGGTAGAGTATTCAACCCAAATTTATTGATTCGACACAAGGGGAGCCAAAGAATATTCTCGAGTATTAGCAGCTGAGTTGTCAATTCAACCACACCTGAAAGACTTAATATCTGCAGCAAAGTATTCAGTAGCAAAGTAGTATGGAAGTAACGGTAACGATGGCAAGTGACAGTAGTAGTATTGCAGTGATTGTAACAGTAGCAACGGAAAAGTAACTTAGCAAAGATCAATATGCGAAAAGCTCGTAGGCAATGGATCAGTGATGGATAATTACGTCGGATGGCATTCATCATGCAACGGTTATAACATAGGGTGACACGGAACTAGCTCCAATTCATCAATGTAATGTAGGCATATATTCCATATATAGTCATACGTGCTTATGGAAAAGAATTTGCATGACATCTTTTGTCCTACCCTCCCGTGGCAGCGGGGTCCTAATGGAAACTAAGGGATATTAAGGCCTCCTTTTAATATAGAACCGGACCAAAGCATTAGCACTTAGTGAATACATGAACTCCTCAAACTACGGTAATCACCGGAAAGAATCCCAGTTATTGTCACCCTGGGGGGTGCGGATCATAACTCGTAATAGGTGTCTACAACTTGCAAGATAGGATCAAGAACACATATATATTCATGAAAACATAATAGGTTCAGATCTGAAATCATGGCACTCAGGCCCTAGTGACAAGCATTGAGCATAATAAAGTCATAGCAACATCAATCTCAGAACATAGTGGATACTAGGGATCAAACCCTAACTAAACTAACTCGATTACATGGTAAATCTCATCCAACCCATCACCGTCCAGCAAGCCTACGATGGAATTACTCACGAACGGCGAAGAGCATCATGAAATTGGTGATGAAGGATGGTTGGTGATGACGACGGCGTCGATTTCCCCTCTCCGGAGCCCAAATCAGACTCCAGATCTGCCCTCCCGAGGAAGAACAGGAGGTGGCGGCGGTTCCGTATCGTAAAACGCGATGAACTCTTCTCTCTGATTTTTTTCTCCGCAAATAGGAATATATAGGAGTGGAAACGAGGTCGGAGGAGCAACAGGGGCCCCACAAGACAGGGGGGCGCGCCCTAAGGGGGGGGCTGGCTTGTGGCCAGGTGGTGGCCCCTCTCCGGTTGATTCTTTCGCCAATATTTTTTATTAATTCCAAAAATATTCTCCGTAAATTTTTAGGTCAATCCGAAAACTTTTATTTCTGCACAAAAATAACACCAAAGCAATTCTGCTGAAAACAACGTCAGTCCGGGTTAGTTCTATTCAAATCATGCAAATTAGAGTCCAAAACAAGGGCAAAAGAGTTTGGAAAAGTAGATACGTTGGAGACATATCAGCAGGCATGACACCAGCATGTCGATGTAGACGTAGAAGTCAGCCGCGGCGTTTCAAGTCGGCGTGGTCGCGAGAGACGGCCGCGGCATTGTAAGCCGGTGCGGTCGCGAGAGACGGCCGCGGCGATGTAAACTGGCGTGGACGCGGGAGTCGGCCGCCGCATTGTAAGCCGGTGTGGAGGCACGAGGCATCCGCGACATTGTTGATGTAGACGTAGACCGGACCGCGGGGGCAGCGGCTCACAAGCACCCATCGGGCGGCTCGAGCAAGCAGGCACGGCATGCACCAGTGCGTCGATGTAGACCAGACCGTGAGGACGGCGATTCACGAGCGTCCGTTAGGTGGCTTGAGTGAGCAAGCGCGGCACCAGCGTGTCAATGTAGACTAGACCGCATGGGCATCCCGCACACATGTCCGTAGGGCGGCTCGAGCGGGCAGACGCGACACCGGCGTGTAAGCTGGTGCGCGAGTCCGTTGAGCAACGCGACACGGACGAACACCAGTATAGAATGATGCTGGCGCGTGCTCCATCTCCGCAGTAAAATGCCACTTTGGTAATGAACAATTGTCCTGCGTAAAAATATTGCAAGAGACAGAGTAATTGTCCTTGGATGAATATATAAAAAATAGATAGGATGAATATCACCTGATATTTTGTCGGATGAAGAGCCCCCTTAAAGAATATAACACCAAGAATAATTTTCCTCATTTATTTAGACGACAAATGCTTCATGTGCAACGTCTGCTGGTATGATGGCTTGTGCGCCCGTCCGTCAGACAACCCGGCGTAATCTCATTACTTCTGGCTTGACTTTCCTCATGGCTAGCTTGGCCGCTCCTTCTTCTTCCATTTTTTTGTAATTTATTCGAGGCTTGGGAGCAGACCAAAAGTATCTTTCTCTACTGATGCCGTTGTGTGTCTGCGTGGAGCAAAGGAGCAATCATCCAGGCGCCTGCTGCTGCAACCCCTTTTTTTTCTTTTTCTGTTTTTTTTTTTACTAGCAGCAGCCGTGAACGCAGAAAACGGCAGCGGCAATTTGCGTCTAGCATGTCGATATATAGGGCCTCGTTGGAAATTTCTCGGGACATTTAAAAGCCAGGTACGCCAGAAACAATACTTGAAGACCGGAAAACTGACGTGAGCAAAACCACTTGGAAAGCTTTACGTGAGATCAATCTTTAAGGTAATGATGTCCTAAGAATCTATGCCCTTGACGGATTTGCTTCTTCGTGTAGCAAACAGAAATCCTTATTTTAATAGGAAACTGACCGAGAGATGACTTCAAGGGCCAGAGTCCTAATTGAAGTAGTACTTTGCTAATTGCTGTAGGTTTGTTTGTTTGTTCGTATCAAAATACCTGCGAATCAACTTGTCGCAGGCCTTTTTCCTTCATTCATTTTGCGGTAGCTTACGCGTCAGAAAAATAGAACCTTTCCGGCCCGGAAGATCGCTGCTTCGCTTCTGGCGACTAGCTTCTACCCACAATGGCTAAAGTGATTCATACACAGCATCTCTTTCTTTTATCGAGGGTTCTAGCAATTGATATCCTTTCGCAAATAATTGAAATGCAATTTCGTGATCTGGATCTTTAATTGTTGGAAACTTGTCAAGTTCTTCTGCCAAGGCTTGATTAATGAACCTACAAAATCCCTCGAATTGGATCTGACTAAATCCGGGTATTGTGGACATTCCCTCGTTTCCATTCCGGAGCATCTTAATCTTAAGTTTCCTGTTTATCAAAGAAAAATTCCATTATCAGCTCACTCTTCATCAATCCCTAAGGATCGATCTAGCAATCATGGAATCTATATTCTGTTTACTGAATCACATGAAATTCTAGGGAACTCCACATACGTATTTCATATATGTATTTCATACATATGAATAGAGACCATTTCGACGAAAGTTCGAGTTTGCCAGGGGTACAAATGAAATGAAAATGAATTGATAAAACATTCCTACAAAAAAAATTCTGCCACTTATACTTTATGATATTCTAATCAGATTGGATGGCAAAGATTTCTCATTTTATCTCCTTTCTATGAATGTAATAAACGCCAAAGAGAAGGGAATAGATGATCTCACTGGAAAAAGTTGCGTAACCCCCCCGTTTTTTTGGCATGATTTCTATGAGTTTAATAGATCCTCTTTAGCAGAAAGACGTATATTCCTTGCTCATTATCAGACAATCACTTATTCCCAAACCTCGTGTGGGACTAATCGTTTTCATTTACCATCTCATGGAAAACCCTTTTCGTTCCGCTTAGCCCTATCGGGTATTTTAGTGATAGGTTCTATAGGAACTGGACGATCCTATTTGGTCAAATACCTAACGAAAAATTATGATTTTCCTTTCATTAAGGTACGAGGGCTTCTTATTCCACAAGAACGAAAGCACCTTTTCATTCTTTCATATACTAGGGGGGATGCGATCCTTAATAGTTCACTGTTGGCGGAAGCCAATGTCTCGGGGACTCATTCTGGCTTCGGTCTTCAGGCCGGATGGAAAAAGCAGCAGCTTACTGTTTTACTTGGGACTTGATCCTCTTCCGAATAACAGCTGAGGTGGTGGCGAAGGGCTGTAGCGATCAGACCTGGTCGCTAAATAGGACCCGGCTGCCAAATCCGAGTAGTTGACGTATACTGCAGTATGTTTGCTGCAGTAGAAATTTCTATTGATCCCGGCGGGCGGCGTACAAACGCAGCCCTAACTTCTTGATCTCAATCTCGCATCTGTCCTTCCAAATTTTATCAGCAGAATTAATTAACCCGGCCGACAGCAAGCTTCTCGAATAGTTCGCGATTCTTTACTCTGGTCACCACACGATGGACTTGCGGACTCTGGCCAAGGTTGTCCCATGAAGAAAATTGTAGCGCAGTGGCAATGACTCCTCGCAGCGAACGGTTGGTCCTGGGTTTGAATCCCTCCTAACGCGCACGTTTGTTTCATGCCAATTCTTCTTCATCCGTCCAATTGCGAAATTCTCGATCCCTTGAATGTATCCCTTCAAGAACACAACACCACCGTGCGCTTTGCTCCACGGTGGGCGCCAACTGTCGTGGTTTTGTCACGGCAAGATGTCCTCGTGAGAGAACTTAGGTGTGAGACCATCGCAACTATGTGGCTGCTTGAGAGGGGTTGGTCGGAATCGAGAGACGCGAGCTTACCCAGGTTCAGCCCCTCCGATGGAGGTAAAAGCCTACGTCCTGCTTTGTGTCTATATTGATGATGATGACAATCTCGATTACAAGGGTGCAGAGTCGCTACCTCTAATCTCGAGAGCCTCTAATCTGTCTATCTCTAATGACTTGAACTTGTCCCTCTAGGGGTGCTCTACCCCTCCTTATATAAGTGGAAGGGGTAGGTTTACATGTAGAGTCCTACTAGGAGTAGGATTAGGACTAGTCTCTCTTGAGTCCTAATCCGGGTCTTGTTTCTCTTATAAGGGAATCCTTCCTCTTTTTTGGGCCTTCTCTGTGAGCTGCCTTCCGCCATAACATGAGTCGGCCCTCCCATTAGCCGCCCTCTGGGCCGTTGGGCCTTGTCGCTCGTCTGACCCGCCTGCCGGGTCACCAATGAGCCGACAAGCTCGGCGGGGTCACCAGTGAGTTTCCAAGTCCCGGCCGGGTCATACTTCAGGACGGGTTATACCGCGGGGTAATATCCCCGACAAGTAAGGTTGGTCCAAGCCACTTCATCCCACAATACCGCTGAATCAAGAAAAGACTAAGGAGGGAAGAAATCTGAATATCAACGCCCACAAACTCCTTTGTGTTCTACTCGTGATCTCATCTACGCATAGACCTAGCTCATGATGCCACTGTTGGGGAACGTTGCATGGGAAACAAAAAAATTCCTACGCGCACACAAGATCTATCCATGGAGATGAGCATCTACGAGAGGAGAGATCGGATCCACATACCCTTGTAGATCGCTAAGCGGGAAGCGTTAAGAAATGCGATTGATGTAGTTGAACGTCTTCGCGATCCAAATCGCAAGCCGTCCCGCGATCCAATCACGATCTAGCGCCGAAAGGACGGCACCTCCGCGTTCAACACACGTACAGCTCGATGACGATCTCCGCCTGCTTGATCCAGCAAGCGAGGGCGGAGAGGTAGATGAGTTCTTCGGCAGCACAATGGCGTGGTGGCGGTGGTGGTGAACTAATCCGGCAGGGCTTCGCCGAGCTCTACCGAACTAATCTAGAGGAGAAGGACGATCTAGGGAGAGACAGGGGTGCCAAGGGCTTCGTGTGTGCTCTTGGGGCGCCCCCTCCCCTCTATATATAGGTGGAGGGGCGTGGAGATCAGCCCCACCAAGCCCTAGGGCGCAGCCAAGGGGTAGGAGTTGGACTCCTAGTCCAATACCCTCCCTTTCCATAAACAGGTGGACTTTCCACCTCTCCCAAGCCACATGGGCCTTGAGGGACTTGTGCGCCTGGCCCAATAAGGCCAGGGCGCCCCCCCCCCCCCCTCAGCCCATGCAAACCCTTGGGACGTGGTGGAACCCTTGGTGGACTTCCGGACTCCTCTGGAAGTTTCCGGAACCTTCTAGAAGCTTCTCGGTACAATACCGGAAAAACCCGAAACTTTTTCGGTCGCCAAAATATGACTTCCCATATATAAATCTTTACCTCCGGACCATTCCAGAGCTCCTCATGACGTCCGGGATCTCATCTGGGACTCTGAACAACCTTCGGTCACCAACATACATAACTCAATAATACCGAAACGTCACCGAACGTTAAGTGTGCAGACCCTGCGGGTTCGAGAACTATGTAGACATGACCGAGACACCTCTACGGTCAATAACCAATAGCGGGACCTGGATGCCCATATTGGTTCCTGCATATTCTACGAATATCTTTATCGGTTGAACCTCTATGTCAAGGATTCAGTTAATCCCGTACGCTGTTCCCTTTGTTCATCGGCATGTTACTTCCCGAGATTCGATCGTCGGTATCTCCATACCTAGTTCAATCTCGTTACCGGCAAGTCTCTTTACTCGTTCCGTAATACAAGATCCCATGGCTAACACTTTAGTCACTTTGCTTGCAAGGCTCATTGTGATGTTGTATTACCAAGTGGGCCCTGAGATACCTCTCCGTCACACGGAGTAACAAATCCCAGTCTTGATCCATGCCAACTCAACAGACACCATCGGAGCTACCTATAGAGCATCTTTATAGTCACCCAGTTACGTTGTGACGTTTAATACACACAAGGTACTCCTCCGGTGTTAGTGAGTTACATGATCTCATGGTCATAGGAACACATACTTGACATGCAGAAAACAATAGCAATAAACTGACACGATCATATGCTACGTTCATAGTTTTGGTCTTGTCCATCACATCATTCTCCTAATGATGTGATCCCGTTATAAAATGACAACTCATGTCTATGACTAGGAAACCATAGCCATCTTTGATCAACGAGCTAGTCCATCAGAGGCTTACTAGGGACACAGTGTTGTCTATTTACCCACACATGTATTTGAGTTTCCAATCAATACAATTATAGCATGGATACTAAACGATTATCATGAACAAGGAAATATAATAATAACCATTTTATTATTGCCTCTAGGGCATATTTCCAACACTCGTCGAGGTGCTGGCGAAGTACAAGGCGGGGCAAGCCGACAAGTTCCTGCAGGGGTGCCGCGAGCTATGCCGCGGCGCCCTCAACAAGGTCCTCGTGAAGCTCGCCTACCACAACCCCAGCCTTGACCTGAGCCAGGCTTTTGACAAGCTACCCAAGGACTTCGACACCAGCGAGCTCGACGCCCTTGTCGCTCCTTTCTCCGACAAGGCCGGCTCCGTGACCCTGAAGCGTTAATTTACTTTCTCCCTTTCTTTTTTCCTGCAACGCATGTATCATGAACCGGTTGCCTCGTATTAGCGTCACAACTTTGTTGCTTTTTAACTGTAATGCACTTTAATCGCCCGACGGAGGGCCCCCTCCTCTGAATGTAGTTCATACTTTGTGTGCTTTTGTTTATCCCTACGCTTGCCGGAAACGCCTGTCGGTGCGCATACCCGTACCGCAAGGTCTAAAAGGAGCGGATCCTTAGCAGCCTATTGGTGGTGCCGCTGCCGTCAGGCTTCCTTGTTGTCATTGTCGTGGTGGTTTGCGATGTTGAGCGGACTCGAAACATCCCAACGCGCGAACAAGATCGACAAGGGTCCTCCGCGTGCAGGTTTTCTCACACAAGCATCAACTCCGTTCGAGGTGGTGGCTCCTTGAAATTGTTTTAAGGGCTTGCGCGACTTAGTTTTTCCCTGTCGCATTCCTTGCTGCCGAACGCTTCCGCAGGTACCCGCACCATTCCTTGTCGCTGAATGCTTCCGCGGGTGCCCGCACCGTTACTCCCCATGAGAAGACTTGCGCGCGGGGTCCCTTCTCCTTTTTGAGAAAAGGAAAGAAGAGAAAATAGAGCAAGCGAGGGACCTAGGTGGTCCAATAGACTCCTTACACAACATGCCGTAAAAGGTACACAAAATAAATATGTACTTAGACAGAGGTCGCGGAGTACTTAGCTTTTACTGCCTAGGCACAGAGCCATCGCCTGGCTTTGTCCGAAGGATTACATGCCCTTCCGGCATAACTTGCACAAAAGAAAATAAAGGGGTGGGGGCGCCGCACCCTGCAGGTGCAACTTCTGCGGAAGCCCACAGTATATACGCGAGTCGCGCATGCTGGGTGTCGCTTCCGCGGTTCGCCCTGTTTAGTGACTAATTCCACCCGGCAAGGGTTTTGCGGCCCCGCCCTTCTTGCTCTTGGCGGCGGAGATCTCTGATAAGTGCTCGACGGGCGTGCTGCACTCTGTCATGCGCTTCCCGGAGTTCTTACGAGACTCACCATAGCTCTTGTCCTTGTTCTTCCCCCTGGGAGCTTTGCCGGCAGGAGCGAGCGCCTCGTCGGCGAACGCTGCCACTGCCTCCCGGAAGAGCTTGTCTACGCAGAGGACTACGTTCTTGTTATCAGCTTGATCGTGATGGCGCTCATCATCCCCGGAATTTTCAATGTGTTGTAGGCATGGTGAGACGCCGCCATGAACTTTGCCAGCGCCGGTCGGCCCAGGATTCCGTTGTACGGCAGCGGCATCTTCGTGACGTCGAAGACAATCTTCTCCATCCTAAAGTTGAGCTCACTGCCGAATGTGACCGGCAGAGTTATCTTCCCCTTTGGCTAAGACCTTCCCGGGTTGACCCCTTGGAAAGATCCCATCGGCTTAAGATCCGAGTCAGGGATCTGTAGGCGTTTGATTACATCCGGCGAAATCACATTCATCCCAGCCCCACTATCGACTAGCATCTTGGTGACCTTGAGGTTGTGGATTGTTGGTGATACCAACAATGGCACACACCCGACGGCAGTGATGCGGTTGGGGTGATCCTCAGCGTCAAAGATGATGGGAGTGTTGGACCACTTGAGGGGTTTTCTTGCTTCTGCCGCTGGTTCCGCCGCGTTGACCTCACGGGCCCACTGCTTGAGCTGCCGGTGAGAGGAGTGCAAGGATGCACCCCCGTCAATGCACATGGCATCCACAGCCTTCTAGAACTCTGGGTCTCCGGATTCTTCTCCGCATCCACAGCCTTCTAGAACCTCAGATTGGTACATGTGGGTGACTAGTAGTGTTGATTACCTTGCGTAGTTGATTACTATATGGTTTATTTGGTGGAAGATCATATGTTCAGATCCATTGTGCTATTCATTACTCCTCTCATCTTGAGCATGATTATTATTTGTGAGTAGTTACCTTTGTTCTTGAGGTCACGGGAGAAGTCATGTTGCGAGTAATCGTGTGAATTTGATATGTGTTCGATATTTTGATGATATGTATGTTGTGATTCCCTTAGTGGTGTCATGTGAACGTCGACTACATGACACTTCACCATTCATGGGCCTAAGGGAATGCATTGTGGAGTAGTTATTAGATGATGGGTTGCTAGACTGACAGAAGCTTAAACCCTAGTTTATGCGCTATTTCATAAGGGGCTGATTTGGATCCACATGTTTAATGCTATGGTTAGACTTTGTCTTAATACTTTTCTCGTAGTTGCGGATGCTTGCGAGGGGGTTAATCATAAGTAGGTTGTTAGTTCAAGTAAAAACAGTACCTTAGCACCGGTCCACCCACATATCAAATTATCAAAGTAGCGAACACGAATCAAACCAACATGATAAAAGTGACTAGACAAAATTCCCGTGTACCCTCAAGAACACTTTGCCTAATACTAGTGATTGTTCTGGCCTGTCCTTTGCCTCAAAAGGATTGGGCTACCTTGCTGCACCTTGTTTACCGTTACCATTACTTGCTCGTTACAAATTACCTTGCTATCAAACTATCTGTTACCTACAATTTCAGTGCTTGCAGAGATTACCTTGCTGAAAACCGCTTGTCATTTCCTTTTGCTCCTCGTTGGGTTCGACACTCTTACTTATCGAAAGGACTACGATTGATCCCCTATACTTGTGGGTCATCAAGACTCTTTTCTAGCGTCGTTGCCGGGGAGTGAAGCGCTCTTGGTAAGTGTAAATCGGTAAGGAAAAACTTATACCATGTGCCAAAATTTATTGCTACTTGCTACTATGGAGAACAATCCTTTGAGGGGTTTGTTCGGGGTATCTTCACCTCGACCGGAACCACAATTAGTTACCCCTCCACCTACAGCACCTACTGAAAATGTTACTTATGAAATTCCTTCGGGTATGCTAGAAAAACTGCTTGCTAAACCTTATGCAGGAGATGGAACTCAACATCCTGATATGCATCTTTTATATGTGAACGAAATATGTGGATTATTTAAGCTTGCAGGTTTACCCGGAGATGAAGTTAAGAAGAAGGTTTTCCCTTTATCTTTGGAGGGAAAAGCATTGACATGGTACAGGCTATGTGATGATCTTGGATCGTGGAACTAGAATCGTTTGCAATTGGAATTCCATCAAAGGTTTTATCCTATGCATCTAGTTCATCGTGATCGGAATTATATATATAATTTTTGGCCTCGTGAAGGAGAAAGTATCGCTCTAGCTTGAGGGAGGCTTAAGTCAATGTTATATTCATGCCCCAATCATGACATTCCGAGGGAAGTTATCATTCATAATTTTTATGCTCGGCTTTCTCATAATGATCAATCCATGCTCGATACTTCTTGTGCTCGTTCTTATATGAAGAAGACTATTGATTTCAAGTGGGATCTCTTAGAAAGAATTAAACGCAACTCTGAAGAATGGGAACTCGACAAAGGTAATGAGTCAGGTATAAAGCTTGAATTTGATTGTGTTAAATCTTTTATGAATACCGATACTTTTCATAAGTTTAGCACTAAATATGGACTTAACTCTGAGATAGTAGCCTCTTTCTGTGAAGCATTTGCTACTCATGTTGACCTCCCTAAGGAGAAGTGGTTTAAATATCATCCCCCTATTAAAGAAGAAATTAAAGAACCAGTCATAGTTAAAGAAGAAACCATCTTTTACAATGTTGATCCAGTTGTGCCTACCGCTTATATTGAAAAACCACATTTCCCTGTTAGGATAAAGGAACATGCTAAGGTATCAACTGTGGTTCGTAAGAGTAATATAAGAGCACCTAAACCCCCTGAGCAAATTAAAGTAGAACCTAGTGTTGCTATGGTTAAAGATATGTTGGTAGAAAATGTTGATGGGCATGTCATCTACCTTTGTGATGAAGCTGCTAGAATTGCTAAACCTGATAAGAAAGATAAACATAGACCTATAGAAGGCTTGCCCGTTGTCTCAGTTAAAATAGGAAATCATTGCTACCATGGTTTATGTGATTTAGGGTCTAGTGTGAGTGCTATCCCTTTTACCTTATACCAAGAAATTATGAATGAAATAGCACCTGCTGAAATGCAAGATATTGATGTGACTATTAAACTTGCTAACAGAGACACTATCACACCACTTGGGATTGTTAGAGATGTTGAAGTCTTGTGTGGGAAAGTAAAATACCCTACTGATTTTCTAGTCCTTGGTTCCCCACAAGCTGACTTTTGTCCCATTATCTTTGGTAGACCTTTCTTGAGCACCGTCAATGCTAAGATAGATTGTGAAAAACAAACCGTCGGTGTCAGTTTTGGTGATGTGTCTCATGAGTTTAATTTTTCCAAGTTTAGTAGACAACCTCGTGATAAAGTGCTACCTAGTAAGGATGAGATAATTGGCCTTGCTTCTATTGCTGTGCCTCCTACTGATCCATTAGAACAATATTTGCTTGACCATGAAAATGATATGCACTTGCGTGAAAGAAGTGAAACAGATCAAATTTTCTTCGAACAACAACCTCTCCTGAAACACAATTTGCCTATTGAAACCCTTGGAGGTCCTCCTCCACCTAAAGGTGATCCTGTGTTTGAATTGAAACAATTGCCTGACACTTTGAAGTATGCTTATCTTGATGAGAAAAAGATATATCCTGTTATTATTAGTGCTAACCTTTCAGAACATGAAGAAGAGAGATTATTGAAAGTTCTAAGGAAGCACCGGGCTGCTATTGGATATACTCTTGATGATCTTAAGGGCATTAGTCCCACTCTATGTCAGCACAAGATCAATATGGAACCCGATGCTAAACCCGTTGTTGATCACCAACGTCGATTGAATCCCAAGATGAAAGAAGTGGTAAGAACTGGAATATTAAAGCTTCTGAAAGCAGGTATAATCTATCCCATAGCTAATAGTAGATGGGTAAGTCCCGTTCACTGTGTCCCTAAGAAAGGAGGTATTACCGTTGTTCCTAATGATAAGAATGAACTCATTCCACAAAGAATTGTCACTGGCTATAGAATGGTAATTGATTTTAGAAAATTAAATAAAGCTACTAGGAAAGATCATTACCCTTTGCCTTTCATTGATCAAATGCTAGAGAGACTATCTAAGCACACACACTTTTGTTTCCTAGATGGATATTCTGGTTTCTCTCAAATATCTGTGTCACAATCTGATCAAGAGAAAACCACCTTTACTTGCCCTTTTGGAACCTATGCTTATAGACATATGCCTTTTGGTTTATGCAATGCACCTGCTACCTTTCAAAGATGTATGACTGCTATATTATCTGATTTTTGTGAAACGATTGTGGAGGTTTTCATGGATGATTTTTCCGTTTACGGAACTTCTTTTGATGATTGCTTAAGCAACCTTGATCAAGTTTCGCAGAGATGTGAACAAACTAATCTCGTCTTGAATTGGGAGAAGTGCCACTTTATGGTTAATGAAGGTATTGTCTTGGGGCATAAAATATCTGAATGAGGAATTGAGGTGGATAAAGCTAAAGTTGATGCAATTGATAAAATGCCATGTCCTAAAGATATTAAAGGTATTCGAAGTTTCCTTGGTCATGCTGGTTTTTATAGGAGGTTCATTAAAGACTTCTCTAAAATTTCTAGGCCTCTTACTAATCTTTTGCAAAAGGATATCCCTTTGTTTTTGATGACGATTGTGTGGAAGCCTTTGAAACACTCAAGAAAGCCTTAACCTCTGCACCTATCGTTCAACCACCTGATTGGAACTTGCCTTTTGAAATTATGTGTGATGCTAGTGATTATGTTGTTGGTGCTGTCCTAGGACAAAGAGTTGATAAGAAATTGAATGTTATCCATTATGCTAGTAAAACTCTAGACAGTGCCCAACGAAATTATGCTACTACTGAAAAGGAATTTTTAGCAGTTGTGTTTGCTTGTGATAAATTTAGATCCTATATTGTTGACTCCAAAGTTATTGTTCACACCGATCATGCTGCTATAAAATATCTTATGGAAAAGAAAGACGCTAAACCTAGACTTATTAGGTGGGTTCTTTTGCTTCAAGAATTTGACTTACATATCGTTCATAGGAAAGGAGCTGAGAACCCCGTAGCTGATAACTTGTCTAGGTTAGAAAATATTCTTGATGACCCACTACCTATTGATGATAGTTTCCCTAACGAACAGCTAGCTGCAATAAGTGTCTCACACAACACACATTGGTATGCTGATTATGCTAATTACATTGTCGCTAAATATATACCACCTAGCTTTACATATCAACAAAAGAAAAAATTCTTCTATGACTTGAGCATTACTTTTGGGATGACCCATATCTTTATAAAGAAGGAGTAGATGGTATTATTAGACATTGTGTACCTGAGCATGAACAGGAACAAATCCTATGAAAATGTCATTTCGAAGCTTATGGAGGACATCATGCGGGAGATAGAACTGCCCACAAGGTATTGTAATCTGGTTTTTATTGGCATACTCTCTTCAAGGATGCCCGTAAGTTTGTCTTGTCTTGTGATGAATGTCAAAGAATTGGTAATATCGGTAAGCATCAAGAAATGCCTATGAATTATTCACTTGTTGTTGAACCATTTGACGTGTGGGGTTTTGATTATATGGGGCCTTTTCCTTCCTCTAACGGGTACACTCATATTTTAGTTGCGGTTGATTATGTCACTAAGTGGGTAGAAGCTATTCCAACTAGTAGTGCTGATCACCACACCTCCATTAAAATGCTTAAAGAGGTTATCTTTCCGAGGTTTGGAGTCCCTAGATATTTAATGACCGATGGTGGTTCACACTTTATTCATGGTGCTTTCCGTAAGATGCTTGCTAAATATGATGTTAACCATAGAATTGCATCACCCTATCATCCTCAATCTAGTGGTCAAGTAGAACTTAGCAATAGAGAAATAAAATTAATATTACAAAAAACTGTCAATAGGTCTCGTAAGAATTGGTCTAAGAAATTAGATGATGCACTTTGGGCCTACAGAACAGCTTATAAAAATCCTATGGGTATGTCTCCATATAAAATGGTGTATGGAAAAGCTTGTCATTTGCCTCTAGAACTAGAACACAAAGCATTTTGGGCAATTAAAGAGCTCAACTATGATTTCAAACTTGCCGGTGAGAAGAGGCTATTTGATATTAGCTCACTAGATGAATGGAGAACCCAAGCGTATGAAAATGCCAAGCTATTCAAAGAAAAAGTAAAAAGATGGCATGACAAAAGAATCCAAAAGCGGGAATTCAAAATAGGAGATTATGTTCTTTTGTTCAACTCTCGTTTAAGATTTTTTGCAGGAAAGGTTCTCTCAAAATGGGAAGGACCATATATTATCGAAGAGGTTTATCGCTCTGGAGCTATCAAGATTAATAACGCCGAAGGTACTAACCCGAAGGTGGTCATTGGGCAAAGAATTAAGCATTATATCTCAGGTATGCCTATTAACGTTGAAAGCAATGTTATCCAAACCATGACACCGGAGGAACACATAAAAGAAACCTTCCAGAATACTCCAGATTATTTAAAAATAGGAGGTACGTGATACGGTAAGTAAACGGACTCCAAAAAATCCGCAAAAATATTTTTTTCCAGTTTTGGAATATTTTAGAATTTTGGAAATAAAAAAATAAACCGGAAGGCGATCGAGGTGAGCACGATACACCAGAGCGCGCCAGGCACCCATGGGCGCGCCCTGGTGGGTTGTGCCCACCTCGGATGCCTTCCCGACTCCGTTTTCCTTCCAAATACTTGTTTCTCGAGAATAAAAATTCTCTATATATACCCCCGACTGTTTTGACGACCGCATCGCAGAAAAATCCTTTGTTCTTGTTTCTTTATGTTTCCCTGACAGATCTGAAAATATGTCGTCTCAAGATTCGGAAGGAGAGAGCCATGGTGATCCCTATGTTCCAGACCCGAAGATCTTTAGGGAAATTTACCCCTACCTATGGACCTCGGAGGAGGAAGAAGATGCTACCATGCAGGAAACAAAAGATGACAGCTCTAAGGAAGAGGATGATCCATTACCTCAACCTGGAGATATGCATGTGGAATTCAAGAAATCAAGCCTCACTAGAAGATATAAACCTAAGGTCCGATTTATCCCGTCTCGTTTTCTGCAGGAAAGCAAGAAAGCCCGATGCCAAAGGATATTAAAGCTTGAGTTGGAGAATGATCAAAACTTTATGCTTAAATATAAGTTGAAGAAGAAGGCTTCATCAACACCTCCACCTTCTTCATCACCACCACCAAAGGAGACTTGAGCACACGGGTATGGGCACTCCCCTTGGCTTGAGCCAACCTTGAGGGAGGTGCCCCGGTATCGTATCACCACCACTTTTATTCACCTTTACCTATTTTAGTTCGATCTTTAGTTTCCCTTTGCTTTGGTTGAATAAAAGTTTTGGTATGATCTATTTTCGTGTGTTAGTTCTGTGGCCTATCTATCTATGTAATCGAGTGAAAGTTATATAATAAAGTTTAGGTTGAGTTTTTGCCTCTCTACTTTCTTGTTGCAATCAAATAAAGGAAGAGAAACAAATGAAAAAAAATCATATGCTAATCTTATGGTGAGTACTGACATCACATAAGGAAAAGTATAAGTAGTAAAATTTATTGGAGATTGACAAACATAGCATTGGTCAATGATGCAATTCATGAAAGAATTAATAAAGGAAGAGAAGATTCACATGCAAATACACTATCTTGGACATCTTTTATGATTGTGAGCCCCCATCAAATATTATGTGCCAAAATTGTTGACGTTGGACGAGGAAGACAACATAATGAATTATGTTTGTTCATATCCACATAGAAGATTTATTGTCATAGATCCTTTAACATGTGGTGCTTGCCCAATATCTTTGCTAGCCAAAAACTCCGCACTAAGTAGAGATACTACTTGTGCATCCAAAAACCCAAACCAAATTCTTTCTTTGAGTGTCCACCATACCTACCTATGGATCGAGAAAGATCCTTCAAGTAAGTTGTCATCGGTGCAACAAGGCAATAAAAATTGCTTCTAAAAGTTTTTTGATCAATTAGTGTAAGAGAAAATTGAGCGTTATACGAACTTATGATGGCAAAGTAATAAAAGCGACGGACTGCATAATAAAGGTTGCTATCATAGGGGGCAATATAGCGTGACGTTCTTTTACATTAAGGGATTGGGCATACAAACCAATAAGCGCATGACAACCTCTGCTTCCCTCTGCGAAGGGCCTATCTTTTACTTTTATGCACTTACTTTTTTGCAAGAGTCAAAGTATTCTTCCCTATTCCTTTTTACTTTTTCTTTTGCAAGCATCATGTGGTGAGGAAAGATCTAGGCACATATATCCAGTTGGATATGGGTGGGCATGAGTTATTATTGTTGACATCACCCTTGAGGTGAGTGAGTTGGGAGGCAAAACTATAAGCCCCTATCTTCCTACGTGTCCGGTTGAAACTTTTTGTTCATGGGTATGCCATGAGTGTTAGGAATCATAGAAGACTAAATGATGGTTGAGTATGTGGACTTGCCAAAAGGCTCCTACATGAGACCCTTCCTGAAAATATGATGAATTGTAGTTGCAAAGTTGACTAAAAACATAGTTTGTTGGTTCCCAATAAGGTTTATACTTCATACTTCTATGTTGTGATGAATTGTTACTTGTTCATGAGAAGCTTATGATAAAAATATGTTGAAATAAGTTCCTATGTTAGAGTTTATTGCTGTTATGATAATAAGCATGATGCTTCTATGTTCGTATTTTGTTTTTATCGACACCTCTCTCTCAAACCATGTGGACATGCTTTTCAATATCGGCTTTCGCTTGAGGACAAGCGAGGTCTAAGCTTGGGGGAGTTGATACGTCCATTTTGCATCATGATTTCCTACTGTTATTTACTTTGTTTTGTTGAATAATAATGCTTTGGGGAGTGATTCTAATGCTTTTTCTCTCATAATATGCAAGGTTTACACAAAGAGGGAGAATACCGACAGCTGGAATTCTGGACCCAAGAAAAGCACGTCAGTGATACCTATTCTGCACAACTCCAATGAAGCTGAAAATTTACGGAGATTATTTTTGTATTTAATAAAAATTACTGGAGCTGAAAACTACCGGAGGAGGGCCCCCAGGTGGGCACAATGCACTAGGGCGCGCCAGGCCGCCCTGGGCACGCCCTGATGGGTTGTGCCCAGCCTGGCCCGCTTCCGGTGCCCATCTTCTGGTATAAATTCCCAAAAACCCTAAAAAAAATAGGAGGAGGACTTTCGGGACGAAGCGCTGCCGCCTCGAGGCGGAACTTGGGCAGGAGCACTTTTGCCCTCCGGCGGAGCGATTCCGCCGGGGGAACTTCCCTCCCGGAGGGGAAAATCGAAGCTATCGTCATCACCAACACCCCTCTCATCTTTGGGAGGCCAATCTTCATCAACATCTTCAACAGCACCATCTCCTCTCAAACCCTAGTTCATCTCTTGTGTTCAATCTTTGTACCGGAACCTCAGATTGGTACCTGTGGGTGACTACTAGTGTTGATTACCTTGCGTAGTTGATTACTATATGGTTTATTTGGTGCAAGATCATATGTTCAGATCCATTATGCTATTCTTTACTCCTCTGATCTTGAGCATGATTATTATTTGTGAGTAGTTACCTTTGTTCGTGAGGTCACGGGAGAAGTCATGCTGTGAGTAATCATGTGAATTTCATATGTGTTCGATATTTTGATGAACTGTATGTTGTGATTCCCTTAGTGGTGTCATGTGAATGTCGACTACATGACACTTCACTATTCATGGGCCTAAGGGAATGCATTGTGGAGTAGTTATTAGATGATGGGTTGCTAGAGTGACAGAAGCTTAAACCCTAGTTTATGCGCTATTTCGTAAGGGGTTGATTTGGATCCACATGTTTAATGCTATGGTTAGACTTTGTCTTAATACTTTTCTCATAGTTGCAGATGCTTGCAAGGGGGTTAATCATGAGTAGGTTGTTAGTTCAAGTAAGAACAACACCTTAGCACCGGTCCACCCACATATCAAATTATCAAAGTAGCGAACACGAATCAAACCAACATGATAAAAGTGACTAGACGAAATTCCCGTGTACCCTCAAGAACACTTTGCCTAATACTAGTGATTGTTCTGGCCTGTCCTTTGCCTCAAAAGTATTGGGCTACCTTTCTGCACCTTGTTTACCGTTACCATTACTTGCTCGTTACAAATTACCTTGCTATCAAACTATCTGTTACCTACAATTTCAGTGCTTGCAGAGATTACCTTGCTGAAAACCGCTTGTCATTTCCTTCTGCTCCTCGTTGGGTTCGACACTCTTACTTATCGAAAGGACTACGATTGATCCCCTATACTTGTGGGTCATCATCGCCATCGTCATCGGACTTGTTATCTCGGCCTCTAGCAGGCTTCTCCTTCTGTTGCTTAGCCTTGCCGCGGCGGCCACCACGACCGCCATTGCCTTTCTTGCCGGAACCACACACACCGTCTTGACTCTTCTTCTAGTCGTGCCTTTCGTACTCTTGCCTCTGCTTCTCGATAAGATATTCTACTTGGCGGCAACTGTTGATGTCATGGCTCTTGGTGCGGTGGATCTTGCAGTATGGCCCGCTGGTCTTCTCCCCCCACCGCGGCCTCGTCATCTTTGGAGCACGCGGCAACGTTCTTGACGGACCCCTCCGACTTGGCCTTCTTGGCGGAGTCGGGGTTGCCGCCCCCTTCGACACCCATCACTGCCTTTCCTTTGCACTTCTTGTTGCGCTTCCGGCCTTTCTTCTTGGCGGCTGACGCGTCGTCGTCGTCGGAGTCGACCTCCGCGCCAGCGTCCTCTTCTGGGAGTCTCCTCCCTTCTTCAGCGTGTGCACACTTGTCAGCCAGGGCATATAGCTCGGCGACATCTCGCACCGTGTTGATGCTCATCTCTTACCGCATCCGGCGATTATGCACGTTCGTGTGGAACGCGGCAATCACGGCGGCGGGGTGGATGTCTGGAATGTTGTGCTGCACGCGGCTGAACCTCTGGATGTACTTGCGGAGGGTCTCACCATCCCTCTTGGGAAGCACGTGCAAGTCGCTGGGCTGCCCTGGGAGCTGGTGGACCCCATGGTATGCGCCAACGAACCGGTTGCACAGATCCGCCCAAGAAGAGATGGACCCCTCCGGCAAGTTCATCAGCCAACTCCTCACGTTGGGCTTGAGCACTAGCGGAAAGTAGTTGGTGAGTATCTTCTCGTCCCGTCCCCTGGTGGCCTGCACGGCGATGGTGTAGATGCCGAGGAACTCCGAGGGGCTAATCTTGCCGGCGTACTTGTCAGGCAGCTTGGGTTTGAAGGCCCTGCTGGAAGGCCAGCGAACCTGCCGTAACTCGCAGGTGAACGACATGCATCTCACCTCGTAAGATAGGCTGCTAGGAGCCCCCGATGTGGGTTCGTCCATGGCGGGATCTGCACGGCCGTCAGATTGACGGCGAGTCTCGCGCCGTCTCTCGATGGTCATGCGGGCGTCTTCCTTGCGCCTGTCCTTCAGGATTTTGCGCTGGTTTTGGTCCTGCCGCGGGTCCGGCGAGGCGTACGACACCTTGTCTTGAACGTCGGTCCGGCGGGAAGTCCGCTGTGGAGGCTACTGGACCGTATGCACCCCGCCATCGTCGCGCCTGGTGGCTGGGCTTCCCGGGGCCGCTCGGCGTGGGTGCGATGGTCCTGCCCCCTCTGGCCTGTCTCGGTTCGCGAAGCTCGACAGACTTTGTATGGTTGCCCTCCAGTCCTCCATCTTCTCTGACGCAGGCGGTAAGTTCAGCAACAGTTGTGCCTGCGTCAGAGCCTCTTCCGCAGTCCTGGGCATGGAGCGGCGCGAGGCATGGGTGACACTCTTACTCCTAAAAGTGTCATGAGGAGCGTACGCCCGTTGAAAGCACATTTGCTCCTTTGGTGGTTTTGGTAATTAATTACAACATATAAGTCATTGAACTAATGTTTCCACTAAGTATATTTCAGGAAAAGTTCAATGATAGGATTGGCAAAAGGATTGTGGAGATTGTGGAGGACTCTACATTTTACTTTGTGAGAAATCACTTTGAGTCCATAGGAAAGCCAATACTATTAAAAGGGGGTAAGGTACTGTTGGTGAACAAAATGCTCATACGTGCACAAGTGATAGTCACCAAAAACACCCACAAGCTCTTCCACAAAAGTCTGTCCAAAGTCAAATATCCAAAATCGGTGCAACCAACACTTTCCACTTGGTGCCACCGATTCCCATACTCAGACAGACATTAGCCAAACCCTAGCCCTTCGGTGCAACCGATTCTGCTTCGGTGCCACCGAGTTTGGGTTGCCAACTTTCTGTTACGCAGTTTCACAAAATCGGTACCACCGAGTTTGTTGAATCGGCGTCACCGAGATTGGGCAATCTGACCGTTGGTCACCTTATCGGTGCAACCAAGTTTCATATATCGGTCTCACCGAGATTCAAAAGTTACTACCTTTTGATCACTTCGGTACCACCGAGATTAACACATCGGTGTCACCGAGTTGGTCATTTTGTGTGTAACGGTTGGATTTTTGGAGATGCCTATATATACCCCTTCACCACCACCTACTCGAAAGAAAAGCACTTAGAACTATTCCATACTTGCCCCCATCCAGTTTTCTGAGAGAGAGCCACCTACTCATGTGTTGAGATCATGCCATTCCATTCCAACCATATGAATCTTGATCTCTAGCCTCCCCAAGTTGCTTTCCACCAATCCCATCTCTTCCACCAAGCCAAATCTGTGAGAGAGTGATTGTGTGTTGAGGAGTCTATCATCTTGAAGCACAAGAGCAAGGGGTTCATCGTCATTGCCGAGCCTATTACCTTTTGGAGGGTGGTGCCTCCTAGATTGGTTAGGTGTCGCTTGGGAGCCTCCTACTTCGTGTTGTGGAGTTGAACCAAGAAGTTTGTAAGGGCAAGGAGATCGCCTACTTCGTGAAGATCTACCCATAGTGAGGCTAATCCTTCGTGGACGGAAGCCGTTATGGAATAGTCAAGGTTGCTACTTCATGGACCCTTATGGGTGGAGCCCTCCGTGGACTCTTGCGACCGTTACCCTCCGTGGGTTGAAGACTCCATAAACGTGGACGTACGATAGCACCACCTATCGGAACCACGGGAAAAAATCATCGTGTCTACAATTGCGTTTGATCCTCTTACCCTTCCTTTCTACTCATGCTTGTTGTTACTTTCCGCTGCTATACTCTTAGACATGCATGTGTAGGATGTACTTGACTTGCCATGAATGCTAAAATCTGCCAACACTAAAATTTGGGAAAAGGTAGAAATTTTATTTGGTCAAGTAGTCTAATCACCCCCCCCCCCTCTAGACATACTTTCGGTCCTACAAGTGGTATCAGAGCTTTGGTCTCCATTGCATTGGTCTCACAACCTAGGAGAGTATGGCGTCTAGTGAGGGAAATTATCACCGTAGAGGTCCGTACTTTGATGGCACTAATTTTGCTAGTTGGAAGCACAAAATGAAAATGCATATTCTTGGTCATAACCCCGCCATTTGGGCTGTTGTTCGTGTTGGCTTGCAAGGTGAATTCTTTGGTGATGGAAAGGAACCGGATCGTGAAGCGACCGCGGATGAATTGAAGACGTTGCAATACAACGCTCAAGCATGCGACATTCTCTTCAACTGCCTATGCCCCGAGGAATTCAACAAAATCAGCCGTCTTGAGAATGCAAAAGAGATTTGGGATACTTTGGTTGATATGCACGAAGGAACCGAGTCCGTGAGAGAATCCAAGTTAGATGTTCTTCAAAGTCAGCTTGACAAGTTCAAGATGAAGGATGGTGAAGGAGTCGCAGAGATGTACTGTAGGCTAGCTCTCATCACCAATGAGATTGCCGGCTTAGGAAGCGAAGAAATGACCGACAAATTCATCATCAAGAAGATACTTAGAGCTTTGGATGAGAGATACGACACCGTGTGCACATTGATCCAAATGATGCCCAACTACAAAGATCTCAAGCCTACGGAAGTCATTGGAAGGATTGTTGCTCATGAGATGACACTCAAAGACAAAGAAGAGCTTCACAACAAGTCTAGCGGTGCTTACAAAGCCACAAGTGATGCTCCCGCAACTTCAAGCGACAACCTTGTCACCAATGAAGAGATAAGCCTCATGGTCAAGAAATTCAAGAAGTTCTACAAGAATAGAGGCAAAGAACGACGCTCCAACTCAAGATATGATGAGAAGCGTTCTTCAAGTCGTGACCGCAATTGCTACAATTGTGGGAAGCCCGGACACTACTCCAATGAGTGCACGGCTCCCTACAAACGAAGAGAAGAGTCACCTCGAAGATGAAGCTCAAGGAATGAATCACCTCCAAGAGAGAGAAGGAGTAGAGATGATCGTTATGAACGAAGACCCTCAAGGAGAAGTATAGATTCGGAGAAGAAGGACAAGTACACCAAGAGCTACACAAGAAGAAAACATCAAGCTCATGTTGGTGAATGGGTTTCCGGCTCCGACTCCGACAACAACTCCGAGAGAAGCTATCACTCCGACTCCGACTATAGTCAAGATGATGGTGTTGCCGGAATTGCACTAGTGACTACCAACTCCTATGATCTATTTGATTCACCAAACGAAGGGAGTGGAAGTTGCTTCATGGCTAAAGGCCCCAAGGTATCACACCCCGAGTATCTTGATTTCAATAGTGATGAAGATGATTTGCTTTGTGACGATGACTTGCTCTTTGATAAAACTAGTGATGTTAGTCAAAGTGAACTTGATAATTCTCATGCTAGTCAAGATAAGTCAATTGATGATGATAAGATGAAAATAGAACAACTAACTAAAGAACTAAACACTCTTAAGTTAGCTCATGAATCTACTCTTGAAGATCATAGAGAGCTTGTAAGAACTCATGAGAAGCTACGCTTCGAGAAGCTCAACTTGGAGCAAGAGCATGAGTTTCTTAAGGCTATCAATGACGTTCTCCGAAAGAAGACTTCATCTTATCTAGCCAAACGACTACTCTTGTCTACATTCATGCCACAAGTTAAAACTAAACAAACTAGTAACAAAGGTAAGAAAGGTTCTTCATATAGTAGCAACAATAAAAATGCTAAACCTAATTATGTTGCTTCTAGTAGTTCTATTGATTCCACTAATGATGATTCTCTTAGCCAAGTTACACTTGAGCAAGAAAATGCTTTATTGAAAGGAATTATAGAGAAAGGTATCTACAAGAGTCTTGCCGGGTGTAAGCAATTTGAGGAAATTTTACGCAAGCACGGAGGATACCGAAAGAACCATGGTGTTGGCTACTTCAACGCTAATGGAGTTGAATGGGAAGAAGGTCAATACCCCAAGCCCAAGTTTATTCCTCAAAAGGAGAAGTATGAAAATACTCTTCCCAAGGGAACAAACACTCAAGATGACCTTCCACCACAAGACCACAAGCTCAAGGGCAAGAACAAGCTTCAAGAGGACATTGACTCATATGAAGATGAATCCCTAGCTTTGGTGGAGTGGGTTCCAAGGCTACTTCAAGCTCAACTTCTATAAAGGCTACTTCAACACCAAGGATCCCCATCAACTTGATGTGGGTCCCCAAGAAGAAGAACTAGAGAGTTCTTGAGGGGTGACTCCGCGAATGAAATTCACTCACATTCATTATTGGCAAGAACTATTTGCAATCAACATCAACTCTATGCAATAGTTCAAGGAGTCACACATTCCCTCAAAGGTAAGCAAGGGACAAGGTAATCAACAAATCAATGGACATCATTACACATGCTTTGCACTCCATGTCCATAGATATCCTTGTATTTGTCTCTTGTGTGTTGGGACTAACCCATGTAGGTGAGAAGAGTAAGGAAACAACAAGGATGCTTCCAACTCTTGGTGATCTTCATCAACCTTGAGCATCCACCACTACCTCACCAACATGAAGTCTTCATCGACAAAATCCAAGGTTAGTTTATCCCTCCTATGGGGGGATGTCACATCAAGGGGGGGCTTTACTCTAAGACTTGAGTCAAAGCATCTCTTAGTATGTGACAACATTAAATGCTTTATGTAAAAGTGGTAATCCCACTTGTGCTTAAACGATGAGTATGACCTATGATCAAGTATTCTTACTTGGCTCCTAAGTCAATATACTCATATATAGATGACTTCGTCATCGCCAAAGTGCTTGTTAGATGCTAGTATGTATGTGCATGTTAGTCATGATTTCATTTGACATCTTATTGTGTGAGCATGTTGGTCTCCATTTATTTACCCATTCGAGGACATCCAATTGTTGCTATTTGGTTTTTGATTTATCTTTTGCCAATTGGATGAACAAGAATGCCTAGGACCACTCTCTAGCTATCTATGCTTTCTCACCTCATATTCCATTCATGCTGCATCACAAAATTTGAACAAGTACTTTTCGATCCCTCTGTGTGTGGAGCACTCGGAGTTCCGTATCGACAAAGGACTGACCATTAAAACCTCCCAAGTGCATCTCGGTGGAACCAACCCAAAATTCTCGGTCTCACCGAATGCCTAGGGTTGATCTAGTTTTCAATCTCGGTACTACCGATTCCATATTCTCGGTTACACCGAGTTTCCCTATCAACTGACGGTTGAGGAACTCGGTGACACCGAAAATTTAGAATCGGTGTCACCGACAGCAAAGGGTATATATGATGTGGACCCGACGCTTTGAAAATCAATCTTCAAACCGTCACGCCCCAAAACCCTACGCTGACGATTTGTGACCCCTGGTCATCGCCTTTGCTTCCCCGTGCGTCTCCGCCGCTGGGATCCTCGCCGTCGACGGGCATCTTCGCCGCCGTCGCCGCCGTAGCGGATTCGTCGCCAAGTTTGGGTACGGATTCGATTCTTCTTGCGCTCACTGTCTGATTCTCATGCATTGGAGTAGATTTTATCGATAAGCCATAGATTGCAAACCTTCCTATCCTCTAAAAGTTCCTGTAGATTAGTGAACGATTGATTTTTTAGGTTTTGCCGTCCGCCACATGAATCTCGGTAGAACCGATGCAAAATAATCGGTAGCACCGATTTTATTTTCTGGCCAGCTGAGAACACCTCGGTGGAACCGAGTACTAATTCTCGGTGTGACCGAGAATAGTGCCAAGTTTCTGAAAAGCAGGGTGTTTGTCTCGGTCGGTCCGAAAATTTTGTCTCGGTTGTACCGACATACATTTGGCAGAATGCAAAATTTGAAAAATCTTAGTTCAAACTTTCAAAAACAGCTGCATTTTGTGATGGCTCATCTTCTTCTACTCCTCTATATTCTATTCACAGGGTCAGTATGTCAAGTGCTGAGGACAGTGAGAACAACTTCCAAGAGCAGAATATTGTCATGAGTTCAGGCACTAGTCCTGAGTCTAGTTCCTCTTCAGATCCAGGCACCCCCAGTTCTCATGGGTTGCCCAAGGCTGCTACTAGGGCCAGGAAGAAACTGAATTCAGATGAGGAGGATTCAGATTTTGTGCCAGAGGAAATTCTTGCCAAGAAGCAAGAGAAAGATTCTAAGAAGTCTGCTAATGAAGCCACCTCTTCAAGGAGGACTGTCAGCAAGGTATATGCTAGCTCTGAGGCTATGAGAGCACCTGAGAGTGCTAGGGCTTCCATGACCATTGAGCCCCCAAGGAAGTCAATGCCTAAGAACGCAGGAGAGAAGAAGCATGCCAGAAAGAGGATTGTCTATGTCACTGGTAGGCAAACTTCCATGTATGAGGACCCTGAGGAGGCTGCTGGTGCTGCTGCTGAGGAGGAGGAAGAGCAGGTTGTCAAGGCCCCTCCCAAGAAGAAGCAAAAGAAGCTTATGGCAGATGCTATGCCAAAGACTGGCACATCCAAGAGCACCAAGTCTGCCCCCAAGAAGGCTGCTGCTGAAAAGCCCAAGAGGACATCCAGACAGATTCCAGCTTCTGAGAAGAACAAGGGAACTACCTCCAGAGTTGAGGATGAGGATGCCATATATGCTTTGATGAAGCTTAGACCACACCTTCCTGAACATAATACCAGCCATCCACTTGCTGAAGATATGAAGAAGAGGAAGGATTCTGGTTTGAGGGCATGGAGAGCTGTTGATCCATATGCCCAAAGGAGAAAGACAGTTGTGGACTACAGATTCTACACCAAGGAGCAACAGGATTTCTATGAGACTGTGCTGCTTGACAAGAGTCCAGCTGTGAGTGACATGAGATATGTTGACTGGAAGTACATCAAGGAGAATGAAGATTTCTTTCCAAATGTTCAAGACAACTTTTACTGCATTGGCTTGGATGAGTTTGTTGGCAAAGAGTTTACAGCATGGAATGATGAGATGATCATGCAATTCTACTCCACTGCTCGCTTCTATGGAGATGGTAGGATTGTGTGGATGACTGAAGGAGCTAGATACGAGTCCACTTTTGATGATTGGGCTGCCATCTTAGGAGTCCCAGAGGTGCAGGATGGTGACTTGGATGTCTACTCTGAATCCAAGGAGAGCCGTGATGCTATGAAGGACATGTACAATGCTATCCCTGCTGCTAACTTCAAATCTCACAAGTTAGGTTCTATCTACTTCCTCCAGGCTGGCCTCCGCACCATGAACACCATATTGAGGCACACCTTGATGCCCAAGTCAGGAGATGAGAAGATGATCCGAGGCTACTCCATCAACATGCTAATCCGTCTTGACAGACACACCAGGATTAGAGTTATGGATTTGATTGTAGAGACAGTGAAGAGGGTTGCTCCTGATCCGAAGCGCTCATGCTGCTATGCACCCTATATCCAGATCCTTATCAACTCCAAGCTGGAGAAGCACATCTTTGCTCTGGACAGACCCCACTTGCCCCTACAGCCAGATTTAGAGGACAACATTGTGCTGATGGACCCAGAACATCCCACATCAGCTGCAGCTCAAGCACAGGAAGAGGCAGAGGCAGCTAGAGCCACTAGTGCTCTGGTCCCTAGATCCAGGAACGAGCAGATGGATCTGTTGATCTCATCAGTTCAGGGCATGCAGAAGGACATTAAGGACATTCTGAACAACCAAAATAGTCTTGTCAGGATCTTCGAGAACAGGATCAAGACCCTTAATGACAAGGTGGATGGGCTGACCAAGACAGTCAATGAGCTTAAGAAGGAAGTTGACTCTGTGCCTCTTCCCCACTCTTCAGATGATGATGATGATGATGATGAGGATGACTCACCTCTCAGGCCATGCACTCACTTCACCACCCAGGCCAGATCAGCCACTGTGCCAGCTCCAGATTTGAGGCCCTCTTCATCAGCACCTGCTACTGTCACCTCAGCTCCATCAGCTCCAGTTCCTCCAGTTGCCACTCCAACTCCATCCACGACATCAGCTGAGATCTTCGCCGACGCAGTTCTCTCGACTCCTTCAACAACAACCGGAGGAGATCAGCCCAAGAACGCTTAGCTATATCTCTTTCAACTTTTTGGTAACTTGTTGCCAAAGGGGGAGAAGTGTATATAGATCTTTAGGCTTCGAGTGAGAGAGCGTTTGGTTTTTATCGCTTTTTCAAAACATTTGGTCTTTTGGTTGCTTGTGTTAAACATTTGTTGGTGTTTGATCATACGCTTAATGTGTGTTGCTACTATTTCCTATCATTATGCTACTTATGAGATGATTATTCACCTTTGCTTGATTGTGTTGTGCTATGATATTAACTCTTATTACTCTCGCACACCACCAAGATGTATGTGACATGGAAGAAGTGCCCCATGTACCTAATCGATTGTGCATTTGCATTCAAACGCAAATTTTAAAATAATGCACAAATTTAAGGGGAGCTCTTGCTTATAACATACTTCTCAAAGCGACGATTATATTCTTTGATTATATCATTGTCGAAGCTTTGATCTATATGTTGTCATCAATTACCAAAAAGGGGGAGATTGAAAGCACATTTTCTCCCTTGGTGGTTTTGGTAATTAATTACAACATATAAGTCATTGAACTAATGTTTCCACTAAGTATATTTCAGGAAAAGTTCAATGATAGGATTGGCAAAAGGATTGTGGAGATTGTGGAGGACTCTACATTTTACTTTGTGAGAAATCACTTTGAGTCCATAGGAAAGCCAATACTATTAAAAGGGGGTAAGGTACTGTTGGTGAACAAAATGCTCATACGTGCACAAGTGATAGTCACCAAAAACACCCACAAGCTCTTCCACAAAAGTCTGTCCAAAGTCAAATATCCAAAATCGGTGCAACCAACACTTTCCACTTGGTGCCACCGATTCCCATACTCAGACAGACATTAGCCAAACCCTAGCCCTTCGGTGCAACCGATTCTGCTTCGGTGCCACCGAGTTTGGGTTGCCAACTTTCTGTTACGCAGTTTCACAAAATCGGTACCACCGAGTTTGTTGAATCGGCGTCACCGAGATTGGGCAATCTGACCGTTGGTCACCTTATCGGTGCAACCAAGTTTCATATATCAGTCTCACCAAGATTCAAAAGTTACTGCCTTTTGATCACTTCGGTACCACCGAGATTAACACATCGGTGTCACCGAGTTGGTCATTTTGTGTGTAACGGTTGGATTTTTGGAGATGCCTATATATACCCCTTCACCACCACCTACTCGAAAGAGAAGCACTCAGAATTATTCCATACTTGCCCCATCCAGTTTTCTGAGAGAGAGCCACCTACTCATGTGTTGAGATCATGCCATTCCATTCCAACCATATGAATCTTGATCTCTAGCCTCCCCAAGTTACTTTCCACCAATCCCATCTCTTCCACCAAGCCAAATTTGTGAGAGAGTGATTGTGTGTTGAGGAGTCTATCATCTTGAAGCACAAGAGCAAGGAGTTCATCGTCATTGCCGAACCTATTACCTTTTGGAGGGTGGTGCCTCCTAGATTGGTTAGGTGTCGCTTGGGAGCCTCCTACTTCGTGTTGTGGAGTTGAACCAAGAAGTTTGTAAGGGCAAGGAGATCGCCTACTTCATGAAGATCTACCCATAGTGAGGCTAGTCCTTCGTGGACGGAAGCCGTTATGGAATAGTCAAGGTTGCTACTTCGTGGACCCTTATGGGTGGAGCCCTCCGTGGACTCTCGCGAACGTTACCCTCCGTGGGTTGAAGACTCCATAAACGTGGACGTACGATAGCACCACCTATCGGAACCACGGGAAAAAATCATCGTGTCTACAATTGCGTTTGATCCTCCTACCCTTCCTTTCTACTCATGCTTGTTGTTACTTTCCGCTGCTATACTCTTAGACATGCACGTGTAGGATGTACTTGACTTGCCATGAATGCTAAAATCTGCCAACACTAAAATTTGGGAAAAGGTAGAAATTTTATTTGGTCAAGTAGTCTAATCACCCCCCCCCCCTCTAGACATACTTTCGGTCCTACACCCGTGCCGTCATGCGCCGCTCATCAGCTCCAGGAGGCTGTTGTCTAGCTTGGCCCTGTGCGCCTTGGGAGGGACGCTCAGGGGTCTTGTCCGCGCGCTGCCCGGGCTCACTGCCTCGGGGATGCTGGTCGCGGTCGTCTTGCGAAGGGCGCGGCGAAGGCGCAACCGCCTTCGCCGTTGTTGCGGCCGCCGCCGCGGCCGCCGCTCCTTCGGCTTCAGCCCCCATGCCGTCGGTGCGTTCCACGTCTCCGCGGCGCGACGAGGTATGGGTCACGGCTCGCGGAGTTCCACGTGTTGTTGTGGCTGCGCTCACCAGCGGGGTGAACGCGATGGTCTCCTCCGTCAGCGCTACCGACCGCCGCCTGAGATGGTAGCTTGGATGTAGTTGCAGCAGGGGTCGCCGCACCCTTGGCCTTCTTGGGAGCCATGGGCAACGATGAAGCTGATGGTGAAGGTGCGCAAAGACCGGTGAAGGTTCGTGCCAGAAACTTCCCCCTACCTGGCACACCAAAGATGTCGGGTGACGACGATCTATGGATCCGGCAAGGACCCTTTGTAATCAGGTGGGTAGGTTTCCGGCACAAAGAGCATCACAGATTCCTGCGTACACGGGGGTTTAGACATGTTCGGGCCGCCGGAGCGTCAAATCCTACGTCCTGTGTTCTTGTGGCTTATGGGTGTTTAGAGTACAAGGCGCAACAGCTCCCGGAGAGAGGTGCCTGAGGAGTGTAGCTACGCGTGTAAAATGAACAGAGTTTCGACCTTTGTAAAGGTAGCCATGGGCCTCCTTTTATAGACAAGGGGTTACCACAGTGGCAAAATGGTCTTTACACCTGGTGAACAGTGGACACTGCCTCCTGCCAGAGTGTCAGCTGAGGAGGTAGTGGGAATTACCTAACTCTGACGGACTAGGACATGCGCATTGAATGCGCCATGAGGTGTCAAGCTGGCGACGTCCCCCGGCAAGGATTGCATCTCCTTTTGTGTCGTCCGCCCAGCTACCTTCTATTCTTTTGCCACGCCATGGGATGGGTGTCGTTAAAGCTGCTGTAAATCCCTCCATGCTGCCACGTGCCCCGGTCGGTTCCACCTATTCGCCTGCCCACTCGCCACCTGGTCGATGTAGACAACCAACCTGGCGACGTGGAGCGGGGCCTTGGCGGGTGCGTGCGTCTCTGAGCCCCTAGAAACGTCTCCAACGTATCTATAATTTTTGCTTGTTCCATGCTGTTATATTATCATTCATGGATGTTTTTACAATCATTTTATAGCAACTTTATATCATTTTTTGGGACTAACCTATTAACATAGTGCCAAAGTGCCAGTTGCTGTTTTTGTTTGTTTTTTACTTCACGGAATATCAGTACCAAACGGAGTCTAATCGCGACGAAACTTTTTGGAGAATTTTTTTGGACCAGAAGAAGGCCAGTGGCCCAAAGAAGTAACCAGGAGGGAGCCCAGGCCGCCCACAACCCACCAGGGTGCGCCAGGGGCCCAGGGCGCGCCCTGATGGGTTGTGGCCACCTCGGAAACCCCCTCCACCGCCTCTGAGCTCTATAAATACCCAAATATTCCAGAAACCCTAGAGGAGTCGACGAAAAATACATCCAGCCGCTGCAAGTTCCAGAACCACGAGATCCAATCTAACACCATCACGGAGGGGTTCATCATCCTCATTGGTGCCTCTCCGATGAGGCGTGAGTAGTCCACCATAGACCTATGGGTCCGTAGGCATTAGCTAGATGGCTTCCTCTCTCTCTCTTTTGATTCTCAATACTTGGAGATCTATTTGATGTAAACTTTTTGCGGTGTGTTTGTTGGGAGCCGATGAATTTTGAGTTCATGATCAGTTTCTATCCATGAATATTATTTGAGTATTCTTTGATCTCTTATATGCATGATTACTTATAGCCACGTATCTCTTCTTCGAATATTTGGTTTAGTTAGGCCAACTAGATCGATTTTTCTTGCCATGGGAAGAGGTGCTTTGTGATGGGTTCGATCTTGCGGTGTCCTCTCCCAGTGACACGCATGTATCGTTGCTATTAAGGATAACAAGATGGGGTCTATTCCTACATGAATAGATCTTGTCTACATCATGTCACCGTTCTTATTGCATTACTCCGTTTTTCCATGAACTTAATACACTAGGTGCATGCTGGATAGCGGTAGATGTGTGGAGTAATAGTAGTAGATGCAGAATCGTTTCGGTCTACTAATCTTGGACGTGATGCCTATATAATGATCATCGCCTTGGATATCGTCATGATTATTCGATTTTCTATCAATTGCCCAACAGTAATTTGGTCACCCACCGTGTGCTATACTCATGAGAGAAGCCACTAGTGAATCCTACGGCCCCCGGGTCTACTTTTCCAACATATTGCTTTCCGATCTATCTTTTTGCCGCTTTTGTTTTCAGATCTATTATTCCAAAAACCGAAAAATACCTTGCTGCACTTTTTATTTGCCTCTTTTATTTTGTGTTCTTGCGAGATCTATCTATCCAATCTATCATAACCTAATCTATCTTTTTTATCGTGGAGAGATTGACAACCTCTCTTTCGCGTCGGGTTGCAAGTATTTGTTCTTTGTGTGCAGGTGTTGTGTACATAGTGTTGCGTGATCCTCCTACTGGTTCGATACCTTAGTTTTATAACTGAGGGAAATACTTACCGTCGTTGTGCTGCATCATCCCTTCCTCTTTGGGGAAATACCGACGCAGTCTCAAGCCACGTCACCCCCCCCCCTTGGCGAGTCATCTTGTCGGGTTACTTGGCCTTTGCTCGTCGTAGTTGGAGGAATGCTCGTGCCCGGCAAGATCTTGCCGGGCTGGAAGCTGCGGCGTCTGGTGCACAAGTCCGGGTGCTAAGGACCCCATTCCTTAGTACACCGACACCAAAGCTCATCGTACGGTAAGAAGTGACTATAATAATCTCACGGTCCAAGGAACATAAAACACACGTTAACACTCTGTGTTATAACAATTTATTTCAGATGATATTAGCTCAAAGTATGACAAACAAGTTTGGGTCGATTCAATATGATCGTTCTTCTAACGCAATACTCTCAATGTTGTTTTAGGATCATCGTTACACTTAATGATATCCTAAGATCCGAAAAACATGATCGCTAACAACACTTAAGATAGTCTTAGAGACAAGACTGGGAACCTTATTCTACCGGTTATCATTCCACACATGCATATGAGTTTTCCATTGAATCGCGTATTCCGGGATCATAGCAGTTATAGCATACAATATAAACTCTTAATTATGAATATGAAAATATAATAATACAATATTATTGCCTCTGTTCCATTGCTAGTTGTCTAATCTATCGTCGAGCTATATCCGGTCTTGGATGGACATTTCATGGTCCCATTCTCTTGTGAGGATCTTCACAATCTTTCTTCTCATATTTCGGGCCAGAAACTTCGGTTCGGTTGTTTTGGGTTGGGTTGCATGCTATGTGTCGGGTCTTGTGGACCACTATAAACAAGATTACTATTGAGCATGCCTTCCCTAATAAACCTGTTGACTGCTTGTTTAAATTGTTATCGCTTCTTCAGCAGTGGAAATTATTGACTGAGGAAGCTGATCGCGAGGCTATGGAAGTTCTGATCTCCCATGTTCGACCTATGATGTCTTCCTTCCTCCGGTAAGATCAAGCTACCCCGTCATGTTGGTCGAGTTTGTTGACTGGCTCTCTCGTCTTTGATGTAGTATGTTGGTCGTAGGTAGTTGGTCTGCATGCCATTATCAGAATTGTTTATGTCCTTTCATCAAGGCCGGTCTGTAAGACATCTATTTTCATTCTGATGGTTACGCTATTATGCCTGGTGGCTTTATTTATAAAGTCGGGCCAATGCATTTTCTCTATAAAAAATAAAGAGGAGTAAATTTTAAGAGATCGGTTAGAGCATCTATAGACGGGCGCCTCAAACCCCCCTCGCATGCCCGAGTGGACGGCCCGGTCGGTGATCAGTCAGAAAAACGCGACCCAAACGGACGCCTCAAACCGGCCTCAAACACCCAAGCTGACCGGCACCCATCATATGCAGCCCAAATATGGGGCGGATATGGCAAGGCCCGGGCGCGACCGGGCGCGTCTGCCACGTCGGACCCGACCCACGCTGGCCCTCCCAACCCCACATATATTCGTCCTCATCCCCTCCCCGGACCAAACCCTATCCACTCCAATCCCCTCCACTCCACTCCTCCCCCAAGCTCCCATCCGGCGATCTCCGACCTTCTCCGTTATGGCAGGCAGCGGATCTGACTTCGACCAGTCCAGACCCGTCGACTGGGGTTTCGTTTCGTGTAGGTTGGAGGAGGCAACGACCGTCTACATTGCACTCCACCGCTCCCGGGAGGACAAGCCCGGCTGACAACAGGATCTGTCTGGAGCGTATCCATAGCGTCGGCGCATCAGGCGCTCAGATCTTCTGGGGTTGGATCATCGCGGTTCTCCCGAGAGCCTTGTAATCTCCCTTTTCCATCACCGGTTCGCCGGAGTATGAGTCCCCTCGAGTCTTGTGTGCCCGCCATGGGAAGAAGAGTATGAGGGCGGCCGAGGCCCGCCTTGCTGGCGACATGGCGGCGGCGGAGGCGACTGATGCGGTGGCGTGGGTGGCCGCAGAGGAGCCCGCATTGTAAAGAAGCGAGATCGAAGAAACGCACGGGCCCTCGTCCGAGAGCGGAATCGGGCGGTCTGTGCCATGGCCGGACTACCACCCAAGGAGGAGGAGGAGGACATCGACGGATCTTCGAACCGAACCGTGTCTTCGACCGCTACTTCCTCGAGAAGGACGGCAAGAGCGCGGGGAAGGGCAAGTGCATCTTTGGATGATCTTCTACATAGCTAAAAATGCCAAATTTTGGTAGTCTCATGTCATGTTTTGATGTAGTAGCCAGATGATGTGTGTAATGCATCATTTACGTAGTTGCATGGGTTTGTATGGATATGGGGTATGCTAATTGTGGTGTCCGGTTGTCAAAAGAAAAATTTGACGCCTGACCGCTTAGTGTCCGTGGACGAGTCCGGTCGCATCCACAGGGTTTGAGGGGTCGAATTTGTCTAAGTCCGAGTGTAGATGCTCTTAGAGATGCTTAATACACAACGGGATGAAGGTACTACAAGCTAAATTTACTTCATTGTCAAAATGCATACTTACTGTATCTAACATCTTCGTTGCGAAAAATGCGATGTGATCAGCACAGTGCATTTCCCTCCCCAAGACAACTTGTCCTTGCAGGAAACCACACAAGAGGCCCACAGTACATATGTACACCTTCATACTTCCATCTAGCTAAATACGTATAATTGCTAGTAATAAGCTCCACGCGCGGTTGATCTCTAATTCTCTTCCATCGACCGTTTGCCAATATCCAAAGAGAAAAGCCCACGACACTACTAGTGCTAGCTCCAGGTAGCATCGCCGTATGCGCAGAGTCGAGACAGAAACAGAATTCGGTTCAGGCGTTCAAGGACCAGTCGTAGTCCTGGTAGGCGATGCTGATCGGTCCGCCGTCGTTGAGGAGATGCGTCAGGAGCCCGGCTTTGGTCGGGTCCAGGTAGTTGAGGATCCACCTGAGGATGTCCCTGTCCTGCCCGAAATCGGCGCTGTACCTGCACAGCACAGAGCAATCGCCGGTTACCAACTCTGCATGAACTTGAAACATGCATCAGCCCATCCACATGGGAATGGGATGGGAACAAACAGCAGAGTAGCTAGCTGCAAGCTCTCAGTACCATTTGATGATCCTGGTGAGGTGGACGGTCCGGGTCTCTAGGTCGATCTCCACGCCGCCGTCGAGGAGGAACTCCCTGGCCGCGTGCCGGAGCTCCGGCTCGACGCCCTGCGTGGAGTAGAACCGCACGGTGGGGCTCGACCGCGTCGCGTTGCACAGCGCGAAGTGCACCAGCGGGTTCACCTTCGTCTCCGCCAGCTGCACGGCCAAAACAAAGCAAAGATCCCAGCGCGAGCGGAGAGCATTCAGCGATCTCATTCCTACGGTGTTCCAGACATGATCGAGATGACAACGCGTGTGTACCTCTAGCCTCTTATCGGAGGCGCCGAAGGGCTTGACGATGGTGTAGGGCTGCCTCCGGTTGGCGCGGAGGATGCCGTTCTTGATGGTCGTGAGGGAGTATGGGTACCCGCCGACGACGTACTGGAAGTCGGTGAAGAAGGAGCGGCGGTCGACGGCGCCAGCCGGCTGGCCGGTCCTGATGACGGCGTGGATGGCCATGGCGTTGTGCAGGTTGAGGAAGAAGGAGAGGCGCTCCCCGGCGGGCAGGGCGAAGACGTCCGCCCGCTGGAGTTCCCGCGCCAGGTTGGCGTACCTCCTGAACTCCTCGCTGGCGGCGACGCGGCCGTAGTCGAGACGGCGGCGGTCGTCGGAGGCATAGGCCTCGAGTATGGCGACCATGATCTTGGTCATCCTCTGGCCGACGGCGGCGGCGGGCTTGGGCTCGCCGTCGTTGGTGGAGCCCCTGAAGTTGTAGTACCTGGGGACGGCCGGGTCGTGCTCCAGGAAGCGGTACAGGCTCTGGCTGCCGTCCTCGAAGTCGTTCTCCCTGCACGCATATCCATTCATTGATGAACAAAACATCACTGGAAATTCGCAAGGCACAGACGGAGCTGCATGCTTGCTCAACTGAAATTAAGGGTGGTGCAAGAGGGCCCTGCTAACCTGAAGACATGGTGGATGAAGTGCTTTCTCGCAAGTTGTTTGCCGATCTCCACAGCCTACATACAAGTAATAAAAATGGCTTATTATTGTCTCACTTAACTGATCGATCGAGGAAGAAATTAGCATTTCAAATCATATACGTCAACGGGACACGAAATAGACCAAGGCCAAGGACGCGTCGCACGCATGCATGCGATGCACTCGATCGTTGTTATCCCAAACAAATTCGCAAGAGAAGACACGAAATAGACCAAGGCCAAGGACGCGTCGCACGCATGCATGCAATGCACTCGATCGTACCGCAAGCAGTTGGGTTGGGTCGGTGCTTAAGCACCAAGAACGTAGTAGAAGGAAGTGGATCCATCACGCGCGGATTTCTTTCGGTCGTCCACCCCACTAATCACGACTCGCAAGCCCCGCACTAATTTTTTTGTCCAACCCGTCCGTCCAAAATCTTATCACATCTTCCAGCACGCAGGGCCAATCAGGGAGGCAGCAGCAGCACCACTGCTCACGAAGATTGCACCGAGAGACGGGCGTCTGTCGTGTGATGGTCAGCAACGTGGTCGGCACAAAATCACACCACCGGCGGCGAGCGAGCACGCACGCACGACCAGTTCAACCAGTAGGATCCGAACCAACATGGTCAAACAGGGGCCCACCTGCAAGTGACTTGCGCCGTTGCAGGCACGCACTACTATCTTGCTACCATCGTCGAGAGAGACACGCAGTGGCCGAAACGATCAAGGAAGTGCGTACGTACGCACGCCCGGGCGGCGCAACGAGCCGGTCTCGATCGGGTGAGTGGGGTGGGTCCCGTCGCCAACCGACCGAACCGTCCGCTTGCCCACTTCCGTTGCCCGTTGCGGCGCGGGAAATGACGGGCCGGCACGGCACGGCACCACGTAAGCGCGCGATCCTAGGAGCGTTCGCATGCATCCGGGCGCCTCGCTCTCGCAGACAGATTGGACCCCAAGTTTCTTGTCCTCCTGAACCCTTGTGTGCTCCTTGGATCGACGCCATCAAGGTTGGAGTTGTCTGCTGATTTACTACGCAGCATCGTATCTCAATCGATTTCTAAAGTTCGGCATTTGGCAACGCTGCATGACGGCCGATTCTCTGTTCACCTACAGCGAGTATTCTGCTTTTTTTGAATTTATTAAGCATGAATTATAAATGTACTCAGTATTGACAAAGCTGTACTCCAAAACCGATTCTACTATGTACTAGCAAAGTGGAGGCGAGTGAAGGCTATGCAGCGCTTTCGGTTTGATGTAAGTTGGGAAGCTCCTCTTCTTCTATACGCCCAAGCTTTGCTTCGGTTAAACGGACCCCTTTTCACCGTCCAGTAATTGTCCACTTCTCTTCCCCCTAAACAACTCGAGCACTGGTAATAACTAGACTAGAATTCATACCCAAGACCTATAGTGCCCTGACCATTGATGCAAGGATAAACAACGATCGCAGATTCACAACAAAAAAAAGTCAAACGAAACAGAAGCGGGCAGTAATAATCTAGTGCAACTCACCTTGTTCCTGCTGCACTCCAAGTGGTTCACGATGCCGTCGACCATGTCGGCGCCGGAGAAGCAGTTCTTCACGAGCTTCACCCTCACGAACCGGTCCTGGATGGGCAGCCGGTGCCGGAGCACCCTCACGATGCCCACCATGGCGTCCTCCCTCTCCTCCTCCTCCTCCTCGACGGCGTCGGCGTCGAACCCGTACACGGGCACCCGCGGCGCCGCGTCGGGGCACCGCCTCCCGGCGAGGTCGCGCACGCGCCGCTCGAACTCGCCGCTGTTGCGCAGGGAGTTGAGCACGACGAGCCCGCCCAGGAGCTTCTCGTTGAGGAAGATCTGGGGCACGCGCGCGGCGGCGCCGGCCCGGGACGCGAGGTCGGCCTCGCGCTCCGGGAACACGTCGAGGTTGATCTCCACGTAGGGCAGGCCGGACTGGCGGAAGAAGGCGCGCACGGCGGCGCAGTCGCGGCAGCCGGAGCGGGAGAAGAAGCTGACCCGGCCCTTGATGTGGCTGCCCGAGAAGGAGTAGCCGTAGCCGTCGTCCTCCTCCGCGTCGGCGGCGATGGCCTCCTTGAGGCGCACGGTGACCTTCACGTTGGGCAAGTGGATCTCCTGCACGCCGTAGCAGGCGTCCCCCGGCGCCGGGGCCGGCGACGCCTCCTTCAGCGACGAGATGCGGCGGTTGATGGCCGAGGACAGCACGTCGCGCCGGTCGCGGAAGAAGCGCCCGATGGACGCCACGTCCACCACGGCCGCGGCGGAGTTGGACCGCTCGACAACGTGTTCCTCCGCCTCCACGCGCCCGTTCGGCGCCGGCGTGGAGACCGCCCTGGTCAGGCCGGGCGGCGCCTCAGGCTGCGGGAGGTGCGAGGGCGGGCGGAGCACCACGCCCTGCAGCATCTTGCGCGCGTAGTACACCTCCTTCTCCTCGCCCGTCGGATCGTCGCCTCGATGCTTGACGCCGGCGGGATCCGGGGCGGCGTCGGGGTGAACGTGGTGGTGGGGCGCGAGCGGCATGGCCTGCACGAGGGTCTCTTCTCCCATGCCTCCTCTCCCCTCGGGGCCTGGGTTTTGCGAGTGGCCGAGCGGAACCGAGCGGAACGGAACGGGAGGGCAACGGTATTTTTTTTTCTTTCCTTTTCTTTTCTCCTACGCCGCTGCTCCTGTAACGGGATTTGGGATTTCCTTTCGTTTTTGAGCGGCGAGGCGAACGAGGAGGAAGGAAGGGAGGGGTGGGGGTTTAAGAACGAGCGGCCGGGGCCGTCTATGACGCACGGCCGATGGACCCGGTGCACGGCGCCGCCGGTGCGTGACGTGTGGGCCCGGGAGGAAGGTTTCAAAGGGGAGGAAGAAGTCAGGCCGTGACGGAGCGGAGCCGTGGCCCGATTTGGGTTGGTTTCTTTCGTTTTCCGTGGTCGTGCTGATCGGCGAGGTCAGCTCGTAGCCGCACGGCACGAGCAGCGAGGAAAGCTCCGTCCGGCCGTCGTGCACGGTGGGATTGGGCCGGGTTTTTTCCGTTTTCTCGCGACCGAGATCTCACATGGCACAACTCCACTCGAGTTGAGTTGACCTTTTGTGGGGTAGACGGGTCAAGTGAGCTGTCTGTGGCTGTGGACCTGAAGCCCAGAATTCTTCTAGTACTAGGACTGAACGCGTGACAGAGATCACACCAGAGGGCAGAGGGCCTCGATCTGCACCGTCCGGCTGCTCCGGGCCCGCCTGGCCGGCGAACAGCGTACGTACTGCGGAAGGAGTCGGCCAAAGTGGCGGATTTTCCACCCGGCGAAGCATCGGTGAAATCGTCGGAATCCAAACGATCCCGGTCGTTTTCACGCGACGGCGCGAGCCGGCATCTGTATCGGGCTCATCGGAGGCCCGGACGCGGCCAGGTGCATCATAGGCAAGGCTGCAGCGCGACCTGCATCGTCCGTCGTCAGAGCTCGTCGTGCGCTATACACTGTAGTCGTCGGAGTATTATATGCGCAGTGGGTGTAAGGAGTATGGACATGATACTAGTACTAATCTGAATCACCGATCCGTCCAACACATACTAGGCGGATAAACAAATGCGACCACGTCCAACTGCGTTGCCATTTGGTTCCATGTTAAAATGCTGCTGAAGGCTGACTCTTTCAAGAGCGCATCTAGCCATCGATGAAGATACTTCTGCAGAAATGTACTGCGACCAGGTAGTCCCATGAATTATCCATTCGGGGAACTTCTGAATGCAAAAAAGGAAAAAATATCTTACTCTCGCTTGGGTCGCTTGACACATACAAAGTCAGCGGCCACGAGCATGCACCCCTCCTGGCCTGATGACACCGACCGGTGTCGAAAGCCGGCTCCGTCGTCGAACCCTCCACGCTTGTAAAAGCTAAGAGTTGTTGATGCTTTGAAGCGAATTCAAGACCATTTCCATTGATAGCAAGGCAGAAGAAAGTTGGCACGCTCCCGGGTCCTGACCCGTCTCACGGTCACGGGCACGCGTTGCATGCGTGCGCGCAATAACGGTTCAATTCAATTTGGACGTGTCTTCTGCATCAACACGCCAATTGGTGAAACCACCTCTTCATTTTGTTTGTATGATGATGGTATATACATGGACTTGTGCCGCTGCTGATTCAGACAGTATCTTATCTGGGGTTTTCGGGTTGATGGTGAATGTCATCTGCTTGTACGATAAATTATCACGGTGGTTGTGATCATGAGATTTTCCCCCTGTTTTTCCTCTTTTGTGGTATATTTCCATGTGCTTGGACCATATCTTCAAAGACATGGTCAGGCACATGAATATCATGGACAGTCATGAACGATACACCTATGAAAACAAGGTATTATCTTGTGTGGGGTTTTCAGGTTGATGGTGATTTGGTTTTCAGGTTCATGATGAATGTCCTCTAGTTGTAAAATAAAATAGCATGGTGATTGTGATCATGAACCCCCCAACCCCCCCCCCCCCCCCCCCCCCCCCCGTTTTGTCCTCTTTGTGTGGTCTATTTGGACCATATCTTCAAAGACATGGTCAATCACATGAATATCATGGACAATCATGAATGATACACCTATGAAAACAAAGTACCAATGTGAACCCATAACATGTGCACACAATTTTAGACATATGTAAACAGCTGTATACAGTAGTAGTGTAGTATCTACCCATAAGGGCATCTCCAATAGCCGTATGATAATCGTTGATAAAGTTGCCACATAGACAGTTTTGATGACATGGCACGTAATAAAAGAAGAGAGAGAATGAAATCGTATGATCTTTAAGCAACAGTTCATGCACAAGCTCCGAGGCAAGCATAGTCATTTCTTCAACATTTAGTGGACCCGCTTGGTTGTTTTACATACGGTTAACATACGCTCCATTGAAGAGCCTGTATGATATGTTGTTGGCTGTTGACATGGACACTTATACCAACGATTGAACATACAGACTGTTGGAGATGCTCTAAGTCAGAACGTGTTAATTAGCACATAATAAGGGTGGAGACGGAACAGATGCAGATGGAATATTGCTCTTACCACTTCGGTTTTCATATTTTGAAAACAAATACGAATGTAAATACGGATGTTACCGGATACGAATGCGGATCAAATGTTAGAGCATCTACAGCTGGGCACCCTAACCCCCCCCCCCCCCCCCCCCTCATACGCCCAGGCGGACGGCCCGGTCACTAATCGGTCAAACAAACTGACCCAGACGGGTGCCTAAAATGCCCGGACTGACAGACACCCTCACATCCAGCCCAAATATGGGATAGATACGAGGAGGCACGAGCACTTCAGGGCACGTCCGCCACGTCGGACTAACGATGGGGTCCCACACGGAATCACCTGGAAACCAACAGTCCGACGGGTCTCCTCCGGTAGGGGTGTGAACGTCGCGTGGCGCCGCTCCGGCTTACCGCCCGAGGCCAAAGTCCGGCTATTTAAGCCGGTCAGCGTCCCCCCAACCCTAGCCACATCCACCACCTCCCTCTCTGCGTCGCCAGCCCGAGCCCATCCACCACTCTTCCCACACCGTCCGGCTTCGCCATGGCCCGACAAAGGAAGACAACGTATGCTATGCTCACGTTGGAGCGTCGGTTCCAGATTGAGGAGGATCCCGCATCGCAGACGGCCTTCCTCCGGACTCGTTGGAGCCGGAGCAGCAGAACGAGGGGGGGGGAGGAGCAGGAGGAGGAGGAGCCAGAGGAGCAGCCGGTTTCGATGGAGGTGGCGGATCCGGAGGAGGACGAGGCAGAGAAGCCGGAGGACGAGCTGGTGCCGGCTGCGGGCATCGGCATGGAGGACGCCATGACGGAGTTCACGGTCGCCCAAGCGGCAGAGATGGCGGAGTAGCAGGCCATCCCGGAGTCCATCCAGGATGAGGCCTATGTCTAGGCCAACCGGCAGGAACGGACGGCGACAGACGCACTTTTCGCCGAACTTGATGTGGAGGCAGAGGCGAAGAACGAGGCGGAGCAGCCAGAGGAGCTGCAGGAGCCGGAGTTGAGGCTACCGCCCATGTAACCCGAGCCGGGCACGGAGATAGTGGATATCTCCACGAGATTAGGGTAGTATAGGTTGATCGACGTAGGAATTCCTAGTTCGCATGTTTTGTATGGATTTAAGCTATCAAATATGAGGTATCCCGATGCAAAGGAGTAAATTTAAGGTGTGGCCAGTCAGTGCATGCGTCTGCGTGCGTTTCAGGGCCCGGATTTAGGGTCTCTGGCTGTGGCTGTAGATGCTCTTACTCGATTACGTATCGGATCTTTACTCGAATTCGAAACCGATAGAGATGGACATATTAGTTAAAGAAAATAAGTCAATAGCTATATGATACGAAATTATCAACATGCAACATATACTAAGTTAATAAATAGACAGATTTATGAATGAACACTAAGTACTATAATGCATATTAACTCCCCTAAGTTTTACCATACAAAAGTACTTTTTTCACAATTTATTAGGCTTCTATGTTAGATAATTGACATGTTGGGGTTAGAATTCCTTGATTAGCCCATAGAACTTTATTCAGATACGTCCGCTTCCATATCCATATTTATGTCAAAATTCCATATCATATTTGTATTTGTATTGTAAAACAAACCCGAATATCTTCTATTTCCATTTCTATTTTGGTTGAGATGCCAATGTTTCAGATACAAATACATATTTCCTCAAATACAGATATGAGATATTTTGATTATCCCTTACCATACATGTTGCTCGTCGATCACATTTATATCGAACCAAACAGTCGAACCAATGGTACCAGCATCAGTGCGATTTTACAGTGCTCATAAGCTCAGATTACCTCCAGTGATCAAATCACATGCTCACGGACAAAACGATGGCAGTTAGGATGGAGGTACATATGGTTGGCAGTGAAACATTTAAGGGCACTTGATGATTTGAGAATGAGGGCAACCGAAAGACATGTAATTTGATGCAAAATTCCACGAACATATCAGACGAAACTCGCGTACATGACAAAACCGGACCACTGGCACAAATAAGGAAGGTCAGAGTTCTTGAAAGGGGAGGTCTCTAACGGCGCCGCTTAACTTATAACCCTTCACAACAGTAAACATGCATCAAAATCACGACTCTGCCTTTTTCTCTTCTGCGGCCTCTTCAAATGTCTCTCCAGGGACAAGCTCGGGAACATCATCATCGTCGTCGGCCTGAGCAGCACCTGCACTGGCACCAGCCTCGATGCCAGCAGCACCACCAGGGACCTGCTTTTGGAATTGCTCTGCGAGCCTCCGCAGGTTGTCCAAGTTGTCAGGACCTGAACACAAGGAACGGTTAAAAAAGGTAAGGAACAGAAAACAATTGGTGAAATAATACTTCACTGTAAACTTTGAACCAGATATGTATTTATGACACAATGAATATAGAGACATACCAAGTTGATTGATAATTGATGGCAGCAGATCTTGCAGTTCTGTCGAGAATCGGAGAAGTTAGAACAAGAATACCGTTACACAAGCATCAGAAAAGAAACTACTTTACAGAGAGCATTCAACTATTCCAATGGACAAAAGACATGTGTACAACATACAAAATGGCTGCCAATTAGTAAGTGGGTAAAAGAACATGAAGAAGTAGAAAACCGAACTAAATGGCCAAGGGCAAACAACATTAAAACACATGTTAATGGAAGAAGCATACTCTTAGTCTGTGGAGTTCCACTGACCACCCATGTATTAGCACCAATTGAAGCTTGCACTGCAAGGAAGCCAAGAAACGGATGTAAGGAAGTGGAAAACTAATCCTGTAGAACTGAGTTGATTGTCAATGGGTATCACCTTTAGGATTCAGAAACTGAATAACCACATCATCCTTAAAGATGTTGACCTCTTCGATACCAGGGATGGTATTCACTCCTACTCTTTTCAGGGTACTCTGGAGCCTTTTGTCATCTGTAGTTGTGGTCTTGTGTACAGCCTTCTTCTTCCTGCACCAACACAGAGACCATATTTAACATGACGCTGGGGTTCCACATTCAATAGCATCACACCGGTATAGACATCAAATTTGTAGATAACATATTAATTAATCTTAACATGACACAAGAATAATAATGACATGTGTAGCACTGTTTCCACATATATGCCAAAATGCACATGTTTAAGCACAACACGAAATTAAATGCCAACATACAGAAACATAGTGCAAGTGCATCATATCATCTTGGATACATAGCATATAAAAAGAACAAGCACCTGCGCATGCTACCCTTCCCCCCGGTGCGCACGGCACCTGCCATCTTTTTGAGCTTTTCAACATTCATCTGCATGAGAGACAAATAAGATCACTACATGGTCCTTTCAGTTAGGCACAAGACAAGCCACCCTAACGAGCAACACCAAAACAAGACACATTCACAAACAACAACAGAGTATAGGTCCACGTAAGAACAGAAAACATGAAGCTCAATAACTAACATGACTTGATGCAACTGCACATAGACAGGGAATAACCTCGACCACGTCATGTTCAAACAAGTAACAATGCTTACTAACTAATCACCCATACAAATACAGCCGACATGGCAAAACCAGACCCATGTTAGTCACTTCTGGCTCGTGTCTGCTGAGCCACTAATCAAAGATACTACTAATAATTATCTGGCCGACATACTATCATTACTACTGTGCTAAAACAAATCGCCAACTGCTCTGATATTTGTCATGATAACGATACAAAAGCTACAGTACTAACAATCGTTGGATGTAAACCTATCCACCCATTTCTGCGCTTAGAAGAACACCATACTATAAAAAGCTCTGCTCACGACGAAACTGGGACCAAGCAAATCCCACTTTTCATGTGATGCCGCAAATACCTTCCATAGCTGAAATCACTACTAAGCAGTGGCATACATGCTACACAGAACACAGCGCAAGCGCCGCTTCCAGATTCGATCGCAAGCCCATCAAGGAAACCAGTCCAACCGCTCGAGTCGCAACGTGCGAGCCGAATCTCGCCAAGGCGCGTGCACCTACCTAAGCCAGCAAAAGCACAGATCCAATCGCTCCTGGAGCAAACAAAACCGCGCTGATGCCATTATTGGACGCTAAGATATGGTACTACCGCTAGCGGTAGCCGGGAGCAACTCACCTTGGCTGGGGGGAGGAGCGGAAGCCGCGGCGTCGGCGCCGGCGGCGGCGCGAGGGGGGGAGGAGAGGATAGGAGCGGGAGAGACCAGGAGTGGGGGAACGGATAGGGGTCGGGACGGGAGGCTGGGTTGCTCGGTGCGAGCCCTCTTTTAGTTTTAGGGTTTTAACCCCAGGAGAATCCTGGCCGTAAGATCCTGGATGCACGGCTGCGGTGCTTGTAAGAGAGGGTTTGCGCTCGGTGTTCGGGTGCGTGCGTGTGTTGCGGCTTCCCTGTGCGTGTGTTCGGGTGGCAGTGTGGCCGGTTGAGAAATGCACGAGCGCGGTAGCACGTAATTACGGAAAATGTCTCTAGAATGAGTTGATTCATAATCTCTCTTTTATAAAAAGGTGAGTTTTGTTTCATGAATATAGGACTAGCAAAAGAGCCTGTGCGTTGCAACGGGAAAAAAGAATACCACACTCCTCTAACCCAATAACCATAACTCAAAACCCTAACAGGTCAACGTCCTTTGTTTCAACACATGGCATCGCATTTGTGTTGCCACTTATCCTCATTCCAACCCTTGACGACATTGGCCACAGTGATTACCCTATCACAATGTGTTAGAATGTGGGCAATCCTAAGACGTCTCTCTCTCTCGCGGTATAAGATGAGAAATGTGCTTCTTTTTCCTATGACGTTTTGGTGAGGCATGCATGTGTGATTATAGATGTTTTTTTTGTCTCCAATCATGATTTTGCCGAGATGTTCATTTTCAAACCAGATTGGCACCGCTATGAAAGAAAGACGGATCATGTGTTATTTATCAAAGTTGCACCCTAAATAACATTTTTAAATGGTTTAGAGGGAAAATAACATCATATACAAATTCTCCACATTTTTCTAATCAAAATTTATATATAACATGTTCATGTTAAACGTGGAGCTAGGATTTAAAATATATGGATATTTTTAAAAAGCATTTTATATGTACTACGGTTTTTACTACGGGTTGATTAACCCAGGGGTTTCCTGCAAAAGTGAAAAAATCTGACTTAAAACTGGCATATTGGTTGATTACCAGAAACATTAAGAGATTTTCTAAAAAAAAAAAAAAGCGAAGCCAGACTTAAAAGTGGACTGAATGGACTGTCGTTGATTACCAAAAAACATGAAAGAGTTTTCTGCAAAATAGCATGACGGACCAAGTATACCTATTTCCTTTATTAGTAGGTAAAGATAACAGTTAGCTAATACTAGATCAGAAATACGGTCTGATATCAGAATGACCATGATTAGCTAGATCATGAGCAAGCTTATTTTATAGACGATCAATTTTCTGAGGAATAAAGTCACGGCCTTCCAAAAGCCATTTAATCTCCAATAACAATTGTTCGTATACCGACCGATCCATGGAGGAGCCAGTGAGGCCATTGAATGACCAATGTTTTGTCTACTGTAGAGTTAGTGCAAGTGAAAAGATTCTTCAATTCACAACCCTCATTGGTATGCATATCCATACCATCTATGCATATGGATCAATAACCGGCATTTAAGACACCGAACATAGCAGACAATTCCATTGAATACACTATCAGGTATACCAACTAGCGTAATATTCGTCCATTCGAACCCACGCGCCAAGCCTTTCAAGTGCCCACATGAATTAGTCTTGTACTTATCGCATGCAGGACCCAAAGAAGACACTATCACCCCGTAGTCCAACATGCACATGTTTTTGACCAACCACACAATGTATGACGAGGATTAATTAACAAAACCAAATCAAAAAACATCCATCAAGTTATCACTTACCGAATATCTTAGTTTTGCACAATACCACAGTTTCAGGCAACATACAAACTAATCTTAAAAAAAACGAACCAAAACATCAAGTATTCAATTCCGTTTTAAACCCTTTTCTAGTAATCTTAGCACAACATATCCATGTAAGCAACACACTTTGTTTTCGTAAACATAAAGTATGTTCTAGCTTAAGATATATATAAACTAAAGTGAGTCCAGTAAAACAAGGTGCATGCACAACAACAAAATATCGATCACGAAACATGTTTATTTCATACTCAATATTCATCCCAAATTATTCACACGATGGCGTGTGGTGATCCTACCCACAGTCGCCCACGTCATTGCAACACCCCCATAACATATTTATGGTGCAGCCACCCATCACGCCAGCCCCTCTCATCCTACTCTCACACCACCAACAAGTTGCACCCCAATGTTACGAAATTTTGAAGTCCCACCTCGAAACCTCAAGTTTTTGACACCTGGCTTAGTCAAACAAACACCTCCCCCAGCATGCATGCAGATAAATGAATGTGGACCCAAGTTTAAACACACACATACTCTGTCCAGTAACTCTCGTTCACACACACCTCAAGTTAATTTGGCCCAAGTATGAACACACACCTCAAGTTTATGAAGGCAAGCTGGTCGGTCTAACTTTTTTTTCGAGAACACTGGTCGGTCTAACTTGCATCACCCAAACACAGTACAGCTCTTACGGCACGTGGGCCGACACTAAAATGACCTGCTCGTAAATTCGTACATGTATCCATTGATGCAGGGGTGTATCGTTACCTCGTCTAGGACCAAACATGTACGCCCACACGAAGCAATACTATTGGTATAAGCTTTAGTAAAGCATAACACATAACAGGCTGGCACATGTAGCTGTCATCTCCACGCAGAAAACAACTACCATGATACCGTGCAACACTATCGTCATGCGCTAAAAAAACCGCTTTATATTGTAATACCCTTCATCATAGCATGTACTTTAGACTCGAGTGCCTCATTGCAGAAGAAAAGGTGTTGATGTGCCAAGAAGATTATTTTTCCAGTCTCATCACGTAAAATCATTCCAGAACCTCACCAAAGGAATCATCGACAGATAAAAGCAGCCCATCCGGTCAGTGGCTTTGGCCAAGGATTTGCACAACTGGCCTTTGGCGATGGTGTTGGCTCGCTCCACATGGTGTCTGTCGTTCCTTTTAGAATTTCCTCTATACTTCGTTGCTTTATTTGAAACATGGAATTTATATAACTTCGCATGAATTCATTCGATACATGCACATGTGGAATCTCCTTGTCATGAGCCAAATCACACATGTATATTAGCTTTACCCTGACCAAATTTATTAAAAACAATATAAACATTTACAGTAACAAGTGTATATGATGTAAAATAACATATTCAATGGTGAATCTAGTGGTATTGTACATGTTAATACTTTTTAATGTAAATTTGATTAAAGTTTTCATGAATGATTTGAAGACTGCTCACCACGCTTGCCGCGCATCAAATTTGGCCAAAGTTTATAAAGCATAATTTAAACACAGAGCTAATATGCATGTAAATAAAAGTGGAGGGAATATGTGTCAAGATAAGTATTTGTTAGGGTAGGACCTATGATGGATAGTGATAATTTCCCTGCTACACGAATCATGTCTTGCCATTTGGAACATGTTTGTAAAGTGCTTTCGTTCAATTTTAGTTATCTTACTAGCATGGAAGAAGTGCAGCGCACGCCGCGCCCGTGACCAATTCCGTCTGTATTTTGCCGAAATAAGTCAGAAAACAACATGTATTACGCGAGAAAATAAAATGAAAAGAAGAACAGAAATTCTATTTTACCCTATGATCTATGTAGGCACGTAAGAAACATTAAATGATTTAACAAATTAAGTAAACCGGCTGGCCTATTAATATATTTTTTCCTTTCGTAAGTAAAACAAAAGTGATGGGCACCATAGACGATGGCAAGAACATAGCTATTCTTCTTGCGTAGGTAAATGCACCAAGGGAGAAGAAGTCACACTTTTGTTAGGGATTGTCTTGGTATTTTTTTCTTGATTACTGTTTACATGAATGCATAATGCTGCTTTACTGCTTTTATTGTTCCAGTTTATTTGGGTGTATTGTTATTGGTTATAATTCAGTTGATATTTCGGTTTATGGTTCAGGTGAGTTAATGTTTTCTGTTTATTCATGTGTTGTTTCATTTCATTGGTTTTAATGTTTCGGGTTAGTCGGGTTTATTATTTCGGTTTATTGTTTCGGTTTATTGTTTTGGTTTACTATTCTGGGTATTGTTTAGGTAATTGTTGGTGCACTATTCACCGATGTCTTGGTGTAAAAAAATATAATTGGTCAATAACTTAAACTTATTTTCCTCACGGGTTATTGTTCATGCAAATATAATGTTCCGGTCTAATTTTTTGTGCCTTGACAACACCATCACTGAAAAGGTATGGGAAACGATTGACGCAACTCTGCAGCAATACACCGGTGGAGAAATGATGTGTAGAAAAATTCTAAAGCTTCACTCTCCATATATGGACGTGAGGGTGGATGGGGGGTGGAGAGAAATGATGTGCAGAAAAAATCCTATTTTTTTAACGTGTATTTTTTTTCTGGATCATTGTTCTCGAAAGGTATTGTTCACTGGTGGGTGTTGTTCATACATGTCTACTATTTATTGATACTATTCACTACTGGCCACCTAAATGAATAGTAGAAGTGCAAAAAAAGTCAAAAATGAGAAAAAGGGAATGCTTCCCATGTTGATTTATTATTTTTATTTTTTCGGTTTATTTGGGTGTATTATTCTCGGTTATAATTTATGGTCTTATAGTTCAGGTGGGAAATGATGTGTAGAAAAATTATGAAGCTTAACTCTTCACAAATGGACGTAAGGGTGGAAGAGGGGGAGAGAAATGGTGCGTAAAAAATCCTAATTTTTATCTAAACATGTATTTTTTTGGTTCACTGGTGGATACTGTTCATACATATCTATTGTTTATTGATAGTGTTCACTACTGTCCACTTAAATGAACAGTAGAAGTGCAAAAAAAAAAAAGTAAATCAACAGTAGAAATGCAAAAAAAGTCAAAAAAACCAGAAAAATCGATAGCTTGCCGGTTTAGTATATAGTATATATGTGTGGCATTGCTTAGCTTCAAAATAGAGGTGAACTTAACAAATTAGCTTGTTACTTTTCTTGGTTCGCAATATTGCTACTTACTAATTGAATTGCTGAATTTTGAAGAAAAGTCAATGTCTACCGACCTGAAGAGGAAGAACCAACAAACCTTTGTTTATAAAAAAAGGCTTTCGCCCCGCTTTATATATGAAGCAAACCGCCCGAGCCACAACATCCACACAAAGGTTCACACCACACACATACTCGAAAAGTCAGTACAAACACACAGAAGGTACGGATAGGGTTAATGCCGATGGCACAATTCAACAAGTCCTGAAAACAGAAACACACGGCACAACGAGCAAGAGCCCAAGGGACGGTCCAAGGGGTCCTGCGCCTCTGGGAGGCCACGGGCCTAGTCTGGCTCCGGGGGTGGTGGCGGAAGAGGAGGTGCCACTCGGAAGGCCATCGCGCGAAGGTCGGCAAGGAGGGTGTCGATGGTGTCCCGATCCTGGGGACGGCTAAGCGGCCGCCAAAGCTGCAAGGAACCACACAATTTGAAGATCGCGTCAGTCGCACGTCGAAGAGGAGTACATTGAATGACAAGCTTATTGCGAATGGTCCAAAGCGTCCAGGCAAGCACCCCAACGCACAGCCACCTAATGTGGCGGTGGCGGGGAGCGGAGGCGTGGATTTCCGCCAGCAAGTCTGGGAAGTTGGTGTTACACCAACGACCACCGACCGCATCGCGGAAGCAGGTCCACAGGAACTGAGCCGTGACGCAGGAGAAGAAGATGTGGTTGGCGTCCTCCGCCGTGTCACACAGGGGACACATCCCATCTCCCGGGCCGTTGCGTTTCAGGACCTCAACCCCAGATGGGAGACGACCACGAATCCACTGCCACTAAAGACATAGACTCAAACTTTGTAAGATCACATGCACCGAGCTAATCTGGCTTTGTGCCATCTCCAAGTAAAGCATCCTCGTAAGAGAAAAATCAAATGACCTTTATTCCAATGACACCAATGACGTAAATCCAAACTCTGCAAGATCACATGCACGGAACTTGCAACAAGTACACATTCCTGTCTCAGTGACATCTCATAATAAATCTTCCTTGCAAGCAAAGAACCACATGACCTTTTCCCGACGGCACCACGCCTACTGCCAGGACGTAATCATCGTCGAGGATAAAAAAACACACATCATACAACGATTTAAACATACCTATGACTATTGAGAGCACATGCCCTGCCCCAAGCGCACCAAAGTGGTGGCTAGTGGCAAGGGGAACTGGGCAGATTTCAGGCGGTGGCCGCATTGCTCCTGTCGGTCTTGAAACCTTGGCGGCTTCTTATTTCGAACAGTTGACAACTAGATAAGTTTATGTGTACAACTACCAACTAACGTTTTTCCCTACCTTGTGCCAAACTTGGGCCTCTCTGAGAAATTTGAAAAACATAGAAAAAGGAAAAAAACACAAGATTATAGATGCCTTTGGATGGTGACAGGAAAATGCATGAAGATTGTAGGAATAGTGAGCGTGCACATGCAACTCACGTCCAAATCAATAGTATATCGGAGAGCTTTGCGTTGTCGTCTTTCGCTCTGAGGACTCACTCCCTTCACTACGCGGATGTTGCCTAAGGTTTGTTCTTTCGAGAATCTAAGCTATGCCATGTGCATGTATAGTCCTCGTCACTTCCGCATTGGGTGCACACATGCACCGGCGCCCCCATTTGTGTACCCAAAATACGTGTCACACCCTTTGGTCTCAACTTCTTAGCATGACAAGGTCCTAACTCGCGACGTAGGGGTCGTCGTCCTTGGCGATTACCCTTCCCAACTGCTCCGCTCTATCTCGATGTGCCACCTCCGCACGCGCAATCGATTGGGTGGTTTGGTCATGTGTTATTGCTAGACCATGGGGCTTTTGGAAGCTATGCGGTCCGTAATACGAGTTGCGTCCTTATTGGTGTATGAAAACACTTTCTCCACCCTTCTTATTCGGAGAATTGATGGTAATCTGAATGAAAGAATCGAGATGAACCTAGAGGGGAGGTGAATAAGAACAACTACAAATTTTACTTCACTTATTACCAAGTGACTGTGTCCTCGCCAAGGGGTCTCTTACCACGTCGGTTCCCGACCTGGTGGGCCGGGCCGGGGACCCCTAGGTCGGTTCCGTCCTAGGCCACACTGGACAGCCCATAGAGGATTACGCAAAGACTCTGGAAAACTCGGCGTACAATATAAGAACATCTACCTCCACCTATGCAGCCGACTATGATCTATAACCTTAGGACCTTCGGTATGCTATATAAGCTAGGGGTCGGGCTCGTAAATAGACACATTACAATCCTTCGATACTTTACATGTACTCTGTACACACCCCAATACAATATACACATGCACGGCATAGGGTATTATCTCCTCCTTGAGAGCCCAAACCTGGGTAAAACCTTGCCCCTATTACCTTCGTGCCAAGTCAGCTAGCTAGAATACCCTACCGAGCGATCTGCCGAATTAAGCTGATAGTGGTGGCCCAAGCATGTGTTGCTAGGTGAACACCATGGCTCGATGGGAGTTCGTATCAACACTCAGATCGGTTCCGGCATGATCTTTGTGCCGGGGAAGATGTTTGTCTTCGTCGTCGCCAACTCGACCGGCCACCTCGGACAGGTAGAGACCTTCACTTCAGGCCGCATCGTCAAATTCAGCAATCCGAGTACTTTGCGGTTTCCCGCAGAGAGCTGGTCCTCCAAGGGTTTGGCATCTTGTCGGACCTAGGAGGAGCCGGTTCTCCCACTCTCGATGTCAGATCGAATTTTGGAGCAGCCGGAGGAGGTCGACTTCTTCGACCCACCCATCAACCATCTCATCACCAACGTCGAAGATCTCAGTGGCGTCCTCGAGGGCGCAACTAGGGAAGCTGAAGACATGGAAGAGGAACTTTGTCAAAATAAAATGTCCAGGAGACAATATAAAATAAAAATATGCCACATTACCTGCGATAAATATAGTCACAAGGCTAGGAGGGTAACTGTAACTTCTCAGTGTATTTACCAGCAGGTAACGTGACATATTTTATTTTGTAAAAATTATAATATGGACCTAAATGTTTACTTCAAAAACTTGGGCTGTCAAACCTGTATTTAACACGTGATTTACCATGTTTTCCTCTCCTTTTGGTCAACAACTTAACATCGTCTACTTGGTTGATAGTCTGCTCTGTTGTTTCAACTAGAAGACTTTGATTACAGTTGATCTATCTTTTTTTCTTCTCTTTGTGATAGAAAGCTTCATCTTTGCTTACATGTTTTGCTAGTGTTGTTTTGTCCATGATGCCTTAATTCGAATAGACACAAGGCTAGGAAAGTAACTTTAACTTCTCAGTATGTATGTGCATTTCCATTTCCTTGAAGATGTTTCCAATGTTTTGCTGACTTATATTCTGCTATCTGTGCTCTTTGTCAACTGGAACATAAAAGAACAAGAGTACTCACTGCCAGTTGATTAGAAAGACTAACATAACATAGGTGATCTTTTTCCTGCTCGGTGAGATGTATTTAATCAGTTATTGCTTACTGCCTTCGATGGATTGACGTTAGCATCATCATCAGAATGTTTGCTTTGGATCCACCTCATTGGATGGACAAGTCGGGCGCATTTTCCTATCCATAGCTCTGTATTTCTGACCTATTTAGTTTGTGATCAGTTATAGGTAAACTAGGAGCCCCTTCTACTTTTAAACTCAGGTGTGGTGGTTTCATTGGCCGCACAACAGCGCAACAGTCGGTTGCGAGGAGGAAGATGGTAAACCAGAAATCTATGGCTAGACATTACCAAGCAGGGGCTGCAGTGCGGTATTTTCAGGTCCGCATTATCTTTCGTTCGGGGTCTGTGGTGATAGCATATAGCATGATGATTGATGATGATAGTGGTTTGTTTAGAAAACCGCGCGGGAGAGAGGGGTCATGGTATGGTTCTTTACAGGGAAATGAAGCCTTGAGTGTGTCAAATGAAACTGGTCACTGTTGTTTTGTGTATTGTAAAAATGTTAACGGTGTAGCTGTTTGTGAGGAAATGAAGCAATGCCAAGAAATGTTGCTTAGCCGAGTCATATCCTGTGAATAAAAGAGAACAATATCTTTCAAATGCGCAGTGTAACCTCGGCAGTGGTCTGAGTCTGTACTAACTTGCAATATCATCTTACAATATAGCTCTGATTTTATAACTAAATGGATTTTAACAAAGACACTTGCCTCACAAAATTTATCTGGAAGCTCACTCTCGAGAAAACAAATGCACCTATTTTGCTCAAATCTACACTCGCAAAACCGACAAAACTAATTCAGGAACTTCCACTGTAAAGAGCGAAATGTAAATCAAAATTAAATATGGTTTTAATCATTCACCAACTAAACCTGTGGTTCTTAAACAATCAAAGAAATTGTTTAACAATAGGAGCGCCCCCAATACCCACTTTCCAAGTTCTCATAGCTTTTACATCTAGGCTCCAGTGTTTTCCAAAAGACACAACATGGTGTTGCTTGTTTGTATATCAAGGTGTCACTGCTTCCTCGACAATGACAGCACAGGCAGTATCAAACATCTTCAAGTTGAAGGCAAGAACATACTACTGTACAAATGACCAACATTATTCTCCCTCAAAAGAGAAAAGAAAAGCTACTTATTATCCTATCAAACATAATTTACACGTGGACTAAAATGCCGCGGGATAATAGCCACAGGCCATGCACATGCGTGGGACCAGCTAATCGGCATAAAAATGCTCCAAGGCTGTAGCGTACGCAGTTCAGCACTTCAACCTGCTCTAGTCAAGAAAAAAGGCCACCATATCTTTCAGGCTGCTCTTCTTTTTCGCCACAGGCACCCCCTGCACTTGCGCAACAGTCTTCTGCCAGTCGTTTTTCCGCCGCGGCGCAAGATTCACATTCATGGTCCTTGGTGCCACAGCCTCGGGTTTATTTTCATGGGCTGCAGGTTCACTATTCCACAGGGGCCCCAGCAATAAGTTCATCATATCCTCAGCGACATCACCGGTCATCTTGATACTTGGTAGACACTCTGGCTCTTCATGTCTCTTGTTCTTGTCTACGCTGTACTCGCTTGGAGTTCCATCTGTTGTAGTTGCCGTGCACTGCATCAATCCCTTTGTCGACCAAGTGCTTGATGCTGATCCTCCCGTATCAGCTGAAGTAGAGACTGGAGGACGTGGAGGATGCTCTTCATATCGGGCTGTCTTTGTGGTCCGTACGCTTTGTAGCTTCCCTTTATCAGCATTTACAATCTGCATCACGTAAATGCATCAGAATACCTTCAGTGGTATACTTGGTTACTTAAAGCAACACTTTGATAAGAATTGCCACTTTACTAGGGAGCCAGACAATGTAAAAAAAATGAGGCGAAAAGTTGGTAAATTATTTTCTATCTCAAAATGAAACTAGTGCCTCAGTTCAATGGAGAAGATGTCATTAGCACTCAGAATAAGTCTCCTATTAAGCTTCAGCTTAGGCACAGAAGTTAGAAATGATACATCGTGCTTAATCATGTCTTCAAACTAATAATAGGGACTGGGCTGAGGAAAATGTTTGCCTACACCATGCATGTTTGCCGCTTGAGAGTTGCATTACATATTATCAAGGTGCAAGCCAGATCGGTCCATGAGAAGTATTCACTAGGGTCGCTCCTAAGCATAATGGGGCCATTGCCTATTGGCAAAGGCCATTTATTTCCAATTATTTCTATAAAACAAGTAATGAGTTGTACTGGATCTGCCTGCGGTAATCAACAATAAAGCTAATATATTGACACGCACTGAATAATTCTCAGATGTTCGGTGAAGTAATGATCAGGAGCCAGTGTTTTTGAGGGGAATTGCATAACAACACCAAAAGATGTGTCAAACCTGAAGACAAGTAAAACAACAAAACTGCAATAAGAATTATGGTTTACCTCTTCAGCTATGCTCACAAGATCTTCCACAGTAAGCTCTATCTCATCATCAGTTGTACCTGATGACAATGCTTCTGATCCAACATTATCCGGCTTTTGTTTCCTGCTATTCTTCGGAGCAGCTCTGCTAGTCACTTTTGTCACATTCTTACGAGTTGTTTTCTCAATTTCTTCAAGTTCATCTTTGGCAGAAAAATCAGCACCATCGCGCTTTCTTCTGGTCTTTTCTCTACCCTGACATCGTTGCAAAGCTCTGGAATTGCCAGCAGTAAGCTCCATCTCATCATCAGTTATTCCTGATGACGATGCATCTGATCCCACATCCTCCAGCATCCGTTTCCTGCTATTCTTCGGAGCAGATCTTCCACTAACTTTCCTCTCATTCTTGCAAGTTATTTTCTCGATTTCATCAAATTCATCCGTGACGGCACGATCAACATCCTTGCCCTTTCTCCTGGCATTATCTTTACCCTGGCATCGCTGCAACGCTTTCAGTCCACCGGCATCCTCTGTATTCACAATTTTTCTTTTCCTTCTGATGAACTTGGTCTGATCTAGAGCCCCCGATGGCTTATCAGATTCCACCGCCTGCTTATTCCGATGCTCAGTCTTGGACACCTCATTAAACGAGCAGGGTTTCATCATCCAAGCAGGTAGACATCGCCGATTATCAGGGCATGCTTCAGCCATCTTCAAAGACAGGCCAACTGAGTATACACAATCCCTTGAGTTTGAACTACCCAGTCTCAGTAGCAAAACAAATCAAGAAACTGATCGCAATTTTGTGGACGAGACGATCTGAACTCTGAAACAATCAGCACCTGCACAAGAATCAGAGCCTTAATAAACTATATGTCGAATTTTCTCATCGTAAACAAACTCCCGTCGCCCCTCAAACACCGCACAACCAAGAAAGAAAGAAAGAAAGAAAGAAAGAAGGCTAAATAAAAGAAAGGGGGGACCTAACCCGATCTAACCCTAGATCCCAAGAAGCAACGATTTTTCCCCGCCCTGAAGGCCCCAAGACTTGATCTTTCTGACGGATCGACGCCGGGGGACTCACCGGCATCTGACCCCGCCCCACCTTCTTCTTAGCTGGTTGAGGGGAGAGGGAAAGCGAGGAAAGCCGGGTGTGCCGCGTGGCCGTGGCCGTGGGATTACCTCAATCAAGGAACCTACGTGGCCAACGGTGCGGTGTAGAATTGCCGCAGTGGTTGGTAGGAGGTCCGGTCAATGAGGCCCTACGGCGGGGCGGAGCGGCTCGCCCAAGGCCGGCGGAGGAGGAGACGGCGGATTGGGATTTGGAAACTGTTTATGTTGCCTTGACCATAGACTTCGAGAAAAGGAAGGGGTTCATGGATAACTTGAAAGTCGGAGTAATTAAAAACGGCCCCAACGGCTCATTGTCCCGTTCGTATGGGTGAACTTTTCGAAGGTCCAAGAATTTCATGGTTCGAAATTTCTACTTTTTCCTTTTTTTTCTTCCGTGATTGTTTTTCTATATTCTTTTTATAACAAAACATATGCACGCACGACTGGCAAAATAGCAAAACATGTATCTTTTGCCAACATGACGAGTCTATTAAACATTTATTTTTTAAGTGTAAATTTGCTCGTGCAGTCTGGGTCATAGTTCAAGTAGCTTCAAATCTATATCCCCACGTAGTGCACGTAACATGTTCAGCAATTGGCTGCGGGTATTGATAAACAATTTTCTGCACATGGGACGGCTACCTTATGTTGGGCATTGTGGCTTATCAGGAATGGTGTGGTTTTTAACAATAAATCTTTTTTATCTCCTGTGCAGATTATTCATGCATGTACATGATGACTCCGTACTTGGTCTATCCTGCAGAGGCCGGAGGACAAAGACCTTTTTTGTGATGACGTCTACACGGCTGGAGGATACGGCCAGGGAGGTTTTCTCCCAACATGGATGGCGGTGTAATCTCCGGAGAGGATTTGCCAACCCTAGGCTGGACTTATTTATTTTTGCTGTAAAACAATTTTTATTTTTAGGTTTGTTGGACTTGTTGGTTGTGTGCATCGCGCTATGCAGAGGCCGGACATTCTTTCAATGTGGTTGTATCACCTCGATATATCAATTGAATGAAATGTTCTTTATCGAAAATACGCACACACACTTTACCCTTATGAGCACCTCCAAGAGCTTGAGCCGTTTCATCATCTTGAGACTGAAGAAGTCGCCACGAACGTCTCTATAGTCGACAGGAATGTCACCTCTTACTGAACGACAACTCGCCAGAAAGTCTGAGATAAATTCAGAGAAATGTGAGCACTAGCGCCAAGTCTAGAACTTGAACCCTGATGAGTTGGACCTATCAAAAAAATCTAATCATCCTATGCTGAAATGTGTATTGGCAAATGGTAAATTTAGGAAATTTGTTGTTATAAAAGGTGGGAAATTTTGGGATTTTGTTCTCCAGGAAAACGTAAAGCAACTATTGGCAATGACAAATTCAGCACGGTACAGAAAATAAGAAGTGCCCTATTTTTTTATATATATTATAAGATGTGCCCTGAGAAATAAACTTTCCTTAGTGTATGCTCCCTCCATTTCATAATGTACTATTTATAGATTTTTTAAAAAGTCAAATTGTACAAACTTTGATCATTTTTATAGACAAAAATATGTACACTTAAAATACCAAATGCATATCATTGGATACATCATCCGTTATATTTTAACGTTGTATATCTTTGGAATTGTAAATATAAATATTTTCCACTGTAAACTCAGTCAACGTTTGTTTGGCTTGACTTTTTAGAATTTCTATAGGCACTACATGATGGAGTGGAGGGAGTATAATATATTTAACGCAGACACATGCCAAATTCCCATGAATTTTAGGGGTGAAACAAATTGTTATAGTTTTGTCAAATAAATAAAGATTGGCATGCTATGTACAATGAAACTACCACGGTGTAATTAATAAATTTTCATGGTCTAAATAGTAAAAATGTCAAGGTTTAAATAATAAAAGTGTCATGCTACAACAATGTCATAGTCTGCAAAATATGTGTCATAGTCTACACAATATGTGTCATAGTCTATTTAAATAATAAAGGTTTAAACAATCAAGGTCTAACTAATAAAATTGTCATAGTCTGCAAAATATGTGTCATGCCACCATCTAAAACTACCATAGTCTACTTAATAGAGTTGCCATAGTCTAACTAATAAAATTGTCATGGTCTAAATAATAGAAGTGCCATGCTACCTACAATGAAATTACAATGGCCTCATTAACAAAATTGCCATGGTCTGAATAATAAAAGGATCGGTATGGTCGACTAGGGGTGAATAGATGATTAACATTTTAGTCTCTTTTCCAATTTTAACGGATACAACAAGATATAGGTTATATAGATATGCAACTAGATGAACAACCTATATGTCAAGCTCAAGAACAAGAACAAGCTAGATAAGATATGCAATAAAGCTAGCTTGCAACAAGTAAGTGAAATAATGAAGTAACCGCAAGTGGAGACGATGATGTTGTTCCCGAAGTTCCCTCCTTTGGGGGAGGTAAGTCTTCGTTGTAGAGGTGTGGTACACGATGCTCACCAAACGGCACACTGGCTAACCTTATTCCCCTCACACCCTCGCACAATGCAAGGTGCCATGATTCCACTATGCGGTGCTTTTGGAGGCGGCAATCGAGACCTTCGTAACAAGGTTGGGGCAATCTCCACAATTGAAGCCTCCCAACAACACCATGAAGCTTCACCAATTTTAGCTCTGAGATGACCTCTTCCGTCTAGGGTGCCCAGCAATCACGAGTAACAAAATCCACAAGAGAGAGTAGGGGGAATCAAATTTCCTTTGGTGGAAGTGTAGATCTGGGTCGTCTCCCTCAAACAATAAAAAATCAACAAGTTTGAGTGGCTAGTGAGGGAGATCAGGCAAGATAAAGCTTTGGGTAACAATGGAAGAGAGAGGGAAAATTGGTAGGTCAACTAGGGGAAGAAGACCCTTTATTTATAGTCCAAATCCAAATCCACCCGTTATGCAAGAAATTGCACTAAGCGGTACTACCGTTGGCCCCCTTTAGACAGTACCATGAAGGACTAAGGCGGAAATACCACATAGGACCCTGATAGTAGCGGCTATTAAAAATAGCTGGTACTACCATAGTAGTATCTCCCTAGTACCATGGGAAAAGCAGAAGAAAAGTAGCCCTCTATGGTAGTTCATCCGACACTTCCTCCATAGTTCCGCTTCCAGAGGTGAGCGGTACTACTGGTCAAGGAGACGATACTACTGGCCTATATGTAGAGCTGCAGTATGTTGGAAATATGCCCTAGAGGCAATAATAAATTGGTTATTATCATATTTCGTTGTTCATGATAAACGTTTATTATCCATTCTAGAATTGTATTGACCGAAAACTTAAATACATGTGTGGATATATAAACAACACTGATACGTCTCCAACGTATCTATATTTTTTTATTGTTCCATGCTATAATATTATCATTCAAGGATACTTTTGAGTATTTATTTACCAATTTATATTATTTTTAAGCACTAACCTATTGACCCAGTGCCTAGTGCCAGTTGCCGTTTTTTTGCATGTTTTTGGCTTTTCAAGTTTACAGTACCAAACGAAGTCCAACTGTCCCGAAACTTTTATACGATTTTTTCTGGACCAAAAGAAGACGTGGAAGCTTCGGGAAGAGATCGGAGACCGCACAAGGGAGGAACAAGCCAATAGGGTGCGCCCTGATGGCTTGTCCCTCCCTGGTGTCAGTGTCAAAACCGGCGGATCTCGGGTAGGGGGTCCCGAGCTGTGAGACTAGAATCGATGGTAACAGGAAGAGAGGGAGACGATGTTTACCCAGGTTCGGGCCCTCCTATGGAGGTAATACCATACGTCCTGCTTGATTATATTGATGGTATAAGGGTTACAGAGTTGATCTACCTCGAGATCGTAAGACTAAAACCCTAGATGAGTTCTGTTGGTCTACAACCTAAAACCCCCCGGCTTATATAGACGCCGAGGGTACCTAGGGCTTACACATAGTCGGTTGCACATCAAAAGGGAAAAAACATGCCTATCTACCGTCGACAACTTGGAGGACACGCCATGGCTCCTTGAAACTTCCACCTTGGCGACGGGGCCCCTGATCACCCCATGCTCACACAGTGGCCCACATAGTCCGGCCCATGAGAAACAGGTCGGCTATCCGAGGACCCCTTAAACCAGGACTCCCTCAGTAGCCCCCGGACTAGCCTCCAACGCCGAGGTATGTTCGGACAATCTTGTACATCGAAGTCTTCAGCTTGCGAGGCGAGTCCCTCCATCCCTTCTTGTTCGGCAACCATCCTATCATCGGTGAAATCCCAAACGTCACGGGATTGTTGGGTCCATAGTAATAGCGTTTCTTGGTTTTCGCGCATCGTGGGGAGACGAGCGGTTCGATAGCTTTTTACAAAACTACCCCTCCCGCAAAGGAGGCACCACCCATTTAAACAAACTGAATCGTGGTCCAAGCCATATCTTCTTCTTCTCCATCGGAAAAAGCCTCCAGCGAAAGGTCTCCACCAAAAAATGGCGAGCGCCCCCAGTTCCTCCTCGCATCCTTACGGATCCCATCCCGGGGACTGGACAAGCTGCTCCGTGTCCCTCCTTCGACTACGGGACCTCGAGACCCAAGGGTACCTTCCCTCCTCGGATCTGGCAGCTGTCCGCGCCGGTTTATCTTCATTCAACGGCGAGGCCCTCGCGGAGAATTTCCCCCATCCACAAAAGGGGGAGCGTGTATGCTTTGTGCCCTTCCTCCTGTGGGGTCTCGGGTTTCCCATTCATCCGTTCCTGAGAGGGTTACTGGTGTTTTATGGAATCCAGCTCCACCACCTCACCCCAGGGTCTATTCTGCACATCTCGGGCTTCGTCGCCCTTTGCGAGATGTTCCTGGGCTGCGAGGCACACTTCGAATTGTGGAGGAAGTACTTCTGCCTCGTTCCTCGCACTCGGGACAAGACAATTTTTGAGGTCGGTGGAGCCAAAGTATGCCGCATAGCGGGGACTGGATATCCCGTGGGGACGCCGAAGGAGTCCGAAGTATGGACTTCGGAATGGTTTTATATCGAGGACGTCCCTCTATTCGATCCAGCTCGGAGGGATCTGCCCGAATACTCCGACGCCCCTTTGAAGAAAAGGTACAACTGGCGCCCAAAGAGCCTGTCCCAAGAGGACAACGTCGAGGTGCAGCGCTTAGCAGCCCGTGTGAGGGTACTAGCCCATCATAAGCTGACCATGATAGACGTCATGGCCGCCGCCATCACCTGGTGCGTCCAACCCCTCCAACAGAGGATACACCCCTTGCGGTGTTACAACGGGACAAGCGACACTACTCGCTCCCGAAGACAGGGCCCTGCCGATCAAACAGCATTAGCCGCCGCACTTGCCGACCTATACAAAGGGGAGCAAGAAGATTTTATTCGGTGGTCGACAAAGGAGGGATACTCAAGCCACAATCCCATCGAATGGGTGAGCCTTTCAACCATGTGACCACAATTCGGGTTCTCAATTTGTCCCTTTTTGACCGAAGCCTTTAACTTTATGTGAACAGGAATGGAGGAGCTTTATCGAGACAGTTAACTGTCCGGCCCTTCAGCCCGAGGACTATTCCCGTGATGATGATCCGGGCTTCCATGATGACCCGGATCTGTCAATCGAGCTCGAAGACGGGGTTTTCTACCAGGAGGGCCTCGACGGTTCCAAGGTGGCCATCATAGCCGATTACCCTAGATCCTTCCCTTCCCCTGTGACAAGCAAGAAGAAGAAAAACTCGTCCCGCAAAAGGCAAGAACCATCCACTGACCCCAACGCGCCGGCTCCTACTCCCAAGCGTCGTAGATCCACGTGACATACATCGGCAACGGCGGCAGTGCCTGGGTCGGAAAGCAACAGGGATCCGATAAATGAGCCGGTCGCGGGGGCGAGACCGCCTACGAGTTCATCCCAAAGGTATTTCGCTCGACCGTTTGATTTAGTATTATGATTGATAAAGCCTCACAAGAGACCTCTTTGTCAAAATATTCAGGCAAAGAGTTCGACCGTCCCCCGCCGAGGACGTCGCCAGGACGTCCGGCGGTGCTCAAGATTCCAGGCCTTCCGCTCATGCTGAACCTGCAACGGGGGTTCCCACCGTTAATCCAGCCCCAGCTAATTCTAGTGACGCCATATTCGTTACCAAATCCGAAGTTGGAAGCGCTATGCATCATCGACGGCGACGAGAAGCCCTACGTCACCCAGCCTTCTCCGAACAAGAGTTTAGTGCTCTGCGCACGGCGGACGCGCACATCGGGCTGGGTTCGGGGAGGCCATGAAATTGATATCGTCCAGCCTGCAGGTGAGTAGTCGGTTAAACGAGTCCGAACACTCGTGTAAACCCAGTAGCCCTCGAGCCTTAAATTGGTCGGCACGGCCGAATTAAGGATCCATGTATTGTTTTGCTGCTAATGCAGGCCGCGAAGCAACAGAGTGAGCAACTGGCCAAGGAATTGGAAGCCAGCCGAACACAGGTGGAATCTGTTAAGGCCGAATTAGAGCAAGTGAAGAGCTTTACTCGGGAGGCACATGGTGAGTATATCTGTTCTGCTGATCTTAGTGTATTCCCATGCTTACGCGAGGGTACTATGTAGCAGCTGAATCAATAGGGTAATTACAAAGAGATTTGGATGTAGCCCGAGAATCTCAGAGATATGCCGAGTCCCAGCAGGAGGCTGGCTGTCGTGTTTTACAACGACACCTTGAAGAAAAGAACCGCCTTAAGGAGGAGAACAAACAGCAGGCCGAAGAAATTGAGAGCTTAAAGACTCAATTGGCCCAGGCCCAAGGAGAAAACCAGAAATTACAGAGAGGCATGTTCGGTAAGTGTGATTCTAACATCGGAAGGTATTTCCTATGAATGAGGCATAATACGCATGCCGTGACTCATGTACAGGTCTCCTGTCTGGGCGACCCGAAGAGGAAATCGGATCCTACCAGGGAAGCCTTCTGAAGGAGTTGTCCGCCCTTCACGAGCGGGCTCGGAAGGCCATGAAGAGCATGGTGAAAGCATTGTGGCCTGCCGAGCAACCTCCGGAGGGGATGACCGAACTAGTCGATCGGTTCAAGGGAGCCCGAAGTAGGTTCGAGCTATGGAAGACATCGGCATGTCGAGAGGGAGCACGAGAGGCGTGGGCGATGATCAAGACCCGCTATACCGGACTTAATCCCGAGCGTATGGCTCGGGTTGGGCCAGTAGGGTCAGATGGACAAGAAGTGCCGCTCCACCCGGTATACGACCAAGTGATGCCTGCCGCCCGTCTCTCACAAGAAGATTGCTCCCTGGAAACCATAATCAATAATCTCGATCGGCAGCCAGATGTATGATTAGCTGTAGCTATGTACTAATAATCAAGGAATTACTCCGTATGTGTTGTAAACTTTGTCTTAACCGGCCATCGGCTTCGGCCTCCTGTGCTAAGAGCTTGGGAGTGTTCCTTGTAATTTATCACCCTAGGGGAATGAATTATGTTCGGGGAACCAGGCAATCCGGCCATGTGGTGCGAACAGACAGAAAGCACACAGGGAGATATGTTATATTACTGCTTAGCGTAAGAAACATCTGCCGAAGAAAATAGTACCTCTATCGATACCTTTCTCCAGGGTGCTACGTAAATCGTAGGTAGAAGGCCGTATACTGTTAGTATGCGACTAAGGGCTTTTGTAAGAGAGGAAGCCCGAGTAATGGTCATGACAACCATAGTCTTATTAGTTGATTTTGTCGTAGCCGATCAATTGTCTACTGAAGATAGCTAGCTTTTGGCTTCACCCGTCTGAGGTACGTATCCGGATGACCCGGTCGTAACAATCGCAGAGGTGCTCCCTTTACCCTCTAGCCGAACAATCGGGAACGTAGAGGGTAAGCACAGGAGCGAGGCAACCCAGCTTGGCAAAGTCTTAGTTCGAATTGATGCATATGATGGCTTCGACAAGGAAAATATGCGGACACAGTAAATGTGAATAAGTGCTTATAATATGAAAGCATTGGCTTCGGAAAGAAGTACCCAGGTGCTGTGTTCGGATTCAACACTTAAAGGTGTAGGCCGAAAATCTTAGTACAAGATCGGTTGAGCCGAACATAGAGTTGGGAAGAAAAGGAAAAAGTTCAAACCTGCCAAAAATCAAGGTGGGAGGGAAAGTAGAAAATAAAGAAGGAAAAAGGAAAAATGAAATAAAGGGTACAGAGTGCGACGACACCGGTTTATCCGTAGAAGCGCTGAAGACGAGCTGCGTTCCAGGGGTTTGGTTCAAGGCGGTGATTCGACGGGTCCCGAAGACGGTAAGCCCCTCCCGTGAGTACTTCGTCGATTATGAAGGGGCCTTCCCATTTGGGCTTGAGTTTATGCTTCTGCTTCTCCGGGAGCCGTAGGACGAGTTCGCCCACGTTGTATTCCTATGCCCTGACCTCCCTGCTCTGGTAACGTCGGGCCTGCTGTTGATAAAAGGTAGAACGGGCCCGAGCTATGTCGCGCTCCTCTTCCAAGGCGTCCAAGTCGTCTTGCCGATCTAGCTCGGCCTCCCTTTCTTCGTACATGCGCACCCTTGGTGCATCATGAATAATGTCGCAGGGGAGGACTGCTTCTGCCCCATAGACCATGAAGAATGGCGTATATCCCGTTGATCTATTCGGGGTGGTGCGCAGGCCCCATAGAACGGAGTCGAGCTCCTCAACCCAATGACAGTCGGACTCGTGAAGAGACCGAACCAAACATGGCTTAATGCCGCTCATAATGAGGCCATTTGCTCGTTCGACTTGTCCATTGGTCCGCGGATGATAAACCGATGCGTAATCGAGCTTAATGCCCATTTTTGCACACCAGTCTTTGACCTCTTGGGCCGTGAAATTGGATCCATTGTCCGTTATTATACTGTGCGGAACACCGTAATGGTGTACCACGCCGGATATAAAGTCGATTACTGGTCCGGACTTGGCTGATTTGACAGGTTTTGCCTCTATCCATTTGGTGAACTTGTCCACCATGACCAGTAGGTATTTATTCTTCTTGGTCCCCCCTTTAAGTGGTCCGACCATATCCAGCCCCCAAACCGCGAAGGGCCAGGTAATCGGAATAGTCCGAAGAGCTGTTGGGGGCATGTGACTTTGGTTTGCGAAAAGTTGGCACCCCACGCAGTGCTTGACAAGCGACTGGGCGTCTGTCCGAGCTGTGGGCCAGAAAAAACCAGCCCGGAAGGCCTTGCTGACCAAGGCTCTTGCTGCGGCGTGATGGCCGCCCATCCCTGCGTGGACTTCGGCTAAAAGCTGCCGACCTTCTTCCTCAGATATGCACCGCTGTAGTATTCCGGTGGTGCTTTTCTTGTATAACTCACCCTCGTGTACTTTGTAGGCTTTGGATCGCCGAATTATGCGCCGCGCCTCCGTCTGATCGTCGGGGAGTTCTTTGCGAAGAAGGTAGGCGAGGAAGGGCTCGGTCCATGGCGCGATTACTACCATGACCTCGTGAGCCGAAGGCATTTCGTCCATTACGGAGCCGCCAATGATTTGATCGTCTGGTTCATTTATAGGGGGAACAACCTCGTCAGTTCTGGTTAGATCGGCACCCTTGTGATCGTCCTGCCAAACCACGGATGGCTTAAAGAGCCATTCCAGGAAAGTGTTTTTTGGGACAGGGTCGCGATTGGCCCCCAGGCGAGCCAGTATGTCGGCGGCTTGGTTGTTGTCTCTAGCGACGTGGTGAAATTCCAGCCCCTCGAACCGTGCGGATATCTTTAGGACAGCGTCTCTGTATGCCGCCATCTTCGGGGTTTTGGCATCAAATTCGCCGTTGATTTGGGAGATGGCCAAGTTGGAGTCTCCCCGTACCTCCAGCCGGCGTATGCCCATTGATGCTGCCATCCGAAGACCGTGCAATAGTGCTTCGTATTCAACTGCATTGTTGGAATCGGCATACATGATCTGCAACACGTATCGAACGTTGTCGCCTGTGGGGGATGTGAGGATAACCCCAGCCCCCAGTCCGGCCAAAGTTTTAGACCCATCGAAGTACATTGTCCAGTGGGAGTATGTACTATATTCCCTTGGGAGCTCGGCCTCTGTCCATTCGGCGAGGAAATCTGCCAACACTTGAGACTTGATAGCTCGTCTTGGCTTGTAAGCGATTTCAAAGGGAAGGAGCTCAATGGCCCATTTGGCTATGCGGCCGGTGGCGTCCCTGTTGTTGATTATATCGTTCAGGGGTACTTCGGATGCCACCGTGACCGAACACTCTTGGAAGTAATGTCTCAGTTTCCGTGATGCCATAAACACTGTATAGGCTATCTTCTAGTAGTGCGGGTATCTTGACTTGCATTGCGTTAGTACTTCTGACATGTAATATACCGGCTTCTGTATCCGGAATTTGTGTCCCTCCTCCTCTCGTTCGACGACGAGCACTGCGCTAATGACTTGGTTGGTGGCCGATATGTATAATAACATTGGCTCACCTGCGGCTAGTGCTGTGAGTATGGGGTTACTTGCCAGGAGTGTTTTAATTTCTTCTAACGCAGCCTTTGCTTCATCGGTCCATTCGAAATTCTTGGTCCGTTTCAACAATTTGTAGAGCGGTAAAGCCTTTTCACCGAGGCGGGAGATAAAGTGACTTAACGCCGCCACGCAACCAGCCAACTGTTGGACATGCTTTAGCTCTGTGGGAACTGCAAGTTCTGATAAGGCGCGGATCTTGGCCGGATTCGCTTCTATTCCTCTATGGGAAACGATGAATCCGAGCAGTTTACCAGCGGGAACTCTGAAGACACACTTCTCCGGATTGAGCCGTATATCGTACTCGCGTAGGCTGGCAAAGGTTTGCCTTAGGTCGTCGATCAAATGGCTGACGTGTTTGGTTTTGATTACCACATCGTCTACGTATGCCTCGACTGTTTTACCGACTTGTTTTGTGAGACAAGTCTGGATCATGCGCTGGTATGTAGCCCCAGCGTTTTTTAGCCCGAAGGGCATAGTGTTGAAGCAGAATGGCCCATAAGGGGTGATGAATGCTGTTGCCGCTTGATCGGATTCCTTCATTTTAATCTGATGGTATCCGGAATAAGCATCGAGGAAACACAACGAGTCGTGTCCGGCTGTGGCATCAATAATCTGGTCTATGCGTGGTAGGGGGAAAGGGTCCTTAGGGCAGGCCTTGTTGAGGTCTTTAAAATCGACACACAGCCGCCAAGATTTATCTTTCTTTGGTACCATAACCAGGTTTGCCAACCATTCAGGGTGCTTAATCTCCCGAATGAATCCGGCCTCTAGCAGTTTAGCTAGTTCTTCACCCATAGCTTGTCGTTTGGGCTCGGAAAAGCGGCGCAGGGTCTGCTTGACGGGCTTAAAGCCTGTGATGATGTTCAGGCTATGTTCGGCCAGCCGCCGTGGGATTCCGGGCATGTCAGAAGGATGCCAGGCGAAGATGTCCCAGTTTTCTCGTAAGAATGTTCGCAGCGCTTCGTCCACGGTGGGATCGAGCTGGGCTCCGATGGACGCTGTCTTGTTGGGGTCCGTCGGGTGCACCTAAAATTTAACGACTTCATTTGCCGGTTTAAAGGACGTGGGTTTGGGCCTTTTACTGAGGATCACATCGTCCCTGTCTACTGTTGACCGGAGTGCGGTCAACTCTTCTGCGGCAAAGGTCTCAGCTAGAGCCTCGAGGGCGAGTGCTGCTGTTTTGTTTTTGGCCCGTAGGGCTATATTCGGATCACTAGTGGTTGTGATCACACCGTTTGGTCCTGGCATCTTAAGTTTCATATACCCGTAATGTGGTATAGCCTGGAATTTTGTGAAGGCGTCACGTCCCAACAGGGCGTGGTAGCCGTTGGGGAAGGGCACGATGTGGAAGAGGAGTTCTTCGGATCGGTAGTTGTCGGGCGTGCCGAACACTACGTCCAGGACGATACGTCCTGAACAGCGCGCCTCTTTCCCCGGGATGATTCCCCGGAAAGTTGTGTTGCTATGCTCGATGCGAGATCGATCGAACTGCATTTTTTCTAGGGTGTCTTCGTAGATGAGGTTTAAACCACTACCGCCGTCCATTAGCACCTTGTGTAACCTGAAGCCGTCAATGATGGGGTTCAGGACTAGTGCGGCCGGTGAATGTCTGGGAAGAAGGGCTGGTCGGTCAGTATCTCCGAAGGTAATGGGTATGTCTGCCCATGCACTTGTTGCTGCCACATGGTATACCTGCTCGAGTTCTTTAAGAGCTCTTTTCCTCCTGTTCCTTGAAGGGAACGTTTCGTAGATCGTCAGGACTTCGACGTTATATTCTGGTGGCGATGTGGAGCGCCTATTCGGCGGTGGTGCCTCAAGAATGGCTTCACCGCTTTTTGCGACCTGCCTGACGACCCAGCAAGCTCTAAGGCTGTGAGTCGGAGCTGTGTTCAGCAATACAGAGTGTATAGGGCAAGGTTTATCTAGTAGTCCATCCAGGACGGTACTAACCCCTGAAAGGGGCCTGTTTCTCTTTTTGGTGGGCTCAAGTTTGGCTGGCCGCTTCGGCGGTATCCTCTTTTGCCGATCTCCTCTAGGGTATTCGGTAAAGGTTGGTTCCGAAAACAGCCGCTCGGCTTGCCAAGCGCTTTCCATGGCACAATACTTCTGTACCAAAACTGACAGCTCGGTGAAGTCGCGGATGTGCCGCCGTGCCAGGGCATTGAGAATCCCTTTGTCATGGCAGTTACGAATGAAGGTTGCCATTGTTTCTTGATCACTGAGGCCCCGTACTTTGTTTCTAGCGAGGAGGAGTCTAGCCCAGTAATGATGGACCGACTCTCCTGATAACGGCTTAATGTCCCGCAAGTCCGAAAACTTGGGCTCTGCTGCGATGTTTGAGTGATCGGTTTGGGAGGTGGGTGGGAAAAAAATTGATTCCATGCCAGGGTGGGGGTTCGGAATCACGGACTCCGAACTGTGCGATAGATCAGGGACCAGTGACGACCTATTTCCGGAGCGAACTCCATAGTCTGGGCTGCAGGCGAGGTCTCGGTGATCGAAGACTGGAGTATAAACCGTTTTTAATTCCGGTCGCTGGGGGGACGAGCCCCCGGCCGGACACTCGACGATGGCGACAAGGTGGGTGACCATGGGGATGTGAATCTCCCTATCGTCGGGTTTAAGCCCGAGCCGGTCATAGACCGGGACCTGGTCATCGGCCATACGCATGGTCTCCATCCGATCAAATAACTCGTTGAGAAACGAGGCGATGGTAGGATGCGTGTCGCTGAAGCGAGTGGGGTCGGTATGCGGCGTCGCAGTTCCGGAGTCACGCGAGAGCGGTCCCGGATCCTGTTCAACCATGGTAGATCCGGTCACAACGACCAGATTGGGCGGTCCAGCCGGCCCGGGGATAACAACTTCATCATTGGAGGCGGGGCCCGATGTCCCCGGCGTCGAGGCGTCGGGATCTGCGGGCTCCTCCGTAGGAGTCAAGGGTTCCACCAAGACGAGTTCTCCCCGTGAATCGGCGACGAACTCTAGGGTTCCGAGCCTGATTACTTGATCGGGGGGAAAGTTTCCGATCTGGCCTAGACGGCCGACCGGGTAAGCGTGCGACGAGATGTCGCCGCTTGCGGGGATCTGATCCGGGGCGAGAGTCCCCTGGGTGCAGATCTCGTTGCTGGTGACAAGGCGAGCCATCGATTCCTTTGGTGATCATAGCGGAACTCTCAATGAAAGCACCAATGTCGGTGTCAAAACCGGCGGATCTCGGGTAGGGGGTCCCGAGCTGTGAGACTAGAATCGATGGTAACAAGAAGAGAGGGAGACGATGTTTACCCAGGTTCGGGCCCTCCTATGGAGGTAATACCCTACGTCCTGCTTGATTATATTGATGGTATAAGGGTTACAGAGTTGATCTACCTCGAGATCGTAAGACTAAAACCCTAGATGAGTTCTGTTGGTCTACAACCTAAAACCCTCCAGCTTATATAGACGCCGAGGGTACCTAGGGCTTACACATAGTCGGTTGCACATCAAAAGGGAAAAACATGCCTATCTACCGTCGACAACTAGGAGGACACGCCATGGCTCCTTGAAACTTCCACCTTGGCGACGAGGCCCCTGATCACCCCATGCTCACACAGTGGCCCACATAGTCCGGCCCATGAGAAACAGGTCGGCTATCCGAGGACCCCTTAAACCAGGACTCCCTCACCTGGTGGGTCTCCCGACCCCGTTCTCTGGCCTATAAATTCCCATATATTCCAAAAACCCTAAGGAGCATCCCGAAACACCTTTTCTGCCATTGCAAGCCTCTATTCCATCGCAATCCCAAACGGAGCCGGTGCCCTGTCGAAGGGGGAATCGATCACGGAGGGCCTCTACATCATCCTTGCTGCTCCCATGGTGATGCGATGAATTGTGGGTTTATGTTCAGATTATTCATGGAAAGTATTTGAGTCACCTTTGAATATTATGATTCTTATTTGCATGATTATTATAGCTTTGTCATTCTCTCTAATCTATTGATTTGCTTTGGCCAAGTAGATTGATCTTTCTTCAATGAGAGGGGTGCGTTGTAGTGGGTTCAACCTGACGGGTTTCTATATCCCAATGACAGAAGGGGACAAGATACGTCTTTGTGTTGCTGCCACTAAGGATAAAACGATGGGGTTCATTCATATTAATTGAGTTTACTTTGTCTACATCATGTCATTGTTCTTCAAGCATTACTCTATTTTACTTAATACTCTATATGCATGCTGGATAGCGGTCGATGGGTGGAGTAATAGTAATAGGTGCAGGCAGGAGTCGGCCTATTTGCTTATGGACGTGATGCCTATATACACATGATCATTGCCGTGAATATGAACATAACTATGCGCTTTTTGATCAATTGCCCAAAAGTAATTTGTTTACCCACCGTATGCTTCCTACAGAGAGATGCCATTAGGGAAAACAATGCCCCCCGGGTCTATTCACTTATATATTTACAAACGCTTTCAATACCTTGTTGTCATTATTTGTATTTTATATTGCAATTTATATTTATCAACTATCATCTACGTATTTCTCTTGCTTGCAAATAACGAGTCCAAGGGGATTGACAACCCTCTTGCCCGCGTTGGGTGCAAGTGTTTGTTTCTTTGTGTGCAGTCGCTGAAGACGGTGATTGCGTGTTACTACTATTGGTTCGATAAACCTTGGTTCTTAACTGAGGGAAATACTTATCTGTATTGTGCTGCAATAACCTGTTGCTCTTCACGGAAAACCCAACGTAGATCACAAGTATTAGGAAGGATTTCTGGCGCTGTTGCCGGGGAGTATCATCAACCTACTATCAAGTAACTTCGCACAAATTATCATTCACTTGTTCTTCTTTTTATTTCCTGTTATATTTAGTTCGCTTCATAAAAATAAAAAATACAAAAATATTTACCTTTGTTAGTTTGCTCGTTTGCTTGCAATAATCATGTTATCACACAAAAATAGAAAGTAAAGACTTATGGTCCACATAAAGTTTTCTACTTGGGTCATCTTCGATCCATTTGTGCTCGTGTTGAAACCCCAACTAGCTTCGTTGAGGGAAAATCATTAGATGAGCATGCTTATTTTGTGCGTCACCGGTTGTCTCAAAAGGGGAGACTTTTATGCCATCAAATAAAATGTTTGATGTGCTATGCTTGAAATCTGTGTGAAATTTATGATTCTACTTGTTGTTCTGAGAAAACTAAGAAAGACCTTCCCTACCTATGTGAGTTTATAGTTACTATGATATCGAACAAATTGAAGAATTTGTTGCTTTTAAGGGTGCTTATGAAGTTGCTTCTTTGATTGAAAAGTATGATGCTACTCTCTACAAATCTTGAAATTTTGCCATACTTAAATATTGCTATGAAAACTATGCTTCTAATGCTTATGTTAAAGAATTTATTGAGAGAATGTCTGCTGCATTGGAAGAAAATTATGATTCCATTGATTCGATTGAAATCCCTCTTGATGAACGTGGTGTTTGCTATTCTTATGGCCACGATGCCAATATTGATGATGCTTATGGAGATAAACTTGCTATAGTTCCTTATGTTGAAAATGAAATTATTGCTATTGCACACAAAAAGCATGATTGCAATGATGTTACTATAAATTCTATTAATGCCAATTGTGCTAGCAATACACAAAGCTACAAGCTTGGGGATGATAATTTTGTTATGTCCAATACTTACTACAATGATCATGATTGGGGTGATGATGTTTCTTTTGATCTTGAAAATTTATTTAAGCCTCATGATGAATATGTTATGGATACTAATGTTTGCAATAATATTGAAAGTGGGTTTGGAGAGGTCATGACTTTAGTTAATGTTGATCCCACTACCTTGGAAGATTGTAAAACTTTTGTGCATTTGGATCATGGAGATAATATTTTATATGAGAGCTATATTGTTGAATTTGAACATTATCCTACATGTAATTATTATGAGAGAGGAAAATATGGTTATAGAAATTTTCATGTTACTCTCTTACTTTTCTTTGTGTTAAAATTATTAATGCTTCATTCTTCCTATATGCATATGCTAGATACTTCTTGTCTTGATAATTTGTTTACTTATAAAATGCCTCTGCATAGGAAGTATGTTAGACTTAAATGTGTTTTTCGCATGCTACATGATGCTCTCTTTATGTTTCCATTGTTATCTTTCATGAGAGCATCATAATTATTACAAGCCTATCTTAATGGCTATAAAGAAAGAGCTTGTTGGGAGACAACCCGATACTTTCTGTTATTTTTAGATAACATGATTATTGCCTCTGTAAGGATTGTGATTTTATGATTAAATTAGTGTTTGTGCCAAGTAAAGCCTTTGGGATGACCCACAAGATAAGTAGAATTGATACGGTGCAAAAACAGAAACCTTAGCGTCCAGTGAAGAATTTCTCTGATTTTACTGGAACGTATTTTTGATCTGAATGTTTTACACAATATTGCTATACAAATTCGTCAGGTTGTCCTGATTTTTCAGAATTTTTGGAGCTACAGAAGTATGGTTTCTTTACAGATCTTTACAGATTGTTCAGTTTTAAACAGATTCTGTTTTTTGCTTGCATAGTTTTCTTGTTTTGATGATGCAATGGATTGTATCGGAGGGTATAAGCCATGGAGAAGTTAGAATACAGTACCTATTATGCAATAATAAAATACGAATCAATTTATAACAGTACCTAAAGTATTTGATATGTTAGTTATACTAACAGATCTCACGAAGTTTTGTTGAGTTTTGTGTGATTGATGTTTTCAAGTTTTGGGTGCTATCACGATGGACAAAGGAATAAGGAGCAACCAGAGCCTAAGCTTGGGGATACCCAAGGCACCCCAAGGTAATATTATAGAAAGACTCAAGCGTCTAAGCTTGGGGATGCCCCGGAAGGCATCCCCTCTTTCATCTGAATCCATCGGTATATCACTTGGAGCTATATTTTTATTCCTCACATGATATGAGTTTTGCTTGGAGCGTTGTTTGATTTTGTTTGCTTTTGTTTTTAGTTGCCACAATAATTGTTTGCTGGACACACCTATTTGAGAGAGACACGTTCATCTTAATTTATTAGAATACTCTATGTGCTTCACTTATACCTTTTGAGCTTAGCAGTTGCTCTAGTACTTCACTTACATCTTTTTGAGCACGGTGGCGTATAGATTTTATAGAAATAATTGCACTCTCATTTTTCACTTATATTTGTTTGAGATTTAATAAATAGTGATGATAATTTGCATGGGTTATAAGACTAGTCCGAAAAATAGGTATTCAATGAGTGATAATCAAAACCATCATGTAGCACATTAAAGAGAAATTTTGGGTTAATGATATTGATGTGGTAATGTGAAAGAGTGTGAGTGCATGGTTGTTAGTTAGTAGAGGTATCGGTATTAAGAGGTGTTAATTCCCCGTTTGTCTAAATATTGGAAAAAGGTATGGTGGGGATGTGTTAGCATTTCTATTCCTCGTTGAAATCCTAGTGTTGTTCCGGGTTAGAGGCGCATGATGGTTAATTCCTCCCAACCTCCTCCCTCAGGGCATGCGAGTGGTACTTTGATTTGTGATAAAACTAATAAAACTTTGCAATAATTATATGAGTTCTTTATGACTAATGTAAATCCGTGGACATACGCAATCTCACCACCTCATATTTTGCTAGCCTCTTCGGTACCGTGCATTGCCCATTCTCACCTCGAGGATCGGTGCGAACTTCGCTGGTGCATCCAAACCCCGTGACATGATACACTTTGTCACACATAAACCTCCTTATATCTTTCTCAAAACAGCCACCATACCTACCTATTATGGCATTTCCATAGCCATTCCGAGATATATTACCATACAACTTCCACCGTTACATCATATGACTAGTTCATTCATCATCATATTGCTTTGTGTGATCATATAAAGCTGACATAGTATTTGTGGAAAAGCCACTGTTCATCATTTTTTGATACATGTCATGCTAGATCATTGCACATCCTGGTATACTGCCAGAGGCATTCATATTGAGTTATATTGTTTCATAGTTCTTCATATTGAGTTTTCATATTGAGATCTAAGTAAATAAAAGTGTGATGATCATCATTATTAGAGCATTGTCGCAGTGAGGAAATAAAAATGGGGGAGGCCAAATGATCCCACCATAAAAAAATAAAAAAAATGAAATGAGAGAAACAGAGAGAAGGGACTTTGCTACTATCCTTTACCATACTTGTGCCTCAAAGTGGCACCTTGTTCTTCATATAGAGAGTCTCATGTTATATCATTTTCATATGCTAGTGGGAATTATTTTTCATTATTAAAAACTTGGCTTGTATATTCCGATGACGGGCGTCCTCAAATGCCCGAGGTCTTCATGAGCAAACAAGTTGGATGCACACCCACTTAGCTTCAGTTGAGCTTTCATACACTTATAGCTCCAGTGCATCCTTTGCATAGCAATCCCTGCTCTTCGCATTGATATCTATCGATGGGCATCTCCATAGCCCGTTGCTACGCCTAGTTGATGCCAGACTTTCTTCTCCACTTTTTACCCCTTTGATATCTACCACCATATTCTACTCCACCCTTATGCTATGTCCATGGTTCACGCTCATGTATTGCGCGAAGAATAAAAAGTTGATGCACATTGAAAAAGTACGATCCAATTGCCTGACTTGGACACTGTGGTGCATGACATTTGTATTAATGTGGTGAAGACGGAGCCATGCCTTACTAATATTATAAAATGAAGGGTGGGGGGTAAACATTCTTTGAGGATCGTATATTTCGAAAGATTGATGATTATGTTGCTTGTGCTTATAAATATTACTATGTTGATGTTTGTTAATTCATCGTTTCTCAATGAACATACATGCAAAAAGATTACATATTGGGTAGCCTGTCACATCAAAAATTCTATTTTTATCATTTACCTACTCGAGGACGAGCAAGAATTAAGCTTGGGGATGTTGATACGTCTCCAATGTATCTATAATTTTTGATTGTTCCATGCTATAATATTATCATTCTAGGATACTTTTTGAGTATTTATTTGCCAATTTATATTATTTCTTGAGCACTAACCTTATGACTCAATGCCCAGTGCTAGTTGTTGTTTTGTCCATGTTTTTGGCTTTTCAGGTTTACAGTACCAAACGAAGTCCAATTGCCCCAAAACTTTTATATGATTTTTTTGGACCAAAAGAAGACCTGGAAGCTTCGGGAGGAGACCGGAGACCGCACAACAGAGGCACAAGCCAACAGGGCGCGCCGAGGGGGGTCGGCGTGCCCTGATGGCTTGTCCCTCCCTGGTGGGTCTCCCAACCCCGTTCTCTGGCCTATAAATTCTCATATATTCCAAAAACCCTAAGGAGCATCCCAAAAGACTTGTTTCGCCACCGCAAGCCTCTGTTCCGCCATGATCCCAAATGAAGCCCTTTTTCGGTGCCGTGCCGGAGGGGGAATCTATCACGGAGGGCCTCCACATCATCCTTGTTGCTCCCATGGTGATGTGTGAGTAGTTCACCACAGACCTACGGGTCCTTAGATAGTACCTAGATGGCTCTCTCTCTCTCTTGATCTTCAATACAAAGTTCATCGCATCTTCGCTTTGATCTATCTGATGTAATTCTTTTGTATGGTGCGTTTGTTGGGATTCGATGAATTGTGGGCTTATGTTCAGATTATTCATGAAAAGTATTTGAGTCACCTCTGAATATTATGATTCTTATTTGCATGATTATTATAGCTTCGTAATTCTCCCCGATCTATTGATTTGCTTTGGCCAAGTATATTGATCTTTCTTCAGTGAGAGGGGTGTGTTGTAGTGGGTTCAACCTGACGGGTTTCTATATCCCAGTGACACAAGGGGACAAGATACATCTTTGTGTTGCTGCCACTAAGGGTAAAACGATGGGTTCCATTCATATTAATTGAGTTTAGTTTGTCTACATCATGTCATTGTTCTCCAAGCATTACTCTGTTTTACTTAATACTCTAGATGCATGTTGGATAGCAGTCGATGGGTGGAGTAATAGTAATAGGTGCAGGCAGGAGTCGGCCTATTTTCTTATGGACGTGATGCCTATATACACATGATCATTGCCGTGAATATGAACATAACTATGCGCTTTTTGATCAGTTGCCCAAAAGTAATTTGTGTACCCACCGTATGCTTCCTACATGAGAGATGCCATTAGGGAAAACTATGGCCCCCGGGTCTATTCACTTATATATATTTACAAACGCTTTCAATACCTTGCTGCCATTATTTGTATTTTATTTTATTTTGCTATTTATATTTATCAACTATCATCTACATATTTCACTTGCTTGCAAATAACAAGTCCAAGGGGATTGACAACCCTCTTGCTTGCGTTGGGTGCAAGTGTTTGTTTCTTTGTGTGAGTCGCTAAAGACGGTGCTTGCATGTTACTCCTATTGGTTAGATAAACCTTGGTTCTTAACTGAGGGAAATACTTATCTGTATTGTGCTGCAATAACCCATTCCTTTTCATGGAAAGCTGATGACCCACAAGTATACGGGGTTAATCGTAGTCCTTTAGATAAGTAAGAGTGTCCAACCCAACGAGGAGTAGACGGAAATGACAAGCGGTTTTCAATAAGGTAATTTCTACAAGCACTGAAATTGTAGGTAATAGATAGTTTGATAGCAAGGTAAATGGTAACAAGCAAGTAACGGTAACGGTAAATAAAGTGCAACAAGGTAGCCCAATCCTTTTGTGGCAAAGGACAGGCCAGAACAGTCTCTTATAATAGGCAAAGTGTTCTTGAGGGTACACGGGAATTTCATCTAGTCACTTTCATCATGTTTGTTTGATTTGCGTTCGCTACTTTGATAATTTGATATGTGGGTGGACCGGTGCTTGGGTGATGTTCTTACTTGAACAAACCTCCCACTTATGATTAACCCCCTCGCAAGCATCCAAAACTACGAGGAAAGTACTAAGATAAAATCTAACCATAGCATTAAACGTTTGGATCCAAATCAGCCCCTTACGAAGTAGCGCATAAACTAGGGTTTAAGCTTCTATCACTCTAGCAACCCATCATCTAATAACTACTCCACAATTCATTCGCTTAGGCCCTAGGATGGCGAAGTGTCATGTAGTCGACGTTCACATGACACCACTAAGGGAATCAGAACATACATATCATCAAAATATCGAACACATATCAAATTCACATGATTACTTGCAACATAACTTCTCCCGTGACCTCAAGAACAAAGGTAACTACTCACAAATAATATTCATGCTCAAGATCAGAGGGGTATTGAATAGCATAATGGATCTGAACATATAATCTTCCACCAAATAAACCATATAGCAATCAACTACAAGATGTAATCAACACTACTAGTCACCCACAGGTACCAATCTGAGGTTCCGGTACAAAGATTGAACACAAGAGATGAACTAGGGTTTGAGAGGAGATGGTGCTGTTGAAGATGTTGATGAAGATTGGCCTCCCAAAGATGAGAGGGGTGTTGGTGATGACGATGGCTTCGATTTCCCCCTTCGGGAGGGAAGTTCCTCCGGGAGAATCGCTCCGCCGGAGGGCAAAAGTGCTCCTGGCCAAGTTCCGCCTCGAGACGGCGGCGTTCCATCCCGAAAGTCCTCTCCTTCTTTTTTTTCTAGGTCAAAAGACCTTAAATACCAGAAGATGGGCACCGGAGGTGGGCCGTGCTGGGCACAACCCACTACGGCGCGCCTGGGGGGCATGGCGCGCCCTGGTGTCTTGTGCTCACCAGGTGGCCCCCCTCCGGTAGTTATTTGCTCCAGTATTTTTTTTATATTCCAAAATAATTCTCCGTAAAGTTTCAGCTTATTTGGAGATGTGCAGAATAGGAATCTCTGATGTGCTTTTTCAGGTCCAGAATTCCAGCTGCCGGTATTCTCCCTCTTTGTGTAAACCTTACATATTATGAGAGAAAAGGCATTAGAATCACTCCCTAAAGCATTATTATACATCAAAACATTATAAATAACAGTAGGAAATCATGATGCAAAATGGACGTATCAACTCCCCCAAGATTAGACCTCGCTTGTCCTCAAGCGGAAGCCGATATTGAAAAGCATGTCCACATGGTTTGAGAGAGAGGTGTCGATAAAAACAAAATACAGACATAGTAGCATCATGCTTATTATCATAACAACAACTTAATCATAGAACTTATTCATATAACTTTTATTATATAACTTCATCATATAACTTCTCATGAACAAGTAACAATTCATCACAACATAGAAGTATAAAGCATAAACCTTATTGAAAACCAACAAACTGTGTTCTCACTCAACTTTGCAACTACAATTCATCATATTTTCAGGAAGGGTCTCGTGTCAGAGCCTTTTGGCAAGTCCACATACTCAACCATCATTTAGTCTTCTATGATTGCTAACACTCACAGCATACCCATGAGCAAAAAGTTTCAACCGGACACATAGAAAGATAGGGGCTTATAGTTTCGCCTCCCAACGTACTCACCTCAAGGGTGATGTCAACAATAATAACTCATGCTCACTCACATCCAACTGGATATATGTGCCTAGATCTTTCCTCACCATATGATGCTTGCAAAAAAAAAGTAAAAAGGAATAGGGAAGAATACTTCGACTCTTGCATAAAAGTAAATACTTAAAAGTAAAAGATAGGCCCTTCGCAGAGGGAAGCAGAGGTTGTCATGCGCTTTTTGGTTTGTATGCTCAATCCCTTAATGTAAAAGAACGTCACGCTATACTGCCCCCTATGATAGCAACCTTTATTATGCAGTCCGTCACTTTTATTACTTTGCCATCATAAGTTCGTGCAACGCTCAATTTTCTCTTACACTAATTGATCAAACACATTTAGAAGCAATTTTTATTGCCTTTGTGCACCGATGACAACTTACTTGAAGGATCTTACTCGATCTGTAGGTAGGTATGGTGGACTCTCAAAACATGAATTTGGGTTTTGGGTTTTTGCATGCACAAGTAGTATCTCTACTTAGTGCGGAATTTTTGGCTAGCAAAGATATTGAGCAAGCACCACATGTTTAAGGATCTATGACAATATACCTTCTATGTGGATATGAACAAACATAAATCATTACGTTGTCTTCCTTGCCCAGCGTCAACAATTTTGATATATAATATTTAATGGGGGCTCACAATCATAAAAGATGTCCAAGATAGTGTATTTGCATGCGAATCTTCTCTTCCCTTATTAATTATTTCATGAATTGCATCATTGACCAATGTTTTGTTTGTCATTATCCAATAAATTTTACCACCTATACTTTTCTTTATGTAATGTCATTACTTACCATAAGATTAGCATATGATTCTTTTCTATTGATTTCCTCTTTATTTTGATTGCAACAAGAAAGTAAAGAAGCAAAAGCTCAAACTAAACTTTATTATATAACTCTCACTCGATTACATAGATAGATAGATCACGAAACTAACACTCGAAAATAGATCATACTAAACTTTTATTCAACTAAATCACGAAAAAGCTAAGGATCGAACGAAAATAGGTAAAGGTGAATCAAAGTGATGGTGATACGATATAGGGGCACCTCCCCCAAGCTTGGCTCAAGCCAAGGGGAGTGCCCATACCCGTTTGTTCAAGTCTCCTTTGGTGGTGAAGATGATGAAGGTGGTGGTGATGAAGTGGCCTTATTCTTCAACTTAAATTTGAGCATAAAATTTTCCTCCCTTAGATCATCATTCTCTAACTCAAGCTTTAATATCTTTTTGCATAATGTCGCCTTGCTCTCCTGCAGAAAACGAGATGGAATAAATTGAACATCAGGTTTGTATCCTTTAGGGAGGCTTGACTTCTTGAATTCCACATGCATGTCTCCGGGTTGAGGTAATGGGTCATCCTCTCCCTCAGAGGTATCATCATTTGTTTCCTTCATGTTAGCGTCTTCCTCCTCATCCGTGGTCCATCCATAATGCTCCACTTCTCCATAGATCTTAGGGTTTGCAATATAGTCAGCAACATAGCTCTCCCCCTCAGAATCTTGAGACGACATATTTTTAGATCTGCCAGGAAAACAACACGAAACAAGAACAGGGGATTTTTCTACGATGAGGTGGTCAAAACAATCGGGGGTATATAGAGAGAATTTTTTATCTTGGGAAGCAAGAATATGGAAGGAAAATGGAGTCGGGAAGGTGTCTCAGGTGGGCACAACCCACCAGGGCGCGTCTGGCAGGGCTGGCGCGCCCTGGTGTATCATGCTCACCTCGGTTGCTTTCCCGTTTATTTCTTATTTTCCTAATTTTTGTAATATTCCAAAACTGACAGAAAATACTTTTGCGGATTTTTCGGAGTTCGTTTACTTACCGTATCACATACCTCTTCTTTTTTAGAATTCTGGAGTGTTCCGGAAGGTTTCTTTTATGTGTTCCTCCGGTGTCATGGTTTGGATAACATTGCTTTCAACATTTATAGGCATACCTGAGATATAGTGTTTAATTCTTTGTCCATTGACCACCTTCGGGTTAGTACCTTCGGCATTATTAATCTTGATAGCTCCAGAACGATAAACCTCTTCGATAATATATGGTCCTTCCCATTTGGAGAGAAGCTTACCTGCAAAAAATCTCAAACGAGAGTTGTACAAAAGAACATAGTCTCCTACTTTGAATTCCCGCTTTTGGATTCTTTTGTCATGCCATCCTTTTACTTTTTCTTTGAATAGTTTGGCATTTTCATAAGCTTGGGTTCTCCATTCATCTAATGAGCTAATATCACATAACCTCTTCTCACCGGTAAGTTTGAAATCATAATTGAGTTCTTTAATTGCCCAAAATGCTTTATGTTCTAACTCTAGAGGCAAATGACAAGCTTTTCCATATACCATTTTGTATGGAGACATACCCATAGGATTTTTATAAGCTGTTCTGTAGGCCCAAAGTGCATCGTCTAGTTTCTTAGACCAATTCTTTCGAGACCTATTGACGGTTTTTTGTAATATTAATTTTATTTCTCTGTTGCTAAGTTCAACTTGACCACTAGATTGAGGATGATAGGGTGATGCAATTCTATGGGTAACATCATATTTAGCAAGCATCTTACGGAAAGCACCATGAATAAAGTGTGAACCGCCACTAGTCATTAAATATCTAGGGACTCCAAACCTCAGGAAGATAACTTCTTTAAGCATTTTAATGGATGTGTTGTGATCAACACTACTAGTTGGAATAGCTTCTACCCACTTAGTGACATAATCTACAGCAACCAAAATATGAGTGTACACATTAGAGGAAGGAAAAGGTCCCATATAATCAGAACCCCAAACATCAAATGGTTCTACAACAAGTGAATAATTCATAGGCATTTCCTGACGCTTACCGATATTACCAATTCTTTGACATTCATCATAAGACAAGACAAACTTACGGGCATCCTTGAAGAGAGTAGGCCAGTAAAAACCAGATTGCAATACCTTGTGAGCAGTTCTATCTCCCGCATGATGTCCCTCATAAGCTTCGAAATGACATTTCCGTAGGATTTGTTCCTGTTCATGCTCAGGTACACAACGTCTAATAATACCATCTACTCCTTCTTTATAAAGATGTGGATCATCCCAAAAGTAATGTCTCAAATCATAGAAGAATTTTTTCTTTTGTTGGTATGTGAAACTAGGTGGTATATATTTAGCAACAATATAGTTAGCATAATCAGCATACCAAGGAGTGTTTTGAGAAACATTTATTGTAGCTAACTGTTCATCAGGGAAGCTATCATCAATAGGTAGTGGGTCATCAAGAATATTTTCTAACCTAGACAAGTTATCAGCTACGGGGTTCTCAGCTCCCTTCCTATCAATGATATGTAATTCAAATTCTTGAAGCAATAGAACCAACCTAATGAGTCTAGGTCACTACTGCAGGATGCTGCTAACGCGACACTACAATCAGAGACCCTTTGACAAAACTGTGTGCGATGCATGAATCACAAACGGTATAGTTCAAGCTCCGTCGCCAATGACATGAACTGTGTGCGATGGAGGATCCATCAAATACGATTTAGAAAATATTTGCGTGTGCGATCTACGGCAGACAGTTGACTTTTAAGAACTTTTTGTGATGAGGCGAAATGGCACAAACGATTAATCAAACATAGATGTGTGTGATGTACGGCATACAGGTCCCTCAGATGAACTGTTTGCGATGATATGGAAGAACACAAACGGTTAGGTGTAACAAGGTGTGTGTGATAGTCTGCAAACAGTTCGATAATCAAAACTGTGTGCTATAATTCTGGACAACACATACGATTTGTTGTTCTGAATTGTGTGTTCGACAGGGCACACAATTCAAGAAACCAAATGTGTGCGATATTGTGAATGATCACTGACGAATCTGTATTCTGAACCATTTGCGATGAGATCGAGAGGGTAGACAGAGATAAGGAATAAATATGAGCAAACGACAATAGATTTAAGGAGTACAGTCTGTTTTACTTCTTCTTGTTGTTGTGAGATGGCCCCGCGCCATCGTCTTGACGTGGACGCTTCTTGCCGCTGACCGTTGGATTTTCATCGCCATCGTCGTTGATGTCCTCATCGCCGTCTTCCTTGTTCGGCCATTCCTCCTCCTCCTCATCGTCGTCGTCATCTTCGTCCTTTGACGGCTCCTCGTCGTCCTCCTCCTTGTCCGACCATTCCTCCTCCTCATCGTTGTCGTTTTCTTCGTCCTTCGGTAGCTCCTCGTCCGTCTGGTCGTCGTCTGATGACTCCGGCGATGGTGTACCTTCCATGAGCCGGATAAAATGGAGGTCAGGGCTTGATGGCGAACTCATGGAAGACGAGCACGATGATTGTGTGGTTGACCCCAGACTGGCGGAACTATCGTCCTCGCTCTCGCTCGACATTGCTACGCTACGTAATTAAACAACCAGCGAGAAAGCTAGATTGCAGAGTGTGTGGAAGTGTAGAGTGGCCGGCCAGAACAATGAAGATGGTGGCAACTGAAGCGTGGTGTGAAGACAAGAGGAATGGCAATTGAAGCGGGGGATTGATGGATTATATTGGTGCCTTGGCAGGCGGTTATAATTCCGATATAATCAACCGCAATTGTGTGCACCCGGCCCGTCGCTCTAAATTCCCGCTGTTGTGCAGTTCTCAATATGCCAAATGTTTCACATGTGTACATTTTAGGAGTTCACACGGTTCGCTAGATGCTTTGTTTAACGACCCACACGCTTATATGAAACACAACGGGTGTGAAATAGTAATCATTTAACATAGGACAACTGGTAAGCAATATATATAGATGAGCTATTCTTATTGATGTAGCCCTTAATAATCAAACGAAACCCCTAATGATCATTGCAAATAGCGCATAGAAGATGGCTAATGTGGCAACTACAACTACACATGCTAGTTCCTTCTTGTCTCTTGCTTTCATCTATTGCTTGTGATTGATTCTTTCTTGCTTCATCGTGGTGATTGTACACTCCAGATTAGTCAGTTTCTTCTTCAGCTTTACGTTATCTTCTGCAAGCTTGGTGATAACACTCCGAGCCCTGCCATGCCATTCATCATCCAACCAGTTAACAAAGGCACAAGCCTCATATCCCTGCGAATGTTAAATAATCAGGATCAGTGGGGGCATTAACTGAACTTAGGGAAGAACTTATCACTAACCTCTAAGGGGCAACCGAGAAACCGTCTGCCAATGTCGAATCCCTCCGTGCATACACGTCGAGCAGGAGAGTGTCCGTGCACACAACTCGGCTTTTGGTACTTCTCGGTGGCGCAAAACTCGGAATCGAACTCATGTTGCGGGAGTCTGCTGGAGTCATACTCTGGATCCGGCATTTGATCGCTTTCCTGTGTGTGTGTGTGGGGTGGGGGTGGGGGTCCAATTCAGGACGAACTGAGTGAGCTGCTTGCTTTGGACATGGTAAAAAGATGAGGAAAGATTGGTACCTGACAAGAAGATTCGGACCCGTAGTACACCGGCCTCCTAGTGACCTTAGGCAAGTGCACGACGGTGACCGCCGTCGTGGTGGTGCCGGCAATGGAGCTGCCAAGAGCGACTGTACGTACCGGTGCAGCCGCACTGAAACCATCAGCACCACTCGTCCGCATTCCCCCAATGTCAGCGCCACGCTAGGGAATTTGGGCGCTAGGGATTTGGAAGCTATTTAGGGATTTGGGGAAGACGGGGAAACTATGGGGATCTGATGATAACGGTCGGGGAACTATTTATCGCATTCTGTTGTATACGGCACATGGTTTCCTTAACATGACCGTTTGTGATGTGCTTCCCGGTACATATGGGTGCGGTAAACAGCCGCTCTCCGGAAACCCCCCAAAAAACGTTATGCTGATAGAGGTGTCGGCGGCGACCGAGGCAGCGGCTGCCGGATAGGAGGTCAATCCCTAGTCGGTCGGCGGTGTCAGCATTATAGGAAGTCCATCCTCGGTCGGTCGGCGGTGGCGGCATGATAGGAGGTCAATCCTCAGTCGGCGGCAGGAGATATAGGAGGAGCTCAATCCTCGTGGTCGGCGCTGGCGTGACTGGAGCACGTCCCTCGCGGTCGTAGGCGGGATAGTGGAGCCCGGACTTCAGGCAGATGCCCCGCTAAGCTATGCTCCTCGACCGTGCTATCTCGCCGTGCCCCTGCTAATCAATTAAGGTATTCTTTTCCTTAATGGCCTTATTAAGGTATTAAATTCATATAAGGGCACTACCACTGATGATGCGTGTAAATTGGCTGGTTGATTAGTGTCATTGCACGGTTGGATAACATTATGCAGCGCCCTTCATAAATTTTGAAAATAAAATATTTTGATTTATTCACCCATATCTTTGTCCATCCATTAAGGATGGAACGTGTGCAGATGGAACGATATGAATGGATGAGGGATCGGACAACCTCAAGGTATAGGGACGGCGTGGAGGAGTTCATGGTTTTGGCTGAACGGACAAAGAAGAGAATTGGCGAAGAAGATTACGTCCTCTGTCCATGCAAGGATTGTACCAATATGGTGTCAATTGCAATTGATAGGGTCAAGTTACACTTATACAAGAGGGGATTCATGGGTGGATACACAATATGGACTAAACACGATGAGGAACCGGTTATGGATGAAGGTAATAACATGCATGTCGGCGAGGTTCCAAACCCCGATCAGAGTCGCATGGGTGTTGAATTTAACCTCGGGGCTGAGACGTCAAGCTACAGACAGAAGACTGACATGCCAAAAAAACCAAAGAAAAACCAAGAGTGTGAAGTAGACATCACCGACTGATACGTCCATTTTGCATCATGATTTCCTACTATTATTTATTATGTTTTGTTGAATAATAATGCTTTGGGGAGTGATTCTAATGCCTTTTCTCTCATAATATGCAAGGTTTACACAAAGAGGGAGAATACCGGCAGCTGGAATTCTAGACCCAAGAAAAGCACATCAGAGATACCTATTCTGCACAACTCCAATGAAGCTGAAATTTTACGGAGATTATTTTTGTAATAAATAAAAAATACTGGAGCAGAAAACTACCGGAGGGGGCCAACCTGGTGGGAACAACCCATCAGGGCGCGCCAGACCCCCCGTGGGCGTGCCCTGATGGGTTGTGGCCTCCTCGGCCCACCTCCGGTGCCCATCTTCTGGTATATAGTCACATTTAACCTAGAAAAAAATCAGAGGAGGACTTTCGGGATGAAGCGCCGCCACCTCGAGGCGGAACTTGGGCAGGAGCACTTTTGCCCTCCGGCGGAGCGATTCCGTCAGGGGAATTCCCTCCCGGAGGGGGAAATCGAAGCTATCGTTATCACCAACACCCCTCTCATCTTTGGGAGGCCAACCTTCATCAACATCTTCAACAACACCGTCTTCTCTCAAGCCCTAGTTCATCTCTTGTGTTCAATCTTTGTACTGGAACCTTAGATTGGTACATGTGGGTGACAAGTAGTGTTGATTACCTTGCGTAGTTGATCACTATATGGTTTATTTGGTGGAAGATCATATGTTCAGATCCATTATGCTATTCAATATCTCTCTGATCTTGAGCATGTTTATTATTTGTGAGTAGTTACCCTTGTTCTTGAGGTCACGGGAGAAGTCATGTTACAAGTAATCATGTGAATTTGATATGTGTTCGATATTTTGATGATATGTATGTTGTGATTCCCTTAGTGGTGTCATGTGAACGTCGACTACATGACACTTCACCATTCATGGGCCTAAGGGAATGCATTGTGGAGTAGTTATTAGATGATGGGTTGCTAGAGTGACAGAAGCTTAAACCCTAGTTTATGCGCTACTTCGTAAGGGGCTGATTTGGATCCAAACGTTTAATGCTATGGTTAGATTTTATTTTAATACTTTTCTCATAGTTGCGGATGCTTGCGAGGGGATTAATCATAAGTGGGAGGTTGTTCAAGTAAGAACAGCACCCAAGCACCGGTCCACCCACATATCAAATTATCAAAGTAGCAAATACGAATCAAACCAACATGATGAAAGTGACTAGACGAAATTCCCGTGTACCCTCAAGAACACTTTGCCTATTACTAGAGATTGTTCTGGCCTATCCTTTGCCACAAAAGGATTGGGCTACGTTGCTGCACCTTGTTTACCATTACCGTTACTTGATCGTTACCAATTATCTTGCTATCAAACTATTTGTTACCTATAATTTCAGTGCTTGCAGAAATTACCTTGCTGAAAACCGCTTGTCATTTCCTTCTGCTCCTCATTGGGTTCGACACTCTTACTTATCGAAAGGACTACGATTGATCCCCTATACTTGTGGGTCATCATGACTCTTTTCTGGCGCCGTTGCCGGGTAGTGAAGCGCTCTTGGTAAGTGGAAATCGGTAAGGAAAAACTTATACTACCTGCTGAAATTTATTGCTACTTGCTACTATGGAGAACAATCCTTTGAGGGGTTTGTTCGGGGTATCTTCACCTCCACCGGAACCACAATTAGTTGGCCCTCAACCTACTGCACCTACTGAAAATATTGGTTATGAAATTCCTTCGGGCATGGTAGAACAACTGCTTGCTAAACCTTATGCAGGAGATGGAACTGAACATCCTGATATGCATCTATTATATGTGAACGAAATATGTGGATCATTTAATCTTGCAGGTTTACCTGGAGATGATCTTTGGAGGGAAAAGCATTGACATGGTATAGGCTATGTGATGATCTTGGATCGTGGAACTGGAATCGTTTGCAATTGGAATTCCATCAAAAGTTTTATCCCATGCATCTAGTTCATCGTGATCGGAATTATATATATAATTTTTGGCCTCGTGAAGGAGAAAGTATTGCTCTAGCTTGGGGGAGGCTTAAGTCAATGTTATATTCATGCCCCAATCATGACATTCCATGAGAAGTTATCATTCAGAATTTTTATGCTCGGCTTTCTCATAATGATCAATCCATGCTCGATACTTCTTGTGCTGGTTCTTATATGAAGAAGACTATTGAATTCAAGTGGGATCTCTTAGAAAGAATTAAATGCGACTTTGAAGATTGGGAACTCGACGAAGGTAATGAGTCAGGTATAAAGCTTGAGTTTGATTGTGTTAAATCTTTTATGAATACTGATACTTTTTACAAGTTTAGCACTAAATATGGACTTGACTCTGAGATAGTAGCCTCTTTCTGCGAAGCATTTGCTACTCACGTTGATCTCCCTAAGAAGAAGTGGTTTAAATATCACCCCCCTATTAAAGAAGAAATTAAAGAACCGGTCATAGCTAAAGAATAAACCATCATTTACAATGTTGATCTAGTTGTGCCTACCGCTTATATTGAAAAACCACCTTTCCTTGTTAGGATAAAGGAACATGCTAAGGTATCAACTGTGGTTCATAAGAGTAATCTAAAAACATCTAAGCCCCCTAAGCAAATTAAAGTAGAACCTAGTGTTGCTATGGTTAAAGATCTCTTGGTAGAAAATATTGATGGGCATGTTATCTACTTCTGTGATGAAGCTGCTAGGATTGCTAAACCCGATGAAAAAGATAAACATAGACCCATAGGAGGCATGCCTATTGTCTCAGTCTAAATAGGAGATCATTGCTATCATGGTTTATGTGATTTGGGTGCTAGTGTGAGTGCTATCCCTTTTACCTTATACCAAGAAATTATGGATGAAATAGCGCCTGCTGAAATAGAAGACATTGATGTTACTATCAAACTTGCTAATAGAGACACCATCACACCACTTGGGATTGTTAGAGATGTTGAAGTCTTGTGTGGGAAAGTGAAATACCCTACTGATTTTCTAGTTCTTGGCTCCACACAAGATGACTTTTGTCCCATTATCTTTGGTAGACCTTTCCTGAGCACCGTCAATGCTAAGATAGATTGTGAAAAACAAACTGTCGGTGTCAGTTTTGGTGGTGAGTCTCATGAGTTTAATTTTTCCAAGTTTAGTAGACAACCTCGTGATAAAGCGTTACCTAGTAAAGATGAAATAATTGGTCTTGCTTCTATTATTGTACCTCCTACTGATCCCTTAGAACAATATTTGCTTGACCATGAAAATGATATGCACTTGCGTGAAAGAAATGAAATAGATCAAATTTTCTTTGAACAACAACCTCTCTTGAAACACAATTTGCCTATTGAAACTCTTGGAGGCCCTCCTCCACCTAAAGGTGATCCTGTGTTTGAATTGAAACAATTGCCTGACACTTTGAAGTATGCTTATCTTGATGAGAAAAAGATATATCATGTTATTATTAGTGCTAACCTTTCAGAACATGAAGAAGAAAGATTATTAAAAGTTCTAAGGAAGCACCAGGCTGCTATTCGATATACTCTTGATGATCTTAAGGGCATTAGTCCCACTCTATGTCAGCACAAGATTAATATGGAACCTAATGCTAAACCCGTTGTTGATCACCAACGACGACTGAATCCTAAGATGAAGGAAGTGGTAAGAACTGAAATATTAAAACTTCTTGAAGCATGTATAATCTATCCTATTGCTGATAGTAGACGGGTAAGTCCCATTCATTGTGTCCCTAAGAAAGGAGGTATTACCGTTGTTCCTAATGATAAGAATGAACTCATTCCACAAAGAATTGTTACATGCTATAGAATGGTAATTGATTTTAGAAAATTAAATAAAGCTACTAGGAAGGATCATTACCCTCTGCTTTTCAGTGATAAAATGTTAGAAAGATTATCTAAGCACACACACTTTTGCTTCCTAGATGGATATTCTGGTTTCTCTCAAATACCTGTGTCACAATCCGATCAAGAAAAAACCACCTGTACTTGCCCTTTTGGAACCTATGCTTATAGACGTACGCCTTTTGGTTTATGCAATGCACCTGCTACCTTTCAAAGATGTATGACTGCTATATTCTCTGACTTTTGTGAAAAGATTGTTGAGGTTTTCATGGATGATTTTTCCGTTTACGGAACTTCTTTCGATGATTGATTAAGCAACCTTGATCGAGTTTTGCAGAGATGTGAACAAACTAATCTTGTCTTGAATTGGGAGAAGTGCCACTTTATGGTTAATGAAGGCATTGTCTTGGGGCACAAAATATCTGAACGAGGTATTGAGGTGGATAAAGCTAAAGTTGATGCAATTGAGAAAATGCCATGTCCTAAAGATATTAAAGGTATTCGCAGTTTCCTTGGTCATGCTGGTTTCTATAGGAGGTTCATTAAAGACTTCTCTAAAATTTCTAGGCCTCTTACTAATCTTTTGCAAAAGGATATTCCTTTTGTTTTTGATGATGATTGTGTGGAAGCCTTTGAAACACTCAAGAAAGCCTTAGCCTCTGCACCTATCGTTCAACCACCTGATTGGAACTTGCCTTTTGAAATTATGTGTGATGCTAGTGATTATGCTGTTGGTGTTGTTCTAGGACAAATAGTAGATAAGAAATTGAATGTTATCCATTATTCTAGCAAAACTCTAGAAAGTGCTCAGAAGAAATTATGCTACAACTGAAAAAGAACTTTTAGCGGCCGTGTTTGCTTGTGACAAATTTAGATCCTATAATGTTGACTCAAAAGTAATTGTTCACACCGACCATGCTGCTATAAAATATCTTATGGAAAAGAAAGATGCTAAACCTAGACTTATTAGGTGGGTTCTCTTGCTCCAACAATTTGACTTGCATATTTTGATAGGAAGGGAGCTAAGAACCCCGTAGCTGATAACTTGTCTAGGTTAGAAAATATTCTTGATGACCCACTACCTATTGATGATAGTTTCCCTGACGAACAGTTAGCTGCAATAAATGTTTCTCAAATCACTCCTTGGTATGCTGATTATGCTAATTACATTGTCGCTAAATATATACCACCTAGCTTCACATACCAACAAAAGAAAACATTCTTCTATGACTTAAGACATTACTTTTGGGATGACCCACACCTTTATAAAGAAGGAGTAGATGGTATTATTAGACGTTGTGTACCTGAGCATGAACAGGAACAAATCCTACGGAAATGTCATTCCGAAGCTTATGGAGGACATCATGCGGGAGATAGAACTGCTCATAAGGTATTGCAATCTGATTTTTATTGGCATACTCTCTTCAAAGATGCCCGTAAGTTTGTCTTGTCTTGTGATGAACGTCAAAGAATTGGTAATATCGGTAAGCGTCAGGAAATGCCAATGAATTATTCACTTGTTGTTGAACCATTTGATGTTTGGGGTTTTGATTATATGGGACCTTTTCCTTCCTCTAATGGGTACACTCATATTTTGGTTGTTGTTGATTATGTCACTAAGTGGGTAGAAGCTATCCCAACTAGTAGTGCTGATCACCACACCTCCATTAAAATGCTCAAAGAGGTTATCTTTCCGAGGTTTGGAGTCCCTACATATTTAATGACTGATGGTGCTTCACACTTTATTCATGGTGCTTTCCGTAAGATGCTTGCTAAATATGATGTTAACCATAGAATTGCATCACCCTATCATCCTCAATCTAGTGGTCAAGTTGAACTTAGCAATAGAGAAATAAAATTAATATTACAAAAAACTGTCAATAGGTCTCGTAAGAATTGGTCTAAGAAATTAGATGATGCACTTTGGGCTTATAGAACAGCTTATAAAAATCCTATGTGTATGTCTCCATACAAAATGGTTTATGGTAAAGCTTGTCAGTTGCCTCTAGAACTAGAACATAAAGCATTTTGGGCAATTAAAGAACTTAACTATGATTTCAAACTTGCCGGTGAGAAGAGGCTATTTGATATTAGCTCACTTGATGAATGGAGAACCCAAGCCTATGAAAATGCCAAACTATTCAAAGAAAAAGTAAAAAAGATGGAATGACAAAAGAATCCAAAAGCGGGAATTCAAAATAGGAGACTATTTTCTTTTGTTCAACTCTCGTTTAAGAATTTTTGCAGGTAAGCTTCTCTCCAAATGGGAAGGACCTTATATTATCGAAGAGGTTTATCGTTCCGGTGCTATCAAGATTAATAACGCCGAAGGTACTAACCCGAAGGTGGTCAATGGACAAAGAATTAAGCATTATATCTCAGGTAGGCCTATTAACGTTGAAAGCAATGTTATCCAAACCATGACACCGGAGGAACACATAAAAAAACCTTCCGGAACACTCCAGAATTCTGAAAAAGAGAAGGTACGTGATACGGTAAATAAACGGACTCCTGAAAAATCCGCAAAAATATTTTCTGTCAGTTTTGGAATATTTTAAAATTTTGGAAATAAAGAAATAAACCGGAAGGTGATCGAGGTGAGCACGATACACCAGGGCGCGCCAGGCACCCCTGGGCGCGCCCTGGTGGTTTGTGCCCACCTCGGACACCTCACCGACTCCGTTTTCCTTCCATATGCTTGTTTTCCAAGAATAAAAATTCTCTATATATACCCCCGACTGTTTTGACAACCGCATCGCAGAAAAATCCTCTCTTCTTGTTTCTTGCTGTTTTCTCGTCAGATCTAGATCTCCATGGTTCCACCAAGCTCCTCCAAGGACAAGTTCTTCGAGAAGGTCATCAACCCGTACTTGCCGGAGGTGATGAAGCACCCTCAAGCCATTGAGATGCGTGAGGGGGTGCTCCACATCCGCGATGTTTAGGGACCCAAGAAGACCGGAAGCGTGGAAGCCAGGCTCGAGGCGGTGGAACAGGAAGTTTTCAAGTGCCAGAAGATGGTGGAGCGCGGACTTAGTGCCAAGCACTCCATGATCATGGAATTCACTCGTGATCAGGTGGTGGATGGCCGGTCTGTGAAGGACATCATCTCCACCCTCAACAAGCAAATAAATTTTCTGCAGAGCCAATTTTATGATCTTCAAAACCAAGTCTTTGAATATAAGGCAAGATTTAAAGGTATGAGTTTAGCTGCTAGTTGCAGGACTCAGGGGACTATTGCGTCAACTTATGATGGGGAGCCCTTGCCTTGGAAGCTGGAGGACAAGCATACTACATCATCACCACCACCTGCTTCATGACCACTACCAAAGGAAACTTGAGCACACGGGTATGGGCACTCCCCTTGGCTTGAGCCAATCTTGGGGGAGGTGCCCCGGTATCGTATCACCATCACTTTTATTCACCTTTACCTATTTTAGTTCAATCTTTAGTTTCCCTTTGCTTTAGTTGAATAAAAGTTTAGCATGATCTATTTTTGTGTGTTAGTTTCGTGGCCTATCTATCTATGTAATCGAGTGAAAGTTATATAATAAATTTTAGTTTGAGTTTCTGCCTCTTTACTTTCTTGTTGCAATCAAAATAAAAGGGAAGAAAAATAAATGAAAAGAATCATATGCTAATCTTATGGTGAGTAATGACATCACATAAAGAAAAGTATATGTAGTAAAATTTATTGGAGGTTGACAAACATAACATTGGTCAATGATGCAATTCATGAAAGAATTAATAAGGGAAGAGAAGATTCACACGCAAATACACTATCTTGGACATCTTTTATGATTGTGAGCCCCCATTAAATATTATATGTCAAAATTGTTGACGTTGGACAAGGAAGACAACGTAATGATTTATGTTTGTTCATATCCACATAGAAGTTATATTGTCATAGATCCTTTAACATGTGGTGCTTGCCCAATATCTTTGCTACCCAAAAATCCCGCACTAAGTAGAGATACTACTTGTGCATCCAAAAACCCAAAACCAAACTTATTCTTTGAGAGTCCACCATACCAACCTATGGATCGAGAAAGATCCTTCAAGTAAGTTGTCATCGGTGCAATAAGGTAGTAAAAATTGCTTCTAAAAGTGTTTTGATCAATTAGTGTAAGAGAAAATTGAGCGCTATACGAACTTATGATGGCAAAGTAATAAAAGCGACGGATCGCATAATAAAGGTTGCTATCATAGGGGGCAATATAGCGTGACATTCTTTTACATTAAGGGATTGGGCATACAAACCAAAAGCGCATGACAACCTCTGCTTCCCTCTGCGAAGGGACTATCTTTCACTTTTATGTATTTATTTTTATGCAAAGAGTCAAATTATTCTTCCCTATCCCTTTTTTTACTTTTTCCCTTTTGCAAGCATCATGTGGTGAGGAAAGATCTAGGCACATATGTCCAGTTGGATATGGGTGGGCCTGAGTTATTATTGTTGACATCACTCTTGAGGTGAATACATTGGGAGGCGAAACTATAAGCCCCTATCTTCCTATGTGTCCGGTTGAAACTTTTTGTTCATGGGTATGCCATGAGTGTTAGCAATCATAGAAGACTAAATGATGGTTGAGTATGTGGACTTGCCAAAAGGCTCCGACATGAGACCCTTCCTGAAAATATGATGAATTGTAGTTGCAAAGTTGACTGAGAACATAGTTTGTTGGTTTTCAATAAATTTATGCTTCATACTTCTATGTTGTGATGAATTGTTACTTGATCATGAGAAGTTATATGATGAAAGCGTATTGAATAAGTTTTATGATAGAGTTTGTTGCTGTTATGATAATAAGCATGATGCTTCTATGTCCGTATTTTGTTTTTATCGACACCTCTCTCTCAAACCATGTGGACATGCTTTTCAATATCGGCTTTCGCTTGAGGACAAGCGAGGTCTAAGCTTGGGGGAGTTGATACGTCCATTTTGCATCATGATTTCCTACTGTTATTTATTATGTTTTGTTGAATAATAATGCTTTGGGGAGTGATTCTAATGCCTTTTCTCTCATAATATGCAAGGTTTACACAAAGAGGGAGAATACCGGGAGCTGGAATTCTAGACCCAAGAAAAGCACATCAAAGATACCTATCCTACACAACTCCAATGAAGCTTAAATTTTACGGAGATTAATTTTGGAATAAATAAAAAATACTGGAGCAGAAAACTACCGGAGGGGGCTAACCTGGTGGGCACAACCCACCAGGGCGCGCCAGACCCCCCTGGGCGCGTCCTGATGGGTTGTGGCCTCCTCGGCCCACCTACGGTGCCCATCTTCTGGTATATAGTCACATTTAACCTAGAAAAAAAATCAAAGGAGGACTTTCGGGACGAAGCGCCACCGCCTCGAGGCGGAACTTGGGCAGGAGTACTTCTGCTATCCGGCGGAGCGATTCTGCCGGGGGAACTTCCCTCCCGGAGGGGGAAATCGAAGCTATCGTCATCACCAACACCCCTCTCATCTTTGGGAGGCCAACCTTCATCAACATCTTCAATAGCACCATCTCCTCTCAAACCCTAGTTCATCTCTTGTGTTCAATCTTTGTACTGGAACCTCAGATTGGTACCTGTGGGTGTCTAGTAGTGTTGATTACCTTGCGTAGTTGATCACTATATGGTTTATTTGGTGGAAGATCATATGTTCAGATCCATTATGCTATTCAATACCTCTCTGATCTTGAGCATGTTTATTATTTGTGAGTAGTTAACCTTGTTCTTGAGGTCACGGGAGAAGTCATGTTACAAGTAATCATGTGAATTTGATATGTGTTCGATATTTTGATGATATGTATGTTGTGATTCCCTTAGTGGTGTCATGTGAACGTCGACTACATGACACTTCACCATTCATGGGCCTAAGGGAATGCATTGTGGACTAGTTATTAGATGATGGGTTGCTAGAGTGATAGAAGCTTAAAACCTAGTTTATGCGCTACTTCGTAAGGGGCTGATTTGGATCCAAACGTTTAATGCTATGGTTAGATTTTATCTTAATACTTTTCTCGTAGTTGCGGATGCTTGCGAGGGGGTTAATCATAAGCGGGAGGTCGTTCAAGTAAGAACAGCACCCAAGCACCGGTCTGTCGGATTTCGGGCTCCGCAAAACCCTCAAGGTTCGAACACAGGGGCGTGTGTGAAGATCCCCCGCAGCTTCGCCCTACCTAGTTCTCTACTTGATGGTTAGGACAATGAACTCGCACGATGACGAGGAAGAAGATGCACACGACGATTTACCCAGGTTCGGGCCGCTGCGAAGCGTAAAACCCTACTCCTGCTTTGGTGGATTGCCTCTCGAGGAGGTGTGGTGGATGAACTAGTACAGTGGTGAGCGGCCTCGCGAGGGCGCTCGGGTGGTGTTCTTGGCTCTCTGCCTTGTCCGTTGGCTCTCCGGTCGTCCCCCCTAGCCTCTATATATAGCAGCAGCCCGGGTCCTCTTCCCATATCGCAATGGTGGGAAGGATCCCACAACGGCCAAATTCGAAGGGGGACAGGAGTACACCCCCGCCCTGTCCAAAGGTGGTCTTCGCCTGCAAAGTGGCTGTCGATGATGCAGAGGTGGGCTCGGCGATGACATCCGTCCTGCTGGGCTCGTGGTCGTGGTCTTGTTGCACCGGAATGGAAACCTTTGGGCGGCGCTTTGGGAACCCGCGTACGTCCTTGCTCGCTTTGAACCAAAGGGGAAACTACACCGTCTGGCGCGCTGGCGCCCGCCTGTCCCTCCTTGCGTCATCCTTGACTCCTGAGGCCGGGTTCTGCATAGAGATCTCCGCCGCTCCGGAGGGGGCCTGAGGAGGCCCACTCCTTGCTGGTCTTAGTGCTGCTTCCCTCGCGAGCTCGGGTCCTCCCGAGGGCCTTGTCTTGAGTGGGGCTGCGCCAGGCCATGCTTGGCTCGTGAGGTGGGCCTTGCCCTGGGCCGCAGGCAGGCAGGTCTGGGTACCCCCGTTCCCAGACCGCCGACAGTAGCCCCCGGGCCCAAGGCGCGCTCGAGCTGGCGTCCGGGCGAAGCTGTTGAGGGCGGCCCAAAGCGCCGCGGGCCCAAGACGCCTGCGGGCCAGACTCGTCACGCATTGCGCGCCCAGTGGATGCCATCCCCACTCCCGAGGCCGTCAGGGACCCCCCAGGTCAAGCTGATGCAACGCCTGCGCGCTGCGCCGGCCATCAGTACCTTTTCTTGAATGCGGCTGCTCCCTCGGCCTTCCCCCTTTGGGCCACGCGGATGTGACCCTTTGGGAGCTGATGAATTGACGTGGGGGAGAGCCGCACGCCACCCGGGCCTGCCTCACGGCGCCCGAGGAGCGTCCGACGCCTGTACTCCCCACGACGCTCCGGCTGACAAGGGCTGGGACGCGCAGCGGCGCCATCATTGCCCGGGATGTGAGGGGGCACTGGTGGGAGGCTGGCGGTGGCCATCCGGACGCCGCACCCGCGGCTCCATTCAGCCGACACGGCCCAGGAGTTTGTGGTGTGGGCGGAGAGGCCGGAGACCGCTTGGTTTCAACTCCCGTGCTTCTTCGCGGAGGCGCTGCCGGCCGGGGGCCCTGCTGGCCTATGGCTGCAGGCCGATGGCTGCTGCAGCGCGGCCTCGTGGGTGGAGGTCGAGGTCACCCCCGGGGGTTACATGTACTTGAACCGCGGGTGGCAGACGTTTGCCCGCGCCCGTGGCTTGAAGGGGAGGTGCACCCTTCACTTCAAGTACGACGGGGTGGCGACGCTCTTTGTCAAGATCTTCGGAGGAGAGGGCGAGCGCCTGGGGTGCTGCCCGGAAGACGACGGCCGCAGAGATCTTGGAGATGAGCTTGCCCTTCATGACGGGCGCCGTGTCTCCAGCAGCACCGACACCCCCTCCGAGGAGAGCCCGAGCGACAGCAGCTATGGCGCTCCACCGCGCTGGCGCGCCCGGACCTCGGGGGGTAGCCAGCCGCCGCGGCGTCGCTCCTTAGCTCCAGAGGCGGCCACACCGGCGCGCCTCCACGGGCCCGTGAAGGAAGAGGAGGACTCCGACTGAGTGCTGGTGCGCTGACGCCAGGGCTCCCGGAGCGGCAGCCCCCGAGGGGGCTTCCTTACTTTCTGTCTCCTCCTCTTCTTCCTTTCCTATAATCAAAGAACCAAGGGGGGCCCTGTGGGCGTGTAATGAGTTTTGGCGCTTGCGCCCTTGTTAGTACCCTTATCGTGTGTCCTGGTTCTTGTGTCATTGTTAATTGAAACTTCCTGCTGACCGCGGTTAGGGTACTTAGTTTGACATGCTCGCGGTAGGCTTTTCGTCGGGGAGGTTTGGCTGTGGCGCTTGGGGAGTCCGGACGTCCTGGGGACTTCTTCTTCTTATGAGTGAGGCAGGTTGGGAGCCCTTTCGGCACTCTGTGTCTGCAGGCCCCAGTCCCGCACATTTCTCGACCACCGTAAGGGGCATCCGGATCACCAGGATGCACTACGGGGTGAGGCCTCGACACCCTTGACACCGATCGGATCACCAGGATGACGTCAAGGGGCGAGGGGCTATATGACCGGTAAGGCTCCTGAGGCGCACTGCTCAGGAGCCCCCTTTGACGCTCAAGCAGCTCTACGTCGGCAGGTCCCAGTCCCGCACATTCCTCTACCACCATAATGTATGTCCGGATCACCAGGACGCAACAACGAGGTGAGGCCTCGACACCCTTGATGCCGACCGGACCACCAGGACGACATCAAGGGGTGAGTGGCTATATGACCGGTAAGGCCCCTGAGGCGCGTTGCTCAGGAGCCCCCCTTGACGCTCAAGCGGCTCCCCCAAATTTTTTTTGTTTCCTGCCCCGGGAGGCGCAGGCCTCCCGAGGCTCCGAGATGGCGCGTCGGGCCGTGGGTGGAGCCCCTGAGCGAGTATGAAGCGACACGCGCCTGCTGACTCACCCGGGAGCGACACGCGAGGATCCGGGCACCAAGGCCTTGGCGAGGTGCGAGCACCGTGCCCCTCAGCCCCCGCTAGCGGGGTGCGAGGGGGAGGGAAGCAGGCAAGTGCTTGACTTGAAGAGAGAGAACCCAAGATAGGAAATGGCGATGAAAATAAATCCCTGACCCCTTTTTTAAAACATGGTTGAAGAAAACCCCGAGTTTCGTTCCAGAAAAGTTGGCAAATTCAAACATCAGAAGAGCAAATAACAGCCGCGTCCGGCGCCTAGACTAGTCTTCATCTTCGTCTTCCCCCAGCACGAGGCGTAGGGCATCCACGTTGCGTGGGCATAGCCATTGGAGGGCAGTGTTGTTCGCCAGCGCGGAGCATGGGGCTTCCACTTGGGCGTGGGTGGGAACCCCTCCGCGTCCTCGGGGGGCTCCGGGCGTATACAGCCCACTCATTATTACGTGAGAGTGTCACGGGTAGAACTTCCGGAGGTGCTGGATGTTCCAGGCATTCTGGATGGGGACCCCATCCTGAGTCTCCAGGCACACGGCGCCAAGCCTGGAGACATGAGCGACCTTGAATGGCCCCTCCCACATGGATGAGAGCTTGTGCAGGCCCTCCCTGGAGAGGACCCGCCTCAGGACGAGGTCTCCGACTTCGAGGGTCCTGGAGCGGATGTTACGGAAGTGGTAGCGCCGCAGCGCCTGCTGGTACCTCGCAGCTCGGAGCGAGGCTCGGCGGCATGCCTCCTCCCCGAGCACGAGGTCTATTCCTCGCGCGGCATCCTGACGCTCCTCGTCGAATGCCAAGACTCGCGGGGACTGGTGCTTGACCTCGTGCGGAAGGACGGCTTCGGCTCCGTAGATGAGGAAGAACGGGGTCTCGCCGGTGGGCTTAGTCACGGTGGTGCGGATGGACCACAGCACGGACTGAAGCTCATCGACCCAACCCCTGCCGCAAGCTTCGAGCTTCTTCTTGAAGCTCCTCGCCTTGAGGCCCCGCATGACCTCCACGTTGGCGCGCTCCGCCTGGCCGTTGCTCCGTGGGTGGGCCACCGAGGCGTAGCATATCTGCGTTCCAAGGTTAGTGCAATAGGTCCTGAAGAGGTTACTTGTGAACTGCGAACCGTTGTCGGTGATGATGCGGTTGGGGACGCCGAATCGGCTTACGAGGCCCTTGATGAACTTGACGGCTGGTCCGGTTGGGATGTTGCGCACGGGCTCCACCTCGCCCACTTGGTGAACTTGTCGATGGCGACGTAGAGGTAGCGGTACCCGCCCGCTGCCCGCGGGAAGGGCCCTAGTATGTCCAGCCCCTAGACCGCGAAAGGCCAGGAGAGCAGGATGGTCTGGAGGCCCTGCGCGGGCTGGTGAATCTGCTTGGCGTGGAACTGGCAGGCCTCGCAAGATCGGACCAGCTCAATGGCGTCGTTGAGTGCCGTGGGCTAGTAAAAGCCGGATCGGAACGCCTTTCCTGCAAGGGTGCGCGACGAGGAATGGTGCCCGCAGTCTCCTCCGTGGATCTCGGCCAGCAGCTCATACCCCTGCTCCTTGGAGATGCACCGCAACGCGACGTCATTCGGGCGCCTGCGGTATAGGTCACCGTCTTGCAGGCAGTAAGCCGTGGCCTGCCACGCCACGCGCTCCACGTCTTCCTCTTTTTCTGGCAGCGTGCCATGAAGCAAGTATGCCCTGAACTCCTGCGTCCAGTCGTCGGCCTGGGGCTCCAGCGCCAGGAGCAAACGGGCTGCTGAGGCCTGGCCACAGTCCGGAGCCCCCGAGGGCGGCGCTGGGGGGAGCTCCTCACTCCGTGGCGCCAGGTCCTCGGTTGGCGGCACTACGGAGGTCTTGAAGAGCCGCTCCTCGAAGACGCCCGGCTCCTGGGGCTCGCGGTGCGATGCCCTCTTGGCGATGTCATCGGCTTCCTTGTTCGCGCTGCGCGGGATGTGCTGCAACTCCAAACCCTGAAAACGTTTTTCGATCTTACGTACCTCCTCCAAATACGCCTCCATGTGCTCGTCCTTGGGTGTATACTCCTTGTTGGAGAAGTTGACAAGGAGCTGGGAGTCGCCCTTGATGGTGAGGCGCCGGATCCCCAGGGCTGCTGCTGCCTTGAGGCCGGCGATGAGGCCCTCGTACTCTGCGATGTTGTTGGAGACATTTTCACCATACTGGAAACATAGCTGCACCGCGTAGCGGAACTTGTCCCCCGCCGGGGAGGTGAGCGCGACTCTGACCCCTGCTCCCATGCATGCGAAGGCTCCGTCGAAATGCATGCTCCAACCCTCAGGAGCCTCATCGCCAGGGGTGAGGGACTGGCTCCCGTCCAGCCCCCGGTCGGGGGCGTCTGTCCACTCCGCCACGAAGTCTGCTAGGGCCGCCCCCTTGATGACCCTTGTCGTGCTGAACTCTATGTTGAAGGCCTGCAGCTCGATGTTCCATTCGGCGACTCTTCCTGCCGCGTTGGGGTTGCGTAGGACCTTCTCCAAGGGGTACGCGGAGACGACCTTGATGGGGTGTCCCTGGAAGTAGTGGCGCAGTTTCCTTGAGGCGACAAGAAGTGCTAGGAGGAGCTTCTGTTGCATGGGGTAGCGTGAGCGCGCGTCCCGCAGCACTGTACTGACATAGTACACTGGGTGTTCGACAAGGGTGAAGCCCCCTGCGGTGCCCTGCTCTGTGGTGGGCCCAAGAGGCTCGAGCGCCTCGGGGGCCGCCGGAGCGACTGGGGCCTTGATACGTCTCCAACGTATCTATAATTTATGAAGTATTCATGCCATGTTTACATAATTCTATATGATTTTGGTATGATTTTATTAGAACTAACCTGGACTGACGCTGTTTTCAGCAGAACTACCATGGTGTCGTTTTTTGTGCAGAAATAAAAGTTGTCGAAATGGACTGAAAATTTATGGAGAATAATTTTGGAAAATATAAAAAATACTGGAGCAAAAAGATACCAAAGAGGAGTCCCGAGGAGGCCACAAGCCTAGGGGGCGCCCCCCCCTAGGGCGCGCCCCCTGGCTTGTGGGTCCCTCGAGCACCCCCCTGACGTGATTCCAACGCCAAGTACTCCTATAAATCGAGAAACCCCCAGAAAGAAACCTAGATCGGGAGTTCCGCCGCCGCAAGCCTCTGTAGCCACGAAAAACCAATCGGGAGCCCGTTCCGGCACCCTGCCGGAGGGGGAAACCATCACCGGAGGCCATCTTCATCATCCCGGCGCTCTCCATGACGAGGAGGGAGTAGTTCACCCTCGGGGCTGAGGGTATGTACCAGTAGCTATGTGTTTGATCTCTCTCTCTCGTGTCCTTGAGATGGCACGATCTTGATGTATCGCAAGCTTTATTGATATAGATGAATCATATGGAGTTTTCCCCTCTCTATCTTCTTGTGATGAATTGAGTTTTTCCTTTGAAGTTTTCTTATCGGATTGAGTCTTTAAAGTATTTGAGAACACTTGATGTATTTCTTGCGATGGGATATCCGTGGTGACAATGGGATGTTCTATTGATCCACTTGATGGATGTTTTGGTGATCAACTTGCGGGTTCCGTGACCTTGGGAATCTATGCATAGGGGTTGGCACATGTTTTAGTCTTGACGCTCCGGTAGAAACTTTGGGGCACTCTTTGAAGTTCTTTGTGTTGGATTGAACATGATGAATCTGAAATTGTGTGATGCATATCGTATAATCAAGCCCATGGGTACTCGTGGTGACATTGAAGTATCTAGGTGACATTAGGGTTTTGGTTGATGTGTATCTTAAGGTGTTATTTTAGTACGAACTCTAGGGCTGTTCGTGACACTTATAGGGATAGCTCATATGATTGATCGGAAAAGATAACTTTGAGGTGGTTTCGTACCCTACAATAATTTCTTCATTTGTTCTCCGCTATTTGTGACTTTGGAGTGAACTCTTTGTCGCACGTGAGGGATTTACATATGATTCAACTATGTTAGTATTGTTGAGAGAACTTGCACTAGTGAAAGTATGAACCCTAGGCCTTGTTTCCAAGCATTGCAATACCGTTTGTGCTCACTTTTATCATTAGTTACCTTGCTGTTTTTATATTTTCAGATTACAAAAACCTATATCTACCATCCATATTGTACTTGAATCACCATCTCTTCGCCGAACTAGTGCACCTATACAATTTACCTTTGTATTGGGTGTGTTGGGGACACAAGAGACTCTTTGTTATTTGGTTGCAGGGTTGTTTGAGAGAGACCATATTCATCCTACGCCTCCCACGGATTGATAAACCTTAGGTCATCCACTTGAGGGAAATTTGCTACTGTCCTACAAAACTCTGCGCTTGGAGGCCCAACACGAGTCTACAAGAAGAAGGTTGCGTAGTAGACATCAAGCTCTTTTCTGGCGCCGTTGCCGGGAAGGTGAGTGCTTGAAGGTATATCTTTAGATCTTGCAATTAAATCTTTTAGTTTCTTGTTTTTCACTAGTTTGGTTTTATAAAATAAAACTACAAAAAAAATGGAATTGAGGTTGCCTCATATGCTTCATCTTTTTAATGTCTTTCGTGAAAATGATGGAAAAGAAAATTGTGCTCAAGTGTTAGAAGAAGAAGTTATTAAAATGTTTGGCACTAAATCTTTGAGTGACGAGCATGATTGCAATGTTGTTAGTATGAATTCCTTGAATATGCATGATGCTAATGATGTGCAAAGCTACAAGCTTGGGGATGCTATGTTTGATGAAGATGATATGTTTAGTCCCCCAAGTTTTGATGAGCAAATTTATTATGATGAAAGCATGCCTCCTATTTATGATGATTATTGTGATGACATGTATGCTATAAAGAATAATGATAACCATGAAACTTGTCATCATGATTTTAATTTTCAATTGGACTATGCTTCACATGATAGTTATTTTGTTGAGTTTGCTCCCACTACTATTGATGAGAAGAAAATTGCTTGTGTGGAGAGTGATAAAATTTCTATGCTTGTAGATCATGAAAAGAATGCTTTATGTGCTGGTTATGTTGTGAAATTCCTTCATGATGCTACTGAAAATTATTATGAGGGAGGAGTATATGCTTGTAGGAATTGCAATAATATCAAGTTTCCTCTCTATGTGTTGAAAATCTTGAAGTTTTGCTTGTTTTACCTTCCTATGATAGTTGATTCTTGCTCCCATAAATTGTTTGTTCACAAAATCCCTATGCATAGGAAGTGGGTTAGTCTTAAATGTGCTAGTCATATGCTTCATGATGCTCTCTTTGTGTTTCAATTCTTATCTTTTTTGTGAGCATCATTGAAATCATCATGCCTAGCTAAAAAGGCATTAAAGAAAAGCGCTTGTTGGGAGACAAACCAATATTTATACCTACTGTTTTCGTGTGTCCACATGATTAAGATACTGTAGTAATCATGTTTTGTGCCTTTTATTTCAATAAAGTGCCAAGTAAAGCCTTTGGGATGACTCACAAGATGAGTAGAATTGATGCTGAACAAAAACAGAAACTTTTGACTCCAGTACAGGAATATTCATTTTTTACTGGAGTGTGATAATGATCTGAAATTTTTACACAGTCTTGATATACAAATTCTTCAGGTTCTCCTAATGTTTCAGAATTTTTAGAGACAGGGAAGTACGGTTACACTACAGATCTTCACAGACTGTTCTGTTTTTGACAGATTCTGTTTTGCATGCATAGTTTGCTTGTTTTAGTGTTTTCATAGCTTATATTTAGCGGTATAAATTATGGGAATGATAGAATACATTAGGTATCATGTGGGAACAATTATGAATCTTGTCTTGACAGTACCTAAGTGAATTATCTTTATTTATTATACTAACCCTTCTCACGAAGTTCCGTTAAGTTTTGTGTGATTGAAATTTTCAAGTTTTGGGTGAGACACCGATATGAGGAGAATAAGGAGTGACAAGAACCTAAGCTTGGGGATTCCCAAGGCACCCCCAAGTTAATATCCATGGAAGACTCAAGCGCCTAAGCTTGGGGATGCCCCGGAAGGCATCCCCTTTTTCGTCTTCAACACTATCGGTATATCTTACTTGGAGCTATATTTTTATTCGTCACATAATATGAGTTTTGCTTGGAGCGTCATATTATTTTGTTGTTCTCTGTTAGGTGTTATTTATAATCTTGTTTTTCAATAAAAAGTTCCAAGAATTGCCTTAGGATGCTTGCATTGCATGTTTTGATGAGTGCTGTGTAAAAACAGAAACTTTGGCTGTAGTGTTTGAATTTTCATATTTTACTGGAACGTGGAAAGTTTCTGAAATTTTTACACAGTGATTTCATATAAATTATTTAGCATTTCCTAAATTTTCATATTTTTTTGAGTTACAGAAGTACACTGTTTTCATAAATTTCTACAGACTGTTCTGTTTGGACAGATTGCTGTCATGGTTTCTTTATCTACTTATCCTATAGTTTCCATAGCCTATATTGGTAGATATAAATTGTGGAAATGATAGTATACAGTACCTAATGTTTGAAAATTATTATGCAACTTGTCTTGGCAGTACATGAAGTCTTGATTTATTCTTATGTGTACTAACCTATCTCACGAGTTCTTTTCGAGTTTTGTGTGGATGAAGTTTTTGAGAATAGGTGAAACCATGATATGAGAGGATTGAACGAAATACAAACGCTCAAGCTTGGGGATGCCCAAGGCACCCCAAGTAAATATTTCAAGAAGTCTCAAGCATCTAAGCTTGGGGATGCTACGCATCCCACCTCTCTTCATCAACATTTATCGGTTAGCCTATGTTGAGACTAAATTTTTATTCGTTCACATGATGCGTGCTATTCTTGGAGTGCTATTTTTTCTTTTGCTTGCTGTTTAATAAAATGCTTAAGATCTGAAATTCTTAGATGAGAGAGTCCTCACATAGTTATTTAATTGTTGGCTAAGCATTGATCTTCACTTATATCTTTTTGGAGTAGTTTGTCATTCACTCTCGTGCTTCACTTATATCCTATGAGTAAATGGTTGAATGAATTGAATATCATAAATCTGAAATTAAATATGCTTCATATACTTATCCCATGGGGAGTTATGACTTCACACATAATAAGTATAGGTGGTAAAATTTATTGAAAGTTAGCAAATACCGCATTGGTCACTTGAACAATTCATGAAAGAATACTGAAGGAAGAGAGATTCTACATGTAAATATACTATCTTGGACATCTTCTATGATTGTGAGCACATTAATTATTTTAAAACTCGAGCAAATTAGTTAAAATTGGACAAGGAAGACAACTTAATGAGTTATGTTTGGGTATATTTGTATAGAAGTTATATTGTTATGGATCCTCCAACATGTGGTGCTTGCTTCCACCTCATACTGGCCAAAACTTCCGCACCAAGTAGAAATACTACTTGTGCATCCAAACACCCTTAAACCCAAAGTTGTTCCATATGAGTCCACCATACCTACCTATATGCGGTATTTACCTGCCGTTCCAAGTAAATTTGCATGTGCCAAACTCTAAACCATCAAATAATATTCTGTTTTGTATGGCCGAATCGCTCATATAGTGACTAGGGGCTGTCAGTATCTTCCATGCTAGGTGGGTTATTCTCACGATATGTGTTGATTCACTATCATTCACGGGAAAGTGGCTGGTATTCGGGATGCCCAGTTCCATGCTCAAAAATCAAATCAAAATATAATGAAACAAAACTCCCCCAAGATTGTTGTTTGTATGGACGGTACCCGTGGATTCGGCTCGCCGTGGAGTGTGATTGATTGGTGGAGGGGAGTAAAAACTTTACCATTCTGTTTGGGAACCGCCTATAATGTATCTAGCATGGAAGATACCGAGATCTCTCGGTTGTTATGTTGACAATGAAAGCATACCGCTCAAAATTATTATTCATCTCTATTTTAAAAGCTCGAGCTCTGGCACCTTTGCAAATCAATGCTTCCCTCTGCGAAGGGCCTATCTTTTACTTTCTAGTACTTACCTTTATGCAAGAGTCATGGTGATCTTCACCACTTCCGATATTTCACCTTTTTCTCTTGGCAAGCGTCATGTGTTGGGGAATGATCTAGACATATATATCCACACAAATATATTTGATCATGAATTATTATTGTTGACAATTATCTATATGATAAATAAGTTGGGAGGCGAAACATTAAGCCCCTATCTTTCTCTGTGTTCGATGGATGCTATTTGTTCTAAAAATATGCTTTGAGTGACAATAATCACGGAAGACTATATGATAGTTGAGTATGTGGAATTTGCTATATCATTTACCTACTCGAGGACGAGCAGGAATTAAGCTTGGGGATGCTGATACGTCTCCAACGTATCTATAATTTATGAAGTATTCATGCCATGTTTACAATAATTCTATATGATTTTGGTATGATTTTATTAGAACTAACCCGGACTGACGCTGTTTTCAGCAGAACTACCATGGTGTCGTTTTTTGTGTAGAAATAAAAGTTCTCGGAATGGGCTGAAAATTTACGGAGAATATTTTTGGAAAATATAAAAAATACTGGAGCAAAAAGATACCGGAGAGGAGTCCCGAGGAGGCCACAAGCCTAGGGGGCGCTCCCCCCTAGGGCGCGCCCCCTGGCTTGTGGGTCCCTAGAGCACCCCCCTGACGTGATTCCAACGCCAAGTACTCCTATAAATCGAGAAACCCCTAGAAAGAAACCTAGATTGGGAGTTCCACCGCCGCAAGCCTCTGTAGCCACGAAAAACCAATCGGGAGCCCGTTCTGGCACCCTGTCGGAGGGGGAAACCATCACCGGAGGCCATCTTCATCATCCCGGCGCTCTCCATGACGAGGAGGGAGTAGTTCACCCTCGGGGCTGAGGGTATGTACCAGTAGCTATGTGTTTGATCTCTCTCTCTCGTGTCCTTGAGATGGCACGATCTTGATGTATCGCAAGCTTTATTGATATAGATGAATCATATGGAGTTTTCCCCTCTCTATCTTCTTGTGATGAATTGAGTTTTTCCTTTGAAGTTTTCTTATCGGATTGAGTCTTTAAAGGATTTGAGAACACTTGATGTATGTCTTGCGATGGGATATCCGTGGTGACAATGGGATGTTCTATTGATCCACTTGATGTATGTTTTGGTGATCAACTTGCGGGTTTCGTGACCTTGGGAATCTATGCATAGGGGTTGGCACATGTTTTAGTCTTGACTCTCCGGTAGAAACTTTGGGGCACTCTTTGAAGTTCTTTGTGTTGGATTGAACATGATGAATCTGAAATTGTGTGATGCATATCGTATAATCAAGCCCATGGGTACTCGTGGTGACATTGGAGTATCTAGGTGACATTAGGGTTTTGGTTGATGTGTATCTTAAGGTGTTATTTTAGTACGAACTCTAGGGCTGTTCGTGACACTTATAGGGATAGCTCATACGATTGATCGGAAAAGATAACTTTGAGGTGGTTTCGTACCCTACAATAATTTCTTCGTTTGTTCTCCGCTATTTGTGACTTTGGAGTGAACTCTTTGTCGCACGTGAGGGATTTACATATGATTCAACTATGTCAGTATTGTTGAGAGAACTTGCACTAGTGAAAGTATGAACCCTAGGCCTTGTTTCCAAGCATTGCAATACCGTTTGTGCTCACTTTTATCATTAGTTACCTTGCTGTTTTTATATTTTCAGATTACAAAAACCTATATCTACCATCCATATTGCACTTGAATCACCATCTCTTCGCCGAACTAGTGCACCTATACAATTTACCATTGTATTGGGTGTGTTGGGGACACAAGAGACTCTTTGTTATTTGGTTGCAGGGTTGTTTGAGAGAGACCATCTTCATCCTACACCTCCCACGGATTGATAAACCTTAGGTCATCCACTTGAGGGAAATTTGCTACCGTCCTACAAAACTCTGTGCTTGGAGGCCCAACACGAGTCTACAAGAAGAAGGTTGCGTAGTAGACATCAGGCCTCATGAGGATTGGGCGCCTCAGGTGCCGTCGGAGCAGCGGGGGCCTCATGAGGATTGAGCGCCTCAGGGGCCGTCGGAGCTGCGGGGGCCTCATGAACACAGTCTTGGGGAGGAGCGGGCTCCTTGGCATCCTGCGAGCCCCCTTGCTCCATGTTGGGGGGCCCGCCGGCGCCCGTCGATGTGGCGCGCGTGTCGGCACGCTCCTCCCTGACCGCCACCAATGCAGCACTGGCGGAGTGAGGGGTGGCAGCCAGGTATAGCAGCAGGGTCTCCAGAGGATGAGGCGCCACCATCACTGGCGGGCTCATGAGGTATTGCTTGAGTTCCTCGAAGGCTGCGTCTGCCTCCGGAGTCCATTCAAAGGGGCCCTTCCTTTTCATTATCTTGAAGAACGGCAGGGCCCATTCGCCGAGTTTGGAGATGAAGCGCCCCAAGGAGGTCACGCAACCTGCCAATTTCTGCATTTCCTTGAGGGTCTGGGGCGCGCTCATCTTGTTTATGGCCTTGATCTTCTCCGGGTTTGCCTCGATTCCCCAGTGCGACACCAGGAAACCGAGCAGCTTGCCCGATGGAACCCCGAAGACGCACTTCTCGGGGTTGAGCTTCAGGTTCACCTCCCTCAGGCTGGCGAACGTCTCCTCCAAGTCCTCGATCAGGGTCTTGGCCTCCCTGGACTTGACCACGATGTCGTCGATGTAAGCTTCTGCATTCCTCTGGAGCTGCGGCCCCAGGGCGATGTGCATCAGCCGCTGGAAGGTCGCCCCGGCGTTCCGTAGCCCGAAGGGCATGCATGTGTAGCAGAACACTCTGCACGAGGTGAGGAAGGCCGTCTTCTCGATGTCCTCCACCGCCATTTTGATCTGATGGTAGCCCGAGAAAGCGTCCAGGAAGCACAGGAGGTCGCACTCCGTGGTGGAGTCCACGATCTGATCGATGCGCGGCAGCGGGAACGGGTCTTGGGGGCAGGCTTTGTTGAGGCTCGTGAAGTCGACGCACATACGCTCCTTCCCGCACTTTGTCGGGACGACCACCTGGTTGGCTAGCCACTCCGGGTAACGCACCTCCCGGATGACCCCGGCCTCCTTTAGCTTGCCGACCTCCTGGGCGATGAACGCCTGCTTCTCCTGAGCTTGCCTCCTTGCCTTTTGCTTCACCGGACGTGCATTCGGGCACACCATGAGGTGGTGCTTGATCACGTCCCTCGGGACCCCCACCAGGTCGGAGGCGCTCCACGCGAATGCATCCTTGTTTGCACGGAGGAAGGCCACCAACGCCTCCTCTTGCTCCTGGGGCAAGTCGGCCCCGATGGTGAAGGTAGGGCCAGGGCTTCCTTCGTCCACATGCACCTGCTTCGTCTTCGCCCGGCTCTGAGAGAACAACTGCCTCTTCTTTACTGGCGCGACTTCGAGGACACCCCCGGAGTCCTCCGTGGCTTGCACAACGTCCCCGGCACTGGGGCGCGCCGCGGCCGCCGCTTGGTAGGTGAGCTTGAGTGAGTGGGACGCGTCCTTGGCATTCCCCACGATGGTGAGGATGCTGCCGCTCCCGGGCATCTTGACGACGTTGTAGCCCGGGTGCGTTGCCGGCATGAACTGGGCGAGGGCGGGGTAGCCGAGTATTGCATTGTACGGGAGATAGATGCGGGCGACGTCGAAGTCGATCTGCTCGGTGCGGAAGTTGGAGCGGGTGCCGAAGGTGACGGGGAGGCGCACCCGCTCCACGGGGACGACGGATCCCCCGACCACCCTAGAGAAGGGCCTTGAAGGCGCGAGTAGGTCACGGGGTAGCTGCAGCGTGTGGAAGGCCTCCACGGAGATGACGTTGAGGCCGGCGCCACCGTCAATGAGGGTCCTGGAGATGGGCACGCCCCTTATGGTTGGCGTGCACAACATGGGGAGAGTTCCGGCGGCCGTCGTTGTCTTGGGGTGGTCGTCGGGGCCGAAGGTGATGTCGGTCTTCGGCCACGTCCGAGGTGGTGTGGGCTCGAATGCGGCCGAATCGCTCCTGCGCGGCGGAAGAACTGCTTGATCTGGCGGCTGGAGGTGGGCGCCTGTGATCCGCCAAGGATGCACGCGACCACGGGGCCAGCCCTGCGGGCCATGGCGCCATCGCACCCCGATGGCCGGCCGGCGTCGGGGATCTCGTCCGCCATGGGATTGTTGAACCGGGGCTCGACTATCGCCGCGAGTGGGGGAGCTTCGACACGCCCCCTACCTGGCGCGCCAAATGTCGGATTTCGGGCTTCACAAAACCCTCAAGGTTCGAACATAGGGGCGTGTGCGAAGATCCCCCGTAGCTTCGCCCTACCTAGCTCTCTACTCGATGGTTAGGACAATGAACTCGCACGATGACGAGGAAGAAGATGCACACGACGATTTACCCAGGTTCGGGCCGCTGCGAAGCGTAAAACTCTACTCCTGCTTTGGTGGATTACCTCTCGAGGAGGTGTGGTGGATGAACTAGTACAGTGGTGAGCGGCATCGCGAGGGCGCTCGGGTGGTGTTCTTGGCTCTCTGCCTTGTCTGTTGGCTCTCCGGTCGTCCCCCCTTCCTACGGCGCTACCTAGCCTCTATATATAGCAGCGGCCCGAGTCCTCTTCCCTTATCGCAATGGTGGGAAGGATCCCACAACGGCCAAATTCGAAGGGGGATAGGAGTACACCCCCGCCCTGTCCAAAGGTGGTCTTCGCCTGCAAAGTGGCTGTCGATGATGAAGAGGTGGGCTCGGCGATGACATCCGTCCTTCTGGGCTCGTGGTCGTGGTCTTGTTGCATCGGAATGGAAACCTTTGGGCGGCGCTTTGGGAATCCGCGTACGTCCTTGCTCCCTTTGCACCAAAGGGGAAACTGCACCATCTGGCGCGCTGGCGCCCGCCTGTCCCTCCTTGCGTCATCCTTGACTCCTAAGGTCGGGTTCTGCATAGAGATCTCCGCCGCTCCGGAGGGGGCCTGAGGAGGCCCACTCCTTGCTGGTCTTGGTGCTGCTTCCCTCGCGAGCTCGGGTCCTCCCGAGGGCCTTATCTTGAGTGGGGCTGCGCCAGGCCATGCTTGGCTCGTGAGGTGGGCCCTGCCCTGGGCCGCAGGCAGGCAGGTCTTGGTACCCCCGTTCCCAGAACGCCGACACGGTCCACCCACATATCAAATTATCAAAGTAGCGAACATGAATCAAACCAACATGATGAAAGTGACTAGACGAAATTCCCATGTACCCTCAAGAACACTTTGCCTATTACTAGAGTTTGTTCTGGCCTGTCCTTCGCCACAAAAGGATTGGGATACCTTGCTGCACCTTGTTTACCATTATCGTTACTTGCTCGTTACCAATTATCTTGCTATCAAACTATCTGTTACCTATAATTTCAGTGCTTGCAGAAATTACCTTGCTGAAAACCGCTTATCATTTCCTTCTGCTCCTCGTTGGGTTCGACATTCTTACTTATCGAAAGGACTACGATTGATCCCCTATACTTGTGTGTCATCACTGACCTTGATGATATGCCAGATTTTGCTGATCTGATTGCAGATTTCCAGGGCCGAGATAAAGAAATGGCTGGGTACAAGGAGCTGCCAAGCATTGATGTGGCCTCCAAGAAAGATTTGTATCTAGGTTGCAAAAAGAAATATTCCAAGTTGAGTGTCACACTCACGCTTCTCAGATTTAAAGCAGAATGCGGTCTATCAAACAAGGCCTTCACACAGTTGTTGACTCTTTTCAAAGACATTCTTCCAGAAGATAATGTGCTCCCCAAAAGCACGAACGAAGCGAAGAAAGTTCTTTGTCCATTGGAACTTGAAGTCCAGAAGATACACGCTTGTGTGAATGACTGTATGTTGTACCACGGTGACTACAAAAATTTGCATTCATGTTGCATATGCAAGCACGCACAATACAAGCGCAGGAGAGCAAAGGACAAGTACAAAATGGACGAAGAGATCAAGACAGGAATCCCTTTCAAGGTTGTTTGGTACTTGCCTATAATTCCAAGGTTGAAGCGTTTGTTTGCAAACCCTAGAGAGGCAAAGAGGTTGCGGTGGCATCATAATGAGGGAACTGCGGATAAATATATGAGGCACCCGAAAGATGGGGCTCAGTGGGAACAAATCGCGGACAGGTTTAAAGATTTTTGCGAAGGATCCTAGAAATATATGGCTAGGGGAGTGTACTGATGGATTTAGTCCATTTGGCGATATGAACACCAAACACAACACTTGGACGGTGCTTCTGTGCATATATAACCTTCCTCCTTGGTTGTGTATGAAGAAAAAATACATCATGATGTCGATGATTATCCAAGGCCCGAAGCAACCTGGAAATGATATCGACATTTACTCTCAGTTACTGGTAGAAGAACTGCAGACATTGTGGTTGCCTGGTGTGAACTGTTATGATGCCTACGCAAAGGAGTTTTTCCGGCTACATGCGTTGCTGCTGCACACCATTCAAGATATGCCGGCATTAGGCAACAGTTCAGGGCAGAAAACAAGGGGACCAGTAGGATGTGTCACATGCATGGATAGGACAGCAAGTAGATTTCTTTCCAACTCGCGCAAAACCGTGTATTTGCGTCATCGAAGGTTCTTAAGGAAAAGTCACCCTTACTGAAAAATGACAGCTGAATTTGATGGTACGGTAGAGAAAGGAACGGGCCCAAGACCCTGTGATGGGAAAGTAGTCCACAACATGGTTAAAAATATTGAAGTTGTGCTTGGCAAGGGGTCCGGTTCGATGTCAAAAATAACACCCAAGGACCAAGTGTTTAAGAAGAAATCAGTGTTCTGGGAATTACCTTACTGGGATTTCCTAAGTGTACGTCACTGCATTGATGTCAAGCACGTAGAGAAGAATGTATGTGAAAGCATCCTTGGTACTCTGCTCAAGATTAAAGGCAAAAGAAAGGATGGTGACGGTGCACGACTTGATATGCTTGGTGATCAATCACAATGCATGAATGAAGCAGAAGATGATGACAAATTGCTCCAGCAACACCAGAGTTACAATTTCACTGCAGCAGAAGCAAAATAGTTCTTCCAATTTTTGTTGTCAATTAAGATACCCTCTTCCTACTCTGCAAAGATCAGAAGTCTCGTGGACGACATCTTGGCTAGAAAGAAGTTGTCTCACATGAAGTCACATGATTGCCACGTAATGTTGACACAAATCCTCCCGGTGGCCATAAGGAATATGATGGACACAGAGATAAGAAACACATTGATTGATCTCTGTGATTTTTTCAACAAATTATGGCAGAAGGTGGTAGATGTTGAAGAGCTGGATAATATGCAAGCTAATATTGCAATGATATTGTCAAACTTAGAGATGTTCTTCCTACCGTCATTCTTTGATGTCATGGTCCATCTCACCGTGCACCTTGTGGACGAGATAAAGTATTGTGGTCCTGTGTTTCTTCGCAACATGTATCCCTTCGAGCGGTACATGGGAATATTGAAGCGCTATTGTCGGAATCGATGTCATCCAGAGGACAACATCCTACAAGGTTATACCGCGGAGGAGGTGGTTGAGTTTTGCACCGAATACATGAAACATAGACCTATAGGTGTGCCCCTCTCTCGCCATGAGGGAAGGCTGGCTGGTAAGCCGGTCCTTGATGGCTTGACGTTTTGTGCACCTAGAGATATGGACGATCAAGCCCATTTGACGGTACTGCTTAACAACCCGATACTCGACGCTTATGCTGCAGAACACATGGAGGAGATACGACGAAGCAACTTACCCAATGTGCTGTCACCAGCAGCCGAGACAAATGCACACAATAAGGACTATGTAAGATGGCTGAAGGTTCATTTGGCAAGCGGATCCCATCAAGACCTTGCACGTGGTTAGCACAAAAGCCATCATCGACGATTATGAAGTACCAAGCGTACGACATAAATGGCAACACGTTCTACACTGAGGAACGTGATGCTAAGACCTCGTATCAGAATAGCTCTGTTCGAATAGAATGCCTAACTGTAGAGGGGGATGATAAACAGGTGTACTATGGAACCATTTAAGAGATTTGGGAGCTTAACTATGTGCCAATGAAGGTGGCATTATTCAAGTGCAGATGGGTCCCTCTTAGTAGCGTAAAGGTTGATGCTTACAGTAGGAAGACATATGTTGACCGCAGAGTTATGGCATATCACAAGGACCCATTTATTCTTGCCAGCGATGCTACCCAGATTTTCTTTGTGAAAGACCTCTTGCATATGCATTGCCATGTAGTGATGTATGGGAAGAGGAGGGTACTAGGCGTCGAGAATGTTGGTGATGAGGAGGAGTACAATCAATATGATGAGTTGCCACCTGAGGGGCCACGCAACATAAAAGAGAAGAAGCGTAAAATCATCAGAAATCCTAAGTTCATTAGGGGTCAACCTAATGACCGCAATCACCCCATGTACATGGGAATTGATTGAAAAAACTAATCATTATGTCTACTGTACTGAATCGTGAGCGATGTGTACTGAGTTCGTTATGTTAGAAGTTTTCCCATGTACTGTATTGTGATTTGTGAGGTATGCCCGACCTTATGTTGATCTAGATTAATATGTTGTCAACCGTAGCAATGAATTTGAAATATTTATGATAATTTACCCTATAGCTTGTCGGCGTTCTGGGAACGGGGGTACCCAGACCAGCCTGCCTGCAGCCCAGGGCATGGCCCACTTTGTCAGACAGGCACGGCCTGGCGGAACCGCGCCAAAGACAAGGCCCTCGTGAGGGCCCTAAGCTCGCGAGGAAGAACAGCACCAAGACCAGCGAAGGATGGGCCTCCTCAGGCCCGCTCCAGAGCGGCGGAGATCTCTATGCAGAACCCGACCTCAGGAGTCAAGGATGACGCAAGGAAGGATAGGCGGGTGCTAGTGCGGCAGGCGGTGCAGTTTCCCCTTTGGTACAAAGGGAACAAGGACGTACGCGGGTTCCCAAAGCGCCACCCAAAGGTTTCCATTCCGGTGCAACAAGACCACGGCCACGAGCCCAGCAGGACTGATGTCATCGCCGAACCCACCTCTGCATCATCGATAGCTACTTTGCAGGCGGATACCACCTTTGGACAGGGCGGGGATGTACTCTTGTCCCCCTTCAAATTTGGCCATTGTGGGGTCCCTTCCCGCCATTGCGATAAGGGAAGAGGACCCGGGCTGCTGCTATAAACAGAGGATAGGCTGCACCGTAGAGGGGGGGATAACAGACAAGGCAGAGAGCCAAGAACACCACTCGAGCGCCCTCGCGAGGCTCCTCACCACTGTACTAGTTCATCCACCACACCTCCTCGAGAGGCAATCCACCAAAGCAGGAGTAGGGTATTACGCTTCGCAGCGGCCCGAACCTGGGTAAATCACCGTGTGCATCTTCTTCCTCGTCATCGCGCGAGTTCATCATAGTAATCATCGTGTAGTGAGCTAGGTAGGGCGAGGCTGCAGGGGATCTTCACACACGCCCTTGTGTTCGAACCTTAAGGGTTTTGCGGAGCACGAAATCCGACATTTGGCGCACCAGGTAGGGGGCGTGTCGGAACCCACGCACAAGCCTCGCCTCGCATCCGCTCGCCGCACTCATGGCAAAAGGACGTCGAGCCCGTACTGAGCGGCGGGCTGCCCGCGTGGCGCGGGCGGCGCCGGCGTGCTTCGGCACCCCGCGTCGTTCTGCCTCCTCGTCGGTGGGTGCCATCACCGGCCGGGCCCTCCACAGGCGCCGGGGGCTACCGCCTTCACCAACCACACAGCACGCCCTTGCCGCCCCGGCCCTTCCCCGCATCCGGGCCACGCTGCCGCCCTTCCGGGTCTGCCACAACCCGACGCACAGACATGTCGCGCTCCTCGTGGTGCATGAGCTACAGCGCCACCATGCTGCGCGCGATCACCACAACGACTGGGCCAGGCGTGCCCCCAGGCGCGTCACCACCACCGGCGGGACCCAGGTGTACCTCGGCGGGGCTCGAGCCCGTGAACTCGCTCAACCGACTGGCAGAGCGCCTGGGTCGCATGGGTGCGCTCGGGATGTCCGTTGCGACCCGCGCTTGCTGGGGCCCTGGCCCGAGTCGCCGGGGATGCAGGAGCTGGCCGCAGGCGCCGGCAGAGACTGGTGGGAGGTGTTGGCCACGCGAGAGGGGCGTCGTCTCGCGCCCCTCGATACGCCCATCGGGACCAGGGAGGAGGACCAGAGGCTCGACTACGCTGGCGCCCGGGGACTCGAGCAACTCTACAATGACCATGTTGATGAGCGCCCGGGCCGCGAAGGAAGCAACGCCGGCTACCACGGCGACAGGAGGCGCATACGCGGCCTCGCGAGCGGCTCTCGTCCGGGCTGGTATGCGCAGCCTCGCGAGGGCGGCTTGCGGGGTTGGCCTCGCGAGGATGCCTGATGCAGGCAACTTCGCGAGGCGCACCCGCTGGTAGGGAGCTGCCTTGAGCAGGCATCTGGGTCTGGGGACCGGGGGTCACTTGCCTAGGAACAGAGGGTGGAACGCACGCCCATGTCCCCGGGTCGGATGGCCCCAGCTTGGAGACGGAGGGTGGAACACACACCCATGTCTTCAGGCCAGATGATCCCAACCTAGAGACGGAGGGTCGAACACACGCCTATGTCTCCGGGGCACGCGACGCCCGCTTGGAGACGAGGGTGGAACATACGACCTTGTCTCCGGGTCGGGTTTCGTTCGATCACCAGCAGGCGATCACGTACTCGCCCATGTCCCCAGGCCTAGCTCGCCCAGCATGGGGGCAGGGTCTCGAGTACTTGCGTGAGGACCCTGGGCACTCCATCGAGGCGCGCTAGGGCACTGCCCAGGGTGTCTGCCTCGCGCGCGACGGAAGGGTCCCACAAGGCCCGACCCGCGACGTAGGGAGTTGCGCCATCACCACGACGACGACACCCGGCCACGGGCTCTGGGGCACCCAAGGCCCTCTCCCGGGGTGGGCCTTCCCATCGGAGAGCGCGAGGGGCTCCCCCTACGCTCGAGGGCCCGTCCGGAGCCGACCCTGCTTTGCTACGCCAAGCCTGGGGGCGGGGAGTGGGCTTCATGTCCGCGGGGCATGGAGCTCCCTGTACACCCCCAGGACCAACCCGTGACACTCTCATGTAATAATGAGTGGGCTGTATATGCCCGGAGCCCCCCGAGGACGCGGAGGGGTTCCTTCCCATGCCCAAGTGGAAGCCCCATGCTCCACGCTGGCGGACGACACTGCCCTCCAATGGCTATGCCCACGCAACGTGGATGCCCTATGCTCCGCGCTGGGGGAAGATGAAGACGAAGACTACCCTAAGAGCCAGACGCGGCTGTTTCTTGCTCCTTTTTGTATTCGAAGTTGCCGCCTTTGAGAATCCTTTTTGTACTCGAACTTGCCGCCTTTTGGAATAGAATTTGGTGTTTTTGCATTTTTCTTCTGGAGGGAAGGGATGACGCTCTCTTTGATAACAATCCTTGTTTTGCGCCTCGCTTTCTTCGGGGCAAGCACTCGCCTGCTTCCCTCCCCCTTGCACCCCGCGAGCGGGGGCTGGGGGGACGGTGCCCGCACCTTGCCAAGGCCTTGGTGCCCGGATCTTCGCGCGGCACTCCCGAGAGGGTCAGCAGGCGCGTGCCGTTTTTCGCTCGCTCAGAGGCTCCGCCCGTGGCCCAACGCGTCATATCAAGAGCCTCTGGGGATCGCACCTCCCGGGGCAGGAAACAAAAAATTTTGGGAGCCGCTTGAGCGTCAAGGGGGGCTCCTGAGCAACGCGCCTCATGAGCCTTACCGGTCATATAGCCACTCACCCCTCGATGTCGTCCTGGTGATCCGGTCGGCATCAAGGGTGTCGAGGCCTCACCTCGTAGTTGCGTCCTGGATATCCAGACGTACATTACAGTGGTTGAGGAATGTGCGGGACTGGGACCTGCCGACGTAGAGCTGCTTGAGCGTCAAAGGGGGCTCCTGAGCAGCGCGCCTGAGGAGCCTTACCAGTCATATAGCCACTCTCCCCTCGAAGTCATCCTGGTGATCCGGTCGGCATCAAGGGTGTCGAGGCCTCACCTCGTAGTTGCGTCCTGGCGATCCGGACGTACATTACGGTGGTCGAGGAATGTGCGGGACTGGGGCCTGCAGACACAGAGTGCCGAAAGGACTCCCAACTTGCCTCACTCATAAGAATAAGAAACCCTCAGGACATCCGGACCCCCCCAAGTGCCACTGCTAATCCTCTCTGACGCAGAAGCCTACCGCGAGCGTGTCAATCGGATTGGCAGGAACCCCGGGCAGGAGGAAGCGCAGCACAACACACCTCGTTATTCGAGAGCACATTCAAGGGTATTTTTCAAAATACATCAGAGTTGCCACTAGGCCGCACGCATAACCCTGCCAGGTAAACAAGAAGGCTACTCAAGGGGACATGCAGTCGCCGCCGCTCTCGTCATCACCACCACCGTCGGCCTCGTGCTTCCCAGCCCCAGCATGGCCCTCACTTTCGTCAGAAGAAAGCTCCGCTATCAGGTCTTCCACATGGTCCTTGACCCGCTCGGCGAGGGCAGCGCGAGGCACTTCAGGCACGGGACCAAGCACCGCCCCGAAAACGAAGTGCGGGTCGAGGCGAAGGAGGTGGCTGAAGACGTTCGAAGCTGCTCGCGCGAGGAGGTCGCGGCGCTTCTCCTCCACGAGCTCGCGGATCTTCTCCGCACCCCCCTCAAGGCACTCCACGACCCTGGAGAAGAAGCCCAGGTACCCTGCGTCATCTAGAACCAAGGGGCTCGAGACGCTCGCGCCGCAGATGTCGCTCAATGCCCGGTTGGCCCTCCTCTCGAGGGACTTGAACATCTGGGAGCGCGTGTACTGGAGGCCGCGAGCACGGTCCGCCTCGTCCGAAGCCTTCTCCGCCAGGGAAGCAATGCCCTTTACTTGTTTATAGAGAAAAGCTAGCTCGGCCTCGGCAGCAGCCTGGGCATCCATTGCGGCTCGCCGGCGTCGCTCCTCTTGGTCTAACCTTTTCTTGAGGACATCAACCTCGCCTTTCAGGTGGTCATGTCGCTTGCAGTAACGGGACTCCTTGAGCTTCAGCTTCGCGCGATAGTCCTGGAGAAGGGAACGCCAAGCCTCTGCCACCTTGTTGTCGACCTCCTCTTGGAACCTCGCCTCGCGGGAGGCAAGGGATTCCTCGGCAAGCGATGCCTGGCGCTCCCTCACCTCCAGCCTCTCCTGCTCCAGGCTCTTCTCCAGCGCCTCCATCGCCAACGCGTCTACGGGCACGCGGGGGCTCGCGCCAGCGGCGAGGAACTCGATTGCCGGGCCATCAAGTGTGGCCCTCCGCGCCTGGATTTTCCTTTCAAGGGCGGCGTTGAAGGCTTGAAGCTCCTCGAGGCGTTCCTCGGAGGCCCTGCGCCGGCAGTCGGCTTCCTGAGCCTCAGCAAAGGCGCGCTCGCGGGCCCCCACCGCCGCGGCAAGGGACTCCTCGGCCTCTACACGGGCGCGCTCGCGCTGCAGGTGGCCTAAATTCACTGTGACTTCAAGATGATGCCATTCCTGCGCAAGGCACTGGCGCTCCATCTCCAAGCGGGCATCGTTGTTGGCAAGCTCCACCCCCACGCGTCCTAGCGCTTCCGCTGCGGTTTGGAGCAAACCCCACTGCATGACGCTCCGGTCACTTGTGAGCTCAAGGGCCCAGCCAGGGTCCCCACCTTCCCCAGGATGGACGGGGGAGGTATGCGAGGGACCACCCAGCCCGGACGCATGCCCAGGGGCTGGGGGCTCCCGCATAACCGCTCCAGAAGAAGGACGCGCCTCCTGGGGCCCCACATCATCGAGCGAAGGGGGCCCAAGGACACAGCGCAGCACGCCTCCAGGGAAGGCCGCCAGCGAGGGGCGCGGCCCCATCCTAGGGAGCTGGAAGCCACGGGCGAAGAAGATCGCAGGAGGCTCGCGCTCGAGGCCTCCTGGAGGCCGAGCAGGCTCGGGTACGGGCGCCCTGGCGACCAGAACCCCGCAGCCGACGGAAGACGAGGCCGCAAGAAGCTCGGCGTCACAGAAGTGGGCGGCGTCGACTCGGTTCCTCCTTCACCAGTGGGAAGCCTGCGGAACAGAAGCTCAGAAGGAGAGCGCCGAAGGGAAGGTTGAGGGGACGCATGCACTTACTCATCCACGGCGATCCACTTCCTCTTCATCGGCGCCCACGACACCGAGGAACGGCCGCCCCCGGGCGCCTTCCTCTTCCGGCCGGCGCGGAGGCCGGGGGACGGTGAACCGACGACCGGCACCGGGCACCCAGCGACGGAGACGGCGGCCTCCATCATCGACGGGGCATCACCCTCGACTCCGGGCAGACCCGGAGCGGGAACCGGGGGAGCGGGCGGCGAAGGATGCCCCACCTCAGCCACGGGAGGGTCCATGGCTTCAGGGTTCCCGGGGATCAGGGCCCCCGCGAAGGGAGCACCCTGGGGACGCGCTCCCTCTGGAGGAAGGAATCCCCACTCGTCGAAACGCGGCATCTTCAGGATGAGGGCTTCCCGGTCCTTGTAGTTGTACAAGGGGAGGCCGCCCCGGGGGAGCTCGTCAGGTTCACCGCCGGTCAGGCGGCGGAGCAGCTCGCGCAGCACGCCGGGAGAAAGAGATGGGACCTGGATCCTCATGGGATCATGAGGACCTGTGAAGGCCCACATTGGGCGGGAGTGGCGCTGAAGGGGAGCAATTCATCGGCATGTGAACTCCCGCACCACCATCGCCATCGTCATGCCCGCCTTCTTCAGCCTCGCCAGCCTGGCTAGAACCCTCGCAAGCCGCGGGTCGGCAAGCTCCTCATGCCTCCACCCGGGATTCGGCACTGCGGGGCCCAGCAGAGGTTGAAACAGGGGGCCAGCCTCAGCGGCATTGACGTACACCCACTGCCGCCGGAACCCTTCTGCCTCCGAAGAGAGTCCGGCATCGAGGGCCCCCTCGGCCGATGCATCTGTTGCTCTCAGGGACACGCACCCAGAGCATTGTTCCCTCGAGACCAACTCGAGGGAGAAGAAGTGGCGCAACAAGGCCACAGAGGGGAAGACACCAACGAAGGCCTCGCACAGAAACGCGAAGGCCGAGAGGAGGACAAGGGAGCCGGGGTCAAGGTGGAGCACGTGGATCCGATAATGCGAAAGCACGGCGGAGAGGAAGCCCGAGAACGGTGGCAACAAGCCCGAGAGAAGGGCATGGAGGTGAAGGGGGATGGCGGGTCCTCGAGCTCGCCCCGAGGCCGCGAGCCCAGCCAGATCTTGGTTGCCCCCCATTCGTTGGAACTGGCAGCGACCACCAGCCGAACCTTCTCCAACCCCTCAAGATTCACCACCAAGGACCGGCCCGACACGGGTTCCGGTACCGACGTGGTCATCGGCGCCCGCAAGCCCTCGCCCTCTCTCTTCTCGGGGGCCATGGCGAGGGAGCAGGGCTACGCGTGCGCAGGGATTTTACGGAAAGGGCGAGAGCCGCTAAAGAGGGGAAAACAGACGGTGAGATCGATGGGGAACAAAGACGGCTTGTTGACGTGCGCCAAGCAATTTGACAAACCTGAGAATTGCCGAGCCGGCGTGAAGAGGAGGAGGCGATGGTCTCTCGGAGATTGCCGCGTGTAAAACCTGGCCCGTAGGCAATCGGGGCCGACGGCGCTTCGGGCCACCTTCGACGGCTTCGCCTAGAAGCCAGCTCGGGCACGCCTTGGGCCCGAGGGCTACTGTTGGCGTTCTGGGAACGGGGGTACCCAGACCTGCCTGCCTGCGGCCCAGGGCATGGCCCACTTTGTCAGACAGGCATGGCCTGGCGGAACCGCGCCAAAGACAAGGCCCTCGCTAGTGCCCTAAGCTCGCGAGGAAGAACATCACCAAGACCAGCGAAGGATGGGCCTCCTCAGGCCGCCTCCGGAGCAGCGGAGATCTCTATGCAGAACCCGACCTCAGGAGTCAAGGATGACGCAAGGAAGGACAAGCGGGTGCCAGTGCGCCAGGTGGTGGAGTTTCCCCTTTGGTGCAAAGCGAACAAGGATGTACGCGGGTTCCCAAAGCACCAACCAAAGGTTTCCATTCCGGTGCAACAAGACCACGAGCCCAGCAGGTCTGATGTCATCGCCGAGCCCACCTCTGCATCATCGACTGCTACTTTGCAGGCGGAGACCACCTTTGGACAGGGCGGGGATGTACTCCTGTCCCCCTTCGAATTTGGCCGTTGTGGGATCCCTTCCCGCCATTGCGATAAGGGAAGAGGACCCGGGCTGCTGCTATAAATAGAGGATAGGCTGCACCGTAGAGGGGGAGGGGATAACAGACAAGGCTGAGAGCCAAGAACACCACTCGAGCGCCCTTGCGAGGCTCCTCACCACTGTACTAGTTCATCCACCACACCTCCTCGAGAGGCAATCCACCAAAGCAGGAGTAGGGTATTACGCTTCGCAGCGGCCCGAACCTGGGTAAATCACCGTGCGTATCTTCTTCCTCATCATCGCGCGAGTTCGTCATAGTAATCATCGTGTAGTGAGCTAGGTAGGGCGAGGCTGCAGGGGATCTTCGCACACGTCCCTGTGTTTGAACCTTAAGGGTTTTGCGGAGCCAGAAATCGGACATAGCTAGAACGCTCAGTTGATATCACTCCGGTATGTATGAACTGAACATGTGCAGTTTGGTTTAACAAATAGCACACGGTTGGTTCACTAAAACCGTGTGCTTTCTAAACCGTGGACGATGACACCTAATGCACGCAAAGTGAGTGGTGCGTTCTGATTGGCCAAAACCCAAACCACACGGATCATACGTCTGCACCGTAGGATTCACCCAGATTGAACGCCTTATACCTCTCGTCAACACACGTTGTTGCAGTTGGGATTTGATTTATATGCACTAAATGCCCCATAAATGTTAAAAAATGCAGAAAAAATATCAACCGAGCCCATAAATACGCCAGAAAATTAAACATGCGTATAATGATGATTGAGTATCGTGGGATAAAAGTTGGAGGAGAGGCGATGAAGACACCGTCGATTGGAGTTCGATTTACCACTTCTCCCTTTGGAACTATGATCCTTCTAGTGAGATGCTACGGTTTCCAAGGAGCGATCATCGTAACTTGTGCCAATAATAACCATTTTTTCCACGGAGTCTCGAGATCACGCCACGATGACACACCGATTTTCGTGATTTTCTTGAGTCCATTTGCATTTTCTGTAATTAAATTGCCGATATTTACGTATCTCCCATCATAAAATGTTTGAAAATTCTTCCCATTCGCTTGCACAATGATGAAAAACACACAAAGTGACACACAAATGATTGTGTAAGAGATTCTTTGCGAGCATCCACACGTAATTCATGTTGGGATATTTTATTTATAAGAACTAATTAACATGGTAAATACAAAAGGATGACTTAGATATAACAAACGAGCCATGTAATCCACCAGATGATCAGTAATATGAGTACAATGATGTTTGCGTATGATAACCCAAAAGTGTAGGGGATCGTTTGTAGCCCTTTTCGATAAGTAAGAGTGTCGAACCCAACAAGGAGCTAAAGGTAGAACAAATATTCCCTCAAGTTCTATCGACCACCGATACAACTCTACGCACACTTTGTCGTTTGCTTTACCTAGAACAAGTATGAAACTATTTTGTAGGTGATGGGATAGTTTGCACGAATACAACTAGAAGTACTTTGCGGGAAATAAAACTATGAGTAAATTGCAAGATAATAAAAATTAGTTGTTTAGTAGAGAGCTTTTGTCAAACAAGAAGGTTATTTGTCCCTAGGCAATTGATAACTAGACCGGTAATCATTCTTGCAATTTTACATGAGGGAGAGGCATGAGCTAACATACTTTATCTACTTGCATCATATGCACTTATGATTGGAACTCTAGCAAGCATCCGCAACTACTAAAGATCATTAAGGTAAAACCCAACCATAGCATTAAGTATCAAGTCCTCTTTACTCCCATATGCAACAACCCACCTACTCGGGTTTATGCTTCTGTCACTCAAGCAACCCACCATAGGAAAATCATGAACACATTGCAACACCCTACAGCGAGGATCCCTCACGTTTGCACGAGACGGAGGGCACCGTAGGGCAACACCATAATAAAATATACAATCATACCAACCACGATCATCAATTAGCCCATAGGACAAAGCGGATCTACTCAAACATCATAAGATAGCCATATATCATTGGGAAATAGTATATGGAGTTGAGAACCATGTTTAAGTAGAGATTACTGCGGGGAGAAGGGGAGTTACACCGCTGCATAGAGGGGGAGAGAGTTGGTGTTGACGGCGGCTAAGTTGTTGGAGTAGATCGCCGTCACGATGCTTGCCCTGGCGGCGTTCCAGCACCACCGGGAGAGAGGGGGAGAGAGCCCCCCTCCTTCTTCTTCTTCCTTGGACTCCCACCCTAGATGGGAGGAGAGGTCCCCCTCTGGTCCATGGCCGCCATGGCGGCGGAGGGGCAGGAGGACCTCCTAGATTGGATCTCCCTCTCTGTTCTCTTCTGTTTCACGTTCCTGTTTTCTGGCTGAAAACCATTTCTTATATTCCCAGAGATCAGTAACTCCGATCAGGCTGAAATTTTGAGGGGATTTTTATCCAAAATTTAGATTCCTTGCGCCCGAAGGAGAGCTCCAACCGACTTACGAGCTGGGCACCACCCACCAGGGCGCGCCTGGGCCCTGGTGGCGTGCCCTGGTGTATCGTGGGGGCTGTGGGCCTCCGTTTGCGTTGATTCCACTTCTCAAAATTCACAAATATTTCAAAAAAAATCTCCGTAAAGTTTTATCGCGTTTGGACTTCGTTTGATATGGTAATTCTGCGAAACAAAAAACATGCAACAAACAGGAACTGGCACTGGGCACAGGATCAATAGGTTAGTCCCATAAATCATATAAAATGTTGCCAAAAATATGTGAAAGTTGTATAATATTGGCATGAAACAATAAAAAATTATAGATACAATGGAGACGTATCAGCATCCCCAAGCTTAATTCCTGCTATCCTCGAGTAGGTAAATGATAAAAAAGATAATTTTTGATGTGGAATGCTACCTAGCATAATCTTGATCATATATCTAATCATGGCATGAATATTAAGACACAAGTGATTCAAAGCAATAGTCTAGTTTTGACATGAAGACATTAATACTCAGGCATCCCAACAGACAATCATGTCTTTCAAAATATCAAGGCTAAAGAACGCTATCCCTACAAAATCATATAGCCTTGTCATGCTCTGTCTTCTTAACACAAAGTATAAATCATGTACTACCCTGGTGTCAGCCAAGCAATTGATTCATACTTTTTAACGCGCTTCAGCATTTTCAACTCTCACGCAATACATGAGCGCAAGCCATAGATATAGCACTATGGGTCGAATAGAATATGGTGGTAGGTTTCAAAGGGGTAAAAGTAGAGAAGAAAGTCTCACATCAACTCAGCGTATCAACGGGCTATGGAGATGCCCATCAATAGATATCAGTGCGAGGAGTAGGGATTGCCATGCAACGGATGCACTAAGAGCTATACGTGTATGAAAGCTCAGTATGAAACTAAGTGGGTATGCATCTAACTCTCTATGAAAAATTCCCACTAGTATATGAAAGTGACAACACATGAGACTCTCTATATGAAAAACATGGTGCTACTTTGAAGCACAAGTGTGGAATTAGCATGCCCCTTCTACTTCTTTCATTTTTTTCTTTTTTTCTTTTCCTTTTTTTTCTATTTTTTTCTTTTTCTTTTTTTTCTTTCCTTGTCCGGAGCCTCATCCTGACTTGTGGTGGAATCATAGTTTCCATCATCCTTTCATCACTGGGGCATGCTCTAATAATGAATAATGATGATCATCACACTTCTATTTACTTACAACTCAATATCACAACGATAATAAAACAAAGTATGACCCTATATGAATGAAATGATCTAGCGCAGCAAAGATATCAAAAAATGGACAAGCCATGAAAACATCGTGCTAGCTATCTTACGATCATGTAATGCAATATGACAATGAATGCTCAAGTCATCAAAACGGCATGGTAATATATCTCGGAATGGCTATGGAAATGCCATAATAGGTAGGTATGGTGGCTGTTTTGAGGAAGATATAATAAGGCTTATGTGTGATAGAGCGTATCATATCACGGGGTTTGGATGCACTGGCGAAGTTTGCACCGACTCTCGAGGTGAGAAAGGGCAATGCACGGTACCGTAGAGGCTAGCAAATTGCGGAAAGGTAAGAGTGCGCATAATCCATGGACTCACGTTAGTCATAAAGAACTCACATACTTATTGCAAAAAATATATTAGCTCTCTCGAAGCAAAGTATTACTACACATGCTCCTAGGGGGGAGGTTGTTAGGAGTTAACCATCGCGCCCCCCGACCTTCACACAAAGATAGACAATCAAGGATAAATTGTGCTCCAACTTCCTAGCATAACGGGAGACTATACGAGCATGCTTCGGGAATCACAAACCTTAACACCAATATCTTACTAAACACGACCATCCACTAGTACCTCCCACATATTATTATCGCTATATCGCAAAACTATTGCAAGGAATCAAACATGTCATATTCAGTGATCCCTAAGTTTTATGTAGGATTTTATGACTAACCATGCAAATGACCAATTTCTGTTGACTCTCTAAATAGCTATAAGTGAAGCAAGAGAGTTTAATTCTTTCTACAAAAGACCATGCTCTAATAAATATAAGTGAAGCAAAAGAGCATTCTACAAATAACGGTTTTCTATGTGAAGAGAAACAGGCAATCCAAACTTCAAATGATATAAGTGAAGCACATGAAACATTCTATAAAGCCATACTCAAAAGATATAAGTGAAGTGCAATGAGCATTCTATAAATCAACCATGGAATATCTCATACCAGCATGGTGCATAAAATAAAAATGAAAACTAAACACAAAAGACGCTCCAAGATTTGCACATATCACATGAATGAAACGAATCTGAAAACATACCGATACCTGTTGAAGAAAGATGGGATGCGTTCCGGGGCATCCCCAAGCTTAGACGCTTGAGTCTCCTTGGATATTTACTTGGGGTGCCTTGGGCATCCCCAAGCTTGAACTCTTGCCTCTCCTTCTTCTCCTCATATCGAGACCTCCTCGATCTTCGAACACTTCATCCACACAAAACTTAACAGAAGACTGGTAAGATCCGTTAGTATAATAAAGCAAAATACTACTTTAAGTTCTGTTGAAAACCAATTCATATTTTATATTTGCATTATCCCTGCTGTATTATAACTTTTGTATGGCTTACACCACCGATAAAATCGATAGTTTCATCAAAACAAGCAAAACAATGCATCAAAAACAGAACCTGTCTTAAACAGGACAGTCTGTAGTAATCTGAACTTTGACCATACTTCTGTAACTCCAAAAATTGTGAAAAATTATAAAAGTTAAAAAAATTGTATAGCAATACTGTGTAAAAAAATTCAGAAACTTTTGACGTTCCAGTAAAAAATGAAAATTCGCGCACTACAGCCAAAGTTTCTGTTTTTACACCGCACATACCAACAAGCAATCTAATCATCCTAAAGGCAAATCTTGGCACATTATTTTTATAATACAATAGATTTGTACAAGGGGATAATTATTTTTGTTGGAAAAGTTTCCGTGATTCAAGATTCACAAAGTTTCCATGGGCATGAACAAAAGTTCAAGGACGTCCCCCACTTCAACGATGCTCATCATCTCTCTCACTTTCACCTTTCCTTTTGTGAAGTTTTAGGTTCCCCCCTATATTCTTTTTGTTTTTAAACTTTATAAAAGCACACAACAGAATAAAATGACTCTCTAAAACTTCTGGGTTGTCTCCCTGGCAGCGCTTTCTTTAAAGCCATTAAGCTAGGCATAAAGTGCTCAAGTAATAGATCCACCCGGATCCCAAGGTATATCAAAGCCAATTTTAATCAACAATGATTTGTAATTTAGTAGTGAGCACAAAGTGATATATATCATGTGATAACAAAGTCTAACTCTCTTCCTATGCATCGGCATGTCATACAAGAACAATTCGTGCACATTAAGTAAAGGCCAATACATAGCATAAGTAGTTTCTTGCAATTTTATAGTATTGGAAACATAGAGGTGAAGATTTGGTTCCTCTCTCATAATAATTGCAAGTAGGAGCAGCAAGCACATGCATATTATATTCATCAAAATCATCATGTGTAGTAGCAAAACGCAACCCATCAATATAATCCTTAATAAGAGCAAACTTCTCTGATATAGTGTAGTTGGGAGAATTCAAAAAGATAATAGGACTATCATGTGTGGGTGCAATAGCAACAATTTCATGCTTAACATAAGGAACTATTGCAAGTTCATGTTCATAAGCATAATTTATATTGGCATCATGGCCACAAGCATAGCAAGCATCAAGTTCATCAAAAAGGGATATTTCAAAAGAATCCAAGGGATAATAGCAATCATCATAGCATTCATCATGGCATTCATCCTTCGGTATGTGCGAAGGGTAATTAAACAATGTATGAGTTGAAGAGTTACTCTCATTAGAAGGTGGGCACGGGTAGCTAATCCGCTCTTCCTCCTTTTGTTCTTCGCTCTCCTCCTCATCTTTTTCATCTAATGAGCTCACAATTTCAGCAACTTCCTCTTCCATAGATTCCTGCAAAATATTGGTCTCTTCCAAGGCAGCGGTCATTCTTTCAATAAATTCTTTAATATAAGCATTGGAAGCATAGTTTTCATAGCAATATTTAAGTATGGCAAAATTTTCAGATTCGTTAAGAGTAGCATCATACTTTTCAATCAAAGAAGCAATTTCATAAGCACCCTTAAAAGCAATAAATTCTTCAATTTGTTCAACATTAAAATAACAATAGGCTTCCTTGGCATAAGAAGATAGTATTTCATTATCATTAAACACACATTGGTAGGGAAGGTGTTTTTTAGTTTCTTCAGAACAACAAGTAAAATCATGTAATTCACATAGATTCCAAGCATAGCAACACAAAGTATTAATTTGATGCCACAAGAGTTTCCCTTTTTGAGATATGCAGTGTCACACATAATAAGCATGCTCATTTAATGATTTTCCCTCAACTAAGCTAGTTGGGTTTTTAGCACGAGCACAAATGGATCGAAGATGATCCAAATAATATTCTTCGGTAGTACGGAACACTAGTGGTTCCTCAACTTTTGGAGCAACAAGTACAACTAATTTTTTTGGTATTTTACGTTTCCTACCCATATCTAAAGATTGAAAACAAGAGCACAAAATAAAAACTACTTAGTGATAAAGCAAACAAGCACACACGAGAATATTCATCCCACGCTATTGCTCACCGGAAACGGCACCAGAAAAAGGTCTTGATAACCCACAAGTGTAGGGGGTCGTTTGTAGCCTTTTTCGATAAGTAAGAGTGTCGAACCCAACGAGGAGCTAAAGGTAGAACAAATATTCCCTCAAGTTCTATCGACCACCGATACAACTCTACGCACACTTTGTCATTTGCTTTACCTAGAACAAGTATGAAACTATTTTGTAGGTGATAGGATAGTTTGCACGAATAAAACTAGAAGTACTTTGCGGGAAATAAAACTACGAGTAAATTGCAAGATAAAAAAAAATAGTTATTTAGTAGAGAGATTTTGTCAAACAAGAAGGTTATTTGTCCCTAGGCAATTGATAACTAGACCGGTAATCATTCTTGCAATTTTACATGAGGGGGAGGCATGAGCTAACATACTTTCTGTACTTGGATCATATGCACTTATGATTGGAACTCTAGCAAGCATCCGTAACTACTAAAGATCATTAAGATAAAACCCAACCATAGCATTAAGTATCAAGTCCTCTTTACTCCCATATGCAACAACCCACCTACTCGGGTTTATGCTTCTGTCACTCAAGCAACCCACCATAGGCAAATCATGAACACATTGCAACACCCGACAGCGAGGATCCCTCATGTTTTCCCGAGACGAAGGGCACCGTAGGACAGCACCATAATAAAATATACAATCATACCAACCACGATCATCAATTAGCCCATAGGACAAAGCGGATCTACTCAAACTTCATATGATAGCCATATATCATTGGGAAATAGTATATGGAGTTGAGAACCATGTTTAAGTAGAGATTACAGCGGGGATAAGGGGAGTTACACCGCTGCATAGAGGGGAAGAGAGTTGGTGTTGACGGCGACGAAGTTGTTGGAGTAGATCGCCGTCACGATGCTTGCCCCGGCGGCGTTCCGGCGCTATCGGGAGAGAGGGGGAGAGGGCCCCCCTCCTTCTTCTTCTTCCTTGGCCTCACCCCTAGATGGGAGGAGAGTTCCCCCTCTTGTCCATGGCCGCCATGGCGGCGGAGGGGCAGGATCCCCTCCTAGATTGGATCTCCCTCTCTGTTCTCTTCTGTTTCACGTTCCTGTTTTCTGGCTGAAAACCGTTTCTTATATTGCCAGAGATCCGTAAGTCCGATCGGGCTGAAATTTTGAGGGGACTTTTATCCAAAAATTAGCTTCCATGCGCCCGAAGGAGAGCTCCAACCGACTTACGTGCTGGGAACCACCCACCGGTGCGCGCATGGCCCCTAGTGGTGCGCCCTGGTGTATCCTGGGGGCTGTGGGCCTCTGTTTGCATTGATTCCACTTCTCAAAATTCACAAATATTCCAAAAAAAATCTCCATAAATTTTTATCACGTTTGGACTTCGTTTGATATGGTAATTCAGCGAAACAAAAAACATGCAACAAATATGAACTGGCACTGGGCACTGGATCAATAGGTTAGTCCCATAAATCATATAAAATGTTGCCAAAAACATGTGAAAGTTGTATAATATTGGCATGAAACAATCAAAAATTATAGATACGATGGAGATGTATCAGCGTACCATGGGGAAAATCGAGGCGAAAGGATGAGGTTGACATAGATTGGAGAGTCCAAAATGCCAACTCTACATTTGGAAACTATGATCCTTCGTGTGAGATGCCTTGGTTTTCAAAGGGCCGTACATAACAACTTCCGCCAGACATTACCAATTTTTTTCCACGGGGTATTCACATCATGCCACCGCGACACGCCCATTTTTGTGATTTTCGGAATACATCTGCATTTCCTACAATTCAATTACTAACAAGCCCAATGTTGGTGGAAAAAATGTCTTAAAATTAGCAAACAAGTCATGAAATGCGGCCGAAAATCAATAACGGGGTGATCGTTTGCCGATGAAAATAATTCGAGGTGAAATGATGAAGTCACAAATTCATTTGAAATGAAAATATGATTGTTGTGCATAAACAAATAGCACACGGTTGGTTCACTAAAACCGTGTGATTTCTAAACTGTGGACGATGGCACCTAATACGCGCAAAGTGAGTAGTGCGTTCTGATTGGCCAAAACCCAAACCACACGGATCGTACGTTTGCATTGTAGGATTCACCCGGATCGAACGCCTGTCCTTATACCTCTCGTCAACACACGTTGTTGAAGCTGGGATTTGATTTATATGCACTAAATGCCCCGTAAATGGTAAACAAATGCTGAAAAATATCAACCGATCCCATAAATGCGACAGAAAGTCAAACTTGGCATATAATGACGATTGAGTATCGTGGGATAAAAGTTGGAGGAGAGGCGATGAAGACACCATCGATTGGAGTTCGATTTACCACTTCTCCCTTTGGAACTATGATCCTTCTAGTGAGATGCTACGGTTTCCAAGGAGCGATCATCGTAACTTGTGCCAATAATAACCTATTTTTCCCACGGTGTTTTGAAATCACGCCATGATGACACACCGATTTTCGTGATTTTCTTGAGTCCATTTGCATTTCCTGTAATTAAATTACCGACATTTACGCATCTCCCATCATAAAATGTTTGAAAATTCTTCACATTCGCTTGCACAATGACGAAAAACCGGCAAAGTGACACACAAATGATTGTGTAAAAGATTCTTTGTGAGCATCCACACGTAATTAATGTTGGGATATTTTATTTATAGGAACTAATTAACATGGTAAATACAAAAGGATGACTTAGATATAACAAACGAGCCATGTAATCCACCAGAAGATCAATAATATGAGTACAATGATGTTTGCGTACCATGGAAAAAATCGAGGCGAAAGGATGGGGTTGACATAGATTGGAGAGTCCAAAATGCCAACTCTACATTTGAAAACTTTGATCCTTCGTGTGAGATGCCTTGGTTTTCAAAGGGCTGTACATCACAACTTCCGCCAGACATTACCAATTTTTTTCCATGGCGTATTCACATCATGTCAGGGCGACACGCCCATTTTCGTGATTTTTGGAAAACATCTGCATTTCCTCCAATTCAATTACTAACAAGCCCAATGTTGGTGGAAAAAATGTCTTAACTAGCAAACAAGTCATGAAATGCGGCCGAAAATCAATACAGGGGTTAATAGGTGATCGTCTGCCGATGAAAATAATTCGAGGCGAAATGATGAAGTCACAATTCATTTGAAATGAAAATATGATTGTTGTGCATAAACAAATAGCACACGGTTGGTTCACTAAAACCGTGTGCTTTCTAAACGTGGACGATGGCACCTAATGCGCGCAAAGTGAGTGGTGCGTTCTGATTGGCCAAAATCCAAACCACACGGATCGTACGTCTGCACCGTAGGATTCTCCTAGATCGAACGGTTGTCCTTTTACCACTCATCAACACACGTTATTGAAGCTGGGATTTGATTTATATGCACTAAATGCCTCGTAAATGGTAAAAAATGCCGAAAAAATATCAACCGAGCCCATAAATGCGCCAGAAAATCAAACCTGGCGTATAATGATGATTGAGTACCATGGGATAAAAGTTGGAGGAGAGGCGCTGAAGACACGTCTACATTTCAAAGTTGTGAGGTTTTCATTTCGAGCAAATAAATGTTGCTTGTGCACACGGGTTACTATATGAAACCGTTTGCATAGGCCTTTCCGTGAGGCGCACGACGATCTTTTTTCACCCTTTTCACCGAAGCCGCCAACATGCCTCCCCACAAACCCGAGCCCTCCCCCGTTTCACTCAACTGTGCGCGGATTCTGCCCAAACTCCATCGACAGCTAGCTCCCTCCCCCTCCCGGCCCCCAGATCCACACCAGAACCCTTTCCGGCGCCGTCGTGCTCAACCCGGCCGTGTACCCGCTTCCAGTCGTCAACCCTACCCTTCACTACCACTCCGAACATGCGGCTGCCCACGCCTCGCCGTCTTCATTTGCTCACCAGCCACCCTCGAGCATATCGATCCTGTACCCTCGCCTCTTCGGCCGGATTTGCACAAAAAAATGGCCAGTTGCTGCCCTCCATCGCGGTGAGGTCTATTATCTCGCGGTCCCTTTTCCTATTTCGTTCGGTTTGTCTCCAAAATGATTATAAAATAATGGAGAGCGTATTTATGTTCATCATCTACCCTTTAACATATAAGCTGTATTTATTCTAATTAGTTATTGTCGAGTTACATATCATGTGCGGACGAGTCACACAAAATGAACAAATTAGCCGTACATTTCCAAATTATCACATGCCATGTTTAGACAGCTTGCTGCCAAGCTGTTACATTTTATTTATGATTATCCCCCTTTTCTGAATTTCGCATGTGTCCTGTGTAGATATCTATTAGCAGCAACGACAGTCATACTTCTGCCGAGGTATCTTCATCTGAGTCCAAAGCCAACATGTCCGCAACAGATGTTCGTGTATCAAGAAATGATGAACGGGATAAAGCTGCCACAATCACCCATCCGGTCAAGAGCCGGAAGAGTGCTCCAAGAAAGCTCACACACCAGCCTAAAGGTGTATACGAAGTAACTGACATCGATTTGAAGTCTTGGGCTCCAACTAAACCAGATAAAGCACACACGAGGTTCAGGAGTGTGTGTGTGGATTTGTTGGCAGGGCAAGGCTAAACATTAATCTGCTGGGGTTTTGGAAGGCTGGTGCAGAAACATGGCAGATGATAGTCCGGGAGATCATGGAGCATTTCAACGTTCCTGAGGAGTGGAGAGAGTAGGTGCAACATGCTACACTGAAGAAGGCCAGGGATGCTTAGAGAAACTGGAAGCATGTGTTGTACAAGAAGTTCTCGAGTCAAGGCAAGGACCCAATCCCCTCATACCCCCCAAATTACAAAGGAAGACTGGACAGAATTCAAAGGGTCAGGGCCAGTGAAGAGTTTATTAAGAAGAGTGCCATGCAATCAAAACTCCAGAAGAACACACACCCCCACTGTATGGGTGTGGCAGGATACTACGACATGAAACCGATATGGGAGCAGGAGGACAAAGAAGCAGTAGCTGCGGGTGGCAGCCCGGCCTTTAGTGAAATTAGGGGCACTCGCGCTAGGACTACTTGCGGGCACGTGCAAAGAGGCATGGAGACGGTTCTTATTACTTTGAAAACTCAGCAGACCAATAACTGTATGATGTGATGGCAAAGGCTTCCAAAAACACTGGAAGGTGCTATAGGAACTCAGGGCCATGTGACATTCTGTCCGAGGCTCTGACTACCAAAGAGCCCCCTGGCCGTGCAAGGGGTATTGGGGTCAATGTCCCACACAAGAGGGCTTTCTCACTAAGCAAAGAATAGAGGCTCAACATGAAAAAAAGCTAGGAGTGAGTGTAAGCATAAAGACTTGCGTGAAAGTATTAAGAGGGACCTGTATCCTGGAATTCGAAAGGAAGTTGAGGAGTCATATATGCAGCAGAAGACACTAATGATGAGAGAGAGCCAGGAAACAGAAGGGTATGTCGGCATCGATGATGCCACTTATTGTATGACAACACCACACAAGAGTAGCTGTGCATCAGCTGACCCCAGCGACAATGATGCTGCAACTGGACATGATGGTGCTATATCTGATCTATATGGACAGGGGGGAGATTGAAGGCCGTGCTTACACATTATGAAGGTACTTTACAATGTGCAACAGCGTGGGTTTACAACCCTGACTTGGACGGGGGACTCTTGTTGGACAATGCGCCGTTGAGGCCGGGTTGTGTGAAGTGCTACGTGAGTGAAATAAAGCCTAGATTCAGTAAGTTTGCCTTGAAGAATGTCCTTGGGGACCCTGGTGAGCAGAGGACCTTGGAAGAAACACGGCTAAATCATATCCAGTGGCCACGAAAGAAATATACTTCCTGGATGAGATCCCTCTAGCCCCCCCAAAAGCAACCAATGTCGCCCTCGAATCGGTGACTCTCCTCTCGCCACAGCAGATCTTGTGTGATTCCCCCGATGAACATACTCTTGGGAATCCGATGCCGGAGGCATCAACCTGTGATCAGCCCGACCGACTTCCTACCATAGAGGCTGGGTCATCGTTATCTCCTGAGCAGCCAGTGGCAAGGCCTACACCTGCTGAAGACGTATCATTGGTTCAGATGCCGGCCACTGAAGCAGAAAGTGCAGACACACCGACACTGCATCCTCACCAGACAAACTCGACCGAACCGCGTGCTAAGGAGTCTAAAAGTCTGGAACCGCCTGCTAAGTAGTCCGAAAGTCCGGGACCGCCTGCTAAGCACTCTGAAAGTCAGGACCCACCTGCTCATCAGTCCAGCCGTTCGTAGCCGCCTGATAAGCATACCGATGTGTCGGCACTGCCTGCTCAGCAAACCAACACGTTGTCACAGCCGCATCAACACACCGACACGTTGGCACCAGCTGCTCATAAGCCCGGAATAGCTTCAATGGCTGGTCAGCTGCCCGTTGACTCTGGCACTACAACTCAGCAGTCCGTCACAGCGGCATCATCTATTCAGCAGTCCATTGTACCTTCACAAGCTTCTAAGCAGCATGTCATTGATGAAACCAGACATCAAACAAGAAGTGCTTCAGCTAAGAAGACGGAAGCGGCCACGGTTTCACACAAGAAGTCGGGCCTCCCAAAAGCGAGGAGGGATGGGACCAAGAGCCTCCTTCTACAAAGAATCATCGGCCATACCCAAATTAACAACAATGTTTTCGAAGGGCTGGGTAATCCCAGTTCTGACCACATGTCTGAACCAGACCTTGAAAAGAAACTTTCTAGTAAGGGAATAGTCACATTTGAGAAACGCAAGTACAAGCATGGCCAGCCATTCCTTGTTGGCGATTTCTGGGAGGAGTGCAGTTCTAGTGCTCGCAAGTTACATAAATATTGCATGGACAGAATGTCGGAAGGAGAAGATACTAACATTCTACAAGTGCACTACGATAGCTGGCATTTCTCTCATGTTGCAGGAACCATCTGTGTGGAATTTGAGGACTTTCATCTCTTCTTCAACTTCGATGAGCTTGCTGCCACTCTTGTCAAATGCTTGATGTTCTAAGTGAACGGTAAGTTAAATATACAACCACGCATACATTGATTGTCTTTCAGTTTTAGACATAGTTCGTACGTTCATGGTTTTCTTAAACTATAGAGGTCACTGGATCTTGGTGGTCATTGTTCCAAAACGCAACACAGTTTACTACATGGATTCTCTCAGAGAGTCAAATGCGGCTCAATATCTGAGTGATCTTCAGGATTTCATGGATAGGTATTGAATTCTTTGATGTTAATGCGTTGTGTTCATATCTGGTTCCAGAATTGAGTGTGTGAAAATTCATCTTCATTTCCAGTGTATTGTCAAAGACCATAACTTTAGGAGGGAATCGGTTCGACCGCCAACTACCTCTGCAACACGTGATCGTTTCTCCGGTAAGACAACGAAATCCGTTATTTTCAGAAAATGCTAGTCAGATGTTCAAGTTTCTAAGTAAACCTCTTTCTATTTCTCTCCATAGAAAAAAGAAGAACCAACTTACACCGGTTAGGTTGTTCCTAACAGGGCAAATACATGACTAATACTGTACAAAAAAATTCAGTGTCCTTAGCAACAACAAGGTACCAGCCTATGTGGATACTACGTTTGTGCACACATGATGAACCTATGCAGACGTGTTGAATGTGGTGTCGATGCTGACAGGATAAAACCAGTAAGTCTGCTTCTTAATTACTATCTTCTACTCCACACGTATGTCACATTCTGATCTAAAAGTCCTGCAGTTGATCTTGGTACCGATGACCTCTTCACCGCTCGTCGCAGATGAATTGCTGTCTGTTAGGAAATTTATCAACACCTTCTTTGTGAAACACTATATCAAGCCCAATTGTTGGGGATATAACCCCGTGGTGAAACCCGCCCAGGAGGGGCCGGGTCATGAGGTTGGCGGCTTGGCAGTAAGGCCTGAGCAGGCTGAAAGGTCAGGACAAGGCCTGTAAGTGACTTGCCAGATGGGCCTGAAAGAGGCCCAGAGCCAGAAGGCTAAGTGTGACCCGGAGGTGTAAGCCGTCGGGGGATAGTTTGCCAGACAAGGCAAAGATAGTTAGAGATAAGGTCGGTTACTAAATGTAACCCGGCCCAGAGTCTTGTAAGCCTAGGGCCCCGACCTGTGTATATAAAGGCGGGTTCCCTGGGCGGCTTAAGACACGAAAACCTTTGATCGAGTACTAGGTCAAGCGCATCCGTTCCCTTGTAATCGATATCCAACCAATACAACTCAAAGCAGGACGTAGGCTATTACCTCCTTCAAGAGGGGCCGAACCTGGGTAAACCTGTGTCTTTCGTCCCGATCAACCCCTTTGAGTTAACCGCCGTAGCGATGGCTTCACCCCTAAGTCCTTGCACTAGGACATCTGCCGTGACAAAACCACGACAGTTGGCGCCCACCGTGGGGCAGATGCTCGGTGGTTTGAATTACTCGAAGGGCTCCCTCCCAGGGATCGAGGGATACACCATTGGCAGGATGACCAAGAGTCGCCGCGGCAAGCTCTACATCGACGACGCTGGCTGGGGCCCCGAGGCCGACTCAGTTGAGTACGGGTATCGGGTCCCCTTCGGCAGAATTCACGTCTTCATTGGCAAGATCGGCGGATCTAAGCCCGGGCCGGACATCTATACCGACCTCGTCGAGCCGGCGCGGCGCGCGCAACCCGCCCGGATCAGCCCAGGCCGGAAGCATGTCTTCGTCGGCTTCACCCAAGGCACGGAGTTTGAAGAAGGCTCTATGTTGCGAGAGGAAACCCTCGTCTGTTCCGAGGATGGATCCTTGAGCGGAGAGGCGGAATCAATCTACCAGCTTCATAACAGTGGGCTTGGGGGCTACTTTGAGGATTGCCATGACCCGGAGCCCTACGAGCCGCTGAGCCGAGCCGCTGTCTTCATGGCTGGATCGGCACTGGCTTCTGGCAGCATGGCGGCTGGGACAGTGGCCGCTGGTGCGACAGGCTCCGGGTCAACCAGGCCACCGGCTCAAGTTTTGCTGGATCTGATGAACGAACTTACAACTCTGATGGGAACCGAGGTCACAGTGGAAAACGAAGCAGCCCGTAACACGGAGATTGCGAGGTTGAAGGACCATATGACCAGGGCCTAGGAGGAAATCAACGCGTTGCAGGCTCAGATGGATGCTGAGTCAGAGCGTCTCAGGGCTAAAGCTTTTTGCCTTAATCTGGATCAACAAGCCTCGGATGCGGTGTTCCGGATGAGGCATCAGACCCGCCCGCCTGATCAGTATGAGCCTAGAAATCTTTTTAACACCCCGGGAGCAGGGCCAAATACGCCACTTGCTGTAACCCGGACGGCGGAGGTGCCTGGGAGCAGGGCGGCGGCTCAGCATCGGCAGCCAGACCCGCCCCGCAGGAACCAGACACCGCTGCAGCGTTTTCCGACACCACCTGGACATTACTCTAACCCGGTGGAGAACATGGTAGCAGCGGCTGCTAGGCTCAATGCGCTCCCCATCACTGACGGAACGCCCTTTGCGGAAGAGGCGCGGAATGCCATTGGGTACTTACAGACGGTGGTGGCTCAACAGGAGAAGTATACTTACAGCCGGAGTCGTGTGCACTCAACCCCCATCCCAAGCCGCAACTATAGCCGGCGTTTGGAGTCACCAGCGATCTCTAGCAGTGAGCAACGTCGGAACCCGCCCCGTGATGACCCGCCCGTTGTCGACGCTCAGGCGCTTGTAGGTCGTGCAAGAGCATAGCGTGAGGCGGCAGCGGCCGCGGCGGCTTACCAAGAATCGCCCCCAGTAGCACCTTCCATTTCGGTAGGAGCCGGAGTCACTTCCAGAGCCGTGGGAGTGCCGTGTTTAGCACCGGCTCTGCGGAACGAGCGCCTGTCGAAGGACTTCAAGGGCCCACGCAAAGTGCCTAATTATACGGCTGATCTGCCTCCAGAAGCTTGGATCGAGAGTTATGAGCTAGCCATGGAGATGTTGGATGTTAGTGATGCAGTCTGTGCCAAATATTTCATCATGATGCTGGAAGGACCGGCTCGCACATGGTTGAAGGGTTTGCCACCCAACACCATTAATTCCTGGGCCGAGTTGAATGCGAAATTCATCAAGAATTTTCAAGGAACGTGCAAGCAGCCTATGACGATTGTGGATTTGGATCACTGCGTGCAGCGTGAAGATGAGTCGGCCCACCATTGGGTCCGGCGGGTCTCGACCATTATCCACTCATCTGATAATATCACGACGGCTCAGGCGGTTCTGATTCTGGAGAAGAATTGTCACTTTTTGCCCCTTAAGCAGAAGCTTAGACGGCTCAAGCGTTCTTGCCAGGACATGGGGGAGCTCATGGCGGCTCTCGCCAAATATGCAGACTCTGACAGCATGAAGGATCCTGGGTTTGATGATGAGAAACCGGCTAAAGGAAAGAAGAATGGCAACGGCAAGGGTCAGCAGCAGAACGGGGCAGGAAATAACAATCCAGGGAATGGCGGTAAGCGGAAGCATCCGGACTGCGGGTCAGATCTGGTAGCCAATACTAATGCTGGGAAAAACCGTGGCAAGGGGAACGGTAAACCGCCTTTCGGTAAAAATAAGCCTTTCAACATGGAAGCAATACTTAATGACCCCTGCCCGAAGCATAGCCTGCCCAATAAGCCATCCACTCATGCTTGGAAAGACTGTTGAGTTATGCGGGAATTTCGGAATTACAGCCTTAGCCAGCATCAAGGTAACGGCAACGGACCGCCCGGCGGGTCAGGATCCGGCTCTCATGGGTCCGGCTTCGGTGCAGGCGGCTCGAACTCTGGGTATCAAGGTCAAGGTAACCATGGAGGTCATAATCAGCAGTCTGGTAATGGTGGCCAACAGCAGAATAATCAGTCAGGGTATCAGAGTAACCCAAAGCAGCTTAATGGAGGCCAGTATCATGTCTTTACAACAAGCCTTGATAAGCGGGATCAGAAAGTGCGCAAGCGGGCGGTTAACGTAGCCATGCAGGCTCTTCCGCAGTACTTAAAATGGTCTGAATATGCAATAACTTGGAGCAGGGAGGATCACCCGCCGCGTGTGGATAACCCGAGGCATTTAGCCCGTGTGGTAGCTCCCCAAGTAGGAGGCTACGTGTTCGCTAAAGTGCTTTTGGATGGTGGCAGTAGCATCAACATCCTGTATTATGACACCTTTCGCCGGATGAATCTGGTTGATAAGGATCTCAAGCCGTCGTCCACAGTTTTTCACGGTGTGGTGCCTGGCAAATCAGCTTATCCAGTAGGGAAAATCTCCCTTGAGGTAGCCTTCGGTGATGAGTTCAACTACAAGTTGGAGACCTTATGGTTTGAGGTGGTTAAAATTAAAAGCCCGTATCACGCCCTGTTTGGAAGGCCGGCTTACACCAAGTTCATGGCCAGGCCTTGTTATGTTTACTTGCAGCTCAAGATGCCCGGTTTGAAAGGGACGATTACAGTGCACGGTGATGCTACATATGCAGAATCAAGTTGTGCTGAGGCAGAGCTCAAATTTTATAAAGAAAATGTTGACCCGGTAGATATGACCCCATTGAAGAAGCCCAACACTGAATCTGAGCCGCCCTTCAAATATTTGGCAGAAGATACCAAGTTGGTGGACTTTGTTCCTGGCGACTCATCTCAGCAGTTCACTATTGGGGCCAATATGGATCCCAAATAGGAAAGCGCGCTCATCGAATTCATCCGTGAGAATCGGGACATCTTTGCATGGAAGCCTTCTGACATGCCGGGTGTACCGAGAGAATTCGCTAAGTACCACCTTAATGTGGATCCTAAGTTTAAGCCGGTCAAACAGTTCCTCCGTCGTTTCAATGAAAAGCGGCGTAAGGCTATTGGGGAAGAGGTAGCCCGGCTCTTAGCAGCAGGGTTTATTGTGGAAGTTTTTCACCCGGTGTTGGTGCTTAAGAAGAACGACACGTGGCGCATGTGTGTAGATTACACTAATCTCAACAAAGCGTGTCCGGTTGATCCATTTGCTCTCCCCCGTATCGACCAGATCATTGATGCAACGGCGGGTTGTGAGAGTCTATGTTTCCTGGACGCTTATTCGGGTTATCATCAGATCAAGATGGCAGTCAAAGACCAAGAGAAGACGTCTTTCATCATGCCTTTTGGAGCCTTCTGCTATGTGTCTATGCCTTTTGCGCTCAAAAGTGCATAGGCGACTTATCAACGTTGTGTGCAGAATTGTGTTCACAGTCAAATTGGGCGCAATGTTCATGCTTATGTGGATGATATTGTGGTCAAGTCACGGAAGAAGGAGACTCTGCTAGATGATTTGAAGGAAACTTTTGATAATCTGCGGGTTTACAAGATGATGCTTAATCTGGCCAAGTGTGTGTTTGGTGTGCCTGCAGGCAAGCTCTTGGGATTCTTGGTCTCCGAGCGGGGCATTGAGGCTAATCCAGATAAGATAAAGGCCATCACTTCTTTGTCTAAGCCGGCGTGCATCAATGATCTCCAGTGCTTGGCGGGTCGTATTGCCGCTTTAAGCTGGTTCATAAGCCGCCTGGGGGAGAAAGCTATTCCGTTGTATCACATGATGAAGAAGACAGATGACTTTGTCTAGAGCGATGCTGCTAATGATGCATTTGAGGCTCTCAAAAAGCAGTTGGCTGAGCCGCCCGTCTTGGCTGCTCCGGTGGAAAAAGAGCCTTTGCTCCTGTACGTGGCGGCTAATAATAGAGCCGTCAGTGCTGCAGTCGTCGTGGAGCGCAAGGAGGCAGGCAAGGAATATCCAGTCCAGTGGCCGGTTTACTATGTCAGCGAGGTTTTGACAGAATCCAAGCAAAGATACCCGCATTGGCAAAAGCTGGTGTTTGGAGTATTCATGGCAAATCGCAAGCTGAAGCATTATTTTCTTGGGCATCCAATCACGGTGGTCAGCTCTGCCCCTTTGGGAGATATCATTCAAAATAGAGAAGCCACCGGCAGGATTGCTAAATGGGCAATTGAGCTTGGGCCTCTTAATCTGAAATATGTACCTCGGACGGCTGTCAAATCTCAAGCCCTGGCGGATTTTATCAACGACTGGGCAGAGTGTCAAGCACCCGAGAAGAAGCCAGACAACACGTATTGGACAATTCATTTTGATGGATCCAGACAATTGGAAGGCTTGGGGGCTGGAGTTGTTTTAACTTTCCCACGAGGTGACAAGTTTTGCTATGTTTTGAGGCTAATGTTTCCTTGTACTAACAATGCAGCCGAGTATGAAGCTCTGCTTCATGGGCTTCGTGTGGCTAAGGAAATGAATTTGAGCCAGGTCAGATGCCTCGGCGACTCAGATCTGGTGGCCCAGCAAGTATCAGGCACGTGGGATTACAAGGACCCTCGCATGGCGGCTTATCGCCAGGCGGTTGATGTTATTGCTGGTCATTTTAAGGGCTATCAGGTGGATCATATTGATCGTCGGAAGAATGAGGCGGCTAACTCATTATCAAGGCTGGGGTCTCAGCGTAAGCCGGTGCCACCTAATGTGTTTCTGGATGTACTACATCACCCGTAAGTTAAATTACCATCGGAAGAGGATCTTGCTATACCTGACCCGGAAGGACAACTGGTGGCGGCTCTCTGCGCAATCCCTGATTGGACGCTGCCTTATCTGGCGTATCTGGCTCGAGGCGACTTACCCCAAGACGAGACTTTGGCACGAAAACTCATAAGGCGGTCTAAATCCATGACTATTATCAATGGCGAGTTGCACAGATGCAGCGTGACTGGCGTTTTTCAACGGTGTGTTTCTCCGGAAGAGGGCCTGGAAATCTTGCAGGAGATACATGCTGGCGATTGTGGTCATCACGCCGGGTCAAAATCCTTGGTGGCAAAAGCTTTTCGGCACGGTTTCTACTGGTTGACAGCTCATGCAGATGCAGAGAGATTGGTTAGCAAGTGTGATGGGTGTCAGAAATTTGGGCGACGTGCCCATGTGCCGGCTCAGGAGTTGCGGATGATTCCAATCACCTGGCCATTTGCGGTCTGGGGGCTTGATATGGTTGGACCGTTCAAGAGGTCTAAAGATAAGAAGACCCACCTCTTGGTGGCGGTTGATAAGTTTACTAAGTGGGTGGAAGCAGAGCCGGTCAGTAGGTGTGACGCATCAACAACAGTTCAGTTCGTCAAAAAGCTGATTTTCCGGTTTGGTTACCCTGACAGTATCATTACTGATAATGGTACAAATCTGTCCAAGGGGGCTATGAAAGAGTTCTGTGACAGCGAACACATCCGCCTTGATGTCTCCTCGGTAGCTCGTCCATAGTCTAATGGTCAAGCAGAGCGTGCTATCCAGGAAATTTTGAGAGGGATAAAACCCCGGCTTATGGTTCCTTTGGAGCGAATGCCGGGTTGTTGGGTGGAGGAGTTACCTTCAGTTATTTGGAGCATAAGAACCACCCCCAATAGGTCAACAAGCTACACGCCTTTCTTCATGGTTTATGGCGCAGAAGCTATTCTCCCCAGTGATATCCGTCATGACTCGCCTAGGGTGGCGGCTTACGTTGAAACTGATAATGAGACGGCGCGTCAGGATGCTTTGGATGCCTTGGATGAAGATCGGGATCTTGCGGCAGCACGGTCGGCGATTTACTAGCAAGATCTGCGTCGCTATCATAGCCGCAGAGTCAAGACCCGGACGTTCCAAGAAGGCGACTTAGTGCTCCGGCTGATTCAAGACCAGTCAGATATGCATAAATTGTCACCTCCTTGGGCAAGACCTTGTGTGATCAGCAGAAATCTCAACAATGGTTCCTATTATCTCATTGATATACGGGAAAGCGACAAATCACGCACTTCTGGAGAGGAGACTGCCAGGCCGTGGAACATTGCTCATCTTCGGCCATACTACACTTGAGACGCCGGCTCTCATCAATGTACATACTTCTGTCATTGTATATATTAATTTTTATAATATAATAAAGCCGGCATCCCCATAATTTGGGGCCTCTGCCGTTTTCCTGCACCAAGTTTCGTGCAAAGAGTTGATTCTTCATAAGGTCACTTGGGGGCTTCCAACCCACTGGGTTTAGCTTTCATACCCTCTTGACTGGCTTTTTATGCCATATTCGAGTTAAACCTGCCTGTTTGCAACTTGCTACTCCACCAGGTGACCCGCCGAACTCTTGACAATCAATCTTGCAAAGAGGCCCTAAACTTGACAGTCAATCTCGCAATAAGACCCTGAACTTGTCAAGGTTAAAATGGCGGCTTTTGTCACGAGACAGCCGGCTTACAGTGAGCTAGGATAAACTCGCCTTGTCTGTTGTAGTCTCTCCGCTATGTGGCCCGTTCGTACTCTTCGCAACGTCAATCTTTTTAAAAGACCCTGAACTTGCTAAGGTTTAAATGACGGATTTATGTCACGTGAGAGCCGGCTTACGAGGTTTCAGGCTTTTATGCCTAGCTTCTTTTGAGGCAATGCACTTTTTTCTTACAAAGCAAAAATAAGGGTTATCTCTTCTTGCTGCGCCTTTAAAGTCGGCTTACAAGGCAGGAGATATACAAGTATATATTCTATTGTTTGTTTTTGCAGGCGTCTTTCATGATAAGATTCTAAGTTTTTGGGTAATCCCGGCTTAGCATTGCTCATGGAGTATAACCCGCCAGTGGGAATTGATGAACTCATGTTGAGGCATATAATCATGTCAAGATATTCATACTGAAGAAATTTTGACCCGCCGGCCTATGAGTTGGAGAGGTTCAAAAGTGCGCGAAGGCACAACACAGGCAATCAAGTTTTTCCTACCGCTATTACAAGGCTCCAGAGGGACCAAAATGTGTGATTCAAAGTTTTTCGCACATAGTTATAACACAGCGGCTCATCTTCGCTCGGGTTAACATCCTTGAAGACTGGCTCTTCGCCTAGCTCGTCGATAGGTCATCCCGCGCCGGGTCTTTGCTTTCCTGGATCTGAAGGTTGTCCAAATCCCAGTTGCAGTTGAGTAAAGCTTCAAATTTAGCTTCATCATCCAAGATTGGAGATGGGTCAACATCAAGGGCAAAGATGTGCTTACGCCGTTGAGGGGTCAGGTCTTTTGGCTCGAATGTAGGTGCCCGAACTCGAGTGTTGTTGTCGTCGTAAGCCGCCTGATATGTCTTCAAATCAGCTTCTGCGGCTAACTGGCTAGCCAACACTCGAGATGCCCCGAAGCAACGAGCGTAGTCGTCTTGAGTAAACTCTGACCCGTCAGCTTTCAGCTGCGGGAAGCCTCCTGTCATTTCTTCTGGGTTGAGCTCCGGCGCATACGCTAAAGCCCGGCTTAGAGCAAAAATTGCACCCTTGCGGGCGGCTGATCTCTTCATCTCCTCAAAGTGCTTGGGGACGGTGGAAAGGCACTTCAGCACATCCTTGATCAATTTGGGTACTCCTTTCTCGCGAAAGACAACCTTGATGGTGAACAGGTTTCTGGCATACAGTTGTTCAGTGAAGGCATATAAAGCCTTCAGCTTCAACAAGCTATCGTCCGGAAGCTGGCGAGTCCGTTGCCCCGCAAACAGGTCAAAATTGTAAGTTGCCAGGCGAGTCTCAATAAGAATATTTGGACAATGGTCATAATATAGTTGGCAATGTTTACCAAAGACGGCTTCGGTCATCCAGGTGATATGGCGCTTCAAGTTGGTCAACTCTTCGGTAACAGGTTTAAGATGGCCCTCGGCATCTTCTGCATGTTTGGTCAGGGCGGCTTCGCTAGCTTCAGTAGATTTTTTATATGCCTCAAGCCCAGTCTTCGTCTTTTCCAGTTCCGCCGCAGAGAGCCGCCACTTGGTGTCAGCCTCAGCCCGAGCGTCTTGATGCAGTGCTAGGCTCTTCCTCAGGTCGGTCAAGCTAGACTCGGCCGCGTGTAAAGATTCCTACACATTACAAATTGTCAGATAACAAGATTACCAATTTTCAGCCGCCAGTCCGGCTCATAGTAGTACTTAGAGGTACTACAGAGGATTGTTATAAGTCTCAAGCAGATTGCAAGCAATATACTTGACACTTGGGGGCTAATGTGTGTCAGTTCTTTCAAATACCCACATATAAGCAAGACCCGGAACATCTCTATGAAGATAACCCGGCCCTTGGGGGCTACACTTGGCATTTTTTGCAATTATAAGTACCGGTTCATTATTGGTATAATAAGCCGGCCCTTGGGGGCTACACGTTGATCTCTCACACTCTACATATTACTGAAGACCCGGCTTATCTTTGAGAATATAAGCCGGCCCTTGGGGGCTACGGAAGGGTATGCAGAGAATAGAAAGTGCAATACCTCATATTTCCTCTTCATCATTTCAACTAATTTGGCCTCCATGTCTCGGCTCACGGCAAGGCGGCTTAGATAACCCAAATGCAGTTCATCAGCAGTCAGTTTGTCCAAGTTTGGCAGATCAAGCTTAGCCTTTTCCTTCTCAGGTGAAGGCGCTTCATCCTTGCTGATGTGCTTGGCTAGCACGTTGGAGGAGGCCGGAGCAGCGTAGGCAGAGCCGGTGATAGTGACCTCTTCTTCTTGAGCCGTGACGTCTTGAGTTGTTGGCAGGGGGCTGGGCGGCTTAGGATCCGTCTCCAGATGGGCCTCAGGAATCATAATATCGGCATCCGCCGGCTCAGTAGGCTGAGGATTTTCTTCATGGGTGCCTTGGTCGGCCCCGGAGGTGTCCACTGGAATCTCAGAAGTTCCAAGTCCCAGGTCCACCGGCTCTGAAACATCGGGATGGGGAGATGACCCGCTCAGTTTTCTCTTCTCAGCCTGGTCCCTGCAAATAAAATATCCATTATCAGTTATATGCAAGAACAGAATAGCAATAAGCAGAAAGAAGATGCAAAGAAGCTTACCCCGGGTTGATAACAAGGGGAGGCAGTTTGGAGGCGGTTGAGTCGCCAGATGAAGGAGGTGATTCCTGACAGTTAAATTAAGAAGTATGAATAAGTGACAGCGCAAGATTAATATGCAGAAATACAAGTACAAGATATGAAATACCTCGTTGTGACGTTTCCGACGAGCCAGAGTGTCAGGTAAGCCGGCCACCAGATCTTCAGAGCCGCCGCTCTGGGTCTGACGCCTAGCGTCATGTTGCTGCTTCTTCAAAAGAAAGTCGGGGTCCAAGTGAGCAAGAGGATGTGAAAATTTTACTTTCCGGATGACCCGCCGGATTCTATCTGTTGGCAGAGATTCTGAGTCGGAGGAGATGATAGTTACCTCTACAGCTCCGGTGTCGCTTGTCTCCGCGTCAGCCTGAGGGAAGTCAGCGTCAATAAGTTCCATGAAAAGAAGGCCAAGAGAGTCAAGTTCTACCTCCGAGTCGTCCAATTGAAGCAGCTCTTTAGCTGTTGGCTTCTTCTTACGAGAGGGAGCGTGGGTCTTAGTTGCTTTTGCTTTCTTTTTGGAGGTAGAAGCGGCGGTTAATCTCTTATTCCAGAAAGATGAGCCGGCCTGTGTGTAATAAATGCATTGGCGAAAAGGTTAAACAAGGTAAGATAATAAGTCTGGCGGAAAGGAAAGAAAGGGTGCAATAAGGTCTTACCGGAGGAGCTGGGTTTAGAGCATAAAAAGGGCTTAGCCCCGTCTTGTTGCAAACTTCTTGCGGCTCTCCCAACAGCGATTTGACGATCGCATTAAGGTCCTGATCCATCAAGGGGGTTTGATTGAAGCACTGAGGGTCATCCACCTCACCAGTATATTGGCACATCAAGGCATTGCGGCGGCTCAACGGTATAATTCTCCAAGAGACCCAGCAGCGGGTCAGATCGACGCTAGTTAACCCGTTGGCTAACAGGGCCCGTATCTTTGAGAAAGTTGGACCATACTGGGCGCGCTCTGCAGCAGACATCCGGTCTGGGAGCTCGGTGTCGGTACTGAGCCGGTAAGGACGATAACCCGACAGTGGATTCTCTCCTTCTGGGGAAGTATCCTTGCAGTAGAACCAGGTCTTATTCCAGTCCTTGGGATGACTAGGCAGAATTGCCGACAAAAAGAGTACATCCCTCCGTCTCTGAATGGAGGCACCTCCAAGTTCAAGGCTCAGTCCATCTGCCATCTCTGTTTGGCGGTTGATATAGAAATAATCCTTGAAGAGGTCAACAGACGGCTCTTCTTGCAGATAGGCCTCACAGAGAATTTGGAACTGACATAAATTGGTTACAGAGTTGGGGCCAATATCTTGAGGGTGCAGATTGTAGAAGTGCAGGGCATCTCGGAAATTTTTTGAGCCGGGCGGAGAGAAGCCACGGAGAAGATGATCCATGAAGACGACAACTTCCCCATCCTGGGGTTTGGGAGTGACTTCGTTGCCGGGAACCCGCCAATGGATAACACCTTGAGCCGGCAAAGCTCCCATGACTACAAAGTCGTTGAGCATTTCTTCGGTGACCCCAGAGCCTACCCAGTCGCAGGAGGCAAGGGCTTTAGCCATGGCGGCGGTTTAAAAGACTGTGGAAAAGCATGATGGCGTGTTAAAAACGCGGCATGACCAAAACAACTATGACTCTAAAATGGTGATGATGCTTGGCGGGTCATTATTAAGTTGTGAGCCGCCGGTCATTACAATAACGAGGCAAATTATGACATTACGAGGAGAGCCGGCAACATGATGGCGGGTCAAGTTTGCTAACAAATGTTGGAAAAAATTGCTAAGTGTGGAAAAACAGGTTCCAACAAGTACAACTACCGTTTTAAGATCTACGGAGGAGAATAAAAGGAAAATATTTCCTAAACCTAAAACGACAGCGAAGAACAGGTGATTCATAAACAAGTTCCCGTGAAAGGATGATCTACAATGAGCATGGGAGATGCATCCGTCGGAGCGCCGCTGGTCCTTGCTAGCGGATGGAAGCCTAAAAGTATTTCTTTCCCTCATCTACGGCAAGAACACCGATGAACGGCGGCGGACCCGAAGAAAACCCGATGAACTAATGCAGATTCAGAGGAGGAGGAAGATGGAACCTGAGATGCGTAGGAGATGCGGGCGAGCGACGGCGAGCTCTGGACAGATTCAGGGTGATGCAGCGGCCTTGGTGATGATGATGGCGAAGGTCCGACCGGCGCGGCGGAGCTTCGGCTGCGCGAGCATCTGGAGGAAGAAGAAGAAGAGAGGCGGCGACGGGGGAAAGTGAAAGGATAAGGACCCCACATGCCTATTTATGAGGAAGATGGAACAACAACAGTCTCGCGCGGGAATCGAGGAGACAAAATGATGATTGACCAAGAAAACGCCTCGATTCTTGGGTTGACTAGTTAATACAAAGACCCGTTGTGATGTCATCCAGATTCGTTTTAATTTATCACAGATGACGTCACCCATTTTCCCATGGTGGGTCATGAAGATTTATTGCAGGTCAGATGCTTATGGAGAATGCAAGACTCGCCAACTAAAAGACTTAAAGATTGACATGAACCAGTTCAAATCAATCTGGGGCCTAATGTTGGGGATATAACCCCGTGGTGAGACCCGCCCAGGAGGGGTCGGGTCATGAGGTTGGCGGCTTGGCAGTAAGGCCTGAGCAGGCTGAAAGGTCAGGACAAGGCCTGAAAGTGACTTGCCAGATGGGCCTGAAAGAGGCCCAGAGCCGGAAGGCTAAGTGTGACCCGGAGGTGTAAGCCGCCGGGGGATAGTTTGCTAGACAAGGCAAAGATAGTTAGAGATAAGGTCGGTTACTAAATGTAACCCGACCCGGACTCTTGTAAGCCTAGGGCCCCGACCTGTGTATATAAAGGCGGGTTCCCTGGGCGGCTTAGGACACGAAAACCTTTGATCGAGTACTAGGTCAAGCGAATCCGCTCCCTTGTAATCGATATCCAACCAATACAACTCAAAGCAGGACGTAGGCTATTACCTCCTTCGAGAGGGGCCGAACCTAGGTAAACCTGTGTCTTTCGTCCCAATCAACCCCTTCGAGTTAACCGTCGTAGCGATGGCTTCACCCCTAAGTCCTTGCACTAGGACATCCGCCGTGACAAAACCACGACACCAATGATGACGTCGAAGATTTCCGGGTTCATATCCCTGAATAATAAGTACACATTCATATAGTATTATCAGCTAAACATATACACATGGATGCATTATTTTCCATGTGATCATGTCTTCGTATTTTGTACACTATGATTATGTACTGCATATGTCGGTTTAACAGCTGTCGAATTTAGCTAGCATTTGCTCAATTGTTTATTGTTGTGAATTATGATGAATTCTCTGCTTGTGGACACTATTCGTTGAATTGCATATTGTGGCGAATTATGATGAATGTTCTTCATGTGGACACTATTTGTCGATTGCATATTGTGGCGAATTTACTATTTTCAGGGTGAATTAAATGCGATATTTTACAATAACCTGGCAATTTCAGCGCACACGATTCAAGCAACCAAGCGTGTGCGGTCCAGAACGGAAAGCACACGCAACTCATAGCGCAACCGCCTGTGATCCACAGGAAAAGCACACGAGATATAATCTAAAATGTTGGTGATACATAAGTAATCGCAAACGGTTTGCAGCACTCATACATGTGCGTATGAGATCCTCAATGTTTGTGATAGTACAGTATCTCACACGTGAGCCAACAGGAAACCGTGCCCGATGCAAAGACGATCCCATGCAAACTTTTCTCGGGAAACGTGTCCGATGATGCCATGCATGGCAGACGGTGTCTAGAGAAATCTCGTGTGCGATGATGAACATATCACACACAGTTTATACAATGGCCCGTGTGGATTAGGTAACGTTTCGCAAACGATAAAAGGTCAAACTCCGCTTGTTTTCCATGAGCAATTAGATGCGTTTGACTCGTCTTGCACGTGTGTGATTGATCCCAAATCCCACACGTAAGTCCAAAATATTATGTGTGCGATATGTTCCTGCACCGCACACGATTATATTTGCAGATCGTTTGCGTTCGTTGGTCACCATCGCCGATGGGTTTTCCGTGTGGTGTGGGATGGACCCCCCTATCGCCCACACATGCAAGGCGATGGTTTAGAACTACGTCGTGGAAAGGGGTTAAAAACCGTTTGTATAGCACGTCGTTGCACCAGTGGGTTTAGCATCTTTCTTTTCCATAAGATATTTTATAGCAGCATGATCGGTGTGAACAATGACTTTGGAATCAACAATGTAGGATCTAAATTTATCAAGCAAACACAACTGCTAAAAATTCTTTTTCAGTAGTAGCATAATTTTGTTGGGCACTGTCTAGAGTTTTGCTAGCATAATGGATAACATTTAATTTCTTATCAACTCTTTGTCCTAGAATAGCACCAACAACATAATCACTAGCATCACAAATAATTTCAAAAGGCAAGTTCCAATTGGTTGAACGATAGGTGCAGAAGTTAAGGCTTTCTTGAGTGTTTCAAAGGCTTCTACACAATCATCATCAAAAACAAATGGAATATCCTTTTGTAAAAGATTAGTAAGAGGCCTAGAAATTTTAGAGAAATCTTTAGTGAACCTCCTATAGAAACCAGCATGACCAAGGAAACTCCGAATACCTTTAATATCTTTAGGCCATGGTATTTTCTCAATTGCATCAACTTTAGGTTTATCCACCTCAATACCTCGTTCAGATATTTTATGCCCCAAGACAATACCTTCATTAACCATAAAGTGGCACTTCTCCCAATTCAAGACAAGATTAGTTTGTTCACATCTCTGCAAAACTCGATCAAGGTTGCTTAAGCAATCATCAAAAGAAGTTCCGTAAACGGAAAAATCATCCATGAAAACCTCCACAATTTTTTCACAAAAATCAGAGAATATAGCAGTCATACATCTTTGAAAGGTAGGAGGTGCATTACATAAACCAAAAGGCATACTTCTATAAGCATAGGTTCCAAAAGGACAAGTAAAGGTGGGTTTCTCTTGATCAGATTGTGATACAGGTATTTGAGAGAAACCAGAATATCCATCCAGAAAACAAAAGTGTGTGTGCTTAGATAATCTTTCTAGCATTTGATCAATGAAGGGCAGAGGGTAATGATCTTTTCTAGTAGCTTTATTTAATATTCTAAAATCAATTACCACTTTATAACTAGTGACAATTCTTTGTGGAATAAGTTCATTTTTATCATTAGGAACAACGGTAATACCTCCCTTCTTAGGGACACAATGAACGGTACTTACCCATCTACTATCAGCTATGGGATATATTATACCTGCTTCCAGAAGCTTTAATATTTCAGTTCTTACCACTTCCTTCATCTTAGGATTCAATCGCCGTTGATGATCAACAACGGGTTTAGCATCAGGTTCCATATTAATCTTGTGCTGACATAGAGTGGGACTAATGCCCTTAAGATCGTCAAGAGTATATCCAATAGCAGCCCGGTGCTTCCTCATAATTTTTATTAATCTTTCTTCTTCATGTTCTGAAAGGTTAGCACTAATAATAAGAGGATATATCTTTTTCTCATCAAGATAAGCATACTTCAAAGTATCAGGCAATTGTTTAAATTCAAACACAGGATCACCTTTAGGTGGAGGAGGACCTCCAAGGGTTTCAATAGGCAAATTGTGTTTTAGGAGATGCTGTTGTTCAAAGAATTTTTTATCTATTTCATTTCTTTCACGCAAGTGCATATCATTTTCATGGTCTAGTAGATATTGTTCTAATGGATCGGTAGGAGGTACGGCAATAGAAGCAAGACCAATTATTTTATCCTTACTAGATAATTCTCTATCACGAGGTTGTCTACTAAACTTGGAAAAATTAAACTCATGAGACACATCACCAAAACTAACACCGACAGTTTGTTTTTCACAATCTATCTTCTCATTAACGGTGTTCAAGAAAGGTCTACCAAAGATAATGGGACAAAAGTCATCTTGTTGGGAACCAAGAACTAGAAAATCAGTAAGATATTTTACTTTCCCACACAAGATTTCAACATCTCTAACAATCCCAAGTGGTGTGATGGTGTCTCTATTAGCAAGCTTAATAGTAACATCAATGTCTTCTATTTCAACAGGTGCTATGTCATTCATAATTTCTTGGTATAAGATAAAAGGAATAGCACTCATGCTAGCACCCAAATCACATAAACCATGATGGCAATGATCTCCTATTTTGACCAAGATAACAAGCATGCCCACTACGGGTTTATGTTTATCTTTTTCATCGGGTTTAGCAATCCTAGCAGCTTCATCACAGAAGTAAATAACATGCCCATCCATATTTTCTACCAAGAGATCTTTAACCATAGCAACACGGGGTTCTACTTTTGTAAGTGCATCTAGTGCCACCCTTGTTTGGTTTTGGAGTATTGAAGAAAAACGTGGTTGAGGGACTAATGTGTTTGTGAGAGTTCACAGGATAACACAGATAGAAGTCCCTGGAGATTCGGTTTAACCATCAATGACGACCCCTAAAAATGTCCGAAGACATTGATGATGGCCGAAGCCATTGGTGGTATGCGAAGATAATCGCCTGAAGATAATGAAACGCGAAGACGAAGTCTTTTGGTAGTTTTGTTTCTTCTTTCCTTAGTCATAGGAACCACCGTACTGTTAAGTGGGGTCGATGTGATCGAAGTCAGACGCTGACGTGATGCTCAACCCAAACCTATGTCTTAGAGTGAAGACAATGAGAGGAAATCTCTTCCAGAGTTGGTTGAGTCAGCTTTACTTGTAGCCCAAGTAAAGCTGCCGCGTGTGTTTGAAATCCGGCCGTTGTGACACGTGTCGGTTGGCCATTGAGCCAGGGTCATTTTGGTCATATCAGGTCGGGTTGCCCGCTGGCTATAAATAGCCCACCCCCTCCACCATGAGAAGGTGGCTGCTCAGAGAGAGAGATACGTCTGTTGTCGTTTTGGAGCAACCCACCTCGAAGACATTGAGAGAGAAACATCCTGCGAGGATAAACCTAAACACCCAGAGCTAGAGTGTTTGAGCATCACCGAAGTCGTTCTGTTCTGAGAGAAATGAAGACTTATTAGACTTGAAGACTCCAGATGGTTAGGCGTCTGGGTCTAGAGCAATCCAAGAGTCACTGTGGATCGTCGGGTGACCAAGTTTGTACGGGTTTCAGAAGTCTCCCCTGAAGACTTACCTGAGTGATTGGGCGTTGTCTAAGTGACTTCGGCTCAAGGGGAACAAGGTGAAGACGAGGTCTTCTGAGTTGAATCTCAGCCTCCCTAACCAGACGTACAGTTGTCACAGCAACTGGAACTGGTCCAACAAATCATGTGTCTTCATCAAGCAACTAGGTCTATCCTTCACTCTTTTACTTTCTATACTTAACTGTGAAGCCATTGCTTGAATACTTCTGACTGAAGACATTTCCCGAAGACAATCATATCTGCTGTTTATCTTCATACTGTCTAAGTTTGTCTTCGACTCATCTTAGCGTGTACAATGATAATACTTAACTTGCTTGAATGTCTTCATTGCATTGCGTACCCTGCTTAGATCCTTGATATCTATCCCTACCTGATCCTGGCCCGCTTTCGCGTATTTCGAATACATTCATTGTTTCGAAGCCTTTCATAAAAACACCTATTCACCCCCCTCTAGTCGATAACTAGCACTTTCAATTGGTATCAGAGCAAGGTACTCCCTTGTTCTGTGTTTCGGTGTAACCACCTAGTGTTTTAGCTATGTCGATTGTAGGGATAATCAAGGTCTCCACAGCGTGCCCTGTCTTCGATGGCACCGACTACCCCTACTGGAAGAACAAGATGCGCATGCATCTCGAAGCCATTGAAAACGACCTTTGGTATGTCTTCATGGTAGGCATTCCTGAGGTTGGCGAAGGTGTTACTACTACTAATGTGAAGAGGTTAGCACAACTGGACTCCACTGCCAAGAACATTATCTGTGGTCACCTGACCAAAGGACAGTATGGCCATGTGTGTGCACTGAACACTGCAAAGCAAATCTAGGAATGGCTGTCCAAAGTGAATGAAGGTATCTCATCTCAAAGAGACTCGTGTTGATGTGCTTCGCAACCTGTTCAACCGCTTCAAGAGACTCGACAACGAAAATGTCCAGCTCACGTTTGATCGACTCACCGACATCTCAAATGAGATGAATGCACTTGGCGCCACTGATATCACCAAACATAAAGTCGTGAAGAAGCTACTCAGATCACTCGACAGTTCCTTTGATACTCTTGCACTCATGTTCCAAGAGCGCCCTGACTTCAAGAGTTTGGATCCCGCCGATATCCTCGAGAGGTTGAACACACATGAGTTCCAACAAGCTGAGAAGAGGGGTATCTACGGTCCCAGTTACAGTCGCTCTCGTGCCCTGAAGGCAAAGGCTGTGTCCTCATCTGAAGACGGCTCTGACTGTAGTTCTGATGGTGCTGAAGACTTTGGAAAAGAACTTGCTCTGCTTGTGAGGAAATTTAGGAAGTTTACCAAGTCAAAAGGCTATGCAAAGTCTTCAAAGCGTGATTCCAAGAGGTCTGCTGAAATGTCTTCAAGGGACAACAAGAAGCAAACCTGTCACAAGTGCAAGAAAGTTGGCCACTTCATTGCTGATTGTCCTCCCTGGGGAAAGGAATCCAAGAAGAAGAGCAAGGACTATGACTCAGATGACAAGAAAAAAGAAGAAGTATGCAAAGTCTTCATCACACAAGAAGAGTTTATCTGGCAAGGCACATGCTTTTATCGGAAAGGAGATGGATTCACAGTCTGAATCTGGCTCTAAGGCTGGGGAAGCATCTGAGGAGGAATCTGACGCTGAAGTAGCTGGACTAGCAATGGCTTCGGCATATGTCTCCACTTCTGTCTTCGAACCCGAAGACAATGGCTCCTTCTTCAACGCCGAAGCCAGTGATGATGATGCTACTCCGGCCTACTGCTTCATCGCGAAAGCCTCCAAGGTATCCTCAAAACCCTCACGTCATGACTCCGAATCCGAAGCTGAATCTGATGATGACATGAAACCTAGCTATGCTAAACTTGTAAAAATTTCCACCAAGCAACAAAGTGCCATGGAGAAAATGCAAACTACTCTAGAGAAAAGCGATGACCTGTTACGCGAAGAAATGATTCTGAACGAAACTATGGCTGGAGACATGCGTAGTCTTCGTTCAAGGTTTGAGGATCTCCAAAGTCGTCATGATGCCCTCTCAACTGAACATGAGAAGCTTTCTCTCGAATATCTTCAGAAAAAGATTGATCTTGAGAAGTTGAGAGAAGCTCATGATGACCTATGGAAGGAAAATGACTCACTCCTAGTAGAACAGACCAGTACCGCTCATGATAAATTTGATGCTCCATGCTTAAAATGCCTTGCTCGTGAAGCTAATGATTCAACTGCCGAATGTTCAAATGCTTCTAAAAATGCATTATCTTCAATTGTATCTGTGGTGACTAACCCCTCATCTGAGGAAACCACTGCCATTACTGACGACAATGACAGGTTGAAGACATTGCTTGAAATTGGCATGTACAAGAGTCTCAAGGGGCATCAGATTCTTTGTGATGTCCTGAAGAAGACAATCTTGAACAAAAACCCTAGGAAAGCGGGTTTGGGTTTCGAAAGGAACATCAATGTTGATGGTTCTTACTGGACGCCTGAGCAGTATCCCAAAACCACATGGGTTGCTGCAAAAGGACCCTCAGTGGATCCATCCACATTGTCTGGTTTTAACTGTGCTAACCCTGTCATCATTGACGAGTCATTTGACTCCAATTATAAGTTGTTCAAATATATGAATGGTGAAGTGTTTGCCAGGTATATTGGAGCCAACTGCAGGAATGGTTCACCTATGAAGAAGATCTGGGTTCCCAAATGTCTTCTTGAGAAGCTTCCAGTCAATGTCATGACACCACCAAGGAAGAAGACAAACCCCAGATCAAAGTCTTCATATGGACTAAATCTTCATATGATCATTCTAACACGTATGTTTCGCGGGGCAGAGCTGAAAGGGCTCATGAATATGTGCACTATGGCATGAACCGTTATGTTCATCCCACTAAGAATTTCTCTGCAAATTCATTTGAGTATTCTAACCCCCCTGTGAAACATACAATTAGGGCATATTTGCCTAAATTATCTAATGCTGCCTTACGACTCATTGCTTCTAAGCCACCCCTGCGCATGTGGGTGGTTAAGAAGAACTAATATCTTCATGCAGCATCGGGTCTCCAGATGGGATGAAGCCTACCCTGAAGATAATCTCTGGAGACCCGGAAACGATCTTGATTGGACGCAAGACAACTAATGCGAATGGTGTTACCATTCATATCGTCCAATATCTTCATACAATTGTGCACTACAATATCTTCATCAATGCATGTTACAGTTGCATGTGAAAGGACAATTTGCTCCCATGGTGGTTTTGGTAATTAATAACAACATATATGTCATTGAACTAATGTTTCCACTAAGCATATTTCAGGAAAAGTTCAATGATAGGGATGGCAAAAAGGATTGTGGAGATACCCCAAGATGCAAGGAAATGGACTGGCAAAGCTTCAAGCTAGAGCACTCTACATTTACTTTGTGAGAAATCACTTTGAGTCCATAGGAAAGCCAATACTATTAAAAGGGGGTAAGGTACTGTTGGTGAACAAAATGCTCATACGTGCACAAGTGATAGTCACCAAAAACACCCACAAGCTCTTCCACAAAAGTCTGTCCAAAGTCAAATATCCAAAATCGGTGCAACCAACACTTTCCACTCGGTGCCACCAATTCCCAAACTCAGACAGACCCATGCCAAACCCTAGCACATCGGTGCAACCGATTCTGATTCGGTACCACCGAGTTTGGGTTGCCAACTTTCTATTACCTCGATTCACAAAATCGGTACCATCGAGTTTGTTGAATCGGCATCACCGAGATTGGGCAATCTGACCGTTGGTCACCTAATCGGTGCAATCGAGATTTATATATCGGCCTCACCGAGATTCAAAAGTTTCTGCCTTTTGGTCACTTTGGTACCAGCGAGATTCACACATCGGTGTCACCGAGTTGGTCACTTTAGGTGTAACGGTTGGATTTTTGGGGATGCCTATATATACCCCTTCACCACCACCCACTCGAGATAGAAGCACTCAGAACTATTCCATACTTGCCCCATCCTATTTTCTGAGAGAGGGCCACCTACTCATGTGTTGAGATCATGCCATTCCATTCCATCCATATGAATCTTGATCTCTAGCCTCCCCAAGTTGCTTTCCACCAATCCAATCTCTTCCACCAAGCCAAATCTGTGAGAGGGTGATTGTGTGTTGAGGAGTCTATCATCTTGAAGCACAAGAGCAAGGAGTTCATCGACATTGCCGAGCCTATTACCTTTTGGAGGGTGGTGCCTCCTAGATTGGTTAGGTGTCGCTTGGGAGCCTCCTACTTCGTGTTGTGGAGTTGAACCAAGAAGTTTGAAAGGGCAAGGAGATCGCCTACTTCGTGAAGATCTACCCATAGTGAGGCTAGTCCTTCGTGGACGGAAGCCGTTATGGAATAGTCAAAGTTGCTACTTCGTGGACCCTTATGGATGGAGCCCTCCGTGGACTCTCGCGACCGTTACCCTATGTGGGTTGAAGACTCCATAAACATGGACGTACGATAGCACCACCTATCGGAACCACGGGAAAAATCTTCGTGTCTACAAATTGCGTTTGATCTTCCTACCCATCCTTTACTACTCATGCTTGTTGTTACTTTCCGCTGCTATACTCTTAGACATGCATGTGTAGGGAGTGCTTGACTTGCTATGAATGCTAAAATCTGCCAACACTTAAAATTGGGAAAAAGTAGATTTTTATTTAGTCAAGTAGTCTAATCACCCCCCTCTAGACATACTTTCGGTCCTACAAGTGGTATCAGAGCTTTGGTCTCCATTGCATTGGTTTCAGAACCTAGGAGAGTATGGCGTATAGTGAGGGAAATTATCACCGTAGAGGTCCGTACTTTGATGGCACTAATTTTGCTAGTTGGAAGCACAAAATGAAAATGCATATTCTTGGTCATAACCCCGCCATTTGGGCTGTTGTTCGTGTTGGCTTGCAAGGTGAGTTCTTTGGTGATGGAAAGGAACCGGATCGTGAAGCGACTGCGGATGAGTTGAAGATGTTACAATACAACGCTCAAGCATGCGACATTCTCTTCAACTGCCTATGCCCTGATGAATTCAACAAAATCAGCCGTCTTGAGAATAAAAAAGAGATTTGGGATACTTTGGTTGATATGCACGAAGGAACCGAGTTCGTGAGAGAATCCAAGTTGGATGTTCTTCAAATTCAGCTTGACAAGTTCAAGATGAAGGATGGTGAAGGAGTCGCGGAGATGTACTCTAGGCTAGCTCTCATCACCAATGAGATTGCCGGCTTAGGAAGCAAAGAAATGACCAACAAACTCATCATCAAGAAGATACTTTGAGCTTTGGATGAGAGATACGACACCGTGTGCACATTGATCCAAATGATGCCCAACTACAAAGATCTCAATCCTACGGAAGTCATTGGAAGGATTGTTGCTCATGAGATGACACTCAAAGACAAAGAAGAGCTTCACAATAAGTCTAGCGGTACTTACAAAGCCACAAGTGATGCTCTCGCAACTTCAAGCGACAACCTTGTCACCAATGAAGAGATAAGCCTCATGGTCAAGAAATTCAACAAGTTCTACAAGAATAGAGGCAAAGAACGAAGCTCCAACTCAAGATATGAAGAGAAGCGTTCGTCAAGTCGTGACCGCAATTGCTACAATTGTGGGAACCCCGGACACTACTCCAATGAGTGCACGGCTCCCTACAAACGAAGAGAAGAGTCACCTAGAAGACGAAGCTCAAGGAATGAATCACCTCAAAGAGAGAGAAGGAGTAGAGATGATCGTTATGAATGAAGACCCTCAAGGAGAAGTAGGGATTCGGAGAAGAAGGACAAGTACACCAAGAGCTACACAAGAAGAAGACATCAAGCTCATGTTGGTGAATGGGTTTCCGGCTCCGACTCTGACAACAACTCCGAGAGAAGCTATCACTCCAACTCCGACTATAGTGAAGATGAAGGTGTTGCCGGACTTGCACTAGTGACTACTAACTCCTATGATCTATTTGATTCACCAAACGAAGGGAGTGGAAGTTGCTTCATGGCTAAAGACCCCAAGGTATCATACCCCGAGTATCTTGATTTCAATAGTGATGAAGATGATTTGCTTTGTGATGATGACTTGCACTTTGATGAAACTAGTGATGTTAGTCAAAATGAAATTGATAATTCTCATGCTAGTCAAGATAAGTCATTTGATGATGATAAGATGAAAATAGAACAACTAACTAAAGAATTAAACACTCTTAAGTTAGCCCATGAATCTACTCTCGAAGATCATAGAGAGCTTGTAAGGACTCATGAGAAGCTACGCTTCGAGAAGCTCAACCTGGAGCAAGAGCATGAGTTTCTTAAAGCTATCAATGACGATCTCCGAAAGAAGACTCCATCTTATCTAGCCAAATGACTACTCTTGTCTACATTCATGCCACAAGTTAAATCTAAACAAACTAGTAACAAAGGCAAGAAAGGTTCTTCATCTAGTAGCAACAATAAAAATGCTAAATCTAATGATGTTGCTTCTAGTAGTTCTATTGATTCCACTAATGACGATTCTCTTAGCCAAGTTACACTTGAGCAAGAAAATGCTTTATTAAAAGGAATTATAGAGAAAGGTATCTACAAGAGTCTTGCCGGGTGTAAGCAATTTGAGGAAATTGTAGGCAAGCACGGAGGATACCGGAAGAACCATGGCATTGGCTACTTCAACACTAATGGAGTTGAATGGGAAGAAGGTCAATACCCCAAGCCCAAGTTTGTTTCTCAAAAGGAGAAGTATGAAAATACTCTTCCCAAGGGAACAAACACTCAAGATGACCTTCCACCACAAGACCACAAGCTCAAGGGCAAGAACAAGCTTCAAGAGGACATTGACTCATATGAAGATGAATCCCTAGCTTTGGTGGAGTGGGTTCCCAAAGCTACTCCAAGCTCAACTTCTACAAAGGCTACTTCAACACCAAGGATCCCCATCAAGTTGATGTGGGTCCCCAAGAAGAAGAACTAGAGAAGTTCTTGAGGGGTGACTACGCCAATGAAATTCACTCACATTCATTATTGGCAAGAACTAGTTGCAATCAACATCAACTCTATGCAATAGTTCAAGGAGTCACACATTCCCTCAAAGGTAAGCAAGGGACAAGGTAATCAACAAATCAATGGACATCATCACACATGCTTTGCACTCCATGTCCATAGATATCCTTGTATTTGTCTCTTGTGTGTTGGGACTAACCCATGTAGGTGAGAAGAGTAAGGAAACAACAAGGATGCTCCCAATTCATGGTGATCTTCATCAACCTTGAGCATCCACCACTACCTCATCAACATGAAGTCTTCATCGACAAAACCCAAGGTTAGTTTATCCCTCCTATGGGGGGATGTCACATCAAGGGGGAGCTTTACTCTAAGACTTGAGTCAAAGCATCTCTTAGTATGTGACAACATTAAATGCTTTATGTAAAAGTGGTAACCCCACTTGTGCTTAAACGATGAGTATGACCTATGATCAAGTATTCTTACTTGGCTCCTAAGTCAATATACTCATATATAGATGACTCCGTCATCGCCAAAATGCTTGATAGATGCTAGTATGTTTGTGCATGTTTGCCATGATTTCATTTGACATCTTATTTTGTGAGCATGTTGGTCTGCATTTATTTATTCATTCGAGGACATCCAATTGTTGCTATTTGGCTTTTGTTTTCTCTTTTGCCAATTGGATGGACAAGAATGCCTAGGACCACTCTCTAGCTATCTATGCTTTCTCACCTCATATTCTATTCATGCTGCATCACAAAATTTGAACAAGTACTTTTTGATCCCTCTGTGTGAGGAGCACTCGGAGTTCCGTATCGACAAAGGACTGACCATTAAAACCTCCCAAGTGCATCTCGGTGGAACCAACCCAAAAATCTCGGTCTCACTGAATGCCTAGGGTTGATCTGGTTTTCAATCTCGGTACCACCGATTTCATATTCTCGGTTACACCGAGTTTCCCTGTTAGCTGATAGTTGAGGAACTCGGTGACACCGAAAATTTAGAATCGGTGTCACCGACAGCCGAGGGTATATAAGAGGCGGACCCGACCTTTGAAAATTCCTTCAAACCATCGCCCCCTCCAAAACCCTACGCTGCCGATTCGTGACCCCTGGTCGTCACCTTTTCTTCCCCATGCGTCTCCGTCGTTGGGAATCGCCGCCGCCGATAGAATCTTCACCCCCGTCGCCGCCGTAGCAGATCCGTCGCCAAGTTAGGGTATGGATCCGGCCCTTCTTTGCGCTCCCCGTCCGAATCTTGCGCGCTGAAGCTTATTCCATCGATAATCCACCATTTGCAAACCTCTCCATCCACTGGAAATCTCATTAGATTAGCGAACCGAAAAATTTTAGGTTTAGTTGCCCGCAAAATCGCATCTCGGTGATACCGAGTCAGAAAAATCGGCTCCACTGATTTTATTTTTGTGCTGCTGAGGACAGTACTCGGTGAAACCGAGTGGCAGTTTTCGGTCCGACCGAAACTGCTGCCAAGTTTCTATTAAGAGTATTGTGAGTCTCGGCAGCACCGAAAGTTTTGACTCGGTGAGACCAAAATTCTTTTTTGCTGTGAACTACATCTAAGATTTTTTTGTTCAAACTTTCAAAAATAGCTGCATTTTGTGATGACTTATCCTCTTCTACTCCTCTACACTCTATTCACAGGGTCAGATATGTCAGAGGCTGAGGACAGTGCAAACAACTTCAGAGAGCAGAGTGTTGATTTGGATTCAGGCACTAGTCTTGAGTCTAGTTCCTCTTCAAATCCAGGCACCCCCAGTTCTCATGGGTTGCCCAAGGCTGCTACTAGGGCCAGGAAGAAGCTGAATTCAGATGAGGAGGATTCTGATTTTGTTCCAGAGGAAGCTCTTGCCAAGAAGCAAGACAAAGCTGCCAGGAAGTCTGCAAATGAAGCCACCTCTTCCAGGAGAGTAGTCAGCAAGACATATGCCAGTTCTGAGACTATGAGAGCACCTGAGAGTGCTAGGGCTACCATGACCATTGAGCCCCAAGGAAGTCTATGCCTAAGAAGGCAGGAGAGAAGAAGCATTCCAGAAAGAGGATTGTCTATGTCACAGGCAGGGCTACATCCATGTATGAGGACCCAGAGGAGACTGCTGGTGCTGCTGCTGAGGAGGAGGAGGAAGAGCAAGTTGTCAAGGCCCCTCCCAAGAAGAAGCAAAAGAAGCTTTTGGCAGATGCTATGCCAAAGCAAGGTCCCTCCAAGAGCACCAAGTCTGCCCCCAAGAAGGCTACTGCTGAAAAGTCCAAGAGGTCATCCAGACAGATTCCATCTTCTGAGAAGAACAAGGGAACTACCTCCAGAGATATGGATGAGGATGCCATGTCTGCTTTGATGAAGCTCAGACCACACCTTCCAGAGCACAATTCCAGCCATCCACTTGCTGAAGACATGAAGAAGAGGAAGGATTCTGGTTTGAGGGCATGGAGAGCAATTGATCCTTATGCCCGGAGGAGGAAAACAGCGGTGGACTATAGGTTCTACACCAAGGAACAACAAGATTTCTATGAGACTATCTTGCTTGACAAGAGTCCAGCTGTCAGTGACATGAGATACGTTGACTGGAAGTACATCAAGGCTAATGAAGATTACTTTCCAAATGTTCAAGACAACTTTCATTGCATTGGCCTAGATGAGTTTGTTGGCAAAGAGTTCACTGCATGGAACGATGAGATGATCATGCAATTCTACTCCACTTCTCACTTCTATGGAGATGGTAGAATTGTATGGATGACTGAAGGAGCTAGATATGAGTCCACTGTTGAGGAATGGGCTGGCATCTTAGGAGTCCCAGAGCTGCAAGATGGTGACTTGGATGTCTACTCTGAATCCAAGGAGAGCCATGATGCTATGAAGGACATGTACAATGCTATCCCTGCTGCTAACTTGAAATCTCACAAGTTAGGATCTATTTACTTCCTCCAGGCTGGCCTCCGCACCATGAACACCATCTTGAGGCATACATTGATGCCTAAGTCAGGAGATGAGAAGATGATTCGAGGCCATTCAATCAACATGCTGATCCATCTTGATAGACACACTAGGATACGAGTGATGGACTTGATAGTAGAGACAGTGAAGAGGGTTGCTACTGATCAGAAGCGCTCATGCTGCTATGCACCCTACATTTAGATGCTCATCAACTCCAAGCTGGAGAAGCACATCTTTGCTCTGGACAGACCCCATTTGCCCCTATAGCCAGATTTAGAGGACAACGTTGTGGTGATGGACCCAGAACATCCCACATCAGCTGCAGCTCAAGCACAGGCAGAGGCAGAGGCAGCTAGAGCCACTAGTGCTCAAGTCCCTAGATCCAGGAACGAGCAAATGGATATTTTGATCTCAACCGTTCAAGGCATGCAGAAGGAAGTCAATGACATACTGGAGAACCAGAACAGTCTTGTGAGGATCTTTGAGAACAGGATCAAGACCCTCAATGACAAGGTGGATGGGCTGACCAAGACAGTTAACGAGCTCAAGAAGGAAGTTGACTCTGTGCCTCTTCCTCACTCTATAGATGATGATGATGATGATGATGATGATGATGAGGATGACTCTCCTCTCAGGCCAGGCACTCACTTCACTACCCAGGCCAGATCAGCCACAGTGCCAGCTCCAGAGTTGAGGCCTTCTTCATCAGCACCTGCTACAGTTACTTCAGCTCCATCAGCTCCTCCAGTGCCTCCAGTTGCTACACCAACTCCATCCATGACGTCTGCCGACATCTTCGCCGACGCAGTTCTCTCAACTCCTTCATCAACAACCGGAGGAGACCAGCCCAAGAACGTTTAGCTATATCTCTTTGAACTTTTTGGTAACTTGTTGCCAAAGGGGGAGAAGTGTATATAGATCTTTAGGCTTTGAGTGAGAGAGCGTTTGGTTTTTATCGCTTTTTCAAAAATATTTGGTCTTTTGGTTTGTTTGTGTTGAACTATGTGGTGTTTGATCATACACTTGATGTGTGTTGCTACTATTTCCTATCATTTTAATGCTTATGAGATGATCATTCACCTTTGCTTGATTGTGCTGTGCTATGATATTAACTCTTATTATTCTCGCACACCACCAAGATGTATGTGACATGGAGGAAGTGCCCCATGTACCTAATCGATCGTGCATTTGCATTCAAACGCAAATTTTAAAAATAATGCACAAATTTAGGGGGAGCTCTTGCTTATCACATACTTCTCAAAGCGACGATTATATTCATTGATTATATCATATGTCGAAGCTTTGATCTATATGTTGTCATCAATTACCAAAAAGGGGGAGATTGAAAGCACATTTGCTCCCTTGGTGGTTTTGGTAATTAATAACAACATATATGTCATTGAACTAATGTTTCCACTAAGCATATTTCAGGAAAAGTTCAATGATAGGGATGGCAAAAAGGATTGTGAAGATACCCCAAGATGCAAGGAAATGGATTGGCAAAGCTTCAAGCAAGATGACTCTACATTTACTTTGTGAGAAATCACTTTGAGTCCATTAGAAAGCCAATACTATTAAAAGGGGGTAAGGTACTGTTGGTGAACAAAATGCTCATACGTGCACAAGTGATAGTCACCAAAAACACCCACAAGCTCTTCCACAAAAGTCTGTCCAAAGTCAAATATCCAAAATTGGTGCAACCAACACTTTCCACTCGGTGCCACCGATTCCCAAACTCAGACAGACCCATGCCAAACCCTAGCACATCGGTGCAACCGATTCTGATTTGGTGCCACCGAGTTTGGGTTGCCAACTTTCTGTTACCTCGATTCACAAAATCGGTACCACCGAGTTTGTTGAATCGGCGTCACCGAGATTGGGCAATCTGACTGTTGGTCACCTAATTGGTGCAACCGAGATTTATATATCAGTCTCACCGAGATTCAAAAGTTACTGCATTTTGGTCACTTCGGTACCACCGAGATTCACACATCGGTGTCACCGAGTTGGTCACTTTAGGTGTAACGGTTGGATTTTTGGGGATGCCTATATATACCCCTTCACCACCACCCACTCGAGATAGAAGCACTCAGAACTATTCCATACTTGCCCCATCCTATTTTCTAAGAGAGAGCCACCTACTCATGTGTTGAGATCATGCCATTCCATTCCATCCATATGAATCTTGATCTCTAGCCTCCCCAAGTTGCTTTCCACAAATCCAATCTCTTCCACCAAGCCAAATCTGTGAGAGAGTGATTGTGTGTTGAGGAGTCTATCATCTTGAAGCACAAGCGCAAGGAGTTCATCGACATTGCCGAGCCTATTACCTTTCGGAGGGTGGTGCCTCCTGGATTGGTTAGGTGTCGCTTGGGAGCCTCCTACTTCGTGTTGTGGAGTTGAACCAAGAAGTTTGTACGGGCAAGGAGATCGCCTACTTCATGAAGATCTACCCATAGTGAGGCTAGTCCTTCGTGGACGGAAGCCGTTATGGAATAGTCAAGGTTGCTACTTCGTGGACCCTTATGGGTGGAGCCCTCCGTGGACTCTCGCGACTGTTACTCTCCGTGGGTTGAAGACTCCATAAATGTGGACGTACGATAGCACCACCTATCGGAACCACGAGAAAAATCTTCGTGTCTACAAATTGCGTTTGATCTTCCTACCCTTCCTTTACTACTCATGCTTGTGGTTACTTTCCGCTGCTATACTCTTAGACATGCATGTGTAGGGAGTGCTTGACTTGCTATGAATGCTAAAATCTGCCAACACTTAAAATTGGGAAAATGTAGATTTTTATTTAGTCAAGTAGTCTAATCACCCCCCCTCTAGACATACTTTCGGTCCTACAAGATGCCTTGGTGAACTAGACTAATTCTCAATGCAGGAAAACAAATCCAATGCCACTGAATGGATTATGGATAGTGGATGCACGAGTCATATGACTGGTGATCGAAGCCTATTGATGGAGCAAACTCTTCGACCTCCAACAAAAGACCACATTGTCTTTGCAGACAAGAGCATCATCAAAGTATTGGGACTAGGTAGAGTTGCTATCTCAAGGGACCGACACATGGAGAATGTCATGCTTGTCGAATCCCTTGGTTACAACTTGATGTCTGTCTCAATGCTCTATGACTTAGATATGCTTGTCATATTTGGCAAATTTCGATGTGTTGTGCTAATGGCCTCTGACAAACCAAAGTCTTTGAAGGTTTTCAAAGAGGTGATTTGTATATGGTAGACTTCTATGCAGGACCACAGGTTGCCTCATGTCTTCTAGCAAAGGCTTCAGAATGCTGGGTATGGCACAGAAGGCTAGGACATGCTGGGATGAGGAACTTACACACACTCGCCAAGAAGAAGCTTATCATTGGCGTCGAAGGTGTCAAATTCAAGAAGGACCACCTCTGTGGTGCCTGTGAAGCCGGGAAGATGACCAGGGCCAAACATCCCTCGAAGACAATCATGACGACCACATGTCCCTTCGAGCTACTACATATGGACTTATTTGGCCCTACTCACTATTCCACCTTCTCTACCACTGCAAATCTATATGGCTTCATTATTGTTGATGAATATTCTCGATTCACTTGGGTGCATATCATACTCTATAAATCAGAAGTGCAGGATGTCTTCAGGCGTTTCGCAAATAGGTGTATGAACAACTACAACATCAAGATCAAGCACATCAGGAGTGATAATGGCACAGAATTCAAGAACACAGGTTTGGATACCTATCTTGACACTCTTGGCATCACTCATGAGTTCTCTGCTCCATACATTCCTCAGCAGAATGGCGCCGTGGAGCGCAAGAACATGACTCTTATTGAGATGGCCCGCACCATGCTTGACGAATACAAGACACAACGGAAGCTATGGCCTGAAGCCATTGATACTGCATGCCACATCATCAACAGAGTATATCTTCACAAGTTCTTCAAGAAAACATCATATGAGCTTCTCACCAGTAAGAAAACAAATGTAAGTTATTTCAAAGTCTTCGGTGCAACATGCTGGATAAGGAATCCACACCACACTTCAAAATTTGCACCGAAAGCACATGAGGGTTTCATGCTTGGTTATGGAAAGGATTCACACACCTACAGAGTCTTCAACACTTTCCACAACAAAGTTGTTGAAACTATAGATGTGCGATTCGATGAAACTAATGGCTCGCAAAGAGAGCAGCTACCTCCCATGCTAGATGAACTACAACCTGACGACGCTTTCGGATTGATGGGAACTGGAGAAATCATGCCTGAAGAACCAGAGGTTGAAGAAGTCATCATACCTCCATCCACCTAGGGCGAAGACAATGCTGAAATTGAAGACATTGCTGCTGATGAAGACAGTGCTCAGCAGCAAGAACAAAGTCTTCGTCCTGCTCATCCACGCGTGGCCAATGAAGTCCAAATTGAGAGAATGCTAGACAACATAAATGCACCAGGTCCACTCACTCGCTCAAGAGCAACTCAAGTGGCTAACTTTTGTGGGCATTTTGCTTTTGTATCTATCTCAGAGCCCACCAAAGTAGATGAAGCTTTCAAGGAATCAGAATGGATTCAAGCAATGCAAGAAGAGCTTCACCAGTTCGAGCTCAACAATGTGTGGGAGCTTGTGAAGCGCCCTGATCCAAGGAAGCACAACATCATCGGCACGAAGTGGATCTTTCACAACAAGCAAGATGAGTCTGGCCAAGTCGTCCGAAACAAGGCTTGACTTGTGGCCCAAGGTTACACACAGGTTGAGGGTATTGATTTTGGTGAAACATTTTCTCCTGTTGCTAGACTCGAAGCCATTTGTATACTGCTTGCTTATGCTAACCATCATGACATATGCTTCTATCAAATGGATGTCAAAAGTGCATTCCTCAATGGTAAGATTGAGGAAGAAGTATATGTTGCTCAACCACCAGGGTTTGAAGACCCAAAGCATCCTGACAAAGTCTACAAGCTCAACAAGGCACTGTATGGCCTCAAGCAAGCACCACGAGCTTGGTATGACACACTCAAGGAGTTCCTTAAGAAGAAAGGCTTCAAACCTGGTTCACTCAATCCCACTCTCTTTACTAAATCCTATGATGGTGAACTGTTTGTATGTCAAATCTATGTGGATGACATTATCTTCAGCTGCACTAACAATCGTTACAGTGATGAGTTTGCCTTTATGATGCAAGAGAAATATCAAATGTCGATGATGGGAGAACTGGAATTCTTCCTAGGGCTTCAGATTCGACAACAACCCAATGGCATCTTTATATCTCAGGATAAGTACCTTAAGGACCGCCTCAAGAAATTTGGCATGAATGAAGCCAAAGGTTATAAGACGCCAATGCCTACCAATTTTCACCTCTGCACTGACGAAAATGGTAAAGATTTCGATCAGAAGGTATATTGCTCCATGATTAGCTCTTTATTGTACTTATGTGCGTCTAGGCCAGATATAATGCTTAGCGTTTGCATGTGCACCCGATTTCAAGCGGCACGAAAGGAATCGCATCACCTAGCAGTGAAGCGAATACTTAGATATCTGACTCACACCCCAACACTAGGATTATGGTACCCAAAGGGTTCGAAGTTTGAGCTCATTGGCTATTCAAATTCTGATTTCACTGGTGACAGAGTTGACTGCAAGTCCACATCTGGCACTTGTCACTTTCTGGGACGATCTCTTGTATGTTGGTCTTCGAAGAAGCAGAACTGTGTATCACTCTCCACTGCCGAAGCTGAATACATTGCTGCTGGCGCTTGCTGCACTCGGCTTTTCTGGATGAAGCAGACTCTCCAGGACTACGACATCAACCTGAAGCATGTACCTCTCTACTGCGACAATGAGAGTGCAATCAAGATCTCCTACAACCCAGTACAACATTCGAAGACGAAGCATATTCAGATACGACATCATTTTCTTCGTGATCACGTGATGAAAGGCGACATCAACATCAAGCATGCTGACACTGAAGATCAATTGGCGGATATCTTCACGAAGCCTTTGGATGAGAAGAGATTTTGCAAGTTGCGGTGTGAGCTAAATATCTTAGAATCCTCAAATGTCCTTTGAATGGGAATACATCCTAACGCTTATGCATGATTGATGACTTTGATGCACAACACACGAAGTAATGTATGTCTTCAATCTCATGAAGACTTACACTCTAAGTGTGAATACATTAACGAAGAATGTGACTACAAAGCACCACGATAATTGTGCACCGTATCTGAGTCAAACATTCTTATACGGTGGGTAATGCCACCACCAAATTGGAAGACATTGCTTTTATCTTCGCATTTCTCTATGTCTTCCAAAATTATGTTTGTCAAATTGATTTAAACTTGCATATCACTTAAAAAATGAATATATTTAGTATGCTACTTGGACTTTGTCCTCTACAGCATTGGTACTATGGCTATATCTTCCAATTTACCTAGGCCAATGTGATCGGACCCACTATTCTTGTCTGTTCAAATCTCGTCTTACTCTATTCAACTCTAGTCATATGCATTCTACTTGACACGTGTTGATTGTCTTCGCTATGTTCTTGTCAGTTGAAGACTAATCTAACCGACTGTTTAAAATTCCAATTTTTTGTCGTTACCGTACTTATCGCAACAAACTTCCCGCGTCGTTGCCTCCAGTCGTGTAGTGGGCTGTCAGACGTGTTGCATGCATGCCACGTGTCCCACTAGAGCCGAAGAGTCCGGGGCATAAACGTCCAAACTGTTCGGATGTCTCCACCCTTATAAATACAAGTGCCCCAGCTCAATAATTACCTTCCACTTCCTCCGGTACCTCCAAGCTCCAAACCCTAGCGCCGTCGCTGGATTTCATCGCCGCCGGAGATGGAGCGCTTAGCTGCCGTGACTCCTCCATCGAGGTACTCACGCCGGCGGTGACCATCTTCGTCCGCCGCCGCCGTAGGTGTCTGTCACCACCAAGCTAGGGTGTGGCAGATCGAACTACTCAGCCTCTCCGCCTGGTCGACTAGTTCTTCGTGTTCTTCATCGTGGTAATAAAATCTGACATTTTACCATGCGTTTGATCTTTGAAAATTCCAAATATCTTCGAGATCTGTTTTTTTATCATTCCAATAGATCTCACACACGTACCTCTATTTGCTAAATTGTTTTACTTATGTTGCAAATCCGGGTTGATTTCTCACTTGTGCGAATTCTTGAACTTGCACAAATCTGAAACCACCCTATCTATGTGCAAAAGTGGAAGTCTTCGGTGGATAAGGTCAATGTCTTCATACCACGATATCTTGTTTTAAAAAATCTACTGAGAATGCATATGACCTCTTCCACTCCCTCTCATCTCTAACTCACAGGTACATGTCCACATCAGAATCGCTTAGATCTCATAGTCTGAATTCATTTGCAGACTACTTGCAGACTCATTTGCACTCACCAGGAGCAAGCTCTCACTTGAATATGTCTTCAAAGCCTTTGCTCACCTTGAAGCCTTTGAAGACAATGGCAAGAGACGATCCTCCAAAGAAAGGCGGAAGACAGAGAAGACTGAACACTGCTAAAAATCTTCCTCCCAAACTGTATGCAAAGTATAAGTCAGATGACGAGGAAACCTATTGTAAGAGAAAGAGTCGGATACAATGGATCCGAAGATATTGGGTTGTTGAGTGGTACAACTACCGCTATGTCACTGAAGAATATGCTGAGAAACACTATGAGCAAGCTCCATGGACTGACATTGTCTACAAGAATCTTCCTCCGAAGACAAAGTCCGATGCCATAAGGATTGGTTTCTACCCATGCATGTTCAGGCCACCAATGCCTGAGAATCCACATCCAACTAGCGTTCAAGGCTTTGTTGTGTCTGGAGACACTGAACACTATGTTCCACCCCCTGTCACCAATCCGAAGCCTAAGATGAAGGGAAAGGCTTCAAGGCCCAAGGCTTCAAAGACCAAGGCTATTGGGACAACATCACAGGCTTCAAGGTCACCTTCTGTTGAATCTGAAGATACAGAAGATGAGTCTCGCCTTGTTAGGCAAATGAAAAGGAAGGCTGCTGCTTCCAGAGGACCGAAGCCATCTGTCTCACTGATGGATGCTGCAAATATGGTCGAGCTCTCCGATTGTGAGTTCGATGATGAAGCACTGGCAAGACTGATCCAGCAAAAGGAAGAGTAAGCTAAACATCTTGAAGACTTACCTCTCTTCGACCCAGCAATACTCGAGCACTCCATTCACGAATGGTTTGCTGATCCATCCCTCACCATCGACGCCCTACAACTACCCATTGGACTCAGCAAAATCTTCCAAGGGCTCATGAATGAGGAGCTCTCTATGGCCCAAAAGGCTATTCAACTCAAGGCGAAGATTAGCCATGAGAAGGCAGTCTTCAAGGCCAACGTCCACATGCTCAAGGCTGAACAGATCCAAGGCTATCAGCTTATGATGAAAGACCTTAAGGCAGTGTTTGAGAAGAGATGTGAAGCTGTCAAAGGCGCTCTTGTGCGTCTCAAGAAAAAGGCCAACACCATGATTCGAGCTCACAATGACATGCTGAAGCGCAAGGCTCTTGGCCAACCTGCTCTTGATCCACAGATCATTGAAAGATCCCGACAGGCTTCAATGTCTTCGGACCATACCGCTCCATCAAGGTCTGAACCATGAGGCATTGAGTTTCTAGCTGGCTTCTCTGGCTCTCGTGCACCTCCGCCTTCCTCTGTTGTCTCTAGCAAGAAGACAAAGAAAGCTGAAGTTGAAGCCAAGAAGCGCAAGGTTGCTGCCTCTGAAGCCCAACCACCGAAGAGGCAGAAGACAAAGAAGCTGATGCCCTTTGTATCCACTCAAGTACCTTAACCCCCACCTGCTCCATCATCCACTCCTGCTACTCAACAGGAGCCACTGCAAGTGACGCCCATCTCCATGGCTCCTCCTGCCTCTGAGAACCAAGAGAGGCAAGTGATACAACACGAGTCTGCTACCTCAAAGACTCCTGCTACCAAAGACATTCCAGCTGCTAAAGACTTCGCAGCTGAAGACATTGCTCCCGAAGCTCATGCTGACGAAGCCAATGTAGACGAAGAAAACCCCATGCTGAACACTGATGATCCGCTGATCCAAACGCCAACACATGATGACAGTGAGTATGTTGACATCGGCACTCCTCTTAGGCCAACAGTGCCAGAAAACATACCAAGCACTCCACCGTCTGCATTTTCAACTCCTGTGCCCAGAATACCTGAGTCCACATTTGTGGCCATCGAAGTTGAACCTACTAAGCATGCATCGCCTCTCAAAAGGCTTCGCCGTGGACCTAGACAGGACATATGTTCAATGCAGAGCATTCCTGAAGACGAGGTCAACGTGCCTCCCACTGCACCAGTTGATGGATTCTCAGAATCAGAGACATTGCTCATAATGTGCCAGAGAACGAAGCCCCCGCCTCTGAGGACAATGCTGCTGATAACATTGTGGGTGAAGTCAATGCCCCATCCCCTAATGGTCCTCTAGTTCCCGCGACGCCTTCCTCCGACGACAATGGTGACAACATTGTCCTGGCTCACAACAGAGAAGGGCAAATGGTTCCCACCAAATGGCCCAGGCTGGTCGCTCCACCAAGGATGGGTCCGCAATATGAATATCACCTTCAAAGGCGCCCCAATGTTCTGAACCCTATTCCAAGGCTCCCTATGCTCCGCCAACAAGGGCGTGCTCGTCCTCAGGCCAACTCCAGCGCACGACCCCATCCTGTCCGGGTGCGTCCGTTTGGGGCAAAACAGACATTCCAGACGGCCCAGCGCGCGGGCGCAAACGGACTTTTGTCCATTTTCTGTCCGCTTTTGACCCATCCCCGGCCCAAGTTTGGGCGCCAAAAAACGGACAGCGCGCGGACTGGCCGGACGCACGCGCTTGTCCTCCCCTGGCCCGCCCATCGGTGGCACAGGCCTCCCTTTTTCTATCCCCCACCCCCACCCACCGAGCCCTCCAGCCGCACCCCCCGCCACTCTAGTCCCTCGCCGCCGTCACCGCCGCTACCATTGCCGCTGTGCAGCTCGGACACGCGCTCGCCCCAAACCTTGTCGCAGGCCCCGCTCCTTCGACGCCCCTAGCGACCCAACCACGAGCACCAGATTTGCGCTCCCGGCGGTCGGATTTGGAGCGGATCCGGCCGGACTTGGGCTCGCCCAGCTGCGGGGAGGCCACACCGTGCCATAGACTGGCCGGGCACCGGGCCGGGACCTCCTGGCAAGGCCGCATGTAGGTACTGACTGCTCCTCTAGCCGTTCGGATCTACGCCATCGGCGGTTCGCCGACAGATACAAGAACGGTGGGAGGCCGGGGTCGGTGCTGGCCCAAAGGCTAGTCGGTGCACCGTTGCCACTTATTAAGTGCGACGACTGCTCAAGGAAGGTCCAGCGCCGCATGTCTGCAACGCCGGAACATCCTGGATGGGTGTTCATCAAGTGCCCAAGCGATGGGGAGGTATGTGCTACTTTAGCATCGTTTGTGCTCTCAGATTTGACTAGTTGTGCTAACTTAAATTTTTTGTTGTGTAGAATGGATGCGAATTTTGGTATTGGGAATAAGAATACATTGATATTTTGATAGAGCGCAAATTAGTAGATGTTCGTGCACTTTTAGCTACAATGGATGCTAGAGATAAGACTAGTGCACTTGTTGCTAGAATAGATGCTAGAGATGGAAATAGATGTGAGAAAGCAACGTCGAATTCTTTAGACTAAAAGAAGATAGAAGCACGCAAGCTCGAGCCTCCACAGATAAACAATGAATGCATCGAGAAGGCACTAATCCAACTTACGGGAGCAGTTATTGTTGGGGATATAACCCCGTGATGAGACCCGCCAGGTGGGGCCGGGTCATGCGGTTGGCGGCTTATGACAAGGTTTGGTATGAGCCTACTCAATGGGCCTGGAGGCCCAGGAGCGAGAAGACAAGATGTAACCCGGTGGCGTAAGCCGCCGGTGGCGGCTTGTTAGATAAGGTATGTAAAGTTAGAGGTGAGGTCGGTGATCAAATATAACCCGACCCGGACTCTTGTAAGCCCAGGGCCTTGACCTGTGTATATAAAGGCGGGTTACCTGGGCGGCTGAGACCACAAAACAACTCATCGATAGCTAGGTCAAGCGAACTCGCTCCCTTGTAATCGATATCTAATCAATACAACACAAAGCAGGACGTAGGCTTTTACCTCTTTCCGAGGGGCCGAACCTGGGTAAACCCTTGTCTCTCGATTCCAATCAACCCCTTTGAGCTCACCACCTTAGCGATGGCCCCGAACCTAAGTCCTTTCACGGGGACATCTGCCGTGACAAAACCAGGACAGTTGTCGCCCACCATGGGGCTAGCGCTCGGTGGTGTGGAGTTCTCAAAGGGCTCTCTCCCAGGGATCGAGGGATACGCCGTTGACAGGATGACCAAGAGTCGCCATGGCAAGCTCTACATCGACGACGCTGGCTGGGGCCCCGAGGCCGACTCAATCGAGTACGGGCACCGGGTCCCCTTCGGCGGAATTCAAGTTTTCATCGGCAAGATCGGCGGATCTACAGCCAGGCCGGACGTCTGCACCGACCTCGTCGAGCCGGCTCGGCGCGTGCAACCCGCCCGTGTTAAACCGGGTCGGAAGCACGTCTTCGTCGGCTTTACCCAAGGCGTGGAGCTTGAAGGTTCCGTGTCACGGGAGGAAACCCTTGTTTGCTCGGAGGATGGATCCTCGAGCGGAGAGGCGGAATCAATTTACCAGCTTCATAACGGCGGGCTTGGGGGCTACATCGAGGATTACCTTGAGCCGGAATATCATGAGTCGGACTACTATGAGCCGCCGAGCCGTGCTGCTGTCTTCATGGCGGGATCGGCACCGGCCCCTAGTAGCAAGGCCGCTGGTGCGACCGGGTCCGGGTCAGGAAGGCAGCTGACTCAAGTTTTGCTGGATCTAATGAACCAGCTTACCACTCTGATGGGGACTGAGGTCACGGCCGAAAACCAAGCAGCCCGTAATACGGATATTGGGAGGTTGAAGGACCAGATAGCCGGAGTCCAAGAGGAGATCAATGCATTGAAGGACCAGATGGATGCTGAGTCAGAGCGCCTTAGGGCGGATGCTTTTCGTCTTGAATTGGAGCAGCAGACCGCGGCGGCGGTTCACAGGATGAGGCATCAATCTCGTTTGCCGGATCAGTATGAGGCAAGAAATCTTTTCAACACGCTAGGGACGGGACGGAATGCACCTCTGACCGTAACCCGGACGGCGGAAGTACCTGGGAGCAGGGCGGTGGTTCAGCATCGACAGCCAGACCCGCCCCGCAGGAACCAGACCCCGCCACAGTCTTTTCCGACACTGCCTGGTCATTATTCTAACCCGGCGGAGAACATGGTGGCAGAGGCAACTCGACTCGGCACGATCCCCATACCAGACGGGACGCCTTTCGCAGAGGAAGTGCGGAACACCATTGGATACTTGCAAACAGCGGTTGCACATCAGGAGAAATATACTTACATCCGGAGTCGCGTGCACTCAACCCCCATCCCGAGCCGCAGCTACAGTCGGCGTTTAGAGTCGCCGGCGGTTTCCAGCAGTGAGCGATGTCGAAACCCGCCGCGAGACAATCAGCCGGCTCTTGATGCTCAGGCGCTGGTGGATCGGGAGAGAGCGCAGCGAGAGGCGGCAGCATTGGCAGCTGCGGCGGCTTATCAAGAACCTACAGTAGCACCTTCCGTCTCGGTAGGAGCCGGAGTAACATCCAGGGCTGTGGGAGTGCCGTGTTTAGCACCGGCCTTACGAAACGAGCGCCTGCCGAAGGACTTCAAGGGCCCTCGCAAGGTGCCCAACTATATCGCTGATCTGCCTCCAGAAGCTTGGATTGAAAGCTATGAACTAGCCATGGAGATGTTGGATGTCAGTGATGTAGTATGCGCCAAGTATTTCATCATGATGCTGGAGGGGCCGGCTCGCACGTGGTTGAAGGGTTTGCCGCCCAACACCATTAATTCCTGGGCTGAGTTGAAGGCGAAGTTCATCAAGAATTTCCAGGGAACGTGCAAGCAGCCCATGACAATTGTGGATTTGGATCATTACGTGCAGCGCGAGGACGAGTCGGCTCATCATTGGGTCCGGCGGGTCTCAACCATCATCCACTCTTCTGATAACATTATGGCGGCTCAAGCGGTCCTTATTCTAGAGAAGAATTGCCACTTTGTGCCCCTGAAGGAGAAGCTTGGCTGGCTCAAACGTACATGCCAGGATATGGGGGAACTCATGGCGGCTCTCACCAAGTATGCGGACTCGGACAACACGAAGGACCCTGGTTCCGATGATGAGAAATCGGCCAAGGGAAAGAAGAATAACAATGGCAAGAGTCAACCGCAGAACGGGGGAGGAAACAACAATAATGGCAACGGCGGAAAGCGGAAACACCAGGACGGCGGGTCAGATTTAGTGGCCAACGCCAGTACTGGGAATAACCGTGACAAGGGGAACGGCAAGCCACCCTTCGTTAGGCGCAAGCCTGTTGACATGGAGGCGATATTGAATGCTCGTTGCCCCAAACATAGTCTTCCTGATCAACCGTCCACTCATGCTTGGAAGGATTGTTGGATCATGCGGGAGTATCGAAATTACAGTGCCAATCAGAATCAAGGCGGTGGCGGTGGACCACCCGGCGGTTCAGGATCCGGTCCTTCCGGGTCTAGCTTCGGTACAGGCGGCTCAGGCTCTGGCAATCAAGGCCAAGGAAACAATGGAGGTAATAATCAACAGTCTGGCGGTGGAGGTCAGCAACAGAACAACCAGTCCGGGTATCAGAGTAATCCCAAGCAGCTTAATGGAGGCCAATATCATGTTTTTACGACCAGCCTTGACAAGCGGGATCGGAAGGTGTGCAAGCGGGCGGTTAATGCGGTTATGCCGGCTCTCCCTCAGTACTTAAGGTGGTCAGAGTATGACATAACCTGGAGCAGGGAAGATCACCAGCCGCATGTGGATAACCCGGGACAGTTGGCCTTGGTGGTGGCCCCTCAAGTCGGAGGATATGTGTTCACTAAAGTTCTTATGGATGGTGGCCCCTCCATTGTTTCCTTGGCCTCAAGCCGGATGAACCTTCTTGATAAGGATCTTAAGCCGTCTTCAACGGTTTTTCACGGAGTGGTGCCTGGAAAATCGGCTTATCCAGTCGGAAAAATTTCTCTGGAGGTAGCTTTTGGTGATGAATTCAATTACAGGGTGGAATCTTTATGGTTTGAGGTGGTCAAGATCAAGAGCCCATACCACGCCCTGTTTGGACGGCCGGCTTACGCCAAGTTCATGGCTAGACCTTGCTACGTTTACTTGCAGCTCAAGATGCCCGGGTTAAAGGGAACGATTACTGTACATGGTGATCGGAAGATTGCTCTTGAGTGTGAGTAAGGTGATGCAGCGTATGCGGAGTCAAGCTGTGCAGAGGCGGAGCTCAAGTTTTACAAGGAGAATGTTGACCCGGCAGATATGAGCCCGCTAAAGAAGCCTAGAACGGAATCTGAGCCGCCCCTCAAGTTTGTGGGGGAAGATACCAAGATGGTGGACTTCACTCCTGGCGATTCATCACAGCAGTTTACTATTGGGGCCAATATGGATCCCAAATAGGAAAGCGCGCTCATCGAATTCATCCGTGAGAATCGGGACATCTTTGCATGGAAGCCTTCTGACATGCCGGGTGTACCGAGAGAATTCGCTGAGCACCACCTTAATGTGGATCCTAAATTTAAGCCGGTCAAACAATTCCTCCGTCGTTTCAATGAGGAGAGGCGTAAGGCCATTGGGGAAGAGGTGGCCCGGCTCTTAGCGGCAGGGTTCATCGTTGAAGTTTTTCACCCGGAATGGTTAACTAACCCGGTGTTGGTACTCAAGAAGAACGGCACGTGGCGCATGTGCATGGATTACACGGATCTTAATAAGGCGTGTCCGATTGACCCGTTTGCTCTCCCCCATATCGATCAGATCATTGATGCAACGGCGGGTTGTGAGAGTTTATGCTTCATGGATGCTTATTGAGGTTATCATCAGATCAAGATGGCAGTCAAAGACCAAGAGAAGACGTCCTTCATTATGCCTTTTGTAGGTTTGTGCTATGTGTCTATGCCTTTTGGGCTCAAGAGTGCCCAGGCGACTTACCAGCATTGTGTGCAGAACTGTCTTCATGGTCAAATTGGGCGCAATGTTCATGCTTATGTGGATGATATTGTGGTCAAGTCAAGGAAGAAGGAAACTCTGCTGGCTGATTTGAAGGAAACTTTTGACAATTTGCGGGTTTACAAGATGATGCTTAACCCGGCAAAATGTGTGTTCGGTGTGCCTGCAGGCAAGCTTTTGGGATTTCTGGTCTCTGAGCATGGCATTGAGGCTAACCCGGACAAGATAAAGTCCATCACTTCTTTATCTAAGCCGGCATGTATTAATGATGTTCAGCGCCTGGTGGGTCGTATTGCTGCACTGAGCCGGTTCATAAGTCGCCTGGGTGAGAAAGCTATTCCTCTGTACCAGATGATGAAGAAGACAGACGATTTCGTCTGGAGTGATGCGGCTGATGAAGCATTTCAGGCGCTCAAAAAGAAATTGGCTGAGCCGCCTGTTCTGGCCGCTCCTGTGGAGAAAGAGCCTCTGCTTTTATATGTGGCGGCTAACAACAGGGCTGTCAGTGCTGCCATTGTGGTGGAACGCAAGGAGGCGGGTAAAGAGTACCCGGTTCAGTGACCGGTTTATTATATCAGTGAAGTCTTGACGGAGTCTAAGCAAAGATATCCACATTGGCAAAAGCTGGTGCTTGGCGTGTTCATGCCAATCGCAAGATGAAACATTATTTTCTTGGGCACCCGATCACAGTGGTCAGTTCTGCTCCTTTGGGGGATATCATTCAGAACAGAGAAGCCACTGGAAGGATTGCTAAGTGGGCGATTAAGCTTGGACCTCTTAATTTAAAATATGTGCCCCGGACGGCCATCAAATCTCAAGCCCTGGTGGATTTTATCAATGACTGGACAGAGTGTCAAATACCTGAGGAAAAGCCGGACAATACCTATTGGACAATTCACTTTGATGGTTCCAGGCAATTGGAAGGCTCGGGGGCTAGAGTTGTCTTAACTTCCCCGCGAGGTGACAAATTCTGTTATGTTTTGAGGCTAATGTTTCCTTGTACTAACAATGCAGCAGAATATGAGGCTTTGCTTCATGGGCTCCGTGTGGCCAAGGAAATGAACTTGAGCCGGGTCAGATGTCTTGGCGACTCAGACCTGGTGGCTCAACAAGTCTCTGGCACATGGGACTCTAAGGATCCTCGTATGACGGCTTATCGTCAGGCGGTTGATGTGATTGTTGGCCACTTTAAAGGTTACCAGGTGGATCATATTGACCGGCGGAAGAATGAGGCGGCTGATGCATTATCAATACTGGGGTCCCAGCATAAGCCGGTACCACCTAATGTGTTCCTGGACATCTTACATCACCCGTCGGTCAAGTTACCGACGGAGGAGGATTTGGCTATACCTGACCCGGAAGGGCAATTGGTGGCAGCTCTTCGTGCGATCCCTGACCGAACGTTGCCTTATCTGGCATACCTGACTTGTGGCGAGTTACCTCAAGATGAGACTCTGGCACGGCAGATCACAAGGCGGTCTAAGTCTATGATTATTGTCAACGGCGAGTTACATCGGCGCAGTGTGACCGGTGTCTTTCAGCGCTGTGTTTCTCCTGATGAGGGCCGTGAGATGTTGCAAGAAATCCATAATGGCGATTGTGGTCATCACGCCGGGTCAAAATTATTGGTGGCCAAGGCCTTTCGACACGGATTTTACTGGTTGACAGCTCATAAAGATGCAGAGGATTTGGTCACTAAGTGTGGCGGGTGCCAAAAATTTGGGCGACGTGCCCATGTGCCGGCTCAGGAGCTACGGATGATTCCAATCACCTGGCCGTTTGCAGTCTGGGGGCTTGATATGGTAGGACCTTTTAAGAGGTCTAAGGATAAAAAGACCCACCTCTTGGTGGCGGTTGACAAGTTTACTAAGTGGGTTGAAGCGGAGCCAGTCAACAAGTGTGATGCAGCAACAGCAGTTCAGTTCGTCAAAAAGCTGATTTTTCGGTTTGGTTATCCTCATAGTATCATCACTGATAATGTCACTAACCTGTCCAAGGGGTCTATGAAGGAGTTATGTGATGAGGAGCATATCCGTCTTGATGTATCTTCAGTAGCTCACCCACAGTCTAATGGTCAAGCTGAGCGTGCTAACCAAGAGATTTTGAGAGGTATAAAACCCCGGCTCATGGTTCCTTTGGAACGCATGCCGGGTTGTTGGGTAGAGGAGTTTCCGTCTATTCTTTGGAGCATAAGAACCACCCGCAACAGGTCTACAGGCTATACGCCTTTCTTCATGGTTCATGGCGCAGAAGTTGTTCTCCCGAGTGATATTCGTCATGACTCGCCCAGAGTGGCGGCTTACCTGGAAACTGATAATGAGGCGGCGCGTCAGGATGCTTTGGATGCCTTGGACGAAGAGCGGGATCTTGCAGCAGCTCGGTCGGCGATTTATCAACAAGACCTGCGTCGCTATCATAGCCGCAGGGTCAAGACCCGGACGTTCCAAGAAGGCGACTTAGTACTCCGGTTGATCCAAGACCAGTCAGATATGCATAAGTTGTCACCTCCCTGGGAAGGACTATATGTGGTCAGCAGAAATCTCAACAATGGTTCCTATTATCTCATTGATGCACGGGAAAGTGACAAGTCTCGCACTTCTGGTGAAGAGACCAAGAGGCCGTGGAATATTGCTCACCTTCGGCCATACTATACTTAAGCCGCCCAGTCCGGCTCTCATCAATGTACATATCCCTGTCATTGTATATACCATCTTTTATGATATAATAAAGTTGGCATCCCCATGATTAGGGGCCTCTGCCGTTTTCTGCACATTGAAAGTGTCATATAAAGGAGTTGATCCTTAATCAGGTCACTTGGGGGCTTCCAACCCTATGGGTTTAGCTTACATACCCTCTTGGCCAGGCTTTACGCCATGTCCGAGTTAAACCTGCCTATTTGCAACTTGCTACTCCGCCATGTGACCCGCCGAACTCTTGACAGTTATTCTTGATAAGAGACCCTGAACTTTTATAAGTTATTCTCGCACGAAGACCCTGAACTTGTCAAGGTTTAAACGACGGCTTTTGTCACGAGAGAGCCGGCTTACAGTGAGCGAGGATAAACTCGTCTTGTCTACCGTAACCCCTCCGCTATGTGGCCCGTTCGTACTTTTAGCAATGTCAATCTTTTAAAGACCCTGAACTTGCTAAAGTTTAAACGACGGATTTATGTCACGTGAGGCCCGGTTTACAAGTTTTTCTTTAGGCTTTTCGCCTGGTTTCTTCGGATACAACACATTTTTTTTCTTCATAAAAACAAGAGTTTTCTTGTCCTGCCGAGCCTTTAAAGCCGGCTTATAGGATGAGGCATACAAGTTACTTGTTTTTGCAAGTGCTCTCAGGATAAGATTCTAAGTTTTGGAAAATTCCAGCTTGGCATTACTCAGGGAGTATAACCCGCCCGGCGCATCAAAACAGACAAAGGATTATATGTCACAGATGACTTTGTTAAGACGCCGACAGAACCTTAAAGCAGTGCATCAAAGGCACAAGAACAGACAGTTAAAAGTTTTCCTACTGTTATTACAAGGCTATCCAAAAGCCCAAAAGTTGCAGACTTCAAGTTTTTCAACAATATCTAACCCGGCGGATTAAACAAGGCCGGGTTATCTTCACATAATGCGATAGTTTTTCTCTAATTCGCCGCCGGGTCATCCTGCGCTGGGTCTTCAATCTCCTGGATCTGGAGATTGTCCACATCCCAATTGCAGTTGGTTAAAGCTTCAAACTTGGCTTCATCATGCATGATCGGAGATGGGTCAACATCAGGAGCGAAGAGGTGCTTACGGCGTTGAGGGATTAAGCTTTTGGCTTCGAAGGTGGGCCCTCGAACACGTTTGTTGTCTTCAGTATAAGCCGCCTAATACACTGTTAGGTAGGCTTCTGCGGCCAGCCGGCTTGCCAGAACCCGGGACGCTTTATGACAGCGAGAGTAATCTTCTTGTGTAAACTCTGAGCCGTCATCCTTCAGTTGTGGGATGCCGTCCATCATTTCAGCTGGGTTAAGCTCCGGGGCATAAGCCAGCGACCGGCTCAAGGCAGCAATTGCGCCCTTGCGGGCGGCTGATCTCCTTAGTTCTTCCAGCTGCTTTGGGGTGGTTGATAGGACTTCTAGCACACCCTTCATGGCTTTCGGAACACCCCTATCAGTCATGACAGCCTTGATGGTAAATAGAGACCCGGCATACAGCTGCTCTGTCAAAGAATATAGAGCCTTGAGTTTCAACACGCTGTTATCTGACAGCTGGTGGCTCCGTTCACCTACAAACATGTCAAAACTTATAAGTCGCCAGAGAAGATTATTGACAAGTATTTGTGCATAGTTGAAGGTTAAGGATACTTACCAAACACAGCTCCAATCATACGAGATATGTGGCTCTTCAGAGTGTTCAGCTCGTCCGTCATCGATTTGAGCCGGCCCTCTGCGTCTTCAGCACGCTTGGTTAGGGCGGCTTGGCTTGACTCAGCACTCTGCTTGAAAGTTTCAAACTCTGCTTTGATCTTCTCAAGATCTATGGAGCAGAGCCACCATTTCTCTTCTGTCTCTGCTCGGGCGTCTTATTGCACAGATAAGTTCTTCTTCAAGTCCAACAAGTTAGACTCGGCAGCATTTAAAGATTCCTGCGCAGCACAAGTCGTGACGGTGCAAGATTGTCAGTTTTTAAGCCGTCAGTCCGGCTCACACCGTTTATGTCAAAGATTGGTACAATGATTACAAGTCTCAAGCAGATTGCAAGCAATATACTTGACACTTGGGGGCTAATGTATCCCAACTCTTTCTTATAGTGCCGGCTCATTACTTAGGTAAAGACCCGGCCCTTGGGGGTTACATTTGGCTCTTAAGATATGCTTGAGTCCCGTCTCATTACTTAGGTAATGACCCGGCCCTTGGGGGCTACATTTGGCTCTTAAGCTATGCTTGAGTCCCAGCTCATTACTTAGGTAATGACCCGGCCCTTGGGGGACTACATTTGGCTCTTAAGCTATGCTTGAGTCCCGGCTCATTACTTAGGTAATGACCCGGCCCTTGGGGGCTACATTTGCCTCTTAAGCTATGTTTGAGTCCCGGCTCATTACTTAGGTAATGACCTGACCCTTGGGGGCTACATTTGGCTCGTAAGTCTATGACTGAGTGCCGGCTCATTACTTAGGTAATGACCCGGCCCTTGGGGCTACATTTGGCTCTTAAATCTACGATTGAGTGCCGGCTCATTACTTAGGTAATGACCAGGCCCTTGGGGGCTACGACTTGCTCTCAATACGTGTCCACATATTGATGATGCTTTGAAAGTTGCCAAATTAATGGAAGACCCGGCTGACCGTCTGAGAGATCAACCGGTTCTTGGGGGCTACATAAGTATATACATGAAGAGGCAAGGGAAGTGAAGTACCTCATATTTGTTCTTCATCTTGGCGACCAGGTTGGCCTCCATGTCTCGGCTGGTAAACAGACGGCTCAGGTAGCCGGCATGCAGTTCATCAACAGTAAGTTTCTCCAAATTGGAAATATCAGCTGGAGTCTTTTCTTATTTCATGGGAGCCGCCTCGTCTTCCTTGATATGCTTTGATAGCACACGTGAAGGAGTCGGAGGTTTGTAAGCCGCCCCGGTGACAGTGACTTCTTCATGGGAAGCCATGTCTGCAGTTGACGGCTGGGGGCTGGGCGGCTTAGGAGCACAATCTGGATGGGCTTCAGGAGCCTCAACATCCATATCCGCCGGCTCATTGTGTTGAGGGGCTTCCTCATGAGTGTCTTTGGCAGTTTCAGAAGCCTCAGCATGGGCTTCCGGGGCGCTTGGCTTTGGAATCACCAGCTCTGGAACATCAGGAGTGGCAGATGACCCGGCCACTTTCCTTCGTTTTGCCTGAGCCCTGCGAGGCAAAGTTAAAGGTTGCACATCAATGAGCAAGTGTGGACTATAAATAAAAGAGTGGGATAGGAAAATACTTACCCCTGATTGATGATTAGGGGTGGCAACTTCGAAGCAGTTGAGTCGCCGGAAGAAGGAGGCGAGTCCTGAAAAAGTCAGCATTGTTAAACACTGATAAATCGCAAGGATAAGCTTACAGAGAAAATAAGTTCAAGACAAGAAGGTACTTCGGTGCGCTATTTTTGAGGGGCCGGCTCATTGGGTAAGCTGGCTAGAAGGTCTCCAGAGCCGGTGCTCCGGGTCTGACGTCTGTTGTCCTCTTGCTGTTTCTTCAAAAGAAAGTTATGACTCAAGTGAGCAAAAGGATGGGAACTCTTTACCTTCCGTACAGCCCGCCATATTCTCTTTATTGGTGAAAGATCCGGGTCAGAGGAGACAATGATTACCTCGGCAACGTCGGCATGGCTTGTTTCAGCTTCTTCCTGTGAGTAATCGCCGTCAATGAGTTGCATAAAGAGAAGGCCAAGGGGGTCAAGTTCTACCTCTGAGTCATTGAACTCAAATAAATCTTCGGATGACTGCCTCTTCCGGCGAGTAGGCACCTTAGGTTTGGTCGCCTTGGGAACTTTGCTCTTCTTCTTGAGAGTAGGGGGCAACAATTTCTTCCAGAATGAAGACCCGGCCTATATAGGACAAAGCATATTGACAGAAAAGGCTTAATAAAGCCTGGAGTTAAAGGAATGGATGAAGGGTTAGAATAAAAGGACTTACATCCAGAGCCGGGTTAAGCGCAGAGAAGGGGTTTAAGCTGGTCTTACTGCAGGTGGCCAGTGGTTCCCCCAGCAGAGACTTGACGATAGTGTTGAGATCCTGATCCTTCAAAGGGGTTTGGTTGAAGCATTGAGGATCATCTACTTTACCCGTATACTGGCACATTAAGGCGCCTCGGAGGCTCAATGGCAGAATCCTCCAGGAGACCCAGCAGCGGGTCAGATCAACACCCGTCAACCCGTTGGCCAACAGGGCCCTAACTTTGGAGAACGTGGATGCATATTGAGCACGCCCGACGGCTGACATCCTGTCTGGAAGCTCTGTATCTGTGTTAAGCCGGTAGGGACGGTAACCCGGCAGTGGGTTCTCCCCCTCTGGTGAAGTGTCTTGGCAGTAGAACCATGTCTTGTTCCACTCTTTGGGGTGACTCGGCAGGGTCGCTGCTGGGAAGAGTACATCCCTCCGCCTCTGAAGAGTAACACCCCCAAGCTCGAGACTTAACCCGTCAGCCATTTCTGTTTGACGGTTGATGTAAAAGTACTCTTTGAAGAGGTCAACAGATGGCTCTTCCTGAAGGTAGGCTTCACAAAAGGTTTGAAATTGGCACATGTTGGTGACCGAGTTCGGGCCGATGTCTTGGGGGTGCAGCTTGAACGCGTGTAAGACATCCCGGAAAAACTTTGACCCGGGTGGGGAAAAGCCTCAAAGAAGATGGTCTGTGAAGATGATGACCTCCCCATCTTTGGGTTTAGGAGTAGTCTCATTGCCTGGAACCCGCCAGTGGATAATATCCTGAGCCGGCAGAACTCCCATGGTGACAAATTCTTTAAGCGACTCTTCGGTCACTCCAGACTTTACCCAGTTGCAGGTGGACGGAGTTTTTGACATGGTGGCGACTTAGGAAACTGTGGGAAGACATGCATATTTGGCGGGTTAAAAATACATTCTGATTAAGGTCATTACGACTGGAAATGGTGACAGTGTTTGGCGGGTCAACATAAAATTATGAGCCGCCGAAGCTACTTGCGGTAAAGCAGAGTAAGCCGGCAGTTTTTACGGCGGGTCAAGCTTGTCAACGCAGATTGAAAAATTACTAAGTGTTGAGAAACCGATTCCGCAACTACGGCTATGAATTCAAGATCTACGGGCGAGGGAAAAAGAAAAATATTCTAGCCCTAAAAGGACCAGTGGAAGAACAGGCAGCCATTGCGCAGATTAAAATGAGCTGAAGATCTACAATGAATGCGGCATGACTCTGGAGCGGGCGACCGCGTGATTTGGGCAGTATTATGAGGCCCAAAGAGGTGTTTTTCTTTATCCAAATCTGTAAAGAACGTTCCGATGAACGGAGACGAACGCCGACGAAGCCCGACGAACTCGGGGAAGATCTAAAGGTTAAATGCAGATCTAACTAAGGGCCGCAACGAAACCTGGAGGGTGCGGATGAACGCGCGATGGCTCTGGTCAGTCTCAGGTTGATGCAGTGGCCGGTGTCGATGAAGACGATGAGCTCCGGACGGCGCAGTGAGCTTCGGCGGCGCGGGCGTCTGGAGGAGGAAGAAGAAGGAAGTGGCGGCGGGGGAAAATGAAAATGATAACCCCCGGTGCTTATTTATAAAGCTATAATGGTCCCACAATGGTCCGGTGCGGGAATCGAGGGAGCACGATGATGATTAAACTAACAAGACGCCTCGATTTTCGAGCTGGTCGTATTAATGAAAAAAGATCCACGCTGACGTCAGAGGAATCTTTTTTGATTTTATTGATGACGTCACGGCGGGTCATGAAAGTTTGTCAGAAGCAACGACCGTCCATGTTTGGCGGGTCATGAAGTTTATCAGAGAAGGCAAGGCTCGCCAACTAGAAGACTTGGAGATTGACATGAACCGGTTCAAATCAATCTGGGTCCTAATGTTGGGGATATAACCCCGTGATGAGACCCGCCAGGTGGGGCCGGGTCATGCGGTTGGCGGCTTATGACAAGGTTTGGTATGAGCCTACTCAATGGGCTTGGAGGCCCAGGAGCCAGAAGACAAGATGTAACCCGGTTGCGTAAGGCGCCGGTGGCGGCTTGTTAGATAAGGTATGTAAAGTTAGAGGTGAGGTCGGTGATCAAATATAACCCGACCCGGACTCTTGTAAGCCCATGGCCTTGACCTGTGTATATAAAGGCGGGTTACCTGGGCGGCTGAGACCACGAAACAACTCATCGATAGCTAGGTCAAGCGAACTCGCTCCCTTGTAATCGATATCTAATCAATACAACACAAAGCAGGACGTAGGCTTTTACCTCTTTCCGAGGGGCCGAACCTGGGTAAACCCTTGTCTCTCGATTCCGATCAACCCCTTTGAGCTCACCGCCTTAGCGATGGCCCCGAACCTAAGTCCTTTCACGGGGACATCTGCCGTGACAAAACCACGACAGTTATGGAAGTTGGATTTATTTTAAAATGTCTTCTTGTGGTTCTTGTTTCCTTTGGTCTTGCTATTATAGTCAAAATTTGGTGATGTGCTACCATGTATCAAAAATCAATGATAAAAATAAAAAGATATGTGCTTGTAAATAAAATGTATGCGGACGGGATGAGGCCAAAATGCGGCCGTGCGTTGGGCGCACGTCCGGCGCATCCCAGGAAAGTCCCGGACACGACCCCATTGCCCGCCCCAAATGGACAGAATCCAGGCAAAATGGACGTCCGTTTGGGGTCGTGCGCTGGAGTTGGCCTCATATCTTCAGTGTCAAATCCTTCCGGCTCAACAACACCTTCTTCGACTCCGACTGCAATCCATAAGCTCGTTCGAAGACTCAGTCTAATAGGTTCTGGAGCATCCCTCAAAGGGAATACTACATATGCATGCTCTATGGTCAAAATTGAATTTTCCCACACAAACGACTCAGTCTTGAAGCCATGAAGGGACTGCCATGTTTTGACCAAGCAATTGACTATCTTCGAGATGTTGGACTCCTGGCCTTTGTCACCGATCATGAAGACTAGAATGAGGAGCTCATTCTTCAGTTCTACGCCACTCTACATATCTCTGGCTTCGGCCAAGACCTGAAGACATGGAAGATGCACTTCATGAGTCGAGATGAATACGTCACTGCTGATGCTGCGGAATTCTTTCTAGCAACACCTCTTGCATCCTATGATGAAGCCATATGAAGTATCTTCCAACAGGCCGAACCAAATATGACTAATATGCTTACTATGAGTGCACCTTTGGCCCCTGAAGCAGATCTGCCAAACTCATTCTTCGTTGAAGATCTTCAATATCTGCCGAAGACTATCTATCATATTCTTTGCCACACCATTTGGCCAATCAAGGGGCATTCATCTTCTTGCAAACTTGAAGGAGCTCTGAAGACATTGGTCTACAACATTGTCTATGGCATAAGGTTTAATCTTCAAGATCTCTTCCTACGCAATCTGGCTGCTAATGGCATCAGCTTATTTGAACCCAAGATCTATGCACCATGGATCATGCGTTTCATCAAGTACAGATCCAACACAAGGTTCTTGCCCTCATCTCGCAATCATGGCATATATCTTGCAGATGTCGAAGTTCTTCACACTGACATCTACCCTTCAAAGAGCAAGAATTCCCTCATGCAAGGCACCAGTGGCACAGCTGATGACGAAGGACTTCACATTCCATTTGATGCATCCCGTGCAAGGCTCATTGGCTCTATTCGACAACCTCAAACAAGTGTCACAGCCACTGAATCCACTGCCAGCACCTTTCGTCGCCAAGAAAGGACCAGGACAAAGCGTGCCATGACAGATAGAGAGCTTCTTGTCTCTCTCATCCAGAAACAAGATCGTCATCATGAGTGGACTCGAAGACAAATGGCTTCTAGGGTTCAAGACATCAACAGGATCCGCAATCTCACAACCAAGAATGCTTTTGTTGCTCATGAGACAAGATGTCGTGCCTGGAGGATATTGACCATGCTCGCACCTGAGGATGAACTTCGTGAAGATGGCTACAGACAACACTTCCATTTCAGTGCTCCGCCACCTCGCACAGAGAAATGGCGTCAGACGCCTTCTCTCGAAGACAGCGACTTCTCCACCGAAGCCCCATCCATCAATGTGCATCTTGCCAATGATGAAGCTGACGACGTCACCTCTCCTTCAACTGCACATCGCGACACTGCAGCAAGCTCTCCTGCACCAACTCCTACTAGGGACGCGTAGTGCTCAATGTCTTCGCCATTTTTGGTCATTCGATGACAAAGGTTGAGAAGCATTGGCTCATAGTCTTCAAATGGGTCTACTAATATGGGCTGGGTGCTGCTTTTTTTTGTTAAGTTTACAACTCTCGTTTCTAAACATTTGCTCTTTGGGTTGTAAAACTTAAGTCCTGATGGACGTCTGCACACTTTATGTTCACCGTACCTTTGGCGCTACTTCAAGTTTTATCATATGCGCCCGAAGCCATACTGTAGACGCCCATTTTTCATTATGCATTTCATTATCTTTGAAATATCATTTAAATGCATAGTGATTGGATTACAAGATATAGGGGGAGATCTCCACAAACTATAACCTGCCATGTGCTTTTGCATTCCAAGAAAAATCTTCATAAGCACATCTTCAGGGGGAGCTCTCTATATCTTGCAATCATAATCTCCAAGTCTTTACCTTCACATATTTTTCTTTCCGTTGAAAACTTAAACCAGTTTGTCATCAATTACCAAAAAGGGGGAGATTGTAAGTGCATCTAGTGCCACCCTTCTTTGGTTTTGGAGTATTGAAGACAAACGTGGTTGAGGGACTAATGTGTTTGTGAGAGTTCATAGGATAACATAGATAGAAGTCCCTGGAGATTCGGTTTAACTGTCGAAGACGACCCCTAAAAATGTCCGAAGACATTGATGATGGCCGAAACCATTGGTGGTATGTGAAGATAATCGCCTGAAGATAATGAAACGCGAAGACGAAGTCTTTTGGTAGTTTTGTTTCTTCTTGCCTTAGTCATAGGAACCACCGTACTGTTAGGTGGGGTCGATGTGATTGAAGTCAGACGCTGACGTGTTGCTCCACCCAAACCTATGTCTTCGAGTGAACACAATGAGAAGAAATCTCTTCCAGAGTTGGTTGAGTCAGCTTTACTTGTAGCCCAAGTAAAGCTGCCGCGTGTGTTTGAAATCCAACCGTTGTGACACGTGTTAGTTGGCCATTGCCCCAGGGTCATTTTGGTCATAGCAGGTCGGGTTGCCCGCTGGCTATAAATAGCCCACCCCCTCCACCATGAGAAGGTGGCTGCTCAGAGAGAGATACGGCTGTTGTCGTTTTGGAGCAACCCACCTCGAAGATATTGAGAGAGAAACATCCTACGAGGATAAACCTAAACACCCAGAGCTAGAGTGTTTGGGCATCATCGAAGTCGTTCTGTTCTGAAAGAACTGAAGACTTATTACACTCGAAGACTGTGATCTTCCTGACGGTTAGGCGTCTGGGTCTAGAGCAATCCAAGAGTCATTGTGGATCACCGGGTGACCAAGTTTTGTACGGGTTTCGGAAGTCTCCCCTGAAGATTTACCTGAGTGATTGGGCGTTGTCTAAGTGACTTCGGCTCAAATGGAACAAGGTGAAGACGAGGTCTTCTGAGTTGAATCTCAGCCTCCCTAACCAGACGTACAGTTGTCACAGCAACTGGAACTGGTCTAAAAATCCTGTGTCTTCATCAAGCAACTGGTTCTATCCTTCACTCTTTTACTTTCTGTACTGAACTGTGAAGCCATTGCTTGAATACTTCTGACTGAAGACATTTCCCGAAGACATTCATATCTACTGTTTATCTTCATACTGTCTAAGTTTGTCTTCGACTCATCTTAGCGTGTACAATGATAATACTTAACTTGCTTGAGTGTCTTCATTGCATTGCATGCCCTACTTAGATCCTTGATATCTATCCCTACCTGATCCTGTTCCCCTTCCGCATATTTCGAATACATTCATTGTTTCGAAGCCTTTCATAAAAATGACCTATTCAGCCCCCTCTAATCGATAACTAGCACTTTCAACTTTAATTTGCTCAGAGGGCTTAGGTGCTTTAATATTACTTTTGTGAACCACAGTTGATACCTTAGCATGTTCCTTTATCCTAACAGGGAAAGGTGGTTTTTCAATATAAGCAGTAGGCACAACTGGATAACCATTGTAAAGGATGGTTTCATCTTTGGCTTTTACCGGTTCTTTAATTTCTTCTTTAATAGGGGGATGATATTTAAACCACTTCTCCTTGAGGAGATCAACATGAGTAGCAAATGACTCACAGAAAGAGGCTACTATCTGAGAGTCAAGTCCATATTTAGTACTAAACTTGTGAAAAGCATCGGTATTCATAAAAGATTTACCACAATCAAACTTAAGCTTTATACCTAACTCATTACCTTCGTCGAGTTCCCAATCTTCAGAGTTGCGTTTAATTCTTTCTAAGAGATCCCGCATGAATTCAATAGTCTTCTTCATAAAAGAACCAGTGCAAGAAGTATCGAGCATGATTGATCATTATGAGAAAGCCGAGCATAAAAATTCTGAACAATAACTTCTCTCAGGATATCATGATTGGGGCATGAATATAACATTGAAAAAGCCTCCCCCAAGATAGAGCGATGCTTTCTCCTTCACAAGGCCAAAAATTATATATATAATTCCGATCACGATGAACTAGATGCATAGGATGGAACTTTTGGTGGAATTCTAATTGCAATCGATTCCAGTTCCATGATCCAATATCATCACATAGCCTATACCATGTCAATGCTTTTCCCTTCAAAGATAAAGGGAAAACCTTATTATTAACTTCATCTTCGGGTAAACTTGCAAGCTTAAATAATCCACAAACTTCATTCACATGTATTAGGTGCATATCAGGATGTTCAGTTCCATCTTCTGCATAAGGCTTAGCTCGCAGTTGTTCTACCATACCCCAAGGAATTTCATAGGCAATATTTTCAGTAGGGCAGTAGGTTTTGGGGCAACTAATTGTGGTCCCGGTCGAGGTGAAGATACCCCGAACAAACCCCTCAAAGGATTGTTTTCCATAGTAGCAAGTGACAATAAATTTCAGCACGTAGTATAAGTTTTTCCTTACCGATTTCAACTTACCAAGAGTGCTTCACTCCCCGGCAATGGCGCAGAAAAGAGTCTTGATGACCCACAAGTATAGGCGCTCAATCGTAGTCCTTTCGATAAGTAAGAGTGTCGAACCCAACGAGGAGTAGAAGGAAATGACAAGCGGTTTTCAGCAAGGTAATTTCTGCAAGCACTGAAATTGTAGGTAATAGATAGTTTGATAGCAAGGTAAATGGTAACAAGCAAATAATGATAACGGTAAATAAGTGCAGCAATGTAGCCCAATCCGTTTGTGGCAAAGGACAGGCCAGAACAGTCTCTTATAATAGGCAAATAGTTCTTGAGGGTAGACGGGAATTTCATCTAGTCACTTTTATCATGTTGGTTTGATTTGCGTTCACTACTTTGATAATTTGATATGTGGGTGGACTGGTGCTTGGGTGCTGTTCTTACTTGAACAAACCTCCCACTTATGATTAACCCCCTTGCAAGCATCCGCAACAACGAGAAAAGTATTAAGATAAAGCCTAACCATAGCATTAAATGTTTGGATCCAAATCCGCCCCTTACGAAGTAGTGCATAAACTAGGGTTTAAGCTTCTGCCACTCTAGTAACCCATCGTCTAATAACTACTCCACAATGCATTCCCTTAGGCCCAAGGATGGTGAAGTGTCATGTAGTCGACGTTCCCATGGCACCACTAAGGGAATCAGAACATACATATCATCAAAATATCGAACACATATCAAATTCACATGATTACTTGCAACATGACTTCTCCCGTGACCTCAAGAACAAAGGTAACTACTCACAAATAATATTCATGCTCAAGATCAGAGGGGTATTGAATAGCATAATGAATCTGAACATATAATCTTCCACCAAATAAACCATATAGCAATCAACTACAAGATGTAATCAACACTACTAGTCACCCATAGGTACCAATCTGAGGTTCCGGTACAAAGATTGAACACAAGAGATGAACTAGGGTTTGAGAGGAGATGGTGTTGTTGAAGATGTTGATGAAGATTGGCCTCCCAAAGATGAGAGGGGTGTTGGTGATGACGATGGCTTCGATTTCCCCCTCCGGGAGGGAACTTCCTCCAGCGGAATCGCTTCGCTGGAGGGAAAAAGTGCTCCTGCCCAAGTTCCGCCTCGAGACGACGGCGTTCCGTCCCGTAAGTCCTCTCCTTCTTTTTTCTAGGTCAAAAGACCTTAAATACCAGAAAATGGGCACCGGAGGTGGGCCGTGCTGGGCACAACCCACCAGGGCGCGATTGGGGGCCTAGCGCGTCATGGTGTCTTGTGCTCACCAGGTGGGCCTCCTCCGGTAGTTATTTGCTCCAGTATTGTTTTTATATTCCAAAATAATTCTCCATAAAGTTTCAGCTTATTTGGAGATGTGTAGAATAGGTATCTCTAATGTGCTTTTTCAGGTCCAGAATTCCAGCTGCCGGTATTCTCCCTCTTTGTGTAAACCTTGCATATTATGAGAGAAAAGGCATTATAATCACTCCCTAAAGCATTATTATACATCAAAACATTATAAATAACATTTGGAAATCATGATGCAAATTGGACGTATCAAAAACCCAACGCATATCACAAGTATCAAACACCGTGCCCCTAGTGAGCCTCTACTAGACTAGTTCATTGATCAAAGATGGTTAAGGTTTCCTAACCATAGACATGAGTTGTCATTTGATAATGATATCACATCATTAGGAGAATGATGTGATGGACAAGACCCAGCCATAAGCATAGCATTTGAGCGTATCACTTAGTTTATTGCTACTGGTTTCCTCATGTCAAGTATCTGTTCCTAAGACCATGAGATCATGCAACTCCCTGACACCGGAGGAATACCTTGTGTGCTATCAGACATCAGTTTGTAACTAGGTGATCATAAAGGTGCTCTACAGGTATCTCCGAGGGTGTATGTTGGGTTGGCGTGAATCGAGACTGGGATTTGTCACTCCATATGACGGAGAGGTATCTCTGGGCCCTCACTGTAATAAAACATCACAAGAAGTTTGCAAGCAATGTGACTAATGAGTTGGTCACGGGATCTTGTATTACGGAACGAGTAAAGAGACTTGCCGGTAACGATACTGAACTAGGTATGGAGATACCGACGATCGAATCTCGGGCAAGTAATATACCGTTTGGACAAAGGGAACTGCATACGAGATTGACTGAATCCTTGACATCGTGGTTCGACCGATAAATATATTTGTGGAATACGTAGGAACCAATATGGGCATCTAGGTCCTGCTATTGGTTACTGACCGAAGAGGTGCTCGGTCATGTCTACATGATTCTCGAACACGTAGGGTCCGCACGCTTAACGTTCGGTGACGCTAGAGTAGTATTGGGATATGTACGTTGGTGACCGAATGTTGTTCGGTGTCCCAGATGCGATCCCAGACATCATGAGGAGCTCCGGAATGGTCCGGAGGTAAATATTTACGTATGGGAAGTCATATTCAGAGTTTCGGAAAATGTTTGGGATTTTTCTATATTGTACCGGGAAGGTGCTAGAAGGTTCCGAGGCGGGGCCCACCTGCATGGGGGGCCCACATGGACGTGGGTAGTGGGGAAAGTCCCCACACCCCTGGTCTAGGCGCTGCAAGACCCCCCCTTAAAAGGAATAGGATCATATCCCGAAGGGATAAGATCAAGATCCCTCAAAAGGGGGATAGCGATCGGAAGGAAAGGAGGGATTTCCTTCCTCCTCCCTTGACCAATGATACTTGTGATCTGCATTGGGTTTTCCGTGAAGAGGAATGGGTGATGCAACACAGTATAGATAAGTATTTCCCTCAGTAGAGAACCAAGGTTTATCGAACCAATAGGAGTAGCACGCAACCCCCGTCTTCAGCGATTGCACACAAAGAAGCAAACACTTGCACCCAATGCGGGCAAGAGGGCTGTCAATCCCCTTGGACTCGTTATTTGCAAGCTAGTGAAATATATGGATGAAAGTTGAATGTTGTAAATTGCAAAATAAAATGAAAACAAATAAATGGCAGCAAGGTATTGAACGCTTTTGTGAGTTTATAAGTGAATAGACCCGGGGGCCGTAGTGCTCTCTAGTGGCTTCTCTCATGTAGTAGGCATACAGTGGGTAAACAAATTACTGTTGGGCAATTGATAGAAAAGCGCATAGTTATGCAATCTTTATTCACGACAATGATCATGTATATATAGGCATCACATCCATAAGCAAATAGGCCAACTCCTGTCTGCACCTATTACTATTACTCCACCCATCGACCGCTATCCAGCATGCATCTAGAGTATTAAGTAAACAGAGTAATGCTTGGAGAACAATGACATGATGTAGAGAAAGAGAATTCAATCAATATGAATTAAGACCATCATTTTATCCTTAGTGGCAACAACACAAAGATGTATCTTGTCCCCTACTTTGTCACTGGGATATAGAAATCCGTCGGGTTGAACCCACTACAACGCTCCCCTCTCACTGAAGAAATATCAATCTAGTTGGCCAAATTATTTCAATAGATCGGAGAGATTTACGAAGCTATAATAATCATGTAAAAAGAATCATAATAGAAATCAGAGAAGACTCAAATCTTTTTCATGAATAATCTGAACATAAACCCACAATTCATCGGATCCCAACAAATGCACCACACAAAGTGATTACATCAAATAGATCATGTCGAAGATGCGGTGAACTTTGTATTGAAGATCAAGAGAGAGAGATAGCCATCTAGGTACTAACTACGGACCCGTAGGTCTGTAGGGAACTACTCACACATTACCATGGGAGCAGCAAGGTTGATGTAGAGGCCCTCCGTGATCGATCCCCCTCCGGCAAAGCACCGGAACAGGGCTCCAGATGGGCAGATGACGGAACAAAGACTTGCGGCGGCGGAACCCGTCAGGTTGAACCCACTACAATGCCCCCTGGGCGCGCCCTGTTATGTGATGCCTCCCTCGTGCAGCCTCCGGTCTCCTCCCGAAGCTTTCAGGTCTTCTTTTGGTCTAGAAAATATCATAAAAAAGTTTCGTGGCAATTGGACTTCGTTTGGTACTGTAAACCTGAAAAGTCAAAAACATGCAGAAAACAACAACTGGCACTAGGCACTGGGTTAATAAGTTAGTGCTAAAAAATAATATGAATTGGTAAATAATCACCCAAAAAGCATCCTAGAATGACAATATCATAGCATGGAACAATCAAAAATTATAGATACGTTGGAGACGTATCAACATCCCCAAGCTTAATTCCTGCTCGTCCTAGAGGTAAATGATAAAAACAATTTTTTTGATGTGACATGCTACCCAACATGTAATCTATTGCAGGTATGATCATTGAGAATTGATGAATTAACAAACATTAACATAATAATACTTATAAACATAAGGAACATAATCATCAAGTTTCAAAATATACGATCCTTAAAGAATGCTCACCCCCTATTCATTTTATCATGTACGAATAGCATGGCTCCGTCTTCACCACATAAATACAAATGTCAAGCACCACGGTGTCAACCAATTGGATCGTACTTCTTAACGTGCTTGAGCTTTTTATTACTTACACAATATATGAGTGTGAACCATGGATATAGAATAAAGGTGGAATATAATATGGTGGTAGGTTTCAAAGGGGTAAAAGTGGAGAAGAATGTCTCGCATTAACTAGGCGTATCAACGGGCTATGGAGATGCCCATCAATAGATATCAATGCGAGGAGCAGGGATTGCCATGCAACGGATGCACTAGAGCTATAAGTGTATGAAAGGTCAAATGAAAGCTAAGTGGGTCTGCATCCAACTTGCTTGCTCATGAAGACCTCGTGCATTTGAGGAAGCCCGTCATCGGAATATACAAGCCAAGTTCTATAATGAAAAAAATTCCGACTAGCATATGAAAGTGATAAAACAAGAGACTCTCTATATGAAGAACATGGTGCCACTTTGAGGCACAAGTGTGGAAAAGGAGGTAGTAGCACTGTCCCTTCTCTCTTTTCTCTCTTTTTTTTCTTTTTCTTTTCTTTTTCTCCTTTTTCTTTCTTTTTTTCTTTTTTATTTCTTTATTTTATTTTTCGTCCGGAGTCTCATCCCAACTTGTGGGTCCATCATCCTTTCATCACTGAGACGGTGCCCTAATAATGATGATCATCACACTTTTATTTACTTACAACTCAACATGAAAACTATAGTATGACTCTATATGAATGCCTCTGGCAGTGTACCAAGATGTGCAATGATCAAGCGTAACATGTATAAAAAATGATGAACGATGTCTTTGCCATAAATACTATGTCAGCTTATATGATCATGCAAAGCAATATGACAATGAAAGTACTAGTCAAATGATGTAACGGTGGAAGTTGCATGGAAATGTATCTCGGAATGTCTATGGAAATGCCATAATAGGTAGGTATGGTGGCTGTTTTGAGGAAGATATAATACAACTTATGTGCAACAGAGCGTATCATGTCACGGGGTTTGGATGCACCGGCGAAGGTTGCACCGATCCTCGAGGTGAGAATGGGAATGTATGGTACCGAAGAGGCTAGCAAATATGAGGTGGTGAGAGTGCGTACATCCATGGATTCACATTAGTCATAAAGAACTCACATACTTATTGCAAGATTTGATTATCTCTCTTGAAGCAAAATACTATTCGCATGCCCCTAGGGAGGAGGTTGGGAGGAGTTAACCATCGCACGCCTGCGACTTAAACAACACTAGGATTTCAACGAGGAATAAGTATGCTCACACATCATCACCATGCTATAAAAAATATTTAGATGAACAACAAGTTAACACCCTCTAGTTCACAATAATTTTACTAACCAATGATCATGCGCTCATGCCCTTTCATATTACCACATTAATATCATTATCCCACAATTTCTCTTTTATGTGCTACATGTGGTTTTGATTATGCCCTCGTTGGATACCTATTATTTCTGGACTAGTCTTATAACCCATGCAAATTACTGTTACTATTTATTAACTCTCAAAAAAATATAAGTGAAGAATGAGAGTGCAATTATTTCTATAAAATCTATATGCCACCGTGCTCTAAAAGATATAAGTGAAGTACTAGGGCAACTGCTAAGCTCAAAAGATATAAGTGAAGCACAAAGAGTATTATAATAAATTATGGTGATCTTATGTCTCTCTCAAGTGGGTGTGTCCAGTAAACAATGATTGTGAAAAACTAAAACAAAAAGCAAACTAAAGAAAATGATGCTCCAAGCAAAACACATATCATGTGATGAATAAAAATATAGCTCCAAGTGACATACCGATGGATTGAGACGAAAGAGGGGATGCCTTCCGGGGCATACCCAAGCTTAGACACTTGAGTCTTCCTTGAATATTAACTTGGGGTGCCTTGGGCATCCCCTAGCTTAGGCTCTTGCCGCTCCTTATTCCTTCTTCCATCGTGATAGCACCCAAAATTTGAAAACTTGAGCACACAAAACTCAACAAAACCTTCGCGAGATCCGTTAGTATAGAAAACATATCAAATACTTTAGGTACTACTATAATTTGATTCTTATTTAATTATTGCATAAGGTACTGTATTCTAACTTCTGCAAGGCTTGTACCCCCCGATACAATCCATAGCATCATCAAAACAAGCAAAATATACAAGCAAAAAACATAATCTATCTAAAATAGAATAGTCTGTAAAGATCTATAGAGAACATATACTTATGTAACTCTACAAATTCTGAAAAATTAGGACAACCTGAAGAATTTTATAGAAATACCGTGTAAAATATTCAGACCAAAAAGACGTTCCAGTAAAATCAGAGAAATTATGCACTGTACGCTAAAGTTTCTGTTTTTGCACCGTATCAATTCTACTCATCTTGTGAGTCATTCCGAAGGCTTTACTTGGCACAAACATCAATTAAACGTAAAAAACAATCATTACATAGGCAATAATCATGTTATCGCACACAAACAGAAAGTAAAAAGCAAAAAAGAAAGATAACTATTGGGTTGCCTCCCAACTAGCGCTATTGTTTCACGCCCCTAGCTAGGCATAATGCATAGTTCCAAGTGTTGTCATCTTTGACACTCCACCCATAAGTAGACCTCATGATAGATTCATAAGGTGGTTTAATTATCTTCCTAGGGAAGTGTTCCATCCCTTTATTTAATGGAAATTGGAACCTTATGTTTCCCTCTTTCATGTAAATAATTGCACATAGTTCGTAAGAAAGGTCTTCCAAGTATCATTGGACAAGTAGGATTGCATTTAATATCAAGCACAATGAAATCTATAGGCACATAATTTCTATTTGCAAGGATAAGCACATCATTTATTCTACCCAAAGGTTTATTGATGGTAGAATCCGCAAGATGCAAGTTTAGGGAACAATCTTGAATATTAGTGAGACCAAGCACATCACAAAGAGATTTAGGTATTGTTGAAACACTAGCACCAAGGTCACATAAAGCATTACATTCATATTATTTCTATTTTATTTTGATAGTAGGTTCCCATTGATTATGCAATTTTCTAGGAATAGAAACTTCAAGTTCAAGTTTCTCATCATAAGCTTTTATCATCGCTTCTACTATATGTTGAGTAAAAGCTTTATTTTGTTAATAAGCATTGGGTGAGCTAATAATGGTTTGCAACAAGAAAATACATTCTACTAAATAGAAACTTTTATAATTAAAGTGCTTGTAATCCAAGATAGTGGTCACATCACTTGTTAAAGTTTTAACCTCTCCAAACCCACTTTTTTCAATTTTAACATTAGAATCATCACCCTCCAAGCAAACAGGACGCTCTCTAGCTAGACTTGACTCATCTTCAGTCCCTTTATCATTTACTTTCAGATTAGTAAATAAATATTCAATAGGAGAAGTACCAATCATTTTAAGATCTTCATCATGATTACTAATGGAGAGAGATTCCGGTTTAGCAGCCATCCTATTTAATAGAGTACTTTGTTTATCGGAAATCTTCCCTATCAATACTTCAGTTTGAGCAAATTGTAATAGAAGATTGGATACTTCTTGATTAACTTCATCAAGTTGTTTACTAATAGCATCAAGGATAGTTGAGTGTTCCTTAATTTCAGCAGCAATTTTTTTTATTGTGCTCATATTGTGAAGTCATGAAAGTTTTCATGGAGCTTTCAATTTCAGACATCCTTTGGTAGTAGGAAATATAGTAGAACCACGGGATCACTAGAAGAGTGTCTAGAGGGGGGGTGAATATACTACTAGCAGGAATTTAAAACCTAACCTTTTCCCAAGTTAATTGGTTGGCAGATTTTAACAGTTTTAGCAAGGCTAGCAAGTCTAATAGCCCTACACATGCATGTCAACAAATATGGCAGCGGAAAGTAAAGACATTGCATATGAAGTAAAGAGTTGAGATAGGTAGATCAAACGCAATTGGAGACGCAAAGATTTTTCCCGTGGTTCTGATAGGTGGTGCTATTGTACATCCATGTTTATGGAGTCTTCAACCCACGGAGGGTAACGGTCGCGAGAGTCCACGGAGGGCTCCACCCATAAGGGTCCACGAAGTAGCAACCTTGACTATTCCATAACGGCTTCCGTCCACGAAGGACTAGCCTCACTATGGGTAGATCTTCACGAAGTAGGCGATCTCATTGCCCTAAATGTGTGCAAACCCTTTAAAGGATAGTTGGTTTGGAATGCATGGACACATATATAGTAGAAGGGATATAAGAAGTCATGTGTATCTTGGCTATATGCATCAAATATATATGAATGAGATGTATCCTTGTTCAAGACTTCACTCTTGCAAACAATATGTGCAAGAAGCAAGAGATTATCTTGATCAAAGATATGATGCATATACTTACCTTGAGTTCTTGAGCGTTCTAGTAGTAGAAACACACTTGAGAAAACACTGTTAGGAAACACAAGAGTATTCTACTAATCAACAAGGCAATAGAACTCAAAAGTACCAAGATATGGAGAACATATAGAAGATAGTATCCTTTAAGATTGATATGTGTCCAAGATCATTTAGAGCTTTCTCCCCTTAGATATGAAAATAGTAAATCATCCTCTCCCCCTGAATCTCAGCATGTAGATATTGGGATTGGATAGGGTGAGAAAAATCTAAGATGATCACCATTAGAAAGTATGTTTATTTCAATATTGACAACTTATGTTAGACTTTTCTCCCCCTACTTTGGTGTTCTCCCCTTGTCTGTATGAGTATAAACATTTGATATTCGCTCTCCCCCTTGATCATATCTCCCCCTTTGCATCATGTATCTCTCCTTTAGCATGAAGTTTTGTTATTCTCCCCCTTTGGCATTAATTTCCAAAAAGGTCAAACACAGGAATAGATACAGGGATCATTGATAAGAAGGGATCCTTGAGAACAAGGGTCATTGAATGTAGGGTTCATAGAAATGAAAACTGAGGGAATCACGGAAAATAAGACTTCTCCTCCTTTGAGTTAGGGATCCTTGAATAAAGAATTTCTCCCCCTAAGTTTTTTTTAAATAATAAGAAGGGATCATCGAAGTAACAAAATTATCACTTGTAAGATCATAGAAGAAACATAGATTTGCCACTGCGAACACAAATAAGAAAAGAAAACAAATCGATGACTCCGAGACAATCAAAACGGTGGAACCGAAATTTTTATGGTGCAGCTCATCTGCTAATTCGGTAGAACCGAGTTATTTGTATCGGTGGCTCCGAGGCAGAAACAGAAACTTGGCAATGGGATTCTGAAATCGAGATTTCTCAAACTTTGCTAGAAACACAGAGTTTAAAAGAAATTTTCAAAGGAAATGCAAAAGTTTTTACAAAAGGGATATCAACTAGAGAAGATTTGAATGGTTCCAAGAAATCTTGCAAAATAAAGAATGAACCATCCAAAATACTTAACTAGATGATGGGCGGTGACTAGGTCACCTATATTAGAGTATATTGACTTAGGAGCCAAGCAAGAATACTTGATCATAGGTCATACTCAACGTTAAGTTCAAAATGGGGTTACCATTTTTCGATTAAGCATTTTAATGTCTTCATATCACTTGAGTTGCTTTAGCTCATGAGTTGGAGTAAAGTCTTTTCAAGGATATGAGTACATACCTTTGAGTGATGTTGATGACGTGGCTTGTAGGTGAACTTGTTGAGGATGCTCGAGGTTGATGAAGATCATCTTGAGTTGGGAGCAATCCTTCTCGTTTTAGTACACATGTCACCTACATAGGTTAGTCATGCAAGGAAGAACAATAGATATAGCCATTTGACATGATACAAATTGAGATTTAGCAAATATGATCACATCCAGTATATGTCAAGGATATGGTTGAGTTGTCTTCTTCCTTCCATCATCAAGAGGGATTGTGGATACTTGGTCATGACAAGATTGCTTATGATTTGAGTTGATGGAAATCTTGTGGAATGAAATTCTTCCAATTACCTACAAAATGTTAGATGCAATACAAGGGAGCATAGAATTCCATGGCATAGGATAACATGTTACAAGTATCATGGAAGTATCAAGAAGGCTCATGCCCTTGCATGCAAACGAGTGAGTCTAGCTCAAGTTTGAAGCATCAATGATGTTCAACTCACTCCTCAAATAACAAAATGTTTTCTCATCAAGTGGGTTAGTAAAGATATCGGCCAATTGCTTGCTAGTGCGAACATGCTTAAGATGAATATCTCCTTTGGCAACATGATCACGAATAAAATGATGTCTAACTTGAATATGTTTAGTTCGAGAATGTTGCACAGGATTATGACCAATTTTAATAGCACTTTCATTGTCACAAAGTAATGGAACATTTTTAACATGAATTCCATAATCCTTAAGCGTTTGTGTCATCCATAGTAATTGTGCACAATAAGATCCGGCAGCAATATACTCAGCTTCGGCAGTAGATAGAGATACCGAGTTTTGTTTCTTGGAGAACCAAGACACAAGAGATCTACCCAAAAATTGACAAGTACCCGAGGTGGATTTTCTATCAACCTTGTCACCGGCATAGTCCGAATCGGAATAACCAACAAGGTTAAAGAAAGATCCCTTGGGATACCAAATGCCAAAGTTTGGTGTTTGTATCAAATATCTCACAACACGTTTTACGGCCAAAAGATGACACTCTTTAGGTGCAGCTTGATATCTAGCACACATGCAAACACTAAGCATAATATCGGGACGAGAGGCACATAGATATAGCAATGAACCAATCATAGATCGATAAACTTTTTGATCAACTGGTTCATCCTCCTTGGTAAGATCAACATGTCCACTAGTAGGCATAGGTGTTTTCATACCTTTGAACTCTTGCATGTTGAACTTCTTGATCAAGTCCTTGGTATACTTAGTTTGAGAGATGAAATTTCCTTCTTTCGTTTGCTTGATTTGCAAACCAAGAAAGAATTTCAGCTCACACATCATGGACATCTCATACTTCTCGGACATCAACCTTCCAAATCTTTCACTAAATTTTGGGTTAGTAGATCCAAAAATAATATCATCCACATAGATTTGGCACACAAATAATTCACCATTAACTCTCTTAGTGAATAAGGTTGCGTCAATTTTACCAATTTCAAAACCTTTTTCAATGAGAAACTTCGTTAAGCATTTGTACCAAGCACGAGGGGCTTGCTTAAGACCATAAAGGGCTTTACGAAGCTTATAGACATGATTAGGTTTCTTAGGATTCACAAAACCAGGTGGTTGCTTAACATAGACTTCTTCTTCAATCTCACCATTTAAAAAGGCACTTTTAATGTCCATTTGATAAAGCGTGATATCATGGTGATTAGCATAAGCAAGAAGAATGTGAATAGCTTCAAGTCTAGCGACGGGGGCGTAGGTCTCACCGTAGTCCATACCTTCGACTTGCGTATATCCTTGGGCTACGAGACGTGCCTTGTTCCGTACGACTTGACCGTCTTCATCTTGCTTGTTCCGAAACACCCATTTTGTTCTGATGATGTTTTGCTCATCCTTGGGCTTTTCCACGAGTGTCCACACTTCGTTCCTCTCGAAGTTGTGAAGCTCTTCATGCATCGCGTTCACCCAATCCGCGTCTTCAAGAGCTTGTTCTACCTTCAAGGGCTCAATGCTAGAGATGAAAGAATAATGCTCACAAAAGTTAGCTAGAAGAGTTTTAGAGCGAGTGATTCTCCCTGTTTGTATATCACCAAAGATTTGGTTTAGGGGATGGTTCTTGGTTACTTGTGCTCGAACTCGGGTCAGCTTCCGATTGTTGGATGGTGGAGCTTCTTCTTCATCTTCATCTCCTTCATCTTCGTTGTTGTTGAAGGTGTCGTTTCCTTGAGGTGGTGGTGAAAGAGGTTGTGGTGGATCTTCCTGATGCACTTCCTCCTCTTCATCATCTTGTCGTGTACCGCTTGTGGATGCCTCCATGTCATGTTGTGGTTCACCTTGACGTGAAGTAGGGGATTCCACTTGAGTTGATGAAGTACTTTCCTTCACCTCCATGGGACGAATCTTGCCGATGGACAAGTCTTGGATAGCTTCCGAAGGGTCCTTATCACCTACATCATTTGGCAATTGTTCGACTTGCGAACCATTAGATTCATCAAACTTCACATCTACCGTCTCTTCAACTTTTCGAGTGAAGTTGTTGTAGACACGGTAAGTGTGAGAGTTCGATCCATAACCAAGTAGGAATCCTTCATGAGATTTAGGAGCAAATTTAGTACGATGATGCTTATCAAGAATGTAGCACTTTGAGCCGAATACCCGAAAGTATCCAACTTGGGGTTTGTTACCGGTGAGTAGCTCGTATGCCGTTTTACCGAGAAGCTTGTGCAAGTAAAGTCGGTTTGTGGCATGACACGCTGTTTCCACGGCTTCTTCCCAAAAGTGTCTTGGCGTCTTGTATTCGTCAAGCATCGTTCTTGCCATCTCAATAAGCGTCCGGTACTTCCTCTCAACAACTCCATTTTGTTGAGGCGTGTACGTAGCCGAGAACTCATGTGAGACACCTTCTTCCTCAAGAAAGGTATCCACATGGGTGTTCTTTAACTCCGATCCGTTATCGCTCCGAACCTTCTTGATCTTCACTTCAAACTGATTTTGCGCTTTGCGAACGAAGTTCTTGAAGATCTTTTGAACCTGCGACTTATCATCAAGAAAGAATACCCACGTAAATCTGGAAAAATCATCAACTATAACTAGACCATAGGAATTTCCACCGAGACTCTTGTAAGCATTGGGACCAAAAAGATCCATATGAAGTAACTCGAGTGGTCTCCTAGTAGTCATGATATTCTTAACAGGATGACTTCCACCTACTTGCTTTCCAGCTTGACAAGCACTACAAAGTCTATCTTTATCAAAGATAACATCTTTAACACCAAGTATATGATCACCTTTGATAAGCTTGTCTAGATTACGCATGCCAACATGTCCTAGTCTTCTATGCCAAAGCCAACCTTTAGAAGATTTTGCAATAAGACAAGTACGAGGTTTGGATCTCTTAGTGAAATCGACAATGTATAGATCACCTCTACGGAAACCGGTAAAGACCATTTTATGATTATCTTAACGAAACACTTGGCAATCTACTTTCGTGAATAGCACATTAAAACCAAAGTCGGCAAGTCTAGATACGGAAAGAAGATTGTAGCCAAGAGATTCAACAAGCATAACATTTTGAATAGAGCTATCATGGGATATGGCCAGCTTACCAAGACCAAGTACCTTACCCTTGAAGTTGTCTCCAAACGTTACGTACCTTTGCAGTCCATGATTTGGTGTGATCTCTTCAAACATTTCTCTATCTCCGGTCATATGATCGGTACATCCGCTATCGAGAATCCACTCTTTTCCTCCGGACATGTAATCCTTGAAGTTTGCCATGAGACTTAGATTCTTCATGATCTTCTCATACTCGATGTCGAACAGCTCATCTTCATCATAGTAGCCATGTTCCACATTGTCATCATCAAGTGGGAAATCCTCGTCATAAAGAACAAGAGATTCGTTAGGGTTGTGATCATGACAATGTTCAAACTTGTGAATTCGAATGGCTTCTACAATGATGTTGTTGATAGTTGTGACATCTCCTTTAGCATGCATGAGGTCTCTAAGCTCAAATAAGCAATCATCAAACTAGGGATCACTAGGCGTCATATTGTGGAAGGTAATAGTTTTATAAAGAATTTCATCAAGATTGCTCAATGAATAACTTGGATATCGTTTCTCCAAGTCATTCCACAAAGTGTAAGCACATACAAAATTCTTCATTTGGTTATGCACATTTCTATGCAATGCTCTAACAATGAGATTGACAGTTCTAAGATTGCATAGCATATTAATTTCCTCTTCGTGTGTGGGGTGCAAAGGATCAATGGGAGGTACATAGGGGCTCTTAACATACTTGCTCAATTGAAATTCATTAAACAGCTCAAGCATCAAAGTTTTCCATTGACTATAGTACTCTCCATCAAGAATGGACACTCTACAACTGAAACTCCCTATACTAGACACATCCATCTTCCTCCTCGGTGATTAAACCAAAGCAATGGAGACCAATGCTCTGATACCAATTGAGGGATCACTAGAAGAGTGTCTAGAGGGGTGGTGAATAGACTACTAGCAGGAATTTAAAACCTAACCTTTTCCCAAGTTAATTGGTTGGCAGATTTTAACAGTTTTAGCAAGGCTAGCAAGTCTAATAGCCCTACACATGCATGTCAACAAATATGGCAGCGGAAAGTAAAGACATTGCATATGAAGTAAAGAGTTGAGATAGGTAGATCAAACGCAATTGGAGACGCAAAGATTTTTCCCGTGGTTCCGATAGGTGGTGCTATCATACATCCACGTTTATGGAGTCTTCAACCCACGGAGGGTAACGGTCGCGAGAGTCCACGGAGGGCTCCACCCATAAGGGTCCACGAAGTAGCAACCTTGACTATTCCATAACGGCTTCCGTCCACGAAGGACTAGCCTCACTATGGGTAGATCTTCACGAAGTAGGCGATCTCCTTGCCCGTACAAACTTCTTGGTTCAACTCCACAACACGAAGTAGGAGGCTCCCAAGCGACACCTAACCAATCTAGGAGGCACCACCCTCCAAAAGGTAATAGGCTCGGTAATGTCGATGAACTCCTTACTCTTGTGCTTCAAGATGATAGACTCCTCAACACACAATCACTCTCTCACAGATTTGGCTTGGTGGAAGAGATGGGATTGGTGGAAAGCAACTTGGGGAGGCTAGAGATCAAGATTCATATGGTTGGAATGGAATGGCATGATCTCAACACATGAGTAGGTGGCTCTCTCTCAGAAAACTGGATGGGGCAAGTATGGAATAGTTCTGAGTGCTTCTTTTTCGAGTAGGTGGTGGTGAAGGGGTATATATAGGCATCCCCAAAAATCCAACCGTTAGACACAAATTGACCACCTCGGTGACACCGATGTGTTAATCTCGGTGGTACCGAAGTGACCAAAAGGTGGCAACTTTTGAATCTCGGTGATACCGATATACGAAACTCGGTTGCACCGATAAGGTGACCAACAGTCAGATTGCCCATTCTCGGTGACACCGATGCAACAATCTCGGTGGGACCGATATTGTGAATTTGCATAACATAAAGTTGGCAACCTAAACTCGGTGGCACCGAAGCAGAATCGGTTGCACCGAAAGGCTAGGGTTTGGCTTAGGTCTGTCTAAGTATGGAAATCGGTGGCACCGAGTGGAAGTGTTGGTTGCACCGATTTTGGATATTTGACTTTGGACATACTTTTGTGGAAGAGCTTTTGGGTGTTTTTGGTGACTATCACTTGTCTACGTATGAGCATTTTGTTCACCAACAATACCTTACCCCCTTTTAATAGTATTGGCTTTCCTATGGACTCAAAGTGATTTCTCACACGGTAAAATGTAGAGTCCTCTTGCTTGAAGCTTTGCCAATCCATTTCCTTGCATCTTGGGGTATCTCCACAATCCTTTTGCCAACCCTCTCTGTGGACTTTATCTGAAATGCACTAGGTAAAAGTATTAGTCCAAGCGACAATGTATGTTGTCATGAATTATCAAAACCACCAAGGGAGCATGTTGTGCTTTCACATGGTGACCAAGAAAGGAAAATAACAAGCAAGACAAGTAAAGTAGCAAGCAAAGAAGTAAACTAGTAACTAGCAAAGATAAATATTTTTGTATTTTTGATTTTTATGAAACAAGCAAAATATAACAGAAAATAAAAATTAGAACAAGTGAATGATAATTTATGCGAAGTTACTTGATAGTAGGTTGGTGATACTCCCCGGCAACGGCGCTAGAAATCCTTCCTGATACTTGTGATCTGCGTTGGGTTTTCCGTGAAGAGGAACGGGTGATGCAACACGGTATAGATAAGTATTTCCCTCAGTAGAGAACCAAGGTTTATTGAACCAATAGGAGTAACACGCAACCCCTGTCTTTAGCGACTGGACACAAAGAAGCAAACACTTGCATCCAAGGCGGGCAAGAGGGTTGTCAATCCCCTTGGACTCATTATTTGCAAGCTAGTGAAGTATATGGATGAAAGTTGAATGTTGTAAATTGCAAAATAAAATGAAAACAAATAAATGGCAGCAAGGTATTGAACGCTTTTGTCAATTTATAAGTGAATAGACCCGAGGGTCGTAGTGGTCTCTAGTGGCTTCTCTCATGTAGTAGGCATACGGCGGGTAAACAAATTACTGTTGGGCAATTGATAGAAAAGCGCATAGTTATGCAATCTTTATTCACGGCAATGATCAGGTATATATAGTGTCCGGGCACAGATGCTCATGATCACCTATGGGACCAGAGGTCCCTTGTGGTTCGGCAAGGGGGGGTCACATTGCACGAAGAACGGAGAGCATGAGACGGCGCAATGATTTGGACATAGGAATTTTACCCAGGTTCGGGCCGCTGCTAAGCGTAAAACCCTACTCCTGCTTTTTGGTGGATTAATTGGAGGAACACGAAGAATGCAGAGCGCCTAACCCCGGCAAGGACTGCTGTCGGGGAAAGAGCGGCTATGCGAGTACAAGTGTTCGGTGGTTCGAATTGCCAGACTTGAGCTAGGTTCCCTTGGGCCTCCTTTTATAGTGGAAGGCGTTACCACAATGTCAAAACAGACATTATGTATCGATTAGATAGCTAAGCAGAGCTATCATACCTAACTCTGGCATTTAGGACAAAATGCCATGATTACCTGCCTAGGTGGTGCTTGGGGGTGCATCCCCGGCAAGCTTTTGCCACCGCTTGGCCGATCGTTGCTTAAGATCTTGACACGCTGCAGGGCGGGTGTCAACTGAGCGTAACTTTCCTTCCAATGTGTCGCCATGTGCTTAGCGAGAGCTGATTAGCCACCTGAGAGCTCGACACCGCATCGATAAGTGACAAGCATAGCAATGCGGTGGAGCGGTGGCTGGGTAGCTCACGCCTGCCGGGAAATGGCTTGCCGGGTCTTCTGGGAGGTGCGTACGTCTTGGTCCCTGGCAAGCGTCGGGGGCGTGCTTGGCGCGTCGCAGCCCAGGCTTGGGCTGCCGCGTTGAACTTGCTGGAGTCTTGGTCTTGATTGTTGGCGGGGTTCTTTGCTTGACCTTCTGCAAGTTGTAGCTACCGGGCGTCGGTGGCCGTCTGTCCGAGCACAAGTCAGGGGAAAATGAACACCCCTGTTTGTTTACCCCGACAGAAGCCCCCGGGCCTGAGCCATACGTGTCACTTGGCGCGTTGGGTTAGGTCCAAAATAGTTCACATACACGCGGTGGAGGGGTTCTGCTCTTCCATCCACGTCCACTTCGCGCAATTATCAAGGGTCGTGGGGTCATGGACGGGAGGCGTTGGAGAATAAAAGGAACTGCCAGTAATAAAACGGCAGTTTTCCGAAAAGATAGCGAAGAGCCAGCCCTTGCGCGAGTCCCCTGATAAAAAGGACAATGCACAGGGGCACTGCTCATTCGCATCCTTTTCTCCGTCCGTCATCTTCTCCCTCAAGCCAAGAAACTGCTTCCACCGCCATTCTCGTCCCATCGAGTGCCGCCGGACCACCTGCCGCCCTTGAAGGCTTCCAAAATGGGGCAGAAAAAGGCTGGCAACAAGGGGAAGTAGGCGGCCACATCCACGGACCTGGCAGCTGAGGAACGGAGGAGGAAAGCGGAAGAGATCGAGAGGCGGTGACAGGGAGATGTGGTTATCTCTCCGTCGAGCTTGGATGGCAACACTCTGATCGAGAGGTACGCCTATATGTGGGGGCAGTTGACAAAGGGGCACGGAGCGCCTCAAGTTTTGCCGGACAACCCCAAGGAGAAGAAGCCCTCAGATTCGTACCACTTCTTCTGTGCATACTTTTACTGCGGTCTTGCTCCTCCCTTTTCTGATTTCTTCTGCGCCATGATGGCAACATATGGATTCCACCTTTTGGATTTCACGCCCAATGCGATATCTTGCATGGCGATATTCGCCCATCTGTGCGAGAACTTCATCGGAGTTGCCCCCAATGTGGACTTGTTCAAGTACTTCTTCCTTCCTCGGATTGAGGACAAATCCCACCGCTCCGGAAATATAAGTTGGATCCCCCAGGATATGAAGGAGTACCTTTCCGGGAATCTGCGTGGGAAATGGGAAGAATGGAGGGGCGATTGGTGCTGGATCAAGGACGACAAGGCCCCCAAGTTTTGTCGGGCGCGGACTAAATGTGTTACGCGCAGCAGTGACTGGGGGAAACCTGGCCCAACTGACAGCAAACTCCGCTTGGCACTGAAAAGGATCATCTGTCTCAAGGCTGCCGGGCTGACCATTGAACAGGTGGGGGCAGACTTCCTCTACCGCCGCATCGCTCCTTTGCAAAAGAGGGACCGGTTTGCCTGGGAGTTCAATGGTCCCGCCGATTGGATGCGCCTGTACCCCGGTCCCGCCAACAACCTGACGGCCTACTGCCATGGCTGGCTATGCGACCAGTTGTTTGGTCATTTTGGGACACATCGTCTGCCGGAGAAAGTCATCCCGGTGCACCGCAATTCCGCCAGGAATCAGATTCTCCAATGGATGCCGGAATGCGACGCTTTCGGTGTGAAATCTGACTGGGAGCTGCCTGCCCTGGAGAGCGAGATGGAGTGGATCTCCGCTCTGGAGGAGAGAGCTATCAAACCGGAGGACAACTTGACCACGCCGACCAGGGAGGCGGAGAGGGCCTTTATCTCCGGACGAATCGCGGAGGACAAGGCTGTCAGGACCACCAGGGGAGCAGCCTCCGGAGGAGAAGAGGAGCCCGGGGACGATGGCTCTTCTGATGAGGAGGGCGAAAATCTTGTTCCGGAGGAGTCTGCTGGGATGGAGCCTACCGGGGCTAGTGGTTCCCAAGCCGCGGCAACAGGGGCCCAGGTGGAGGGCGAGGCGGAAGGGGCGAAGGACCCGGAGGTGGTAGAGGAGGGGCTTGAAGAGGGACCCCAAGCTCCGGAGCCGGGTCGCCGCCCCCGTCTACGCACCAATCAGGAGTCAACGTCCTCCGCGTCTTCGCGAAGTTCCTCAAAGGTGAAGAGGATGACTGCCAAGGGTGGCGGGCGTGAAGTAGCACGTTGCCAATCCTCACGCCTTGCCCAGACCAAGGCATCCCCCGCCAAGCGACGGAAGGTGCATGGGGTGGATCCCAGCCCCCCGTCGAGTCCAACTCCTCCGCCAGGCTCGCCCTTGCCGGTAGTCCTGGTCTCTCCGCCAAGCCCCGCCCCTCCAACTCTGAAAAGGAGCCGAGCAACTCCACCGCCTGCATCATACGAGCTGGGCTCAATGCTCCTTGCCTCGGAGTAAGTTTTGTTGATCCCAGCTTCCATCAGAAGGCTTTCAATTTTTAATCTTCCTGACTGATCACTTATGGTTGACCTTGACAGGGACGAAGATGATGAGACTCTTGCACACAGGGTTAAGAGGGCCAAATTTGCCGCGGGTTCGGACCTTGCAGCAGGCGGAGGCTCTGCAAGGGACACGGAAGGGAATCCCGTGTCTAGCTCCTAGCCCAGTCCTCTTCGCGAAACCCAAGCGAAGGTCTCGTCTGTTGGCGGGGATGAGGAAGGGCGCCTTCCTTCTCCCGTCAGGGGAACAGGAGAGAAAGATCAGAGGGAGGCCCGTCAAGTGGAACTTCTTCTCCAAGATTCCCCGTCAACCGTTTCCCGTGAGGGGGATTCACCGGCAAGGGCCTCCGCCGAGGAATCTGCTCATGCAAGGGCCATCGCCGAAGGGGTGGCGACGGATGGCACGCGGGCAACTGATGTTGCCGGGGAAGGAGAGGTCCTTCCGCAACATTCTTCATCGGGTATCCCTCTTGCCGGTGTTCTAGTTTCCCCTGCTTCCTTTTCCTTATGTGCTTTGTTGATTCTTGATTGTCATACTTCTGTTTTGTTGTTCTACTCAGCAGTCCCACTTTTTGAAGAGTCTGAACTACTGGAGGAGGTCGCTGTCATTGGGAAGGATGCTGCCGCGGAAGTGATGAAGATCGATGTCGCAGAAGAACATGGCTCAGCTGCCGAGGATATTCAGGGGTCCCCGAAGGGGATGGAACAAAATCACGGCAGCATGCCCGTCCTGAGCTCAGGGGTTGAAGAGAAGACTCCCCTTCAAGCCATGATGCCTTCTTCGTCCAGCTATCCCCTGGCGTCGGCCCTGCAATCTCCGCAAAGTCATCTGGTGTTGATCACTGCTCCGTTAAGCCACACAGCGCTCGGTTCGCCCTTCTCAGTGGGTGTGGATCTCGACGAAGAGATCAACAAAATCCTGGCACCACTATCCCAGAGGATCGAAGGGGTTCACATCACTGCTGGTGCCACCAAGGACCTGGCTTTTCTGGAGTCCATAGCAGCAGGGCTTAAGGATGTTCAGAATAGGTACAGCCTCAAGTGGCAGGCAGTCGAGAAGCAGCGAATTCAACCGAGCTTGTGGACCAGCAGTTGAGGAATAAAGGAAGCGAACTGCGCGACTGGTACAATCGACAGTTCCATTCCCTCAAGAGGCAGCACGAGACGCCGTCCATGACTAACGAGGATGTTACCGCCCAAAAGGTCCGTCTGGCGGAGCGCAAAGCGCTTCTGGACGCCAGGGAGGATGGCATCTCTATCCGGGAAGAGAACCTCGAGGCCACCCTCCGTGCCAAGGATGATGAGCTGGAGGACCGCGTCCGATAGCGTACCAAGGAGCTGGAAGATGGCTACAAGATTGCTCTTGATGCACTTTCCTCGGAATCTGTTGCTCGACTGAAGGAGGTGAGTGACGACCTGGCTATTGCTTCTGCCGCCAAAGTCGAATTTGAAGCCCAATAGACCAAACTGACAGAGGATCTTGCTGGGAGCACCAAGGAGATCGAGGCCCTCAAGGAGGAAGCGCGTAAGGCAGCTGTGACTCTGGAAGAGGTGCAATTACAGCTTTCGTCCAAGGGCCAGGATCTTGATGCCGCCAACGGTACCATCTCCGAGATGAAATCCAGGCTTGCTTCCTTGGAGAGTAATCTTGAATCTGCCGAGGCCCGTGAGAAGCTATTGCTGACGGATGTGACCCGCGCTCAGACCCTTCAGAAGGATGCCAAAGAGAACCTGGAGAACATGGTTGAGCAGCATGACCTCTGGATCAAGAGGATGGTCGATATCGCCGAGCGCCTTACTGCCCAGATTGCCAAGATGGACATGAAGAGCTGGGCCTATTCCGCCGGCAAGCATGAAGCCCCTAGCATCAGGCTGACAATCTTCTTCGATGGCCTGATTGAGGGGTTGAAGACGTATGAAGAGGACAGGGCCGCCTCCTTCGTCGATGAATCCCGGAAGCTAGCGCGCAATGCCCTCTTCCTCGTCTTGAGCAACCTCGCCTTCTTCCATCCGGAGCTCGATCTTTCTGATGGTTTCAAGAAGCTGCCGTCGGGCGATGACACTTCAGCTGACGCGGAGAAGGCCGGGCCTCTCGCCGACAGGATCCTCAAAGTTCCAAGGACCTAGGGAAGCCACCGGAGTTAGCTTTATATCTTCCTTGTCGCCACGTTGCCCTGTACTCAAGACACAATAGGTATCTCATATTACGGCATGAACTCTCTTTATTTTATCGTTTGTCGAACTGATGTTTCTATGTAATCATATACAATGCCCTTCGTTTCCCTTCTGGCACTCATATGATATTCTCCATTGCGCGTTTCTAGTTACCCGCCAACGATGTGTTGCCGTGAATTGCTTTGAGGAACAGGTCCTTAGCCTTCTGCTGGGAAGAGCATGCTGCCGGCGGGATTACCTCTGGCAGTGTTGATGCTGCCGCGTGTTTCGTTGAGCAGGCTCGAAACAAAACATGAGTGCGAACGAACACAGTAAGGTTCTGTCACACGCAAGGTTCAGCATACGAAACCTTTTGGTTCGACGAAGGGGCATATAAACGCATGTCTTAATGGAAATTGACTATTAAGTCAACTTAGTTTTTTGTCTTAGTCCTTCATGTCACCCAGGTGCCTTCTTTCTCTCATGCCCCCTATGGTATGCGCGGAACCATGTGCTCACCGCAGCCCTGGAAGAGAAGGAACGTAGAGAAAGGCAAAACGGGGATACTTGAAGATCCGTTAGTCTTGCATATGGCCCGCGACAAGAGCGTGACGGGTGGATGCAATATTCATGATTGATTCAGGAATGGAAAAGGAAAAAGAGGCGGGTGCGGTCATCTCCTCTCTTCCCTCCCTTTTTTTTGCACCCAACGGTCCCGTGGCGTCCCGCGATGGGCGTATGGGACCTTGCCGTGGTTCGCCTACCGGGAGCGTCTACCAGCGGATATACTCTAGCACTTGGTTCAGGAATCGTCCCTTGGCGGGACGAATGCAGACCAAACCTCATGCGAGTTTATCGACACTGACGAAGTCGTCGCCTGCACGGAGCTAGCCACAGGCGGGGAAGGAGGAGTAAGAAAAGATATGGCCTGGTACCTCTTTCTCCCCTTGACCTGCTGGATTACGCCATATCACTCTGGGGCCGAGTGGACCCATTCGGCGTTCTCCGCTCCGGTCTCGGCCACGGAGAACGCGACGGCGGCGCGGCCTGCCGGTTGTGTTGCTTACGGTGCCTTCCCCACTTGCGGCCGCTGCGTCGCTCACCGCATTCGTGGTTGCGCGCGCGGGAGTCCTTGAAGTGGAAAGATGCACGGCCATGCTGGATTTCTTCTTCGGAGCCATTGTTGAAGAAGATGATGATGAAGATTGATTCGCCGTTCACGAACACGGGTTCGCACAAACGATGCACGCCCCCTACCTGGCGCGCCAAAGATGTCGGGGCACGGATGCTCATGATCACCTATGGGACCAGAGGTCCCTTGTGGTTCGGCAAGGGGGGTCACGTTGCACGAAGATAGAGAGCATGAGACGACGCAATGATCAGGACACATACATTTTACCCAGGTTCGGGCCGCTGCTAAGCGTAAAACCCTACTCCTGCTTTTTGGTGGATTAATTGGAGGAACACGAAGAACGCAGAGCACCTAACCCTGGCAAGGACTGCTGTCGGGTAAAGAGCGGCTATGCGAGTACAAGTGTTCGGGGGTTCGAATTGCCAACCTTGAGCTAGGTTGCCTTGGGCCTCCTTTTATAGTGCAAGGGGTTACCACAATGGCAAAACAGACATTATATATCGATTAGATAGCTAAGCAGAGCTATCATACCTAACTCTGGCATTTAGGACAAAATTCCATGATTACCTGCCTAGGTGGCGCTTGGGGGTGCATCCCCGGCAAGCTCTTGCCACCGCTTGGCCGGTCGTGGTTTAAGATCTTGACATGCTGCAGGGCAGGTGCCAACTGAGTGTAACTTGCCTTCCATTGTGTCGCCACGTGCTTAGCGAGAGCTGATTACCCGCCTGAGGGCTCGACACCGCATCGATAAGTGACAGGCGTAGCAATGCGGTGGAACGGTGGCTGGGTAGCTCACGCCTGCCGTGAAATGGCTTGCCGGGTCTTCTGGGAGGTGTGTATGTCTTGGTCCCCGGCAAGCGTCGGGGACGTACTTGGCGCGTCGCAGCCCAGGCTTGGGCTGCCGCGTTGAACTTGCTGGAGTCTTGGTCTTGATTGTTGGCGGGGTTCTTTGCTTGACCTTCTGCAAGTTGTAGCTGTCGGGCATCGATGGCCGTCTGTCCGGGCACAAGTCAGGGGAAAATGAACACCCCTGTTTGTTTACCCCAACATATAGGCATCACGTCCATAAGCAAATAGGCCGACTCCTTCCTGCACCTATTACTATTACTCCACCCATCGACCGCTATCCAGCATGCATCTAGAGTATTAAGTAAACAGAGTAATGCTTGGAGAACAATGACATGATGTAGACAAAGAGAATTCAATCAATATAAATTAAGCCCATCGTTTTATCCTTAGAGGTAACAACACAAAGATGTATCTTGTCCCCTACTTTGTCACTGGGATATAGAAATCCGTCAGGTTGAACCCACTACAATGCACCCCTCTCACTGAAGAAATATCAATCTAGTTGGCCAAACTATTTCAATAGATCGGAGAGATTTACGAAGCTATAATAATCATGCAAATAAGAATCATAATAGAAATCAGAGAAGACTCAAATCTTTTTCATGAATAATATGAAAATAAACCCACAATTCATCGGATCCCAACAAACGCACCGCACAAAGTGATTACATCGAATAGATCACCTCGAAGATACGGTGAACTTTGTATTGAAGATCAAGAGAGATAGAGAAAGGGAGATAGCCATCTAGGTACTAACTATGGACCCATAGGTCTATAGGGAACTACTCACACATCACCATGGGAGTAGCAAGGTTTATGTAGAGGCCCTACATGATCGATCCCCCCTCCGATAGGGCACCGAAACAGGGCTCCAGATGGGCACACGGCAGAATAGAAACTTGCGGTGGCGGAAAAAGTGTTTCGGGAGGCTCTCTAGGGTTTTGGGGATTAATGAGAATTTATAGGCCAGAGAGGGGCGTCGAGGGCCACCCGAGGGGGGCAGCACACAATAGGGTGTGGCCACCCCCTCTGGGCGCGCCTTATTATGTGCAGCCTCCGGTCTCCTCCCAAAGCTTCCAAGTCTTCTTTTGGTCCAGAAAAAATCATAAAAAAGTTTTGTGGTAATTGGACTTCGTTTGGTACTGTAAACCTGAAAAGCCAAAAATATGCAGAAAATAGCAACTGGCACTGGGCACTGGGTTAATAGGTTAGTGCTAAAAAATAATATGAATTGGTAAATAATCACCCAAAAAGTATCCTAGAATGATAATATCATAGCATGGAGCAATAAAAAATTATAGATATGTTGGAGACGTATCAACCAACGACCTTAGGGGCTTGGAGGGCAAGTCACCAGCCCCTCCCAAACCTATAAAAGGTGGGGAGGCCCAAGGGGGCAGCACACCTTTCCACGGTCACGGCCCTTCTCCTGTCTCTCCCGAGTTCTTCTTCGTTGACACGTTTCGGTGGTGCTTGGCGAAGCCCTGCTTGCACTGCAAAACCACCATCTCCACTATGTTATCATGCTGGTCAAGATCCCATCTATTTGTCTGCCCTCGCTTGCTGGATCAAGGAGGTAGAGACGTCTTCAAGCCGCACGTGTGTTAAACGCAGAGGTGCCGTTCATTCGACACTGGATTGGATTGGATCACTATTGGATCATGAATAGTACATCTACATCAACCGCGTAATATACGCTTCCGCTTAACGTTCTACGAGGGTATGTAGACACACTCTCCCCTCTAGTTGATATGCATCTCCATAGATAGATCTTGGTTGTTCATAGGAATTTTTTGTTTTCCATGCTTCGTTCCCCAACAATGGCATCACGAGCTAGGTCTATGCATAGATGATATGCACGAGTAGAACACAAAGAAGTTGTGCGCGTTGATGTTCAGATTGCTTACCTCCCTTGTCTTATTTGGATTCAGCGGTATTGTGGGATGAAGCAGCTCGAACCAACCTTACTTGTCCTCGCACAAGAGACCGGTTCCACTTACTAACATGCAACTTGTTTTGCATAAAGTGGCTAGGGGGTGTCTGTCTCTCCCACTTTAGTTGAATATGATTTGACAAAGGCGGTCCTTGTAGAAGGTTAAAAGGCAACTTGATAATAACCATTGTGGCTTTTTGTAGGTAAGAACGGTTCTTTCTAGTTGCCCATAGTAGCCACGTAAAACTTGAAACAACAAAGTAGAGGACGTCTAACTTCTTTTTGCAGGGTATGTTGTGATGTGATATGGCCAAGACGTGATTTCATATATGTTGATGTATGAGATGATCATGTTTTTGTAATAGTTATCATGACTTGCATGTCAATAAGAACATCAACCAGCAGGAGCCATAGGGTTGTCTTTATTTTATTTGATTACATGCGTGTTAATCATTAAACACCATATAATTGCTTTACTTCATTGCTATGCGTTAGAAATAGTTGTAGAAGCTATAGTTGGCGAGACACCCATATGATGACACGATGATGGAGATCGTGGTGATGGAGATCATGGTTTCATGTCAATGATGATGGTGATCATGTCGGTGCTTTGGAGATGGAGATCAAAAGCACAAGATGATGATGGCCATATCATGTGACTTATTCATTTGCATGTGATGTTTATCTTTTATGCATCTTAGCTTAGGATGATGGTAGCATTATAAGATGATCCCTCACTTAATTTCAAGATAAAATGTGTTCTTCCCAAGTATGCACTATTGTGAAAGTTCGTCGTTTTAAAGCACCTTGTGATGATCATGTGTGATAGACTCTTTGTTCACATATAACGGGTGTAAGCCAGTTTTACACATGCAGAATACTTGGGTTAAACTTGACGAGCCTAGCATGTACATACATGGCCTCGGAACACGGAGACCAAAAGGTCGAACATGAGTCATATAGTAGATATGATCAACATGGAGACGTTCACCATTGAAACCACCTCATCTCACGTGATGATCGGACTTGGGTTAGTGAATTTGGATCATGTATCACTTAGACAACCTGAGGGATGTTTATTTAAGTGGGAGTTCATTAGTAATTTGATTAATTTAACTAATTATCATGAACATAGTCTAAAGTCTTTCAAAAAAATATGTTGTAGATCAATAACTTGCGTTGTAGCTCCCCTTAATTTTAATACGTTCCTAGAGAAAGACTACATTGAAAGATAGTGTAAGCGATTATGCGGACTGAATCCATAATCTAAGGACTGTCCTCACTGCTGCATAGAAGGCTTATGTCCTTGATGCACCGCTCGATGTGATAACCCCTCCAGCGTCGTCTGTGGATGTTGTGAACGTCTGGCAAACACGTTCTGATGACTACTCGATAGTTCAGTGTGCCATGCTTTACAGCTTAGAATCGGGGCTCCAAAGACGCTTTGAATGCCACGGAGCATATGAGATGTTTCAAGAGCTGAAATTGGTATTTCAGGCTCATGCCCGTGTTGAGAGGTATGAGACCTCTGACAAGCTCTTTGCCTACAAGAGGGAGGAGAATAGCTCAGTCAGTGAGCATCTGCGCAGAATGTCTGGTTGCTACAATTGTTTGAATCGAGTGGGAGTTAATCTTCCAAATAAGATAGTGATTGACAGAGTTCTCCGGTCACTATCACCAAGCTACTAGAGCTTTGTGATGAACTATAACATGCAAGGGATGGAGAATATGAGGCTTGAGCTATTCGCGATGCTTAAGGCCATGGAGGTAGACATCAAGAAGGAGCATCAAGTGTTGATGGTTAACAAGACCGCTAGTTTCAAGAAGGGCAAGGGAAAGAAGGTAAACTTCAAGAATGCCAAGCCAGTTGCCATTCCAATGAAGAAACCCAAGGCTGGACCCAAACCCGAGATTGAGTGCTTCTATTATGAGGGGAACGGTCGCTGGAAGCAGAACTGCCCCAAGTACTTGTTATTTATGTCAACATCAAGTGCAGGGAACGGTCGCTTCTATCAAGAAGGAGCATCAAGTGCAGATAAGAAGGCTGGCAACATCAACAAAAGTATATTTGATATACATGTTATTTATGTGTACCATAGTAGTGCTCGTAATAGCCTCTGGGTATTTGATACCAGTTCAGTTGCCAATATTGGTAACTCGAAACAGGAGTTGGAGAATAAACGAAGACTAGCTAAGGGCGAGGTGACGATGTGTGTTGGAAATATGCCCTAGAGGCAATAATAAATTGGTTATTATCATATTTACCTTGTCATGATAAATGTTTATTATCCATGCTAGAATTGTATTGACCGAAAACTTAAACACATGTGTGGACATACAACACCGTGTCCCTAGTGAGCCTCTACTAGACTAGTTCTTTGATCAAAGATGGTTAAGGTTTCCCAACCATAGACATGAGTTGTCATTTGATAACGGGATCATGTCACTAGGAGAATGATGTGATGGACAAGACCCGACCATAAGCATAGCATTTGATTGTATCACTTAGTTTATTTCTACTGCTTTCTTCATGTCAAGTATTTGTTCCTAAGACCATGCTATCATGCAACTCCCTGACACCGGAGGAATACCATATGTGCTATCAAACATCACTTCGTAACTTGGTGATCATGAAGGTGCTCTACAGGTATCTCCGAGGGTGTTTGTTAGGTTGGCTTGAATCGAGACTGGGATTTGTCACTCCGTATGACAGAGAGGTAGCTCCTCTCGGTAATACAACATCACAAGAAGCTTGCAACCAATGTGACTAATGAGTTGGTTACATGATCTTGTATTATGGAACATGTAAAGAGACTTGCTAGTAATGATATTGAACTAGGTATGGAGATACCGACGATCGAATCTCGGGCAAGTAACATACTGTTTTACAAAGGGAACTGCATACGGGATTGACTAAATCCTTGACATCGTGGTTCGACCGATAAATATCTTCGTGGAATATGTACGAACAACGCTAGAGTAGTATTGGGATATGTATGTTGGTCACCGAATGTTGTTTGGAGTCCCGGAAGTCACGAGGAGCTCCGGAATGGTCCAGACATAAATATTTATATATGGGAAGTCGTATTCAGGGTTCTAGAAAGTGTTCGGGATTTTTGCTATTATATCGGGAAGGTTCTAGAAGGTTCCGGGTGGGGCCCACCTGCATGGGGGGCCCACATGGACGTGGGTAGTGTCGAAATCGGGGCTCCACAAAACCCAACAAGGTTCAAACACTGGGGCGTGTGCGAGGATCTCAACCGGCCCAAAGTCCCAAACCCGTCGCCCTATGGCCTAGTTGCGTCGAGTAAGTTTTAGCGAGGAAGAAGATGGACACAGAAATTTACCCCGGTTCGGGCCACCTTGCAGTGTAAAACCCTACTCCTGCTTTGTGGTGGATTGGCCTCACGAGGAAGCTGAAGATGAACTAGTACAGTGGTTGGGTGGCCTTGTGAGGGCTCTTGGCTCTGATGAACCGATGTCCTCCCCCAAGGTGGGAGTTCGTCCCTCTTTATAGGGGCCACGGTCCTCTTCCCTTATCACACAGGCGGGAAGGGATCCCACAATGGCCAAATTTGAAAGGGGACATGAAGTACATCCTATCCTGGCTAAAGGTGGTCTTCGCCTGCAAAGCTTCCGGGTGTGACGCATCAGTGGGCTCGGCGATGTCATCCGTCCTACTGAGCTCGTGGTTTTGGTCCTCTTGCACTAGGAGGGAAACCTTTGGGGGGTTCCTTGGGAACCCGCGTACGTCCTTGCTTCCCTATCATGAAAGAGAAAAATGTCCTCCCTCTGCGCCCGCTGGCACCCGCCTGCTTAGCCGTCAGAAACCACGTCACCCCGGCCTCACGAGGACGAGTACTTGCATAGGAATCTCCACTCCTCGGGAGGCAGCCTGGGGGATGCCACTTCTCCGGAGGCCTTGGCGTTGCTCTCCTCACGAGTCACGGGCTCTCATGAGGGCCTTGACTTGGGGGTCTTGTTGCTGAGCCGTACAGACCTTCGGGGTGGGCCACGCGCTGGGCCTCAGGCAGGCAGGTCTGGGTACCCCCGATCCCAGAACGCCGACAGTAGCCCCCAGGCCCAAGGCGTGCCAGTCCTGGCTTCAAAGCGAAGGCAAGAAGCGATGGGCAAAGCGTCGCGGGCCCTAAATCGCCTGTGGGCCCGGCGCGAGGTGCCCGGCAGGTCGCTGGACTCCTCCTCCGCAGAGCCTCGGGAACCGTCCCGAGTCAAGTCGATTCATAGCCTGCGCGCTGTGTTGATCATCATTGCTCTTCCTCGATTGACGTCGCCTTCCTGCCCTTCTGTCACACCGGGCCCATGCCGAAGTGACCCGTCAGTGGAACTGAGGCGACGCTAGGCAGAGCCGCCCATGAGCATAGTACGTCACGTGGCGCCCGAGGAATGCACGTCGCCTCCGCTCCGCGTGATGCCTCAGGGATTGCGGTCGCGCCTATAAACCCGCCTCACCCGAGGGGCAGTTCCATCCTTGCTTGCCATCCAGTTTGCCTCCTTCCATCACTGCCCATTCTCCTCCGTTGGAAAACCGACTTCTCCATCCTTCCTTCTTCCGATGGTGTCCAAGGGAAGTGCTGCCGGTGCCGGTGCCGGTGCGCGAGCGGGGCCCTCAGGGATGCGACCGTCTCAGGAGGGCGGCGGAGGCCAACCTTCGAGGCCGGTCCAAGCGCGCCGGCGCTGGGGCGCCACCGACGAGTAAGTGCGCCGTCGCCTCTGTTTTTCTTGTTCATCGTGTCTGTCTTGCCGGGCCTGACTGTCGACCTTCCTTAGGGCACCCGCACCCAAGAGGCGCATGCTCGACGCGCTCCAGGGCGAGGCGGACACCCTTAGGGCCCAGCTGCTGAACGCCGAGACCGCCCTTCAAGTCACGCTACGGGGCGAGGAGGATGCCAAGGCGGAGCTGGCATCCCTCCAGTCCCAAGTTGAGGAGGCCGCCAACGCCGTCCAGGCAGCCAAGGACGACGCGGCGCACGCAAAGATGATGGAGGCGCAGCCTGCAAAATAGTACCTGGACATCGCCCACCGCGTAGAGAGCGCGGTCCGCCGATTCGATAGGGAAGCCCCCGCGTTGCCGTGTGCGCACGACGACGGGGGCTACCTCCCCTTTTTCTAGAAGGTGGTGGAGGCGCTTGAGTCCGGCGTCTCCCGGGTGGATGAAGATGTCGAATCCAGCATGCGCGACCTCTTGGATAGTGCGCTGACGCGCGTCTTCTCCAACTTGCGCCGCCACGTCCCCGCGTTCGACCTCTCCCGCGCGATGGAGCGAGTGCCCACGGAGCTCTGGAGGCCCCTCGGGGACGAGGTGCGCGAGCACGTGGAGTCCCTGATCGAGCGGGTGGCAGCTCCGACGACGAGTCCTCCAGGAGCCACGACGGGGGCAGCGCCTCCTCCGCTTGAGCTCCTTCTCTTTTATTCCCGTTGCAACATGAACTATTCGGCTCCCGTGGGGCGTTAAGCGTTGTATAATACCTTTGCTTTTGGGTAGTTATTGCCTGTCATGCTTTGAACATCCTTATTTCCTTCACGTGGTTTCCTGTTTTCCTCGTGCGCCTCCTGCGCCCCGGCCGGCGGGACCTGTGATGAACGGCTCCGGAGGTCCTCGCTCCTAGCGTGCGGTGGAGGTCACGGGGCGGCAGCCCCCGTGATCCTCCTTGCGCCTGTACTCACCTCGTGGGGCTGTTGTCTCACCTTGGACCTTCCTCAGGGGGGGGGGCTTTGGGAGCGCCGCATGGCCTTCAAGGACGATTGCTCGCTTGATCCTCGCGCGGCTGATGCCCTCGCGATGGCCTTGCCCGTGAAGCCTGGGTGGCGCCTACGTCGGGCTCTCTGGGGCGGCATCGTGAGAGCCCGATTCTCCTCCTTCTACGTTGTCTTTCCTTTCCCATAGCATCCGCGCTGGTCCCGCGAGTGCAGTGTGAGGAGTTGTGTCTTTCACGCTCGCACGTCGGTGTCGCGAACGCTCTTGAGGCGAGGCACCTGGGGGGTCCGTCTTGGGTACTCAGGTGAGTCGCACCGGGGAGAGTGTTGCCAGCTAGGCCTGCTCCACGAGGCCTCTAAATGAAGGTCCTACAAGGAATCCCGTTCCAAATGCTAAGTGCACGCCAGCCTGCATTTGGGCGTCCCCGCCTGCATTCGGGCATTATGCGAGAAGGGTGGGCCTCAGACCCTGGCCAGGTATCATGCGAGCGATATGCCCTCGAGCCGGAACTCGGTTCCTTAACTTCAGTGTCACCGGGGCGGACCCAAGCGCTGACACCATGTCTAGACCGGGGGAGCGAACCCCGTACGCATTTTTTCTTCCCCCCAGCGCGGAGCATGGGGTCCTCCACTTGGGCGTGGGCGGGAGCCCTTCCCTCTGCGGCCACGACGCGGCTCATCGTGGCCTTCCACTTTGGGGGGGTCCGGAGCGTGTACAGCCCCTAACTCATTATTACGTGTGAGTGTTATGGCGGCGATAATTGGGTGGATACCCGAGGCACAAGGCTCAGGAGCACCTAACCCGGTCTTCAGACGCTCCCGCACATTTCGGTGCGGGGGCGCGCAAGTCGGCGCTGCGCTCATGCGGCCCGTGTGCGAGTGCCATCGTACACCACGTGGCCACAGTAATGTGGTTGCGTGCCCCTACGGCCCAAACATGAGCGCCGTGACACGCCCCGCGTGTCCGTAAGGGCGCGTCTATAGGAGAGCCGATAATCACCAATTGCGTGCCCCTACGGCTCAAACATGAGCGCCGTGGCACGCCCCACGTGTCCGTAAGGGCACGTCTGCAGGAAAGGCGTTGTTCACCAATTGCGTGCCCCTACGGCCCAAACATGAGCGCCGTGGCATGCCCCGCGTGTCCGTAAGGGCACGTCTGCAGGAGAGGCGTTGTTCACCAATTGCGTGGCCCTACGGCCCAAACATGAGCGCCGTGGCACGCCCCGCGTGTCCGTAAGGGCACGTCTGCAGGAGAGGTGTTGTTCACCAATTGCGTGCCCCTATGGCCCAAACATAAGCGCCGTGGCATGCCCCGCGTGTCCGTAAGGGCACATCTACAGGAGAGGTGTTGTTCACCAATTGCATGCCCCTACGGCCCAAACATGAGCGTCATGGCATGCCCCGCGTGTCCGTAAGGGCACGTCTGCAGGAGAGGCGTTGTTGCCTGCTCCATGGCATCGCGAGCCATGCCTCCTTCCGCTCCTCCGCCTGCAATGGTTCACTGAGGGGGCGTGACACTAAGGTAGATGATCCGCAGGGGTGGCCAGCCCGTGGGTCAGAGCTCGCGTGCTTAGATTTTTCAACGATTCACTGCGAGGACTAGTCCTACATAGACGTCGTGCCCAGCCCCCGTGCGGAACCATCGCGGGGCAGTCATGGGGGGCGCGCCAGCCCCCGGTAGCGGCAACGCGCCTGAGCCTGAGGCTTTAGACAAACAATACCATCTCGAGTGGGGGGTTAGCCGGATCTGTAATGTATTCAAAAGTAACTTGCTCGGGGCGATACAGAACACGGAGAATTGTTTGGTAGGAACCACCCATGAAGTCACCTGATGTCTACTACGCAACCTTCTTCTTGTAGACTCGTGTTGGGCCTCCAAGCGCAAAGTTTTGTAGGACAGTAGCAAATTTCCCTCAAGTGGATGACCTAAGGTTTATCAATCTGTGGGAGGCGTAGGATGAAGATGGTCTCACTCAAACAACCCTGCAACCAAATAACAAAGAGTCTCTTGTGTCCCCAACACACCCAACACAATGGTAAATTGTATAGGTGCACTAGTTCGGCGAAGAGATGGTGATACAAGTGTAATATGGATGGTAGATATAGGTTTTTGTAATCTGAAAATATAAAAACAGCAAGGTAGCAAGTAACAAAAGTGAGCACAAACGGTATTGCAATGCTTGAAAACAAGGCCTAGGGTTCATACTTTCACTAGTGCAAGTTCTGTCAACAATACTGACATAGTTGAATCATATGTAAATCCCTCACGTGCGACAAAGAGTTCACTCCAAAGTCACAAATAGCGGAGAACAAACGAAGAAATTATTGTAGGGTACGAAACCACCTCAAAGTTATCTTTTCCGATCAATCTTATGAGCTATCCCTATAAGTGTCATGAACAGCCCTAGAGTTCGTACTAAAATAACACCTTAAGCTACACATCAACCAAAGCCCTAATGTCACCTAGATACTCCAATGTCACCACGAGTAGCCATGGGCTTGATTATACGATATGCATCACACAATTTCAGATTCATCATGTTCAATCCAACACAAAGAACTTCAAAGAGTGCCCCAAAGTTTCTACCGGAGAGTCAAGACAAAAACATGTGCCAACCCCTATGCATAGATTCCCAAGGTCACGGAACCCGCAAGTTGATCACCAAAACATACGTCAAGTGGATCAATAGAACATCCCATTGTCACCACGGATATCCCATCGCAAGACATACATCAAGTGTTCTCAAATCCTTTAAAGACTCAATCCGATAAGAAAACTTCAAAGGGAAAACTCAATTCATCACAAGAAGATAGAGAGGGGAAAACTCCATATGATTCATCTATATTAATAAAGCTCGCGGTACATCAAGATCGTGTCATCTCAAGAACACGAGAGAGAGAGAGAGAGATCAAACACATAGCTACTGGTACATACCCTCAGCCCCGAGGGTGAACTACTCCCTCCTCGTCATGGAGACCGTCGGGATGATGAAGATGGCCAACGGGGATGGTTTCCCCCTCCGGTAGGGTGCCGAAACGGACTCCCGATTAGTTTGTCGTGGCTACACAGGCTTGCGGCGGCGGAACTCCCGATTTCGGTTTCTTTTCGGGGGTTTCTGTATTTATAGGAATTTTTGGCGTCGGAAACAAGTCAAGGGGGGCCACGAGGCGACGACAAGCCAGGAGGGCGCGCCCTAGGGGGGCGCCCTGCAGGCTTGTGGTGGCCTCGTGGCTCTTCTTTCCCAACTCCAATGCTTCGGGGGTCTCTTTTGGTCCATAAAAAATCACCGTAAATTTTTAGCCCATTCCGAGAACTTTTATTTCCGCACAAAAAACGACACCATGGTAGTTCTGCTGAAAACAGCGTCAGTCCGGGTTAGTTCTAATCAAATCATACCAAAATCATATAAAATTATTGTAAGCATGGCATGAATACTTCATAAATTATCGATACGTTGGAGACGTATCAGCATCCCCAAGCTTAATTCCTGCTCGTCCTCGAGTAGGTAAATGATAAAAGAAATAATTTATGAAGTGTGAATGCTAGCAAGTGCACAAGTTTGATCAATGATAATTCCAATCACTTTTTCTAGCATCAATATAAACCATAAACAGTAGCTCATCTCATAAAACTTCTCATGATCAAGTAACAAGCTATTCACATGTTAAATTATAGACCAGAAAGTTTCTTGAAAACTAACAAACCATATTCCTAGTCATCGAACAATTCCAATTCATCTTATTTTCAGGAAGGGTCTATGTAAGAGCTTTGATTTAGCAAATTCCACATACTCAACTATCATATAGTCTTCCATGATTATTGACACTCAAAGCATATTTTTAGAACAAATAGCATCCATTGAACACAGAGAAAGATAGGGGATTAATGTTTCGCCTCCCAACTTATTTATCATATATATTATTGTCAACAATAATAATTCATGATCAAATATATTTGTGTGGATATATATGTCTAGATCATTCCCCAACACATGACGCTTGCCAAGAGAAAAAGGTGAACTATAGGAAGTGGTGAAGATCACCATGACTCTTGCATAAAGGTAAGTACTAGAAAGTAAAAGATAGGCCCTTCGTAGAGGGAAGCATTGATTTGCAAAGGTGCCAGAGCTCAAGCTTTTTAAAACAGAGATGAATAATAATTTTGAGCGGTATGCTTTCATTGTCAACATAACAACCGAGAGATCTCGGTATCTTCCATGCTAGATACATTATAGGCGGTTCCCAAACAGAATGGTAAAGTTTTTACTCCCCCTCCACCAATCAATCACACTCCACGGCGAGTCGAATCCACGGGTATCGTCCATACAAACAACAATCTTGGGGGAGTTTTGTTTCATTATATTTTGATTTGATTTTTGAGCATGGAACTGGGCATCCCGAATACCAGCCACTTTCTCATGAATAATAGTGAATCAACACATATCGTGAGAATAACCCACCTAGCATGGAAGATACTGACAACCCCTAGTCACTATATGAGCGATTCGGGCATACAAAACAGAATATTATTTGAAGGATTAGAGTTTGGCACATTCAAATTTACTTGGAACGTCAGGTAAATACCGCATATAGGTAGGTATGGTGGACTCATATGGAACAACTTTGGGTTTAAGGATGTTTGGATGCACAAGTAGTATTTCTACTTGGTGCGGAACTTTTGGCTAGTATGAGGTGGAAGCAAGCACCACATGTTGGAGGATCCATAACAATATAACTTCTATACAAATATACCCAAACACAACTCATTAAGTTGTCTTCCTTGTCCAATTTTAACTAATTTGCTGGAGTTTGAAAATAATTAATGAGCTCACAATCATAGAAGATGTGCAAGATAGTATATTTATATGTGGAATCTCTCTTCCTTCAATATTCTTTCATGTATTGTTCAAGTGACCAATGCGGTGTTTGCTAACTTTCAATAAATTTTACCACCTATACTTATTATGTGTGAAGTCATTACTCCCCATGGGATAAGTATATGAAGCATATTTAATTTCAGATTTATGATATTCAATTCATTCGACCATTTACTCATAGGATATAAGTGAAGCACGAGAGTGAATGGCAAACTACTCCAAAAAGATATAAGTGAAGATCAATGCGTAGTCAACAATTAAATAACTATGTGAAGACTCTCTCATCTAAGAATTTCAGATCTTAAGTATTTTATTAAACAGCAAGCAAAAGAAAAATAGCACTCCTAGAATAGCACGCATCATGTGAACGAATAAAAATTTAGGCTCAACATAGGCTAACCGATAATTGTTGATGAAGAGAGGTGGGATGCGTAGCATCCCCAAGCTTAGATGCTTGAGACTTCTTGAAATATTTACTTGGGGTGCCTTGGGCATCCCCAAGCTTGAGCTTTTGTATCTCGTTCAATCCTCTCATATCCCGGTTTCACCTATTCTCAAAAACTTCATCCACACAAAACTTGAAAAGAACTCGTGAGATAGGTTAGTGCACATAATAATAAGTCAACTCTTTATGTACTGCCAAGACAAGTTGCACAATAATTTTCAAACATCATATACTGTTTACTATAGTTTCCACAATTTATATCTACCAATATAGGCTATGGAAACTAGAGGATAAGTAGATAACAAAACTATGACAGCAATCTGTCCAAACAGAACAGTCTGTAGCAATTTATGAAAACAGTGTACTTACGTAACTCAAAACATTATGAAAATTTAGGACATGCTAAATAATTTATATGACAACACTGTGTAAAAATTTCAGAAACGTTCCACGTTCCAGTAAAATATGAAAATTCAAACACTACAGCAAAAGTTTCTGTTTTTACACAGCACACATCAAAACATGCAACGCAAGCATCCTAAGACAATTCTTGGAATTTTTTATTGAAAAACAAGATTATAAATAACACCTAACAGAGAACAACAAAATAATATGACGCTCCAAGAAAAACTCATATTATGTGACGAATAAAAATATAGCTCCAAGTAAGATATACCGATAGTGTTGAAGACGAAAAAGGGGATGCCTTCCGGGGCATCCCCAAGCTTAGGCGCTTGAGTCTTCCATGGATATTACCTTGGGGTGACTTTGGCATCCCCAAGCTTAGGTTCTTGTCACTCCTTATTCTCCTCATATCGGTGTCTCACCCAAAACATGAAAACTTCAATCACACAAAACTTAACGGAACTTCGTGAGATGGGTTAGTATAATAAAGATAGATCATTCACTTAGGTACTGTCAAGACAAGATTCATAATTGTTCCCACATGATACCTACTGTATTCTATCATTCCCATAATTTATACTAAATATAAGCTATGGAAACACTAAAACAAGCAAACTATGCATGCAAAACAGAATCTGTCAAAAACAGAACAGTCTGTGAAGATCTGTAGTGTAACCATAATTCCCTGTCTCGAACAATTCTGAAAAATTAGGACAACCTGAAGAATTTGTATATTAAGACTGTGTAAAAATTTCAGATCATTATCATTCTCCAGTAAAAAATGAAAATTCTGGTACTGGAGTCAAAAGTTTCTGTTTTGGTTCAGCATCAATTCTACTCATCTTGTGAGTCATCCCAAAGGCTTTACTTGGCACTTTATTAAAAATAAAAGACAAAAAACATGATTAGTACAGTAGCTTAATCATGTGATCACACAAAAACAGAAAGTAAAAGTGTTGGGTTGTCTCCCAACAAGCGCTTTTCTTTAATGCCTTTTAGCTAGGCATGATGATTTCAATGATGCTCATATAAGAATAGTAGTTGAAACATGTAAAAGAGCATCATGAATCTCATGGAAAGCACATTTAAGTCTAACCCACTTCCTATGCATAGGGATTTTGTGAGCAAACAATTTATGGGAGCAAGAACCAACTGGCATAGGAAGGCAAAACAAGCATAACTTCAAAACTTTGAACACATAGAGAGGAAACATGATATTATTGCAATTCCTACAAGCATATGTTCCTCCCTCATAATAATTTTCAGTAGCATCATGAAGGAATTTCATAACATAAATATCACATAAAGCATTATCTTCATGATCCACAAGCATAGAAAATTTATCACTCTCCACGTAAGCAATTTTCTTCTCATTCATAATAGTGGGAGCAAACTCAACAAAATAACTATCATGTGAAGCATAATCCAATTGAAAATTAAAATCACGATGACAAGTTTCATGGTTATCATTATTCTTTATAGCATACATGTCATCACAATAATCATCATAAATAGGTGGCATGCTTTCATCATAATAAATTTGCTCATCAAAACTTGTGGGACTAAACATATCATCTTCATCAAACATAGCATCCCCAAGCTTGTAGCTTTGCATATCATTAGCATCATGAATATTCAAGGAATTCATACTAACAACATTGAAATCATGCTCATCACTCAAAGATTTAGTGCCAAACATTTTAATAACTTCTTCTTCTAACACTTGAGCGCAATTTTCCTTTCCATCATTTTCACGAAAGACATTAAAAAGATGAAGCATATGAGGCAACCTCAATTCCATATATTTTTTGTAGTTTTCTTTTATAAAACCAAACTAGTGAAAAACAAAAAACTAAAATATTAAATTGCAAGATCTAAAGATATACCTTCAAGCACTCACCTCCCCGGCAACGGCGCCAGAAAAGAGCTTGATGTCTACTACGCAACCTTCTTCTTGTAGACTCGTGTTGGGCCTCCAAGCACAGAGTTTTGTAGGACAGTAGCAAATTTCCCTCAAGTGGATGACCTAAGGTTTATCAATCCATGGGAGGCGTAGGATGAAGATGGTCTCTCTCAAACAACCCTGCAACCAAATAACAAAGAATCTCTTGTGTCCCCAACACACCCAATACAATGGTAAATTGTATAGGTGCACTAGTTCGTCGAAGAGATGGTGATACAAGTGTAATATGGATGGTAGATATAGGTTTTTGTAATCTGAAAATATAAAAACATCAAGGTAGCAAGTAACAAAAGTGAGCACAAACGGTATTGCAATGCTTGAAAACAAGGCCTAGGGTTCATACTTTCACTAGTGCAAGTTCTCTCAACAATACTGACATAGTTGAATCATATGTAAATCCCTCACGTGCGACAAAGAGTTCACTCCAAAGTCACAAATAGCGGGGAACAAATGAAGAAATTATTGTAGGGTACGAAACCACCTCAAAGTTATCTTTTCCGATCAATCTTATGAGCTATCCCTATAAGTGTCACGAACAGCCCTAGAGTTCGTACTAAAATAACACCTTAAGATACACATCAACCAAAGCCCTAATGTCACCTAGATACTCCAATGTCACCATGAGTACCCATGGGCTTGATTATACGATATGCATCACACAATTTTAGATTCATCATGTTCAATCCAACACAAATAACTTCAAAGAGTGCCCCAAAGTTTCTACCGGAGAGTCAAGACGAAAACATGTGCCAACCACTATGCATAGATTCCCAAGGTCACGGAACCCGCAAGTTGATCACCAAAACATACATCAAGTGGATCAATAGAACATCCCATTGTCACCACGGATATCCCATCGCAAGACATACATCAAGTGTTCTCAAATCCTTTGAAGACTCAATCCGATAAGAAAACTTCAAAGGGAAAACTCAATTCATCACAAGAAGATAGAGAGGGGAAAACTCCATATGATTCATCTATATTAATAAAGCTCGCGGTACATCAAGATCGTGTCATCTCAAGAACACGAGAGAGAGAGAGATCAAACACATAGCTACTGGTACATACCCTCAGCCCCGAGGGTGAACTACTCCCTCCTCATCATGGAGACCGCCGGGATGATGAAGATGGCCACCAGTGATGGTTTCCCCCTCCGGCAGGGTGCCGGAACGGGCTCCCGGTTAGTTTTTCGTGGCTACACAGGCTTGCGGCGGCGGAACTCCCGATCTCGGTTTCTTTTCAGGAGTTTCTGTATTTATAGGAATTTTTGGCGTCAGAAACAAGTCAAGGGGGTCCACGAGGCGACGACAAGCCAGGAGGGCGCGCCCTAGGGGGGCGCCCTGCAGGCTTGTGGTGGCCTCGTGGCTCTTTTGGCCCAACTCCAATGCTTTGGGGGTCTCTTTTGGTCCATAAAAAATCACCGTAAATTTTCATCCCATTCTGAGAACTTTTATTTCTGCACAAAAAACGACACCATGATAGTTCTGCTGAAAACAGCGTCAGTCCGGGTTAGTTCGAATCAAATCATACCAAAATCATATAAAAATATTGTAAGCATGGCATGAATACTTCATAAATTATAGATACGTTGGAGACGTATCATCACCTGACGGCTGCGCGCGGGGGGTTCGGTCGGCTCCCTTACGCCTTGAGGACCTGTGGTGCCCCGGCGCCTCGCGAGGCGTACGCGTCCTGTGTCCTCGGCTGCTCGTCGCCCTTGTGAACACAGGACTCTCGTGCTCCTGGCATCTCGTGCCTTGCTCCTTGCTTGCGAGGTCGCACGTCGAAGCACGCCTTCGAGTGGTGACCGGGTTCTTCCTCCGTTGCATTGGTCGGGTCATGAGCTCTCCAGGTGAAAGCCCCCGAGCCCGTCCTGAGGGGGGCGCCGGACGCGCCCTCCTATGTGGACGGGGGAGGTGCCTCAGCAGTAGGTGAGCTGCTTATGGCTCCATAGGCGGGGGCTCCAGGCCCCAGGCGGCTCTTGGGCTGGAGCTGCCGGGAGTTACGGTCGGAGGCTAAGGCCAGTGCTCCGCCCAGAACACAAGCGATCGCGCGGGGCTCTTGGAAGCCCCCACCACAATCATCCTATCGGCTGTCGTTCTTCTTTGGCGGTGGTGGCAGCGGAGGAAGGCAGGTCCCGCCCTGAGGGCGGGCCTCCCAACGATGACCGCGCCAAGGTCCGTCGTGAGGCTTGCCGCGGCAGCGAACCTCGTAAGGCTGATCTCGCCAGTCCGGTCGTGGGTCGCGGTTGTCCCAGCGGCTCCCGCTGCGGCCCTCCCCATGGCCGCTGCCGTGGTTACCGCGCTCGGGGCGGCGGCCGAAGCCCTCGTCGCGGAGCTCCCTGAGCTCTAGGCAGTTGCTGGTGTCGTGGCTGTTGGTGTAGTGGAAGACGCAGAAAGGCCGGTTGCTCTTGAGGGGTTCTTCCTGGCCTCGACTGCGTTTGGCCTCGGGCTCGTTGGCCAGAACGGTGGGGTTCTTGCGTTTTGCCTTCTTGGCCTTGGCCTTCTCGTCCTCACAGTCTACCTCCGGGAGTGCGCGGAGGGAGGTACGGCCTGCCCCAGCCCTTGCGCACTTGTTCGCCGAGTTGAACATTGGGGGGAGTTCACGGGCGTCGTCTCGCGGCTGCGGCATCATTCGACAGCCCGTCTCGTCACGTACGCGCGTCGGCGCCCCACGTGGTGGTTCATGGCGTCGTGCTGCGCACATGGGCTTGCGGTCGGCCATTCGCGGGGAAGGAGGAGGTGACGCGCCGTGAGCCACGTCTTCTGCCTAGAAGAGCGGGGGCGGAGCGAGCGGGTAGGCGCCGGGCTTGACTAGCAGCGTCGGCGGGCTCGGCGATGCGGCTAAGTCAGCCTTCAGAGTTGTCGTTGTTGGGGTGGTAACACAGCAGTTCGCGCGCCATGGACAGCGCAGCCGGTGCACCCGCTGGTCCGCGGCATGCGTGGGAGGTCGACGCCATGGTGGGAGCGGGGGACGGCGCTGCGATGCTGCCGCCTCGCCGCTTGGAGGGTGGCAGCGATAGGTCCTGCCTGCCGCATGCAGCCCACCCGGTAGCAGCGTTGGCTGAGGAACTAGCGGAGTGGCGTGGAACACCGCAACACATAGGCGCCATTTGGGCGACGCGGGCTGCCCGGCGCTCGGCGCGGCCTCGGCGGGCGTCGACCATGGGAGTGGGGGAGCTGAGACGAAGTGGAACTGGAAAAGATTTCGACATGCCCCTACATGGCGCGCCAAATGTCGGAATCGGGGCTCCGCAAAACCCAACAAGGTTCGAACACTGGGGCGTGTGCGAGGGTCTCAACCGGCCCAAAGTCCCAAACCCGTCGCCCTATGGCCTAGATGCGTCGAGTAAGTTTTAGCGAGGAAGAAGATGGACACAGAAATTTACCTAGGTTCTGGCCACCTTGCGGTGTAAATACCTACTCCTGCTTTGTGGTGGATTGGCTTCACGAGGAAGCTGAGGATAAACTAGTACAGTGGTTGGGTGGCCTTGCGAGGGCTCTTGGCTCTGATGAACGGGTGTCCTCCCCCAAGGTGGGAGTCCGTCCCTCTTTATAGGGGCCACGGTCCTCTTCCCTTATCACACAGGCGGGAAGGGATCCCACAATGGCCAAATTTGAAAAGGGACAAGAAGTACATCCTATCCTGGCTAAAGGTGGTCTTCGCCTGCAAAGCTTCCGGGTGTGACGCAGCAGTGGGCTCGGCGATGACATCCGTCCTGCCGAGCTCGTGGTCTTGGTCCTCTTGCACTAGGAGGGAAACCTTTGGTGGGTTCCTTGGGAACCCGCGTACGTCCTTGCTTCCCTATCACGTAGGAGGAAACTGTCCTCCCTCTGCGCCGGCTGGCGCTCGCCTGCTTAGCCATCAGAAACCACATCACCCCGGCCTCACGAGGCCGGGTACTTGCATAGGAATCTCCGCTCCTCGGGAGGCAGCCTCGGGGGATGCCACTTCTCCGGAGGCCTTGGCGTTGCTCTCCTCGCGAGTCACGGGCTCTCGTGAGGGCCTTGACTTGGGGGGCTTGTTGCTGAGCCGTATGGACCTTCGTGGTGGGCCGCGCGCTGGGCCGCAGGCAGGCAGGTCTGGGTACCCCCGATCCCAGAACGCCGACAGGTAGTGGGGAAAGTCCCCACACCACTAGTCTAGGCGTAACAGGATCCCTCCTTAAAAGGAATATGATCATATCCCGAAGGGATACGATCAAGATCCCTAAAAGGGGGCGATAGCGATCGGTGGGGAAGGAAAGGAGGGATTTCCTTCCTCCCCTTAACCAACGACCCTAGGGACTTGGTGGGCAAGCCACTAGCCCCTGCCACGCCTATATAAATGTGGGGAGGCACAAGGGGGCAGCACACCTTCCCATGACCGCGACCCTTGCTACTTGTAAACTGCGTTGGGATTTTCCCCGAAGAGGAGGGGAGATGCAGCACAATAGAGATAAGTATTTCCCTTAGTGAGAACCAAGGTTATCGAACCAATAGGAGGACCATGCAAATTCCTGTCTTCAGCGCCTGCACACAAAAGAGCACGCACTTGCACCCAACGCTGGTAAGAGGGTTGTCGAGCCCCTTGAACTCGTTACTTGCAAGTGATAAGTAGTGATAGATAGATAATAAAAATATAAAATAAAATAACAGTAAATAAATGGCAGCAATATTTTCTGTGTTTTTGTAATAATATATTTTGTGAAGACCCGGGGGGCATAGTGTTCGCGAGAGGCTTCTCTCTCGAAGAAAGCATACGATGGGTAAACAAATTACAGTTGGACAATTGATAGCAAAGCGCGTAGTTATGCAATATTTATTCACGTCAATGATCATGTATATAGGCATCACGCCCATAAACAAGTAGACCAACTCCTGCCTGCATCTACTATTATTACTCCACCCATCGACCGCTATCCAGCAGTCATCTAGAGTATTAAGTAAAAACAGAGTAATGCTTGGAGCAAGATGACATGATGTAGACAAATGAAATCCAATCAATATGAATAAACCCCATCGTTTTCACCTTAATGGTAGTAATACAATACGTGTCATATCCCTTTCTATCACTAGGATTGAGCACCACAAGATTAAACTCATCACAACGCACCACTTCAACTGAAGATAAACCAATCTAGTTAGCCAAACCAAATCAATAGATCGAAGAGCAAAACGAAGCTTTAACAATCATGCATATAAGAATTCAGAGATGACTCAAATATTATTCATGAATAATTTGAACATAAACCCACAATTCATCGGAACCCAACAAACATACCGCAAAGAAGGATTACATCGGATAGATCACCGCGAGAATCGTAGTGAACTTTGTATTGAAGATCATAGAGAGAGAGAGAGAGGGAGAGGGAGAGAGAGAAATATAGATACTAGCTATGGACCTGTAGGTCTGTGGTAAACTACTCACACATCATCATGGAGGCAACGAGGTTGATGTAGAGGCCCTCCGTGATCGACCCCCCTCCGGCAGAGCACCGGAACAGGTCTCCAGATGGCCTCCCATCGGAACAGAGACTTGCGGCGGCGGAAAAATTATTTTGGATGGTCTTGGGTGTCTTCCCAATTTTAGAGAACATATAGGAGTGGAATTAAGTCAGGAGGGTGTGGGAGGGAGCCCCAAGCCATCAGGGCACGGCCACCCCCCTAGGCGTGCCTTGTTGGCTTGGTGCCACCCCGTGTGGCCTCCGGTCTCTCTCTAAAGCTTCCAGGTCTTATATTTGTCCAGAAAAAATCATCAATTTTTTTTGGAGCATTTGGACTTCGTTTGGTACAGTATTCCTGAAAGGCCAGAAACAAGCAGAAAATAGCAACTGGCACTAGGCACTAGGTTAATAGGTTAGTGCACAAAATGGTAGAAAATAGCATATAAATGCATATAAAATATCTAAGAATGATAATATAGTAGCATGGAACAATTAAAAATTATAGATACATTGGAGACGTATCAACCCTCATCCCGTCTCTCCCGGGTTCTTCCTCGTTCGCAGTTCCGGAGGTGCTTGGCGAAGACTTGCAGGCACTGCTCCACCACCATCTCCACCATGCTGTCGTGCTGGTCGAGATCCCATCTACTTCTCTGCCCTCGCTCGCTGGATCAAGGAGACGAAGACGTCATTGAGCCGCACGTGTTCTGAACGCGGAGGTGCCGTCCGTTCGACACTGGATCAGATTGGATCGTGATTGGATCATGAAGAGTACGACTACATCAACCACTAATATACGCTTCCACTTAACGGTCTATGAGGGTGCATAGACACACTCTCCCCTCTCGTTGCTATGCATCTCCATAGATAGATCTTGGGTGTTCATAGGAATTTTTTTGTTTCCCATGCTTCGTTCCCCAACACAGTACACATGCCCAAGCAGTGAAACCGCTATAGGCACTGGTAGTACCGGCCAAAATATAATAGCCGGTACGACCATGGTACAACCCCTCTAGTACCGTGACCGAAACAGTGGGGTTCACCCCATGGCGGTAGTTGGTATGGCAGTTGGTCTAGGTGTGCCACTCCAACTGGGAAGCAATACTTCACACCTTGTGCGCGGTACTACCGGCCTTCAACAGACATTAGTAGTACTGCTCCCACTAGGGGAGCGGTACTACCGGGTATGCAACACCATGCACATTGGTACAAGCTACAAATCTCCTCGAAACGATGGAAAAGCAATGCGGGTGCAAATATTGTTTCATGTACGCGATTTGATTCAATCCATACCTTCCAACGCGGGCCCCTTATTAATAGTATAGTCTTCTTGATGATCCAAAGAAATAAAATCGCCCGAAGCACCGTACTCATTCTTTTCCTTTCAAAGGGGAACCTAACCGTCTTGTGCCACTTCCAAATATGCATGTGTAGCTTAAGCACATGGTTAGACCACAAATTGCGTTGTCGTCAACACCAAATCACTTAGGGAGGGAAATGTCCTCCATGGTTGGTGACAACAAAATAATTTGAGGTATTATGATAAAGCAAATCCATGGTCTAGCAAATATAGACGCCCCCCTAGATGTGTGCACTATTTTGAATTTGCTTTTGGAATGCAAAGTGTACACAACTAGGATCAATGCTCCCACGTACTTTATAGACCAATACTACTTTGCAAAAGAGAATAGATGTGACATAGAGCATAGTTTTGCAACAACGTGTGATGGAGAAACATATAAGGGCAAGATAGTAACTGGTGCCCCAGAACATGAAAGGTAAGACAAGATAGTAAATGAACCATAGAGGATCGCATGTCTTTCACCACGCATAACAAGTCTCCAAAAATACCAAGTTCACAACAAAATCAAATAAGGTAAGCTAAAAAGAGTTCACAATCACAAATATATCTGACATAAGAATCAAGGTTGTGACTCCACCCATGAAAATCCTAAGACACCCGAATAGAACTCCCTCTCCCTTTTGGCATCAAGATGCCAAAAATAGAAAGGGCAATGGTACATGTCCCATCTGATCAATCCTCCTCGTCCTCCTTCTCCTTCTTGTCCTCCTCGCTAGATCTCTGATATGTATACTGAGGAGACTACCGACGATGAGCGGTGGAGGTCTCAGGTGCTTCCTCATCGTCAGTCCATGTGCTATGCCTGGATACCCACATCTCCTCTGAGGTGATGTCCTTCTCAGACCCATCGACAACTGCAAGACTCAAATCCCTCATCATCAGAATCTGGCAGCGGTGGGACTCCATCTACTTCCTATGAGCATCATACAAATGATGTTGAATATCAACCTGAAGGCAGAAGGTCTTCTTGGTCTTGGCAAGCCAACCCTACTTCTCAAAATGGGGATATAGCTCATAGGGATCGTCCTTAAGCCATCGATATGAGAAAACACCTCCTCAACCATACCACCACGAGTAGTTGCATGCTTCTTGAGTATGAGCTTCTTCACATCATGAACAATGAGGTTGTTGGCCATTGCACTCAGATGCTCATTGGTCATGTGCCCATCCCACTTGACCGAGATGAACTTCATGATAAACGGCGCAGAAGGAGGCACCTTCCTGTTGATCACAACATTGAACATATCATTTTACAGATATAGGAACATCAAGCTGAATACTGCTCCTTGTAGATGCGTTGGGTTTTTCCCTGAAGAGGAAGGGATGATGTAATAAAATATTGGTAGGTATTTCCCTCAGTTGAGAACCAAGGTTAGTTCCAATAGGAAGTGATGCAAACACACAATCAACAGTTCCTACACACACAAGAGCAAATACTTGCACCCAACGCAGGCAAGAGGGTTGTCAAGCCCCTTGTACTCATTACTTGCAAGGATTAAATCTTGATAGAGTAGGATAGATAAAAACCTTAATAAAAGTAAATAAATTGCAGAAAGTATTTTTGTATATTTTCTGAATATATAATATGAAGATGGACCTGGGGGACACATCGTTTACTAGAGGCATCTCTCTCATGAGCATAGTAGCGGTGGGCACAAATTACTATTGGGCAATTGATAGAAAAGCAAGTAATTCTGTGATATTCACGACATGATCTATATATAGGTATTACGTCCGTGGCAAGTAGACCATAATGAATACGCATCTACTACTTTTACTCCACCAATCGACCGCTAACCAACATGCATCTATGGTATTAAGTTCAGGACAAACAGAGTAATACTTGGAGAAAGATAACATAATGTAGACAAAGTAAGACAAGTAATATATTAAAATCCCGTCGTTTTACCCTTAGTAGCAAAAATACAAATATGTGCCTCACTACCCCTTCTGTCACGAGGTGAGGACACCGCAAGATTGAACCTACTACTATGCACCGCTCCCTCTGATGATCTACTCAATTAATTGGCCAGAGCAAACTTATAGACCAGAAAGCATAGACAGCTATACAAAATCACACATAATAAATCTGAGATTGGATCAATTACTTTCAATGAATAATCTGAACATAAACTCGCAATTCGTCGGATCCCAACAAACACACCACAACAATTACATCGAATAGGTCTCTGAAGAAATCGTTGTATTGAAGATCAAATGAGAGAGAGAGAGAGAGAGAGAGCAATCTACCTACAACAATGGACCCCGTAGGTCCTGTAGAAACTACTCAAACATCATGTGGGAGGTAGCAAGGTTGATGAACATGGCCGCCGTGATGGATTCCCCCTCCGACAGAGTACCAGAAAAGGCCTTCAGATGGGATCGTGGTGAAACGGAGACTAGCAGCGGCGCAAAAAGTGTTTTGGATGCCCCTAGGTATTTTATGATCTTAGGGTATTTATAGAACGAAGAGGCGGCAGAGAGGGCCCGCGAGGGAGCCACAAGGGGAGGGCGCGCCCTACCCCCTAGGGCACACCCTCTTCCCTTGTGGCAACCTCGTGCAACGTCTAGTCTCCCTCCGATGCTCATGATCTTGTTTTGGTCTAGAAAAAATCCACAAAAAGTTTAGTCACGTTTGGACTCCATTTGGTACTGATTTTCTGAAAAACCAAAAACAAGGAAAAAACAGCAACTGACACTCAACACTGAGTTAATAGGTTAGTTCCCAAAAATGATATAAAATGGCATATAAAGCATACAAGTTTGATAAAATAGTAGCATGAAAACACCAAAAATTATAGATATGTTGGAGACGTATCATCATCCACAAGCTTAATTCCTGCTCGTCCTCGAGTAGGTAAATGATAAAAATAAAATTTTGATGTTGAGTGCTACCTGATAATTCTCCAACGTATCTACTTTTGTCGGGGTAAAACAATCAGGGGTGTTCATTCCCCCTGACTTGTGCACGGACGAGCAGCCACCAACGCCCGGCAGCGGCAAGCCACGGGAGGCCAAGCTACCCCGACAACAATCAAGACCAAGACTCCAGCAAGCTCAACGCGGCAACCCAAGCCTGGGCTATGACGCGCCAAGCACGTCCCCGACGATTGCCGGGGACCAAGACGAACGCACCTTCCAGAAGACCCGGCAAGCCAGTCCCCGGCAGGCACGAGCCAACCAGCCACTGCTCCACCGCATTGCTACGGTTGTCACTTATCGATGCGGTGTCGAGCCTTCAGGCGGCTAGCCAGCTCTCGCTAAACACATGGCGACACTCCGGAAGGAAAGTTACGCCCGGTTGACACCCGCCCTGTGGCGTGTCAAGATCTCAAGCAGCGACCAGCCAAGCGGTGGCAAGGGCTTGCCTGGGATGCACCCCCAAGCGCCACCTAGGCAGGTAATCATGGCATTTTGTCCTAAATGCCAGAGTTAGGTATGATAGCTCTGCTTAGCTATCTAATCGATAGATAATGTCTGTTTTGCCACTATGGTAACCCCTTGCGCTATAAAAGGAGGCCCAAGGCAACCTAGCTCAAGGTTGGCAACTCGAACCCCCGACTCGCACATCCGCTCTTCCCCTGGCAGCAGTCCTTGCCGGGGTTAGGCGCCTTGCGTTCTTCGTGTTCCTCCAATCAATCCACCAAAAATCAGGAGTAGGGTTTTACGCTTAGCAGCGGCCCGAACCTGGGTAAAATGCCTGACCCTTGATCGTTGCGCCGTCTCATGATCTTCGCTCTTCGTGCAACGTGACCCCCCTTGCAGAACCACATGGGACCTCTGGTCCCATAGGTGATCGTGAGCATCCGTGCACCGACATCTTTGGCGCGCCAGGTAGGGGGCGTGCATCATTTGCGCGAACCCAAGTTCGTGAACGACGGATTGATCTTCATCGTCATCTTCTTCAACAATGGCTCCGAAGAAGAAATCCAGCATCGCCGCGCGTCTTTGCACTTCAAGGACCCCCACACGCAGCCACGAACGCGGCGGGCGACGCGGCGGCCGCAGGTGGGGAAGACGTCGTAAGCAACACGGCTGGCGCAGGCGACGCCACCGTCGCGTTCTCCATGGCCGAAACCGGAGCGGAGAACGCAGGAAAGAAACGGGGCCGCTCGACCCCAGAGAGATAAGAAGCAGTCCAACAGGTTAAGAGGAGAAAAAGGTACCTGGCCATGTCCTTCTTCCTCCCCCTTTCCCGCCTATGGTTAGCTCTGTGCAGGCGACGACGTCGTCAGCGTCGATAAACTCACGTGAGGTTCGGTCTCGCATTTGTCCCGCCAACGGACTAATCCTGAACCAAATGCTAGGGTATATCCGCTGATAGACGCTCCAGGCAGGCGAACCACGACAAGGTCCCGTACGCCCATTGCGGGTCACCACGGGACTGTTGGGTGCGAAGATAAAGGGGGGAAGGAGTGGTCGTACCTAATTCCCTTTTCCCATTTCTCGAATCAATCATGAATATTGCGTCGGCCCGGCAAGCTCTTGCCGCGGGCCGTATGCAAGACTAACGGATCTTCAAGTATCCCCATTTTTGTTCTTCTCTACGTTCCTTCTCTTTTAGGGCTGCGGTGACCATCTGCTTGCACGCATACCATAGGGGGCACTAGAGAAACAAGACGCCTGGGTGACACGAAAGAGCAAAAGCTAAGTTGACTCAATAAGTCAATTTCTGTTAAGACATACGTTCATATGCCCCTTCGTCGAACCAAAAGGTTTCATATGCCGAACCTTGCGTGTGACCTAACCTTACTGTGTTCGTTCGCGCCCATGTTTGGTTTCGAGCCTGCTCAACGAAACACGCGGCAGCATCAACACTGCTAGAGGTAATCCGCTGGCGGCGTGTTTTTGCCAGCAGAAAGCTAAGGACCTGTTCCTCAAAGCAGTTCGCGGCAGCACGACGTTGGCGGGTAACTGGAAACGCGCAATGGTGAATATCATACGAACGCCAGAAGGGAAACGAAGGGCATAGTATACGATTACATAAAAACATCAGTTCAGCAAACGATGAAATAAAGCAAGTTCACGCCCTAATACGAGATACCTATTGTGTCTTAAGTACAGGGCAACATGGCGATAAGGAAGGCATAAGGCTAACTCCGGTGACTCCGCTGGGTCCTTGAAACTTTAAGGATCCTGTCGGCGAGAGGACCGGCCTTCTTCGTGGCGGCTGAGGTGTCGGCACTCGACGGCAGCTTCTTGAAACCATCTAAAAGATCAAGCTCCGGGTGGAAGAAGGCGAGGTTGCTCAAGACCAAGAAGAGGGCATCACACACTAGCTTCCGGGATTCATCAGCAAAGGAGGCGGCCCTGTCCTCCTCATACGTCTTCAGCCCCTCGATCAGGCCGTTGAAGAAGAGTGTCAGCTTGACGCTTGGAACTTCATGTTTGCCGACAGAATAAGCCCAGCTCTTCATGTCCATCTTGGCAATCTGGGCAGTGAGGCGCTCGGCGATATCGACCATGCTCTTGATCCAAAGGTCGCGCTATTCAACCAAGTTCCAGTTTTTCTTCGGTGTCTTTTTGAAGGGTCTGCGCACGTGTCACATCTGTCAGCAGCAGTCTCTCGCGGGCCCCAGCTGATTCGAGGTCACTTTCCAAGGAGGCAAGCTTGGATTTCATTTCGGAGATGGTGCCGTTAGCATCATCGAGGTCCTTGCCCTTGGAGGAAAGTTGTGATTGCACTTCTTCCAGAGTTGCCACTACTTTTCGCACCTCCTCTTTGAGGGCCTCGACCTCCCTGGCGCTCCCGGCAAGATCCCCTGTCAGCTTGGTCAGTTGGGCTTCAAATTTGACCTTAGCAGCAGATGCGACAGCCAGCTCGCCAGTCACCTCCTTCAGCCGAGCGGCAGACTCCATGGATAACGCGTCAAGAGCAGTCTTGTGTCCATCTTCCAGCCCCTTGGTACGCTGCCGGATGCGGTTCTCTAGCTCCTCATCCTTGGCGCGAAGGGTAGCCTCGAGGTTCTCTTCCCAGAGGGAAATGCCCTTCTCTCTGACATCCAGTAGCGCTTTGCGCTCCGTCAGGCGAACCTTCCAGGCAGCGACATCTTCGTTGGCCTTGGACAGTGTTTCATGCTGCCTCTTGAGAGAATGGATCTGACGGTTGTACTAGTCCCGCAGCTCGTTTCCTTTGCTCCTCAATTGCTGGTTCACGAGCTCGACTGAGTCACGCTGCTCTTGTGCCGTTGCCATTGGAGACCGTGCCTGCTCTGCACATCCTTAAGCCCTACTGCTATGGACTCCAAGAAAGCCAAATCCTTGGCAGCGTCAGCGGTGATATGAGTCCCTTCGATCCTCTGGGACAGTGGCACCAAAATCTTGTTAATCTCTTCGTCAAGGTCTACACCCGCTGAGAAGGGCGAGCCGGGGGCTGTGTGGCTTAGCGGAGTAGTGATCAGCGCCAGATGACTCTATGGGAACTGTAGGGCCGACGCCAAGGGATAACTGGACGAGGAAGGCTTCATGGTTTGGAGAGGAATCTTTTCTTCGGCCACTGGGCCTGGGCAAGGCAGGCTATCGGGACTTTGTTCCATCCCTTCTAAAGGACCCTGGATATCCCCGGCAGCCGGACCATGTGCTTCAGCGGCAACAATCTTCATTGCTTCCTCGGCAGCATCCTTCCCAACACCAGCAACCTCCTCCAACAGTTCGGGCTCTTCAAAAAGCGGGACTGCGAAACAGAGCAACAAAGCAAAAAGTTTGGAAATCAAGAATCAATAAAGCGTACAAAGAAAAGATACAGGAGAAGCGAGAACACCGGCAAGAAGGATACCGGAGGGAGACTGCCGCGGGAGGACCTCTCCTTCCCCGGCAACATCGCTTGCCGGCGTACGGTCTGTTGCCGTCCCTTCGGCAATGACCCTGGCCCGGGCAGGGTCTTCGGTGGAAGCCCTTGCCGGCGAATTCTCCCCACGGGCAATGGTTGACGGGGAATGTTGGAGAGGAGGTTCCTCCTGATGAGCCTCCCTCTGGTTTTCCTCTCCCATTTCCCTGGCGGGTGAAGGGAGGCGTCCTTCCTCATCTCCGCCAGCAGATGAGGCCTGCACTCGAGCTTCACGAGGAGGACTGGGCTGGGGGCTAGACACGGGGTTCTCTCCCGCGTCTCCCGTAAAGCCTCCGCCTGCCGCAAGGTCCGATCCTGCCGCGAATTTGACCCTCTTGGCTCTGTGCATGAGAGCCTCCTCATCTTCATCCCTGCCAAGATCAACCATGCGAGATCAGTCAGGAAGAGTAAAAATCAAGGGCCTTCTGACAGGAGCTAAGATCAGCTAGACTTACTCCGAGGCCAGGAGCCCAGCTCATACGACGCAGGCGGTGGAGTCGCCCGGCCCCTCTTTAGAGTTGGGGGGCAGGGCTTGACGGAGCGACCGGGACTGCCGGTAAAGGCGAGCTTGGCGGAGGAGTTGGACTCGACGGGGGGCTGGGATCCACTCCCTACACCTTCCGTTGCTTGGCGGGGGACGCCTTGGCCTGGAGAAGGCGCGAGGATTGGCGACGCGCTGCTTTGTGACCGCTACCCTTGGCGGTCGTCTTCTTCGCCTTCGAGGAACCACACGAAGATGCGGTGGTCGACGACTCCCGACCGGCGCATAGGCGGAGGCGGCGACCCGGCTCCGGAGCCTGGGGCCCCTCTTCAAGCCCCTCCTCTACCGCCTCTGGAGCCTTCGCCTCCTCCACTTCACCCTCCGCCTGGGTCCCTATTAGCGCGGTTTGGGAGCCACTGGCCCCGGCAAGCTCCAGCCCGGCAGGCTCCTCCGGAGCAAGATTTTCCTCCTCCTCGGAAGAGCCGTCGTCTCCGGACTCCTCCTCCTCCTCGCCTCCGGAGGCTGTTCCCCTGGCGGTCCTGACGGCCTTATCCTCCATGATTCGTCCGGAGATAAAGGCCCTCTCCGCTTCCCTGGTCGGCACGGTCAAGTTATCCTCTGGTTCGATAGCCCTTTCCTCCAAGGCGGAGGTCCACTCCAGCTCGCTCTCCAGAGCGGGCAGCTCCCAGTCGGACTTAATGCCAAAGGCATCACATTCTGGCATCCATTGGAGAATTTGATTCCTGGCAGAATTGCGATGCAGCGGGATAACTTTCTCCGCAAGCGGTGTGTCCCAAAACGGCCAAACAACTGGTCGCACAGCCAGCCGTGGCAGTAAGCTATCAAATTGTTGGCGGGCCAAGGGTACAGGCGCATCCAATCAGCGGGGCCATTGAACTCGCAAGCAAACCTGTCCCTCTTCTGTAAAGGAGCAATGCGGCAGCGGAGGAAATCTGCCCCCACGTGTTCAATGGTCAATCCGGCAGCCTTGAGGCGGATGATCCTGTTCATCGCCAAGCGAAGTTTGCTGTCAGATGGGCCAGGCTTCCCCCAGTCGCTGCCGCGCGTGACACATTCATTCCGCGCCCGGCAAAACTCGGGAGCTTTGTCGTCCTTGATCCAGCTCTAGTCACCCCGCCATTCTTCCCACTTCCCACGCAGGTTCCCGGAAAGGTACTCCTTCTTGTCCCGGGGGATCCAGCTTATGTTCCCCGAGCGGTGGGATTTATCCTCAATCCGAGGGAGGAAGAAGTGCCTGAACAAATCCACATTGGGGGAAACTCCGACAAAGTTCTCGCACTGATGGGCAAATATCGCCATGCAAGACACTGCATTGGGCGTAAAATCCAGAAGGTGGAACCCATATGCTACCATCATGGGGCAGAAGAAATCAGAGAAGGGAGGGGCAAGGCCGCAGTAAAAGTACGCACAGAAGAATTGGTACGAATCTGAGGGCTTCTTCTCCTTGGGGTTGTCTGGCAAAACTTGGGGCGCCCCGTGCCCCTTTGTCAGCCGCCCCCACATATAGGCATACCTCTCGATCAGAGTGTTGCCATCCAGGCTCGACGGAGAGATAACCACATCTCCCTGCCGCCGCCTCTCGACCTCTTCTGCTCTCTTCTTCCTTTCCATGACCGCCAGGTCCGTGGATGCAGCCATATGCTTCCCCTTGTTAGCAGCCTTCTTCTGCCCCATCCTTGGAACCTTCAGGGATGGCGGATGAACTAGCGGCGCTCGGTAAACCGAGAGTGGCGGTGGGAGCAGTCCTTTGGCTTGAGGGGGAAGATGAAGGATGGAGGAAAGGATGCGAATGAGCAGCGCCCCTGTGCGTCGTCCTTTTATTTTAAGGGGGCCCGCACGGGGGCTGGTTCTTCGCAATCTTTTCGGAAAACTGCCGTTTTATTACTAGCAGTTCTTCTTTATTCTCCAACGGCCCTCGTCCATGACCCCACGACCCGCGGTAATTGCGCAGAGTGGACGTGGGTGGAAGGACAGAACCCCTCGGCCGCGTGTCCGTGCACTGTTTGGGACCTAACCCAACGTGCCAAGCGACACGTATGGCTCAGGCCCGGGGGCTTCTGTCGGCGTAAAACAAACAGGGGTGTTCATTCCCCCTGACTTGTGCACGGACGAGCAGCCAACAACGCCCGGCAGCGGCAAGCCACGGGAGGCCAAGCTACCCCGACAACAATCAAGGCCAAGACTCCAGCAAGCTCAACGCGGCAACCCAAGCCTGGGCTGTGATGCGCCAAGCACGTCCCTGATGATTGCCGGGGACCAAGACGAACGCACCTTCCAGAAGACCCGGCAAGCCACTCGCCGGCAGGCACGAGCCAACCAGCCACCGCTCCACCGCATCGTTACGGCTGTCACTTATCGATGCGGTGTCGAGCCTTTAGGCGGCTAGTCAGCTCTCGCTAAGCATGTGGCGACACTCCAGAAGGCAAGTTACGCCCGGTTGACACCAGGCCCTGCGGCATGTCAAGATCTCAAGCAGCGACCAGCCAAGCGGTGGCAAGGGCTTGCCGGGGATGCACCCCCAAGCACCACCTAGGCAGGTAATCATGGCATTTTGTCCTAAATGCCAGAGTTAGGTATGATAGCTCTGCTTAGCTATCTAATCGATAGATAATGTCTGTTTTGCCACTATGGTAACCCCTTGCACTATAAAAGGAGGCCCAAGGCAACCTAGCTCAAGGTTGGCAACTCGAACCCCCGAACGCTTGTACTCGCACAGCCGCTCTTCCCCCGGCAGCAGTCCTTGCCGGGGTTAGGCGCCTTGCGTTCTTCGTGTTCCTCCAATCAATCCACCAAAAAGCAGGAGTATGGTTTTACGCTTAGCAGCGGCCCGAACCTGGGTAAAATGCCTGACCCTTGATCGTTGCGCCGTCTCATGATCTTCGCTCTTCGTGCAACGTGACCCCCCTTGCCGAACCATAAGGGACCTCTAGTCCCATAGGTGATCGTGAGCATCCGTGCACCGACAACTTTTCCAAACACTTTTGCTCTGATTTTGTCCTCCAATTTGCATGATTTGAATGAAACTAACCCGGACTGACGCTGTTTTCAGCAGAACTACCTTGGTGTTATTTTTGTGCAGAAATAAAAGTTCTCGAAATTGGACAAAACTTTTTGTGATTTTTTCTGACAATTATAATGATTTTTGAAGCCAAGACCCACCGGAGGGGTGCCCAGGGGGCCCACAAGCCATCAGGGCGTGCCCCCCCTGGGGGTGCGCCCTGATAGCTTGTGGGGCCCACGTGGCTCTCCCGGCCCTAATTCCAGTCCTATAAATTCACATCCTCGGAGGAAAAATCAGAGAGAAGTTTTTATCGCGTTTCACGAGACGGAGCCGCCACCACCTCCTGTTCTTCCTCAGGAGGGCAGACCTGGAGTCCGTTTGGGGCTCCGGAGAAGGGAAATCGTCGCCATCATCATCACCAACCCTTCTCCATCAACTATTCCATGATGCTCACCACCGGGAGTGAGTAATTTCTTTGTAGGCTTGCTAGTCGGTGGTGGGATTGGATGGAATTGATAATGTAATCGAGTTAAGTTTGATAGGGCTTGATCCCTAGTATCCACTATGTTCTGAGATTGATGTTGCTATGACTTCGCTATGCTTAATGCTTGTCACTAGGGCCCAAGTGCCATGATTTCAGATCTGAACATATTATGTTTTCACGAATATAAGATTGATTTGGATCCTATCTTGCAAGTTGTATGCACATATTACGTGTCTTGATCCGCATACCCCCAAGGTGAGAATAATTGTGATTCTTTCCGGTGATTGCCGTACTTTGAGAAGTTCAGTATTCACCATGTATTAATGCTTTGTTCCGGTTCTCTATTAAAAGGAGGCCTTAATACCCCTTAGTTTCCAATAGGACTCGCTGCCACGGGAGGGCAGGACAAAAGATGTCATGCAAGTTCTTATCGCAAGCTCGTATGACTATATACGGAATACATGCCTACATTATATTGATGAATTGGAGCTAGTTCCATGTCGCTCTAGTGTGTAACTGTTACATGATCAATGTCATTCAAATATCTCATCGCTGTACCATGTGCCTACGCTTTACATATAATGAATCTTGCTAAGTTACTATCGCTACTGCTGCTATCACAACTGCTACAAAATTGCTGCTGTCACTACTACTATTACTTTTGCTACTTTTATTTGTTGTGCTACTAAACCTTTGCTGGAGAGAGATATCCCAGGTGCGGTTGAATTGACAACTCAATAGTCAAGGCCAATAAATATTCTTTGGCTCCCCTTGTGTCGAATCAATAAATTAGGGTGAAATACTACCCGTGAACACTGTCGTGATCCCCTACACTTGTGGGTTATCAAGACCTTTTTCTGGCGCCGCTGCCGGGGAGCATAGCTCTATTTATGGTGTTAACTTGAGGATATCCAATTGCCACTATGAAGAATCTGAAAGATAATCGAACTAAGATTGTCCCCTCTCGCACGAGAGGAGGTAAGGAACTGCCATCTAGCTCCGCTTTTGATTCACCTACTATTTTGAATCAGCTTGTTACCCCACAACCTGTTCATCGTCCTGATATATCACATGAACTTGATGATGCTACCTCTGAAATTAATGATGATACTACTACTACACATGTTGAAACTGAAATTATGCCACTGAATGAATTACTTGGTGCTCATATTGCTAAAGCTAGAGAACTTGAAAATGCTAAAACCGATGAGGACTTTGAATCACCTATTACACCTCGCTCACCTAATAGATATGAATTGCCTCATGTACCTGATGGTTATATCATGGATAATGAAACAACTAGGGATTTCTTTGCTTGTGAAAATAGAGAGGACTTGAAGAAACTGCTATGCAAACTAAAAGAAAAATCTATGAGGGAGAAAATGAAATATGATCCTAAATTTGCCACATCTCCTATATTTGCCACTGATAAAGATTTTGAGTTTACTGTGGACCCTGAGTTAATTCCTATTGTAGAATCGATCCTTTCCATGGTTATGAAAATGAAACAGTTGTCGAACACCTTATGAAATTGAATGATATTGTTGCTCTGTTTACCAATGATGAAAAGATACGTTACTATTATATACTGAAGCTTTTTTCCTTTCTCGCCGAAAGGCGAGGCCAAGGAATGGTTTCTTTCTATTGCACCTGGTTGTATGTGTAGTCCCCAGGATATGCTTCATTACTTTTCTGAAAAATATTTTCCCGCTCATAAGAAGCAAGCTGCCTTACAGGAAATATTTAACTTCGTGCAAATTAGAGAAGAGAATCTCCCTCAAGCTTGGGGGAGGCTTCTCCGGTTACTAAGAGCTTTGCCTGATTGTCCTCTTAAGAAAAATGAAATTCTTGATATCTTCTATAATGGGCTAACCGATGCTTCTAGGGACTTCCTAGATAGTTGTGCTGGCTGTGTTTTCAGGGAAAGAACTGTTAGTCAACCTGAAGAATTATTGAATAACATATTGCAAAATGCCGATGATTGGACACTTCCCGAATCACCTCCAGAGCCTATTCAAAAGAAAAGAGGTATTATATTCCTCAATCCTTAAGATATGCAAGAAGCGAAACGATCTATGAAGGAGAAAGGTATTAAAATTGAAGATGTCAAGAAACTACCACCTATTGAAGAAATACATGGTCTTGATAACCCGACACAGGTAGTTGAGGTAAACTCTCTCAGTTCCTTCAATGAAAATGATATACCTTATACTAAGACTCCTGATCAATGCATGGATGAATTTGATAACTACATTGTTAAGCGAGAACACTTCAACAACTATGTTAAGAATCCGCTGAGAAGTAATGCTATAATGATAGACCGTTTAAGTGACTTGATGTTTATAATTGATAATGATGTAAAAGGACTAGGTAAACATGCTTCCATGGTTCACACCCAACTAGACCAAGTTGCTAACTCACAAAATGATTTGCTTGCTGAAATAAATAATAATGCAAATGATCATGCTGTTAGAGTAATGACTAGAGGAGGTCGTATGACCCAAGAACCTCTCTATCCACAAGGTCATCCTAAGAGAGTAGAACAAGATTCTCAGAGAATTAATGCTGATGCACCTAGTTCCTCTAATAAGAAAAAGAAAAAGTAAAATGATAGAAACTTGCATGCCTCTAGTGAACCTGTCATAGAAACACCAACTGAGAAACATAATGTTGTTTCTATTTCTGATGCTGAGACACGATCAGATAGTGAGCACTCACCTAGTGATAATGATAATGATAATAGTGATGTTCATGTAGAAACTCCACCCGATGATAATAAGGAACCTGATAATGATGTGGAAATAGAACCTACTGAAAACCTTGATAACCCACATCCTAAAAATAAACATTATGATGAGAGAGACTTTGTTTCTAGAAAACATGGAAGGGAAAGAGAGCCATGGTTCAAAAACACATGCCATTCCCTCATAAGCCTTCTAAAAATAAGGATGATGATGATTTTGAGCGCTTTGCTGAAATGATTAGACTTGTCTTTTTGTGCACTCGCTTGACTGATATATTGAAAATGCCTCCTTATGCTAAGTATATGAAATATATTATTTCCAACAAAAGAAAAATACCTGAAACTGAAATTGCTACTATGCTTGCTAATTATTCTTTTGATGGAAGAATGCCTAAGAAGTTGGGAGATCCCGGCAAACCCACAATACCTTGCTCTATCAAAAGCAATTATGTTAAAACTGCTTTATGTGATTTAGGAGCTGGTGTTAGTGTTATGCCTTTCTCCTTATATAAAAGAATTGATTTGAGTAAGCTCACACCTACTGAAATATCTTTGCAAATGGCTGATAAATCAATTGCTTTACCTATTGGAATTTGTGAGGATGTTCCTGTTATGGTTGCAAATGTCACTATCTTAACCGACTTTGTTATTCTTGATATGCCCGAGGACGACAATATGTCGATCATCCTTGGTAGACCTTTCTTAAATACTGTAGGGGTTGTTATTGATTGCAACAAAAGCAAGGTCACATTCCATGTCAATGGCAAACAACATACCGTGCATTTTCCGAGGAAGCCGATTCTGGTTAATAGTATTAATGCCATTGAACCTAGTGATACAGTTATTATCGGAAGCTTTGAAATACCTCTACCTACTGTCAAGAAGAAATATTACTATATTATGGTTGGGGAGATGAAAATTCCCATTGAGGTAACCTAGTGATATACAGAAATTCTTCGATTACATGTTAATCAAAAACGGTTGTTAATAAGACTTGATCAACCTTATTAATAGATCCTTTTTGAAAGACATGTGACCGATGAATTCAGTAATCACAACTCTCTTTATCAAAAGTTCATCCTCTGTTATCTTCAGTTTAGATAAAATAAATTAGTTTGATTTCCTGTTTTTTCTGTTTTTCCCCGTACGTAGAAAAATGCCAGAAAATAAAAAGTCTCAGACTGCCACCAATTTTAACATGAACTGTTCTAGATTATTTTAGAATTTTTGGTCTAAAAATAACAGCAGGGAGCTGCACCCGTGGGCCACAAGCCAACAGGGTGCGGCCCCCCTGGGGGCGCGCCCTGATGGATTGTGGGGCCCACAGGCCCCCCTGCCTTATCCCTTTAGCCACCTCCTTCTCCTACCTCCAGAAAAAATTCTCTATCGCTCTCTCTGCCGTGTTCTACCTCTCAAACCTGAGATTTTCGATCTCTTTGCTCGGAACTCTGTTTCCGAAACTATTTTAATGGATTGCTCCTTGGTGTGTGACTCTCTTATTCCTCCAATTAGTTTTTGCTTTAGTGGTTTATATTTTGCATATTTTGTTGCACTTGGTGCTGCTGAAAATGAGCTTGCATGTTTGATTCTTTGAGTTCCAAGTAAAATGAGTGCTTGATATGGCCTCTAGGCATCTATATGAGCAGTTGCTATCAATCTTACAAAGTTTTATTAACGTAAATTTGTGGCTCAAAAATTTCAGAAATTTGTGCTTGGGAAAATGAACTTCCTTAGGAGGAACCCTTCAAGGAGGCGTACTTCAGGTGAATCATCGAGCGGGGGCTCGGTACGACAAGCTTACATTGAGCCCCGGGTCAATCAGATAGTTATGGCTGACGCCAAATCATGCCGGTGGCCAAGCGATGAGTTTATGAGAGGTGCATGTATCAAGCAGGAATTTGATAATTTCATTTATAAGACCGGCCTCACCGACTTCCTCGCAGATAAGTGTGTCCAACACTATAACCTTACTAGTACATTCACAAACGGATTTCGCTATATTTGGCTCTGCTAGAGTTGCATTTTGTTTATATGATAAATCCTATAATATGAGTCTAGAAGAGTTCTCTATCGCTTGCAAACTCCCACTAGGGGGTTCACTTGAGAAACCATCAACAACTGATTATAGTATGTTTCTTGAAAGTCTTTTCGTAGGAGAAGATACAGGAGTAACACAAGCTAGAATAAAAAGCATTCAGTTTCCCTCTATCTGCTACTTTTCGTTGTTCAATGGTAAATGCGTAGTTGGTAAACAAGACTGCAGTGCATTATGTGGACCTGATTTGAGCCTCATTCATACTGATGTGACCGGTGAAAGACACTATAACCTTGGTGCAATTGTTGCCCGAAGGTTGCATTCTAACTCTAGCAATGGTGAATTATATGGTGGGATTTATGCCCCCCGCATAGCTGCAGAATTGAGAGTGTCACCCCAACCTAATGATCCTAATTTGCCCGACAGATTTTTAGATTACGAAGCTATGCGTTCACATGAGTCTATTATAAACGGTGCTAGGGGTTATGAGTATAACTTAATATTTAGAAAATATACGAATGTGCTTGTCACTCTGCCTACACCTGCCCTTTTTGATTACCAGGCCCGATGGAGATATTATTGTTCTCGAGGACGAGGTGCAAGAGTACAAGGTGGCAATAGAAGCCGCTCGTTTAGCAGAAGAGGCGGCCAGGAACGCCCCCGCAAGCTACCACTTCAATCATTTTCCAGGACCGGAAGGATTCTTCGGATGGTGATCACCAAGCTAGGCAAACGCCTAAGCTTGGGGGAGTACGTATTTCTCACCGACATTACATTCATGTTCATACATTTCATATAAAATCATCGGCGTTCATCCTCTTTAATTGTATATCCATGTTAGTTTTATTTTTCCGCTTTCTTCTTGTGTGTTTGAAAAACCCAACAATATTTCTTGCTTCTTTTCAGTTTTTCTTTCTCGTTTAATTAGTTGCACTATTATGAAGAAAACCCAAAAAGATTTCCTTTACTTGTTGGGAGCTTTCCCGTGTAAATAATTTTTCTCGTTCTTGTTTTCCCTTATTTTATTTGCTTGATCGAGAAAAACAAAAAACTCCAAAAATATTTTGGTGTGTTTATCTGTACTTCTTTTCCTTTTGTTGAGTTGTTGACGGGAGAAGACTTTGATAAAAATGTTGAGTGTCTCCTCTATGCTTTATTGTTGATCTAACAAAGGGCCAATATTACTTTGTCTTCTCCTTGATCTAAAACTGCACTGCGGATTTCAGCTTAGTCCACGACATTCTTGCACTATTATTGTTATCACATTATTCGGCCGTGCAAGTTAAAGGCAATAATGGCGATATTTGATGAAGTGATCGTGGCAAGGGAAGCTGGTATGAACTCTTCTTGTTTTCCATTTTTGTAAATATGTTTAGCTCCTCCGATCAAGATTCAATATATTATGGGTAAGCATGTTTATGATGACAATTAGAGATTATAATTCCTCATGCCATGCTTAAACAGATAGGAGTGGATAATGATTTATCTTATGTGTCAACATGCATTAAAATAGTTATGATGTGGTATGGTAGTATGGTATTTTCCTCTGAGAAATTTGAGCGGCTTGACTTGGCCCATGTGCAAACATGTAGTTGATTCATAATCAATACAACCTTCATGATGTTTAAATTCAGAGTGTTCATATCCTACTCATGCTATGTTCAATGTTAATTATTCCCAATGCATGCTTATGACTGTTTTCGCTCTCTATCTGGTCGCTCCCCAACTTATTGCTAGCCTTCACCTGTACTAAGCGGGAATACTACTTGTGCATCCAAATCCCTAAAACCAAGTTATTCCACATGAGTCCACCATACCTACCTATATACGGTATTACCCTGTCGTTCCAAGTAAATTTGCATGTGCCATCTCTAAATATTCAACCAAACATCCTTTTTGTGTACTTGTATCGCTCATGGAGCGATAGAGTTTTTGATATCTTCCATGCCGAGTGGATTACTCTCAAGATTAGTGTTTATTCACTTGTCCTTGCACGAGAGTGGCTGGTAAACAGGATGCCCAGCCCTGCATGACACAAAAAATAAATAAACAAAACTCCCCCTAGAAATTTGATTATTTGGAGGGCAACCGTGGATTCGGCTAGCCATGGAATGTGTTTGAATGGTGGAGGGGGGTAAAATTTTAAATTCTGTTTGGGAACCGCCAATAATTTGTTTAGCATGGAAGATATCTAAAACTTTATCGTGACGTTGACAATAGAAGTACACCACCCAAAATTATATTTCCATTCTCGTTTTAAAACCTTGAGCTCTGGCACCTCTGCAAGTCAATGCTTCCCTCTGCGAAGGGCTTATCTAATTACTTTTATGTTGAGTCATCACCTTCTTATCAAAAGCTCCAGACCAGAGAGCACTATTGTCATCCTTATGCATTGAGTCTAGTTAATGTTGAATACTAGCATGACTGGATGTTTCCACTCTGAATTATAATGTTTAGTCGCTGCTTAAATATGAGAGGTGCTCTGCATTTATGTTTTGCGGTCTTAGAAAGGGCTAGCGAAATACCATGTCACCATATTATATCATGATTATTTTGACAACTTGTTGACATGAGAGATACTTCATTATTGCTCGCTAGCTGGTTACGTATTTCCATGAGTGAAATATGATTTTTAATTGTTATCATGGTTATGTTTATTTATGATTTATGCTGAAAACTTGAACACTATCTAAGCATGTGTATAATGACGAGAACAAAAGAGTTCGTAAAAGTTTTCTTTACCACTTTCAGTTTGTCAACTGAATTGCTTGAGGACAAGCAATGAGCTAGGCTTGGGGGAGTTGATACGTCTCCAACGTATCTACTTTTCCAAACACTTTTGCTATGGTTTTGTCCTCTAATTTGCATGATTTGAATGAAACTAGACCGGACTGACGTTATTTTCAGCAGAACTACCTTGGTGTTATTTTTGTGCAGAAATAAAAGTTCTCGGAATTGGACGAAACTTTTTGTGATTTTTTTCTGGGAATTATAATGATTTTTGAAGCCAAGACCCACCGGAGGGGGTGCCCATGGGGCCCACAAGCCATCAGGGCGCGCCCCTAGGGGCGCACCCTGATAGCTTGTGGGGCCCATGTGGCTCTCCCGGCCCTAATTCCAGTCCTATAAATTCACATCCTCGGAGGAAAAAATTAGAGAGAAGTGTTTATCACGTTTCAGGAGACGGAGCTGCCGCCACCTCCTGTTCTTCCTCGGGAGGGCAGATCTGGAGTCCGTTCGGGGCTCCGGAGAGGGGAAATCGTTGCCGTCGTCAACACCAACCCTTCTCCATCAACTATTCGATGATGCTCACCACCGGGAGTGAGTAATTCCTTTGTAGTCTTGCTGGTCGGTGATGGGATTGGATGGAATTGATCATGTAATCGAGTTAAGTTTGATAGGGCTTGATCCCTAGTATCCACTATGTTCTGAGATTGATGTTGCTATGACTTCACTATACTCTATATATGAAAAACATGGTGCTACTTTGAAGCAGAAGTGTGGAAAAGGGATAGTAATGCTGCCCCCTCTCTCATCTCTCACTTCCTTTTTTTCTTTTTTTCTTTTCTCTTTCTTTCTTTTTCTTTTTTTCTTTCTTCCATTTTTTTCTTTGGCTCTTTTGGCCTTTCCTTTTTTCTCTCTTTTTCTTTCTTCTTTTTTCTTTAATAATTCCTCACTGGTAGGGGCAACACTCTAATAATAATGGCAATGATGATCATCACACTTCTAACTGAAAAAATATATGACCAAAAATGAATGCCTTTGGCAGTGTACCGGGATGTGCAATGATACTAGCGTAACATGTATACAATGATGAACGGTCACTTTGCCACACATATCATGTCAGCTATATGATCATGCAACGCAAAATGACATTGACTGCTCAAGTCATATGAACATTAATGGTGGAAGTTGCATGGCAATATATCTCGAAATGGCTATGAAAATGCCATGATAGGTAGGTATGGTGGCTATTTTGAGGAAGATATAATAAGACTTATGTGTGATAGAGCGTATACTATCACGGGGTTTAGATGCCGACAAAGTGTGGGCCAAATTTTAAGGTGGGAGGTTGGAAGGAGTTAACCATCGCCCCCCCCCCCCCCCCAGACAACACACAAGGTTTTCCTTCAAGGATACAAAACACTCCAACTTCCTTGTCATGCCATGACCGACACTTTAATGAATATTGAATCAGAAACCTTAATATCATTATTCTTACTAATCAACATTCATTAACTAGTAAGCCCCCATATTATAAACTAAATATTGTTGATCATGCATTTTGCATTTAGTGATCTACATGCAAATTTTTATTATATCCCTCTTGTATACCTATCATTTTCTGATTAAACATATAATTCGTGCAAATTATCACTTGCAATTCAGACTCTCAAAAAGATATAAGTGAAATATGAGAGTGCATATGATTTCTACAAAATATAATTTCCGTTGTGCTCTAAATATTTAAGTGGAGCACGCTAGCATAATTACCTTAACTCAATAGATATAAGTGAAGCATAATGAGCATTCTAATATATCCACATGGATGTGTATCTCTCATAAAAGGTGTGTGCAGCAAACAATGATTGCGACAAACTAACAAGCAAAGCAAGCAAAAATATAATACACGATGCTCCAAGCAAAACACATATCACGTGATGAATAAAAATATACCTCCAAGTAAAATTAACGATGGACGGTAAACAAAAGAGGGGATGCCATCCAGGGCATCCCCAGAATTGGTTGCTTGGGGTCATTCTTGAATATTACCTTGGGGTGCCTTAGGCATCCCCAAGCATAGGTTCTTTCTGCTCCTTATTCCTTCATCCACCGTGATCTCACCCAAAACTTGAAAACTTCAGCACACAAAACTCAACAGAAACTTCATGATATCTGTTAGTACAATAATAATAAGATCAACTTTAGGTACTGTTATAAATACATTCACAATTTTTCTTGCATAATAACTATTGTATTTTAAATCCTCCATGACTTATACCCTCGATACAATCCACAGAACCATTAAAACAAGCACACTATGCAATAAAAATAGAACTTGTCTAAAATAGAATAGTCAGTAAAGATCTGTATTGAAACCATACTTATGTAACTCCGATAATTCTGAAAAGTTGGGAAAACCTGGGAAATTTGTATCCAAATATTGTGTAATAGTTTTAGCAATTTCTCATGTTCCGGTAAAAAATAAATATTCAAATAATGGGTGTAAAAGTTTCTGTTTCTGCACCGTATCATATCAACTATGATCCAAATCATCCCAAAGAGTTTACTTGCCACAAAACTCAAAAGAAAAAAATACAAGTATAATTAATATAGTAGCAATATTTATGTTGACTCACAAAACAGAAAAGGAAAATAGAGATAACTATTGGGTTGTCTCCCAACAAGCTCTTTCTTTATAGCCAATAACACAGGCTTCAAATTTTAACGATGCTCACATAAAAGACAAGAATTGAAGCACAGAGGGAGCATCATATAGCATGTGAAAAAATCATTTAAGTCTAACATACTTCCTAAGCATAGGCATCTTATAGGAAAACAACTTATCAACACGAGAAATATCTAGTATATGCAAATAGGAAGAATGAAGCGTTAATAATTTCAACACAAAAAGAGGTAATTGTGCAACATGAAAATTTCTATAACCATATTTTCCCCTCTCATAATAATTACATGTAGGATCATAATCAAGTTCAATAATATATCTTTCATTTAAAATATTCTCTCCATGATCGACATGCACAAAATTTTAACAATCTTCCAAGATAGTGGGATTAACATCAATTAAAGTCATGACCTCTCCAAACCCACTTTCATCATAAGATCGATCACTCTCTGAATATGTGGAATTATTTTAACCTAAAGTTAACACTCTTCCAGACCCACATTGAATAGTGTGCAAATTTCATTATCAATAGTAGATTCATTATAAGGTTTAATAAAAATTTCAAGATCAAAAGAAACATCATCACCCCAATCATGATCATTAACACAATTGACTTTCATGGAATTCCTATAATCATCATTGCAATCATGTTTTTCATTCAATAAATGTATCCCAATAGCATTTACCTTTACCATTTCTTCATCATTGGCTATGGGTTTACGACAAGCAGCAAATTTGAAAAGATTAGCAAGTGGATGAGGATCCATATTCTATTGCTTTCTTTCTAATTTCTTGATTCAACATGAAAGACAGCACACAAGATTTTTTTGGTACTTTTAATTTCTTTGTAAAATGAAAATAAAATCAAATAAATGATAATGTGTGTGAAGAAACCTTCAATATGTTTGATAGCTTCCCGGGCAAAGGAGCCAGAAATTCCTTCTGCTACTTGTATATGCGTTGGGTTTTTCCCCGAAGAGCAAGGGATGATGCAATACAATAGCGGTAGGTATTTCCCTCAGTTGAGAACTAAGGTTTATCGAACCAATAGGAAGCGATGCAAACACACGATCAACAGTCCGTGCATACACAAGATCAAATACTTGCACCCAACGCAGGCAAGAGGGTTGTCAAGCCCCTTGTACTCGTTAATTGCAAGGATTAAATCTTGATAGGATTTTATAGATAAAAACTAAATAAAAGTAAATAAATAAATAAATTTCAACAAGTATTTTTATATATTTTCCAAATATATAATATGAAGATGGACCCAGGGGCCATAGCGTTCACTAGAGGCATCTCTCTCATGAGCATAGTACCGGTGGGTGCACAAATTACTGTTGGGCAATTGATAGAAAAGAAAATAATTATGCAATATTCATGACGTGACCTATATAGACATTACATCCAGGACAAGTAGACCGAAACAATTCTGCATCTACTACTATTACTCCATCAATTGATCGCTATCCAGCATGCATCTATGGTACATTAAGTTCATGACAAGCAGAGTAATGCTTGAAGAAAGATATCATAATGTAGACAAAGCAAGACAAACAATTTGTTTCGACCACGTCATTTTACCCTTAGTATCAACAATACAAATATGTGCCTCACTACCTCTTTCTCATCAGGTGAGGACACCGCAAGATTGAACCTACTAATATGCACCACTCACTCCGATGATCTATTCATCTACTTGTCCAGAGTAAATTTTAAATAGGAAAGCATACATAGCTGTATGAAATCACACATAATAAATCTCAGATTAGATTAATTACTTTCAACGAATAATCTGAACATAAACTCTCAATTCATCGGATCTCAACAAACACACCGCAAAAGTTACATCAAATAGGTCTCCGAAGAGATAATTGTATTGATGATCAAACAAGGGGGAGAGAGAGAGAGCCATCTAGCTACAGCTATGGACCCGTAGGTCATGTAGAAACTACTCACACATCATCTGGGAGGCAACAAGGTTGATGACGATGGCCGCCGTGATGGACTCCCTCCGGCAGAGTACCAGAAAAGGCTTCCACATGGGATCACAGCGAAACAGAGACTTGAAGCAGCGGAAAAAGTGTTTAAGATGCTCCCATAGGGTTTTTAGGATTCTAGGGGATTTATAGAATGAAGAGGCGGCAGTGGGGGCCCACAAGGGATCCACAAGTGGGGAGGGTGTGTCCTACCCCCCAGGGCGTGCCCCCTGCCCTTGTGATTGCCTCGTGCAACATCTGGTCTCCCTCCAACGCACTGCGGCCTTGTTTTGGTCTAGAAAAAATCCACAAAAAGTTTTGTCACATTTGGACTCCATTTGGTACTGATTTTCTGAAAAACCAAAAACAAGCAAAAACAGCAACTAGCAGTAGGCACTGAGTTAATAGGTTAGGTTCCAAAAATGATATAAAATGGCATATAAAGCATAGAAGTTTGGTAAAATAGTAGCATGAAAACATCAAAAATTATATATACGTTGGAGATGTATCAAATACCTTGACCCTTCATCTTGTGAGCCTAAAGCATAAGATCCACCAGGTACCCATGAATCTGATCAAGATTCCCAAACCTTGGGGTTGAGAACCTCACGGCAAATGTGGTGCATGATGTCATATGTGGGAAGCAAGTCATTGGTCTGACCTGCAACACCTCTTCCTGGGACATAGATATCAACAAGCACCTCCTTTGGGCTAAACTTATGCGGACCAAAGCCTATAACATCTTCGATGACATGGTCATCATATCCAACTACATTGACAAAATCCTTCCACGATGCAAAAAATTGCTGGTCCTCGATCTTCCAAGTGATAGTCATGAAATTATCATTGGCAAAGGGGATATTCAAAATGAACCGAGCCACCAGATCGTCATCAAAGTCACAGTTGAACTCTGTGAGAGGAAACAAACCGAACTCCTGACGTATGGTCGAAGCATCAGCAAGGTACATCGGCTTCACCCTCATATGGCTCACTTTCATTGTGTCCCGCTTAACAAACTTGTTCTTTTGAGACATGAATACTTCATTAAACATCATCTCCTGAGATTCATTCCAAAAGTGTGTATTGGCCCAAGTTGGATCACGCTCATTCAAATATGGGTTGACTTGACGTAAATTAGCAAAATATGCTCATGGGAGCTTGTTGAGAGGTTTGAAGGCTCTCTCCTTCATAGCAATGGTATTTTGACACAAAGTCTACTTAGTAGGCTTCACAACCTCCCGAGCCTCTGCATCCCTTCTAGTTTTATGCTTCCTAGGCTGACCACTAGAACCACCACATGTGAATAACAGAGAGGGAATAACATAGGAAATTAAGTGCACGGATTCACGGAATCCATGACGTAAAAGCAGCAATGCAGAAAGTGACACAACCTTCAAGCAGCGGTAGTACCACTCCTAGGTTTGGTAATACCGTTGTGCTAGAGATTGGCAGTACCAGTCTTGGGGCCGGCAGTACCACCCGCCTGTACATCAGCCACTTCAAATCTAGGAGGAGCACTAATACTACTTGAATGAAAAGTCACAAAAACTTCATTGGGTCTTCTAATCCATGAATACTACATCTAAGAATGACCTCCTCCACAATAGTTTGGCCAAAATAATTGAATACCATTTACATTTCCGTAGAAATTTTAGGGTTCAAAGATTGAAACCTAGAGTGGATGGAACATGGAAATACCGGAAACCATGTAGGATATCGAGGTAGTCATCGATCCCAGCCAATCCGATGAAGGAGTGAAGAAGCTAGGCCGACGAGGTCTTCTCTGGCTTGTTCTTGTGGTGGCCAGGACGAGGATGTTATGTTCGGGGCGGGGGAGGTGAGGGAAAAGACACCCATATGCCCCACCCTGTATATATACCCGGATCTCGATGACCGATACTACTACTTGGGTAAGCGGTAGTAGCGCTCCTGGTAGGATGGTACACGGCCGAGGTTTAGCTGGTACTGCTAGACCTGGGGAGGTCCAGTAGTACAATTTATTCCTTGGCGGTAGTACCACCCTGGTAGTCTCATTAGGGGTCCAGTAGTACTGGATCTGGATAGTGTACTATTAGATGATAGTACACTCTCCCGGTATAGTAGTACCACACCTCCAAGCGGTAGTGTCGCTTGCCACCAACAAAAACTGCTAGATGAGGTGTTAAATAAGGAACTTGTGCACCAAGAATAATAAAATGGCTAAGATGAGTATGCTTTGGGATGGAGACAAAGTCACTGAAAATATATGGGACTATGCACTAAAAAGTTGCAAGATCCAAAAGTAAAGACCAACTTGATACGTCTATTTTGCATCATGATTTCCTAATGTTATTTATAATGGTTTATGCATAATAATGCTTTAGGGAGTGATTCTAATGCATTTTATCTCATAATATGCAAGGTTTACACAAAGAAGGAGAATACCGGCAGCTGGAATTCTGGACCTGAAAAAGCACATCAGAGATACCTATTCTACACATCTCCAAATAAGCTGAAACTTCACGGAGAATTATTTTGGAATATATATAAAATACTGGAGAAAATAACTACCGGAGGGGGGCCACCTGGTCAGCACAAGACACCAGGGCGCGCCAGGCCCCCCAGGCGCGCCCTGCTAGGTTGTGCTCAGCACGGCCCACCTCCGGTGCCCGTCTTCTGGTATTTAAGGTCTTTTTACCTAGAAAAATAAGGAGAGGACTTTCGAGATGGAGCGCCGCCGTCTCGAGGCAAAACTTGGGCAGGAGCACTTTTGCCCTCCGGCGGAGCGATTCCACCGGGGGAACTTCCCTCTCGGAGGGGGGAAATCGAAGCCATCGTCATCACCAACACCCCTCTCATCTTTGGGAGGCCAATCTTCATCAACATCTTCAATAGGGCCATCTCCTCTCAAACCCTAGTTCATCTCTTGCGTTCAATCTTTGTACCGGAACCTCAGATTGGTACCTGGGGGTGACTAGTAGTGTTGATTACATCTTGTAGTTGATTACTATATGGTTTATTTGGTGGAACATTATATGTTCAAATCCATTATGCTATTAAATACCCCTCTGATCTTGAGCATGAATATTATTTGTGAGTAGTTACCTTTGTTCTTGAGGTCACGGGAGAAGCCATGTTGCAAGTAATCATGTGAATTTGATATGTGTTCGATATTTTGATGATATGTATGTTGTGATTCCCTTAGTGGTGTCATGTGAACGTTGACTACATGACACTTCACCATCCTTGGGCCTAAGGGAATGCATTGTGGAGTAGTTATTAGATGATGGGTTGCTAGAGTGACAGAAGCTTAAACCCTAGTTTATGCGCTACTTCGTAAGGGGCTGATTTGGATCCAAACGTTTAATGCTATTGTTAGATTTTATCTTAATAATTTTCTTGTAGCTGCAGATGCTTGCGAGGGGGTTAATCACAAGTGGGAGGTTTGTTCAAGTAAGAACAGCACCCAAGCACCGGTCCACCCACATATCAAATTATCAAAGTAGCGAACGCGAATCAAACCAACATGATAAAAGTGACTAGATGAAATTCCCGTGTACCCTCAAGAACACTTTGCCTATTATAAGAGACTATTCTCGCCTATCCTTTGCCACAAAAGGATTGGGCTACCTTGCTGCACTTTATTTACCATTACCGTTACTTGCTTGTTGATACTTCTCCAACGTATCTATAATTTTTGCTTGTTCCATGCTGTTATATTATCATACTTGGATGTTTTACAATCATTTTATAACAACTTTATATCATTTTTTGGGACTAACCTATTGACATAATGCCGAAGTGCCAGTTGCTGTTTTTTGCTTGTTTTTTACTTCGCAGAATATCAGTACCAAACGGGGTCCAATCGCGACAAAACTTTTTGGAGATTTTTTCTGGACCAGAAGACATCCAGTGGGCCAAAGAAGTGCCAGGAAGGTGGGCTGTGGAGAGCACAACCCACCAGGGTGCGCCAGGGGGCCCCCGGAGCGCCCTGATGGGTTGTGCCCGCAACGGGGCCCCACTCCACCTCCTCCGATGCCTATAAATTCTCAAATATTCGGAAAACCCTAGGGGAGTCGACGAAACACAATTCCAGCCGCCGCAAGTTCCAGAACCTCGAGATCCAATCTAAACACCATCACGGAGGGGTTCATCTTCCTCATAGGTGCCTCTCCGATGATGCGTGAGTAGTCCACCATAGACCTACGGGTCCGTAGGCAGTAGCTAGATGGCTTCCCCTCTCTCTCTCTCTCTCTTATGATTCTCAATACAATGGTCTCTTGGAGATCTATTTGATGTAAACTTTTGCGGTGTGTTTGTTGGGATCCGATGAATTTTGAGTTCATGATCAGTTTCTATCCATGAATATTATTTGAGTCTTCTTTGATCTCTTATATGCATGATCGCTTATAGCCTCGTATTTCTTCTTCGAATATTTGGTTTAGTTAGGCCGACTAGATCAATTTTTCTTGCCATGGGAAGAGGTGCTTTGTGATGGGTTCGATCTTGCGGTGTCCTTTCCTAGTGATAGAAGGGGCAGCAAGGCACGCATGTATCGTTGCCATTAACGATAACAAGATGGGGTCTATTCCTACATGAATAGATCTTGTCTACATCATGTCATCGTTCTTATTGCATTACTCCGTTTTCCATGAACTTAATACACTAGATGCATGCTGGATAGAGGTCGATGTGTGGAGTAATAGTGGTAGACGCAGGCAGGAGTCGGTCTTCTTATCTTGGACATGATGCCTATATAATGATCATCGCCTTGAATATCGTCATGACTATTCGATTTTCTATCAATTGCCCAACAGTAATTTGTTTACCCACCGTGCGCTATACTCATGAGAGAAGCCACTAGTGAATCCTACGGCCCCCGGGTCTATTTTTCCAACATATTGCATTCAGATCTATCTTTTTGCCTCTTTGTTTTTGTCGGCGTTCTGGGAACGGGGGTACCCAGACCTGCCTGCCTGCGGCCCAGGGCAGGGCCCACCTCACGATCCAAGCATGACCTGGCGCAGCCCCACTCAAGACAAGGCCCTCGGGACGACCCGAGCTCGCGAGGGAAGCAGCACCAAGACCAGCAAGGAGTGGGCCTCCTTAGGCCCCCTCCGAAGCGGCGGAGATCTCTATGCAGAACTCGGCCTCAGGAGTCAAGGATGACGCAAGGAGGGACACGCGGGCGCCAGCGCGCCAGACGGTGCAGTTTCCCCTTTGGTGCAAAGGGAGCAAGGACGTACGCGGGTTCCCAAAGCGCCGCCCAAAGGTTTCCATTCCGGTGCAACAAGACCATGACCACGAGCCCAGCAGGATGGATGTCATCGGCGAGCCCACCTCTGCATCATCGACAGCCACTTTGCAAGCGAAGACCACCTTTGGACAGGCTGGGGGTGTACTCCTGTCCCCCTTCGAATTTGGCCATTGTGGGATCCCTTTTCACCATTGCGATAAGGGAAGAGGACCCGGGCCGCTGCTATATATAGAGGCTAGGTAGCGCCGTAGGAAGGGGGACGACCGGAGAGCCAACAGACAAGGCTGAGAGCCAAGAACACCACCCGAGCGCCCTCGCGAGGCAACTCACCACTGTACTAGTTCATCCACCACACCTCGTCGAGAGGCAATCCACCAAAGCAGGAGTAGGGTATTACGCTTCGCAGCGGCCCAAACCTGGGTAAATCATCGTGTGCATCTGCTTCCTTGCCATCGTGCGAGTTCGTCGTAGTAATCATCGGGTAGCGAGCTAGGTAGGGCGAGGCTGCGGGGGAGCTTCGCACACGCCCCTGTGTTCGAACCTTGAGGGTTTTGCGGAGCCCGAAATCCGACATTTGGCGCGCCAGGTAGGGGGCGTGTCGAAGTCTTCTGCAAGCCTCGCTCTTTCCCGCTTCACCGCTCCGATGGCCGGCGCCCAACAAGCTTCCTCCGGCCACGGCGGATCCGCCTCCGCCGATCTCACCGCTGCAACCAGAGACCCATGCCCTAGCGGCATGGTGCCGGGCGGTCAGTATCAAGCCACCAGTATCGTCTCCACCGTCGCCGCTCCTCGCACCGCCCAAACGCACGGCGGACGGGCATCGCCCCCGGCACCAACGCCGCGTTGCACATACGTGGGAGACCTCGACGCGCATGATGCGCTGCTGATGGCGAGCGAGATGCTTGGCCACCGCCCGACGCACGGGGGCTTCGACGCATGGGCCGACCACATCACTGAGCTGGTCGCCGTCGCGCGGAGGGCCATGGCCCCTCGTTCTTCCTCACGACCGCAGGCTTCAGGCGCCGGGGGCTCGCTCGCCGCACCTATCGCCCCACCCGCCGGCGGCGTGCCCCCTCGGGCCCCGGACGAACCTGAGCAGGGCCCGCCGCACTCCGTTCTTCTTCTCCTCCGAATTCCAGTCACAGGTTTCGGCGCGCAGCCCGGCCCCGACGATGGAGCCTACAGAGGGAACAATGGAGCGCCCCGCGCGCGCACTGACATGCGCCCTCGTGACCCTGTGGACCGTCAACAGCCTGGGTTGACATGGCGGGAGCACGCCATCCTGCACAGGGAGCAGGCGGCGCAGGCGTCTGGACAAGCAAGTAACCACGGCGAGGGCTCATCGGGTCGCCAAGGAAGCAATCCACGTCAGGAAACGCGCGGCCCACCCAACGGCGGTGGCAGAGGTAAGCAACTTCAGGCTAAGGCTCGTCGCAGGAGGGTCTGCGGGCTGCGCGCACAGGGCAGCGCCCCGCCGCCGCCAGGAGGGGCCGTCCCCGGCGCCCAGCCGGACGGCTTGATAACCCACAAGTATAGGGGATCAGTTGTAGCCTTTCTCGATAAGTAAGAGTGTCAAACAAGAACACGTAAATAAAAACTAGGGGCTATTTAGATAAAGTAACAATTAAGTTAGTTTAACGAGTGTGGAAAAGTGGTGGTAGGAGTTGCGGAATTGTCCCTAAGCAATTGACTACGTTACTAGACCGATAGCAAGTTTTATGTGGGAGAGGCCACTGCTAGCATGTCATCCCTTACTTGGAATTCTATGCACTTATGATTGGAACTATTAGCAAGCATCTGCAACTACTAACGTTCATTAAGGTAAAACCCAACCATAGCATTAAGATATATTGGTCCCCCTTCAATCCCGTATGCATCAATTTCTATGCTAGGCTGAAGCTGCTATCACCCTTGCCCTCCAATACATAGTCGTATCAACATACAACTAACCCTATGGTGTGATCCACGCGCACGCTCATATGATGGGCACCAAAGGACATCAACATAACCACAAGCAAATTAAACCAATCATAGCAATTCACCAATCACCGATAGGACAACAAAAATCTACTCAGACATCATAGGATGGCAACACATCATTGGATAATAATATGAAGCATAAAGCACCATGTTCAAGTAGAGGGTACAGCGGGTTGCGGGAGAGTGGACCGCTGTAGATAGATGGGGGAAGGTGATGGAGGTGTTGGTGAAGATGACGGAATTGTTGGAGTAGATCGCCGTCACGATGATGGCCCCGGCGGCGTTCCGGTGTCACCGGGAGAGAGGGGGAGAGAGCCCCCCTCCTTCTTCTTCTTCCTTGACTGCCCCACTAGATGGGAGGAGGGTTTCCCCTCTGGTCCTTGGCCTCCATGGCAGCGGAGGGGCGGGAGCCCCTCCGAGATTGGATCTCTCTCTGTGTTTCCTTCTGATTCTGCGTTCCCAGATTCTGGCCTTTCACCGTTTCTTAAATTACCGGAGATCCGTAACTCCGATTGGGCTGAAATTTTAACACGATTTTTATCCGGATATTAGCTTTCTTGCGGCGAAAGAAGGGCACCAACCGCCTTACGGGGTGACCACAAGCCACCCTGGCGCGCCCTACCCCCCAGGGCGCGCCCCTATGGCTTGTGGGCCCCTCGGGCACCGCCTTCTGTTGATTCCACTTCCCAAAATTCACATATATTCTAAAAAAAATCTCCGTAAGTTTTTATCCCGTTTGGACTTTGTTTGATATGGATTTTCTGCGAAACAAAAAACATGCAACAAACAGGAACTCGCACTGGGCACTGGATCAATATGTTAGTCCCAAAAAGTAGTATAAAAAGTTGCCAAAAATATATGAAAGTTGTAGAATATTGGCATGAAAAAATCAAAAATTATAGATACGATGGAGACGTATCACGGCTCAGGAGGATAACCGGGCCCTTATGTAGAGCCCTATGTACCAAGCTACGTCGTACCTCCGGACGGTGGGATGGATCAGGCGCCTGTCGCAGGCGCCGACACCCCCCAAGAGTAAGGGGGTACCCTGGGCGTCCTCCCCGAGCCGGGCCTGGGGGCTTCCACGGACGGAGCACCTAGCCTAGACGACAGGAGCGGGAGAAAGAGGGAGGACGCCCCCGGGCCTGCGGGGCACAGCGCAAGCCGTCGCCCTCGTGAGCAAGCAACACCGAGCCAAGCCCCGAGGCCTTAGGAGTGACGACCTGGGGGGGAGCAGCAAGACACAAGTAGCGTGGGCCACCCGCGGCAACTGGAGCGCCGGCGCGGCCTCGGGAGGCTGGGCCTCACGAGGCCCTCAAGACACTGTCCGGCCAGCGCCCCGACGCTTCACGAGGCGGCTTCATCAAGAAAAAACCTCTGTGGCTGCGCCGGATGCATTGTGCTCATGTTTGGGCCGCGGGAGCGCAATCCTGCGGCTACGCGGGGAACAATGCATTCGGGTTTGGGTCATAGAGGCGCGCAACCGAGCAGAAATGCACGGGATGGCTCTTGACGGAGTTGGGAGCAACCAGGCCATGCGCCTGGGGGTTTGCCTAGCTATCTACGGCCGTGACACTCTCACGTAATAATGAATGGGCTGTATACGCCCGGAGCCCCCCGAGGACGCGGAGGGGTTCCCACCCACACCCAAGTGGAAGCCCCATGCTCCGTGCTGGCGGACAACACTGCCCTCCAATGGCTATGCCCACGCAATGTGGATGCCCTATGCTCCACGCTGGGGGAAGACGAAGACGAAGACTTGTCTAGGCGCCGGACGCGGCTGTTATTTGCGCTTCTGATGTTTGAATTTGCCAACTTTTCTGGAACGAAACTCGGGGTTTTCTTCAACCATGTTTTAAAAAAGGCGTCAGGGATTTATTTTCATCGCCATTTCCTATCTTGGGTTCTCTCTCTTCGAGTCAAGCACTCGCCTGCTTCCCTCCCCCTCGCACCCCGCGAGCGGGGGCTGGGGGGCACGGTGCTCGCACCTCGCCAAGTCCTTGGCGCCCGGATCCTCACGTGGCGCTCCCGGGTGAGTCAACAGGCGTGTGTCCCTTCATACTCGCTCGGGGGCTCCACCCACGGCCCGACACGCCATCTTGGAGCCTCGGGAGGCCCGCGCCTCCCGGGGCAGGAAACAAATTTTTTTTGGGGAGCCGCTTGAGTGTCAAGGGGGGCTCCTGAGCAACGTGCCTCAGGGGCCTTACCGGTCATATAGCCACTCGCCCCTTGATGTCGTCCTGGTGATCCGGTCGGCATCAAGGGTGTCGAGGCCTCACCTCGTAGTTGCGTCCTGGTGATCCAGACGTACATTACGGTGGTAGAGGAATGTGCGGGGCTGGGACCTGCCGACGTAGAGCTGCTTGAGCGTCAAAGAGGGCTCCTGAGCAGTGCGCCTCAGGAGCCTTATCGGTCATATAGCCCCTCGCCCCTTGACGTCGTCCTGGTGATCCGGTCGGTGTCAAGGGTGTCGAGGCCTCACCCCGTAAGTGCGTCCTGGTAATCCGGACGCCCCTTACGGTGGTCGAGAAATGTGCGGGACTGGGGCATGCAAACACAGAGTGCCGAAAGGGCTCCCAACCTGCCTCACTCATAAGAAGAAGAAGTCCCCAGGATGTCCGGACTCCCCAAGCGCCACAGCCAAACCTCCCCAACGAAAAGCCTACCGCGAGCATGTCAAACTAAGTACCCTAACCGCGGTCAGCAGGAAGTTTCAAGTAACAATGACACAAGAACCAGGACAGACGATAAGGGTACTAACAAGGGCGCAAGCGCCAAAACTCATTGCACGCCCACAGGGCCCCCCTTGGTTCTTTGATTACAGGAAAGGAAGAAGAGGAGGAGAAAGAAAGTAAGGAAGCCCCCTCGGGGGCTGCCGCTCCGGGAGCCCTGGCGTCGGCGCACCAGTACTCAGTCGGAGTCCTCCTCTTCCTTCACGGGCCCGTGGAGGCACGCCGGCATGGCCGCCTCTGGAGCTAAGGAGCGACGCCGCGGCGGCTGGCTACCCCCGAGGTCCGGGCGCGCCATAGCTGCTGTCGCTGCTGTCGCTCGGGCTCTCCTCGGAGGGGGTGTCGCTGCTGCTGGAGACGCGGCACCCGTCGTGAAGGGCAAGCTCATCTCCAAGATCTCCGTGGCCGTCGTCTTCCGGGTAGCACCCCAGGCGCTCGCCCTCTCCTCCGAAGATCTTGACAAAGAGCGTCGCCACCCCATCGTACTTGAAGTGAAGGATGCACCTCCCCTTCAAGCCACGGGCGCGGGAAAACGTCTGCCACCCCCGGTTCAGGTACACGTAACCCCCGGGGGTGACCTTGACCTCCACCCACGAGGCCGCGCTGCAGCAGCCGTCGGCCTGCAGCCATAGGCCAGCGGGCCCCCCGGCCGGCAGCGCCTCCGCGAAGAAGCATGGGAGTTGAAACCAAGCGGTCTCCGGCCTGTCCGCCCACACCACAAACTCCTGGGCCGTGTTGGCTGAATGGAGCCGCGGGCGTGGCGGCCGGGTGGCCACCGCCAGCCTCCCACCGCGGGCGCTACCACCACGACTACTACGGCCGCCCGCGATGGACGGAGCCCCCTCCCCCCCCCCCCCCCCGCGGCTACCGATGGTAACCCCGGGCCGCGTTGGAGCACGCCCGCGCCCACGGGGAACCACCACCGGCGTCGTGGCATACTTCCGGGGACGACCGCGGCCCCTCCTAGGTGGCGGTGAGGCAGGGCTCTCCTCGGAGGCCTTCCCTTTCTCGGCGGCGGAAAACTTCCTCACTGGAGCCATAGCTGGGAGAGTGGCGGCTTGAAGGTTGGGAGGCGAAGAAGATGGAGATGTGCAGAGGGTTTTCTCGCCCTCACCCACTTATATACGACCAAGGGCCAACCAGCGCCCCCTCGCATCCCGGGCAATGATGGCGCCGCTGCGCGTTCCAGCCCTTGTCAGCCGGAGCGTCGTGGGGAGTACAGGCGTCGGACGCTCCTCGGGCGCCACGAGGCAGACCCGGGTGGCGAGCGGCTCTCCCCCACGTCAATTCATCAGCTCCCAAAGGGTCACATCCGCGTGGCCCAAAGGGGGAAGGCCGAGGGAGCAGCCGCATTCAAGAAAAGGTACTGATGGCCGGCGCAGCACGCAGGCGTCGCATCAGCTTGACCTGGGGGGGGTCCCTGACAGCCTCGGGAGTGGGGACGATATCCACTGGGTGGGCAACGCGTGACGAGCCTGGCCCGCGAGCGTCTTGGGCCCGCGGCGCTTCGGGCCGCCCTCAGCAGCTTCGCCCGGACGCCAGCTCGAGCGCGCCTTGGGCCCGGGGGCTACTGTCGGCGTTCTGGGAACGGGGGTACCCAGACCTGCCTGCCTGCGGCCCAGGGCAGGGCCCACCTCATGAGCCAAGCATGGCCTGGCGCAGCCCCACTCAAGACAAGGCCCTCGGGAGGACCCGAGCTCGCGAGGGAAGCAGCACCAAGACCAGCAAGGAGTGGGCCTCCTCAGGCCCCCTCCAGAGCGGCGGAGATCTCTATGCAGAACCCGGCCTCAGGAGTCAAGGATGACGCAAGGAGGGACAGACGGGCACCAGTGCGCCAGACGGTGTAGTTTCCCCTTTGGTTCAAAGGGAGCAAGGACGTACGTGGGTTCCCAAAGCGCCGCCCAAAGGTTTCCATTCCAGTGCAACAAGACCACGACCACGAGCCAAGCAGGATGGATGTCATCGCCGAGCCCACCTCTGCATCATCGATCCCCACTTTGCAGGCGAAGACCACCTTTGGACAGGGCGGGGGTGTACTCCTATCCCCCTTTGAATTCGGCAGTTGTGGGATCCCTTCCCGCCATTGCGATAAGGGAAGAGGACCCGGGCCACTGCTATATATAGAGGCTAGGTAGCGCTGTAGGAAGAGGGGACGACCGGAGAGCCAACAGACAAGGCAGAGAGCCAAGAACACCACCCGAGCGCCCTCGCGAGGCAACTCACCACTGTACTAGTTCATCCACCACACCTCCTCGAGAGGCAATCCACCAAAGCAGGAGTAGGGTATTACGCTTCGCAGCGGCCCGAACCTGGGTAAATCATCGTGTGCATCTGCTTCCTCGCCATCGTGCGAGTTCGTCGTAGTAATCATCGGGTAGCGAGCTAGGTAGGGCGAGGCTGCGGGGGATCTTCGCACATGCCCCTGTGTTCGAACCTTGAGGGTTTTGCGGAGCCCAAAATCCGACAGTTTTTAGATCTACAAAACCAAAAACCCAAAAATATATTGCTACACTTTTTATTTGCCCTTTTTATTTTGTGCTCTTGAGAGATCTATCTCTCCTATCCATCATTATCTAATCTATCTTTTTACCGTAGAGAGATTGACAACCTCTCTTTTGCGTCGGGTTGCAAGTATTTGTTATTTGTGTGCAGGTGCTGCTTATTGGCTGGTGGTGATCCTCCTACTGGTTCGATAACCTTGGTTTCATAACTGAGGGAAATACTTATCGTCGATGTGCTGCATCATCCCTTCCTCTTTGGGGAAATACCGACGTAGTCTCAAGCCACGTCAAAGGAATTTCTGGCGCCGTTGCCGGGGAGGAAGCGGTCTCTTCTACGTGTCAATCTCAGGCGTCGAGGAGACTCTATCATCAACTACCAGGTTCCTAATCACAAATATCATCTCCTTGCAAGTACATTATTTGCCATTTTCCTCTTGTTTTCCTCTCCCCCACTTCACAAAAATTTGTCGTTTTATCCGTCCTCTTTTTCGTTTGCCTTTTTCTTGCTGGATCTCTTTTTGTTTGCTTGTTTGCTATCTTTGCTTGTGTTGCCATGTGCCTTCTATTTGCTTGCATCTTCGCTTGCTAACCTTCTATTGATATGGATCCTCATCCACTTGCTAATCTTTTTAAAAGACCAAATTATGATGAACCAATTGCTAGTGAGTTGAGTGCACTTGATTATCTCTATGAAGTTTTGTTTGAAAATCATGAATCTGAAAATTTTGATGAAGTGTTGAAAGAAGAAATTTATAAGGTGATCCATGATAGCTCCTTGATTGAAAAGCATGATTGCAATGATGTTACTATAAATTCTATTAATGTCAATTATGTTAACGATATGCAAAACTACAAGCTTGGGGATGATAATTTTGTCATGTCCACTTCTTATTGCAATGATCATAACTGGGGTGATAATGCTTCTTATGATCTTGAAAATTTATTTAACCCTCATGTTGAATAAGTTATTGATAATAATGTTTGCAATAGTATTGAAAGTGGGTTTGGGAGAGCGTCAGTTTTAGGTAAAAAGAATCCCACATATTTGGAGAGTGTTCAATATTATGAATTTTTTGATAAAAGTGGGTTTGGAGAGGTCACAACTTTAGTTGATGATAATCCCACTATTTTGGAAGATGATAAAAACTTTATGCATGTTGATCATAAAGAGAGTATTGTTTATGATAGCTATATTGTTGAATTTGATTATGATCCTACATGTAATTATTAAGAGAGAGGAAATTATGATTGTAGAAATTTTCATTATACTAAATTACCTCTCTTCCTGTTGAGATTGCTATTGTCCCTTTCTTCTTCCGTCCATATGCTAGTTTTTTCTTGCCTTGATAATTTGTTTGCTTATAAAATGCCTATGCATAGGAAGTATGTTAGACTTAAGTGTGTTTTACATTTGCTTCATGATTCTCTCTTTGTGTTGCTATTATTATCTTTCATGAGGGCATCATTGAAATCTCAAGCCTATCTTAATGGCCATAAAGAAAGAGCTTGTTGGGAGGCAACCCAATGAATAAATTTATTTTCATCTTTTCCTTTATGTTTTTGAGTGTTGACACAATTATTCCTCTGTTATGATTGTGTTTTTATGGTTTATTTAGTGTTTGTGCCAAGTAGAGCCTTTAGGATGATTCATAAGATGAGTAGAAGCGATGCTGAATCTAAAATAGTAACTTTACGCCCAGTATTTGAATTTTCATTTTTTGCTGGAACGTGATCTTGAGATGAAATTTTAACACAGTATTTCTATACATATTCTTTATGTTTTCCTAATTTTCAGAATTTTTAGAGTTAAAGAAGTATGGTTAGAGTACAGATTGCTACAGACTATTCTGTTTAAGACAGATTCTGTTTTCGTTGCATTGTGTGCTTGTTTTGATGAATCTATGGGTTATATTGAAGGATATGAGCCATGGTAAAATTAAAATACAGTAGGTATAATGCAATAACAAAATATGAATGGGTTTGCAACAGCACCTAAAGTAGTGATTTTCTTTATTATACTAACGGATCTCACGAAGATTTTGTTGAGTTTTGTGTGATTGAAGTTTTCAAGTTTTGGGTGAGACCACGATGGGTGAAGGAATAAGGAGTGATAAGAGCCTAAGCTTGGGGATGCTACCGCACCCCCAAGATATATCCAAAGAGAAACAAGCAACTAGGCTTGGGGATGCCCCCGAGTGGCATCCCCTCTTTCTTCTAACAACCATCGGTATTTTACTTGGAGCTATATTTTTATTCGTCACATATCATGAGTTTTGCTTGGAGCATCTTGTATCTTTGCTTTCTTTGCTTGTTTGTTTTTCCTTTGTATCCTTTCTGTACACACCTATTTGGGAGAGCCAAAATTATGCTATGATTTGTTAGAATTGCTCTATGTGCTTCACTTAAACTTTTGAGCTATAGAATTGCTCTAGTGCTTCACTTATATCTTGTTGAGCACGGTGTGCTTGGATTTTTTTGTAGAAATACTCTCACGATTCACTTGGAATTTTTTGTATAAATACTCTCATGATTCACTTAGATTAATTTGAGAGTTAGTAAATTTTGAATAAATGCTCTCATGCTTCACCCCGACGCGCCCTGATGGGTTGTGCCCTCCACGCCCCCCCATCCATCGCCTCTGATACCTATAAATTCTCAAATATTCGGAAAACTCTAGGGGAATCGACGAAACACAATTCCAGCCGCCGCAAGTTCCAGAACCTCGAGATCCAATCTAAACACCATCACGGAGGGCTTCATCTTCCTCATAGGTGCCTCTCCGATGATGCGTGAGTAGTCCACCATAGACCTACAGGTCCGTAGGCAGCAGCTAGATGGATTCCTCTCTCTCTCTCTCTCTTATGATTATCAATACAATGGTCTCTTGGGGATCTATTTGATGTAAACTTTTGTGGTGTGTTTGTTGGGATCCGATGAATTTTGAGTTCATGATCAGTTTCTATCCATGAATATTATTTGAGTCTTCTTTGATCTCTTATATGCATGATCGCTTATAGCCTCGTATTTCTTCTTTGAATCTTTGGTTTAGTTAGGCCGACTAGATCGATTTTTCTTGCCATGGGAAGAGGTGCTTTGTGATAGGTTCAATCTTGCGATGTCCTTTCACAGTGACAGAAGGGGCAGCAAGGCACGCATGTATCGTTGCCATTAAGGATAACAAGATGGGGTCTATTCCTACATGAATAGATCTTGTCTACATCATGTCATCGTTCTTATTGCATTACTCCGTTTTCCATGAACTTTATACACTAGATGCATGCTGGATAGCGGTCGATGTGTGGAGTAATAGTGGTAGATGCAGGCAGGAGTCGGTCTACTTATCTTGGACGTGATGCCTATATAATGATCATCGCCTTGGATATCGTCATGACTATTCGATTTTCTATCAATTTCCCAACAGTAATTTGTTCACCCACTGTGCGCTATACACATGAGAGAAGCCACTAGTGAATCCTACGGCCCCTGGTCTACTTTTCCAACATATTGCTTTCAGATCTATCTTTTTGCCTCTTTGTTTTCAGATCTACAAAACCAAAACCCAAAAATATATTGTTGCACTTTTTATTTGCCCTTTTTATTTTGTGCTCTTGAGAGATCTATCTCTCCTATCCATCATTACCTAATCTATCTTTTTACCGTAGAGAGATTGGCAACCTCTCTTTCGCGTCGGGTTGCAAGTATTTGTTATTTGTGTGCAGGTGCTGCTTATTGGGTGGTGGTGATCCTCCTACTGGTTCGATAACCTTGGTTTCATAACTGAGGGAAATACTTACCGTCACTGTGTTGCATCATCCCTTCCTCTTTGGGGAAATACCGACTCAGTCTCAAGCCACGTCACTTGTTACCAATTATCTTGCTATCAAACTATTTGTTACCTACAATTTCAGTGTTTGCAGAAATTACCTTGTTGAAAACCGCTTGTCATTTCCTTCTGCTCCTCGTTGGGTTCGACACTCTTACTTATCGAAAGGACTACGATTGACCCCCTCTACTTGTGGGTCATCAAGACTCTTTTCTGGCGCCGTTGCCGGGGAGTGAAGCGCTCTTGGTAAGTGGAAATCGGTGAGGAAAAACTTATACTACGTGCTGAAATTTATTGTCACTTGCTACTATGGAAAACAATCCTTTGAGAGGTTTGTTCGGGGTATCTTCACCTCGACTGGAACCACAATTAGTTGCCCCTCAACCTACTGCACCTACTGAAAATGTTGGTTATGAAATTCCTTTGGGTATGGTAGAACAACTGCTAGCTAAGCCTTATGCAGGAGATGGAACTGAACATCCTGATATGCACCTAATACATGTGAATGAAGTTTGTGGATTATTTAAGCTTGCAGGTTTACCTGGAGATGAAGTTAAGAAGAAGGTTTTCCCTTTATCTTTGAAGGGAAAAGCATTGACATGGTATAGGCTATGTAATGATATTGGATCATAGAACTGGAATCGATTGCAATTAGAATTCCACCAAAAGTTTTATCCTATGCATCTAGTTCATCGTGATCGGAATTATATATATAATTTTTGGCCTCGTGAAGGAGAAAGCATCGCTCTAGCTTGGGGGAGGCTTAAGTCAATGTTATATTCATGCCCCAATCATGATATCCCGAGAGAAATTATTATTCGGAATTTTTATGCTCAGGTTTCTCATAATGATCAATCCATGCTCGATACTTCTTGCACTGGTTCTTTTATGAAGAAGACTATTGAATTCAAGTGGGATCTCTTAGATAGAATTAAACGCAACTCTAAAGATTGGGAACTCGACGAAGGTAATGAGTCAGGTATAAAGCTTAAGTTTGATTGTGTTAAATCTTTTATGAATATCGATGCTTTTCACAAGTTCAGCACTAAATATGGCCTTGACTCTGAGATAGTAGCCTCTTTCTGTGAATCATTTGCTACTCATGTTGATCTCCCTAAGGAGAAGTGGTTTAAATATCATCCCCCTATTAAAGAAGAAATTAAATAACCGGTAAAAGCTAAGGATGAAACCATCATTTACAATGTTGATCCAGTTGTGCCTACTTCTTATATTGAAAAACCACCTTTCCCCGTTAGGATAAAGGAACATGCTAATGTATCAACTGTGATTCGCAAGAGTAATATTAGAGCACCTAAGCCCTCTGAGCAAATTAAAGTAGAACCTAGTGTATCTATGGTTAAAGATCTCTTGGTAGAAAATATTGATGGGCATGTTATTTACTTCTGTGATGAAGCTGCTAGAATTGCCAAACCCGATGAAAAAGATAAACATAGACCCATAGTTGGCATGCCTGTTGTCTCAGTTAAAATAGGAGATCATTGCTATCATGGTTTATGTGATTTTGGTGCTAGCGTGAGTGCTATTTCTTTTACCTTATACCAAGAAATTATGAATGAAATAGCACCTGTTGAAATAGAAGACATTGATGTTACCATTAAACTTGCTAATAGAGACACCATCACACCACTTGGGATTGTTAGAGATGTTGAAGTCTTGTGTGGGAAAGTAAAATATCCTACTGATTTTCTAGTTCTTGGTTCCCCACAAGATGGCTTTTGTCCCATTATATTTGGTAGACCTTTCTTGAGCACCGTTAATGCTAAGATAGATTGTGAAAAACAAACTGTCGGTGTCAGTTTTGGTGATGTGTCTCATGAGTTTAATTTTTCCAAGTTTAGTAGACAACCACGTGATAAAGAATTATCTAGTAAGGATGAAATAATTGGCCGTGCTTCTATTGCCGTACCTCCTACTGATCCACTAGAACAATATTTGCTTGACCATGAAAACGATATGCACTTGCATGAAAGAAATGAAATAGATAAAATTTTCATTGAACAACAATCTCTCCTAAAACACAATTTGCCTATTGAAACTCTAGGAGGTCCTCCTCCACCTAAAGGCGATCTCATGTTTGAATTAAAGAAATTGCCTGACACTTTGAACTATGCTTATCATGATGATAAAATGATATATCCTGTTATTATTAGTGCTAACCTTTCAGAACATGAAGAAGAAAGATTATTAAAAATTCTGAGGAAGCACCGGGCAGCTATTGTATATACTCTTAATGATCTTAAGTGCATTAGTCCCACTCCATGTCAACACAAGATTAATATGGAACCTGATGCCAAACCCGTTGTTGATCACCAACGGCGATTGAATCCTAAGATGAAAGAAGTGGTAAGAACTGAAATATTGAAGCTTCTTGAAGTAGGTATAATCTATCCCATAGCTGATAGTAGACGGGTAAGTCCCGTTCATTGTGTCCCTAAGAAAGGAGGTATTACTATTGTTCCTAATGATAAAAATGAACTTATCCCGCAAAGAATTGTCACTGGCTATAGAATGGTAATTGATTTTAGAAAATTAAATAAAGCTACTAGAAAAGATCATTACCCTCATGCTTTTCAATATCGGCTTTCGCTTGAGGACAAGCGAGGTCTAAGCTTGGGGGAGTTGATACGTCCATTTTGCATCATGATTTCCTACTGTTATTTATAATGTTTTTATGCATAATAATGCTTTTGAGAGTGATTCTAATGACTTTTCTCTCATAATATGCAAGGTTTACACAAAGAGGGAGAATACCGGCAGCTGGAATTCTGGATGAGAAAAAGCACATCAGAGATACCAATTCTGCACATCTCCAAATAAGCTGAAACTTCATGGAGAATTATTTTGGAAATATAAAAATACTGGAGCAAATAACTACCGGAGGGGGGCCAACTAGTGAACACAAGACACCAGGGCACGCCAGGCCCCCCAGGCGCGCCCCAGTGGGTTGTGCTCAGCACGGCCCACCTCCAGTGCCCATCTTCTGGTATTTAAGGTATTTTGACCTAGCAAAAATAAGAAGAGGACTTTCAGGATGGAGCGCCGCCGTCTCGAGGCAGAACTTGGGCAGGAGCACTTTTGCCCTCCGGTGGAGCGATTCCACCGGGGGAACTTCCCTCTCGGAGGGGGAAATCGAAGCCATCGTCATCACCAACACCCCTCTCATCTTTGGGAGGACAATCTTCATCAACATCTTCAACGACACCATCTCCTCTCAAACCCTAGTTCATCTCTTGCGTTCAATATTTGTACCAGAACCACAGATTGGTACCTGGGGGTGACTAATAGTGTTGATTACATCTTGTACTTGATTACTATATGGTTTATTTGGTGGAAGATTATATGTTCAGATCCATTATGCTATTCAATACCCCTCTGATCTTGAGCATGAATATTATTTGTGAGTAGTTACCTTTGTTCTTGAGGTCACGGGAGAAGTCATGTTGCAAGTAATCATGTGAATTTGATATGTGTTCGATATTTTGACGATATGTATGTTGTGATTCCCTTAGTGGTGTCATGTGAACGTTGACTACATGACACTTCACCATCCTTGGGCCTACGGGAATGCATTGTGGAGTAGTTATTAGATGATCGGTTGCTAGAGTGACAGAAGCTTAAACCCTAGTTTATGCGCTACTTTGTAAGGGGCTGATTTGGATCCAAACGTTTAATGCTATGGTTAGATTTTATCTTAATACTTTTCTCGTAGTTGCGGATGCTTGCGAGGGGGTTAATCATAAGTGGGAGGTTTTTTCAAGTAAGAACAGCACCCAAGCACCGGTCCATCCACATATCAAATTATCAAAGTAGCAAACGCGAATCAAACCAACATGATAAAAGTGACTAGATGAAATTCTCGTGTACCCTGAAGAACACTTTGCCTATTATAAGAGACTGTTCTGGCATGTCATTTGCCACCAAAGGATTGGGCTACCTTGCTGCACTTTATTTACCGTTACCGTTACTTGCTTGGTACCAATTATCTTGCTATCAAACTATCTGTTACCTACAATTTCAGTGTTTGCAGAAATTACCTTGCTGAAAACCGCTTGTCATGTCCTTCTGCTCCTCATTGGGTTCGACACTCTTACTTATCGAAAGGACTACAATTGATCCCATATACTTGTGGGTCATCACAACTTTTGAGTGTTTTCTATATATAACATATAGATGGCCTAAAGTCTAATGTTTGAAATGAAAATGAAATAACATGAACTCCCCAAGGGGGTGGCCGTAGCCACCATTTTTTAGTTTTTGGCCCTGTGCAATGAAGATATATCTTGAGCACATCAACCAATACTCTTCGAGCATATTCTGCCACAAAAATGAATATAGTGAATGGATTTTCCATTTATTCATTACTCCTATAAAGGATGCTGGAGTATCCACCTCCTGAGGCTCTTCGAGGATGAGACTGGCCTCCCCGCCATCCGTTTCCAGGTGGCATGTTGCAAGGGCCTCTCGTGGCCTCTTTGCGTTGTCTGATCTGCCAGGATGACACGCGCTTGGGCGACCCGCCTATGCGGTCCATGACAGGTGGACCGCAGGAGCGCCCAGGGCCACCATCAGGAGACAGTCTCGGGCGGGCTAGGGCCACCATCATGGGGCGGTGTTGGGCGCACCTGCGCGCGAGAGCGTGGTCAGATCCGCATGTCGGTGTGCATGCCTCATGACGGGCCGGTTTAATCGCACCAGCCGGGAGGTGCGGCCGATGGGCTGGTTCGCTCGCATGAGTTAGTTAGGCACGTTTGCCAGCCATACACAGTTAGTGGGCTCCCCGCACCCAGGTGGTTTCACTCACGTGTCTGATAACCCACGAGTATAGGGGATCGCAACATTCTTCGAGGGTTGTATTTCACCCAAATTTATTGATTCGACACAAGGGGAGCCAAAGATAATGGTCTTAGAAGTTGGGTTGTCAATTCAACCACACCTAGAATTTCTTTCTGCAATGAACTTTTTAGTAGCACTGTAACAAAAGCAACATAAACAGTAAAAATCAGCAGATTCTATTGATCGTAGCATCAACAATAACTAAAGTAACTTAACAGAAATCAATATGCAAAAAGCGTAGGCCAAGGATTAGTGATGGGTAATTTATTTGGATGACATTCATCATGTAACAGTTACACACTAGAGCGACACAGAACTCCAATTCATCAATATAATGTAGGCATGTATTCTGTATAAAGTAATACGTGATTATAATAGGAACTTGCATGACATCTTTTGTCCTACCCTCCCATGGCAGCGGGGTCCATATGGAAACTAAGAGATATTAAGGCCTCCTTTTAATAGAGAACTGGAACAAAGCATTAGCACATGGTGAATACATGAACTCCTCAAACTATGGTCATCACCGGAGATGATCCCAATTATTGTCACCTTGGGGTCTACGGATTATAACACATAATAGGTGCATACAACTTGCAATATAGGATCCAAAACACTCTCATATTCGTGAAAACATAATAGGTTCAGATCTGAAATCATGACAGTCGGGCCCTAGTGACAAGAATTAAGCATGGCAAAGTCAAGGCAACATCAATCTCCGAACATAGTGGATACTAGGGATCAAGCCCTATCAAAATAACTCGATTACATGATAAATATCATCCAATCCCATCACTGTACAACAAGCCTACAAAGGAATTACTCAATCCCGGTGGTGAGCATCATAGAATTGTTGATGGAGAAGGGTTGGTGATGATGATGGCGACGAATTCCCCTCTCCGGAGCCCAAACGGACTCCAGATCGGCCCTCACGAGGAAGAACAGGAGGCGGCGGCTCCGTCTCATAGAACACGATGAAAACTTCTCTCTTATTTTTTTTCTCAGAAAATAGGAATATATAGGCTTGAGATTAGGGTCATCAGAGCCATGTGGGCCCCACAAGGTAACAGGGCGCGCCCAGGGGGCGCCATGTTGCCTTGTGAGCAACTGGAGCCCCCCCTCCGGTGGATCTTCGCTCCAGTATTTTTTATATATTCCATAAAAAATCTCCAGAAAGTTCCGTCCAATTCTGAGAACTTTTATTTTTGCACAAAAACAACACCATAGTAGTTCTGCTGAAAACGTCGTCAGGCCGGGTTAATTTCATTCAAATCATGCAAATTAGAGTCCAAAACAAGAGCAAAAGTGTTTGAAAAAGTAGATACGTTGGAGACGTATCAGTGTCCATGACGGTTGCGCCGCGGGTGTGGTCGAGGCTACCATTGTGAGGCATTTTTCATCGCGCCCGCACGCGCCATTTGGCCTATTGCTCTGCCCGTGATGGCCAAACAGGGCTCGCTTGGTAGCATCGGGCACTTTCTCTCAAATGGGACAGTTTGGTGCATTTGCACTGGTGTGAGTCGGGTGCACTTGTTAGTGTCTTCTGCCCGAGACGGGTCGGTTCAGTCGCGCTAGGCTGGCGCACGATCCCCGCATGCTGACTGGCCCGAGTCTGTCTATCAACGTCTTCAGCTCCCAAAGGGCTAATGCGGCCTCGCGTGTTTGTCTGGGTGGGCGTGTGAGTGGCTTTCCTGACCGGCCTTGTTTCGTGCGCTAGGACGTTATCGGGGTTGTTTGGCGTTGACTGGTCCATCGCGACTCGTGAGTGGGGATGTGAGGGGCTAGCCTGACCGGCCTTGTTTGCGTCTTCTTCTTTTTTGAGGTAATGGGCAGACCCTTTCATTTATTCATGAGCTTGTTCATTACATATAATGGTCCTGATTACATCAGGAACCTCATTACACCAGCATGACCTAACATCATACTCTGTTGATTTGGCCAGAGTACGAGCTGCCTCATTACAAGCATGATTAACATGGATAAAATTACATGATACAAACTTTGTGGCCCACTTCTTGATGTCATAGACTGTGGCTCCTGTAGGGGTTCTGTCGAAGTCTGAATCCTTGATCTTGTTAATCAGTGACAAGCAGTCCGATGCCACTATGATCCTCTCCATATTTGTGTCTTCTGCAAGGATTAAGGCTTGACGAAGTGCCATGGCTTCTGCAATTTCTGGGATTTTAATTCAATCAAAGTATCCTCTGCTTGCTGCATGCACCCTCCCCTGGTGATCACGTATCACGACACCAAAGCCAGCTCGTTTAGACTGAGAGAACATCGCTGCATCTGCGTTGACAAGCATCGACCCTTCCGGCGGCGGAGACCAGTTTTGATTTGACTTCAGAGCCTCACGTCTGATGGAGATGGTCGAACTGAAAATGTGCAGGTTGATGAACTCCATATATGCTTTGATCTTTCCCACAACACTAAGAGGATGAACTAAGGCCTCACCATTACGATAGGCATTCGTATTCTCCCAAATATGCCAAATAGCTACAGCCATAAGCATTGCATGAAAATCTGTAGCATTTGTTATCCATTCTAGCATCCATTGCCGGATATGGGTAAAGCTCTTCAAATTTAGACAAATTTCGTAAACTTTTTAAAGTTCTTTCCAGATTTCTTTAACATAATGACAATACAAAAAACAATGTTCAACACTTTCCTCCCTATTGCAAAAGTAACAATCATACCTTGTTGGTATTGATCTGATTTGAAGTTGGTATCCTGTAGGGAGACAATCATGAGCCAACCTCCATAACACTACTTTCATTTTATTTGGACATTGGATTGCCCATAGTTTCTTCCATGTTTTCTCCAAAGATTTTTGTTCTGATGTAGCCCCTTTACCATCTGCACTTCGATCTCTCCAGAACTTCAATGTTCTTGCTAGATTGTAGGCTGATTTAACTGTATAGACGTCCCTTTTGTATGGGACCACGAGGCAAAGTCCATACAACCTTCACTACTTAATGGAATGCTAAGGATTTTTTCTGCTATATCCTTTGAGAATTTATTTTTGATGAGCACTTCATTCCATTGTGGTTCTCCCTCAGTTATCAGGGTACACACTAGTTGGTTATTATTTGTTGGATGAGGAGTCCGAGGAATCAAATCAGGGATCCAACTATCTTCATATATGCGGATTTGTTTGCCATCTCCTACCCTCCACATTAGGCCCTTTTGTAGCAGTTTCTTCCCATACATCAGACTGCGCCATGTATAAGATGATGACCTTGGGCATTTAGCAGTCCAAAAATTGCCATCGGGTAGTATCTCCCTCTTAACAACCTGGCACATAAAGAATTAGGCTCCGTCAGTAGTCGCCGACATTATTTCCCCAATATGGCTTGGTTGAATATTTCCATGTCTCTGAATCCCATGCCTGCTACGAACTTTGGTGCAGATAACCACTTCCATGATCTCCAATGAAGCTTCCTTCTCCCATCTTCTACACCCCACCAGAAGTTGGATATAGGTCTTCTCATCTTCTCACAAACACTGACAGGAAGCTGGAAGCAACTCATTACATATGTTGGAATTGCTTGTGCAACAGATTTTACCAGAACTTCTTTCCCGGCTCTTGATAATGGTATATCACTCCACCCATTGAGTCTTTTCCATAGTCGACCGGTGAGAAAATTAAAGCAGGCGGTTGGGGAGCGCCCCTCCCAGGTCGGCATACGAAGATAAGTAGCCTGTAATGTCTCCTCTTGGACTCCAATCTTAAGTTTCACTCTTTCCTTTGTCTGTTCATCACAGTGTGTACCAAAAAATATAGATGATTTTTGGAGGTTAATTTTTTGTCCAGAACCATCACAATAAGTTTGCAAAGCTGATTTTAGAGTGTCTATACTCATGTTATCTCCTTTAGCAAAGAACATACTGTGATCGGCAAATAGGAGATAGGAGATATGAGGGCCACCTCGGCCATTGCGGATTCCTTTCAGATCCCCTAATGCTTCTTTTTCCTGCAATAAACAAGATAAGCATCCAGCGCATAATAAAAACAAGTAGGGGATAATTGGATCTCCTTGCCTAATACCTCTAGTAGGTCTAAAACATTTAGTTAAGTCACCATTGACCTTGACTGCATATTTCACTAAGGTTACACATCTCATTACCATCTGCACCCATTTTTTTATTAAAGCCCAGTTTCAGTAACACACCCTTGAGGTAATACCAGTCTACCCTGTCATAGGCCTTTGTCATATCAATTTTGAGTGCAAAGACAGGTTGTTTAACCTTTTGTTTTCTAACTGTATGGAGACATTCATAAGCTATGAGGACATTGTCAGTAATTAGTCTCCCTGGAACAAAAGCACTCTGTTGTTCTGAAATAATCTCCGGCAGAAAGGGTTTGAGGCGGTTAGCTATAACTTTGGAAGCCACTTTATAAATAACATTGCATAAGCTTATTGGCCGAAAATTTGAAAGCACATCAGAAGAGTTTACTTTTGGGATTAAGACAATTACCGAGTCACAGAAGCCTTCTGGAATATCTGATCCCAGTAGAAAACCCTTCACTACAGCACATACAACTTCCTCTAACAGCTCCCAGTGTTTTTGGTAAAACAGAGCAGGGAAACCATCAAGTCCAGTCGCCTTAGTAGGCCCCATCTGGAAAAGGGCAGCCTTGATTTCATCATTTGTATATTCACGACAAAGCGCTTCATTGATTTCTTCATTCACTTTTACTGGAATTGCTTCGAGTACATCATCTAATGAGTTGCACGGTTCAGAAGTGAAAAGGTTTACATAGAAATCATAGACCATATTTTTAATCCCTTCATGGTCTTCACATTTTGAACCGTCGGCCTTCTTTAGGAAATTTATCCTATTTGCTCTTCTTCTAGCTGATGCCCGTGCATGAAAAAATGATGTGTTGCGATTTCCTTCTCGCAGCCAATCAACCCTTGAACGTTGCCTCGCCATTATTTTTTCTCTTTCAAAAAATTCACATAGTCGTAGTTCAATCCGCTTCTCTTCTTCCCAACTGTTTGAGGCTGAATTATTCCTTCTGAGTGCAGCAAGCCGCTTCTCAAGGGTTCTAATTTCCTTCTTAACAGAGCCAAATGATGTCTTGCTCCAAGCCTGAATAGAACTAGCCACTATGAGAGGGCATGTGAGGCCACTATGATTTCTAACAACTTAACTTCTACTCCTATTGTGTCTTCTTCTTTGGTGCTAGATCTCTTACATGATCTCTTTGAGCATGATGGCCATGGTGGATGATACGTCTCCAACGTATCTGACGGGGGGATAACCCCGGGGTAGCCTCAGCCGAATGCCTCCAACTTTTCAAAATGACCGCAGGGCGAGCTGCCTCCCCCCCCCCCCCCCCCCGCGGTCCGGCTCCGCGCGGCCGGCTCCACCAATCGTCCGGCTGGGGGCCGTGCGGTCGGCTACTCCAACCAGCCGGCTAGGGGTGGAGACGCCTAGCCCCCTAGCCAGCGGTGCTGAAGGTACTACCGTCAGAGCACGCGTGGCTACAGAGGCCCCCGTCGCATCGGGGGTCAGCGCTCGCGTGGCCACAGTGAGGCGACAGTGCCTCTGACCCTGGCCGACTGCAACCTGGTGAATGGCACAGTGCCGGCCTGCCCTCAACCACTCCATTACCTGCCCCGGCGTGGCTATAGCACGGCCGGCCGTACCGCTGACCACGCCCGGCTGCCGCAAGACGACGCCCCGAAGGACGGCCCGTGCCGCGACGGGAAGGGCATAGGGGCCCGCCAGGCGGGTCCCCTCCGACTCCCGACGTGACCCCGTAGCCGGCGGGCCCTACCAACGACTAGACCCCGCAGCCGGGGGCCCCACGGCCGGCTAGACAGGCCGCCAGCTGGGGCCCCCCGGAGCCTTCTACTCATATTGTATTCCGGGGGGTTGGCCTATAAAAACCCCCGGCGCTCCCCCATGCAGAGGGGACTCTTCTTCAAGGATAGACACGCACACACTCACGTAGAGAGGCAGAGAGGGCAAGCTAGCCCCTTCTTCCTCCTCAAGCCATACAGCTCAAGGAGCACCATTGTAGCCCCCCTTGGTTCATCAACCAGACCGGCAGGACTAGGGGTATTACCTCCCACGGAGGGCCCTGAACCTGGGTACATCGCGTGTCCCTCACCGTTTGTGCCTAATCCCGCTCCAGGAGATCGTCGGCGTCCTTTGGCCCCAACCACTCTCGATAAGCCACCCCATGGCATCTGTCGTGAGAAAACGACGACAGTTGGCGCCCACCGTGGGGCCGTCCGCGGCGCCGGCCGGAGTCACGCTCCGGGCGGGACCCTTCGCCACCTCCCCCGGCCGCCTCGCGTCCAGGCGGAACCACACGCTCGTGGGGCTTGCTCCTGCGGGGTGGAACCCCGCCCTCGCTGACCCTTCGGGCAACGCTGCCGGCCTCTCCGTTGAGCGGCTCGGCAGCGACCCTCTGTTCGACATCACCATCCTCATCGAGCGCGTCGGTAGGCTGAGCCTCGCCTACGAGCCAGCTGCCGACGAGTACCCTGGCCAGGCGCTCGACTGCCTCGACCCACCCTTGTCCGTGAGCGCACTCACCTCGGGCGAGGCCGATGACTCCCGCGTCCGCGCGGGGGTAATGGCCTCCGGCTCCTCCACAACCTCTGGCCGCGCCAGGGCGGAGGCGGATGCGGCGGCCGCGGCCGCTCGCGCCGGCACCTCCGACCCCCTCGGCTCCGTGCTTCGGGGCCTCAGCACCCCCCTCGCGCCTACGACGAACCCAGCCATGGCTACGGCTGAGCTGGAAGCTACTCGCCGGCTGCTGTTCGACGAGGCGACCATGCTAGCCACCACCAAGCACCGGATGGATTCCGCGCATCGCAAGTATAACTCCGCCTACGGCCTCACCCCATCCGGCAACGAGCCCAGCCGGTGCGGTGACGTCCGCAACCGCGGCCGCGTGGTAGCGGAAATCCTCGGCAGCAGGCTTCCCACCTACGACACCCCGGCCGCCAACTTGAGGGCCGCCCACGTAGCCTACGCCCACCTCGCCGGCCTGGAGGGTGAAGAGCGAGAGCTGCAGGATCGACACATCCAAAACCTCATCGCCACTGCCAACGCCCAGCAGGCCCGGCTCGACGGCAACAATGCCAGCTCTGAAATCCCCGCCCCCGAGGGGGACGCTCCGCCTACTGTTGGCTAGCGCCGGCCGGTCCAGCAGGCCTCTTCCCCTCGTGGCTCTGGCCGGCGGGGCGCTGGGTCACACAACTGGCGCACTCGGCTGCGTGACGAGCAGCCGGCCGTCAGCAGCCGGCGCAACGATGCTCCGGCTGGCGGCAGCCGGCACAGCCGGGACCATACCCCGCCCCCGCGGCGGGAACGCACCCGCTCGCCTGCCCCGACTGTTCGTCCCGAGCTCGCCGCTCGGCTCGGCCCGCGCGTCCCGCGGAGCGAGAACGACGCTCGAACCCGCATCAAGCGGCTAGCACAGTCGGCCCTCCTCGAGGAGGAGGGCTCGATCGGCCCGGCGTGCTTCGGCCCCCAGATTCGCAACGAGCCGTTCCCAGCCGGCTTCACTCTCCCTCGCGACACCCCAAAGTACAACGGCTCCGCCAAGCCGGAGGACTGGCTGGTCGACTACACCACCGCGGTCGGCTTCGCCAGGGGGAACAAGCACGTAGCCGTGCGCTATGCCCCCCTAATGTTGACCGGTTCGGCCCGGACCTGGCTTAATAGCCTGTCGCCCGGCAGCATCAACACCTGGACAGACTTCGAGGAAGCGTTCGTCCGCAACTTCACCGGCACCTACAAGCGGCCCGGTCGGCCCCGCGAGCTGGCCATGTGTGTCCAGGGGCCGGAGGAGCCCCTCTGTGACTACCTCACGTGCTGGACCGAGCTCCGCAACTCCTGCGAGGGCGTGCACGAAGTGCAGGCCATCCAGTATTTCATCGAGGGTTGCCGCGACGGCACCCACCTCAAGCACAGGCTCTTGTGCTCTGAGCCGGCTACCCTGGCGGACCTGATGGCCAAGGCGGACAAGTACGCCACGGCCGACTACGCAATGCGGATGAAGGTTACCACGCCAGCCAAGCCAACTCCGCCGCCTGCCACGCCATAGGCGGCCGCCGACAACCGGCAGCAGCAGAACAACAAACGCAAGTCCGACCAGCCGGATCCCCGCTACGGGAGCCGGCAGGTCGCCACAATCGAAGAGGAGCAACCGGCTGCTCAGGCCCCTAGCCAGCGCTAGCGCACCGGCAAGGCCGCCTGGCAGCCCAAGCTTACCTTCGAGCAGATGCTCGACCTACCCTACAAGCACCACTCTGGGGCCAAACCGGCCACCCATACGCTCTGGCAGTGCAGCTTCTCCCAGCGGCTAGCCCGAGGCTAGGGCCTTCCGGCTGCTCCGCCTCCGGCTCCCCGCGAGCCGGCTCCGGCCCAGGGCCGCCTCCACGACCAGTTCCCCCACCAGGACGGGTCCTACGTCGTCTTCAGCAGCGAAGCAACCGACAAGCACAGCGTGCGCCAGCGCCGGCACGAGGTGAACACCACCGCCCCCTCGGTCCCCCAATTCATGCATTGGTCCGAGAAGCCGGTCACCTGGAGCCGGACGGACCACCCGGCCGTGATGCCGAACCCAGGCAGTTACGCCCTCGTCCTCGATCCCACCATCGTCTCCGAGAGGCGCACCTGCCGTTTCTCGCGGGTGTTGATCGACGGGGGCAGCAGCATCAACATCCTCTATCGTGACACGATGCTCAAGCTGGGGCTCAAGGAGAAGGACCTGCGAGCGAGCCGGACGGTTTTCCACGGCATCGTGCCGGGAAAATCCTGCACCCCCATCGGCAAAATCGAGCTCGAGGTTCTCTTCGGCGACCAGAGCCATTTCCGCCGCGAGCCGATATGGTTCGAGGTGGTGGACCTCGACAGTCCTTACCACGCTCTGCTGGGCAGGCCGGCCCTTGTCAAGTTCATGGCAGTCCCCCATTATGCCTACCTCAAGCTCAAGATGCTGGGCCTCAAGGGCATCATCACCGTCGCCGGCGACTACAAGATGTCGATCGAGTGCGCCCGCGATGGCAGTCGGCTGGCTGAGGCCCTGGAGATAGCGGAGGAGAGGCGGCAGCTCGACCGGCTCGTGGCTCACGCCTCCAACCAGCCGGCCGTGCCGGCTCCCCCGTCCCAGACGACTGACGAGGCATCGTTCCAGCCGTCCAAGGACACCAAGCAAGTGCCGCTCGATCCGGCCAACCCCAAGCAGTGCATCACCATCGGCTCCAACCTCAGCAGCAAATAGGAAGGCAAGTTCGTCGACTTCCTCCGTGAGAATCGGGACATCTTTGCATGGTCTCCCAAGGACATGCCGGGTATTCTGAGGAAGTTCGCCGAGCACAAACTTCACGTCCGGCCAGATGCGAAGCCGGTCAAGCAACCCCTGCGCCGTTTCTCCGAGGAGAAGCGGCGTACCATAGGAGAGGAGATCGCCCGGCTGCTCGCAGCCGGCTTCATCATGGAAGTGTTCCACCCGGACTGGCTGGCCAACCCAGTCCTGGTGCTGAAGAAAAACAAGACCTGGCGCATGTGTATCGACTGCACCAGCTTGAACAAGGCATGCCCCAAGGACCCGTTCGCCCTGCCGCGGATCGATCAAGTTATCGACTCCACGGCCGGCTGCGATCTGCTGTCCTTCTTGGACGCCTACTCAGGCTACCACCAGATCAAGCTGGACCCGGCCGACCGGCTGAAGACCTCCTTCATCACCCCCTTCGGGGCCTACTACTACATCAGGATGTCCTTCGGCCCGAAGAATGTAGGCGCCACTTTCCAGCGCTGCATGCAGAAGTGCCTCCTGCTGCAGATCGGCAGGAACATCCACGTCTATGTTGACGACATCGTCGTCAAAACCAAGAAGCATTTCAGCCTCCTTTACGACCTCCGGGAGACCTTCACCAATCTGCGCGAGTACAAGGTCAAGCTCAACCCGGAGAAATGCGTTTTCGGCGTCCCAGCCGGCCAACTCCTGGGTTTCTTCGTGTCAGCCCGCGGCATCGAGGCCAACCCAGAGAAGATCAGGGCGATCGAGCATATGCCCAAGCCGACCCGTCTCCGCGATATCCAGAAGTTCACCGGCTGCCTCGCCTCGCTCAGCCGGTTCGTTAGCCAGCTGGGAGAGAAGGCCCTGCCCCTTACCAACTCTTGAGGAAGACGGCGCTTGTCGAGCCAGGCGCCGACTCCACCAGGAAGCCGGTCAAGTTCGAGTGGACCGACCAGGCGGATGCGGCGTTCCGCGACCTCAAATGAGTCCTCACCTGCGCGCCCATCCTGGCCGCGCCGGCTGAGAAGGAGCCCTTGCTCGCATACATCGCGGCGACCACCCGCGTCCTCAGCGTCGTCCTGGTTGTGGAGCGGCCGGAGGAGGGCAAAACGCTGACAGTCCAGCGTCTCGTCTATTTCCAAGAGCACGTCATCACCGTGGTGAGCACGGTGCCGCTGGGCGAGATCATGAGCGGTCGGGACGCCACCGGCCGGATCGCCAAGTGGGCCATCGCCCTCGCCGACTACGAGATCCGATACGAGCCGCACACCGCCATCAAGTCGCAAGGGATGGCCGATTTCCTCGTCGACTGGGCTGAGACCAAGTTCGTGCCGCCTCCCCCAGACTCCACGCACTGGCGCATGCACTTCGATGGCTCGAAGATGCGGACCGGCTTGGGAGGCGGCATCGTCTTGTCGTCTCTGAAAGGAGACCAACTCAAGTATGCGCTCCAAATCCAATTCGCCGCCTCCAACAACGTGGTCGAGTATGAGACGCTCGTCCACGGCCTCCGGCTCGCCAAGGAGATCGGCATCCGGCGCATCTTGTGTTTCGGCGACTCCGACCTGGTGGTGCAGCAGGTTTCTGGCGAATGGGACGCCATGGACGCCAACATGACCAGCTACCGCTTCCTCGTCCAGCAGCTTACCGGCTCCTTCGAGGGCTACGAATTCCATCACGTCCCCCGGGCGGACAACGAGGCGGCAGACGCCTTAGCCAAAATCGGCTCCACCCGCCAGGCCATCCCGGCTGGCGTCTCCCTCGAGCAGCTACGCAAGCCATCAATCAAGCCCTCCGCCGAGTCGGAGTCCATCTTCGTACCCACGGATCCCGCCGGCTCCTCGACGGCCTCTGGATCTCCGCCGGCTCTACCTGCTCCGCCGGCTCCACCAGCTGGGCCGGCTACGCCGGTCGCGCCGACTCCCGCAGCTGTCGTTCCGACGACTGCCAGCTCTGAGCCTGCGGCCGTCCTGATGGCTGTCGACCAGCCGGACCCGAGCACTGGCAAGCCGGTCCTGGGGGGCTCCGTCGACGGACCCGGGGGCTCCGGCTGCCCAGAATCTCCAGCCCATGCCGGAGCCGGCCTCGGTGTCGGCTCCGTCGTGGGCCCAGCCAATGTTGGCTTTCCTCTTGCGCGGCGAGCTCCCCCCTGACGAAGACAAAGCTCGGCAGATCCAGCGCCGTGCCCCCGCCTACGGCATCATCAACCATGAGCTGGTCCACCGCAGCGCAACCGGCGTGTACCAACGCTGCGTCGAGCCCGAGAAAGGCCAAGAGATCCTCCGAGATATCCACCAGGGCGAGTGCGGGCACCACGCCGCCTCGAGGACACTGGTGGCCAAGGCGTTCCGCCATGGATTCTGCTGGCCAACTGCACTAGAGGAGGCGACGAAGTTCGTCGACAGATGCGAAGGGTGCCAACGCTTTCGCACGCAAAGCCACCTGCCGGCTGCGGCGCTCAAGACCATCCCGCTATCGTGGCCCTTTGCCGTCTGGGGGCTCGACATGGTGGGGCCATTCAGGACCGCTCGAGGCGGCATGACGCATCTGCTGGTAGCTGTTGACAAGTTCACCAAGTGAATCGAGGCCAGACCCATCAAGAAGTTGGACGGCCCCACCGCCGTCCGATTCATCGAAGACATAATAGTACGCTATGGCGTCCCGCACAACATCATCACCGACAATGGCACCAACTTCGCCAAGGGTGCGCTAGCACGTTCCTACGCCAAACAAGGCATCCGGCTCGACCTGGCCTCGGTTGCCCACCCGCAGTCGAATGGTTAGGTTGAAAGGGTTAATGGATTAATCCTGGCCGGCATCAAGCCCCGGCTCGTGGCACCGCTCGTCCGCTCAGCCGACTGCTGGATCGAGGAACTGCCGGCCATCTTGTGGAGCCTGAGGACCATGCCCAACCGATCAACCGGCTTAATGCCTTTCTTCCTCGTGTACGGGTCCGAGGCGGTCATCCCCACGGACATCGAGTTCGACTCGCCTCGAGTCGCCCTCTACACGGAGACGGACGCAAAGGAGGCAAGGGAGGACGGCGTTGACCTCCTCGAGGAGGCCCACGAGCTAGCGCTGAGCCGGACGGCTATCTATCAGCAGAAGCTCCGGCACTACCACAGCAAACGTATCCGGCCCCTCTCCTTCCGTGAGGGGGACCTGGTGCTCACGCGGATCCAGCGAACCGCCGGCCAGCACAAACTGTCCTCCCCATGGGAGGGCCCGTTCATCATCAGCAAGGCGCTGCACAACAACGCGTATTATCTAATAGACGCGCAGAAGCCGTAGAAGCGCAAGAGAGACGCCTCCGGCGAGGAGACGGAGCGCCCGTGGAACGCGGCGCTCCTCCGACCGTTTTACTGCTAAAGACCATTGTATGTATGTACCTCCCCTTTTGGGCTTATGAATGCAACAGGTGCCCCAAGCCAGCTCTTGGGGCATGCCTCTTTCGTTTCCTTCCAAAGCTATTCGCCTCACTCGCCGGTTCCCGGACCCGTTTCCACGGTCTCGGGGGCTCGCCGGCTAGCCTAACGTCGCTCCCCGAAGCCGGTCAAGTAATGTGGACTAAGGAAACACCCTACCACCCCACCCAGCTACAGACCGGCTCCCGGCTGTCCGGCTGGTGGGTTCTCGGGACGGCAAACTTAGCACACACAAAAACGGTCATAGGGGGTCGCCGGCTAGGGCTAGCCGGAACTCTTTTTTTAGCCTCTGCCATTTACCTTAGCCAAAACACCCTCGCGGCTCTCAAACTCACGACCGGCTCCCCCGAGGCGGATGCCCCATCCCAGCCACAGACCGGCTCCCGGCCGTCCGGCTGGCGGGTCCAATGCCAAAAGGGACAAGGTTTTGGCCGACAGAGCCGAAAAGGGCAAAAAGGCTAAGGACGAGTCGGCACGCATAAAAAACTCATGCAACCAAAAGCACAAACTTATATATACAAAACGGCCCACGGCCACAAGTTCATTACATTAACACCCCCAGTGGGTGGAACTATAGTCTAATGAGATGCAGGAAAGAAAGGCCCTAAGTAGTGGTAGCACCGTCTTCTCCTCCGGCGTCCTCCGCGGCGGCTGCAGTAGAGGCCCCGTCCTTGGCCGTGGCACGGCCCGTGTCGGCTCCCACGCCCAAGTCACGGGCCGGCTCAGAGTTGGCGTAGTCGTCGGTGCTAGACCCGACGTCTTCGTCACCACCGCGGCGCTACCCTCCGGGTCGTCAAGGGCGAGCGTGTACGGGTCCTCCGGGATCACCTCGCCGTCTGCCGTGCGCTCTGGGACGTACTTGTCCCACGCGGCGAAGGAAGCAAGGTCGCTAGCCCGCACGGCCAGCGCATCGGTTGCTGCCTCCAGCTCTGCATCGGTGCCGGCGCACTGAGCCGTAAGCAGCCCCAAGTCAAGCTCAGGGTACCATGACCTCATGATGCGAAGCGCCATGGCCGCTCCGGCGCACGCGGCGGAGGCCCTCCAGGCGTTCACCCGTGCGGTCCCGAACTCCAACCACCCCGACAGCCGGCTTATGGAGTCCGGCTCCACCGCATCCGGCCAGAGGATGCGAACTAGCCCCATGTCGGCCGCCTGGAGCCGCTTCATGGCCCGAACCACCTCGGTCAGACGCGCCCTGGCGGTGATCTCCACCTCACCTAGCGTCCAGGCGGCAAGCTGCCCAATGGCGACTCCCTGAGCCCGTAGGTCCTCGCGGTGGGCCTCCATGGCCGCCTCCGCGACATCCTGCGTGCCTGGGAAGAGCCCTAAGGAAGAATGGGACGCGAGATAAACAACGAAAGAAGACGAGCACCTCAAAAGAAACAAGCAGGCGAATGCAAGACGACGAAAACTTACCGGCCAGCATCTGATCCACCTCGTGTGCTTGCTCTTGCAGCGCGGCATCCCTGGCCGACCACTCCTAAAGCCGGCGCTCGTGCTCAGTTCGGGCCGCCTGCGCCTCATCGGCCGCCTTCACCAGTAGGGCGTCCTTATCCTCCAGCTCCCGACGGTGGGCCATCTCCCGCTCCTTCGCCTCCCGACGAAGAGTCGCCTCCAGCTCCTCAAGCTCCCGGCGATGGGCCGCCTTGCGCTCGTCCATCTCCGCCTGCGCCCGATCCGCCTCCTGGCGGAGCCGGTTGCAGTCCGCTGTCAGGAGGTCTCGCCGTTTGCCAAGCTGCACCACCCGGCGACGGAGGCTGACCGTCTCGGCGTGGGTGGCTGCCCGGGATGAGGACGCCTCTGTCAGAGTGCAAGCAAAGAAAGGGATTCAGCCCGCCTCCGGAGTAGCCGGCCTGAATCCCGGGGGCTACACCCAGTGGGTGCGCTTGCGCGCCCCCACTGGACTTTCGCAAGAACCTTACCTTTCAGATCGGCAGACGTAATGGCCAGCCGGTTCTCGGCTCCGCGATACAAGCCCAACAGCGTGTTGTACGTGGCTACCCGGCGGTCGTGCGCAGCCTGCGAAGAACACAGAAGCAAAGATGCCGTTAGACTCGACCCGCCTGCGTCCCGAGCCGGTCCGAGTCTCGGGGGCTACACCCAGTGGGAGCGCTGGCGCACCCCCACTGGAAAAAACCAAAGCAAAATATGAGGCCTCAAGCCCATACCGCGACGGATTTCTCGAGGTGGACCAGTTGGTCGTTGGCGGCCCGGGCATCTTGCGCCACCTGGGCGCGGCAGGCGGCAAACTCCTCGACGATGGCAACCACCGCGGCCCCAAGAGCGCTCGGCGCGTCGTTGATGGCCGCGCCTCCGGCCGTGGCCCAGGTTTCCTGCGGCCGGCCCCCGTCGGCGGGTCCGGACGCGTCCATCGCCGTGGTCACCAGGGGGCCTGCTCCCCCCGGTGCCATGGTTCCGGGTGCCCCTGCTGACGAGCCCGGGGCATCTGCTCCTCCGGGCGCTGCCGTCTCGCTGACTGGCACTCCGCCTCCGGCAGCGCCGGCTCGGCTCGCCTCCGGAGCCGGTACCTCCGTGTCCAGCACGACGACTTCTGGGGGCTCCTCCGTCCCCGGCGGCATGTCCTCGGCCCCCGACGGTGCCGTGTCGCGACCCGGCTCCGCCCCTTCGGCGGCATCCGCCGCGCTCACGGTCGCGCGCGCCTCCTCCTCGGCCCGCGCGTCCGCCTCCGCCCGCCGCCCGGGGTCGTGCCGGTCCTTGGACCTCCTCTCCCGATCAAGGGGAAAAGGCTCCCACGACTGGCCGGCCGGCTCCACGCTGGCCTGCCCCGACGTCCGCTTCCGTGCCGCCTCCTCCCACGGGCGTCGTTCCTCTTCGCGCAGCTCCCGCTCGGCCGCCTCGAGGTCCCGCCATGCCATGCTCTCCCTATCCTCGGCGGTGGGCGGCGGCGCTGTCCCTGCCGTCTCGACAACCATGGTCCTCCCAAGGGCGCGCGGCTCCCTGGACGGACAAAATAAGGAAGGGAGGCCGACCAAGAAACAAGCAAGTAATTAGAGCGGACTTACCCGATGGTGACAGGGACCGCCCGCCTGGCGGGGCCCGACCGGGCGACCCGCAGTTTCTTCCTGCCGCCTCCGCGGCCACCTCCTGGCTGCCCGGTGGCCGCTCGTTTGGGAGCCGGCCTTGGGCTGGCCGGCTACTTCCCTCTGCCGCCGGCGACCGCGTCGTCCCGGCTGGGCGCGCGGTCGACGCGGCGAACGCGCCTCCTCGGCGCTGTAGTGTCATCTCCCGAAGCTTCATGGTCCTCTGGAGCCGCTGCATTGCGCACCCTCTCCGTTTCAGCGTCATCGTCGGTCCAGTCCCGCAAAGGTGTTCGGGGAGGGAACTCACCAGCCGACTCGGCCGCCTCCATCTCCGTCTCGTCATCTCCGGGTGCACCGGCCGGCTCCGATACTGTCAGCTCCACGTCGTCGAAGTCCTCGACCTCCTCCGGGTCCGATTCCTCCAAGTCGGTAGCCGGCACGCCATAGTTCTGCAACAGTGGGAAAACCTGCATACACGAGGGGCCCGCGCCATCAGGCAGTGGGGGGAAGCCGTTTTCAACAAGAAAAAGGGTGGTGGACGGCTCGTACCCACGGAGCCGGACGGTCCCGGCTGTACGGGGCCTTCCCCCATCGCCATCCACCCTCGCTCATCTTGGCGGCTGAGATGGCGTTCACCCTCCTCGCCACCTGCACCGCCTTCAGCTCCTTGGTGGAGAGCCGGCAAGGGTCATGCCACCCTCCCATCTGGCAGATGAGGTGCGGTCGGCGCTGCAGAGGCTGCACCCGGCACGCCACCATCGTGGCCAAGAGGTCCGTGGCCAACAGCCCCTCCGTCCGGTTCATCACCGCCAGCCGCTCGCAGAGCCGGTTCGCCGTCTCGGGCGCGACGGCCGGAGACGTCCTCCAGTTCAGCATTGCGACTGGCGACTGGTTGACGAAGGCGGGAGGTTGATGTAGTCTTCCTCCGGCTTCACGTTCTTCACCTAGAAGAAACCTTTCTGCCAGTTCTTCACTGAATCCTGCAAGGGGAGTTGCGGGAACCCGGCTCCGGCTCGGAAGTGGATCAGGGCGGCCCCGTAGGCGGTCATGACTTTTTGGCCGGTTGCCGGGTCCTTGACCGTCTGGCGCTTGAGGTAGAAGAGCCGGCACCAGAGGTCCAGGCGCGGCTCCACCCCCAGGAAGCCCTCGCAGAGGGAGACGAATGCCGCCAGCTGCAGGACGACATTGGCGGCCAGATGGTGCGGCTGCAACCCGAAATACGTAAGGAATCGCCGGAAGAACGTGCTCGCTAGCAGGCCGAGCCCGCGGAGGAAGTGCTCGGCAAAAACCACCACCTCGCCCTCCCTCGGGGTCGGCGCGTTCTCCACCTTGGCGACGCGCGCCTCCAGGTGCTCCGCCGGCGGCAGCTTGCAGCGATGGCGGAGACGCTCGATGAAGTGCTCATCGACGTCGCTGTCGTCCCACGCTCCTTTGCTCGCCATCACCTTCGAGGGTCTCGTGGCCGCGACGGTGGGGCGCAAATGCCCGGTTCTGGCGCAGCTTCCGGCGGCGGCGAACGGCGGCGCGGCAAGCGCGCGGTTTTCGTTCTCTCTCTCTCTCTCTCTCGCTGAGCGGGGAGGGGAGGGGTGACGACAAATAGGCGCTGGGGCAGAGGAAACGAGCGTGCCGTTCCGCTCCTCTTCCCCCCCATTTAAACCCCCGCGCGGAGGTAGTGGGGAGCGGATCCGTCGCGCACGACCCCCACTACTTCCGCCGCTCGCGGGAGAGGCATTAACGTGCCCCGGGAACGCCAACCGACGGCCCGAGCCGCAGAAGATCTGTGCGCACGGGCCGAGGCCGCGGCCGAAGCGGGCCCCGCCCCACGGCCCGGTCTTGTCCTCCGCGTGGCCTGTCAGGTCACGGCCCGCTGCGCCCCCCGCGTGGCGCGCCTCCTCTGCCCGACGGGGCACTCGAGGCGTCCCGCGAAGCGTCGGCCGGCTACGGAGCCGGCAGCCGCGCTCCCGCCTCCTGTGGCGCCTGGACCGTGCGTAATACAAGACAAGACTCAAGCCGGCGAGGTCCGCCTCCGTTCACCGGCGGGCCTCCTTTGCTTCGGGGACTACTGACGTTGGGATAACCCCGGGGTAGCCTCAGCCGACTGCCTCCAACTTTTCAAAACGACCGCAGGGCGAGCTGCCTCCGCCCCCGTGGTCCGGCTCCGCGCGGCCGGCTCCACCAATCGTCCGGCTGGGGGCCGTGCGGTCGGCTACTCCAACCAGCTGGCTAGGGGCGGAGACGCCTAGCCCCCTAGCCGGCGGTGCTGAAGGTACTACCGTCAGAGCACGCGTGGCTACAGAGGCCCCCGTCGCATCGGGGGTCAGCGCTCGCGTGGCCACAGTGAAGCGATAGTGCCTCTGACCCTGGCCGACTGCGACCTGGTGAATGTCATAGTGCCGGCCTGCCCTCAACCACTCCATTACCTGCCCCGGCGTGGCTACAGCGCGGCCGGCCGTACCGCTGACCGCGCCCGGCTGCCGCAAGACGACGCCCCGAAGGACGGCCCGTGCCGTGACGGGACGGGCATAGGGGCCCGCCAGGCGGGTCCCCTCCAACTCGGGACCCCGCAGCCGGCGGGCCCTACCAACGACGAGACCCCGCAGCCGGGGGCCCCATGGCCGGCTAGACAGGCCGCCAGCTGGGGCCCCCCGGAGCCTTCTACTCATATTGTATTCCGGGGGGTTGGCCCATAAAACCCCCCGGCGCTCCCCCATGCAGAGGGGACTCTTCTTCAAGGATAGACACGCACACACTCACGTAGAGAGGCAAAGAGGGCAAGCTAGCCCCTTCTTCCTCCTCAAGCCATACAGCTCAAGGAGAACCATTGTACCCCCCCTTGGTTCATCAACCAGACTGGCAGGACTAGGGGTATTACCTCCCACGGAGGGCCCTGAACCTGGGTACATCGCGTGTCCCTCACCGTTTGTGCCTAATCCCGCTCCCGGAGCCCGTTGGCGTCCTTCGGCCCCAACCACTCCCGATAAGCCACCCCATGGCATCTGTCGTGAGAAAACGACAACAATATCGATAATTTATGAAGTATTCATGCCATATTTACCTATGTTTACAATATTTTTATATGGTTTTGATGCACTTTATATGATTTAATTGGAACTGCAAGGATTCAAAGAGGATCGCATATACAAGTTTCGAAATGGGGTCATAACTGCTAGTTTACAAGTCGAGTCACAACTGTAAGTATTCAAAGAGGGTCGTAACTACAAGTTTTCAAATGAGGACTCAATTGCAAGTTGCAAGTTAGGTCGCAACAGCAACTTTTCATGGGGATATCAACAGGAAGGAAGGGCGCAATTACAACTTTTTTTAAGAGGGATCCCAACCGCAAATTATCGAGGGCGCAATTGCAAATTTTTAAGAGGGTCACATATGCAAGTTTTTAGAGGAGTCACAATAGCAAGTTTCAAAAGGGGTTCCAATTGCAAGTTTTTGGCATACCCAAATGCAAGGTGCAAGGAGTACTGTTCAATCTTTTTCGCTGATATTGCTTGCATTCTTTCGTGCATCCTAAGTACAAAGAACATAAAAAATAGCTAATTTGTTTCTACTAAAAATGAATAATTTCAAAATGTTACACAGTTCTATTAATATCTCACAGTACTTAGTAGTGCACATATGTCATTGCAACTAACCTGGCAAGGACTAGCCATCATTTTTTTGTGACGTTGCTGGTTCGATCCTCACTCCAACTGATTTTATTTTTCACTTCTCTAAAGCGCGTTATTAGGCCAGCTAACGGGTCAACAAGGGAATTTCTCCCAAACATGTTACTAGGCGGCGAACGAAAACGAGCTACAACAACAATAGATGATGTCAGGTGAATGAGACTAAACTATATCCTAAATCACTAATTAAGCAGTATTATTTGGAAATGTCAATCCCATCTACTCTAGTGATAATAAGTGATGTATTGCATGTACGACATTTGTCACGACTTGGAAGCTTTGTATTTTTTGGTAGATTCATTTCTTCAAAACGTTTTATCTCTATATTGTGCGTCCGAATCACAAATTGTTTCCACCGTTGCATTTTTCAAGTCAATATTTTGAAAACTACATCCATGTTAAAAGGTTTGGACGTTTAAAAAAACTAGAAATAAAAAAACAAAACGAATAAAAACCGAAAACTAAAAACCAAAAGCACATGTGTGCTTCACATGGAAGCATGCTTGTGATTTTCACTTTTCTGAAAACGCAACCGTGATTCACGCAGAGGTAGAGCTATGCTTCATAGTGAAGCACAACTATGTTTTCCTCGCTGGGTGCTTCAACGAAAACAATTTTTTAAAAGAAAAACCAAGCAAACCTAAAAATAAAACAGAAAAAACTATGTTCCAGTGGGTGAGCCCAGCGTGCGACACATGATGGTGGCTACGCGGACCACTTGGCATGGCATGTGCGCCCCCGAGCGCCCGCCTGTAGCCCAGATCAGAAGGTGCCCTTTAGTTAGTTGCTCCCGGTTATATCTCATCTAAATGAGTGAATGAAGGATCTGCACTCCCTTATATCTGTACGTTGATCTGCGTTTGGCACTCCCAGTTATATCTCAACCTAGCAGGCTAGCGGCCAGCTAACAATACTGAAACCAACTTTTCAGGCATACTGAAACCAGCTAACAAAGTGGTAGATAGAAGGCGCACTTCATGAGCTGGCCCAAGGTGAGTAGCTTGATTGTCCGACATGCGGTACTAATCGCAAATGCTATGTATTACTCATAGCGAGCAATACAATAGCACTCGCCCACATTAGGTCCCACGTGGGCCGAGGCCCAAACTACCAGAAATATATTTTTTCCTTTTCATTTTTTAATTCACAAATTTATAAAACTCTTTAAAATCTGTCGAAATTGCTGTAAATTTCAAAAATTGTCCGTTTTTGAAAAACAGTTTGGGGTATCAAAACATGTCATGTTTTTCTAAGTTTGTTTGTGTTTTTTGAAAAATGTTCACAAATTCAAAAACTGTTAGGAATTTCAAAAAATGTAACAAATATATGTGTTTTCAAAATATGTTAGTGCCTTTAGAACTGCTTAAAATTACAAAAAAAAGTTGGAATTCCAAAATTAGTTCATGATTTTCAAAAACGAGATTTCACTTTCTACACATTTGTTGGAAGTTATTTGCGATTTAAAAAACTGTTCATGTTATCTAATAATATGTGGGAATTAAAAAAATCTTTTTTTTTCTAAACTTGGTTCGTTTTTGAATTTACACCCTTTTTTGAATTCTTGTTTTTTTTCAAATTCGTGAACACCTTTTTAATTCTTGAACATTTTGGGAATTCATGTTTTTAATTGAAAATTTAACGAACATTTTTTTTACTTCGTGAACATTTTAAAATTCAGGGTTATTTTAAATTTCAGTAACATTTTTGTATCCACGAACATTTTTGGAATCCACAAACATTTTTTCAAATTGGCGAATATTTTTGAATTCATGATTGTTTTTTCAAATCCCCAAATAATTTTTCATATTTCCAAACATTTTTGTAATTATAATAGAACTTACTAATATATATCTTTGAGGAAATAAAGCCGACCGACATAAAAAAACCAAGAACAGAATGGAGCGTGCGCTTCTCGGAGACGCGTGTCTCATCCTGCGCTGGGCCTGGCCCATTTAGTACAGCTGTGAGAATGCGTGACTGATCGTGAGGAGCAACCAGATGGAAGGTTTGCCTAAAAAAAACTAGATGGAGGTGATGCGCACTCGCATATTCCTTGGGTTGGTTTTGGAACATCCCTCGTTAGTCGTTACACGGCTGGCCGTTTACCGCCCACTCATGCATGCAATCTGCCGATAGTCGATAGATCAATGTCGACGACGATCCTATCCCATGGAGGAAAATCTCCATCAACGCAAGCAAAGCTCATGGCACTGTAGGCACAAGTTGGTAGGCCCACGGCGCGGCGCGGCGCGGAGCGGGATGAGATTCTGCTGTCCGCATGGCATGGAGCCCTGCTGTCCGCGGCCGCATGCATGCTTGCATGCCCCTGCGAAATCCATCATCCTGTCGCTGGGGGAACGTATCGACCGATTCGATCGGGAGGATCCGAGTCTTTGTTTTTGACGGTGCTCCACTGCGAGCGAAGCGTCAGCGCTCATGCAGCGTGCAGCAGCGAGCGGAGCGAGACACGCACTGTGCAAGCTGGTGCGATTTTTCACAACCGGGCAGGCCACAGCTGTCGGTAGAATTCCTGCCTCCCACGGGACGGGAGTCGCCGCATGCATGCCGCTGGGTATCGACCGACGCCCGTGTCCGTTGCTACCGCTAAAACCTGTGGATACATACGTGTGCCGTCCGTTGGGCCGAGCACACGCCCATCTACCTGAGCACAAGCACTCCTTCAGCACACTCCTGGGCTCCTGGCTATGCCTACACACGACAAAGCACAACATAGCACGTGGGCTCGATGGACCACGAATCCACATTCTGCAGCGTAGACAGATTTTAGCGGTCTTCGGGGATTCATCCATTGATTCACGTCGACGCGGGCGATGGCATACGACAGAAAATCTTCGTCTCGTTAGCACAGTGCGACGCTACCATTAGCGAGCACATCGCTCTCTCCTGACCGGTAGCGACGTCCACCACACTATTCTTGTTTCTTGGCGCACAAAATTCACCCCATGGAGGAGAATAAATTTCCGGCAAGGCTCCAAAGGGAGAAAGAAAGATCTTCCAGGGCACCGGCGACGATCTTGGGCTGGGCATCTCTTTTGTCGTTCCCCTGCCGCACACGCTGCCGCTGCATCGTAGTAGTACTGTACTCCTCCACTTGTCTATTCTTTGCTTGGGGAGCAGTATCGGCAGCAGCCAGTAGCGGCCCGTGCTCTGTTTTTACGGATCTCGCAATCCCTCTCGAAATCCACGCGAATCCAAGATGGTCGTACTCCTCCTCCTGGGTGTACCGCAGAAAGGCTACGGCGGAGGGGGGAAAAGGCCGTCGGGATTCGGTGTCATTTTCGAGCAAAGGACGGTTTTTATCGTCTACCAGGCGTGCGGGAGGTGCTACGTGTTGCTCCTGGCTTAGGTTTCCTGTGCTGCTCGGCGTTATTTTACTGTGCTAGAACTCCTGGGTGGTGATCATCGCTCCAAATTTCGAGTATGCATGGCGATGCAGCTCACCAAGGACTCGAATTCACCTGTGGAGCATCCTTCCCGCACACCATGCCAAACGGAAAAGAAAAACAGAAAACCGGATAATTCAGTCGTCAATTCGGCACACAAGTTTCAGTTTAGTACATTTGTCACCAGTTTACTATTCACGCATGCCGTTTCTTTTTGGAAAAAGCTAGCTATGCAATTAGCCCATCTCCAACCTTGTCCCATGGAAGTCACACACTATCCATCAACGAATGGTGTCCGGACGTATCCGGAGATGTGATACGGGAGCCGGTCATCCAACCAGCCCCTGAATATAGTTATGTTATCAAAATCCGGAAAACAAAGATGGACCGGATGGACCTAGAGAAGAAGCACATGCAAGAAATAAATGGGCTGGCCCATTAATAATTTTTGAAATCTCAAACTGATCCATGTGTAAAATAGCAAGTGATGGCTCTAAAGTTTAGTATCACCAGGAAAGTTGAGGAAGTGTGAGACTTCTTTATATAGTGAGTTCTCTACACCACACATAGTGACGTGTGAAAAAGAGAAATAGGAGACTACACGCGCGCTCGCTCGCCTTGCCTGGCCGGGCAGGCGCGCACATGCGACAGGCGTGTGAATGATCCGTCGAAATCCGGTCTAATGCCTTGCATAGGCGCAACTTCATTGTGTTGTTTTATTTTTTGATGTCTTGATAGACAAGTTAATTATTTCTTGTCCCATAAGTATACGTCTTAGAATCCAAGTCAATTTGAGATTGTGAAAGCGACACGATACCGCATATGGTCCTATTATATCTACTACTACCGGTCGCGGCCACATATACATTGAAAACACTTAGGGTTTTGCCTCATCTCGCAACTTGCGTTGCCACCGTAGTCTACTCTATTCCGAACGTAGGTGTGCATCGGCGTGCGGGAGAGAAGGTCTCCGGAACCGTTCGTCCTTGCGATCCTGCATCAGGAGAGGACGAGTTAGATTTTTGGGAAGTGCTTAACGTGACTGCTTAAGTTTGTCATCACGGGTCATCATCCTCTTACTAAAAGCACCAGACCTGAGAGCATTATTGTCATTCTCATGCATTGAGTCTAGTGAATGTTGGATGTGAGCATGACTGGATCTTTTCTACCCTGAATTATAATGTTTAGTCGTTGCTTGAACCTCAGAGGTATTCTACATTTATGTTTTGCGGTCTCAAAAAGGACTAGCGAAATATCATGTCATCATATTATATCATGATTGTTTTGAAAAATTGTTGGCATGTGAGATATCTTATTATTGCTCACTAGTTGGTTATGTATTGCCATGAGTGAATATGATGTTTAATTGTTATCATGGATATGGTTATTTATGATTTATGCTGAAAACTTGAGCACTAGCTAAGCATGTGTATAACAACGAGAACAAAAGAGTTTGTAAAAGTTTTCTTTATCACTTTCAGTTTATCAACCGAATTGCTTGAGGACAAGCAATGAGTTAAGCTTGGGGGAGTTGATACGTCTCAAACGTATCTACTTTTCCAAACACTTTTGCTCTGATTTTGGACTTCAATTTGCATGATTTGAATGGAACTAACCCGGACTGACGCTGTTTTTAGCAAAACTACTTTGGTGTTATTTTTGTGCAGAAATAAAAGTTCCTGGAATTGGACGAAACTTTTTGTGAATTATTTTTGGAATAAATAATGAATTATGGAGCGAAGAACCATCGGAGGGGGCTGCCTGTGTGCCACAAGGCAACAGGGCGCGCTCACCCCCCAAGGTGCGCCCTGTCAGCTTGTGGGGCCCACGTGGCTCCCCCGACCCTAATTCCACTCCTATAAATTCACATCTCCGGAGAAAAAATAAGAGAGAAGATTTCATCGTGTTTTACAAGACGGAGCCGCCGCCACCTCCTGTTCTTCCTCGGGAAGGCTGATCTGGAGTCCGTTTGGGGCTTCTGAGAGGGGGATTCGTCGCCGTCGTCATCACCAATCCTTCTTCATCAACACCGCCATGATGCCCACCACCGGGAGTGAGTAATTTCTTTGTAGGCTTGCTGGACGATGATGGGATTGGATGAGATTGATCATGTAATCGAGTTAAGTTGATAGTGCTTGATCCCTAGTATCCACTATGTTTTGAGATTGATGTTGCTATGACTTTTCTATGCTTAATACTTGTCACTAGGGTCCGAGTGCCATGATTTCAGATCTGAACATATTATGTTTTCATGAATATAAGAGTGATTTGGATCCGATCTTGCAAGTTGTATGCACCTATTACGTGTCATGATCCGCATACCCCAAGGTGACAATAATTGGGATTCTTTCCGGTAATTGCTGTAGTTTGAGGAGTTCATGTATTCATCATGTGTTAATGCTTTGTTCCGGTTCTCTATTAAAAGGATGCCTTAATATCCCTTAGTTTCCATTAGGACCCCGCTGCCACGGGAAGGTAGAACAAAAGATGTCATACAACTTCTTATCGCAAGCACGTATGACTATATACGGAATACATGCCTACATTACATTGATGAATTGGAGCTAGTTCTGTGCCACCGTAGTGTGTAACTGTTACATGGTTGATGTCATCTGAATCATTATCCATCACCGATCCACGTGTCTACGCTTTATATATACTAAAAATTGCTAAGCTACTACTACTACTACTGTCACAACTACTACAAAATTACCGTTGTCACTATTGCTATTACTACTACTATCACTTGCCGTGCTACTAAAACTTTGCTGCAGAGAGATATCCCAGGTGTGGTTGAATTGACAACTCAACTGCTAAGCCCGATAAATATTCTTTGGCTCCCCTTGTGTTGAATCACTAAATCAGGGTAAAATACTACCCGCGAAGACTGTTGCGATCCCCTATACTTGTGGGTTATCTACGAGCAACACAATCCATACAAGCAATTCAAGAAGCAGCACAATAACGATTTTTCCGGATCCCGACACACTTGGGACCCCACAATAAGGGGTTATAACTTGAATAACGAGAAAGTGGTACGATTGAAGGAACTCATGGTAATTCATTAAGTCATATGTTTTTGTTACTTAATGAAGTCATTTCTTTACGAACAATCACGTTTCTAAATGGTCACCTACGCGCATGTTGTAGGCACAATATTATGTGAAACAAGCTGAAGCCTCAGTGGAGTCGTCTGTAAGGTAGAACGACCCTCTGAACAAGGCTTGCAACGTGGTCCTAGGCAAGGACCCATTGGCGAAGCCGGAGACTGGTGGGTGATGGGCGCTTGCTACAAGGAAAGATGGGGCACACATTATCCGGAAGATTTTGAACTTAAAAAGCAGAGACGGATAACAAACTAGGAGTCTGTAGATGCCAAAATGGCTAGCATGACAAAAGAGATGAAAAAGGGTTTCGATGCTAGAGTAGCAGCCTCGACAAGCCGAAATGAAAAAATGTGGCCCGGTCTAATTGAGTTCATGGGACAACAATAACATCAGGGATGCCTATTGAACCACCATCCTAGATCTTCTCGGCGTCAGCCACCATGAACTTGGATAAAGAGCTGTTGCCCAATCCAGCACTTCATAACAGCCCATCTGTCTCTTTTATGGGCCGGAGGATGTGACCGACTGATATCAATGCCCTTACGGTAATTATTATTGCCGCAACACATCCATGTTCGTTCTTCCATTTGTATGGTTTGTCATCCTAATCTCTAACATCAACGAGAAATACATGTTTCGTAGGCATATACCAGTGCACTCTCCAAGCCTTGGTGAATGGTGAACTAAAGGAAGTTGCAACAAGTACCATCGCTGCACCAAAAACCAAAATGATGCACAAGTAGCGATGCCGACCAACTTCACTAGGGTGTCAGTGTGTAGTGTGGTTGAATGTTTCAATTATTTGGAGCCTCTTGAACACCTCCCGGTGCAAATGAGGGTACTGATAACCCACAAATATAGGGGATTGCGGCAGTCTTCGATGATAGTATTTCACCCAAATTTATTGATTCAACGCAAGGGGAGCCAAAGAATATTCATGAACCTTAGCAGTTGACTTGTCAATTCAACCACACTTGGAAAACTAAATCTATACAACAAAGTGTTTAGTAGCACAATAAAATGATAGTTTGAGAGTAGCGGTAACAGTAATAATAGTAACAGTAGCAGCAAAAGTAGTAACTTAGCAAAGACAATATGTGAATAGCGTAGGCATTGGATTAGCGATGGATATTTGGATGTCTGGATAACATTCATCATGTATCAGTCACAACCTAGAGCGATAGAGAACTAGCTCCAATTCATCAATATAATGTAGGCATGTAGTTTGTAAATAGTCATATGTGCTTATAATAAGTACTTGCATGATATCTTTAGTCCTACCCTCCCGTGGTAGCGGGGTCCATAAGAAAATATAAGGGATATTCAGGTCTCCTTTTAATAGAGAACTGGAACAAAGCATTAACACATGATGAATACATGAACTCCTCATACTACGATCATCACCGTAGATGGTCCCAATTATTGTCACCTTGGGGGCGACGGATCATAACACATAATAGGTGCATACAACTTACAAGATAGGATCCAAAACACTCTCATATTAATAAAAACATAATAGGTTCAAATTTGAAATTATGGCACTCGGGCCCTAGTGACAAGCATTAAGCATAGTAAAGTCATGGCAACATCAATCTCGGATAATAGTGGATACTAGGGATCAAGCCCTAACAAATTGACTCGATTACATGATAAATCGCATCCAACTCCATCATCGTCCAGCAAGCCTACGAAGGAATTACTCACTCCCGGTGATGAGCATCATGGAGTTGTCGATGGAGAAGGACTGAAGGGTTGATGATGAAGATGGAGATGAATCCCCCTCTTCGAAGCCCAAAACAGGCTCCACATCAGCCTCCCGAGAAGGAACAGGAAGTTGCGGCCGCTTCGTATCGTAAAACGCGATGAAATCTTCTCTCTTATTTTTTCTCTCGGGGAAACAGAATTTATAGGCTTGGAATTAGGTTAGGCGGTCGCCTATGGGCCCCAGAAGTCAACAGGGCGCACCCTGGGGGGTGGCCGCGCCCTGTTGCCTTGTGGGCAACATGTGTCCCCTCTCCAGTTGCTCTTCGTTCCAGTTTTTTTATTTATTCCATAAAAAATCTCCGCAAATTTTCGCTCGATTCCGAGAACTTTATTTTTGCACAAAACTAACACCATGGTAGTTCTGCTGAAAACAACGTCAGTCCGGGTTAGTTTCATTCAAATTATGCAAATTAGAGTCCAAAACAAGAGCAAAAGTGTTTCGAAAAGTGGATACGTTTGAGACGTATCAGGTATACACTATACACTCAAACAATGCCCGGTGTCGGTGCTAAAACCGGCAGATCTCGGGTAGGGGCTGTCGAGTTGTAGGTCTAGGAACAATGGTAACAGGGGACAAAGGGAGACATTGTTTACCTAGGTTTGGTCCCCCTCGAAGAGGTAAACACCCTACATCCTGCTCTGATTGTATTGATTGGATGGGGTACAGAGTACAAGATGATCTACCTCGAGATCGTATGATTGTGTTATAAACCCTAAGGCTGTTATCGTGTCCCTAAGGACTAAACCCCTTAGCTTATATACACAATGAGGGGTACCTAGGTCATACACATAGTCTGTTGTCTATACATCGGCTACAACAGAGTCCCTAAGGTACATGCCAAGAATTCAGAGGCTTCCATCCTGATCATGGAGAGGTTCTTGGCTTCGATAATCCTTCCTTCTTGATGATCAGCGGGCCATAAGCTCAGTATATGGACTATGGGCCGTATAGGTTAGTACCCCCTAGTCCAGGACACCGTTAGTAGCCCCTGAACTTGTCTTTAGAGCCGGGCACTTTGGCTTTCTCCTCGGATAGTTGTCTTCGTCTCGACAGACGAGTTCCTTGTTTCGTTTGTCCTGTGCACTAGATACTAAGACTTCAAATTTCTCTTGGCGCCGATAACAACCGTCCAAACATTTAACACACCTCGAACCATTGGACCAATCCCCCCTCCCCCGCTATCCAAAAACTTGAGCCGGGCGGTAATTATGGGGCCCACTTGATTACTTTATATGCTTTCTTCATTATCGCACCAACACTTTAATGACGGGACACTCAAACGTCCCACGGGACTGAATTTACAAAGGATATCTAATTAGCTAGGGTCACTCCAAGGATTGTATCCCAGCACTTCCCAACATCGCTCCCGCACAAACTCCATCCTCAAGTCAACTCCAAATCTACCTCCATGGCCGATGCCCCTAGTTCGTCAAAGCATCCTCATGGGCCTCCCAAGAGTGAATGGGGGAGTTGCTCCGTTACCTAGCTGCAACTGCTCCGGCTTGCTGCTCAAGGTTACTTGCCAGATCCATATTTCGCACCTACTCGCCCTGGCTTAATATCCATAGATGGCAAAGCACTTGTGGATAGTCAGCCCTCACCACACGAAGGGGAGCGAGTTTGTTTCGTCCCTTTTTTGTTACTAGCCTTGGATTTCCCATCCACTCGCTTTATTAGGGGCCTATTGGAGTTCTACGGGATCCAACTTCACCACCTCACCCCCAATTCGATTTTGCACATTGTGGGGTTCGTCGCCCCCTCCGAGATGTACCTCGGCTGTGAGGCTCACTTTAGGCTATGAATAAAATACTTCTGCTTGCTGCCTTGTTCCCGGGACAGGAAGATGCATGAGGTCAGAGGAGCCAAGGAATGGCATATTGCGGGAGCTGGCTATCTTCCTGGCACTCCAAAGGAGGATGTTGATATGTGGGCCACCGAATGGTTCTACATGTCCGGCGTCTCACTTAATGACCTTGTCCATCCCGGGATCCCCATATTTTCCTCCGCTCCTCCAAAGAAGCGTCTCAATTGGCGGCCGAGGAGTCGTTCCCAAGAAGATGGCACTGAAGTGGCTCATCTCGTGGCTCAAGTGACATGCTTGGCCCACAATGGTCTGACCACCATTAGTGTGATGGCCATTTCCATCCTCCGTGGAGTCCAAACTCTTCAACAACGCATACATCCCTATGGAAGTACAACAGATGTGATGACTCCACCCGATTAGTGAGGAAAGGGTTCAAGGATCAAGCGGCCGTTGCAGCCATTCTAGTTGGTATTTATAAGTGGAAGAAGATTTTGCCCGGAGGAAGCTTCTGGATGGATTTTCTTGTCATCGGCCCAACGAAGCGATGAGTCTTTTTAGAATACTTCGTCCATCCAAGCATTATATTTAATACTCCTGACCAGATTTTTAATATATCCGAGTAGGCGTGGAGGCGTTGGGTTGAAAACGTGCACTGCCCAACCCCGATCCGGAGTCTTATACTCGTGACGACGACCCTGGCTTTCACGAGGACTCTGAGCTCTCCCTTGTCTTTAGGGATGGGATCTTTTATCGAGAAGTTAATGATGGCGCCAAAGTAGCCCTCCTTCTTGATCTATTAGGGACCCTGTTGATGTGTCTCCAACGTATCGATAATTTATGAAGTATTCATGCCATGTTTATAACAATTTTATATGGTTTTGGTCCACTTTTATAAGATTTGAATAAAACTAACCCGGACGGACACTGTTTTTAGCAGAACTACCATAGTGTTATTTTTGTGCAGAAATAAAAGTTCTCGGATTGTGCTAAAAATTTACAGTGTTTTTTATGGATCAAAAGATACCCACGGAGTGCCGGAGCTAGACAAGGGGGTGGCCGAGGAATCCATGAGCATGGGCGGCGTGCCCCCCGAGCTCGTGGGGCCCTCAGGCATCCCCTTGCCGGGTGACCAATGCCACCAATTCCTATATATCCCGAAACCTCCAGAAAGAAATCGAGAACTTCCGCACTGTGATACCCACAAGTATAGGGGATCGCAATAGTCTTAGAGGGTAGTATTTCACCCAAAATTTATTGATTCGATACAAGGGGAGCCAAAGAATATTTATTGGTCTTAGCAGTTGAGTTGTCAATTCAACACACCTAGAATTTCTTTCTGCAATGAAGTTTTTGGTAGCACAGTAATGAAAGCAATAGGAACAGTAAAAAGCAGTGGATTGGATTGATTGTAGCAGCAGTAGTAACGAAAGTAACTTAACGGAAATCAATATGCGAAAAGCATAGGCCATGGATCAGTGATGGATAATTGGTTTGGATGACATTCGTCATGTAACAGTTACACACTAGAGCGACACAGAACAAGCTCCAATTCATCAATATAATGTAGGCATGTATTACGTATATAGTCATATGTGCTTATAGTAACAACTTGCATGACATATTTTTTCCTACCATCCCGTGGAAGCGGGGTCCATAAGGAAACTAAGAGATATTAAGGCCTCCTTTTAATAGATAACTAGAAAAAAGCATTAACACATGGTGAATACATGAACTCCTCAAACTACGGTCGTCACCGGCGATGATCCCAGTTATTGTCACCTTGGGGTGTACGGATCATAACACATAATAGGTGCATACAACTTGCAAGATAGGATCCAAAACACTCTCATATGCATGGAAACATAAGAGGTACAGATCTAAAATCATGGCACTCTGGCCCTAGTGTCAAGCATTAAGCTTAGCAAATTCATAGCAACATCAATCTCAGAAAATAGTGAATACTAGGGATCAAGCCCTATAAAATAACTCGATTACATGATAAATCTCATCCAATCCCATCACTGTCCAGCAAGCCTATAAAGGAATTACCCACCCCCGTTGGTGAGCCTTATGGAATTCTTGATGGGGAAGGGTTGGTGATGACGATGGTGACGAATTCCCCTCTCCAGAGCCCCAAACAGACTCCAGATCAGCCCTCCCAATGAAGAACAAGAGGTGGCGGTGGCTCCATCTCGTAGAACGCGATGAAAACTTCTCTCCTCTTTTTCTCGGGAAATAGGAATATATAGGCTTGAGATTAGGGTCAGCGGAGCCACGTGGGCCCCACAAGGTAACAGGGCGCACCCTGTTGCCTTGTGAGCCACTGGGGGCCCCACTCTGGTGGATCTTCGCTCAAATATTTTTTATAAATTCCGAAAAAATCTCCAAAAAGTTTCGTCCAATTCCGAGAACTTTCATTTCTGCACAAAAACAACACCATGGTAGTTGTGCTGAAAATAGCGTCAGTACGGTTAGTTTCATTCAAATCATGCAAATTAGAGTCCAAACCAAGAGCATAAGTGTTTGGAAAAGTAGATACGTTGGAGACGTATCAACTCCCCCAAGCTTAACTCATTGCTTGTCCTCAAGCAATTCATTTGACAAACCGAAAGTGATAAAGAAAAGTTTTACAGAGTCTTTTGTTCTCGTTATTATATGTTTAACTCAATGTTCAGGTTTTCAGCAAAGATCATGAACTAACCATGTCAATGATAACCTTAGGTCTCGTATTTACTCGTGACAATAACATAACCAACCAGCGAGCAATAATAAGATATCTCGGATGCCAACAATTTGTCAAAACAATCATGATATAATATGGTAACATGGTATCTCGCTAGCCATTTGTGTGACCACAATAAATGCATAGCATCTCAAAGGTTCAAACATCGACTAAACATTGTAATTAAGTGTAGAAGCGACTAAACATTATAATTCAGTGTAGAAGAGATTCAGTGTAGAGCATCTCAGAGGTTCAAACAGCGACTAAACAATCATGATATAATATGGTAACATTGTAATGCTGACATCCAACATTAACTAGACTCAATGCATAAAAGTGACAATAGAGCTCCCAGGACTGGTGCTTTGATGAGAAGATGATGACTCAACAATAAAAGTAAATAAGATGAAAGTAAATTGAAATTCCCTTCGTAGAGGGAAGCATTGATTTGTAGAGGTGCCAGAGCTCATGGTTTAAAACAAAGATGAAAGTATAATTTTGTTTGGTGTGACTTTCCTGTCAATGTCACGCCAAAGGATTTCGGTATCTTCCATGCTAAACAAATTATACGCGATTCTAAAACAGAATTGTAAAGTTTACTCCCATCCACCATTCATCCACATGCCATGGCTGACCGAATCCACGGGTCCCCTCCAACATTCATCTTTCAAGGGGAGTTTGTTTTATTTATTTTTGATTATGTACGACTGGGCATCCTTTTTACCAGCCTCTCTTGTGCAATGACAAGTGACAAACACCGTCGTGAGAATAACCCGCTTAGCATGGAAGATATTGACCGCCCTGTCGCTCCATGATTGGTACGGGCACACAAAACAGATATTTATTTGAATGATTAGAGGTGGCACATGCAAATTTACCTGGAACGGCAGGGTAATACCGCATATAGGTAGATATAGTGGACTCATATCGAACAACTTTGGTTTAAGGGTTTTGGATGCACAAGCAGCATTCCTGCTTAGTACTGATACGTCTCCAACGTATCTATAATTTTTGATTGTTCCATGCTAATATATTATCATTCTAGGATACTTTTTGGGTATTTATTTACCAATTTATAATATTTTCAAGCACTAACCTATTGACCTAGTGCCCACTGCCAGTTCCTGCTTTCTGCGTGTTTTTGCCTTTTCAGAGTTACAGTACCAAATGGAGTCCAATTGCCACGAAACTTTTTGATGATTTTTTCTGGACCAATACAAGACCTAGAAGCTTCGGAGGAAGGCCGGAAGGTGCATCAGGGCCCCACCACATATCCCACCGCGCCACCAGGGGCGGCCAGATATGTGGTGGCCCCCTGGTGCGTCTCCCGATGTCGTTCTGTGGCCTATAAATTCACATCTACCCTAAAAACACTAGAAGCACTCTCGAAACACTTTTTCCGCCGCCGCAAGTATCTGTTCTGACGGGAGGCCATCTACACCTCCATTCCGGCACCCTGTCGGAGGGGAGACCGGTCACGGAGGGCCTCTTCATCAACCTTGCTGCCCTCACCATGATGTGTGAGTATTTCACCACAGACCTACGGGTCCGTAGGTAGTACCTCGATGACAATCTCTCTCTCTCTCTCTCTCTCTCTCTCTCTCGATCTTCAATACAATGTTCATCGCATCTTTGCCTTGATCTATCCGATGCAATCCCTTTGTATGTTGTGTTTGTTGGGATCCGATGAATTGTGAGTTTATGTTCAGATTATTCATGAAAAGTATTTGAGTCAAATCTGATTACTATGATTCTTATTTGCATGATCATCATAGCTTCGTAATGCTCTCCGATCTATTGCGATAGTTTGGCCAATGCTACTTCTTGAGCTTGCGTTTGTTTTCCCTTGAAGAGGAAAGGGTGATGCAGCAAAGTAGATAAGTATTTCCCTCAGTTGTTGAGAACCAAGGTATCAATCCAGTAGGAGATACAAGCAAGTCCCCAATAGATGTACCTACACAAATAATCAAACACTTGCACCCAACGCAGAAAAGGGGTTGTCAATCCCTTCACGGTTACTTGCAAGGATGAGATCTGATAGAGATAGATATAGAAGATTACTAAAACGATAAGTAAAACAAAAGTAAAAAAGATTGCAGCAAAGTATTTTTGGTATTTTTGGTTTATAGATCTGAAAATATAATATGGAAAATAGACCCGGGGGCCATAAGTTTCACTAGAGGCTTCTCTCTTGAAGGAAAATAATACGGTGGGTGAACAAATTACTGTCGAGCAATTGATAGAAAAGCGCATAGTTATGACGATATCCAAGGCAATGATCATGCATATAGGCATCACGTCCGTGTCAAGTAGACCGAAACAATTCTGCATCTACTACTATTACTCCACACATCGACCGACTCCTGCCTGCATCTAGAGTATTAAGTTCATGAAGAACAGAGTAACGCATTAAGTAAGATGACATGATGTAGAGGGATAAACTCAAGCAATATGATGAAAACCCCATCTTTTTATCCTTGATGGCAACAATACAAATACGTGCCTTGCTACCCCCACTTTGTCACTAGGTGAGGACACCGCAAGATTGAACCCAAAACTAAGCACTTCTCCCATTGCAAGAATTACCAATCTAGTTGGCCAAACCAAACCAATAACTCGAAGAGACTTGCAAAGATATGAAATCATGCATATAAGAATTCAGAGAAGATTCAAATAATATTCATAGATAATCTGATCATAAACCCACAATTCATCGGATCTCGACAAACACACCGCAAAAGAGTATTACATCGGATAGATCTCCATGAAGATCATGAAGAACATGGTATTGAAGAACATAGAGAGAGAAGAAGCCATCTAGCTACTAGCTATGGACCCGAAGGTCTGAGGTGAACTACTCACGCATCATCGGAGGGGCAATGGAGTTGATGTAGATGCCCTCCGTGATCGAATCCCCCTCCGGCAGATTACCGGAAAAGGCTCCAAGATGGGATCTCACGGGAACAGAGGCTTCCGGCGGTGGAAAAGTATTATCGTGGCTCTTTTTGGTATTGGGGGAATATTTGGGAATTTATAGGAGGAAGAATAGGGTTAGGAGGCCTGCTGGGGGGCCACAAGCCAGGGAGGCGCCCCCCCTAGGGGCACGCCCTGGTGGCTTGTCGCCTCCCGGCAGGTCTCCTGACCTCCTCTCCAAGTCTGGTAGGTTTCTTCTGGTCCAAGAAAAATCATCGCGAAGATTTTATTCCGTTTGGACTCCGTTTGATATTCCTTATCTGCAATACTCAAAAACAAGGAAAAAAACAGAAACTGGCACTAGGCACTAGGTTAATAGGTTAGTCCCAAAAATAATATAAAATAGCATATTATTGCATATAAAACATCCAAAACAGATAATATAATAGCATGGAACAAGCAAAAATTATAGATACGTTGGAGACGTATCAAGCATCCCCAAGCTTAATTCCTGCTCGTCCTCGAGTAGGTAAATGATAAAAACAGAATTTTTGATGTGGAATGCTACCTAACATATTTATCCATGTAATATTCTTTATTGTGGCATGAATGTTCAGATCCGTAAGATTCAAAACAAAAGTTTAATATTGACATAAAAACAATAATACTTCAAGCATACTAACAAGCAATTGTGTCCTTTCAAAATAACATGGCCTAAGAAAGTTATCCCTACAAAATCATATGGTCTGGCTATGCTCCATCTTCCCCACACAAAGTATTTAAATGATGCACAACCCCGATGACAAGTCAAGCAATTGTTTCACACTTTTTATGTTCTCAAACCTTTTCAACTTTCACGCAATACATGAGCGTGAGCCATGGATATAGCACTATAGGTGGAATAGAATATGGTGGAGGTTGTGAGGAAAAAGAGGAGAAGATAGTCTCACATCAACTAGGCATATCAACGGGCTATGGAGATGCCCATCAATAGATATCAATGTGAGTGAGTAGGGATTGCCATGCAACGGATGCACTAGAGCTATAAGTGTATGAAAGCTCAAAAAGAAACTAAGTGGGTGTGCATATAATGAAAAATTCCACTAGTTATATGAAAGTGACAAAATAGGAGACTCTCTATCATGAAGATCATGGTGCTACTTTGAATCACCAGTGTGGAAAAAAGATAGTAACATTGTCCCTTCTCTCTTTTCTCTCATATATATATATTTTTTCTTTTGGTGGGCATCTTTGGCCTCTTTTTTTTATTTGGGCTTCATTGGCCTCTTTTATTACTTGTAAAGTCCGGAGACTCATCCCAACTTGTGAGGGAATCATAGCTTCCTTCATCCTTTTCTCTCATGGGACAATGCTCTAATAATGATGATCATCACACTTTTATTTACTTACAACTCAAGAATTACAACTCGATACCTAGAACAAAATATGACTCTATATGAATGCTTCCGGTGGTGTACCGGGATGTGCAATGATCTAGCATAGCAAATGACATCAAAAAACGGACAAGCCATGAAAACATCATGCTAGCTATCTTACGATCATGCAAAGCAATATGAAAATGATGGTGCATGTCATACTAAATGGAACGGTGGAAGTTGCATGGCAATATATCTCGGAATGGCTATGGAAATGCCATAATAGGTAGGTATGGTGGCTGTTTTGAGGAAGGGTATATGGTGGGTTTAATGCACCGGCGAAAGTTGCGCGGTACTAGAGAGGCTAGCAATGGTGGAAGGGTGAGAGTGCGTATAATCCATGGACTCACATTAGTCATAAAGAACTCACATACTTATTGCAAAAGTCTATTAGTTATCGAAGAAAAGTATTAGATGCATGCTCCTAGGGGAGTGGTTGGTAGGAGTTAACCATCGCGCGCTCCCGACCCTCACACAAAGGATGACAATCATTAAACAAATCATGCTCCGACTTCATTACATAACGGTTCACCATACGTGCATGCTACGGGAATCACAAACTTTAACACAAGTATTTCTACCATTCCACAATTACTCACTAGCATGACTCTAATACCACCATCTTTATATCTCAAAACTATATGCAAGGAATCAAACTTCTCATAGTATTCAATGCACTTCATATGAAAGTTTTTATTATATCCCTCTTGGATGCCCATTATATTAGGACCAAATTCATAACCTAAACCAATTACCATGCTGTTTAAAGACTCTCAAAATAATATAAGTGAGGTACGAGAGTTCAATTATTTCTATAAAATAAAAACACCACCGTGCTCTAAAAAGATATAAGTGAAGCACTAGAGCAACATTGCCTAGCTCAAAAGATATAAGTGAAGCACATAGAGTATTCTAATAAATTCACGATTAATGCGTGTCCCTCTCAAAAGATGTGTGCAGCAAGTATTATTGTGGCAAACTAAAAAGCAAAGACTCATATCATACAAGACGCTCCAAGCAAAACACATATCATGTGGTGAATAAAAATATAGCCTCAAGTAAATTTACCGATGGATTGAAGACGAAAGAGGGGATGCCTTCCGGGACATCCCCAAGATTAGGCTCTTTGGTATCCTTGAATATGGCTTGGGGTGCCTTGGGCATCCCCAAGCTTAGGCTCTTGCCACTCCTTATTCCATAGTCCATCAAATCTTTACCCAAAACTTGAAAACTTCACAACACAAAACTCAACAGAAAACTCGTGAGATCCGTTAGTATAAGAAAAATAAATCACCACTTTAGGTACTGTTGTGAACTCATTCTTTATTTATATTGGTGTAATATATTCTGTATTCCAACTTCTCCATGGTTCATACCCCCGATACAACCCATAAATACATCAAAATAAGCAAACAACACAAAGAAAACAGAATCTGTCAAAAACAGAACAGTCTGTAGCAATCTGTAGAGTTAGAATACTTATGTAACTCCAAAAATTCTGAAAAATTAGGTAAATCTGGGAAATTTGTATATAAAACTTTTTTAAAAATTTCAGACTCATTCGACGCTCTGGTGAATTTATAAAATTCCTGGACTGAGCGCAAAAGTTTCTGTTTTTCAGCAAAATCAAATCAACAATCACCGTAGACCATCCCAAAGGTCTTACTTGGCTCAAACACTAATTGAAAAAATAAAACACCATTACTACAGAGGTAATAATGTCTAAAGCACTCAAAAACAGAAAGCAAAAACAAAAAACATGAACATAAAATAAAATTGGGTTGCCTCCCAACAAGCGCTATTGTTTAACGCCCCTAGCTAGGCATAACGCAATAGATCTAGGTATTGTCATCTTTGGTATGCAATCCATAAGTAGCTCTCATAATAGATTCATAAGGTAATTTAATTTTATTTCTAGGAAAGTGTTCCATGCCTTTCCTTAACGGAAATTGGAATCTAATGTTTCCTTCTTTCATATCAATAATTGCACCAATCGTTCTAAGGAAAGGTCTACCAAGAATAATAGGACATGTAGGATTGCAATCTATATCAAGAACAATGAAATCTATGGGCACATAATTCCTATTTGCAACAATAAGAACATCATTACTACTTCCCATAGGTTTCTTAATAGTGGAATCCGCAAGATGCAAATTTAAACAGCAATCATCAAGATCATGGAAACCTAGCACATCACATAAAGTTTTTGGAATCGTTGAAACGCTAGCACCCAAATCACACAAGGCATGGCACTCACAATCTTTAATTTTAATCTTAATAGTAGGTTCCCACTCATCATAAAGCTTTCTAGGTATAGAAACTTCCAACTCAAGTTTTTCTTCAAAAGATTTCATCATAGCATCAACGATATGTTTAGTAAAAGCTTTATTTTGATTATAAGCATGCGGAGAATTCAACATGGATTGCAACAAGGAAATACAATCAATCAAAGAACAACTATCATAATTAAAGTCCTTGAAATCCAAAAGAGTGGGTTCATTTCTATTTAAAGTTTTGACCTCTTCAATCCCACTTTTATCAATCTTAGCATTAAGATCTATAAACTCCGAATCTTTGGGACGCCTTTTAAATAAAGTTGATTTATCTCCAGTCCCATCTTCATCAAGATTTATATTAGAAAACAAAGATTCAATAGTAGTCACATCAATCACTTTAAGATCTTCATCATTATTATCACGAGAACACACTTTTTCAAGCTATTCACGCTTAGCACGCATTCTAGCGGTTCTTTCCTTACACTCATCAATAGAAGTTCTCATAGCTTTTAAAGACTCATTAATATCACACTTGGGTGGAGTAGATCTAATTTTCAAAGAATCAATCTCAAGCAAAATCTTATCAACGTTCCTAGCCAAATCATCAATCTTGAGCAATTTTTCTTCAATCATAGCATTAAAACCCTTTTGAGAACTAATAAATTCTTTTATATTATTCTCAAGATCAGAGGGCATATTATTATAATTTCCATAAGAATTGTTGTAGGAATTACCATAATTATTAGAGGAATTACTAGGAAAAGGCCTAGGGTTGAAATTACCTCTATACGCGTTATTACCAAAATTGTTCCTACCAACAAAATTCACATCCATAGATTCATTATTATTTCCAATCAAAGAAGACAAAGGCATATCATTAGGATCAATAGGAGCACTCTTACTAGCAAAAAATTTCATTAATTCATCCATCTTTTCACTCAAAGTATTTATCTCTTCAATAGCATGCACTTTTTTACTAGTAGGAGATCTTTCGGTATGCCATTGAGAGTAATTTGCCATAATATTATCTTGGAGTTTAGTAGCTTCTACTAATGTGATTTCCAGAAAAGTACCACCCCTGGCGGAATCTAAAAGATTTCTAGAAGCACAATTCAATCCCGCATAATTTTTTTGTATAATTATCCATACACTCAAACCATGTGCGGGGCAATTTCTAATCATTAGTTTCATCCTCTCCCAAGATTGTGCAATATGCTCATGATCAAGTTGCTTAAAATTCATTATATCATTCCTAAGGGAGATGATCTTAGCGGGCGGAAAGTACTTGGAAATAAAAGCATCTTTACACTTATTCCATGAATCAATACTATTTTTAGGCAAAGATGAAAACCAAGTTTTAGCACAATCTCGTAGTGAGAACGGAAATAGCTTCAATTTAACAATATCATTATCCACATCTTTCTTCTTTTGCATATCACACAACTCAACGAAAGTATTTAGATGGGATGCGACATCTTCACTAGGAAGGCCGGAAAATTGTTCTTTCATAACAAGATTAAGCAAAGCGGCATTAATTTCATAAGATTCCGCACTAGTGGCGGGAGCAATCAGAGTACTAATAAAATCATTATTATTAGTAATAGAGAAGTCACACAACTTGGTATTATCTTGAGTCATCGTGACAAAGCAAGCAATCTATCACACAAGCAAACAAAAAGCAAACGAAAAGACGAACGGAAGAAGGGCGAATAAAAAGACAAATCTTTTTATTTTTTTTCTGAAAATCGTTTTAGAAGTGGGGGAGAGGAAAACGAGAGGCAAAAGGCAAATAATGTAAATGCAAGAGATGAGTTTGTGATGGGTACTTGGTAGGCTTGATGTAGATCTCTCCGGCAACGGCGCCAGAAATCCTTCTTGCTACTTCTTGAGCTTGCGTTGGTTTTCCCTTGAAGAGGAAAGGGTGATGCAACAAAGTAGATATGTATTTCCCTCAGTTGTTGAGAACCAAGGTATCAATCCAGTAGGAGATACAAGCAAGTCCCCAATAGATGTACCTACACAAATAATCAAACACTTGCACCCAACGCGGAAAAGGGGTTGTCAATCCCTTCACGGTTACTTGCAAGGATGAGATCTGATAGAGATAGATATAGAAGATTACTAAAACGAAAAGTAAAACAAAAGTAAAAAGATTGCAGCAAAGTATTTTTGGTATTTTTGGTTTATAGATCTGAAAATATAATATGGAAAATAGACCCGGGGGCCATAAGTTTCACTAGAGGCTTCTCTCTTGAAGGAAAATAATACGGTGGGTGAACAAATTACTGTCGAGCAATTGATAGAAAAGCGCATAGTTATGACGATATCCAAGGCAATGATCATGCATATAGGCATCACGTCCGTGTCAAGTAGACCGAAACGATTCTGCATCTACTACTATTACTCCACACATCGACCGACTCCTGCCTGCATCTAGAGTATTAAGTTCATGAAGAACAGCGTAACGCATTAAGTAAGATGACATGATGTAGAGGGATAAACTCAAGAAATATGATGAAAACCCCATATTTTTATCCTTGATGGCAACAATACAAATATGTGCCTCGCTACCCCTACTTTTTCACTGGGTGAGGACACCGCAAGATTGAACCCAAAACTAAGCCCTTCTCCCATTGCAAGAATTACCAATCTAGTTGGCCAAACCAAACCAATAAATCAAAGAGACTTGCAAAGATATGAAATCATGCATATAAGAATTCAGAGAAGATTCAAATAATATTCATAGATAATCTGATCATAAACCCACAATTCATCGGATCTCGACAAACACACCGCAAAAGAGTATTACATCGGATAGATCTCCATGAAGATCATGAAGAACATGGTATTGAAGAACATAGAGAGAGAAGAAGCCATCTAGCTACTAGCTATGGACTCGAAGGTCTGAGGTGAACTACTCACGCATCATCGGAGGGGCAATGGAGTTGATGTAGATGCCCTCCGTGATCGAATCCCCCTCCGGCCGATTATCGGAAAAGGCTCCAAGATGGGATCTCACGGGAACAGAGGCTTCCGGCAGCGGAAAAGTATTATCATGGCTCTTTTTGGTATTGGGGGAATATTTGGGAATTTATAGGAGGAAGAATAGGGTTAGGAGGCCTGCTGGGGGGCCACAAGCCAGGGGCGCGCCCCCTAGGGGCGCGCCCTGGTGGCTTGTCGCCTCCCGGCAGGTCTCCTGGCCTTCTCTCCAATTCTGGTAGGTTTCTTCTGGTCCAAGAAAAATCATCGCGAAGATTTTATTCCGTTTGGACTCCGTTTGATATTCCTTATCTGCAATACTCAAAAACAAGGAAAAAAACAGAAACTGGCACTAGGCACTAGGTTAATAGGTTAGTCCCAAAAATAATATAAAATAGCATATTATTGCATATAAAACATCCAAAACAGATAATATAATAGCATGAAACAATCAAAAATTATAGATACGTTGGAGACATGTCAGCCAACTAGATTGATACTTCTTCGGTGAGAGTGGTGCGTTGTAGTAGGTTCAACCTGGCGAGTTTCTACATCCCAGTGACAGACGGGGACTGTCGGCGTTCTGGGATCGGGGGTACCCAGACCTGTCTGCCTGCATCTTTGCCGTCTGCTGGCTGATGGCAAAGATAGTCTTTGTCGTCAGCTTGCAAAAAACGGACGGCAAAGTATGAGCTGATGGCAAAGGAACTCTTTGCCATCAGTGCATACTTTGCCATTGGCTGGCCGACGGCAAAGCTCCCAAAAGCAGACGGCAAAGAGCACGAGGGGGGCCCACTGGACCGCGGGTCAACTGGATGGCGTGGATGCCGTCCTCGGCTCTTTGCCGTCAGCCTTCCGCCTCTTTGCCATCCGCTTCCAGACGGCAAAGAGGACGGCGACCTAATGGCTAACGGCCTGCCCAGGCCGCCACCCCATCCCCTCTCTCTCCCCTTCTCCCCATCCCTCACTCTCTCTCCCCTTCCTCCCCATCTCTCACTCTCTCTCGCCGCAAACCACCGCGGCGGCGCCGGAGCCAGCCCTCCCCACGTTGAGCACTCCCTCCCCGCGGCCCTCCTCCACCATCGCCCCCTCCCCGCGGCCCTCCTCCACCACCTCCCCTCCCCGCGGCCCTCCTCCACCACCGCGGCGAGCCCCCTCCCCGCGGCCCTCCACCACCACCGCGGTGAGCCTCCACCACCGCGGCGAGCCCCCACCACCGCGGCCCTCCTCCACCACCCCGTGGCCCTCCGCCACCACCGCGCCCCCTCCCAGCGGCTAGTCCACAACGGCGAGCACCCCATCCCCGCAGCGAGCACCCCCCCGCGGCCAAGCTCCACCACCGTGGCGTCCTCCCCGCGCCGGCCCTCCTCTGGTGAGTTCAACTTCTTCTTTTTTTATTCATTTCATTGCATCTGTTAATTAGTTTAGGTTACTGTTAGTGTTAATTAGGTTAGAATGTTAGTTTAAGTTAATTAGGTAAGTGGGAAAAAGAATAAAAGAAGAATAAGTAGAAAAGAAGAGGATAAAGGAAAAAAGGAAGAAGAGGAAGAAGAAAAGGAGGAGGAGGAGGAGGAGGAGGAGAAGAAGAAGAAGAAGAAGAAGAAGAAGAAGAAGAAGAAGAAGAAGAAGAAGAGAAGAAAAAAGAAGAAAAAGAAGTAGAAGAAGAAAAGGAAGAAAAAGGAAGAAGAGGAAAAAAAGAAGAAGAGGAAGAAGAAGAAGAAAACGACACCCAACACGACATCCCGACACCCCGACACGACACCCGACACGACGCCCCGACACGACACCCCGACACCCCGGCCCGACACCCCGACACCCCGGCCCGACACCCCGACACGACACCCCGGCGACGCCCCTCAGGTGAGCCCCTGCATGACACCCCCGGCACTACACCCCGGCATGACACCCCCAGCGATGTCCCAACACGTCACCCCGACACCCCGACACGACACCCCGACACGACGGCCCGACATGACACCCCGGCATGATGGCCCGACACGACACCCCGGCATGACACTCCCGGCGACGTCCCGACACGTCACCCCGACACCCAGGCATGACACCCCGACACGACGGCCTGACACGACACCCCGACACCCCGGCCCGACACCCCGACACGACACCCCGACACGACACCCCGGCGACGCCCCTCCGGTGAGCCCCTTGCACGATACCCCCGGCATGACACCCCCGGCGACGCCCCTCCGGCCTTCCAGAGGCCGACGGGGGTCTTAGTTTTGTAAATTATGAGTTAGGTCATATATTTTCCGATTTTGTTATGAAAAACATAATATTTGTGTTGATCGGGTGGATTTCAATGTGCAGTTTGTTTCGTCGCTGCGAGGGTCTGCTGTACGACGACCTCCCCATGCGTTTGACGAGCTCCCCTGCGTTCGTGGGTGAGCATAAATGACATCTCCTCCCCCCTTAATTTGCTCTGTTCCGGTCTTCGTGCCGATGAAACTTGCTAGCTATAGGTGTCTTCAATCATCAGTATGCGTGACCAGTATGCGTCTCCCGTTCGAAAGGGCGGCATCTATAAATATGCATGTATTTGCATATTTATAACCGCCATCCTTTCGAATTGTCCAACGTTATCCATGGACAGCCCGAGTATGTGTAGATTGGGTTCGTTTTTCCATATGCTCTGCTCCGGATCCGATGCGGAATTTCGTCAGTGCCTCCCTGTTGTTCTCCGGGTACACATCCTCTCTGCTTATTGCCGAGACGTGTATCAGGAGAATAGCGGGGAGGTGCTGCTGAAATTCTGCGTCGGATCCGGAGCAGAGCATGGGAAAACGAACCCAATCTACACATACTGGGGTGGGATTAGGACCTATCTTTACCTATTAGCGTGTAGGTTGCATGGACGTAATAAAACTGACAAACTTGATTAACTGATGAATATATATGCTGAATTGTATATATATTTCTTGTGTGTCCAGTAGCTAGGCAAGATGACTGATCGTGCGTGGATGTACACCGGTCACACTAGTCAGAAAGACATGACCAAAGAATGGTTAACGAATACCAAGGGGTTTGTGAGAGCCGCATTTGCAAATGGCCAGGAAAAAACATGGTGTCCCTGTCCCCGGTGCGATAACTTTAAAAGGCAGACAAAGGGTGAAATGGTTAAACACCTGCAGAAGTGGGGTTTTAGGCCTAATTATACGGTGTGGACTTTTCATGGTGAGTCTGCCCAACGTGCCAGAGCTGAGGTGGTTCGTCGTCTCACCGACGAGCATGGTACCGGGATCGAAGACATGGTGCAAGACTTTGATGATGCTCGGGATTCGGACGATGAGATGGAGGAATCTGCAAAGGCATTCTATGAAATGTTGGAGTCTTCAAAACGTCCTCTCCACGAGCTCACTGAGCTTTGTCAGCTGGATGCCATCGCGCAAGTAATGGCTCTGAAGGCTCAATTCAACCTGGGTAGAGAATGCTACGACGCGATGATGACAATATTTGGACGCTTTCTACCCAAAGGCCATGTACCGCCTGCAAACTTGTACCAGTCGGACAAAATCCTCCATCTACTTAAGATGCCCTATGAGAAGATAGATGCCTGTGAGAGTGGATGTGCCTTATTTAGGCTTGAGTATGCGGACTTGAACTATTGTCCCATTTGCAAGTCTTCCAGGTATGTTGTCGTAGACAACGGTATGGGTGAGAAGATGCAGACAAAAATTCCTCTTAACGTTCTTCGCTATATGCCAATCGTACCAAGACTTCAACGTCTTTTCATGGTCGAAGAGACGGCCAGACAGATGACATGGCACAAATTGGGCAAAAGAACCGAACTAGATGCAGATGGGAATCATATGTTGGTACACACTTCAGACACTTTTGCGTGGAAGCACTTCGATGCATTACATAAGGATAAAGTGGCAGATCCAAGGCATCCTCGAGTCGCCATCAGCACGGATGGGTTCAATGTGTTTGGTATGACGACAACCCAATACAGTTGTTGGCCTGTATTTGTCATTCCACTCAATCTACCACCCGGAGAGATTATGAAAAGAAAGAACATTTTCCTGACGTTGATAATTCCAAGGCCCAACTATCCGGGGAAGAATATGAATGTGTACATGCAGCCGCTTAAGGATGATTTGCAACAAGCTTGGGATAATGGGATCAAGACATACGACGCCGCTACCAAAAAAACCTTCAAAATGCATGTGTGGTCCATGTACTCGACGCATGACTTGCCGGCGTATGCCCTATTCGTTGGCTGGTGTGTGCATGGAAGGTTCCTGTGCTCCACATGCAAGGCAGCTCTTCAGTTCCGTTGGCTGCAGGCGGGTCGCAAGTATTCTTGCTTCGACATGCATAGACAGTTCCTGGATCCTCGCCATAAGTTCAGAAAAGACAAGAAGAATTTCATCAAAGGTAGAGTTGTCTAAAACTCTGCACCACCCGTGTTGACAGGCCAACAGCTCCTGGATCAGTTAAACGCTCTCGAGCTGGATCCAAATCGTCCTGGGTATTTCAAAGGGTATAATACGAAACACGCCTGGACTCACAAGTCATGCTTATGGGATCTGCCTTACTTCAAAGACCTCCTTTGCCCACACAACATCGACGTGATGCACACTGAAAAGAATATTGCCGAGGCCATTTTTGGTACATTGTTCGGCATAGAGGGGAAGTCAAAGGATAATCCTAAGGCTAGAATCGATTAGGAGGCTCTATGTGACAGACCGTTACAAAACATGCGACAAGCGAACGGAAAGCAGAACTGGACAAAGCCAAAGGCATGGTTCAATCTTGGAAGGCCGGCTATGAGGGAAATGATCTTGTGGGTGAAAATGCAGTTGATGTTCCCCGATGGTTATGCAGTGAATCTAAAGAGGGGAGCGAGTCTTGACAAACTGAAGATATTTGGTCTCAAGAGTCATGATTGGCACATATGGCTTGAGCGGGTAATGCCGGTGATGCTGCGTGGCTTTATCCCTGAGGATGAATGGCTAGTACTGGCAGAGCTGAGCTATTTCTTCCGTTCTCTTTGTGCGAAAGAACTATCGCCTGGCGTGCTAGATGAAATGGAAGAGTTGGCGTCGGAGTTGATATGCAAGTTAGAGAAGATCTTTCCACCGGGCTTCTTTAATCCAATGCAGCATTTGATTTTGCATCTCGCGACCGAGGCAAGATTGGGGGGGCCGTGCAAAATCGTTGGTGCTTCGCAACTGAGAGGATGTAGAAAACGCTTCGAGCAAAATGTAAAAATAAACGTAGAATTGAAGCATCGATGGCCGAGGCATTCATTACTGAGGAGGCGGCAAACTTCATGACAGCACACTACGAAGCCAAAAATCGTCATTTGCATAATCCGAAGCCTCGGTACAATGATGGCGACCCAAAAAAAAGTCGATCCAACCTCAGCCTATTCAAAGGGAAGCTTGCACCAGCCGGTGCTTCTAAAGCAAAAGCGTTGGATGTCGATGAATGGCGGACCATTTCGTTGTATATCTTCAACAACCAAACAGAAGAGCGGCCATACATCAAGTAAGTTGTCGGTACATTATTGTTTCGCAACTTGTAATTCCTTAGAACTGCTCTTATTCCCGGATATTTGATATATTCGATACGTCGCCAAATTCTCGGAGGGAGTGGTCATCCAAAAGGATTCCGTCGAATAGTATGAGCTCCTAGCGAAGTATGGAGGCGGCTATCCCGGTTTCATCTCTTGGTTCAAACAAATGGTAATTACCATTAATCGACCATTTCATTTCTTCGTCTTATTTGCGGCTAATGGAACAATCCTTTCGTATTAAACTTGTAGGCTAATTCAGAGTCTATGGACGCCGAGCTGAGACAAGTCGCTAATGGTTTTGCCTATAAGGTCCGTTCATTTGACATATACGACATCAACGGGTATCGCTTTCGTACCTTTGGCAAAGAGCTATCTATGCCCGACCTGAAGACTACAAATTGTTGTGTCTCTGCTATCGGCAAAGGAGGTACAGAGTACTATGGAAGAGTTGAAGCAATTTATGAACTTCTATTCTATGGTGAAAACCCACCGAACGTCGTAGTCTTCAAATGTCATTGGTTCCAGCCGAAGGAGACTAGAAGGACTCATGAACATATAGAGCTAGTCGAAATCAAACAAAGCACCCATTTAGATGTTCCCGATGTCTAGATTACGGCTCAATAGGCGACCCAAGTTTTCTATCTACCGTGGGCCTGCCAAACTGATCCAAATCTGAAAGGTTGGGATGTCGTTTATGAAGTGCCGCCACATTTTAGACCACCTCCCCTCAATGAAGAGGATTATGAACCTCACATTAACCAAGACACATATGAAGGAGAATTCTTCCAAGAAACACAAATTTCCAAAAAACGTTTCAAGAACCGCTCTACTTCACCCCAGAACATTGAAGTAGACAGCGACAATGAATCTGACTTAACCCCTGAGCCGGAACAGGAAGAGCCGGAACAAGAACAGGTTACTAATGCGGATGACCTGTCAATGCTTAACCGATTACATGAAGGAGGCCTTCCACATGTTTTTCCTGATAGTGATGATGATGCATTTATTGATGATAGTGATGATGATGATGATGCATTTATTGATCCCAGAGAATATATAGACGATCAAGATTATTATTAATTCATGTCAGGTAATCAACTTTTAGTTCATGTTAGGTATATGATGATACACTTAAATTATATACATTTTATTATTCATGTCGGTATTCAATTTTATGTTGTACTAATTTCGTTTACTATTTGTCATGGCAGTTGTTGAAAGATGGTGGGAAAGGGTCGAGAGCACTCCACAGCGCCTTCATTGGAGGGTGGTGGGATGGGTACTTCCCTTCCTGCCGAGTCTCTCCGGAGAGCGTTGCTCTCTAGTCTGCATACACCGGTGGCCGCTTCTTCCTCGACCCCTGTGAGAGGAGGTCGGGGGAAGAAGAGAGGTAGTAGAGGTGGGAGAGGAGGCCGCGACAAAGGTAGGGTGGCTGCTACGCCTTCCTCGCCGCCACCCCCAGCTGATTCACCCGAGCACATGACTGCTAGGGTGGACCCGTCTGAGGACGAGGCTACGCGGACTCCGGTCCACGACCCTCGGGTCGACGAGCCTTCGACATACAAGACTCCTGTCCCAGAGGCTTCGTCCCACGAGACTCCGGAGCAAAGTAGGGATGAGGGCACATCCCGGCAGACCCCATGGGATGCCTAGCCGGAGGAGCCTAGTGGCCATGCTGATGGTTGCGGGGATCGTTTTTGTGATAGCGACGAGGAGGTGGCTGAGGGGGCCACCGTCTACCAGCGTGGTATGACACGGCTCCCGCCCGTGCCGGCGACCCGCGAGCTGAGGTGGTTGATTAGGCCTGATGGGGAGAGGTAAGTGCATGTACTCTTTTTTAACCTTTTGCCTTCACGTTTTTTCAAATATCTAATGTGTTGGCTTTGTCATACTACAGGGGTTGGCATCATCCCAAGGATGCCCGCAGGCCCAACAGCATCCTTGGTGTCCTTGTCAGGCAAAACTTCTCGGGGTTTGTCACGTTGCCCGGCGAGGGTCAGGTTCCAGAGTTAGGACTGACCTGGGAGCACTACTTGGCTTCACCGGCCCCGCCTGAGGAGAGGATCGACGGTGTTTTGTGCCACACAAGGGCGGAGATGGTGATCAGACAGTTTTGTGTAATTTCTCCTTTACACAATTAAAAATCAACAATAGCTAGTTATTGTACTAATAAGTGTTGTCTCGTTTGATTGCAGACCTTCTACAGGTGTCAGGAGGGATACGAGGAGGCCGCGGCAAAGGTTATCGATCAGCAATGCAAGCGCCTACTGCAAAACTTTCGGCACGAGGCTCGGGTGCAGGCTGTTCGAGACTACTATGCCTCGCGGCGTATTAGGAAGGAGAAGTCGACGTGCCGCGGAAAGAAGATGGAGAAGGAGCATTACATGAAGGTAATTATGTATTCTTAAGGCCTTGTACTTAGTTTCCTTCATTTGATTCCTACGCGTAGCGCTCAAATATCTCTTTATTAACTTAGGTGCCCCCGAGATGGTGTGCGGATAAGATGGATTGTTGGGAGGCGTTGGTGGATGGGTGGTGCTTAGAACAATGGCTAGCCGTCCACAACAATGCCAAGGACCGGCCTAACAAAATGGTTGGTGTGCCACACCATCAAGGGAGCGCCAACTTAAATCAGTTTGGTCAGAACTGGGTATGTGGTTAGCTTCATGATTCATGCAATTCATTCTTGATTCTAGCTTGAGCCCTTTACTAATACTTTGTTCCTCTCTCTCTCTCTCTTTTAGGCGCATCACAATAAAACAGAGGTGCCACAGATGTACGACCTCTATGCGATGGCCCATACTGCCTCGTGCAAAAAGGTCAAGGCATTCTCTGAGTCTGACCTCGATGATCCCTTGAAGTTCAGCAACATCTCCTCCCACAACAAGCTCGTGAGGTACAGAGATGAGGGGAAGGCAAGGAAAGGGGAGGACTTTAACCCGAGCCAGGAGCCTATTGATCCAGAGCTGGTGATGATAGCTGGCGGCGGGAGGCCCCATGGCTCGATTGCCATTGGAGATGGCCTTATACGTTGTCCTAGCAACCTCTGGCAGATCAAGGCGCGCCAAACGAGCTCCTGTCCTGAGATAAGGCCTCGCCCACAGCCAGTCGAGCTCGCCATCGAGGTTAGTTATACAGACTCAGATATCTTTCCTCATTATGTTGTGTGTGTGAACAAAGATGATTACAATGCTAACGAGGAGTTGTGTTGCAGGCTGCTATTCAGAAAGAAAGAGAGGCAACACAGGCGCTTATGGCGGCGAAGGAGAAGGAGATGGAGGAGAGGACGGCTAGGTTGTTGGAGGAGGAGAGAGCACAGAACGATGCGTCTCACCGGGCCATCTACGAGCTCTTGGTGGTAAGTTTCTTCTTCATATTTGTCAAATCTTGCATTTAATGTTCGTTTCATTAATAACTAATATCATTGACTTGTGAAAACCAAATATGCAGTCTATGTGCGAGAAGACCGGCCAGACCCCTCCGTCGATGCCAGTCATTACCACGGCTGGAATGGTAAGTTTCATTTGAATGCAATGATCTTTTCAGTGTCATCATGCTAACGAGACATTGCAAATCATCTTTGGTGCAGAATATCTCCCGAAACGCATCGCACGACCCTTCTCCAGGGCAGCCTTCTCCAGGTGAAACCGGCCCGAGCAACCCCGGTGCCTCACCTCCGTGATGACGAGGACGGTAAGCCCCAATATGCCACTTACTTGGCTCATTTTCTCAAAGAAAGACAAACTTAGCACTTAGACAAACTTAGCTCCTTGTGAGAGTTTCATGTCTCTTCTTGATGGAGGAACCCCGATTGTTGTCGTGGGGGTCGTTTCTTCTTCTCCTTCTCTTGATATATACCTTCGTATATTGCGGGACAGGAGAAGGGGAAACGACCATCACCGACGGTCGAAATATTAGTGTTAGGTAGTGTCCACCAACATACACCACCATATAAGTGTGAGTGAGTGCGCACCATACACACCATGAGGCAAACCTCGAAAGACCTATCCTTCTTCCAATTTTGCCCGAATGACACAAATAAGCAATAAGAAGAATAAAAAAAGAGGAGAAAGAGAGAGAGAGAGAGAAGAAAAATGCTTCTGCGTCTTCTTCTTCTTCTTCTTCTTCTTCTTCTAGTCTTCTTCATCTAACTTTCGTACTTCCCATTTTGCAGATTAGAGTCACTTCATGGAAGCTTGCATTGATGTATTGCTTGTGGTTCATGGAGTGCTTATGATTTTGTATCGATGAATAATTTTAAACTTGCTACATATGTGAGACTTGCTACTTGTTGTTGGATGCTATTTGTGCTTGTTGTTGGATGAATTGTGCTTGTTGTTGGATGATAAGATGATATTTGTGCTTGTTGTTGGATGATATTAATTTGTGCTTGTTGGATGATCATCAACATGGCAAGAATATTGTTATTGTGAAATATATACATATATAGCATATTTTGCCTGTGAAAATTGTTGGATATAAGAAAAAATAGAAAAAACTGTGGCATTATTGCCTCTTTGCCGTCTGCCACTGACGGCAAAGCCCCTTTGCCGTCTGCCCCCGACGGCAAAGGGGACATGTGTAACTCACCTGTGTAAACTGGGAGTGCCAGGCCTCGGCCCATTTGGTCACTTTGCCGTCCGGGGGCAGACGGCAAAGGCGCGCGGGGCATGGCCGTCCGGGGGCAGACGGCAAAGGCTGCCATTAGCCACTAACGGGGCTTACTCCAGTTTAGGCCGTCCAGCCGCTTTGCCGTCTGCTGCCTAACACTTTGTCGTCCGCCGATTAAAGGCAGACGGCAAAGCACTCCATTACCGGAGTTCACAGTGCCGAAATTTGGCCGTTTGCTCCCGGACGGCAAAGCCTTTGCCGTCAGTGGTCCTACCCTTTGCCGTCCGCTATGGCTGATGGCAAAGTACCTGATTCCAGTAGTGTCATGGTAATTCATTAAGTCAAATGTTTTTGTTACTTAATGAAGTCATTTCTTTACGAACAATCATGTTTCTAAATGGTCACCTACGCGCATGTTGTAGGCACAATATTATGTGAAACAAGTTGAAGCCTCAGTGGAGTCGTCTGTAAGGTAGAACGACCCTCTGAACAAGGCTTGCAACGTGGTCCTAGGCAAGGACCCATTGGCGAAGCCGGCTTCTGGTGGGTGATGGGCGCTTGCTACAAGGAAAGATGGGGCACACATTATCCGAAAGATTTTGAACTTAAAAAGCAGAGACGGATAACAAACTAGGAGTCTGTAGATGCCAAAATGGCTAGCATGACAAAAGAGATGAAAAAGGGTTTCGATGCTAGAGTAGCAGCCTCGACAAGCCGAAATGAAAAAATGTGCGCCGGTCTAATTGAGTTCATGGGACAACAGTAACATCAGGGATGCCTATTGAACCACCATCCTAGATCTTCTCGGCGTCAGCCACCATGAACTTGGATAAAGAGCTGTTGCCCAATCCAGCACTTCATAACAGCCCATCTGTCTCTTTTATGGGCCGGAGGATGTCACCGACTGATATCAACGCCCTTACGGTAATTATTATTGCCGCAACACATCCATGTTCGTTCTTCCATTTGTATGGTTTGTCATCCTAATCCCTAACATCAACGAGAAATACATGTTTCATAGGCATATACCAGTGCACTCTCCAAGCCTTGGTGAATGGTGAACTAAAGGAAGTTGCAACAAGTACCATCGCTGCACCAAAAACCAAAATGATGCACAAGTAGCGATGCCGACCAACTTCACTAGGGTGTCAGTGTGTAGTGTGGTTGAATGTTTCAATTATTTGGAGCCTCTTGAACACCACCCGGTGCAAATGAGGGTACTGATAACCCACAAATATAGGGGATTGCGGTAGTCTTCGATGATAGTATTTCACCCAAATTTATTGATTCGACGGAAGGGGAGCCAAAGAATATTCATGAACCTTAGCAGTTGACTTGTCAATTCAACCACACTTGGAAAACTAAATCTATACAGCAAAGTGTTTAGTAGCACAGTAATATGATAGTTTGAGAGTAGCGGTAACAGTAACAATAGTAACAGTAGCAGCAAAAGTAGTAACTTAGCAAAGACAATATGTGAATAGCGTAGGCATTGGATTAGCGATGGATATTTGGATGTCTGGATAACATTCATCATGTATCAGTCACAACCTAGAGCGATAGAGAACTAGCTCCAATTCATCAATATAATGTAGGCATGTAGTTTGTAAATAGTCATATGTGCTTATAATAAGTACTTGCATGATATCTTTAGTCCTACCCTCCCGTGGTAGCGGGGTCCATAAGAAAATATAAGGGATATTCAGGTCTCCTTTTAATAGAGAACCGGAACAAAGCATTAACACATGATGAATACATGAATTCCTCATACTACGATCGTCACCGGAGATGGTCCCAATTATTGTCACCTTGGGGGCGACGGATCATAACACATAATAGGTGCATACAACTTACAAGATAGGATCCAAAACACACTCATATTAATAAAAACATAATAGGTTCAAATTTGAAATTATGGCACTCGGGCCCTAGTGACAAGCATTAAGCATAGTAAAGTCATAGCAACATCAATCTCAGATAATAGTGGATACTAGGGATCAAGCCCTAACAAATTGACTCGATTACATGATAAATCGCATCCAACTCCATCACCGTCCAGCAAGCCTACGAAGGAATTACTAACTCCCGGTGATGAGCATCATGGAGTTGTCGATGGAGAAGGACTGAAGGGTTGATAATGAAGATGGAGATGAATCCCCCTCTTCGAAGCCCAAAACAGGCTCCACACCAGCCTCCCGAGAAGGAATAGGAAGTTGCGGCCGCTTCGTATCGTAAAATGCGATGAAATCTTCTCTCTTATTTTTTCTCTCGGGGAAACGGAATTTATAGGCTTGGAATTAGGTCAGACGGTCGCCTGTGGGCCCCAGAAGTCAACAGGGCGCACCCTGTGGGGTGGCCGCACCCTGTTGCCTTGTGGGCAACATGTGGCCCCTCTCCAGTTGCTCTTCGTTCCAGTATTTTTTATTTATTCCATAAAAAATCTCCGCAAATTTTCGCTCGATTCCGAGTACTTTATTTTTGCACAAAACTAACACCATGGTAGTTCTGCTGAAAACAACGTCAGTCCGGGTTAGTTTCATTCAAATTATGCAAATTAGAGTCCAAAACAAGAGCAAAAGTGTTTCAAAAAGTGGATACGTTTGAGACGTATCAGGTATACACTATACACTCAAACAATGCCCGGTGTCGGTGCTAAAACCGGCAGATCTTGGGTAGTGGCTCTCGAGCTGTAGGTCTAGGAACAATGGTAACAGGGGACAAAGGGAGACATTGTTTACCCAGGTTTGGTCCCCCTCGAAGAGGTAAAAACCCTACATCCTGCTCTGATTGTATTGATTGGATGGGGTACAGAGTACAAGATGATCTACCTCGAGATCGTATGATTGTGTTATAAACCCTAAGGCTGTTATCATGTCCCTAAGGACTAAACCCCTCAGCTTATATACACAATGAGGGGTACCTAGGTCATACACATAGTCTGTTGTCTATACATAGGCTACAACAAAGTCCCTAAGGTACATGCCAAGAATTCACAGGCTTCCATCCTGATCATGGCGAGGTTCTTGGCTTCGATAATCCTTCCTTCTTGATGATCGGCGGGCCATAAGCTTAGTATATGGACTATGGGCCGTATAGGTTAGTAACCCCTAGTCCAGGACACAGTTAGTATCCCCTGAACTTGTCTTTAGAGCCGAGCACTTTGGCTTTCTCCTCGGATAGTTGTCTTCGTCTCGACAGATGAGTTCCTTGTTTCGTTTGTCCCGTGCACTGGATACTAAGACTTCAAATTTCTCTTGGCGCCGATAACAACCATCCAAACATTTAACACACCTCGGACCATTGGACCAATCCCCCCCTCCCCCGCTATCCAAAAACTTGAGCCGGGGGGTAATTATGGGGCCCACTTGATTACTTTATATGCTTTCTTCATTATCGCACCAACACTTTAATGACGGGACACTCAAACGTCCCACGGGACTGAATTTACAAAGGATATCTAATTAGCTGGGGTCACTCCAAGGATTGTATCCCATCACTTCCCAATATCCCTCCCGCACAAACTCCATCCTCAAGTCAACTCCAAATCTACCTCCATGGCCGGTGCCCCTAGTTCGTCAAAGAATCCTCATGGGCCTCCCAAGAGTGAATGGGGGAGTTGCTCCGTTACCTGGCTGCAACTGCTCCGGCTTGCTGCTCAACGTTACTTGCCAGATCCATATTTCGCGCCTACTCGCCCTGGCTTAATATCCATAGATGGCAAAGCACTTGTGGATAGTCAGCCCTCACCACACGAAGGGGAGCGAGTTTGTTTCGTCCCTTTTTTGTTACTGGCCTTGGATTTCCCATCCACCCGGTTTATTAGGGGCCTATTGGAGTTCTACGGGATCCAACTTCACCACCTCACCTCCAATTCGATTTTGCACATTGTGGGGTTCGTCGCCCCCTCCGAGATGTACCTCGGCTGTGAGGCTCACTTTAGGCTATGAAAGAAATACTTCTGCTTGATGCCTTGTTCCCGGGACAGGAAGATCCATGAGGTCGGAGGAGCCAAGGAATGGCATATTGTGGGAGCTGGCTATCTTCCTAGCACTCCAAAGGAGGATGCTGATATGTGGGCCACCGAATGGTTCTACATGTCCGGCGTCTCACTTAATGACCTTGTCCATCCCGGGATCCCCATATTTTCCTCCGCTCCTCCAAAGAAGCGTCTCAATTGGCGGCCGAGGAGTCGTTCCCAAGAAGATGGCACTGAAGTGGCTCATCTCATGGCTCAAGTGACATGCTTGGCCCACAATGGTCTGACCACCATTAGTGTGATGGCCATTGCCATTCTTCGTGGAGTCCAACCTCTTCAACAGCGCATACATCCCTATGGAAGTACAACAGATGTGATGACTCCACCCGATCAGTGAGGAAAGTGTTCAAGGATCAAGCGGCCGTTGCAGCCATTCTAGTTGGTATTTATAAGTGGAAGAAGATTTTGCCCGGAGGAAGCTTCTGGATGGATTTTCTTGTCATCGGCCCAACGAAGCGATGAGTCTTTTTAGAATACTTCGTCCATCCAAGCATTATATTTAATACTCCTAACCAGATTTTTAATATATCCGAGTAGGCGTGGAGGCGTTGGGTTGAAAACGTGCACTGCCCAACCCCGATCCGGAGTCTTATACTCGTGACGACGACCCTGGCTTTCACGAGGACTCTGAGCTCTCCCTTGTCTTTAGGGATGGGATCTTTTATCGAGAAGTTAATGATGGCGCCAAAGTAGCCCTCCTTCTTGATCTATTAGGGACCCTGTTGATGTGTCTCCAACGTATCGATAATTTATGAAGTATTCATGCCATGTTTATAACAATTTTATATGGTTTTGGTCCACTTTTATAAGATTTGAATAAAACTAACCCGGACGGACACTGTTTTTAGCAGAACTACCATAGTGTTATTTTTGTGCAGAAATAAAAGTTCTCGGATTGTGCTAAAAATTTACAGTGTTTTTTATGGATCAAAAGATACCCACGGAGTGCCGGAGCTAGACAAGGGGGTGGACGAGGAAGCCATGAGCATGGGGGGCGTGCCCCCCGATCTCGTGGGGCCCTCAGGCATCCCCTTGCCGTGTGACCAACGCCAACAATTCCTATATATCCCGAAACCTCCAGAAAGAAACCGAGAACTTCCGCACTGTGATACCCACAAGTATAGGGGATCACAATAGTCTTAGAGGGTAGTATTTCACCCAAAATTTATTGATTCGACACAAGGGGAGCCAAAGAATATTTATTGGTCTTAACAGTTGAGTTGTCAATTCAACACACCTAGAATTTCTTTCTGCAATGAAGTTTTTGGTAGCACAGTAATGAAAGCAATAGGAACAGTAAAAAGCAGTGGATTGGATTGATTGTAGCAGCAGTAGTAACGAAAGTAACTTAACGGAAATCAATATGCGAAAAACATAGGCCATGGATCAGTGATGGATAATTGGTTTGGATGACATTCGTCATGTAACAGTTACACACTAGAGCGACACAGAACAAGCTCCAATTCATCAATATAATGTAGGCATGTATTACGTATATAGTCATACGTGCTTATAGTAATAACTTGCATGACATATTTTTTCCTACCACCCCGTGGAAGCGGGGTCCATAAGGAAACTAAGAGATATTAAGGCCTCCTTTTAATAGATAACTAGAAAAAAGCATTAACACATGGTGAATACATGAACTCCTCAAACTACGGTCGTCACCGGCGGTGATCCCGTTATTGTCACCTTGGGGTGTACGGATCATAACACATAATAGGTGCATACAACTTGCAAGATAGGATCCAAAACACTCTCATATGCATGGAAACATAAGAGGTTCAGATCTAAAATCATGGCACTCTGGCCCTAGTGTCAAGCATTAAGCTTAGCAAATTCATAGCAACATCAATCTCAGAAAATAGTGAATACTAGGGATCAAGCCCTATAAAAATAACTCGATTACATGATAAATCTCATCCAATCCCATCACTGTCCAGCAAGCCTATAAAGGAATTACTCACCCCCGTTGGTGAGCCTTATGGAATTCTTGATGGGGAAGGGTTGGTGATGACGATGGTGACGAATTCCCCTCTCCAGAGCCCCAAACGGACTCCAGATCAGCCCTCCCAATGAAGAACAAGAGGTGGCGGTGGCTCCGTCTTGTAGAACGCGATGAAAACTTCTCTCCTCTTTTTCTTGGGAAATAGGAATATATAGGCTTGAGATTAGGGTCGGCGGAGCCACGTGGGCCCCACAAGGTAACAGGGCGCACCCAGTTGCCTTGTGAGCCACTGGGGGCCCCACTCCGGTGGATCTTCGCTCAAATATTTTTTATAAATTCCAGAAAAAATCTCCAAAAAGTTTCGTGCAATTCCGAGAACTTTCATTTCTGCACAAAAACAACACCATGGTAGTTGTGCTGAAAATAGCGTCAGTACGGTTAGTTTCATTCAAATCATGCAAATTAGAGTCCAAACTAAGAGCATAAGTGTTTGGAAAAGTAGATACGTTGGAGACGTATCAACTCCCCCAAGCTTAACTCATTGCTTGTCCTCAAGAAATTCATTTGACAAACCGAAAGTGATAAAGAAAAGTTTTACAGAGTCTTTTGTTCTCGTTATTATATGTTTAACTCAATGTTCAGGTTTTCAGCAAAGATCATGAACTAACCATGTCAATGATAACCTTAGGTCTCGTATTTACTCGTGACAATAACATAACCAACCAGCGAGCAATAATAAGATATCTCGGATGCCAACAATTTGTCAAAACAATCATGATATAATATGGTAACATGGTATCTCCCTAGCCATTTGTGTGACCACAATAAATGCATAGCATCTCAAAGGTTCAAACATCGACTAAACATTGTAATTAAGTGTAGAAGCGACTAAACATTATAATTCAGTGTAGAAGAGATTCAGTGCAGAGCATCTCAGAGGTTCAAACAGCGACTAAACAATCATGATATAATATGGTAACATTGTAATGCTGACATCCAACATTAACTAGACTCAATGCATAAAAGTGACAATAGAGCTCCCAGGACTGGTGCTTTGATGAGAAGATGATGACTCAACAATAAAAGTAAATAAGATGAAAGTAAATTGAAATTCCCTTCGTAGAGGGAAGCATTGATTTGTAGAGGTGCCAGAGCTCATGGTTTAAAACAAAGATGAAAGTATAATTTTGGTTGGTGTGACTTTCCTGTCAATGTCACGCCAAAGGATTTAGGTATCTTCCATGCTAAACAAATTATACGCGATTCCGAAACAGAATTGTAAAGTTTACTCCCATCCACCATTCATACACATGCCATGGCTGACCGAATCCACGGGTCCCCTCCAACATTCATCTTTCAAGGGGAGTTTGTTTTATTTATTTTTGATTATGTACGACTGGGCATCCTTTTTACCAGCCTCTCTTGTGCAATGACAAGTGACAAACACCGTCGTGAGAATAACCCGCTTAGCATGGAAGATACTGACCGCCCTGTCGCTCCATGATTGGTACGGGCACACAAAACAGATATTTATTTGAATGATTAGAGGTGGCACATGCAAATTTACCTGGAACGGCAGGGTAATACCGCATATAGGTAGATATAGTGGACTCATATGGAACAACTTTGGTTTAAGGGTTTTGGATGCACAAGCAGCCTTCCCGCTTAGTACTGATACGTCTCCAACGTAACTATAATTTTTGATTGTTCCATGCTAATATATTATCATTCTAGGATACTTTTTGGGTATTTATTTACCAATTTATAATATTTTTGAGCACTAACCTATTGACCTAGTGCCCACTGCCAGTTCCTGCTTTCTGCGTGTTTTTGCCTTTTCAGAGTTACAGTACCAAATGGAGCCCAATTGCCATGAAACTTTTTGACGATTTTTTCTGGACCAATACAAGACCTAGAAGCTTCGGAGGAAGGCCGGAAGGTGCATCAGGGCCTCACCACATATCCCACCGTGCCACCAGGGGGCGGCCAGATATGTGGTGGCCCCCTGGTGCGTCTCCCGACGTCGTTCTGTGGCCTATAAATTCGCATCTACCCTAAAAACACCAGAAGCGCTCTCGAAACACTTTTTCTGCCGCCGCAAGTATCTGTTCTGACGGGAGGCCATCTACACCTCCGTTTCGGCACCCTGCCGGAGGGAGACCGATCACGGAGGGCCTCTTCATGAACCTTGCTGCCCTCACCTTGATGTGTGAGTATTTCACCACAGACCTACGGGTCCGTAGGTAGTACCTAGATGACAATCTCTCTCTCTCTCTCTCTCTCTCTCTCTCTCTCGATCTTCAATACAATGTTCATCGCATCTTTGCCTTGATCTATCCGATGCAATCCCTTTGTATGTTGTGTTTGTTGGGATCCGATGAATTGTGAGTTTATGTTCAGATTATTCATGAAAAGTATTTGAGTCAAATCTGATTACTATGATTCTTATTTGCATGATCATCATAGCTTCGTAATGCTCTCTGATCTATTGAGATAGTTTGGCCAACTAGATTGATACTTCTTCGGTGAGAGTGGTGCATTGTAGTAGGTTCAACCTGGCGAGTTTCTATATCCCACTGACAGACGGGGACTGTCGGCGTTCTGGGATCGGGGGTACCCAGACCTGCCTGCCTGCGGCCTAGTGCATGGCCCACCTCGACGGCCCGGTACGGCCTGGAAGCAAACTCCGCAAGACAAGACCCTCGTGAGGGCCCCGGCCTTGCGAGGGGAACAACGCCAAGACCTCCAGGGGAGTGGCCTCCCTAGGCTGCCTCCCGAGGAGTGGAGATTCCTATGCAGGTACCCCGGCCTCATGAGGCTGGGATGACGTGAGCCATGACGACCAAGGTGAGGCGGGCGCCAGCGGACGCAGAGGGGCGGTTTCCTCTTTCGTGCTAAGGAGGCAGGGACGTACGCGGTTTCCCAAGGAATCCCCCAAAGGTTTCCTTTCCGGTGCAACAAGACCAAGACCACGAACTCGGCAGGACGAATGTCATCGCCGAGCCCACCACTACGTCACGCCCAGAAGATTTGCAGGTGAAGACCACCTTTAGTCAGGATAAGATGTGCCTCTTGTCTTCTTTCAAAATTGGCCGTTGTGGCATCCCTTCCCGCCTGTGCGATAAGGGAAGAGGACCAAGGCCACTACAAATACGGACTAGCCTCCACCATAGTAGGGGAGGGATCGATCCATCCCAGGATGGCGGTCGCTGCGGGTGCGCTCCCCATGCTGTGCACGCCCACCATCAGCAACGTTGCGGTCACCAAGACCCTCATTGACGGCGGCGCCGGCCTCAACGTACTTTACGTGGAGGCCTTCGACATACTCCAGGTGCCTTACGATAAGCTCGTGCCCTCCAGGCTCTTCTCAGGGGTGGTCAGAGGCTCCGCCACCCCCTTGGGGCAGGTGCGCCTCCCCGTCACCTTTGGCACTCGCGACAACTACCACACCGAGCTGATTGACTTCGACATGGCCCACATCGGCCTCCTGTACAACGCCATCCTGGGATATCTGGCCCTCGACAAGTTCATGGCGGCGACGCACCCAGACTACAACATCATCAAGATGCCTGGTAGCAGTGACATCATCACTGTGGCTGGAGACACCAAGGACGCGGTTTGAGCCCTCAAACTCGTCTACAAGGCCGCATCGGCCTCGCACCCTGACACCGAGAGCGTCACGCAGGCTCCGGAGGCCGCGCCCGTGAAGAAGAAACAACTGTTCTCTCAGTACCGGGCTGAGACGAAGTAGGTGCTTGTTGAAGACGGGAGCCCGGGCCCCACCTTCACCATTGGCGCCGGCCTTCCCCCGGAGCAGGAGAAGGCGCTGGTTGACTTCCTCCACACGAACAAGGACATGTTTGCGTGGGAGGCATGCGACCTGGTGGGCGTCCCGAGAGAGGTGATCGAACACTACTTAATGGTGTACCCCAATGCGCGCCCAGTGAAGCAAAAGGCAAGACGACAAGCACAAGAGAAGCAAGCGTTCATCGTCCAAGAGGTCAGCAAGCTGCAGGAGGCTGGTGTTATTCGGGAAGTACGACACCCGGATTGGCTGGCCAACCCAGTGATCGTCCCCAAGAAGGGTGGGAAGGAGCGCATGTGCGTTGACTTCACGAGTCTCAACAAGGCTTGTCCTCAGGACCCCTTCCCATTCCCGCGTATCAACCAAATCGTGGACGCCACCGCCGAGTGTGATCTGTTATGCTTTCTGGATGCTTTCGCAGGTTACCACCAAATCAAGATGGTAGTGGAGGACGTCGAGAAGACGGCCTTCCTCTCCCTGTGCGGCGTGTATTGCTACACTTGCATGCCCTTCGGGCTGCGGAACGCTGGCGCAACCTTCCAGCGGTTGATGCGCATCGCCCTGGGGCCGCAACTCGGGAGAAATGCGGAGGCGTACGTCAACGACATCATGGTCAAGTCGCAAGAGGCGAGGACCCTGATCGAGGACCTGGAGGAGACGTTCACCAGCCTGCGTCGAGTGAACTTGAGGCTCAACCCGGAGAAGTGCGTTTTTGGGGTCCCGTCCGGCAAGCTACTTGGCTTCTTGGTGTCGCACCGAGGGATCGAGGCCAACCCAGAGAAGATCAAGGCAATCGGGAAAATGCGCCCCCCTCAGACTCTCAAGGAAATGCAAAAACTGGCGGGCTGCGTGACCTCCTTGGGATGCTTCATCTCCAAGCTTGGCGAGCGCGCCCTCCCCTTCTTCAAGCTCATGAAGAGGAAGGGCCCCTTCGAGTGGACCCCTAAAGCGGAGGCGGCTTTCGAGGACCTCAAGCGGTACCTGACAAGCCCACCTGTTATGGTGGCGCCTCGTCCTCGTGAGCCCCTGGTGCTCTACTTGGCGGCCACCCCCCACTCAACCAGCGCCGCGCTCGTGGCGCTCCGAGAGGAACACGCCGGCACAAGCATGGAGCAAGGCAGCCCGCAAGGGGCCGCACAACGTTCGCCACCTTAGGATGTCACTCCTGAGGCCCTCATCACTTCATCAGCCGGCGGGGCACCCGAGTCCCTTGCGCCCCATGCGGAGTAGGGCGGCACCGACACCTCGTCCCTCGTCGAGCACCCAGTTTACTACGTCAGCACCGTGCTGCGGGACACGCGTGCGTGCTACCCTATGCAGCAGAAGCTCCTGCTCGCACTCCTCGTCGCCTCAAGGAAGCTGCGCCATTACTTCCAGGGCCACCCCATCAAGGTCGTCTCTGCATACCCCCTGGAGAAGGTGCTGCGCAGCCCCAACGCTACTAGAAGGGTTGCAAAGTGGAACATCGAGCTGGAGGCCTTCCACCTGGAGTTCAGCACAACCAGGGTCATCAAGGGCGCAGCCCTCGCTGACTTCATGGCGGAGTGGATGGACGCTCCCGACCGGGGGCTGGACGAGGGCCAGTCCCTCGCGCCTGGCGATGAGGCGCCCGACAGCTGGGTCATGCACTTCGACGGAGCCTTCACACGGTGGGGCGCGGGGGCTGGAGTTGTGCTCATCTCCCCGACCTAGGACAAGCATTACTACGCCGTGGAGCTTTGCTTCCACCATGGCGAGAAAGTCTCCAACAACATCGCGGAGTACGAGGGCTTGATCGCTGGCCTCAGGGCCGCCGCCGCCCTGGGGGTCAAGCGCCTCACCATCAAGGGTGACTCCCAGCTCCTCATCAACTTCTCCAACAAGGAGTACAAGCCGAAGGACGAGCACATGGCGGCATACTTGGAAGAGGTACGTAAAATTGAGAAGCGTTTCCAGGGTTTGGAATTACAGCACGCCCCGCGTGGCGCGAACAAGGAAGCAGACGACATCGCCAAGAGGGCGTCGCGTCGCGACCCTCAGGAGCCTGGCGTCTTTGAGGACAGGCTCTTCAAGCCATCGGCGGCACCCCGGCCATAGGCCCGGCGTCGCTTCAGGAGGAGCTGCCACCGGCCCGCCTTCAGGTGCCCTGGCCTGTGGTCCGGCCTCAGGAGCCCGACTGCTCCTTGCGCTGGAACCTCAGGCCGGCGACTGGACTGAGGAGTTCAACGCGTACCTGCTACGCGGCACCTTGCCGAAGAAGGAGGAGGACGCGGAGCGCGTGGTCCGCTAGGCCATTTCTTATTGCTTGCAGGACGGCGAGCCGTACCGCAGGCGCCCCAACGACGTCCCGCTGCGGTGCATATCCGAGGAGCAGGGGCGTGAGCTGTTGGCCGACGTCCACGGCGACGACTGCGGGCACCACTCCTCGTCTCGCACCCACGTAGGGAAGGTGTTCTGCAGCGGCTTCTACTGGCCCACGACGCTCCACGACGCCACTGAGCTGGTCCGATCCTGCGAGGCCTGCCAATTCCATGCCAAGCAGATCCATCAGCCCGCGCAGGGTCACCAGACCATCCCGCTCTCCTGGCTGTTCGTGGTCTGGGGGCTGGATATACTGGGGCCTTTCCCTCGGGCAGCTGGTGGTTACCGCTACCTCTACATCGCCATCGACAAGTTCACCAAGTGGACAGAGGTGGAGCCCGTGCGCACCATCCTCGCCGGCTCGGCCGTCAAGTTCATCAAGGGCCTCGTGAGCCGTTTCGGTGTCCCCAACCGTATTATTACCGATAATGGCTCACAGTTCACAAGCAACCTTTTTAGGACATACTGTGCTAACCTTGGAACGCAGCTATGCTACGCTTTAGTGGCGCACCCACGGAGCAACGGCCAGGCTGAGCGCGCCAATGCGGAGGTCCTAAGGGGCCTCAAGACGAGGAGCTTCAACAAGAAGCTTGAGGCCTGCAGCAGGGGTTGGCTCGGTGAGCTTCAGTCCGTGTTGTGGTCCATCCGCACCACCGCGACTAAGCCCACCGGCAAGACCCCATTCTTCCTCGTCTACGGGGCTGAGGCGGTCCTCCCGCACGAGGTCAAGCATCGCTCCCCACGCATCTTGGCAATCGATGAGGAGCATCAGGATGCCTCGCGGGGAACATATCTCGTGCTCAGGGAGGAGGCCCACCGCCAAGCCTCGCTCCGCGCAACGAGGTACCAGCAGGCGCTGCGGCGCTACCTTTGCCGCAGTGTCCGCTCCAGGACCCTCGAAGTTGGTGACCTCGTCCTGAGGCGGGTCCTCTCCAGGGAGGGCTTGCACAAGCTCTCGCCCATGTGGGAGGGCCCGTTCAGGGTTGCCCGCGTCTCCAGGCCTGGCACCGTAAGCCTGGAGACTCAGGACGGGGTCCCCATCCAGAATGCCTGGAACATCCAGCATCTCTGGAAGTTCTACCCGTGACACTCTCACATAATAATGAGTGGGCTGTATACGCCCGGAGCCCCCCGAGGACGCGGAGGGGTTCCCACCCACACCCAAGTGGAAGCCCCATGCTCCGTGCTGGTGGACGACACGGTCTTTCAACGACTATGCCCATGCCTAGTGGAGGCCCCATGCTCCGCGCTGGTGGGAAGACTAGCATAGGTGCCGGACGCGGCTGTTCTTTGCTCTCTTTTGTAACCAAATTTGCCACTTTTTGGAATGAAGCTTGAAGTTTTCGCGTCTTTATTCGAAAAAAAAGGGGTGGGATTTTTTTCTCCTTGCAGTGTTTCCCGTTTTGAAGTCTCATTTTTAAAGAGGTCTGGCACCTGCCAGCTTTCTCTCTCACGCGCGCGCCCCACGAGCGGGGGCTGGACACGGTGTGCACCTCGCCAAAGCTTTGGCGTCCTAATCCTCACGCGACGCTCTCGAGCGATCCAGCAGGCGCATTTTGCCTCAGGCCCCCGGCCTTAGGAGCGCTCATCTCTTGGCCTTGCCGGGCATCGCGATCCGGCATACCAACGACGATCGACCCTCGCTCGGGGGCTCCAACCAAAAATGGTCGCTAGGAGGAGGACGACCAAGGAAAGGGAAATCGCGATTTGGCTCGTTATCAAGGAACCCTAACCCTATGTAAAGCGCATTTCAGCACCGTCGCGGGATGCGGTGGCTTGAGGAGGCACCTCCGGAGGCCCTGACTCCTCGCAAACCCCCCAGGAACCTCGCGAGCAACGGGCACCCCTCAAGGCCCCGAAGCTGCCCGGTCCACAAGGAAGAAGCCCCCTCGGTGAGATCTCTAAGCTGCCCCGGGGCCCCAGCTGCACCTCACGACGCAGGAACCCGCCACAAGTACACCGAGCTAAGTTATCCTAATCGCGACAAGAAGGAACTTTCAATTGGTAGCAACATGAACATTAGAGTATGAGATGAAAAATGCTAACATAAAGGCACAAGCGCCATAGTTCATTACACGCACCCATGGGGCCCTCCATGATTCTTGATGCAGGAAATAAAAACAAACAAAAGGCGGCCTCCCGAGGACCGCCACTCCTGAGGCCTGGCTCCGGCGCCGCCCGCGCTCAGTCGGAGTTCTCCTCCTCCTAGACGGGGGCACGGCGGCATGGCGGCTCGACGATCTCCGGGGCAGGGGCACGGTGCCGTGGCGGCTCGTCGTAGTCGTCGTCGCTCGAGCTTCCCCCAGAGGAGGCGTCGCTGCTACTGGAAGTGATGCGGCCATCGCCAAGGGCAAGTTCACAGCCGAGGACGCCGCTGCCGCGATGGCTGTCGTCGGCGGAGAGGTCGTCGCTGTCACTGCCGTCGCCCTCCGGGCAGCACCCCAAGCGCTTGCCCTCCTCCCCAAAGATCTTGACAAAGAGCATCGCCGCCCCGTCGTACTTGAAATGGAGGGTATGCCTCCCTTGCAGGCCGCGAGCGCGGGCAAACGTCTGCCACCCGCGGTTCAGGAACACGTAGCACGCAGGAGTGACTTCGACCTCCACCCCGAGGCCTCGCTGTAGCAGCCATGGGCCTGTAGCCATAGGCCGGCAGGCCCTCCATCCGAAAGCGCCTCTGCGAAGAAGCGCGGGAGCTGGAGCCAGGTGATCGCCGGCCTCTCTGCCCACACCACGAACTCATGGGCCGCGTCGGCCGAGTGGGATCGCGGGCGGAGCGGACGGGCGCCTGTCGCAAGCTTCCCCCCTCAGCCACGGGCGGCACGGCTACTGCTACCACCTGCGCGGGAGGGAGCCTTCCTACGGCTGCCGGAGGTAGCGCTGGCCTTCACAGGAGTGCGCCCGCGCCCTCAGGGAGCCACCGCCGGCATCGCGGTGTACTTGCGGGGACGGCCGCGGCCCCTCTTGGGCGGCCGCGAGTCCGGTCCCTCCAGGGGGGCTTTCCTTTCTCGGCGGCAGAGAATCTCCTCACTGGCACCATAGCCGTGGAAGCGGAGGCTTGGAATGAGGAGGTAAGAAGATGAGGATGGGCCAGGGGCTTTGTCTCCCTCGCCCACTTATAGTTGGTCGGAGGCCAACCGGCGCCCCTCCGCATTCCGGGCAATGATGGCCCCACATCACGCGTCAGCCCCTGTTAGTCAGGGCGGTTGCCGAGGTGACGTGGGGAAGTGGAGGCGTCCGTGCCCCGTCGTACGCCACGCATCAAGCCTGGCCCGCAGGCGATTGCGGCCCGTGGTGCTTCGGCCTTCCTTCTTTGGCTTTGCCCCGAAGCCAACCCGAGCGCGCCTTGGGCCCGGGGGCTACTGTCGGCGTTCTGCGATCGGGGGTACACAGACCTGCCTGCCTGTGGCCCAGTGTGTGGCCCACCTTGACGGCCCGGTACGGCCTGGAAGCAAACTCCCCAAGACAAGACCCTCGCGAGGGCCCCGGCCTCACGAGGAGAACAGCACCAAAACCTCCAGGGGAGTGGCCTCCCTAGGTTGCCTCCCGAGGAGCGGAGATTCCTATGCAGGTACCCGACCTCATGAGGCTAGGATGATGTGAGCCATGACGACCAAGGCCAGGAGGGCGCTAGCGGATGCAGAGGGGTAGTTTCCTCTTTCGTGCTAAGGAGGCAGGGACGTACGCGGGTTCCCAAGGAATCCCCCAAAGGTTTCCTTTCCGGTGCAACAAGACCAAGACCACGAGCTCGGCAGGACGGATGTCATCGCCGAGCCCACCACTGTGTCACGCCCAGAAGCTTTGCAGGCAAAGACCACCTTTAGTCAGGATAAGATGTACCTCTTGTCTCCTTTCAAAATTGGCCGTTGTGGGATTCCTTCCCGCCTGTGCGATAAGGGAAGAGGACCAAGGCCACTATAAATAGGGACTAGCCTCCACCGTAGTAGGGGAGGGACCGATCCATCCTCACCTCTGAGCCCTCGCGAGGTCACTCAACCACTGTACTAGTTCATCCCCAAACCTCCTCGTGAGGCCAATCCACCAAAAGCAGGAGTAGGGTTTTACACCGCAAGGTGGCCCGAACCTGGGTAAATCTCTATGTCCATCTTCTACTTCGCTCGCACGCATTCGACAAGGCTTGGCTGTGGGGTGGCGAGCTTGAGGCTAGTGAGGGTTGAGATCTTCGCACACGCCCCAGAGTTCGAACCTTCTTGGGTCTGCGGAGCCCCGATTCCGACAGGGACAAGTTGCGTCTTTATCTTGCTGCTACTAAGGATAAAACGATGGGGTTTATTCATATTGATTGAGTTTACTTTGTCTACATCATGTCAATGTTCTCCAAGCATTACTCTGTTTTACTTAATACTCTAGATGCATGCTGGATAGCGGTCGATGGTGGAGTAATAGTAATAGGTGCAAGCAGGAGTCGGTCTATTTTCTTATGGACGTGATGCCTATATAGACATGATCATTGCCGTCAAAATCGCATAACTATTCGCTTTTCTATAAATTTCCCAACAGTAATTTGTTTACCCACCGTATGCTTTGCTTATGAGAGATGCCACTAGAGAACTCTACGCCTCCCGGGTCTATTTACTTATATATTCACAAACGCTATCATTACCTTGCTATTATTTATTACCTTTTATTTTATTTTGCACTTTACTATTATCTACAATTATCTACACAACTCACTTGCTTGCAAATAACGAGATGAAGGGGATCGATAACCCTCTTGCCGGCGTTGGGTGCAAGTTGTTTGTTCTTTTGTGTGCAGCCGCTGAAGACGGTTGAGGATTGGTATTCCTATTGGTTCGATAAACCTTGGTTTCATAACTGAGGGAAATACTTACCCACTTTGTGCTGCGATTACCCGTTCCTCTTCACGGAAAACCCAACGCAGATCACGAGTATCAGGAAGGATTTCTGGCGCCGTTGCCGGGGAATACCATCACCAACTATCAAGTAACTTCGCACAAAATTCCATTCACTTGTTCTTCTTTTTATTTGCTGTTATATTTAGTGTGTCTCATAAAAATCAAAAATACAAAAATATTTTTCTTTGCTAGTTACTAGTTTGCTTCTAGTTTGCTTTACTTGCTAGTTTACTTGTCTTGCTTGTTGCTTTGCTTGTGTGGTCACCATGTCTCAAGATACTACTAAGTTGTGTGATTTCTCAAATACTAATAATAATGATTTTATTAGTACTCCTATACCACCCGGCACTAGTGCGGAGGCATTTGATATTAATGCTGCATTGCTGAATCTTGTCATGAAAGATCAATTTTTGGGAAGTCTTAACGAGGATCCCGCGTCACATCTTAATACCTTTGTTGAATTATGTGATATGCAAAAGAAAAAGGATACGGATAATGATAAAATTATTTCCTTTTTCACTAAGAGATAAAGCCAAAGCATGGTTTTCATCTTTACCTCGTAATAGTATTGGAACGTGGGATAAGTGTAAAGATGCTTTTATTGCCAAGCATTTTCCTCCTGCTAAGACCATCTCCCTTGGAAATCAAATAATGAATTTTAAACATTAAGATCAAGAGCATGTTGCACAAGCTTGGGAGAGAATGAAATTGATGATAAGAAATTGCCCAACTCATGGCTTAAACTTGTGGATGATTATCCAAAATTTCTATGCTGGACTAAACTTTGTGTCTAGAAATCTTCTAGATTCTGCTGCAGGTGGTACCTTTATGGATGTGACCTTAGGAAAGGCCACAAAACTTCTGGACAATATTATGAGAAATTGTTCTCAATGGCATACCAAAAGAGCTCCAACTGGTAAGATGGTAAATTCTGTCGAACAAATCGCTACGGTGAGTGAAAAAGTGGATGCTCTTATGAATATGGTTGCTAATAAAAATGCTAATGTTGATCCCAATGACATGCCTTTGTCTACTTTGATTGAGAAAAATAATGATTCTATTGATGTGAACTTCATCTCGCGAAATAATTTCAACAACAATGCTTATAGAGGAAATTTCAATGCTAGACCGTATCCCGGTAATTCCTCTAACAACTATGGAAATTCTTATGGTAATTCTTATGGAAATTCTTCTACAAATACTAATAGGATAACTTCTGATCTTGAGAATACAATTAAATAATTTATTAATTCTCAAAAGGTTTTCAACACTACGGTAGAAGAAAAGTTGCATGTGATTGATACTTTGGCTAAAAACATGGATATAATTGCTCTTGATGCTGAAACTCTTAAAAAAAGTCTTTGCCACCCAAGCATGATTTTAATGAGACTATTAAATCTATCCAATTATCTATTAATGAAAGTAAGGAGAGGACCGCTAAGTTGAGAGCTAAGCGAGAATTCTTAGAAAAGGCTCTTCCACCCAGTTTTTACCGGAATCATGATGAAGATCTTAAAATTATTGGTGTTTCTCCTATTGAATCTTTGTTTACTTCTCTGAATATGAATGATAAAGGGACTGGAGATGAGTCAACTTTAGTTGAGGAGCGTCCCGTTTGCTTGGAGGGTGATGATTCTAATGCTAAAACTAAAAAAAGTGGGTTTGGAGAGGTCAAAACTTTAGCTAGTGATGTGCCCACTATCTTGGATTACAAGTACTTTAATTATGATAAATGCTCTTTAGTAGAATGTATTTCCTTGCTGCAATCCATTATTAGCTCACCCAATGCTTATGAACAAAACAAAGCTTTTACTGAACATATAGTAGAAGCTATGATAAAAGCTTATGATGAGAAACTTGAGCTTGAAATTTCTATTCCTAGAAAATTGCATGATGAGTGGGAGCCTACTATCAAAATAAGGATAAATAAATATGAATGCAATGCTTTGTGTGACCTTGGTGCTAGTGTTTCAACTATACCTAAAACCTTATGTGATGTGCTTGGTCTCACTAATATTGAAGAGTGTTCCCTAAACTTGCATCTTGCGGATTCTACCATCAAGAAACCTTTAGGTTGAATTAATGATGTGCTTATTATTGCAAACAAAAATTATGTGCCTGTATATTTCATTGTGCTTGATATTGATTGCAATCCTTCTTGTCCCATAATACTTGGAAGGCCATTTTTACGAACTATAGGTGCAATTATTGATATGAAAGAGGGAAACACAAGATTCCAATTCATTAAAGAAAGGGATGGAACACTTCCCTAGGAAGAGAATTAAACCACCTTATTAGTCAATCATGAGATCCACTTATGGGTTGAGTGTCAAAGATGACAACACTTGAAACTATGCATTATGCCTAGCTAGGGGCATAAAACAATAGCGCTTGTTGGGAGGCAACCCAATATGTATCTTAATTTTTGTTTTTTCCTTTCTGTTTTTGTGTGATAAAATGATTATTGCCTCTGTAATGATTATGTTTTTATGTTTTAATTAGTGTTTGTGCCAAGTAAAACCTTTGGGATAACTCACAAGATGAGTAGAAAAAATGCTGAAACAAAAACAGAAACTTTTGACTCAAGTACATGATTTTTCATTTTTTACTGGAGAGTGATCTTGATCTGAAATTTTAACAAAGTGTTGCTATACAAATTCTTTACGTTTTAATATTTTTTCAGAATTTTTAGAGTTGCATAATTATGGGCTCTTTACAGATTGCTACAGACTGTTCTGTTTTAAACAGATTCTGTTTTGCTTGCATAATTTGCTTGTTTTGATTATGACATGGACTCTATCGGGGGGTGTAAGGCATGGGGAAATTAGAATATGGTACCTATTATGCAAAAATGAATTTGAATCAATTTGTCACAGTACCTCAAGTATGCAATATGTTTCTTATACTAACGGATCTCACGAAGTTTTGTTGAGTTTTGTGTGATTGAAGTTTTCAAGTTTTGGGTGTGACCACGATGGACTACGGAATAAGGAGTAGCAATAGCCCAATCTTGGGGATGCCCAACACACCCCAAGTATAATTCTAAGGAGACTCATGCGTCTAAGCTTGGGGATGCCCCGGAAGGCATCCCCTCTTTCGTCTCAATCCATCGGTATGTCACTTGGAGCTATATTTTTATTCATCACATGATATGTGTTTTGCTTGGAGCGTCGTTTGCTTTTGTTTGCTTTAACTTTCAGTTTGTCACAATCATCATTTGCTGGACACACCTATTTGAGAGAGACACACCTTCATGATAATTTGCTAGAATACTCTATGTGTTTCACTTATATCTTTTGAGCTAGGCAGTTGCTCTAGTACTTCACTTATATCTTTTTGAGCACGGTGACGTGTAGATTTTATAGAAATAATATGCTCTTTTTCTTCACTTATACTTGTTTTAGAGATGAATTAATAGTGACGGTAATTTGCATGGGTCATAATACTAGTCCAAGAATATTAGGTATTCAATGAATGATAATCAAAACCATCGTGTAGCACATATAGGGAAGTTGTGGGTTAATGACATTGATGTAGTACTATGAAAAAGGTGTGAGTCCAAAATTGTTGATTCGCAGAAGTGTTGAGATTAAGATGAGTTAAGTTGTTATTCATCTAAAAATTAAATAGGCATGGTGATGATGTGTGAGCATTTATATTCCTCATTGAAATCCTAGTGTTGTCTTGAGTCGGAGGCGCGCGATGGTTAACTCCTACCAACCTCCTCCCACGGGGCATGCGAGGAGTACTTTGATTTGTGATAAAACTATTAAAACTTTGCAATAAGTATGTGAGTTCTTTATGACTAATGTGACACCATGGACATACGCATCTTCACCTTCTCATATTTGCTAGACTCTTCGGTACCGTGCATATCCCATTCTCACCTCGAGAATCGATGCAAATATTCGCCGGTGCATCCAAACCCCGTGACATGATACGCTCTGTTGCACATAAGCCTCATTATATCTTCCTCAAAACAGCCACCATACCTATCTATTATGGCATTTCCATAGCCATTACGAGATATATTGCCATGCAAATTCCATCGTCACTTCACATAACTAGTTCGTTCATCATCATAATGCTTTGCATGATCATATAGAGCTGACATAGTATTTATGGCAAAGCCACCGTTCATCATATTTTTGATACATGTCACGCTAGATCATTGCACATCCTGGTACACTGCCAGAGGCACTCATTCAGAGTCATATCTTCATATCAGTCCTTCATGTTGAGTTGTAAGTAAATAAAACTGTGATGATCATCATTATTAGAGCATTGTCCCAGTGAGGAAAGGATGATGGAGACTATGATTCACCCACAAGTCGGGATGAGACTCCAAACGAAAAATGAAATAAAAATGGGGGAGGCCAAATGAGCCCACCATATAAAAAAAAGAGAAAATGGGGGATGCAAAAATAAAAAAAAAGAGAAAAGCCCACCATAAAAAAATGAGAGAAAAGAGAAAAGGGACTTTGCTACTATCCTTTACCACACTTGTGCCTCAAAGTGGCACCATGTTCTTCATATAGAGAGTCTCCTATGTTGACACTTCCATATGCTAGTGGGAACTAACTTTTCATATAATAAACTTGGCTTGTATATTCCAATGACGAGCTTCCTAAAATGCCCAAGGTCTTCATGAGCAAGCAAGTTTGATGCACACCCCACTTAGCTTCAGTTGAGCTTTCATACACTTATAGCTCTAGTGCACCATTTGCATGGCAATCCCTACTCCTTGCATTGACATCTATCGATGAGCATCTCCATAGCTCGTTGGTACGCCTAGTTGATGTGAGACTATCTTCTCCACTTTTTACCACTTTGATACCTACCACCATATTCTATACCACCTATATGCTATGTCCAATGGTTCACGCTCATGTATTGCGTGAAGAATAAAAAAGTTGATGCATATTGAAAAAGTACAATCCAATTGCCTAACTTGGACACCATGGTGCTTCACATTTGTATCTATGTGGTGAAGATGGAGTCATGCCTTGCTAATATAATAATATGAGTAGGGGTAAACATTCTTTTAGGATCGTATACTTTGAAAAATCAATGATTTTGTTTCCTATAATTATAAATATTACTATGTTGATGTTTGTTAATTCATCATTTCTCAATGATCATACATACCAAAGATTACATAATGGGTAGCATGTCAAATCAAAAATTCTGCTTTTATCATTTACCTACTCGAGGACGAGCAGGAATTAAGCTTGGGGATGCTGATACGTCTCCAACGTATCTATAATTTTTGATTGTTACATGCTAATATATTATCATTCTAGGATACTTTTTGGGTATTTATTTACCAATTTATAATATTTTTTAGCACTACCCTATTGACCCAGTGCCCAATGCCAGTTCCTGTTTTCTGCGTGTTTTTGCCTTTTTTAGAGTTAAAGTATCAAACGGCGTCCAATTGCCATGAAATTTTTTGAAGATTTTTTCTGGACCAATACAAGACCTCGAAGCTTCAGAGGAAGGCCAGAAGGTGCACCACGGCCCCACCACATATCCTACCGCGCCACCAGGGGGCGCGGCCAGATATGTGGTGGCCCCCTGGTGCATCTCCCGACATCGTTCTTCGGCCTATAAATTCACATCTACCCTAAAAACACCAGAAGCGTTCCCGAAACACCTTTTCCGCCGCCGCAAGTCTCTGTTTTGACAGGAGGCCATCTACACCTCCGTTCCGGCACCCTGCCGGAGGGGAGATCGATCACGGAGGGCCTCTTCATCAACCTTACTGCCCTCACCATGATGTGTGAGTAGTTCACCACAGACCTATGGGTCCGTAGGTAGTGCCTAGATGGCAATCTCTCTCTCTCTCTCTCTCTCTCTCTTGATCTTCAATACAATGTTCATTGCATCTTTGCCTTGATCTATCCGATGTAATCCCTTTGTATGGTGTGTTTGTTGGGATCTGATGAATTGTGAGTTTATGTTCATATTATTCATGAAAAGTATTTGAGTCAAATTTGATTACTATGATTCTTATTTGCATGATCATCATAGCTTCGTAATGCTCTCCGAACTATTGAGATAGTTTGGCCAACTAGATTGATATTTCTTCGGTGAGAGTGGTGCGTTGTAGTAGGTTAAACCTGGCGAGTTTCTATATCCCAGTGACAGAAGGGGAAAAGTTGCGTCTTTGTGTTGCTGCTACTAAGGATAAAACGATGGGGTTTATTCATATTGATTGAGTTTACTTTGTCTACATGATGTCAATGTTGTCCAAGCATTACTTTGTTTTACTTAATACTCTAGATGCATGCTGGATAGGGCTCGATGGGTGGAGTAATAGTAATAGGTGCAGGCAGGATTCGGCCAATTTGCTTATGGACGTGATGCCTATATACACATGATCATTGCCGTGAAAATCGCATAACTATTCGCTTTTGTATCAATTGTCAAACAGTAATTTGTTTACCCACCGTATGCTTTGCTTATGAGAGATGCCACTAGAGAACTCTACGACCCCCGGGTCTATTCACTTATATATTCACAAACGCTATCATTACCTTGCTGTTATTTATTACCTTTTATTTTATTTTTCACTTTACTATTATCTACAATTATCTACACAACTCACTTGCTTGCAAATAACGAGATCAAGGGGATCGACAACCCTCTTGCCGGCGTTGGGTGCAAGTTGTTTGTTCTTTTGTGTGCAGCCGCTGAAGACGGTTGAGGATTGGTATTCCTATTGGTTCGATAAACCTTGGTTTCATAACTGAGGGAAATACTTACCCACTTTGTGCTACGATTACCCATTCCTCTTTACGGAAAACCCAACGCAAATCACGGGTATCAAGTACCGATGATGGCTAGCAAATAGACGGGGAAGCGACTAGCCAGAGAGCGACAACTGTTTTTTTAAACACGGTCCCTTAGGGATCGATTCATTAAAAAGGGTAAAAGAGAGTTGCCTGGTTAATTAGTTGAAATCCAGGTGAAACCCGTTACAACACGCCCACAACTTAGGCATCATCAATACACGCCAACCCCGAGGCCGCACACCAAGCGAGCCGTTGGCTCCGTCACCCGAGCAACCTGAAGCCAACACCCTACAACCAAAACCGAAGCCACCGCTTCGACATCCAAGCCGACCCCGAGGCCACGCACCTGGCGAGCCGCCTGCTCTGCCACCTGAGCAACCAAAACCGACACTCGATAACCATCTACAAAGCCACTGCTCCAATGTACAAATGAAAACAACACACGCCGACCCCTAGTCCGCGCACCAGACGAGTCGCTAGCTTCATCACCCGAGCGATCGGAGCCGACACCCAACAACCATATCCGGAGCTGCCGCTTCGACAATCACGCTGACCCCAAGGCTGTGCACCAGGCTGGCCAACAACGCTGTCACCTAGGTGACCAATGCTGACACCCCTCCATAACATCAAGATCTGAAGCCGCCGCTCCAACTTCCATGCTAGCCCCGAAGCCGCGTACCACCTGAGCCGATGACTCTCAAGCGAAGACCACTCCAAAATGATGCCTCCAAGAAGAAACACGCCAATGAGCATCGACATCATGCGCTCCAAGAACCTGGAACAAGGGTTTCCCCCAAAGTGCGAGAGGGGAGGGCGTAGGCCGTCAAACGACAACGTCTCCAAGAAGGTGTGTGGCGCCCACAGGCGTCGCCGTTGTTGGCTCCAGCCAAAGCCAAAGCAAGGCATTCGCCCCGTGCAGCCATAGCAAGCCCTCCCCTCGAATCTGCGCACGAGAACCACTGCCCGCCTTAACCGCCACCCACCAGCAGAGCCCAAAGTCACCGGTCGAGCAGCCTCGCCGCCTCCGCGTGTAGATAATCATGCATTGCAAGTAATTAACATTGAATATTAGCATGAGTAGGATATAAACACTCTGAACATAAATATCATGAAGGCAGCATTGGATTTGAATCAACTACATATTTGCACATGTGCCAAGTCAAGCTACTCGAATTACTCAGAGGAGGATACCATGCTAACATACTACATCACAACCATTTTAAGGCATGTTGACACACAAGATAAATCATTATCCACTCCTAGATATTTAAGCATGGCATGAACAACTATAATCTCTAATTGTCATCACAAACAGGTTTACTCATAATATGTTGAATCGAGAGCGACTGAGCTAAACATATTTACAAAAAAAGAAAACAAGAAGAGTTCATACCAGCTTCCTTTATCGCAATCACTTCATAAAATTATCATTATTATTGCCTTTCACTTGCATGACCGAATGATGTGAGAATAATAATAGTGCAAGTGTGTTCTGGACTAGGCTGGATTCTGCAAAACATTTATTCAAAGGTGAAGACAAGGTAACTTTGGCTCTTTGCTAGATTCACAATATAGCATATGAGAGCCACTCAACATTTTCATTGCGGTCTTCTCATCTCAACAACTCAAAGAAAAGAATTTTAGAGAAACACACTGAAATATGTTTGGAGTTTTTAGTTTTTCTGAAGAAAGCAAATTAATGAAGGAAAAACGAAAAGCGAGAAAAATTAATGTCTACTACACAAATTTATTCTTGTAGACGTTGTTGGGCCTCCAAGTGCAGAGTTTTGTAGGACAGTAGCAATTTTCCCTCAAGTGGATGACCTAAGGTTTATCAATTCGTGGGAGGTGTAGGATGAAGATGTTCTCTCTCAAACAACCCTGCAATCAAATACAAGAAATCTCTTGTGTCCCCAACACACCCAATACAATGGCAAATTGTATAGGTGCACTAGTTCGGCGAAGAGATGGTGATACAAGTGCAATATGGATGGTAGATATAGGTTTTTGTAATCTGAAAATATAAAAACAGCAAGGTAACAAGTAGCAAACGGCGAGCAAAACATTGTATAAATGCCTGGAAATAAGGCCTAGGGTTCATACTTTCACTAGTGCAATCTCTCAACAATGCTAACATAATAGGGTCATATGATCATCCCTCAAAGTGCAACACAGAATCACTCCAAAGTTCATATCTAGCCGAGAACATGAGATAAAATTGTTGTAGGTAGTAAGAACCACCTCAAAGTTACCCTTTCCGATCAATCTATTGGGCTATTCCTATACGTGTCACAAACAACACTAGAGTTTGTACTCAAATAACACCAATGATACATATAAATCAACCCTAATGTCACCTAGATACTCCAATGTCACCTCAAGTATCCGTGGGTTAATTATTCGACATGCATCAAACAATTTTAAATTCATCACATTCAATCCAACACAAAGAACTTGAAAGAGTACCCCAAGATTTCTATCAGAGAAGGTAGGACAAGAACGTGCAATCAACCCCTATGCATAGATCCCCCAAGGTCACCAGAATCTGCAAATTGATGCCTTAACATATATCAAGTGAATCAATAGAACACCCCATTTTCACCACGGGTATCCACATGCAAGACAAACATCAAGTGATCTCAAATCCAATATTCAATCCGACAAAACAAAATCTCAAAGGGAAAGATTCAATTCATCACAACATGATAGTAAGGGATGAACACCATATGATCCAACTATATTAACAAAGCCTGTGATACATCAAGATTGTGCCATCTCAAGAACAAGAGAGAGAGAGAGAGAGCGAGAGAGAGAGAGATTAAACACATAGATACTGGTACATACCCTCAGCCCCGAGGGTGAACTACTCCCTCCTCGTCATGGCCTCCGCCGGGATGATGAAGATGGCCACCGGATGATGATTTCCCTCTCCGACAGGGTACTGGAAAGGCTCTAGATGGGTTTTTCATCGATACAGAGAGTTGCGGCAGCGGAGCGGAGAGTCTAGGTTAATTTCTGAAGGTTTCTGTATATATAGGACTTTTTAGCGTTGGAATGACGTCAACCGGAGCCACGTGGGCCCCACAAGCCACCAGGGCGCGCCCTGTTGGCTTGTGGCCCACAGGTGGCTCCCCTCCGGTTTTTCTTATTTCCTCCAGAAAAATAATAAAAAACTTTCACGCGATTCCGAGAACTTTTATTTTCTGCACAAAAAACAACACCATGGTAATTCTGCTGAAAACAGTGTCAGTCCGGGTTAGTTCTAAATAAATTATTTAAAGTGCATCAAAACCATATAAAAGTATTGTAAACATAGGCAAATATGGCATGAATACTTCATAAATTATCGATACGTTGGAGACGTATCATTAAGTTGAGAGATGGAGAGATTTGAATTTCCTCGGGCCTGAAGACATTGTATGCCTATAGAAACGGCTATCTGAAGACCGTGCAATAGAGCCTCATATTCGGCTGCGTTATTTCAATCGGTGTACATGATTTGAAGTATGTATCGTATGTTATCCCCGGTAGGTGATGTGAGCACCACTCCAACCCCTAGGCCGGCCAGCATTTTGGAGCCCTAAAAATACATGGTCCAGTGAGAGTAAGTGATATACCCTTTAGGGGGTTTGGCTTCTGTCCATTCTATCATAAAATCGACCAATACTTGAGACTTGATGGCTCGATGCGGACGGTAGGAGTTCAATTGCCATTTGGCAACTCTTCCCGTGGCATCCATCTTATTGATTATATCATTGAGGGGTACTTCGGATGCTACAGTGATTGAGCATTCCTGAAAGTAGTGTCGTGGTTTCTGAGATGCCATAAATACTGTGTAGGCGATCTTCTGATAACGCAGATACCTTATTTTACACGGGGTAAGTACCTCGGAGACATAATATATCGGTCTTCGGACCTGTAGCTGATGCCACTCCTTATCGCGTTCTACAACCAGAACTGTGCTGACAACTTGGTTTGTTGTCGATATATATAGCTACATCGGCTCTCCTGCACCACGTGCTACAAGTATAGAGTTGCTAGCAAGGAGTGTTTTTATTCCTCCAATGCGACACCAGTCTCGCTAGTCCATTGAAAGTTCTTAGTTTGCTTTAGCAATTTGTAGAGAGGTAGGGCCTTCTCGTCGAGCCGGGATATAAAGCGGCCCAGGACGGCTACACCCCCTGCTAGCCTCTGTACGTGCTTTAGTTCAGTGGGGATTTCCAGGCGGGCAAGAGCTCGGATCTTATTGGGTTAGCCTCAATACCTCGATGGGCAACAATAAGCCAATCAATTTGCCTACTGGTACTCCGAAGACACACTTCTTCGGACTGAGCTTTATACTGTATGCTCGGAGGTTGGTGAATGTTTCCTGACGGTCATTCACCAAATTACTGAAGTTTTTAGTTTTAACAACCATGTCATCTACATATGCTTCAATAGTTGAACCAATTTGAGGATACGGGCATGTTGGAACCATGTGCTCGTATGTTGCACCTACGTTATTTAAACCAAACACTACTGCAGGAAGGTCCAATGACGACACATGAATCAGAGACCCTTTGACGAAACTGTGTGCGATGCATGAATAGCAAACAGTATAGTTCAAGCTCCGTCGCCAGTGACACGAACTGTGTGCGATGGTCGATCCATCAAATACGATTCAGAAAAGGGATTTCTATTCTTGTGCCCCCGGTTCCTTAAATGTACTCATTCATCCCCACGTCCTTAACTTTTGCTCACTTTTCCCCACTCCCTAGTCTGAAACCCTCACTATTGGTCACAACGGAGGATGCCGTCGGGTCAATGATTTGACCGTTAACTACTGACGTGTGGGGCCGCGCTGGACTGTGTCACCCGTTGGACCTATCAAGTGGGCCGCATTGGACTGTGTCACCCTCCTTTGACCATTCTGACGTGTGGGGCCGCGCTGGACTGTATCGCCCATTGGACGGTGGCGCTGGTTGGACCGTTGGGCCGTGGTTTCGTTTGGGCCGTTGCATTAAACGCCCGCGTGCATGCGCTGATGCACGCCGCCATGACAAGCCTGCTATGCATGTGCGACATGATCCAGCTAGCTTGCCTGCATGCGTCGATGCGCGCCGCCACGGACGCAGCCTTCCTGTGAGCCGCCACGGACGCAGCGACTGTCGCTGCTGCTGGTTCAATTCAGCGTGGCAATTAAAGTTTAGGGCATACCGATCGACGTGCGCCGCCATGATACAGAAGCCTGCTATGCATGCCACGTGATCCAGCTAGCCTGCCTGCATGCGCTGATGCGCGCCGCCACGGACGCAGCGACGGTCGCTGCCGCTGGTTCCTCTCTTCTCGCACGTGTCTCGTACTACGTGTGGGCTTCGCCCACCTTTTTTACCCACCCATACGTCACTCCCTCCATGTACAAAAGCATGCAATATTTTTTTTGACGAATCAGCAAAAACAAAATAGTTCAGTTCCATACAAAAGCATGCAATATATATCCTACGTACTACCTAGTGCACTACGCGTCTTCGTCGCCGGAGATGGCCTGATCCGCCTGCGCCAGAGCCTGGCCCGCCTTCGCCGGAGTCTGATCCACCTGCGCCGGAGCCTGGTCCTCCTGCGCCGCCGCCTGCACCTCCTCCTGCGCCGCCCGCGCTGCCTCCATCTGCTGCTGATGAAAACGCCGGGCCTGCGTAGCTGATTCCGAGCGGATGGAGTTGAGGATCGCCACCTGGTCGGGCCACAGATAGTAGACCGGCGGCGCCTCCTCCTCCGGCTCCTGCGGCGGTGCCTCCCCTAGCTCCGACCCCTCCTCTAAATACTCCTCCGGTTCCATAGGTAGCCTCGCTTGCCTCCGGATTTGGACCCGCCGAAGAAAGAAGAGACGATGTTCGATTGTGTAGTACTGGCGGCGTGGTGGCATGGCTGATGGGCTCGGAGAGGGGAGTGCTCGGCTGCCGGCGGAGAGAGGGAGCAGGCGGATGAGCTAGGGCCGGGGGACGCCGTCCGGCTTAAATAGCCGTCTATGGATAAGGACGGGGAGCCGGAGCGGTGCCTCCTCCCTCGACAGTCAACGCCCAGCGAAGGACCAACCAGGACTTTTTTTTTGCGCGGACGAGTGGGCGAGCAGAACCAACCTCTCGCGGATCGCCCAACGATCCAACGATGCAGAGCCGTTCATGTGATCCAACGGCGCGGAGCCTGCACGCAGCCTGCCCCTCGGAAATCCTTCTAGAAGACCATATCTGACGGTTTTCGCTTGGCGCTAGGGTATGATCGGACGGCTGCAGTTCGACGTTAGGGTTTGTAGAGATGCTGCGGGGTTTTGAGCCGGTCAGCGGGGTTATGTTAGGTTTCACCAACTTTCAAATGACCTTAACTAATTCAAAAAAATCAATAAAATATGAAACCTTCCCGGTTCGTCGTTTTATAAGACATAGTTACCCTAAAAAATATAAACCTAGTTTAGGGACTTTTTTAAGAAAAACCTTCTTTTGAGATGAGCTACCATTTCCAAGTTCAAATGACCAGAACTAAATTCAAAAAAATTCAAAAAAAATGTAATACCTGCTCACAATGCGTTTGGATGTGACATGGTTATGGCAAAAAATAAAATCTTGGTTTATGGACATTTCTATGAAAACTCCTTCACACATACGAGCTATCACGTACGGGGTTGTCTAGAGTTCGAGAAGAGAGCGATAGTGGGTTTATTTTTACGAAAAATAAAAAAATAAAAAAATCAGTAGAGCTCCATTTTTCTGTGAGTAAGAAGGATCTGAACTTATTTTTTAGTTTTGAAATTCTGAACTGTCTTTATAATAATGGGTTTTGCAATAAAGGGTTAGCGTTAGGGTTTGGGAGTCTATTTTTGTTTTGTTTGCTGTTAGATCATTTCAACATAGGGTAACATGATCATTACAACTTAGGATCAACTTAGGCCTCTTCCAATGCAAAGGTGCTAAGTGCATTAAATAGGATCAACTTAGGCCTCTTTCAACATGTCGCTTGTAATTCAAATGTTAGTTCAAATTCAAGTTTTACCTTAATTAAACATCAAATCACATCATATATCACATCACATCATATCACATCACATCACCATGCATTAGCTTTAATTAAACATTAATGCCGACCACAGAGGCCGGCGATAGTTCTAGGGCACCTTAGTTCATAAGTCTGCCATGCATTATACACAAGGCTAGTAGCAACTAATATAAAAACACAAATAAAAATATAACACATATAAAATATAGACAATGCCGCCCGCCGGTGAAGCCGCCGCCGTCTTTAGGAGCGCTGTCCTACACGTCGTCATCGCTGGTGAGGTCGACGTAGGGAGGCGGCTGCCAAAGGTGGGCTGGAGGCCCCTGCCAGGATAGAGGCGCTTGCGGTGCCTGCAACAGCTCCTCCCGTGGCTCCTGCTCCGGTTCGGGTGACCACGGCGGCGTGGGTGCCCACGGCTAGACAGCCAGCGCGTCGGTCATCTCTGACGCAGTGGCCGACGACCCACACGTCTGGCCCACCAGCTGGGGGTTCCATGCCGCAAGGGGTGGCTCCTCCGCCACCGCCTCCTTCACCTCCTCCTTGACGACGGCGGCCATCTCCATCTCAGGAATGGCCACGTCGCTGGCCGCCGAGAGGGCCATCGCCCTCTCCATGTCCGCCCATTGACGCTCGTCGTGCGTGCGGGTGGATTCCTTCATGACACGCCTAATGAGCTCAGCCTCCTCCTCCTCCTCGGTCATCGGAGGTGGTGGTGATAGGGATGGAGATGGTGTCGGGGTGAGGCCGTGGACACGCCTACGACCGCACACTTGGGGCGGGCTATCAGCACGTCGTCGTCGTGGGCTAGGTGGACGACCGGCAAAAAAAGACTACCGCTGCAAGTCGTGCTCGTTGTGGAGCCACGTATCCCACAGCGGCGAGTTGACGCCGTACCATGGGTCGTGGATGAGATCTGGAGGCAGACACGCGCGACGTCGGTCGATCTCCTCACGGCGGGCGCGGCCGCTCATCGGCACCGGGGGGATTGGCACCCGATCCGCGGACAGGTTCCAGTTGTTGGGGAGTTGGGCATCTCCCCACGACAATGGCGTCGCCGTCTCCCAGTACCTCCAGCATATTTTCGTGCCGACGTAGGGGCGTGTGCGCTGCGGGGCGGCCGGTGATACGTCTCCAGCGTATCTATAATTTATGAAGTATTCATGCCATGTTTACAATAATTCTATATGATTTTGGTATGATTTTATTAGAACTAACCCGGACTGACGCTGTTTTCAGCAGAACTACCATGGTGTCGTTTTTTGTGCAGAAATAAAAGTTCTCGGAATGGGCTGAAAATTTACGGTGATTTTTTATGGACGAAAAGAGACCTCCGAAGCACCGGAGTGGGCCAGGAAGTGACCGAGGAGGTCACAAGCCTGGGGGCGCGGCCCCCCCTAGGACGTGCCCCCTGGCTTGTGGACTCCTCGAGCACCCCCCCTGACATGATTCCAACGCCAAATATTCTTATAAATACAGAAACCCCCGAAAAGAAACCTAGATTGGGAGTTCCGCCGCCGTAAGCCTCTGTAGCCACGAAAAACCAATCGGGAGCCCGTTCCGGCACCCTGCCAGAGGGGGAAACCATCATCGGAGGCCATCTTCATCATCCCGGCGGTCTCCATGACAAGGAGGGAGTAGTTCACCCTCGGGGCTGAAGGTATGTACCAGTAGCTATGTGTTTGATCTCTCTCTCTCTCGTGTTCTTGAGATGACACGATCTTGATGTACCGCGAGCTTTATTAATATAGATGAATCATATGGAGTTTTCCCCTCTCTATCTTCTTGTGATGAATTGAGTTTTCCCTTTGAAGTTTTCTTATCGGATTGAATCTTTAAGGATTTGAGAACACTTGATGTATGTCTTGTGATGGGATATCCGTGGTGACAATGGGATGTTCTATTGATCCACTTGATGTATGTTTTGGTGATCAACTTGCGGGTTCCGTGACCCTGGGAATCTATGCATAGGGGTTGGCACATGTTTTCGTCTTGACTCTCTGGTAGAAACTTTGGGGCACTCTTTGAAGTTCTTTGTGTTGGATTGAACATGATGAATCTGAAATTGTGTGATGCATATCGTATAATCAAGCCCATGGGTACTCGTGGTGACATTGGAGTATCTAGGTGACATTAGGGTTTTGGTTGATGTGTATCTTAAGGTGTTATTTTAGTACGAACTCTAGGGCTGTTCGTGACACTTATAGGGATAGCTCATACGATTGATCGGAAAAGATAACTTTGAGGTGGTTTCGTACCCTACAATAATTTCTTCGTTTGTTCTCCGCTATGAGTTACTTTGGAGTGAACTCTTTGTCGCATGTGAGGGATTTACATATTATTCAACTATGTCAGTATTGTTGAGAGAACTTGCACTAGTGAAAGTATGAACCCTAGGCCTTGTTTTCAAGCATTGCAATACCGTTTTTGCTCACTTTTGTCACTTGCTACCTTGATGTTTTTATATTTTCAGATTACAAAAACCTATATCTACCATCCATATTACACTTGTATCACCATCTCTTCGCCGAACTAGTGCACCTATACAATTTACCATTGTATTGGGTGTGTTGGGGACACAAGAGACTCTTTGTTATTTGGTTGCAGGGTTGTTTGAGAGAGACCATCTTCATCCTACGCCTCCCACGGATTGATAAACCTTAGGTCATCCACTTGACGGAAATTTGCTACTGTCCTACAAAACTCTGCGCTTGGAGGCCCAACACGAGTCTACAAGAAGAATGTTGTGTAGTAGACATCAAGCTCTTTTCTGGCGCCGTTGCTGTGGAGGTGAGTGCTTGAAGGTATATCTTAAGATCTTGCAATTGAATCTTTTAGTTTCTTGTTTTATCCCTAGTTTAGTCTATAAAAGAAAACTACAAAAAGAATGGAATTGAGGTTGCCTCATATACTTCATCTTTATAATGTCTTTCGTGAAAATGATGGTTTGGAAAATTGTGCTCAATTGTTAGAAGAAGAAGTTATTAAAATGTTTGGCACTAAATCTTTGAGTGATGAGCATGATTGCAATGTTGTTAGTATGAATTCTTTGAATATCCTTAGTACTAATGATGATTGCACTAGTCATGATAAAAAGATTTCTTATAAGCATGTCAATTTTTGTGGAGTGCATAGAGTTTGTGAAGACATGCCTAAAAGGGAAGATAGATTTTGTAAGAGGCATAAGTATTTAGAAACTAAATGGTTGCAAGAGAGGCTATATGTTTGTGCTGAAAGACTTAATATTTCTCGCCGTCCTTGTGAACTTTGCAATGAAAGTGGTCATTTTAATTTCCAATGTGAATTATTTCATGATCGAATTGTGTCCAAAAATTGTGATAACCTCATTACCCTTGAGCATTATAATGAACTTAGTCTATTTTTGGGGTATGAAGAAATGAAACAAAAAACTAAGGATGTTCCAGCTTGGGTTCTCATGAAAATGATTGATTTTGATCTAAATGAAATCTATATGTATTGCGTGGTAAATTGCATTGAGAATCCTTATATTGCCAATTACTTAAAGACAAGAAAACAAATAGAAGATGAAGAGAATACTAATGAAGGGGAAGAGGTTTCCCAATATCCTCCTATTTTTTCTTATGATGAATCAGGTAACGAGGAGGAGCTTTTTATTCAACCAACCTCTTCAAAAAGAAGCTTGGAGGAATTAAATAAACCCACACATAATGTGGTGAAGAAGAAGAAAAGAAGGAAAAGTAAAGGTAAAGAGGTATCTCTCCCAAATAATGTTGTTCCCATTATTGATAGGCCTCATGAGAATGAATCAAAAATAGTTGAGGAAGATGATACACTTGAGGATGATTTTGTTATGCCTATTGCTTGTTGTGATAATTATGATTGGGAAGATAATGATACTTCTTATAATCTTGAAAATATTTATGGCACCAACTTGGAAGATGATGATAATAATTGCTATAATATTGGTGCTATTCATACTATTAATGATGAGTGTGATTATGTTTATGATATACAAAGCCACAAGCTTGGGGATGCTATGTTTGATGAAAATGACACGTTTGAGAATTTATTTGCTGCAATTAATGTTTGCCCCAAGCTTGGGGATACTATGCTTAATGAAGATGATCTTTTTATTCCCCCTACTTTGAATGATCAAATTTGTTATAAAGATTGCATGCCTCCTACTTATGATGATTATTGTGATGATACTTATGCGATGAAAAGAGTGATGATTACTATTATGATACTTGTCGTAATTATGAATATACTTTTACTGAATATTACTCTTTTAATGTGGAACCAATTTGTAGTATTCAATTCTTTTATGATACTCCCACTATTAGTCATGAGAAGAAATTTTCTTGTGTGGAGAGTAGTAAAATTTCTATGCTTGTAGATCATGAAAAGAATGCTTTATGTGCTGGTTATCTTGTGAAATTCCTTCATGATGCTACTGAAAATTATTATGAGGGAGGAACATATGCTTGTAAGAATTGCAATAATATCAAGTTTCCTCTCTATGTGTTCAAAGTTTTGAAGTTATGCTTGTTTTGCCTTCCTATGCTAGTTGATTCTTGTTCCCATAAATTGTTTGCTCACAAAATCCCTATGCATAGGAATTGGGTTAGTCTTAAATGTGCTAGTCATATGCTTCATGATGCTCTCTTGCATGTTTCAATTCTTATCTTTTATGTGAGCATCATTGAAATCATCATGCCTGGCTAAAAGGCTTCAAAGAAAAGCGCTTGTTGGGAGACAACCCAACACTTTTACTTTCTGTTTTTGAGTGTTCACATAATTAAGCTACTGTATTAATCATGTTTTGTATCTTTTATTTCAATAAAGTGCCAAGTAAAGCCTTTGGGATGACTCACAAGATGAGTAGAATTGATGCCGAACCAAAACAGAAACTTTTGACTCCAGTACAGGAATATTCATTTTTTACTGGATCGTGATAATGATCTGAAATTTTTGCACAGTATTTATATAAAAATTATTTAGGTTGTCCTAATCTTTCAGAATTTTTAGAGACAGGGAAGTATGGTTACACTACAGATCTTCACAGACTGTTCTGTTTTTGACAGATTCTATTTTGCATGCATAGTTTGCTTGTTTTAGTGTTTCCATAGCTTATATTTATCGGTATAAATTATGGGAATGATATAATACAGTAGGTATCATGTGGGAACAATTATGAATCTTGTCTTGACAGTACCTAAGTGAATTATCTTTATTTATTATACTAACCCATCTCACGAAGATCCGTTAAGTTTTGTGTGATTGAAGTTTTCAAATTTTGGATGAGACACCGATATGAGGAGAATAAGGAGTGAAAAGAACCTAATCTTGGGGATGCCCAAGGCACCCCCAAGGTAATATCCAAGGAAGACTCAAGCGCCTAAGCTTGGGTATGCCCCGGAAGGCATCCCCTCTTTCATCTTCAACACTATCGGTATATCTTACTTAGAGCTATATTTTTATTCGTCACATAATATGAGTTTTGCTTGGAGAGTCATATTATTTTGTTTTTCTCTGTTAGGAGTTATTTATAATCTTGTTTTTCAATAAAAAGTTCCAAGAATTGCCTTAGGATGCTTGCATTGCATGTGTTTGATGAGTGCTGTGTAAAAACAGAAACTTTGGCTGTAGTGTTTGAATTTTCATATTTTACTGGAACGTGGAAAGTTTCTGAAATTTTTACACAGTGATGTCATATAAATTATTTAGCATGTCCTAAATTTTAATAATTTTTTGAGTTACATAAGTACACTGGTTTAATAGATTGCTACAGACTGTTCTGTTTAGACAAATTGCTGTCATAGTTTTGTTATCTACTTATCCTTTAGTTTCCATAGCCTATATTGGTAGATATAAATTGTGGAAATGATAGTATACAGTACCTAATGTTTGAAAATTATTATGCAACTTGTCTTGGCAGTATATAATGAGTTGATTTATTATTATGTGTACTAACCTATCTCACGAGTTCTTTTCAAGTTTTGTGTGGAAGATGTTTTTGAGAATAGGTGAAACCATGATATGAAAGGATTGAACGAGATACAAAAGCTCAAGCTTGGGGATGCCCAAGGCACCCCAAGTAAATATTTCAAGAAGTCTCAAGCATCTAAGCTTGGGGATGCCCAAGGCACCCCAAGTAAATATTTCAAGAAGTCTCAAGCATCTAAGCTTGGGGATGCTACGCATCCCATCTCTCTTCATCAACAATTGTCGGTTAGCCTATGTTGAGCCTAAATTTTTATTCGTTCAGATGATGCATGCTATTCTTGGAGTGATATTTTTCTTTTGCTTGCTATTTAATAAAATACTTAAGATCTGAAATTCTTAGATGAGAGAGTCTTCACATAGTTATTTAATTGTTGACTACGCATTGATCTTCACTTATATCTTTTTGGAGTAGTTTGTCATTCACTCTCGTGTTTCACTTATATCCTATGAGTAAATGGTTGAATGAATTGAATATCATAAATCTGAAATTAAATATGCTTCATATACTTATCCCATGGGGAGTAATGACTTCACACATAACAAGTATATGTGGTAAAATTTATTGAAAGTTAGCAAACACCGCATTGGTCACTTGAACAATTCATGAAAGAATATTGAAGGAAGAGAGATTCCACATATAAATATACTATCTTGGACATCTTCTATGATTGTGAGCTCATTAATTATTTTCAAACTCGAGCAAATTAGTTAAAATTGGACAAGGAAGACAACTTAATGAGTTATGTTTGGGTATATTTGTATAGAAGTTATATTGTTATGGATCCTCCAACATGTGGTGCTTGCTTCCGCCTCATACTAGCCAAAACTTTCGCACCAAGTAGAAATACTACTTGTGCATCCAAACACCCTTAAACCAGTTTTGCCATGAGAGTCCACCATACCTACCTATATGCGGTATTTACCTGCCGTTCCAAGTAAATTTGCATGTGCCAAACTCTAAACCTTCAAATAATATTCTGTTTTGTATGCCCGAATCGCTCATATAGTGACTAGGGGCTGTCAGTATCTTCCATGCTAGGTGGGTTATTCTCACGATATGTGTTGATTCACTATCATTCACGAGAAAGTGGCTGGTATTCGGGATGCCCAGTTCCATGCTCAAAAATCAAATCAAAATATAATGAAACAAAACTCCCCCAGGATTGTTGTTTGTATGGACGGTACCCGTGGATTCGGCTCGCCGTGGAGTGTGATTGATTGGTGGAGGGGGAGTAAAAACTTTACCATTCTGTTTGGGAACCGCCTATAATGTATCTAGCATGGAAGATTGTCACGCCCAAGATGCGGTCCTATCCCTATTAAGGCTTGCGGCCTCGATGGGGATAGAAGCGCATCTCGTCGTTCGCAAGTACAGTAAACATTGCATACATGTAGGAAGAGAAGAGTATATGAGTTGGCTTACACTCGCCACAAGCTATCTTACAAGTTCACACAAATTTATTCATACATCATTCAGAAGGCAGGGTCCGGCTATGGACGAAATCAAACGATAAAAGAAGTAATGTAAAACTGTCTCGCTATCCCAGGATCACCACCACGAAGCTCCCCTACTCGTCTGGATACGTAACATACATACGACCACGTTCTTCATCATACTCCCACTGGAGCTGAGTCACATCGTCAGGCACGTTCTCATCAACACCTGCACCTGTATTGTTGTAATCTGTGAGCCATAGGGACTCAGAAATCTCATAACCCGGGTACCGAAACTATATAAGCCATTGGGTAAGGAATTGGTTAAGTGGTGAGGCTGCAACAAGCGGGTAAGCATGTATTTGGTGGCCAACTTACGAGAACATGAATGTAAAACTGGTGGTCTACGTAAGACGGACGTGAACTAGCATGATCACTAAGTGATCCTGAACACCTACTTACGTCAATCATAACCCCATTGTGTTCCCTCTCGGTTCATGTTCACGAGCAGAGACAGTCACGGTTACGCACACGGTTGGTGTATTTTATTGGAGTTTACTTCAAGTTTACTATAACCGGGTGTTAAACAAATTTCCAAGTTGCCACGTAACCGCGGGCATGGCTTTCCGAAAAGATTAAACCCTGCAGGGGTGCTCCAACTCATCCATCACAAACTAACCACACGCCGTGGGAATAACCTCGACCATGAATCTCGTGATCTTCCTAGGCAATTCCACTGGAAAACCGCAACCTCGAGATAGCCCGAAGAAAAACCGGAATTCCTCGCACAAGACATTCGAGAAAGGTAAAACAAGTCCAGCAAGACCGCCCGACGTGTCGACGAACCCGATAAGAGCCGCATATCTCGTTTTCAGGACACAACGGATGAGCGATGGTTGCCACGCCAATCACCGAGTTGCCCCGGGCGGCGTTAATAAGCTGCTCTGGGTTGGACCAACACCCATGAGGAGCACTGGCCCGGGTTGTTGATTAATTATCGACGGGGTAGCTATGCCCTATGCAATTTTATTAAGTTGTTTAGCAAATGTAGTACCAATGTTGGGTCTTGCCAGACAAGTTTTAATCTAAAACGAATGATCAATGGGGTCCCCATAACAACCCCGAGCATGTTAGGAGCGCAAAATATGGAATATAACACCGGTACTCGGAACTAGTGCGGCTCAAGCGGAACAAAACACTGAGCAAAAGGCCAAGCCTTCCACCGTTGCCAGATATATATGTGCATTAATTTAAATAATAGTAAATAGAGTGATATAAACAAAATATCCATGATGGCACATGGAGAGCTTGCACCTGCAACTAGCAACGCTATAAGATAAGGGCTGAGCAGCGGTAACATAGCCAATCAATGTTTGCTAGGTAGTGGAGGGGGTTAGAGGCTTTCATGGCAATTTGGGAGGCTGACAGTTTAAGCGGTAGGTAACGGAAAACATAACGGTAAAAGCGAGACATCTAGCATGGCAAAAATAGTGTCGGGATCCGGGTATGATCATCTTGCCTGTTGGTTCTTCAGAGGGACAAAGAGTTGGGTCCTCGTAGTTGTACTCTCCGGGATCCTCGTACTTAGGCTCAACACTCGCGTCTACCCAAAGAGAACAGCACCAAATAAACATACAAACAAGGTGCAATGCACAAACAAGATGATGCATGATCCATTTGAAGTATTTAACATGGCAACCCTAAGCTAGTCATGTTTCTCATGCACTTATTTAAGTTCTTTAGTATTCTGGACAGAACCTCAAGTTTAGTTATTTGAACATGCATGATCATGGCAAATATGAATGCTTCATGCAAAATCGATGCAAATGCATATGTAGAACGTTGCAAACGGAGTAACGTAGCTCACGGTACACTCACGGCAAGGTACGAACCTTAACGGAGACAAAACACAGGATGAGGGAGGCCATGGGCTATTCCTTGGTATTCCAAGGATGCCACTGGATAGGAAATGAAAATCTAGCAAGAATAGAGATAAAGATCATGCAAAACAATGGAGAATAGCTCCCACAAGTCAAAAAACATTTAAACACACAATCTGTCCACAAACAGCAACATGGCATCTTGCAACACACATAACAAGAGCTACATCAAGTTTCAAACCACAACCAAAGCATGTACAGATACTATACATCATGCTTAACAAATCATCCATCTACACAAACTTGAAAGGATGCATGGACCAATAGCAATGAAGCTCACAAGATGGCATGTTGAATCAGTTTTTAGGGACTTAGTGAAAATTCCAGTTTTATAGAATCTGAGTTAACCAGATGGCATATTGACAGCACTATTTATATATGCTAGAGGGCATTTTATGGCATGACAATTAATAGGGTTATAGAGGGCAACATCTACAACAAAATACTAGCATTGAGCATGAGCTAAAACATCACAGATCACATGGTAGCATCCCCTAAACATGGCATGAAAATAACTACATATTCTCAGACTTAGACAATTTTAGCAAGGGCAAAACTGGACACATATTACAGAATAGCAACTTGACAGCAGGTTTTAAATATGATGCAAGGGCTTAATGCTCAAGTTCTTAGCACAATTAGGTAGAGCATGAATAGCTCAACAAAACATGTTAAGGCCCCAAACTCAAAGGAACAACACATCCATGGGAACCATCATCTAAACATAGCAAGAAAATAACAGCTTCTAACACTTAGCAACATTTGAGGCATGCAACCAGTGTTATTTCTTAGCATGTTAACAGAAAAAACCCACTTATCCACAAGCTTATCATGCCAAAAAAAAAATACGAGGGCCTAGTACCCACAAAACACTAGCATAATCATGTTGACAAGTCTCCCAAAAGATGCTTAGATTAAATCATGTGAAAATGACAAAATGACATGTTGTGACAACAATGACATGTTGCAAACTTGCTCAAATGACCAAACAAATTGCACCATTGGATTCCTTGGGATATTCTACCCCAAAATCATATATCATACTCACATATTTGCATTTGTAAAACTCCCAAAACCTAGCTCGAAAATCAACACTAGCACTTATAAGTCATTTCATACCCTAAATGGAAATTTCCTAATCTGGCAGTGACCTGAATTGGCAACCTTCCCAAAAATAGATAAAACAAACAGGGAATTCAAAACATCAAATAAATAAAAGGAAGGGGAGGGGTCCCACTGGCAGTGAGCCAGGCCCCTCCCTGAGTATGACAAGGTGGCCCCACAGGGTCCACCTGTCACTCACACACACACAGACACAGTGCACGAAAATAAAAGGGCAGGGGAGAGCCGGGACTCGAACCCACGACCTCTCGGTCGAGAGGGTCCGGCTCGACCAGCTGGGCTATCGATAGGCGCTTGACAGGGGTTGGGCCTCGCCTCAGATAACACAAAAAAGGCCCCTGCTTCCTCTGCCCTGAGACAGAGAAGCCCGCGATGGTGCCGGCGAGCCCTCCGGCGACCACCGAAACTGACAAACGGCGGCGGAGCATGCGGACCACTCGGGGAACCCATTCCCATCATCTACGCGGCACAAGGTCGAGCGCAACGCGATGCAGGGGAGCTTGAAGCTCCCTGCTCATGGCGGACAGCCGGATGCGATAGGGGAGCTTCTACTCGATCTCGGGGCGAAGCAAGTCTGCGCGGGGCGTGCACTGAAGGGGCTGGGCAGAGCACACGAGCCCCTGCTACTACCTCCACTACTCCGGGAAGAACAAAACTGCACGCTTGGCCAGAGCAACGGGAGCGCGCGAACAGCGACGACCTAGCGACAAGCACAAGACGCTACTGTCTACGAGGAAGATCCGGGAGGGAGAAGGATCTACCTCAACTACCTATGACATGGAGAGATGGACGGAGACGGGACGGAGACAATGCGAGACTGCACGGAACTTCGGAGCTCCTCGGATCCGAGCTCAGGGAAGAAGATGACGACGGGGTCGAAGCTTCGGCGTCGATGGCGTTGCGTGCGAAGAGGAAGAAGATGCAGGGACCTCCGGGGCTTCGATCTACGGGGACAGGAGGGCCGGAGACGACGCAGAGAGGCTACCCCGAGCTCGAGCTCGCGCTCGGCCGGAGCATGGCGGGCAAGGTGACGGCGTGCACTGGGCGACCTACCTGAGTGGCGGCGAAGCAAGAGGAGGGGAGGAATGGAGCGTGGGGGTCTAGGGCTACGCGGGGGATTCCTTATAAAGGGGCTAGGGGACGCCGACGGCCGTCAAATCAAAGTCGCCGGGGACGTGGCGCTCTGGATTGCCGCCGTACAGAGGAGAACGATGACGCGGCTAAGCGGGCTGCGGGGCTGCGCCGACGCTCTTGCTGGGCCCTTAGCTGGGAGGCAGGGCCCAAGTTGGCTGAGAACTCTCTCTCTCTCTGAAACGTTTCCTTTATTTTTTTTAAAGCCAGAAAACAAAATAAATCTAGGCAGGTTAGAGATGAGATAGAGAGAAGACAAAATATGTTTTGCAATCAGCAAAACATGCCCTATTTTATAAAAATGAACTTGGCATTTTTAGAGAAAATGAAATAAGCCTCATATCTTTATTTGGCAAACTGTTTTGCAAAGAGACCAAAGGCAAAATAATTCCAAATATTTATGAGAGTTGAATCATAATTCCTATCAGATTATTTAGAGAAGTTCGAACATTTTAATCTACTAAAACAGCAACTACAATTCCACATGCCATATAATTTGAATAAGAGGAACAATGGGGTGGTTTTTTTTGAAATGGTGGGATAGTTTTGAAATGGGAAAATGAGGAGAACTCCATTCAAACCTCACAACATCAACCCATATCACACCACAACACAAGGACACACTCATCCACAACACATACCATAACAAGGCACAACAACATAATGCATACAAGAGATGATGATGAAAGATATGATGCCATGATGCTAAATAACGTGAAGCACTATATATTGATAAGCAAACCACAAAGGTAAAACATGAAGGTCCACATGAAAATATATTACAAATGGCAAAGGAATGCTCTTGGGCTGTTACAACTCTCCCCCACTACATGAGGATCTCGTCCCGAGATCTAGGAACGGAAGAATTCGGGAAATTCGGAACGGAGATGGTCCTCTCATTCCCATGTGGCTTCTTTGTTGGAGTGATGTGACCACTTCACCTTTAGAAACTTGATTGACTTGTTGCGAGTCTTACGCTCAGTTTCTTCAAGGATAGCAACTCGATGCTCATGATAGGATAGGTCTTCTTGGACATCGATTTCTTGGAGATCAACGGTGCGCTCAGGAGTCTTGAAACACTTCCGGAGCTGAGAGACGTGAAACACATCATGCACATTTGCGAAATTGGGAGGAAGCTTGAGTTGGTAGGCAAGGTCACACCTCTTGCCCACAATTTTGAAAGGACCCACAAAGCGTGGAGCAAGCTTCCCTTTGATGCCAAAGCGTTGAGTGCCCTTCATGGGAGACACTCGGAGATAGACAAAATCATCGATCTGGAAGGTCATGTCACGATGCTTGCTATCATAATAGCTCTTCTGACGGGATTGTGCTGCTTTGAGATTTGCACGAATGACACGGCACATTTCTTCTGCTTCAGTGATCATGTCATTACCAAGGATTTGATGCTCACCGGTTTCAGACCAATTGAGCGGGGTGCGGCACTTTCTGCCATAGAGAATCTCGAAAGGAGCTTTGCCGGAACTTGCTTGGAAGCTATTGTTGTATGAGAACTCAGCAAACATGAGGCAATCTTCCCACTTCATGCCAAAAGAAATCACACAAGCTCTAAGCATATCTTCGAGGATTTGATTAACTCTCTCAACTTGACCACTAGTCTAAGGATGGAAAGCTGTGCTGAAACGGAGATTGGTCCCCATTGCAGTCTGGAAGGAATCCCAAAACTTGGAAGTGAAGATGCTTCCACGATCCGAGTTTATGAGCTTAGGAACACCGTGCAAATAAACTATCCTTGACGTGTACAGCTCTGCTAGCTGAGCTGCCGAGATAGATTATTTGACCGGAAGGAAGTGGGCAACTTTGGTGAGCTTGTCGATGACCACGAAGATGGCATCATTCCCTCTCTTGGACTTAGTAAACCCAATGACGAAATCCATTTCAACATGATCGAATTTCCACTCTGGGATAGGCAAAGGCTGAAGGAGGCCTACTGGACGTTGATGTTCCGCCTTCACTCTGCGACAAACATCACACTCGTTCACAAACTGAGCAATCTCACGTTTCATACGAGTCCACCAGAAGGTTTGCTTGAGGTCTTGATACATTTTGGAACTTTCTGGATGAATTGAGAGGAGGGAATTATGTGCTTCATCCATGATAACCTTCCTGAGATCACCTTTCGAAACCACCAGACGGTCCTCGAAGAACAAGGTGTCTTTGTCATCAACATGGAAGCACTTATACTTTGGAATGCTCTTGGCCACACCTTTCTTCACTTTCTTCACCATAGCATCAAGAAGCTAAGCTTGGTGAATCTGATCTTCGAGAGTCGGAGAGACTTGAAGATTGGCAAGAAAACCTTGAGGAACAATTTGGAGATTGAGCTTGCGGAAGGCATCGCAAAGCTCGGGTTGAAGAGGCTTGAGGATAAGACGGTTGCAATACGCCTTCCTGCTCAGCGCGTCTGCAATGACATTTGCTTTTCCTAGAGAGACCACACGAAAAGGACTTGCCAAATGTTCCGTGGGTAAATCATGCTTTGCAACAAAAGGTATTGATATGAATGAATGCGATGCACCAGTGTCAAACAAAACTTTTGCAGGAATAGAATTAACCGAGAGATTACCCATAATCACTTGAGAAGACTCCTCTGCTTCAGCTGCATTGACCATGTTCACTCTGACTGACTTGGGATTGTGCTTCACCATAGTACTGCCTGGGGGCCTGAGAGGAGGAGGAGGCGGAAGACGCCGCTGGTTGTTGCACTTGTTGGAGTAGTGGCCCTTCTAACCACACTTGTGACAAGTAACCTCTGAGAGCGGACGGAAGTTGCCTGGAGGAGGAGCATTTGCTGACTTGGGTGCCTGAGGCCTCTGCTGAAAACCTAGGTTGGGTGGGTGGGAAGGACCACGACCACCGTGTTGCCTCTGCTGCTGAGGAGGACGAAACGGAGGAGGAGGAGGAACCCAATACTTCTGCTGCTTAGGAACAATCTGAGAGCTGGAAGAAGAAGAGTTGGAGTCTCTAGACCGCTTCCTGGAATTCTCCAACCCGAGCTGAGTTGCCTTGTGTTGTGTAACGTTGCATGGGAAACAAAAATTTTCCTACGCACACGCAAGATCTATCCATGGTGATGAGCATCTACGAGAGGGAGAGTGGATCTACATACCCTTGTAGATCGCTAAGCGGAAGCGTTAATAAACGCGGTTGATGTAGTCGAACGTCTTCGCGATCCAAATCGCCGAGCGTCCCGCGATCCAATCACGATCCTTCCGATCTAGTGCCGAACGGACGGCACCTCCGCGTTCAACACACGTACGGCTTGATGACGCCTTCACCTCCTCGATCCAGCGAGCGATGATGAAGTAGTGGTTGAGTTCCAGCAGCACGACGGCGTGGTGATGGTGGTGAGGAACAATCTCTGCAGGGCTTCGCCAAGCACTACGGAGATTATGACGGAGGAACTAGAGGGCTAGGGTTGCCGGCACACGGCTTGGGAAATCCTGATGTATCCCGTGTGCTAGCCCTGCCCCTCTATTTATATGTTGAGCCTTGGGGTCTAAACTTGGAGTAAAAGTCTCCTCCGGGTCGGTTTTGCCCGCACAAGGTCGGTTTGGCCCGCAAGAAAAGAGTCCAATTCGGACCCTGCCGAATCGTGCACAGCCGCGCACAAGCGGTAGTACCGCTTCACACAAGCGGTAGTACCGCTTGGGCGGTAGTACCGCTTCACACAAGCGGTAGTACCGCTCGGGCGGTAGTACCGCTTCAACAAGCGGTAGTACCGCTTACGCGGCAGCAAAACTACTTTTGCACTTTCCAATACCTTGTGGGCTTTATCCCTTTGGCTCATATAAAGTGTTGCTGCACCCGAACACTTCGGTAAACATCCGGAACCCCTTCCGGTGAACTCCGGAACCCTTCCAGAGATCAAAACACTATTATCACATATATCAATCTTTACCTCCGGACTATTCCGGAGATCCTCGTCATGTCCGGGATCTTATCCGGGACCCCGAACAACTTTCGGTCACCAACATAATAACTCAATTATACTAATCGTCACCAAACGTTAAGTGTGTAGACCCTGCGGGTTCGAGAACTATGTAGACATGACCGAGACACCTCTACGGCCAATAACCAATAGCGGGACCTGGATGCCCATATTGGCTCCTACATATTCTACGAAGATCTTTTATCGGTCGAACCTCTATGTCAAGGATTCAGTTAATCCCGTATGCTGTTCCCTTTGTTCTTCGGTATGTTACATGCCCGAGATTCGATCGTCGGTATCTCTATACCTAGTTCAATCTCGTTACCGGCAAGTCTCTTTACTCGTTCCGTAATACAAGATCCTGTGGCTAACTCTTTAGTCACTTTGCTTGCAAGGCTCAATGTGATGTTGTATTACCGAGTGGGCCCTGAGATACCTCTCCGTCACACGGAGTAACAAATCCCAGTCTTGATCCATGCCAACCCAACAGACACCCTCGGAGATACCTGTAGAGCACCTTTATAGTCACCCAGTTACGTTGCGACGTTTGATACACACAAGGTATTCCTCCGGTGTTAGTGAGTTGCATGATCTCATGGTCAAAGGAACAGATACTTGACATGCAGAAAACAATAGCAATAAACTGACACGATCAAATGCTACGTTTACAGTTTGGGTCTTGTCCATCACATCATTCTCCTAATGATGTGATCCCGTTATCAAATGACATCTCATGTCAATGGCTAGGAAACCTTAACCATCTTTGATCAACGAGCTAGTCAACTAGAGGCTTACTAGGGACACAGTGTTGTCTATGTACCCACACATGTATTTGAGTTTCCAATCAATACAATTATAGCATGGATAATAAACGATTATCATGAACAAGGAAATATAATAATAACCAATTTATTATTGCCTCTAGGGCATATTTCCAACAGTCTCCCACTTGCACTAGAATCAATAATCTAGTTCACATCACTATGTGATTTACATTGTAATGAATCGAACACCCATGCAGTTCTGGTGTTGTTCATGTTTAGCCCTTGGAAGAGGTTTAGTCATCGGATCTGCAACATTTAGATCCGTGTGTACTTTGCAAATATTTATGTCGTCCTCCTTGATGTAATCGCGGATGGAATTGAAACGTCGTTTTATGTGTCTGGTCCTCTTGTGAAATCTTGGTTCCTTGGCTAGAGCAATGGCACCAGTATTATCACAAAACAGAGTCATTGGGTTAAGTGCACTAGGCACTACTCCAAGATCTGTCATGAACTCCTTCATCCAGACACCTTCCTTCGCCGCCTCCGAGGCAGCGATGTACTCCGCTTCGCATGTAGAATCTGCTACCACGCTTTGCTTGGAACTGCACCAGCTAACCGCACCCCCATTAAGAATAAATACGTATCCGGTTTGCGACTTAGAGTCATCCGGATCAGTGTCAAAGCTTGCATCGACGTAACCCTTTACGACGAGCTCTTGATCACCTCCATAGACGAGAAACATGTCCTTAGTCCTTTTCAGGTACTTCAGGATATTCTTGACCGCCGTCCAGTGTTCCATTCCTGGATCACTTTGAAACCTTCCGACCATACTTATGGCAAGGCTGACATCGGGTCTTGTGCACAGCATTGCATACATGATCGAGCCTATGGCCGAAGCATAGGGGATGACACTCATCTTTTCTCTATCTTCTGCGGTCACTGGGCATTGAGTCTTACTCAACTTCACACCTTGCAAAACAGGCAAGAACCCCTTCTTGGACTGATCCATTTTGAACTTCTTCAAAATCTTATCAAGGTATGTGCTTTGTGAAAGTCCTATTAAGCGTCTCGATCTATCTCTATAGATCTTGATGCCTAATATGAAAGCAGCTTCTCCTAGGTCCTTCATTGAAAAACTCTTGTTCAAATATTCCTTTACGCTTTCCAGCATTTCTATATTGTTTCCAATCAGCAATATGTCATCCACATATAATATTAGAAACGCTATAGAGCTCCCACTCACTTTCTTGTAAATACAAGCTTCTCCGTAAACTTGTATAAACTCGAACGCTTTGATCACCTCATCAAAACGAAGATTCCAACTCCGAGATGCTTGCACCAGTCCATAAATGGATCGCTGGAGTTTGCAAACTTTGTCAGCATTCTCTGGATCGACAAAACCTTCTGGTTGCATCATATACAACTCTTCCTTAAGGTAACCGTTAAGGAACGCTGTTTTGACATCCATCTGCCAAATTTCATAATCGAAAAAGGCAGCTATTGCTAACATGATTCTGACGGACTTAAGCATCGCTACGGGTGAGAAGGTCTCATCGTAGTCAACTCCTTGAACTTTTGAAAAACCCTTTGCCACAAGTCGAGCTTTATAGACGGTGACATTACCGTCCGCGTCCGTCTTCCTCTTAAAGATCCATTTGTTCTGAATGGCCTTACGCCCTTCAGGTAATACTTCCAAAGTCCATACTTTGTTTTCATACATGGATCCCATCTCGGATTTCATGGCCTCTAACCACTTCTCGGAATCCGGGCCCATCATCGCTTCTCCATAGCTCGTAGGTTCATCGTTGTCTAACAACATGACCTCTAAGACAGGGTTGCCGTACCACTCAGGAGCAGTACGCGTCCTTGTCGACCTACGAGGTTCGATAGCAACTTGATCCAAAGCTTCATGATCATCATCATTAACTTCCTCTTCAGCTAATGTAGGCTCGACAGAAACAACTTTCTGCGCTGCGCTACTCTCAGGTTGAAGTAAAGGTTCAACAACCTCATCAAGTTCTATCTTCCTCCCACTCAATTCTTTCGAGAGAAACTCTTTCTCAAGAAATGTTCCGTTTTTAGCGACAAACACTTTGCCCTCGGATCTGAGGTAGAAGGTATACCCAATTGTCTCTTTTGGGTATCCTATGAAGACGCATTTCTCCGCTTTGGGTTCCAGCTTTTCAGGCTGAAGCTTTTTGACATAAGCATCACATCCCCAAACTTTAAGAAACGACAGCTTTGGCTTCTTGTCAAACCAAAGTTCATAAGGCGTCGTCTCAACGGATTTCGATGGTGCCCTATTTAAAGTGAATGCAGCTGTCTCTAATGCATAACCCCAAAACGATAGTGGCAAATCGGCAAGAGACATCATAGATTGCACCATATCCAATAAGGTTCGATTACGACGTTCGGACACACCATTACGCTGTGGTGTTCCAGGCGGTGTCAATTGTGAAACAATTCCACACTGTCTTAAGTGACTGCCAAACTCATAACTCAGATATTCTCCTCCTCGATCAGATCGTAGGAATTTAATCTTCTTGTTACGATGATTCTCAACTTCACTCTGAAATTGTTTGAACTTTTCAAATGTTTCAGACTTGTGTTTCATTAAGTAAATATACCCATATCTACTTAAGTCATCAGTGAAGGTGAGAAAGTAACGATAACCACCGCGCGCCTCAATACTCATCGGACCGCACACATCAGTATGTATGATTTCCAATAAGTCACTTGCCCGTTCCATTGTTCCAGAGAACGGCGTTTTAGTCATCTTGCCCATGAGGCATGGCTCACATGTGTCAAGTGATTCAAAATCAAGTGACTCCAAAAGTCCATCAGCATGGAGCTTCTTCATGCGTTTTACGCCAATATGACCTAAACGGCAGTGCCACAAGAAAGTGGTATTATCATTATCAATTCTACATCTTTTGGCATCAATGTTATGAACATGTGTATCATTACTATCGAGATTCAATAAGAATAAACCCCTCACATTGGGTGCATGACCATAAAAGATATTACTCATATAAATAGAACAACCATTATTCTCTGATTTAAATGAGTAACCGTCTCGCAATAAACAAGATCCAGATATAATGTTCATGCTTAACGCAGGCACCAAATAACACTTATTTAGGTTCATCACTAATCCCGACGGTAATCGAAGAGCGAGCGTGCCGACGGCGATCACATCAACCTTGGAACCATTTCCCACGCGCATCGTCACTTCGTCCTTTGCCAGCCTCTGTCTATTCCGCAGTTCCTGTTTTGAGTTGCAAATATGAGCAACCGCACCGGTATCAAATACCCAGGCACTACAACGAGAGTTGGTAAGGTACACATCAATAACATGTATATCATATATACCTTGTTTGTTGTTGGCCGCCTTCTTGTCAGCCAAATACTTGGGGCAATTCCGCTTCCAGTGTCCAGTTCCCTTGCAATGAAAACACACAGTTTCTGGTTTGGGTCCAGCCTTGGGTTTCTTCACGAGAGGAGCAACTGCTTTGCCACTCTGCTTGGAGTTACCCTTCTTACCCTTGCCATTTTTCTTGAAACTAGTGGTTTTATTGACCATCAACACTTGATGCTCCTTCTGAATTTCAGACTCAGCGGCTTTCAGCATCGCAAACAGCTCGGCGACTGACTTGTTCATCCCGTGCATGTTATAGTTCAACACGAAGCTCTTGTAGCTAGGTGGCAATGATTGAAGAACTCTGTCAGTGATAGCCTCTGGCGGAAGGGGCATCCCTAACTCAGCCAGACGGGTGGAGTACCCAGACATTCTGAGCACGTGATCACTGATAGACCCGTTCTCCTCCATCTTGCAAGCATAGAACTTATCGGAGATCTCATATCTCTCGATCCGGGCATTCTTCTGAAAGATAAACTTCAACTCCTGGAACATCTCATATGCTCCATGACGTTCAAAACGTCTTTGAAGTCCCGGTTCTAAGCCATACAATATTGCACATTGAACTATTGAGTAATCATCAGAACGAGCCTGCCAGGCGTTCACAACGTCTAGAGACTCAACTGGAGCGGGTGGATCACCAAGCGGTGCATCAAGGACATAAGCCTTCTGGGAAGCCGTAAGGATAATCCTTAGATTACGGGCCCAGTCCACAAAATTACTTCCATCATCTTTCAACTTAGCTTTCTCTAGGAACGCATTAAAATTCAGGGGTGCTACTGCGCGAGCCATGATCTACAACATAAATATAGCAAAGACAACTTAGACTATTGTTCTTAGATAATGAGTTTAGTTAATCATATTTAAAAAAACTCCCACTCAAATTGACATCCCTCCGATCATTCGAGTGTAACATGATCCAAATCCACCAACTCAAGTCCGATCATCACGTGAGTTGAGGTGGTTTCAATGGTGAACATCTTCATGTTGATCATATCTACTATATGACTCATGTTCGACCTTTCGGTCTCTTGTGTTCCGAGGCCATGTCTGTACATGCTAGGCTCGTCAAGTTTAACCCGAGTGTTCCGCACGTGTAACATGGCTTACACCCGTTGTATGCGAACGTAGAGTCTATCACACCCGATCACCACGGCGTGTCTCGAAACGACGAACTTTCGCAACGGTGCACACTTGGGGAGAACACAATTTATCTTGAAATTTAAGTGAGGGATCACCTTATAATGCTACCGTCGTCCTAAGCAAAATAAGATGCATAAAAGGATTAACATCACATGCAAATCATAAGTGACATGATATGGCCATGAACTTGTGCTTTTGATCTCCATCTCCAAAGCACCGGCATGATCTCCATCGTCACCGGCATGACACCATGATCTCCATCATCTTGATCTCCATCAACGTGTCGCCATGAGGTTGTCGCGCCGACTGTTGCTTCCACGACTATTGCTAACGATTAGCGATAAAGTAAAGCATTACATAGCGCTTAATGATTGACACGCAGGTCATACAATAATTAAAGACAACTCTATGGCTCCTGCCAGTTGCCGTACTCATCGACATGCAAGTCGTGATATTCTATACATCACATGATCATCTCATACATCACATATATCTCATCATGTAATTGGCCATATCATATCACATCATACCCTGCAAAAACAAGTTAGACGTCCTCTAATTGTTGTTGCAAATTTTACGTGGCTGCTATGGGTTTGCAAGAACCGTTCTTACCTACGCAAAACCACAACGTGGTGTAGTGATTGCTTTTTGATCTTCTAAAAGAACCCTCTTCATTGAAATCGATTCAACTAAAGTGAGAGAGACAGACACCCGCTAGCCATCTTTATGCAACGAAGTTACATGTCAGTTGAAGGAACCTGTCTCGCGTAAGTGTACGCGTAATGTCGGTCCGGGCCGCTTCATCTCACAGTACCGCCGAATCAAAAATCAACTAGTAACGGCAAGCAATATGTATACACCCACGCCCACAACTCGTTTGTGTTCTACTCGAGATCTCATCTACGCATAGACCTAGCTCATGATGCCACTGTTGTGTAACGTTGCATGGGAAACAAAAATTTTCCTACGCACACGCAAGATCTATCCATGGTGATGAGCATCTACGAGAGGGAGAGTGGATCTACATACCCTTGTAGATCGCTAAGCGGAAGCGTTAATAAACGCGGTTGATGTAGTCGAACGTCTTCGCGATCCAAATCGCCGAGCGTCCCGCGATCCAATCACGATCCTTCCGATCTAGTGCCGAACGGACGGCACCTCCGCGTTCAACACACGTACGGCTTGATGACGCCTTCACCTCCTCGATCCAGCGAGCGATGATGAAGTAGTGGTTGAGTTCCAGCAGCACGACGGCGTGGTGATGGTGGTGAGGAACAATCTCTGCAGGGCTTCGCCAAGCACTACGGAGATTATGACGGAGGAACTAGAGGGCTAGGGTTGCCGGCACACGGCTTGGGAAATCCTGATGTATCCCGTGTGCTAGCCCTGCCCCTCTATTTATATGTTGAGCCTTGGGGTCTAAACTTGGAGTAAAAGTCTCCTCCGGGTCGGTTTTGCCCGCACAAGGTCGGTTTGGCCCGCAGGAAAAGAGTCCAATTCGGACCCTGCCGAATCGTGCACAGCCGCGCACAAGCGGTAGTACCGCTTCACACAAGCGGTAGTACCGCTTGGGCGGTAGTACCGCTTCACACAAGCGGTAGTACCGCTCGGGCGGTAGTACCGCTTCAACAAGCGGTAGTACCGCTTACGCGGCAGCAAAACTACTTTTGCACTTTCCAATACCTTGTGGGCTTTATCCCTTTGGCTCATATAAAGTGTTGCTGCACCCGAACACTTCGGTAAACATCCGGAACCCCTTCCGGTGAACTCCGGAACCCTTCCAGAGATCAAAACACTATTATCACATATATCAATCTTTACCTCCGGACTATTCCGGAGATCCTCGTCATGTCCGGGATCTTATCCGGGACCCCGAACAACTTTCGGTCACCAACATAATAACTCAATTATACTAATCGTCACCAAACGTTAAGTGTGTAGACCCTGCGGGTTCGAGAACTATGTAGACATGACCGAGACACCTCTACGGCCAATAACCAATAGCGGGACCTGGATGCCCATATTGGCTCCTACATATTCTACGAAGATCTTTTATCGGTCGAACCTCTATGTCAAGGATTCAGTTAATCCCGTATGCTGTTCCCTTTGTTCTTCGGTATGTTACATGCCCGAGATTCGATCGTCGGTATCTCTATACCTAGTTCAATCTCGTTACCGGCAAGTCTCTTTACTCGTTCCGTAATACAAGATCCTGTGGCTAACTCTTTAGTCACTTTGCTTGCAAGGCTCAATGTGATGTTGTATTACCGAGTGGGCCCTGAGATACCTCTCCGTCACACGGAGTAACAAATCCCAGTCTTGATCCATGCCAACCCAACAGACACCCTCGGAGATACCTGTAGAGCACCTTTATAGTCACCCAGTTACGTTGCGACGTTTGATACACACAAGGTATTCCTCCGGTGTTAGTGAGTTGCATGATCTCATGGTCAAAGGAACAGATACTTGACATGCAGAAAACAATAGCAATAAACTGACACGATCAAATGCTACGTTTACAGTTTGGGTCTTGTCCATCACATCATTCTCCTAATGATGTGATCCCGTTATCAAATGACATCTCATGTCAATGGCTAGGAAACCTTAACCATCTTTGATCAACGAGCTAGTCAACTAGAGGCTTACTAGGGACACAGTGTTGTCTATGTACCCACACATGTATTTGAGTTTCCAATCAATACAATTATAGCATGGATAATAAACGATTATCATGAACAAGGAAATATAATAATAACCAATTTATTATTGCCTCTAGGGCATATTTCCAACACCTTGACCTTTAGAGCCATGTTGTACAACTGATCAAACTCACGAGGCGCTTGCAGGACTAGACCCGGCTGAAGTTCATCCTTGAGACCACCTCTGAACTGGTAAATCATTGACTTCTCATCGGGAACATCTTGCTTAGCATAGCGGGCCAGATTCTGGAACTCGATGTTATACTGATAGACAGACTTGCTCCCCTGCTTCAAATTCCTGAACTTCTCATGCATCTCCTCGACAAAGCTCGTCGGAATGTGATGAGCTCTGAAGTCACGACAGAAATCATCCCAGCTGTTAACACGATCACCTCTAGAATCCTTGTACTGCTGCCACCAATCTGCTGCCTGACCCTTGAGCTGGAAAGTCGCGAACTTGACATAGTCCGTAGGTCTGACATTGCTGCACTCAAAATGCTTGTTCATGTCAAGGAGCCAATCGTCTGCATCGAGAGGCTGCTCACATCAGGTGAAGGACTTGGGCTGATTTGTGAGCAACTGGTTCAGAGTTGCGAACTAAGGTTGATTCTGAAAATTCCCTTGATGACCTTGCTGTCCCTGCTCTCTTTCCTACAGCAACCTGAGAAACATCTAGGTGTTCGCATTGGTTGCGGCCATCACTGCTTGCCAAGCCTCCGGAGGTGGAGGTGGTGGTGGGGGTGGTGGAGGATCAGACTGCTCTCCATCACGGCCCTGATTCCCACGAGTTGCTGGCGCCATCCTGAAGATGGACAAGAATATCAGCACACCATTGACAAAGATGATTGAAATAAGCTGAATCAATGGCTTGAAAGAAATTGCAATGGAATATCATCAATTGCATTCAAACTGCAAATAGTAAGAACGTTTTCTGCAGGATCTTGATAACATCATTAGAACCTGAAGCCACTTGAAATAATCAACAAGTATTGAGCTAAGGTTGCTCAGAACAAATGTACAACCATTATACATCTGTCGGAAGATGATCCTAAGAACTACTGGAATTCCCACCTAAGAATTTCCGAAGTCTTTCTTGTTTATGTGATTCGGGTTGCGGACTCAGGAACGTACCCAAGGTAATCAGCTACAACTGCACCCGCAACCTTCCACACCATAACCCAAGAAACTCCGCAAACTCATCTACCTCAGACACTCGTAATCACAACGATACTAAACATGGCAGTACCCCGGACGCCTCCCCAGTACTGGGTGACTCCAGCCTTATCTCGCCACGAAAAGTATTGAAGCAATTTCGAACACCCTCCGTCCTGAGATACTAAGGAAACTGAACGATAACGATGTGTCAAGAATCCCCTGGAGCTCAACTCCCCGGAAGAAATCAAGTCAGACAGGAGGCACCAAGACAGAACTCCGTCACATCGGCATCATATAGTTTCCAAAATACCCGCGTGATCCTAAAAAAATTTTGAGCGAGAAGAGGAGTAGAATTAAAATTCCTAAGTCGAATTCCTCACCAGAGTATAGAAGAGGAGTAAAAGAAACCTACTCCCCGATATAACTAGACTCAAAATAGTTTTAACTAGACTCGACTCGGCCAAATTCGATCAAGCAAGGGGCTCCTATGGTCGGCATGGCTCTGATTACCAACTTGTCACGCCCAAGATGCGGTCCTATCCCTATTAAGGCTTGCGGCCTCGACGGGGATAGAAGCGCATCTTGTCGTTTGCAAGTACAGTAAACATTGCATACATGTAGGAAGAGAAGAGTATATGAGTTGGCTTACACTCACCACAAGCTATCTTACAAGTTCACACAAATTTATTCATACATCATTCAGAAGGCAGGGTCCGGCTACGGACGAAATCAAACGATAAAAGAAGCAATGTAAAACTGTCTCGCTATCCCAGGATCACCACCACGAAGCTCCCCTACTCGTCTGGATACGTAACATACATCCAACCATGTTCTTCATCATACTCCCACTGGAGCTGAGTCACATCGTCTGGCACGTTCTCATCAACGCCTGCACCTGTATTGTTGTAATCTGTGAGCCACAGGGACTCAGCAATCTCATAACCCGGGTACCGAAACTATATAAGACATTGGGTAAGGAATTGGTTAAGTGGTGAGGCTGCAGCAAGCGCCTAAGCATGTATTTGGTGGCTAACTTACGAGAACATGAATGTAAAACTGGTGGTCTACGTAAGACGGACGTGAACTAGCATGATCACTAAGTGATCCTGAACACCTACTTACGTCAATCATAACCCCACCATGTTCCCTCTCGGTTCATGTTCACGAGCAGAGACAGTCATGGTTACGCACACGGTTGATGTATTTTATTGGAGTTTACTTCAAGTTTACTATAACCGGGTGTTAAACAAATTTCCAAGTTGCCACGTAACCGCGGGCACGGCTTTTCGAAAAGATTAAACCCTGCAGGGGTGCTCCAACTCATCCATCACAAACTAACCACACGCCGCGGGAATAACCTCGACCACGAATCTCGTGATCTTCCTAGGCAATTCCACTGGAAAACCGCAACCTCGAGATAGCCCGAAGAGAAACCGGAATTCCTCGCGCAAGACATTCGAGAAAGGTAAAACAAGTCCAGCAAGACCGCCCGACGTGTCGACGAACCCGATAAGAGCCGCGTATCTCGTTCTCAGGACACGCGGATGAGAAATGGTTACCACGCCAATCACCGAGTTGCCCCGGGCGGCGTTAATAAGCTGCTCTGGGTTGGACCAACACTCATGAGGAGCACTGGCCCGGGATGTTGATTAATTATCCACGGGGTAGCTATGCCCTATGCAATTTTATTAAGTTGTTTAGCAAATGTAGTACCAATGTTGGGTCTTGCCAGACAAGTTTTAATCTAAAATGAATGGTTAATGGGGTCCCCATAACAACCCCGAGCATGTTAGGAGCGCAAAATATGGAATATAACACCGGTACTCGGAACTAGTGCGGCTCAAGCGGAACAAAACACTAAGCAAAAGGCCAAGCCTTGCGCCGTTGCCAGATATATATGTGCATTAATTTAAATAATAGTAAATAGAGTGATATAAACAAAATATCCATGATGGCACATGGAGAGCTTGCACCTGCAACTAGCAACGCTATAAGATAAGGGCTGAGCAGCGGTAACATAGCCAATCAATGTTTGCTAGGTAGTGGAGGGGGTTAGAGGCTTTCATGGCAATTTGGGAGGCTGACAGTTTAAGTGGTAGGTAACATAAAACATAACGGCAAAAGCGAGACATCTAGCAAGGCAAAAATAGTGTCGGGATCCGGGTATGATCATCTTGCGTGTTGGTTCTTCAGAGGGACAAGGAGTTGGGTCCTCGTAGTTGTACTCTCCGGGATCCTCGTACTCAGGCTCAACACTCGCGTCTACCCAAAGAGAACAGGACCAAATAAACATACAAACAAGGTGCAATGCACAAACAAGATGATGCATGATCCATTTTAAGTATTTAACATGGCAACCCTAAGCTAGTCATGTTTCTCGTGCACTTATTTAAGTTCTTTAGTATTCTGGACAAAACCTCAAGTTTAGTTATTTGAACATGCATGATCATGGCAAATATGAATGCTTCATGCAAAATCGATGCAAATGCATATGTAGAACGTTGCAAACGGAGTAACGTAGCTCACGGTACACTCACGGCAAGGTACGAACCTTAACGGAGACAAAACACAAGATGAGGGAGGCCATGGGCTATTCCTTGGTATTCCAAGGATGCCACTGGATAGGAAATGAAAATCTAGCAAGAATAGAGCTAAAGATCATGCAAAACAATGGAGAATAGCTCCCACAAGTCACAAAACATTTAAACACACAATCTGTCCACAAACAGCAACATGGCATCTTGCAACACACATAACAAGAGCTACAGCAAGTTTCAAACCACAACCAAAGCATGTACAGATACTATACAGCATGCTTAACAAATCATCCATCTACACAAACTTGAAAGGAAGCATGGACCAATAGCAATGAAGCTCACAAGATGGCATGTTGAATCAGTTTTTAGGGACTTAGTGAAAATTCCAGTTTTATAGAATCTGAGTTAACCAGATGGCATATTGACAGCACTATTTATATATGCTAGAGGGCATTTCATGGCATGACAATTAACAGGGTTATAGAGGGCAACATCTACAACAAAACACTAGCACTGAGCATGAGCTAAAACATCACATATCACATGGTAGCATCCCCTAAACATGGCATGAAAATAACTACAGATTCTCAGACTTAACAATTTTAGCAAGGGCAAAACTGGACACATGTTACAGAATAGCAACTTGACAGCAGGTTTTAAATATGATGCAAGGGCTTAATGCTCAAGTTCTTATCACAATTAGGTAGAGCATGAATAGCTCAACAAAACATGTTAAGGCCCCAAACTCAAAGGAACAACACATCCATGGGAACCATCATCTAAACATAGCAAGAAAATAACAGCTTCTAACACTTAGCAACGTTTGAGGCATGCAACCAGTGTTATTTCTTAGCATGTTAACAGAAAAAACCCACTTATCCACAAGCTTATCATGCCAAACAAAAATACGAGGGCCTAGTACCCACAAAACACTAGCATAATCATGTTGACAAGTCTCCCAAAAGATGCTTAGATTAAATCATGTGAAAATGACAAAATGACATGTTGTGACAAAAATGACATGTTGCAAACTTGCTCAAATGACCAAACAAATTGCACCATTAGATTCCTTGGGATATTCTACACCAAAATCATATATCATACTCACATATTTGCATTTGTAAAACTCCCAAAACCTAGCTCGAAAATCAACACTAGCACTTATAAGTCATTTCATACCGTAAATGGAAATTTCCTAATCTGGCAGTGATCTGAATTGGCAACCTTCCCATAAACAGATAAAACAAACAGTGAATTCAAAACATCAAATAAATAAAAGGAAGGGGAGGGGTCCCACTGGCAGTGAGCCAGGCCCCTCCCTGAGTATGACAAGGTGGCCCCACCTGTCACTCACACACACACACACACACAGTGCACGAAAATAAAAGGGTAGGGGAGAGCCGGGACTCGAACCCACGACCTCTCGGTCGAGAGGGTCCGGCTCGACGAACTGGGCTATCGACAGGCGCTTGACAGGGGTGGGGGCTCGCCTCAGATAACACAAAAAAGGCCCCTGCTTCCTCTGCCCGGAGACAGAGAAGCCCGCGATGGCGCCGGCGAGCCCTCCGGCGACCACCGAAACTGACAAACGGCGGCGGAGCATGCGGACCACTCGGGGAACCCATTCCCATCGTCTACGCAGCACAAGGTCGAGCGCAACGCGATGTAGGGTAGCTTGGAGCTCCCTGCTCATGGCGGACAGCCGGATGCGACATGGGAGCTTCTACTCGATCCCGGGGCGAAGCAAGGCTGCGTGGGGCATGCACTGAAGGGGCTGGGCAGAGCACACGAGCCCCTGCTACTACCTCCACTACTCCGGGAAGAACAAAATTGCACGCTTGGCCAGAGCAACGGGAGCGCGCGAACGGCGACGACCTAGCAACAAGCACAAGACGCTACTGCCTACGAGGAAGATCAGGGAGGGAGAAGGATCTACCTCAACTACCTATGGCATGGAGAGGCAGACGGAGACGGGACGGAGACGATGCGAGACTACGCGGAACTTCGGAGCTCCTCAGATCCGAGCTCAGGGAAGAAGATGACGACGGGGTCGAAGCTTCGGCGTCGATGGCGTTGCGTGCGAAGAGGAAGAAGATGTAGGGACCTTCGGGGCTTCGATCTACGTGGACAAAAGGGCCGGAGACGACATGGAGAGGCTGCCCCGAGCTCGAGCTCACGCTCGGCCGGAGCATGGCGGGCAGGGCGACGGCGTGCGCTGGGCAACCTACCTGAGCGGCGGCGAAGCGAGAGGAGGGGAGGAATGGAGCACGGGAGTCTAGGGCTACGCGGGGGATTCCTTATAAATGGGCTAGGGGACGCCGACGGCCATCAAATCAAAGTCGTCAGGGACGTGAAGCTCTGGATTGCCGCCGTACAGTGGAGAACGATGACGTGGCTAAGCGGGCCGCGGGGCTGCGCTGGCGCTCTTGCTGGGCCCTTAGCGGGGAGGCAGGGCCCAAGTTGGCTGAGAACTCTCTCTCTCTCTCTCTCTCTCTGAAACGTTTCCTTTATTTTTTTTAAAGCCAGAAAACAAAATAAATCTAGGTAGGTTAGAGAAGAGATAGAGAGAAGACAAAATATGTTTTGCAATCAGCAAAACATGCCCTATTTTATAAAAATGAACTTGGCATCTTTAGAGAAAATGAAATAAGCCTCATATCTTTATTTGGCAAACTGTTTTGCAAAGAGACCAAAGGCAAAATAATTCCAAATATTTATGACAGTTGAATCATAATTCCTATCAGATTATTTAGAGAAGTTGGAACATTTTAATCTACTAAAATAGCAACTACAATTCCACATGCCATATAATTTGAATAAGAGGAACAATGGGGTGGTTTTTTTTAAATGGTGGGATAGTTTTGAAATGGGAAAATGAGGAGAACTCCATTCAAACCTCACAACATCAACCCATATCACACCACAACACAAGGACACACTCATCCACAACACATCCATAACAAGGCACAACAACATAATGCATACAAGAGATGATGATGAAAGATATGATGCCATGATGCTAAATAACGTGAAGCACAATATATTGATAAGCAAACCACAAAGGCAAAACATGAAGGTCCACATGAAAATATATTACAAATGGCAAAGGAATGCTCTTGGGCTGTTACAAAGATACCGAGATCTCTCGGTTGTTATGTTGACAATGAAAGCATACCGCTCAAAATTATTATTCATCTCTGTTTTAAAAGCTCGAGCTCTGGCACCTTTGCAAATCAATGCTTCCCTCTGCGAAGGGCCTATCTTTTACTTTCTAGTACTTACCTTTATGCAAGAGTCATGGTGATCTTCACCACTTCCTATATTTCGCCTTTTTCTCTTGGAAGCGTCATGTGTTGGGGAATGATCTAGACATATATATCCACACAAATATATTTGATCATGAATTATTATTGTTGACAATTATCTATATGATAAATAAGTTGGGAGGCGAAACATTAAGCCCCTATCTTTCTCTGTGTTTGATGGATGCTATTTGTTCTAAAAATATGCTTCAGTGTCAATAATCATGGAAGACTATATGATAGTTGAGTATGTGGAATTTGCTAAATCAAAGCTCTTACATAGACCCTTCCTAAAAATAGGATGAATTGCAATTGTTCGATGACTAGGAATATGGTTTGTTAGTTTTCAAGAAACTTTTTGGTCTATACTTTAACATGTGAATAGCTTGTTACTTGATCATGAGAAGTTTTATGAGATGAGCTATTGTTTATGGTTTATATTGATGCTAGAAAAAGTGATTGGAATTATCATTGATCAAACTTGTGCACTTGTTAGCATTCACACTTCATAAATTATTTCTTTTATCATTTACCTACTCGAGGACGAGCAGGAATTAAGCTTGGGGATGCTGATACGTCTCTAACGTATCTATAATTTATGAAGTATTCATGCCATGTTTACAATAATTCTATATGATTTTGGTATGATTTTATTAGAACTAACCCGGACTGACACTGTTTTCAGCAGAACTACCATGGTGTCGTTTTTTGTGCAGAAATAAAAGTTCTCGGAATGGGCTGAAAATTTACAGTGATTTTTTATGGACCAAAAGAGACCCCCGAAGCACCGGAGCTGGGCCAGGAAGTGACCGAGGAGATCACAAGCCTGGGGGGCGCCCCCCCTAGGGCGCGCCCCCTGGCTTGTGGACTCCTCGAGCTCCCCCCTGACGTGATTCCAACGCCAAATATTCTTATAAATACAGAAACCCCCGAAAATAAACCTAGATCGGGAGTTCCGCCGCCACAAGCCTCTCTAGCCACGAAAAACCAATCGGGAGCCCGTTACGGCACCCTGCCGGAGGGGGAAACCATCACCGGAGGCCATCTTCATCATCCCGGCGGTCTCCATGACGAGGAGGGAGTAGTTCACCCTCGGGGCTGAGGGTATGTACCAGTAGCTATGTGTTTGATCTCTCTCTCTCGTGTTCTTGAGATGACACGATCTTGATGTACCGCGAGCTTTATTAATATAGATGAATCATATGGAGTTTTCCCCTCTCTATCTTCTTGTGATGAATGGAGTTTTCCCTTTGAAGTTTTCTTATTGGATTGAATCTTTAAGGATTTGAGAACACTTGATGTATGTCTTGTGATGGGATATCCGTGGTGACAATGGGATGTTCTATTGATCCACTTGATGTATGTTTTGGTGATCAACTTGCGGGTTCCGTGACCCTGGGAATCTATGCATAGGGGTTGGCACAGGTTTTCGTCTTGACTCTCCGGTAGAAACTTTGGGGCACTCTTTGAAGTTCTTTGTGTTGGATTGAACATGATGAATCTGAAATTGTGTGATGCATATCGTATAATCAAGCCCATGGGTACTCGTGGTGACATTGGAGTATCTAGGTGACATTAGGGTTTTGGTTGATGTGTATCTTAAGGTGTTATTTTAGTACGAACTCTAGGGCTGTTCGTGACACTTATAGGGATAGCTCATACGATTGATCAGAAAAGATAACTTTGAGGTGGTTTCGTACCCTACAATAATTTCTTCGTTTGTTCTCCGCTCTGAGTTACTTTGGAGTGAACTCTTTGTCGCATGTGAGGGATTTACATATGATTCAACTATGTCAGTATTGTTGAGAGAACTTGCACTAGTGAAAGTATGAACCCTAGGCCTTGTTTTCAAGCATTGCAATACCGTTTTTGCTCACTTTTGTCACTTGCTACCTTGCTGTTTTTATATTTTCAGATTACAAAAACCTATATCTACCATCCATATTACACTTGTATCACCATCTCTTCGCCGAACTAGTGCACCTATACAATTTACCATTGTATTGGGTGTGTTGGGGACACAAGAGACTCTTTGTTATTTGGTTGCAGGGTTGTTTGAGAGAGACCATCTTCATCCTACGCCTTCCACGGATTGATAAACCTTAGGTCATCCACTTGAGGGAAATTTGCTACTGTCCTACAAAACTCTTTGCTTGGAGGCCCAACACAAGTCTACAAGAAGAAGGTTGTGTAGTAGACATCAGCCGGCAGATCGATTGCAAATGAGGGCGGAGCGGCTGGAGCGGACAGAGCAGGCGGCAGCGACGACGGTGGTGGTGGTGGGCTCCTAGAGCGACTGGAGCGGCGCCTACCAGAGGATGAGCCGGCCTCACGGCCGTGCTTCCCCTTCCCGGACCATGGCCAGGTCATGGCGAGGGCGGCGGGCTAGGGTTTCTAGAAACTGTTGGGGTGGAGGGGGCAGGATTGGCTTTGGAAGCGGAAGCTACTGTGTGGAGTGTGGAGTGGCCGGTCCACGGGTTTCCACTTAAAGAAGGACGACGACACAAAGGTGGGTGGCTTACAAACGGGCCCCACCGCGCGTGCGCATTTACTTTGGGCGGTGGGGTAGGTTGGACGCCGCCACGAGTCCCCGAGGCGACGGCCCATCTGTCTGTTTTGCCCCAAGCAGACGTGGGAGTACGATTTGGAGTTGCCCTTACGACGCGGCCCCACACGTCAGAGTTAACGGTCAAACCATTGACCCGACGGCATCCTCCGTTGTGACCTTTCATGAGGGTTTTGGACAAGAGAGTGGGGAAAAGTGAGCAAATTGTAAGAGCGTGGGGATGGATGAGTACAGCTAAGGAACGAGGGGCACATATGTATATGCATATCCAGGTCTGTGTGCTGTAGAAGGCATACAGTCCCTCAGATGAACTATTTGCGATGATACGGAAGAACACAAACGGTTCCGTGTAACAAGGTGGGTGTGATACGCTGCAAACAATTCGATGATCAGAATTGTGTGCTATAATTCTAGACAGCACATACGATTTGTTGTTCTGAATTGTGTGCTCGACAGGGCACACAATTCAAGTAACCAACTGTGTGCGATGTTATGAATGATCATTGTCGAATCTGTATTCTTAACCGTTTGTGATGAGATCGACAGGGTAGACAGAGTTAAGGAATAAATATGAACAAACGACAATAGAGTTAAGAAGTACAGTCTATTTTACTTCTTCTTGTTGTTGTTGGATGGCCTCGCATCATCGTCTTGACGTGGACGCTTCTTGCCGCTGAACGCTGGCTTTTCATCGCCATCGTCGTCACCATCTTCGTTGATGTCCTCGTCGTCATTGTCCTTTTTCGACCATTCCTCCTCCTCCTCATCATCGTCGTCTTCTTCGTCCATCGGCGGCTCCTTGTCGTCGTCGTCCTCCTTGTTCGACAATTTCTCCTCCTCCTCATCGTTGTCGTTGTCTTCGTCCTTTGACGGCTCCTCATCCATCCGGTCGTCGTTCAATGACTCCGGCGGTGGCATCCCTTCCATGAGCTGGATAAAATGGAGGTCGGGGCTCGACTCTGGACTCATGGAAGACGAGCGCGATGATTCTGAGGTTGATCCCAGATCGGGCACCAGACTGGCGGAAACTGTCGCCCTCGCTGGCGCTCGACAGTGCTGCGCTACGTAATTAAACAACCGGCGAGAAAGCGAGATTGCAGAGTGTGTGGAAATGTAGTGTGGCCCGCCGGGACGATGAAGATGGTGGCAACTGAAGCGTGGTGTAAAGACAAGAGGAATGGCAATTGAAGCGGGGGTTTGACGGGTTATATTGGCGCCTTGGCAGGCGGTTAGAATTCCGATATAATCAACCGCAATTCTATGTACCCGGCCCGTCGCTCTAAATTCCCGCTATTGTGCAGTTCTCAATGTGATAATTACGCGCATGGGTTGGAGCGTCCAAATGTGTGCAATATGCCAATCGTTTCACATGTGTACATTTTAGCAGTTCACACGGTTCGCTAGATGCATTGTTTAGCTACCCACACGCTTATATGAAACACAACGGGTGTGAAACAAGCATTTAACATAGGGCAGTTGGTAAGCAATAGATGAGCTCTGCTTATTGATGTAGCCAGTAATAATCAAACGAAACCCCTAACGCATAGAAGATGGCTAATGCTGCAACTACAACTACACATGCTAGTACCTTCTTGTCTCTTGCTTTCATCTGTTGCATATGATTGATTCTTTCTTGCTTCATCGTAGTGATTGTACACTCCAGATCAGTCAACTTCTTCTCCAGCTTTACATTATCTTCTGCAAGCTTGGTGATAACACTCCTAGCCCTGCCATGCCATTCATCATCCAACCAGTTAATAAAGGCACATGCCTCATATCCCTGCGAATGTTAAATAATCAGGATGAGTGGGGGCATTAACTAAACTTAACGGATGAACTTATCACTAACCTCTAAGGGGCAACCACGAAACCGTCTAACAACGTTGAATCCCTCCATGCATACACGTCGAGCGGGAGTGTGTCCGTGCACAAAACTCAGCTTTTCGTACTTCTCAGTGACGCAAAACTAAGAATCGAACTCATGTTGCGGGAGTCTGCTGGAGTCATACTCTGGATCCGGCAATTGATCACTTTCCTAAGAGAGATGGGGGTCCAATTCAGGACGGATTGAGTGAGTTGCTTGCTTTTGGACATACTAAAAAGATGAGGAATGATTGGGATCTGACAAGACAATTCGGATCCGTAGTACATCGGCCTCCTGATGACCTTTGGCAAGTGCTCGGCGGTGACCGCCGTCGTGGTGACGCCACCAATAGCGCTGCCAAGAGCGACTTTACGAACCGGAGCAGCCGCACTAAAACCATCAGCACCACTCGTTCGCATTCCACCAATGTCAGTGCCACGCTCTGGAATTTGGGGGCTACAAGTTTGGAGACTATTTAGGGATTTGGGGAAGACGGGGAAACTATGGGGATCTGATAACAGTTGGGGGAACTATTTATCGCACTATGTTGTATACGACACATGGTTTCCGAAACCAAATCGTGTGAGATGGAAACGTGTGTGATACACAGTTCCCGTAAGATGACCGTTTGTGATGTGCTACCCGGTACATATGGGGCGGTAAACAGCCTCTCTCCGGAAACCCAAAATAATGTTACGCTGATAGAGATGTGGGCAGCGACTGAGGCAACGGCTATCGGATAGGAGGTCAAACCCCGTTCGATCGGCGGTGTCGGTGTTATAGGAAGTCCATCCTCGGTCGGTCGGTGGTGGCCTCGTATTTCTTCTCCGAATCTTTGGTTTAGTTAGGCCGACTAGATCGATTTTTCTTGCCATGGGAAGAGGTGCTTTGTGATGGGTTCGATCTTGCGGTGTTCTTTCCCAGTGATAGAAGGGGCAGCAAGACACGCATCTATCGTTGCTATTAAGGATAACAAGATGGGGTCTATTCCTACATGAATAGATCTTGTCTACATCATGTCACCGTTCTTATTGCATTACTCCATTTTTCCATGAACTTAATACACTAGATGCATGCTGGATAGCGGTCGATGTGTGGAGTAATAGAGGTAGATGCAGGCAAGAGTCAGTCTACCTATCTTGGACGTGATGCCTATATAATGATCATCGCCTTGGATATCGTCATGACTATTCGATTTTCTATCAATTGCCCAACAGTAATTTGTTCACCCACCGTGCACTATACTCATTAGAGAAGCCACTAGTGAACCCTACGGCCCCCGGGTCTACTTTTCCATCATATTGCTTTCCGATCTACGTTTTTGCACTCTTTGTTTTCAGATCTACAAAACCAAAAACCCAAAAATATATTGCTGCATATTTAGTCTTTTTATTTGTGTTCTTGAGAGATCTATCTCTCCTATCTATCACTACCTAATCTATCTTATTACCGTAGAGAGTGTCGGCGTCTTGGGAACGGGGGTACCTAGACTTACCTGCCTGCGGCCCAGGGCGTGGCCCGCTTCGACGGCCAGTACGGCCCGGCGCGGCTCCACTCGAGACAAGGCCCTCGCGAGAGTCCCACCCTCGTGAGGAGGACGGCACCAAGACCCTCGGAAGGAAGAGGCCACTCCAGGTTGCCTCCCGAGGGGCGGAGATCCCTATGCAGCACTCGGCCTCGGGGGGTCGGGGGTGACGCAAGCCAGGCCAGGCGGGCACCAGCGCACGCAGAGAGGACAGTTTCCTCTTTAGTGCAAAGGAGGTAAGGGCGTACGCGGGTTCCCGAGGCGTCCCGCCAATGGTTTCCATTCTGGTGCAACAAGACCAGGCCAACGGGCTCAGCAGGACGGATGTCACCACCGAGCCCACCTCCGCGTGACTGCCAGCTACTTTGCAGGCGAAGACCACCTTTCGTTAGGATAAGATGTACCTCTTGTCCCCTTTCGAATTTGGCCGTTGTGGGATCCCTTCCCGCCAATGCGATAAGAGAAGAGGACCCGGGCCATTATAAATAGAGGCAAGGTTGCACCGTAGAAAGGGACGGATCTGACACAATTCGAGCGCCCTCGTGAGGTTTACTCACCACTGTATCAGTTCATCCACAAACCTCCTCGTGAGGCAATCCACCAAAAGCAAGAGTAGGGTTTTACGCTTCGCAACGGCCCAAACCTGGGTAAATCCATGTGTTAGTCTTCCTCCCCGCGATCGAGCGAGTTCGGTTCGGCTAGGCTGTGGAGCTGTGAGCTTGAGATCGAAGCTGTTGGGGATCTTCGCACATGCCCTGAGTTCGAACCTCTTTGGGTTTTGCGAAGCCCGAAATCCGACATTTGGCGCGCCAGGTAGGGGCGTGTCGAAGTCTCTCTTCAAGCTCCGATGGCTGACGCTCGCCGAGCCCGCGCCGAGTGCAGGGCTGCCCGTGTCGCCCATACAGCGCCAGTGAGCCGCACCGCCGCGCGTCGATCCGCCTCTCCCGCAGCCGACGCCGCCATGGGCCCAGATGCACACGAGCAGCAAGCCTCCTCGCAGCTGGTCACCGCGCGGCGCGACGGCTGCACTGCCACCCCATCCATCGTTCCAGCTACTGGGTCGTCCTCCCACGCTCGCCCCGGGCAGGCGTACGGGTCGGCCGCGCTACTCATGGCACATGAGCTGCTGCGCTACCACCCAGCCCCCAACCGCTATGACGAATGGCTTGGGCACATCACGGAGCTCGTCAGCGCTGCCGGCGACGCCCCGGCGATCTCCTACTCGCTCCATCCTCCGCCATCTCTAGCGGGCGACGTGGCTCATGGTGTGCCACCTCCTCCTCCTCACCACGGCGCCGACCCCGAGTCCAGGCGTGAAGCACACCCGCGCGACCAGCCGCGTGGGCCCCGACAAGGGGGAGGGATTTAGTAAGCTGCCAGGTGGTGCCACGGACGCGCGCTGACGCGCGCGCTCTCCCTGTGCCGCTGCACCAGCGTCGCGACCGTGCGCCCCTGGAGGCCGCTGCGCAGGAACACCAAGACCGGGCCCCTCCCGTGCGCGTGGCACCCGTGGGTGCAGTGGGTTGCCGCGCCATTGCCCCAGAGCTGCGTCGGGTCGCCTGGCCTGGCAAGTTCAAGACGGACCTGCCTCCTCGCTACGACGGCACCCCAGACCCTGCAGAGTTCCTACAGCTCTACTCGCTGAGCATCGAGGCAACCGGTGGAGACGACAAGGTCATGGCGAACTAGTTCCCCATGGCCCTCAAGGGTGGTGCGCTCTCCTGGCTCCTCAACCTCCCGGAGGGGTCGATCACCTCCTGGGACGAACTCCAGGAGCGCTTCGTCGCCAACTTCCAAGGCACCCGTGATCGTGCCCTCACCGTGGCTGACCTGCGCCGCGTGAAGCAACAGCCGGGCGAGACCTTGCACAAGTACATACATCGTTTCATGACTGTCCGCCTCAAGATCCCGAGGGCGTCGGATGAGGCCATCATCTCGGCATTCACCGAGAGCGTCAGGGACATCAGGATGAGGGAGGAGCTTACCATCCACGACGACCTATGCTCTACTCTGGAAATATTCAAACGGGCGAACAAGTGCGCAAAGGCCGAAGAAGGCCGCCTCTCCCTCCTCGAGCTTCCAGAGGCGGACCCCAAAGACAGGAAGACAAAGGCCAAGGAGACGAAGCGCAAGGCACCCGCGGTGCTAGCGGCGGAACCCGAGGCGAAGCGCAGTCGAGATGAGGAACCCCCCAAGGGTGGACGACCATTCTGCATTTTCCACTGCTCCAACAGCCACAACACCAACAACTGCCAGGAGCTCAGGGTGCTCCGCGACGAGCATTTCGGTCGTCACCCTGGGCGCGGCGACCGTGGCTACGGTCTCGGTGGAGACCGTGGTGGAGGCCGCTGGGACAGTCGCGACCCGCGTCAGGAGTGGTGCGACCAGCCTCGGGAGGACCGCTGGCGCGACGAGCCTCGTGAGGGGCCCCGCCGTGACCAGCCTCGTGAGGCTCGCCCTCGTGAGGCCGGCCTCCCCCCGCCGTCGCCGCCACCCAAGAGTAAGGAGGAAGACAGACAGAACGACGGGCCTGGGGGCTTCCAGGAAGCCAGGGTGATCGCTTGCATCTTGGGCGGCGCTCAGGCCCCTCCATCGAACCGAATCTTCAAGCAGTTCTCGCGCGAGGTGAACGCGTCTCTCCCGAAGCTTGAGGCCGCGTATCCCCTCAAGTGGTCACAGTGCGCCATCACCTTCGATTCCAAAGATCAACTCAGGTGCTCGACCACGACTGGTGCACTCCCCATGTTGTGCACGCCGACCATCAGCAACGTCCTCGTCACCAAGACCCTTATCGACGGTGGTGCTGGGCTCAATGTCCCCTCCATCGAAACATTCGAGAAGCTCCAAGTGCCCTATGACCAGCTCATGCCAACCAAGCCTTTCTCAGGGGTCACCGATGGCTCCACCGTCCCCATCGGGCAAGTGCGCCTGCCGGTCACCTTCGGCAGGCATAGCAACTACCACACCGAGCTCATCGACTTCGATGTCGCTCACATCCACCTCCCATACAACGCGATCCTCGGGTACCCTGCCCTCGCCAAGTTCATGGCGGTGACTCACCATGGCTACAACGTCCTCAAGATGCCGGGGAGTGGTGGCATCATTACTGTCGCCTGCAATGAGAAGGACGCCGTCTGTTCCCTCAAGCGCGCCTACCGGGCCGTGCCGGCGGAAAACTCTGACGACGAAGGCGGCATCCTGCCCCCTGAGGATATCCCTAGGAAGAAGAAGCAGCTCCTCCCCAAGGGGCGTTAGGGGCCTGAGACCTGCAAGGATGGTGCCTCAGGCTCCGCGCCCGGAGCCAAGGCGACTTTCCCCCTCACATAGGAAGGCGCGCTCGGCGCCTCCCTCGGGTCGGGCTCACGGGCTTCCATCTGGCAAGCCTCCGACCTAACCAGTGAGACGAGGGAGGTGTTCAGGCACAACATGGAGGCGTGTTTCGGCACGCGGCCACTCAAGCAAGGAGCACGGCGCGAGGCACCAGGTTTGCGGGAGTTCGTCACCAAAGCAATCGAGGAGCTTCAGGAGCCACAAGCCATGCGAGGCGGGAGTCACCCCGCATCACCTGGCGTGCCCGCCGTCCTTGACCTGGGCGGCATGCCACGCGTCTGCGTCGACGTACCGGGCATCAACAGGGCAGCGTCCTAGGACCTCTTATGGCCGTCGCGTGTCGGCCGTGGTGGGGTCTACCCGTGCAGCTACATCTGCATGCCCTTCGGCCTGGCGAATGCGGGTGCCACATTCCAACGCCTCGCCCAGGCCATGCTCGCGTCCTACGAGCCCCGGCGCAACGCGGCCCTGGAGGAGATGCCAGGTCCTAGCGAGGACCCCGAGCCTCCGGAGGCGTCGGGCTCATGAAGGCCGCGGCCCAACGACTACCTCGACGCTTCAGCGGTACCGCTGCCAGGTGACTTTTTGGTCCGTACCAGGTAAGCTTTTGGTTTGTTCAATTTGATGGCGCCCATCGGGCTGCATTATCCTCAGGCAGTCAGGGCCGTCCCTGTAGCCGCGTCGTTTGCGTTTGTGTCAGAACCTCTTATGCGTTTGATAAATTTCCTAAGTATTCCAAACTGCATGCTCGGTGCTTTGCCACCATGAATGCCGCCGCGCCCTAACAATCCTACCTTCAACCGCCTCGTGATTAAGGGCTGGCACGGTGTCTGTGCTCGGGTCCGTCCCTGCAGCGTTGACAAATCCAAGCGGTCGAGCTCTGTCTCGCGGGCCAGCCCTGTGCACGTCATCTCCCGTGGCCCTTGGTGCTACGTCCCCGCATGAGCTTATCGGCAGTGGGTGAGTCAGGGCGCGCGGCAAGGTTCCTGCCACCATAGTCGGCGTTTCACCGACACAGGAGCCGTGCGCCGGGTGTTTTCTCCTCGGGTTTGTCGCATGAGAAGACTGGGCACGGCATCTGTGCTCGGGTCTGTCCTTGTAGCGTCAACAAATCCAATGGCTGAGCTCTGTCTGGCGGGCCGGCCCCGCTCACGTCACCTCCAGGGGTCATTGGTGTTTGGCCTTCTCATGCGATGGCCCCCGGAAATTCATTTGGCGCACGTTTCTCCAAAATGTACAGGGATTGCAATGGCGCCTCCTACCAGAAGATTCAGGCGCAACCTGCCTTTGAGGTAGGGCCCCGTGAGACCCGCGCTGGCTCATGGGTGCCCAAATACACCTCCAGTTCTATCGTGCAGGCCACGCGTGTGAACTTAATGAGATGTACATGCCTGAGCGGCTCAGGAGCCGAGCCCCCCTTCCCACGTCCAAGTGGAAGCCCCATGCTTCGCGCTGGCGGACGACACTGTCGCTCAGCGGTTATGCCCACGCAACGTGGAAGCCCCATGCTCCGCGCTGGTGGATAAACAACTAAGAGCGCCCTAGCGGCTTCATCCAACCTCAGGACGGCCCCTCACGGCCCCGTCTCGCAGCATTCCCCTGGGATGCCCGTGCGAGGGGGCTGCACGGGGGCTACGCTCAGGCCGGGCCTCGCCCACGCCACCTCCCCAGGTCCCCGATACCTGGTCTTCCTGCGTCCCTCTCAGGCGAAAGCTGGCGAGGAAAGGTATGGGAGCCGCTCGTACGTCAAGGGGGACCCCTGAGCATTGCGACTCAGGGGCCTCACTGGTCACGTAGCCCCTCACCCCTTGGTCTCGTCCTGGTGATCCAGACGCCCCAACGGCGGTTGAGGTATGCGCGGGACCGGGCCCGGCCGACGCAGAGCTCAAGGCGCTTCAAATCTCCAAATTAACCCCATCGTCGCCATGTTCCCTTCATGAGAGCTGCTCGTACGTCAAGGGGGACTCCTGAGCATCGCGACTCAGGGGCCTCACTGGTCACGTAGCCCCTCACCCCTTGGTCTCGTCCTGGTGATCCGAACGCCCCAACGGCGCTCGAGGTATGCACGGGATCCAGTCCTACCGACGGAGAGCACTACAGCAAACGGGAAGGAAGCTAGGCGAGGAAGGAAACCACACAATCTAAATAGTCATTACAAACATTGAATGTCTCCGAAAACGTAAACAAGTCTAACGTCTCCGCGAGGCACGATAAATGTTGCAGGAAAGGACCTAGGAGGAGGAGCTGACACCGCTGCATGCCCCGACCGCGGGGAGCTCGTCAACGACATCGTTGCCGTTGTCATCGTGGTCATTGACCTTCGCGGTCGCAGGAGGCGAGGGAACGGCGACACATGCGTACTTCTTCATCAGCGCCTCCACAGCGCCCTCCACGGCCGTTGCCGTAGCGGCGCGAACCCTAGGATCAACCGGGCGGATCACGGTGCCGAAGTCGAAACCCGGCTCGCGAAGGTAGAGGTGGCTGACAACGAGCGTCGCGGCCGCGGAGAAGAGGTCGCGGCACTCACTCTCCAAGACGGTCTCCACCCTGACAACGGCACCGTCGAGCACCTCGGTGAGCTTTGAAGAGAGCCCCACGAAGCCGCTCTCAGGAGATACCAGGGGTTCCACAAATCCCCCTCCCCCCGCCCCCGGCAGATGGACTGCAGCGCCCGACGGAGCCTGAGGTCGACAGAGGGGAGGGCATCGCGCTCCACAACCTTTCTCTCCTCAGTCGTAGCAAGGGCCTTCTCCCTGGCATCGAGCCGAGCCTTCTCCGCGGCTACTTCCTCCTTCAGCTTGTCCAGATGCTCGCGCTCCGTGGCTTGGTCGGCCACCGCCTTGGACAGCGCGGAGTCACAGTCGGCAAGTTTGGCCTCGCAGGCCTTGACGTCTCCCTCCCGCTGGCGGAGCTGTTCCGCGAGCGCAGTCTTCTCCTCCTGAACACACCTCAGGCTGACCTCCGCTTCACTACAGCGCTTCACAGCGGACGCTGCACCGGCCAGCGCCACGTCTCGAGCCGCCTGGGCTGACGCGATTTCCTTCCTGCTCTCAGCAGCGGTGGCCTCGGCTTGGCTCCAAACTGCCACGGCAGCGGTGATGGCCTGGATCCACCCAGAAAGGAGCCCCACGCGCTCCTTCACGAGGCGACCGTCGTCGCTCCGGAGGTCATCCCGGACCTGATCCAGAGCGGCATAGACCCATTCCAGGGTGCCTAACTCGACCAGAGGGCCCCGACTCAGAGGTGCTAGGGCCTGGCCCGGAGGTGGCATCTGCGTAGCAGCGGGCGCCACCATCAAGGGAGCAGAAGTAGCCTCTCCAACCGGCGTCGGGGGCTCCGCGGCCGCGACAAGGAGAGTCGCCCCGTGAGCCTCCTCGCCCACAACATCCAGCTCCTCATCAGGCGTCGGCAGGATGCCAGGAGCGGGCGTTGCGTCGGAGAGCACCTTCGGCTTGACGCCCGCCTTCTTCTTCTTCACCTTCCGCACGGCGGCGCTCCTGGTTACCAAGCAAAGAAGGGACCGTGAGCATGCGAGCCACCTGCGGGCGGCCGAAAACCAAGCAGTGTTACTTACTCTTCGACGTCGACCCACTTCCTCTTCTTCTCCACCTCGGCGAAGGCGGGAATGCCCTCTCCCTTCTCCGGGGAGGCGCCACCGTGCAGGAAAGCAGAAGCGTCGCCCGCAAGGGCCGCATCCGGGGAAGTACCCGCCCCGGCCGCGGCCGCCTCGCCCGCAGGTTGCGGCTCGGGCAGGGGCGAGGTAGGCGCCTCAGCCGCCTTGTTGGCACGAGCTGGGCACTCCGGAGGAGGCCCGGCCTCGCGCTTCCTTGGGATCACCCGGCCGGCGGTTCGCGCGGCCTGAGGAGTGGGTGCTGATCCCCTGGGGACCCTGGCGAATCGCGGAGGACTTGCAGCCAGGGGTTCGCCATCATCGTCGTTGTCTTCGAAGCCGCAGATAAGCGCGCTCCGCGACGGAGGGGACACCTCCTCCAGATCGTCATCCGCTGCCTCCTCCGAGTCTTCCTCACCCGTGGTGTCGTCGGAGGACACCACCATTGGGGAGCCAGGGCACTCGGCCGGAGAGAGCCCCAGCTCGTCGAAGGTGGGCATGTCGGTGACCAGATCGGCCTTGTCGTCGTGGCAATACAGCGGGGCGTAGGCCTCGGGAAGGTCCCCGGGGTCGCCGTTGAGTAGGGTCGCCACAGCCCTGTTCAGCTCCCCGGTGGTTAGGCATGCGGATCGGAGCGTGGTGCCATCCTCACCGCCCTGGTAGTCCCACATGGGCTTTGAGTGAGCCTGGAGCGGCGCCAGGCGTTGCGCCAGAAACTCCTTCACTATCATCCCCCGGTCAACTTCCTGGCGCTGATGTCTCGGGAGATCTGCTCCAGGACGGGCTTGGCCCGGGGGTCGGTGAGCTTCGCGGAGCCCCATGCAGGAGTCTTCTCCGGCAGCCCCTTCGGAAGCTCCAGGCGGGAGTGGAGGCCCTTGACATCCAAGAAGACCCAACGGTGCCTGAAGTTCTCCACCTTCTTCCCGGCCTTTAAGAGCATGTTCCCACTCTGGACCGCGATGAAGGAGACACATGCTGACCGCTGAGCACCGTCGTGAAACCGCAAGCTGAAGAAATGGCGGAAGAGGGCCACTGAATGCTTCACGCCTACGAAGGCCTCACAGTAAAAGGCGAAGACGGACAAGAGCAGGAAAGAGTTGGGTTGAAGATGGAGGGCCTGGATCCCGTAGTGCTCGAGGATGGCGGTGAAGAACTCAGAGAAGGGCAGAACGAGCCCAGAGAAGATGCTGTGGAGGAAGAAAGGGTAGGCTGACATGGCCAGGCTGCACTGCTCCGCGGAGCCGCACCATATCAAGGTCCGCCCCCACTCATTGGTGTCGTCCGCCGTCGACGGAAGCACCAGGGCGAGGTCCCCGTCCTTGGCTATGGCAGACTCCGACAGCGCCGGCGAGGTGGAAGCAGAGGCTGAGCCCTGAGCCTCGGGCTTCGACTTGCTGGCGGGTGCCATCGAGAAGCCCTAGAGAACGAGAAAGCAAGAAGGAGAACGGTGCAGCGCTGAGATCAGGAGAAGTTCTCACAAAGGATGGGGATCTGGGCGAAGGAGCAAGAGTATAGGGAAGGAAAGCAATAATGGCTCGACACAGGGCGTCAGGCTTTTGTCGGTTCGGGCAGTTGCCGAGGAGACAGGGGAGCGGAGACATCCGCATCCAACCACGCGCCAAGCCTGGCCTGCAGGCGATTGGGGCCCACGGCGCTTCGGGCCATCTTCTTCGGCTTCGCCCCGAAGCCAACTCGAGCGCGCCTTGGGCCCGGGGGCTACTGTCGGCGTCCTGGGAACGGGGGTACCCAGACTTGCCTGCATGCGGCCCAGGGCCTGGCCCGCTTCGACGGCCAGTACGGCCCGGCGCGGCTCCACTCGAGACAAGGCCCTCGCGAGAGTCCCACCCTCGTGAGGAGGATGACGCCAAGACCCTCGGAAGGAAGAGGCCACCCCAGGTTGCCTCCTGAGGGGCGGAGATCCCTATGCAGCACTCGACCTCGGGAGGTCGTGGTGACGCAAGCCAGGCCAGGCGTGCACCAGTGCACGCACAGAGGATAGTTTCCTCTTTAGTGCAAAGGAGGCAAGGGCGTACGCGGGTTCCCGAGGCGTCCCGCCAAAGGTTTCCATTCTGGTGCAACAAGACCAGGCCAACGGGCTTAGCACGACGGATGTCACCACCGAGCCCACCTCCGCGTCATTGCCAGCTACTTTGCAGGCGAAGACCACCTTTCGTCAGGATAAGATGTACCTCTTGTCCCCTTTCGAATTTGGCCGTTGTGGGGTCCCTTCCCGCCAATGCGATAAGGGAAGAGGACCCGGGCCATTATAAATAGAGGCAAGGTTGCGCCGTAGAAAGGGACAGATCTGACACAATTCGAGCGCCCTCGCGAGGTTTACTCACCACTGTATCAGTTCATCCACAAACCTCCTCGTGAGGCAATCCACCAAAAGCAGGAGTAGGGTTTTACGCTTCGCTGTGGCCCGAACCTAGGTAAATCTGTGTGTTAGTCTTCCTCCCCGCGATCGAGTGAGTTCGGTTCGGCTAGGCTGTGGAGCTGTGAGCTTGAGGTCGAAGCTGGTGGGGATCTTCGCACACGCCCTGAGTTCGAACCTCTTTGGGTTTTGCGGAGCCCGAAATCCGACATTTGGCGCGCCAGGTAGGGGCGTGTCGAAGTCTCTCTTCAAGCTTCGCTACCTCTCCGCCCACCGCTCCGATGGCTGACGCTCTCCGAGCCCGCGCCGAGCGCAGGGCTGCTCGTGTCGCCCAAACAGCGCCAGTGGGCCGCACCGCCGTGCGTCGATCCGCCTCTCCCGCAGCCGACGCCGCCACGGGCCCAGATGCCCACGAGCAGCATGCCTCCTCGCAGCCGGTCACCGCGCGGCGCGACGGCCGCACTGCCACCCCGTCCATCGTTCCAGCTACTGGGTCGTCCTCCCACGCTCTCCCCGGGCAGGCGCACGGGTCAGCCACGCTGATCATGGCACGCTAGCTACTGCGCTACCGCCCAGCCCCCAACCGCTACAACGACTGGCTTGGGCGCATCGCGGAGCTCGTCAGCGCTGCCGGCGACGCCCCGGCGCTCTCCTACTTGCTCCGTCCTCCGCCCTCTCTGGCGGGCGACGTGGCTCATCGAGCGCCACTTCCTCCTCCTCAGTGCGGCGCCGACCTCGAGCCCAGGCATGAAGCACACCCGCGCGACCAGCCGTGCGGGCCCTCGGCGAGGGTGTGGGATGAAGTAAGCTGCCAGGTGGTGCCACGGCCGCGCGCTGACACGCGCGTGCTCCCTGCGCTGCTGCACCAGCATCGCGACCGTGCGTCCCTGGAGGCCACTGCACAGGAACACCAAGACCGGGCCCCTCCCGTGCACGCGGCGCCCGTGGGTGCAATGGGCTGCCGCGCCATCGCCCCGGAGCTGCGTCGGGTCGCCTGAACCGGAGCAGCCGCACTAAAACCATCAGCGCCACTTGTCTGCATTCCACCAATGTCAGCGCCACGCTAGGGAAATTGAGGGCTACAGATTTGGAAGCTATTTAGGGATTTGGGGAAGACGGGGAAACTATGGGGATCTGATAACAGTCGGGGGAACTATTTATCGCACTATGTTGTATACGACACACGGTTTCCCAAACCAAATCGTGTGAGATGGAAACGTGTTTGATACATAGTTCCCGTAAGATGACCATTTGTGATGTGCTACCCGATACATATGGGGCGGTAAACAGCCGTTCTCCGGAAACCCAAAAAAATGTTATGCTGATAGAGATGTGGGCGGCGACTGAGGCAGCGGCTATCAGATAGGAGGTCAAACCCCGTTCGGTCGGCGGTGTCGGTGTTATAGGAAGTCCATCCTCGGTCGGTCGGTGGTGGCGGTGTGATAGGAGGTCAATTCTCGGTCGGTGGCGGGAGATATAGGAGGAGCTCAATCCGCGTGGTCGGCACCGGCGTGACTCGAGCACGTCCCTCGCGGTCGTAGGCGGGATAATGGAGCCCGGACTTCAGGCAGGTGCCCCGCTATGCTCTTCTCCTCGTCCCTGTTATCTCTGCGTGCCGCTTTTAATTAAGGTATTCTTTTCGTTGAGTGGCCTAATTAATGTATTAACTTCATATAAGGGTACTACTGATGATACATGTAAATTGACTGGTCATTGATTAGTGTCATCGCACGGCCGGATAACATTATGTAGCGCCCTCCATAAATTTTGAAAATAAAATCTTGTGATTTATTCACGCATCTTTGTGCATCCATTAATCCACATATTAATGTTTTTTTTAATTACCCCTCATGTGTGTAGATGGAACGGTCTGAATGGATGGGGGATCGAACAAGCTCAAGGTAGGTGGATGGCATGCAGAAGTTCATGGCTTTCGTTGAACGGACAAAGAAGAGAACTGGCGAAGAAGATTATGTCCTCTGTCCATGCAAGGATTGTACCAATACAGTGTCACTTCCAATTGATTTGGTCGAGTTACACTTATACAAGAGGTGATTCATGCGTGGATACACACGATGGACTAGACATGGTGAAGAGCCGGTTATGGATGAAGGTAATAACCTGGATGTCGGCGAGGTGCCAAACCCCGACCAGAGTCGCATGGGTGTTGAATTTAACCTCGGGGCTGAGACGTCAAGCTACAGACAGAAGACTAGCATGCCAAAAAAACCAAAGAAAAACCAAGACTGTGAAGCAGACGACACCGACCTTGATGATATGCTAGATTTTGCTACTATGATTGCAGATTTCGAGGGCCCAGATGCAGATATAGCCGAGTACAATAAGCTGCCAACCATTGATGCGGCCTCCATGAAAGATTTTTATCCAGGTTGCAAAAAGAAATATTCCAAGTTGAGTGTCACACAGGCGCTTCTCAGATTTAAAGCAGAAAGCGGTTTATCAAACAAGGCCTTCACAGAGTTGTTGAGTCTTTTCAAATACATTCTTCCAGAAGATAATGTGCTCCCCAAAAGCATGAACGAAGCGAAGAAAGTTGTTTCTCCATTGGAACTTGAAGTCCAGAAGATACACGCTTGTGTGAAAGATTGTATGTTGTACCATGGTGTCGACAAAGATTTGCATTCATGTCGCATATGCAAGCATGCACGATACAAGTGCAGGAGAGCAAAGGACAATTACAAAATGGACAAAAAGATCAAGACAGGAATCCCGTTCAAGGTTGTTTGGTACTTGCCTATAATTCCAAGGTTGAAGCGTTTGTTTGCAAACCCTAGAGAGGCGAAGAGGTTGCTGTGTGATACGTCTCCAACGTATCTATAATTTTTGCTTGTTCCATGCTGTTATATTATCATTCTTGGATGTTTTACAAACATTTTATAACAACTTCATATCATTTTTTGGGACTAACCTATTGACATAGTGCAAAGTGCCAGTTGCTGATTTTTCTTGTTTTTTACTTCGTAGAAAATCAATACCAAACGGAGTCCAATCGTGACGAAACTTTTTGGATATTTTTTCTAGACCAGAAGACACCCAATGGGCCAATGAAGTGCTGAGGGAGTGGGCTGAGGAGACCACAACCCACCAGGGCGCGCCAGGGGGGCCCCGGCGCGCCCTGATGGGTTGTGCCCTCCTCGGAGCCCCTCTCCACCGCCTCTCATGCCTATAAATTCCCAAATATTCCAGAAACCCTAGGGGAGTCGACGAAACACAATTCCAGCCACCGCAAGTTCCAGAACCGCGAGGTCCAATCTAAACACCATCACAGAGGGGTTCATCTTCCTCATAGGTGCCTCTCCGATGATGCGTGAGTAGTCCACCATAGACCTACGGGTCCGTAGGCAATAGCTAGATGGCTTCTTCTCTCTCTCTTATGATTCTCAATACAATGGTCTCTTGGAGATCTATTTGATGTAAACTTTTGCGGTGTGTTTGTTGGGATCCGATGAATTTTGAGTTCATTATCAGTTTCTATCATGAATATTATTTGAGTCTTCTTTGATCACATATATGCATGATTACTTATAGCCTCATATTTCTTCTCCGAATCTTTGGTTTAGTTAGGCCGACTAGATCGATTTTTCTTACCATGGGAAGAGGTGCTTTGTGATGGGTTCGATCTTGCGGTGTTCTTTCCCAGTGACACAAGGGGCAGCAAGACACGCATGTATCGTTGCTATTAAGGATAACAAGATGGGGTCTATTCCTACATGAATAGATCTTGTCTACATCATGTCACCGTTCTTATTGCATTACTCCGTTTTTCCATGAACTTAATACACTAGATGCATGCTGGATAGCGGTCGATGTGTGGAGTAATAGAGGTAGATGTAGGCAGGAGTCGGTCTACCTATCTTGGACGTGATGCCTATATAATGATCATCGCCTTGGATATCGTCATGACTATTCGATTTTCTATCAATTGCCCAACAGTAATTGGTTCACCCACCGTGCGCTATACTCATGAGAGAAGCTACTAGTGAGAGCTACGGCCCCCGGGTGTACTTTTCCATCATATTGCTTTCCGATCTACGTTTTTTCACTCTTTGTTTTCAGATCTACAAAACCAAAAAACAAAAAATATATTGTTGCATATTTACTCTTTTTATTTGTGTTCTTGAGAGATCTATCTCTCCTATCTACCACTACCTAATCTATCTTATTACCGTAGAGAGTGTCGGCGTCCTGGGAACGGGGGTACCCAGACTTGCCTGCCTGCGGCCCAGGGCGTGGCCCGCTTCGACGGCCAGTATGGATCGGCGCGGCTCCACTCGAGACAAGGCCCTCGCGAGAGTCCCACCCTCGTGAGGAGGACGACACGAAGACCCTCGGAAGGAATAGGCCACCCCAGGTTACCTCCCGAGGGGCGGAGATCCCTATGCAGCACTCGGCCTCAGGAGGTCGGGGGTGACGCAAGCCAGGCCAGGCGGGTACCAGCGCGCGCAGAGAGGACAGTTTCCTCTTTAGTGCAAAGGAGGCAAGGGCGTATGTGGGTTCCCGAGGCGTCCCGCCAAAGGTTTCCATTCTGGTGCAACAAGACCAGGACAACGGGCTCAGCAGGACGGATGTCACCACCGAGCCCACCTCCGCGTCACTACCAGCTACTTTGTAGGCCAAGACCACCTTTCGTCAGGATAAGATGTACCTCTTGTCCCCTTTCAAATTTGGCCATTGTGGGATCCCTTCCCGCCAATGTGATAAGGGAAGAGGACCCGGGCCATTATAAATAGAGGCAAGGTTGCGCCGTAGAAAGGGACGGATCCGACACAATTCGAGCGCCCTCGCGAGGTTACTCACCACTGTATCAGTTCATCGACAAACCTCCTCGTGAGGCAATCCACCAAAAGCAGGAGTTGGGTTTTACGCTTCACAGTGGCCGGAACCTGGGTAAATCTGTGTGTTAGTCTTCCTCCCCGCGATCGAGCGAGTTCGGCTCGGCTAGGCTGTGGAGCTGTGAGCTTGAGGTCGAAGCTGGTGGGGATCTTCACACACGCCCTGACTTCGAACCTCTTTGGGTTTTGCGGATCCCGAAATCCGACAGAGAGATTGACAACCTCTCTTTCGCGTCGGGTTGCGAGTATTTGTTGTTTGTGTTTAGGTGCTGCTTATTGGGTGGTGGTGATCCTCCTACTTGTTCGATAACCTTGGTTTCATAACTGAGGGAAATACTTACCGTCGATGTGCTGCATCATCCCTTCCTCTTTGGGGAAATACCGACGCAGTCTCAAGACACGTCAAAGGAATTTTTGGCGCCCTTGCCAGGGAGGAAGCGGTCTCTTCTACGTGCCTATCGTAGGCGCCGAGGGGACTCCATCATCTTCTACCAGGTTCCTAATCACAAATCTCATCTCCTTGCAATTACATTATTTGCCATTTGCCTCTCATTTTCCTCTCCCCCACTTCACCAATTTGCCATTTTATTCGCCCTCTTTTCCGTTTGCTTTCTTCTCAACAGATCTCTTGTTTGCTTGTCACCATGAGTGATTTTGGTATGGAAGAAACGGATGATGGCAGAACTCCTAAAATTGGACGTTCTGCTAATCTTGATTCTAAAACTTTTGTTTTGGGGCAAGGGAACTTTATAGGAAAAGAAACTATCCAAGAGTTTTTCAATTGCGTTGGGAATTTGACTCTCGATGATACTCCTATACTGAAAAGAACTAAATCTTATGTGGAAGCTATCTTAGCATTAGTCTTAAAACTTGAAACTAGATTTATTCGTACCCATCCTACCTTGCAAAGATTGTTTTATGAGCTACCTATCACAAAGAATCCTAAGGCTAAAAAGTTAGCTACCCTTGTTCTTATGAATGAATTTGATCACATAGTATGGGAAGCTAAGGAAATCTTTGACTTTTTTGGTATGAGCCGTGAAAAACCAGTAATAGGAGAAATCCTTTACAATAGTGATTACATGATGAGATAGTTGCTTGGAAATAATCAAATTTTTGATGAGAATCTCAAAAAGGAAGTCCCCGTTTTAGACATGCACTACTGGAATTCAGTTATTTGCCATCTGCCACATCTTTGCCGTCTGCTGGCGGATGGCAAAGAAGGTCTTTGCCGTCTGCTGCCATAAAGCAGATGGCAAAGATATGGTTGACGGCAACGGTTCTGTTTGCCATCTGCTGGTCCTTTGCCGTCTGCCAGCAGACGGCAAAGACCGTAAAGGCAGACGGCAAAGAGGCTAGGTAGGTCCCACTGGACCATGGTCCACTGACAAAGAGGTATGCCATCCTCATTGTCTTTGCCGTTTGCCCTTCTTGTCTTTGTCGTCCGCTAGCAGACGGCAAAGAAGACGCCTGGCTAACGCTAAGGTACCAGCCCCCACCCACTCCTCTCTCTCGATCTCTCACTCCCTCGACTCCGTCTCCCTCTCCCCCCGTTGCCCTCTCCCGCCCCGGCAGCCGCCGCCCCCTCCCGCCCCGGCCCCCCCGTCGCCGCCCCGTAGCAGAGCCCCGCCGACGCCCCCTCCCACCCCCTCCGGCCGCCGCCTCCTCCTCGCCCCCTCCCACCGGCTCCTCCCCCTCCCGCCGCTCCCTCCCCGCACCTCCGCCTCCTCCCCGCACCGCCGCCCCCTCCCCGCCACCCCCTCCGCGCACCACCGCCCCCGCCCGTCGCGACCACCGCCCCGCCGCCCCACCGCTCCCGCCCGTCGCTACCACCGCCCCGCCGCCCCACCTCCCACCGCCCCGCGGCTACACTACCCCGCCGCCGCCCTGCGGACAAGCCGCCCCGCCGCCGCCCCGGCGCCCGCCTCCCCGCCGCCCCGGCGCCCGACCGCCCTCGCCGCCCGGCAACCTCCCTCCCTCTGGTGAGCTTTTTTTCCCCTTTTCTCTGTATTTTTTTGTTTTCATTTAATTTTTGCTGTTAGAGATGAATAGGCTGGGTTAATTAGGTTAGTTCAATTAGGTTAGCACAGAGCACTGGATGCAACAATCTTTTAGTACGTATGGACAACCAGATAGTGGTGCAGGCGCTACATAATAATGAAGGACACTCGATGTTGGCGGCTCCTATTTTGCAAGATTGTCGAGTGATGTTGAGAGAATTCGGGAAGGCTGTGGTAGAACATTGTATTAGAGAGTCTAATATGGTTGCGCATGAGCTAGCTCAATGGGGCCGTGCCAATATTCCTACTTTTTGGGTGGAGGCTCCGCCGGATTTCCTATTTAAATTTTTAGCTGATGATGTAAGTGTCATTTGAGTTTTAATAAAGCTAGCCATGATGGCCTTCCCCCGACCCCCGACGCCACCGACCCCCGACCCCCGACGCCATCGACCCCCGACCACCGATGCCACCGACCCCCGACCCCCGACACCACCGACCACCGACCACCGATGCCCGACCGCCGACGCCACTGACCCCCGACGCCATTGACTCCCGACGCCACTAACCCCCGACCCCCGACACCTATTCTGCCTCCTGTTGACCGAAAAGATGCTCTTCGGGCTTCCAGAGGCCGAGGAGGTCATAGTTTTGTAAATTATGAGTTAGGTTACATATTTTCTGATTTTGTTATAAAAAACATCATATTTGTGTTGATCGGGTGAATTTCAATGTGCAGTTGTTCGACGACCTCCCCGTGCGTTGGACGAGCTCCCCTGCTGCGTTCGTGGGTGAGCACAAATGACATCTCCTCCCCCGGCCCCCTTAATTTGCTCGGTTCCGGTCTTCGTGGCGATGAAACTTGCTAGCTATAGGTGTCTTCAATCATCAGTATGCGTGACCAGTATGCGTCTCCCGTTCGAAAGGGCGGCATCTATAAATATGCATGTCTTTGCATATTTATAACTGCCATCCTTTCGAATTATCCAACGTTATCCATGGACAGCCCGAGTATGTGTAGATTGGGTTCGTTTTCCCGTATGCTCTGCTCCGGATCCGATGGGGAATTTCGTCAGTGCCTCCCTGTTGTTCTCCGGGTACACATCCTCTCTGCTTATTGCCGAGACGTGTATCAGGAGAACAGCGGGGAGGTGCTGCCGAAATTCTGCGTCGGATCCGGAGCAGAGCATGGGAAAACAAACCCAATCTACATATACTAGGGTGGGATTAGGACCTATCTCTACCTATTAGCGTGTAGGTTGCATGGACGTAATAAAACTGACAAACTTGATTAACGGATGAATATAGATGATGAATTATATATATATTTCTTGTGTGTTTAGTAGGTAGGCAAGATGAGTGATCGTGCTTGGATGTACACCGGTCACCCTAGTCAGAAAGAAATGATCATTGAATGGTTAAAAAAACCAAGGGGTTTCTGAGCGCCGCATTTGCAAATGGCTAGGAAATAACCTGGTGCCCCTGTGTCCGGTGCGACAACCATAAAAAGTGGACACGGGATGAAATGGGTAAACACTGGCAGAAGTGGGGTTTTACGACTGATTATACGGTGTGGAGATTTCATGGTGAGTCTGCCCAACGTGCCAGAGCTGAGGTGGTTCGTCGTCGCACCGACGAGCATGGTACCGGGATCGAAGACATGGTGCAAGACTTTGATGATGCTCGGGATTCGGACGATGACATGGAGGAATCTGCAAAGGCCTTCTATGAAATGTTGGAGCCTTCAAAACGTCCTCTCCACGAGCACACTGAGCTTTGTCAGCTGGATGCCATCGCGCAAGTAATGGCTCTGAAGGCTCAGTTCAACCTGGGCAGAGAATGCTACGACGCGATGATGACGATATTTGGACGCTTTCTACCCAAAGGCCATGTATTGCCAGCAAACCTGTACCAGTCGGACAAAATCCTACGTGCACTTAAGATGCTCTGTGAGAAGATAGATGCCTGTGAGAATGGATGTGCCTTATTTAGGCTTGACTATGCGAGCTTCAACTATTGTCCCATTTGCAAGTCCTCCAGGTATGTTGTGGTAGACAACGGTATGGGTGAGAAGAGTCAGACCAAAATCCCAGTTAATGTTCTTTGGTATATGCCAATCATACCAAGACTTCAACATCTTTTCATGGTCGAAGAGACGGCCAGACAGATGACGTGGCATAAATTGGGCAAAAGAATCGAACTAGATGCAGATGGGAATCCGATGTTGGGACACACTTCAGACGCTTTTGCGTGGAAGCACTTCGATGCATTACATAAGGATAAAGCGGCAGATCCAAGGCATACTCGAGTCGCCATCAGCACGGATGGGTTCAATGTGTTTGGTATGACGGCAACCCAATACAGTTGCTGGCCTGTATTTGTCATTCCACTCAATCTTCCCCCCGGAGAGATTATGAAAAGAAAGAACATTTTCTTGACGTTGATAATTCCAGGGCCCAACTATCCAGGGAAGAATATGAATGTGTACATGCAGCCGCTTTAGGATGAATTGCAAGAAGCTTGGGATAATGGGATCAAGACATATGACGCCGCTACAAAAAAAACTTCAAAATGCATGTGTGGTACATGTACTCGTCGCATGACTTGCCGGCGTATGCGCTATTCATTGGCTGGTGTGTGCATGGAAGGTTCCCGTGCCCCACATGCAAGGCAGCTCTTGAGTTCCGTTGGCTGCAGGTGGGTCGCAAGTATTCTTGCTTCGACTTGCATAGACAGTTCCTGGATCCTCGCCATAAGTTCAGAAAAGACAAGAAGAATTTCATGAAAGGTAAAGTTGTCAAAAACTCTGCACCACCTGCATTGACAGGCCAACAGACCCTGGATCAGATAAACGCTCTCGAGCCAGATCCAAATCGTCCAGGGTATTTCAAAGGGTATAATTCGAAACACGCCTGGACTCATAAGATATGCTTGTGGCATCTGCCTTACTTTAAAGACCTCCTTTACCCACACAACATCGATGTGATGCACACTGAAAAGAATATTGTCGAGGCCCTTTTTGGTACATTGTTCGGCATAGAGGGGAAGTCGAAGGATAATCCTAATGCTAGAGTTGATCAAGAGGCTCTATGTGATAGACCATTACAAAACATGCGACAACCGAAAGGAAAGAAGAACTGGAGGAAGCCAAAGGCATGGTTCAATCTTGGAAGGCCAGCTATGAGGGAAATGATCTTGTGGGTGAAAATGCAGTTGATGTTCCCCAATGGGTATGCAGCGAATCTAAAGAGGGGAGCGAGTCTTGACAAATTGAAAATATTTGGTCTCAAGAGTGATGATTGGCACATATGGCTTGAGCGGGTAATGCCGGTGATGTTGCGTGGCTTTATCCCTGAGGATGAATGGCTAGTACTGGCAGAGCTGAGCTATTTCTTCCGTGCTCTTTGTGCGAAAGAACTATCGCCTGACGTGCTAGACGAACTGGAAGAGTTGGCGCCGGAGTTGATCTGCAAGTTAGAAAAGATCTTTCCACCGGGATTCTTTAATCCAATTCAGCATTTGATTTTGCATCTCCCGACCGAGTCAAGATTGGGGGGGGCCGTGCAAAATCTTTGGTGCTTCGCAACTGAGAGGATGCAGAAGACGCTTCGAGCAAAATGTAAAAATAAACGTAGAATTGAAGCATCGATGGCCGAGGCATTCATTACTGAGGAGGCGGCAAACTTCGTGACAGCATACTACAAAGCCAAGAATCGTCATTTGCATAATCCGAAGCCTCGGTACAATGATGGCGACTGTGAAAAAGGTCGATCCAACCTCAGCCTATTCAAAAGGGAAGCTCGCACCAGCCGGTGCTTCGAAAGCAATAGCGTTGGATGTCAAAGAATGGCGGACCATTTCGTTGTATATCTTCAACAACCTAACAGAGTAAGTTCTCGGTACATTGTTTCACAAATTCTAATTCCTTTGAAATGCTCGTATTCCCGGATATGTGATATAGTCAATACGTCGCCAAATTCTCGGATGAAGGGGTGATCCAAAAGGATTCCATCGAAGAGTATGAGCTTCTGGCAAAGCATGGAGGCGGCTATCCCGGTTTCATCTCTTGGTTCAAACAAACGGTAATTTCCATTAGACCATTTCATTTCTTCGTCTAGTTTGCGGCTAATGCAACAATCCTTTCGTATTAAACTTGTAGGCTAATGCAGAGTCTATGGACTCCGAATTGAGACAAGTCGCTAATGGTTTTAACTATAAGGTCCGTTCATTTGACAAATACGACATCAACGGGTATCGCTTTCGTACTTTTGGCAAAGAGGTATCTATGGCCGACCGAAAGTCTACAAATTGTTGTGTCTCCGCTGTCGGCGAAGGAGGTGTTGAGTATTATGGAAGAGTTGAAGCAATTTATGAACTTAGATTCTTTGGTGAAAACCCACCAAACGTCGTAGTCTTCAAATGTTATTGGTTCCAGCCGAAGGAGACTAGAAGGACTCATGAACATATAGGGCTAGTCGAAATCAAACAAAGCACCCATTTAGATGTTCCCGATGTCTATATTACGGCTCAACAGGCGACCCAAGTTTTCTATCTACCGTGGGCCTGCCAAACTGATCCAAATCTGAATGGTTGGGATGTTGTTTATGATGTGCAGCCACATTTTAGACCACCTCCCCTCAATGAAGATGATTATGAACCTCACATTAACCCAGACACATATGAAGGAGAATTCTTCCAAGAAACACGTCTTTCCAAAAAACGTTTCAAGAACTGCTCTACTTCACCCCAGAACATTGAGGTAGACAGCGAAAGTGAATCCGACTTCACCCCTGAGCCGGAACAAGAAGAGACGGAAGAAGAAGAGGTTACTGCTGCGGATGACCTCTCAATGCTTGACCGATTACATAAAGGAGGCCTTCCACATGTTGCTCCCGATAGTGATGATGATGCATTTATTAATGATAGTGATGATGATGATGCATTTATTGATCCCGGAGCATATATAGACGATGAAGATTATTATTAGTTCATGTCAGGTATACATGATGATGATACACTCAAATTATATATATACATATTATTATTCATGTCGGTATTCATTTTTTTTATGTTGTACTAATTTCGTTTACACTTTGTCATGGCAGGTGTAGAAATATGGTGGGCGCGGGTCGAGAGCGATCCGAGGATCCTTCGTCGGCGCGTGGTGGGAGGGGTACTTCCATTCCACCCCAAACTCTCCGGAGAGCGTTGTACGACAGTATTGGGACACCCGAGGGCGCTTCTTCGGCAAAGTTGCCGACCGGGAGAGGAGGTCGGGGGAGAGGTAGGAAGGCTCCTAAAGTTACACGTGGTGGCTGCGGGAGAGGTAGGAAGGCTGCTACACCTTCCTCGCCGCCACCCCCAGCTGATTCACCCGAGCACAGGACTGCTACGGTGGACCCGTCTGAGGTGGAGGCTACAAGGACTCATGTCCACGAGCCTCGGGTCGACGATCCTTCTGTCTCAGACGCGGCCACCCGCGAGACTCCTGTGCCAGACGCTTCGTCCCGCGAGACTCCTGTGCCAGACACTTTGTCGTACGAGACTCCACAGGCTTCCACCGGATGGGATACCTGGCCGGATCTGCATCAGCCGGAGCCGAGTGGCCATGCTGATGGTGGCGGGGATCGGCTTTCTGATAGCGGGGACGAGGTGGTTGAGGGCACCATCTACCAGCGTGGGTGTACACGGCTCCCGCCCGTGCCGGCGACCCGTGAGCAGAGGTGGCTTATTAAGCCTGAGTCGCTGAAGTAAGTGCATTTACTCTTTTTAAACCTTTTGCCTTCATGTTTCTTCACATATCTAATGCGTTGGCTTTGTCATACTGCAGGGGTTGGATTCACGCCAAGGATGTCCGCAGGCCCAATTCCATCCTTGGTGTGATTTTACGGCATAACTTCCCGGGGTTTGTCACGTTGCCCGTCGAGGGTCAGCAAGAAGAGGTAGGATTGAAATGGGAGCACTACTTGGCTGCCCCTGCACCGCCGGAGGAGATGATCGACGATGTGTTGTGCCACACGAGGGCCGACATGGTCATCAGGAAGTTCTGGGTAATTTCTCCTTTACACAATTAAAAATCAATAATAGCTAGTTATTGTACTAATCAGTGTTGTCTCTTTTGATTGCAGACCTCCTACAGGTGTGAGGAGGGATACGAGGAGGCCACGGCAAAGCTTATCGATTATGAGTGCAAGCGCCTACTACAGAACTTACGGCACGAGGCTCGGGTACAGGCTGTTCGAGACTACTACGCCTCGCAGCGTATTAAGAAGGCCAAGTCGTCGTCCCGCCGAAAGTTTCTAGACAAGGAGCAGTACATGAAGGTAATTACCTATTCTTAAGGCCTTGTACTTAGTTTCCTTTGCATTGATGCGTAGGCGTAGCTCTCAAATTTCTCTTTATTAACTTAGGTGCCCCCTAGATGGTGTGCGGATAAGATGGGTTGTTGGGAGGCGTTGGTGAATGAATGGTGCTCTGACCAATGGCGAGTCGTCCACGACGATGCCAAGGCACGGCGTGCCCAAATGGAAGGTGTGCCACACCATCAAGGCAGCGCCAACATTTATCAGTTCGGGCGGAACTGGGTATGTGGTTTGCTTCATGATTCCTGCAATTCATTCTTGTAGTGCTAGGTTTACCCATTATTAATACTTTGTTCCTCTCTTGTAGGCTCATCACAATAAGACGGAGGTGCCAGCGGTGTATGACCTCTATGCCACGGCCCATACTGCCTCATACAAGAAGGTCAAGGCATTCTCTGAGTCTGACCTCGATGATCCTGAGAACTTCAGCAATATCTCCTCCCACCAAAAACTCGTGAGGTACAGAGATGTGGGGAAGGCGGTGAATGGGGAGGACTTCAACCCGAGCCAGCATCTACTTGATCCAGACCTGGTGATGATAGCTGGCCACGGGAGGCCCCATGGCTCGATAGCCATTGGAGATGGACATATACGGTCTTCGAGCACTCTCCGGCAGATCAAGGCGCGCCAAACGAGCTCCTGTCCTGAGATGCCGCCTCGTCCACGGCCAGTCCAGCTCGCCATCGAGGTTAGTCATACGGACTCAGATAGGTTTCCTCCATTACATTGTGTGTGCGAACAAAGATGATTACAATGCTAACGAGGAGTTGTGTTGCAGGCTGCTCTGCAAAAAGAGAGAGAGACAACCCAGGCGCTTCTGGCGGAACAGGCCCGGCAGGCGGCAGAGGAGAAGAGGGATCTGGAGGAGAGGACGGCTAGGTTGTTGGAGGAGGAGAGGGCACGGAACGATGCATCTAACCGGGCCAAGTACGAGCTCATCGTGGTAAGTTTCTTCATCATATTAGCCAAATCATGCACTACATGTTCTTTTCATTAATAACCAATATGATTGACTTGGCAAAACCAAATGTGCAGACTTTGTGCGAGAAGAACGGCCAGACCCCTTCGCCGATGCCAGTCATTACCACGGCTGGAACGGTGAGTTTCATTTCAATGTTCATTAGTTACTAGTCTTAACATTTCAGCGTCATCATGCTAACGCAAATGATCTTTGGTACAGCATAACTCCCGAGATGCATCGCACGACCCGAGCAACCCCAGTGCTTCACCTCTGTGATGACGAGGACGGTAAGCCCTAATATGCCACTTACTTGGCTCATTTTCTCAAACAAATACAAACATAGCACTTAGACAAACTTAGCACTTAGACAAATGTCATATTTTACCTAAGTTAGCTTTGTTTCCTATAAAATGACATAGTAAGCTTACTTACCTCCAAAATGACATATTGTACCTAAGTTAGCTCTAAAATGACCTATACTTAGCATTGTTTCCTCCACACTGACATAATAAGCTTAGTTAACTCAAAAATGACATAATAGACTTGGTAACCTCATAGATGCCATAGACTTAGCTTATTTTCTTGCAAAATGACACAATAAGCTTAGTTAGGTAAATAATGTGATAATTACCTAGGTTAGCTCTAAAATGACACAAATAAGCAATAAGAAGAAGAAAAACAAGAGGAGACAGAGAAAGAATCTTGCCACACTTTGGCTTTAGGTGCTCAAATAGTTAGCCACAATTTGGCTTGCCGCAATTTTACCACACTTTGGCTTGCCACAATTTTACCACACTTGCCTTACTTGAGGTGCTCAAATAGTTACCACACTTTGGCTTGCCTAAGGGAATCTTGCCACACTTTTTCTATCTATGACATGTGGGTCTTACTACTAATAAAAAAAATTCTTGCCTTAGTTGTGGCAAGAACCAAACACACACCTAAGATGGTCAAACTTGCCTAAGTTGAGTTGTGGCAAAGTGTGGCTAGTTGTGTCTTGAAACCAAACAGCCCCTTCATCTTCTTCTAATTCTAGATCTTCTTCTACTTCTTAATTCTAGTATTATTTTTCTAACTTTCTTATTTCCAATTTTGCAGATTTGAGACGAGTTCACGGCAGCTTGCTTTGATGTAGTGCTAGGTTTACTTTCTGTTTTCATGTATTGAGTCATTTGTATCAATGAGACTATATGTATGTATGGATGAACCTAGTGTAATATGGCGAACAATGTGACATTTGATACTTTTAATTTGGTATAATTGTTGGTTGATCATATATGGCTGTTGCACATTGTTTGTATGAATTATTTATGTATATATCATATATTGTTTGTTTGAAAATTGTTGAATGTAACAAAAACAAAGAAAAAAGAGGCAATACAGCCTCTTTGCCGTCTGCCCCTGACGGCAAAGGCAGCTATGCCGACGGCCGCCGTCGGCAAAGCTGCCACGTGGCGGCCGCCTGTGAAACCTGGGAAAACAAGGCTGGCCCATTTTGCCTCTTTGCCGTCCGCGGCAGACGGCAAAGGGGGAGGAGGCAGACGGCAAAGGGGGCGGGAGGCAGACGGCAAAGGGGGGCGGGAGGCAGACGGCAAAGAGAGGCGCTATGCCGACGGCCGCCGTCGGCAAAGCTGCCACGTGGCAGACGGCAAAGGGGGCGGGAGACAGATGGCAACGGGGGGCGGCAGGCAGACGACAAAGGGTAGGGGTCCGTTAGCCACCTGACGGTGGCGCCGTCAGTACTACGCCGTCCAGGTTCTTTGCCGTCTGCAAGCTGACGGCAAAGAATCTTTGTCATCCGCTGGGCCGAAGCAGACGGCAAAGAACCCCTTTGCCGGAACTCATTGGGCCCGAAATTGTGTCGTCCGTTAGCGGACGGCAAAATCCTTTGCCGTCTGCCTTTTGCCCTTTGACGTCTGCCATGGTAGACGGCAAATCTCCTGATTCCAGTAGTGATGATCCAACAAGTTTTCAATGATGTGAACCAACAATATTCTTGGATCATAGCCGGTGATCAAAGGGGGTATGTAGAGGGACAACTTGATAGTGCTAAGGTTGCTATGGATGATGTGTTTCAAGTTCTATTTGCAAAACCTCTTGACAAAAGCTCCTCATCCAAAACCAAGGATGACAATACTTGAATCTATGTGTTATGCCTAGCTAGGGGCGTAAAACAATAGCACTTGTTGGGAGGAAACCCAATGAATAAATAACTTTTTGCTTTTTCCTTTTTGTTTTTGAGTGTTGACACAATTATGCCTCTGTTATGATTGTGTTTTTATGGTTTATTTAGTGTTTGTGCCAAGTAAAGCCTTTAGGATGATTCATAGGATGAGTAGAAGTGATGCTGAATCTGAAACAGAAACTTTGCGTCCAGTATATGAATTTTCATTTTTTTTCTGGAACGTGATCTTGAGCTGAAATTTTAACACAGTGTTGCTATACAAATTCCTTACGTTTTCCTAATTTTTCAGAATTTTTAGACTGTTCTGTTTAAGACAGATTCTGTTTTCGTTGCATTGTGTGCTTGTTTTGATGAATCTATGGGTTATATTGAAGGGTATGAGCCATGGTAAAGTTAAAATACAGTAGGTATAATGCAATAATAAAATATGAATGGGTTTGCAACAGTACCTAAAGTAGTGATTTGCTTTATTATACTAACGGATCTCACGAAGATTTTGTTGAGTTTTGTGTGGTTGAAATTTTCAAGTCTTGGGTGAGATCACGATGGATGAAGGAATAAGGAGTAATAAAAGCCTAAGCTTGGGGATGCTACCGCACCCCCAAGATATATTCAAAGATAAACAAGCAACTAAGCTTGGGGATGCCCCCGAGTGGCATCCCCTCTTTCTTCTAACGACCATCGGTATTTTACTTGGAGCTATATTTTTATTCGTCATATATCATGAATTTTGCTTGGAGTGTCTTGTATCTTTGCTTGCTTTGTTTGTTAGTTTTTCCTTTGTATCCTTGCTGGACACACCTATTTGAGAAAGCCAAAATCATGCTATGATTTTCTAGAATTGCTCTATGTGCTTCACTTAAACTTTTTGAGCTATAGAATTGCTCTAATGCTTCACTTATATCTTTTTTGATGAGGATATATTCTATGAATACGATGATTCTAATTGTCTCAGCTGGAAGGAAATATTAAGCCTAGCCAATGATGAACAACAGGTGAATTCTCTCTTAGTTGATAATGCCAATTATTTTGATGAGAGCTTTATACTGCCTAAATCCTTGTGTGTATGTGTCATTAGGTACATTGGAGAGGAAGGCATGGCGCAAGGAGCAACTTGGGGCAAGAAGGAGAGCAAGGAGGCAATGCAGCTGAGCTGGGAGGAGGCTTCTGCAACTCCCAGGGCGGTAGTACCGCCCCACCCCAGCGGTAGTACCGCTTGAGGCGGTACTACCGCCCCTACTACCGTGAAAACTACTGGCATCTTTTGGCGCTAACCGGTAGTAGAGCGGTACTGAAGCGGAAGTACCGCTTGGAGCGGTAGTACCGCATGACATCAGCGGTACTACCGTGCTGCCTGCGCGCAGAGTTTCGGGCTGACAGCCCATGTACCCCTTCGACCTATCTTAGGATATAAATACTCTTCCTTAGGGTTAGTTAGAGGGAGACCACGTTTAAGATAAACCCTAGTTCATGAGATTGCTTGTAAGCATTCATCTTGAATCCTCATCACCAATTCGTATCGATCTGGTGATTATATACTGCAAGTCAAGTGTGATCTGCTGTTCCATTGGGAATTAGTATATTGCAATTCTAACCGTTCGTGGTCGACGGCTGCGTGCGCAAGTGTGTGACGTTGTGAATATCCAAAGGGTTGAGACCTTTTGCATTGGCATCAGGGATCAAGAGAGGGAGAGTTCATCGGCGACATACAAGTTATCCTACACCATCATCATCACCACCGCCGCTTACTGAGAAGATCGGGACACCCCATATCATTTTTGAGCACGGATTGCTTGGAAATTTTTGTACAAATACTCTCATGCTTCACTTAAATTAATTTGAGAGTTAGTAAATTTTGAACAAATCCTCTCATGCTTCACTTATACCTTTTTGAGAGATGAAATCTTTATGCTCATGTGCTTCACTTAAATTTGTTTGAGCTTGCCAAAAAGTAATGGCAATATATGAAACTAGTCCCAAAGTGATAGATATCCAAGGAGGATAAAATAAAACTTCCATGAAGATCATTGGACAAATTAAACTTGATGCCTTGTAATAGTTTTGAAACATGATGATAGTAATATGTGAGTCATGTTAGTAAGTAATTGTGCTTAGTAGGAATATTGGTGTTAAGGTTTGTGATTCCCTATGCATGCACGAAAGTCAATAGTTATGCAATGAAGTTACATCCTACTTATGGTGCATTATTCGGTGTTAGTTATGTTCAATGCTCACTTATGTGAATTTTCATTTCTTGGTTTGGTTGCTTCCCAATCTATTTGCTAGCCTCCATTTGTACTAAGTAGAAATACTACTTGTGCATCCAAAATCCCTAAACCAAGTTTTGCCTTATGAGTCCACCGTACCTACCTATATGCGGTATTTCCATGCCGTTCCAAGCAAATTTGTATGTGCCATCTCTAAATTTTCAAAATAAATTTTCTCTTTTGTGTGCTCGTACCACTCATGAAACGGTGGGGAGTGTCCAATATTTTTCCATGCTAGATGTGTTATTCTCAAGATGAGTGTTTATTCACTTGTCATTGCACGAGAGTGCGACGGTAATAGGGATGCCCATTCCCGAAATAAAAAAAGAAAAAAATATTTACTTTATGTTGTCAAATAATAAATTCCTTGGAAAGTGTTGGTATGGAAGGCAACCGTGGATACGGCCCGCCATGGAAAGTGAAGTTTGGTTGAAAAAGGAATAAACTTTATTTTCTGTTTGGGAACCGCCTATGATATATCTAGCATGGAAAGTATTGTGAACTACTTTGTCGTTTTCTTTGACAGGAAAAGCATGCCACCCGAAATATATTTTTTCCCTCTCAATTTAAACCTTGACCTCTGGCACCTCTACAAATCCCTACTTCCCTCTGCGAAGGGCCTATCTATTTACTTTATGCAATTTTTATTTTTGCTTTGAGTCTCCATCTTTTCTTATAAGCACCAACTAGGGGGCACTATGATCGTACTTGAGCATTGGGCATAACTAATACTTGAGCATTGAGTCTCCATCTCTAATTTTCAAAAGGAATTTCCTTTTTGTGTGCTCGTACCGCTCATGAAGCGGTAGGGGGTGTCCAATCTTTTTCCATGCTAGATGTGTTATTCTCAAGATGAGTGTTTATTCACTTGTCATTGCACGAGAGTACGGCGGTAATAGGATGCCCAGTCCCGAAATGAAAAAGAAATTTTACTTTATGTTGTCAAATAATAAATTCCATGGAAATTGTTGGTATGGAAGGCAACCGTGGATACGGCTAGCCATGGATTGTGAAAGAATGGTGGAAAAAGGAATAAACTATATTTTATGTTTGGGAACCGCCTATGATGTATCTAGCATGGAAAGTATTGAGAACTACTCGGTCGTTTTCGTTGACACGAAAGGCATGCCACCCAAAATATTTCTCTCTCTTAATTTAAGCTTTGAGCTCTGGCACCTCTACAAATCCCTACTTCCCTCTACGAAGGGCCTATCTATTTACTTTATGCAATTTTTATTTTTAATTTGAGTCTCCATCTTCTATTATAAAGCACCAACTAGGGGGCACTATGATCATACTTGTGCATTGGGCGTAGCTAATATTTGAGTGTGTTTCATGAATGGATCAATGATTGAGCATGATGGGCTAGGGATAACTTTCTTTAGTGTTGAAATTTTGAAAGACATGGTTGCTTGTTGACATGCTTGAGTATTGAAGTCGTTATGTTAAAACTAGACTATTGCTTTGAATCATTTACAAGTCCAAATGTCCATGCTATACAAAAAAAGAATATGAGATGAACATGTTAGGCAGCATTCCACATCAAAACTTCTGTTTTTATCATTTACCTACTCGAGGACGAGTAGGAATTAAGCTAGGGGATGCTGATACGTCTCCAACGTATCTATAATTTTTTCTTGTTCCATGCTGTTATATTATCATTCTTGTATGTTTTATAATCATTTTATAACAACTTCATATCATTTTTTGGGACTAACCTATTGACATAGTGCCAAAGTGCCAGTTGCTGTTTTTGCTTGTTTTTTACTTCGCAGAAAACCAATACCAAACGGAGTCCAATCGCGACGAAACTTTTGGGAGATTTTTTCTGGACCCTAAGACACCCAGTGGGCCAAAGAAGTGCCGGGGGAGTGGGCCGAGGAGACCACAACCCACCAGGGGGCGCCAGGGGGCGCCAGGGGGCCCCGGCGTGCCCTGATGGGTTGTGCCCTCCTCGGGGCCCCTCTCCACCGCCTCTGATGCCTATAAATTCCCAAATGTTCCAAAAACCCTAGGGGAGTCGACGAAACACAATTCCAGCCACCGCAAGTTCCAGAACCGCGAGATCCAATCTAAACACCATCATGGAGGGGTTCATCTTCCTCATAGGTGCCTCTCCGATGATGCATGAGTAGTCCACCATAGACATACGGGTCCGTAGGCAGTAGCTAGATGGCTTCTTCTCTCTCTCTCTTATGATTCTCAATACAATGGTCTCTTGGAGATCTATTTGTTGTAAACTTTTGCGGTGTGTTTGTTGGGATCCGATGAATTTTGAGTTCATGATCAGTTTCTATCCATGAATATTATTTGAGTCTTCTTTGATCTCTTATATGCATGATTACTTATAGCCTCGTATTTCTTCTCCGAATCTTTGGTTTAGTTAGGCCGACTAGATCGTTTTTTCTTGCCATGGGAAGAGGTGCTTTGTGATGGGTTCGATCTTGCGGTGTTCTTTCCCAGTGACAGAAGGGGCAGCAAGATACGCATGTATCGTTGCTATTAAGGATAACAAGATGGGGTCTATTCCTACATGAATAGATCTTGTCTACATCATGTCACCGTTCTTATTGCATTACTTCGTTTTTCCATGAACTTAATACACTAGATGCATGCTGGATAGCGGTCGATGCGTGGAGTAATAGAGGTAGATGCAGGCAGGAGTCGGTCTACCTATCTTGGACGTGATGCCTATATAATGATCATCGCCTTGGATATCGTCATGACTATTCGATTTTCTATCAATTGCCCAGCAGTAATTGGTTCACCCACCGTGCGCTATACTCATGAGAGAAGCCACTAGTGAGCCCTACGGCCCCCGGGTCTACTTTTCCATCATATTGCTTTCCGATCTACGTTTTTGCACTCTTTGTTTTCAGATCTACAAAACAAAAAAACAAAAAATATATTGTTGCATATTTACTCTTTTTATTTGTGTTCTTGAGAGATCTATCTCTCCTATCTATCACTACCTAATCTATCTTATTACCGTAGAGAGTGTCCTAGTCCTGGGAACGGGGGTACCCAGACTTGCCTGCCTGCGGCCCAGGTCGTGGCCCGCTTCAACGGCCAGTACGGCCCGACTTGGGGAGTGTACTGATGGATTTAATCCATTTGGCGATATGAGCACCCAACACAACACTTGGCCGGTGCTTCTGTGCATATATGACATTCCTCCTTGGTTGTGTATGAAGAAAAAATACATCATGATGTTGATGATTATCCAAGGTCCGAAGCAACCTTGAAATGATATCGACATTTACTTTCAGCTACCGGTAGAAGAACTGCTGACATTCTGGAAGCCTGGTGTGAATTGTTATGATGCCTACGCAAAGGAGTTTTTCCGGCTACATGCGTTGCTGATGCACACCATTCAAGATATGTCGGCATTGGGCAACACTTCGTGGCAGAAAACAAAGGGACCAGTAGGATGTGTCACATGCACGGATAGGACATCGAGTAGATTTCTTTCCAACTCGCGCAAAACCGTGTATTTGCGTCATCATAGGTTCTTAAGGAGAGATCACCCTTACTGAAAAATGGCAGCTGAATTTGATGGTACGATAGAGAAAGGAACGAGCCCAAGACCCTATGATGGGAAAGTAGTCCACAACATGGTTAAAAAAATTGAAGTTGTGCTTGGCAAGGGATCCGGTTTGACGTAAAAAAACACCCAAGGACCAAGTGTTTAAGAAGAAATCAGTGTTCTAGGAATTACCTTACTGGGAGTTTCTAAGTGTACGTCGCTGCATTGATGTCATGCACGTAGAGAAGAACGTCTGTGAAAGCATCCTTGGTACTATGCTCAAGATTAAAGGCAAATGAAAGGATGGTGACGGTGCATGACTCGATATGCTTGGTGATCAATCAGAACGCATGAATAAAGGAGAAGATGATTACAAAATGCTCCACCTACACCAGAGTTACAATTTCACTGCAGCAAAAGTGAAAGGGTTCTTTGAATTTTTGTTGTTAATTAAGACACCCTTTTCCTACTCCGCAAACATCAGAAGTCTCGTGGATGACAGCTTGCCTAAAAAGAAGTTGTATCACATGAAGTCACATGATTGTCATGTAATGTTGACACAAATCCTCCCGGTGGCCATAAGGAATATGATGGACACATACATAAGAAACACACTGATTGATCTCTGTGATTTCTTCAACAAACTATGGCAGAAGGTGGTAGATATTAAAGAGTTGGATCGTATGCAAGCTGATATTGCAAGAATATTGTCAAACTTAGAGATGTTCTTCCCACCGTCATTCTTTGATGTCATGGTCCATATCACCGTGCACCTTGTCGACGAGATAAAGTATTGTGGTCATGTGTTTCTTCGCAACATGTATCCCTTCTAGCGGTACATGGGAATATTGAAGCGCTATTGTTGGAACCGATGTCATCCAGAGGCAAGCATCCTACAAGGTTATACCGTGGAGGAGGTTGTTGAGTTTTGCACCGAATACATGAAACTTAGACCTATTGGTGTGCCCCTCTCTCGCCACGAGGGAAGGCTGGCTGGTAAGCCGGTCTTTGCTGGTACGCAAATTTGTCCACCTAGAGAAATGGTCGATCAAGCCCATTTGACGGTACTTCTTAACATCCCGATACTCGATGCTTATTCTGCAGAACACGTGAAGGAGATACGACGAAGCAACTTACCCAATGTGCTTTCACCAGCTGCCGAGACAAATGCACACAATAAGGACTATGCAAGATGGCTGAAGGATCGTTTGGCACGCGGATCCGATCATGACCTTGCAACGTGGTTGGCACAAAAGCCATCAACAACGATTATGAAGTACCAAGCGTACGACATAGATGGCACATGTTCACACTGAGGAACATGATGGTAAGACCTCATATCAGAACAACTCTGTTCGAATATAATGCCTAACTGTAGATGAAGATGATAAACAGGTGTACTATGGAACCATCAAAGAGATTTGGGCGCTTAACTATGTGGAATTGAAGGTGGCATTATTCAAGTGCAGATGGGTCCCTCTTGGTAGCGTAAAGGTTGATGCTTACAGGAAGACATATGTTGACCATAGAAATATGGCATATCACAAGGACTCATTTATTCTTGCCAGCGATGCTACCCAGATTTTCTATGTGCCAGACACCTTGCATAAGCACTGCCATGTAGTGATGTATGGCAAGAGGAGGATACTAGGTGTCGAGAATTTTGGTGATGAGGAGGAGTACAATCAATATGATGAGTTGCCACCTGAGCGGCCACGCGACATAAAAGAGGAAAAGCGTAAAATCATCAAAAAACCTAAGTTCATTAGGGGTCAACCTAATGATCGCGATCACCCCATGTACATGGGAATTAATTCAAAAAAATAATCATTATGTCTATTGTATTGAATTGTTGCATGTACTGAATCGTGACCGATGTGTACTAAGTTCGTTCTATTAGAAGTTTCGCATGTACTGTATTGCGAGGTATGCCTGGCCTTATGTTGATCTAGATTAATATGTTGTCAACCCTAGCAGTAAATTTGAACTATTTATGATCATTTACCCTATAGCTAGAACACTCAGTTGATCTCACTCTAGTATTTATGAACTGAACATTTGCAGTGTGGTTTACCAATCGCACACGGTTCATTCACTAAAGTCGTGTGCCTCCGAAACCGTGGCTGATGACACCTAATGCGCGCAACGTGAGTCGTGCGTTCTGATTGGCCAAAACCCAAGCCACACGGATCGTACGTCTGCACCGTAGGATGCACCTTGATCGAACGGCAGTTCTTATCCCTCTCGTCAACACACATTGTTGAAGTTGGGATTTGATTTATATGCACTAAATGCCTCATAAATGCTAAAAATGGCTTAAATATAGCAAACGGGCCCAGAAATGCGCCAGAAAATCAAACCTCGTGTATAATGATGATTGGCTACCATGGGAAAAAATTGGAGGAGAGGCGATGAAGACACCACTTGGAGTTCGATTTGCCACTTCTCCCTTTGGAACTATGATCCTTCTGCTGAGATGCTATTGTTTCCAAGGAGCGATCGTCGTAACTTGTGCCAAAATTTACCAAGATTTTTTCACGGTGTCTCGAGATCACGCCACGATGACACACCGATTTTCGTGATTTTCTGAGTCCATCTGCATTTCCTGTAATTAAGTTACCGATATTTATTGTGTAGGTGGACGCATCTCCCATCTGAAATATTTGAAAATTCTTCTCATTGCTTGGACAATGACAAAAATCACACAAAGTGACACACAAATGGTTTGTAAGATATTCTTTGCCAGCATCTACATGCAATTCATGTTGGGATTTTATTTATATGCACTAATGCATGGTAAATGCAAAAGATTCCTTAGATATAGCAAACGAGCCCTGTAATCCACCAAAAGATCAATAATAGGAGTACAATGATGTTTGTGTACCATGAGAAAAGTCGATGCGAAACGATGAGGTTGACAACGATTGAGTCCGAAATGCCAACTCTACTTTTGGAAATTATGATCCTTCTTGTGAGATGCCTTGGTTTCCAAAGGGGCGGTCATCACAACTTTCGTCAGACATTACCAATTTTTTTCCACGGGGTATTCACATCATGTCACGGTGACACACCCATTTTCGTGATTTTCGAAATACATATGCATTTCCTCCAATTAAATTACTAACCAGCCATATGTTGGTAAAAAATGTCTTAAAGTTAGCAATCAAGTCATGAAATGCGACCGAAAATCAATACAAGAGTTAAAAGGTGATTGCATGCCGATGTAAATAATTCGAGGCGAAATGATGAAGTCGCAAATTCATTTGAAATGAAAATATGATTGTTTTGCATAAACAAATAGCACACGGTTCATACATTAAAGTCGTGTGCTTCGCAAACCGTGGCCGATGACACCTAATGCACGCAAAGTGAGTCGTGCGTTCTGATTGGCCAAAACATAACCACACGAATCGTACGTCTGCATCGTAGGATGCACCCAGATCGAACGACAGTCCTTATCCCTCTCGTCAACACACGTAGTTGCAGTTGGGATTTGATTTATATGCACTAAATGCCCCATAAATGATAAAAATGACTTAAATATAGCAAATGAGCCCATAAATGCGCTAGTAAAACAAACCTGGCATATAATGATGATTGCCTACAGTGTGTAAAATTGAAGGAGAGGTGATGAAGATATCGTCGATTGGAGTTTGATTTGCCACTACTCCCTTTGAAACTAATATCCTTCTACTGAGATGCTATGGTTTCCAAGGAGCGATCATCCTAACTTTTGTCAAAGTTTACCAAAAAAATTCCACGGTGTCTCGAGATCACGCCATGATGACACACCAATTTTCATGATTTTTTGAGTCCATCTGCATTTCCTGTAATTAAATTACCGACATTTATTGTGTAGGTGGAGGCATCTCCCATCTAAAATGTTTGAAAATTCTTCTCATTGCTTGGACAATTATGAAAATAACGCAAATTGACACACAAATGATTTGTAAGAGATTCTTTGCCAACATCCACACGCAATTCATGTTGGGATTTTATTTATATGCACTAATGCATGGTAAATGCAAAAAATGCCTTAGATATAGCAAACAAGCCCTGTAATCCACGAGAAGATCAATAATAGGATTACAATGATGTTTGCATACCATGAGAAAAATCGATGCGAAACGATGAGGTTGACACCGATCGGAGTCTGAAATGCCAACTCTACTTTTGGAAACTATGACCCTTCTTGTGAGATGCCTTGGTTTCCAAAGGGGCGGTCATCACAACTTCCGCCAGACATTACCATTTTTTTCCACGGGGTATTCACATCATGCCACGATGACACAACCATTTTTGTGATTTTCGGAATACATCTGCATTTCCTCCAATTAAATTACTAAGAAGCCCTATGTTGCTACAAAAATGTCTTAAAATTAGCAAACAAGACATGAAATGCGACCGAAAATCAAATGGGTTAAAAGGTGATTGTCTGCCGATGAAAATAATTCGAGGCAAAATGATGAAGTCACAAATTGATTTGAAATGAAAATATGATTGTTGTGCATAAACAAATAGCACAAGGTTCATACATTAAAGTCGTGTGCTTCCCAAACCGTGGTCGATGACATCTAATGCGCGCAAAGTGAGTCGTGCATTCTGATTGGCTAAAACACAAACCACACGAATCGTATGTCTGCACCATAGGATGCACCCCGATCGAACGATAGCCATTATCCCTCTCGTCAACAGACGTAGTTGCAGTTGGGATTTGATTTATATGCACTAAATGCCCCGTAAATGATAAAAATGATTTAAATAAATGCGCCAATAATCAAACCTGACGTATAATGATGACTACCTACAATGTGTAAAATTGGAGGAGAGGCGATGAAGACACCGTCGATTGGAGTTCGATTTGCCACTTCTCCCTTTGAAACTATGATCCTTCTACTGAGATGCTATGGTATCCAAGGAGCGATCATCCTAACTTCTGTCAAAGTTTACCAAAAAAAATTCCACGTTGTCTCGAGATCACGCCACGATGACACACCGATTTCCGTAATTTTCTGAGTCCATCCGCATTTCCTGTAATTAAATTACCGACATTTATTGTGTAGGTGGACGTATCTCGCAGTTGAAATGTTTGAAAATTCTTTTCATTCCTTGGACAACGAATGAAAACACACAAAGTGGCACAGAAATGATTTTTAACGCCTTCTTTGCTAGCACCCACATGTAGTTGCGGTTGGTATTTGATTTGTATGCACAAAACGTCTGGTAAATGAAAAAATGACTGGAAAATATCAAACGATACATGACATGTGGCACAAAATCAATACTAGGGTACAACGATAGCTGTGTACCGTGGGAAAATTTTAAAGACAAAACGATTAGGGCACATCTACATTTCAAAGTTATTAGGTTTTCATTTCAAATGAAATTATGCTGCTTGTGCACATGGGTTACTATACAAAACCGTTTGCATAGGCCTTTCCGTGGGGTGCCCGATGCTCTTTTTTCACCCTTTTGACCGAAGCCGCCAGCATGCCCCCCCACCTGTGCCCTCCCCCGTTTCGCTCACCAGACCGCATATTCTACCCAAACTCCATCTCGACAGCTCCCTCCCATCCCCCAGATCCACACCAGAACCCTTTCGAGCGCCGTCGTGCTCAACCTGGTCGTGTACCCGCTTCCCGGAATCAACCCTACCCTTCACTGTCGCTCCGAACAGGCGGGTGCCCGCGCCTTGCCGTATTTATTTCCTCGCCAGCTACCCTCGAGCATATCGATCATGTACCTTCTCCTCTCCTGCCAGATTTACACAAAAAACATGTTAGTTGCTGCCCTCCATCGCGGTGAGGTCTATTATCTCGCGATCCCTTTTCCTATTTGGTTCGATTTGTCCCCAAATTGGTTATTAAATAATGGAGAGCATATTTATGTTCATCATCTACCTTCTAACTACATATAAGCTATATTTGTTCCAATTAGTTATTGTCGAGTTACATGTGCGCATGAGTCACACAAAATGAACATATTAGCCATACATTTCCAAATTATCACATGCCATGTTTAAACAACTTGCTGCCAAGCTACTTTAATTTATTCTTATCCCCCTTTTCTGAATTTCGCATGTGTCCTCTGTAGATGACTACTAGCAGCGACGATAGTCATACTTTTGCTGATGTATCTTCATCTGAGTCCGAAGCCAACATGTCTGCAACAGATGATCGTGTATCAAGAAATGATGAACGGGGTAGATCTGCCACAATCACCCTTCCGGTCAAGAGACGAAAGAACGCTCCAAGATAGCCCACACACCAGCCTAAAGGTGTATACGAAGTACCTAACATCGATTTGAAGTCTTAGGCTCCAACTAAACCAGATAAAGCATGCACGAGGTTCAGGGGTGTGTGTGGATTTGTTGGAAGGGCAAGGCTCAACATTAATCTGCCAGGGTTTCGAAAGGCTGATACAGAAACATGGCAGAGGATAGTCCGAGAGATCATGGCGCACTTCAATGTTCCTGAGGAGTGGAGATATCATGTGGAACACGCTTCAATGAAGAAGGCCAGGGATGCTTGGATAAATTGGAAGCATGTGTTGTACAAGAAGTACTCGAGTCAAGGCAAGGACCCAATCCCCTCATACCCTCAAATTACAAAGGAAGACTGGACAGAATTCAGAAGGGTCAGGGCCAGTGAAGAGTTTATTAAGAACAATGACATGCAATCGGAACTTTAGAAGAAGAACACACACACACACACACCGTATGGGTGTGGTAGGATACTACGGCACGAAACTGATATGGGAACAGGAGGACAAAGAAGCAGTAGCTGCGGGTGGCAAACCAGCCTTTAGTGAAATTAGGGGAACTCACGCTAGGGACTAATTGCGGGCACATGCAAAGAGGCATGGAGACGGTTCTTATTACTTTGAATACTCAGCAGACCAAGATCTGTATAATGTGATGGCAAAGCCTTCAAAAAACACTGGAAGGTTCTACAGGAACTTAGGGCCATGTGACATTCTGTCCAAGGCTCTGACTACCAAAGAGCCCCCTGGCCGTGCAAGGGGTGTTGGGGCCAATGTCCCACACAAGAGGGCTTTCTCACTAAGAAAAGAAGAGACGCTCGGCATGAAAAAAGCTAGGCGTGATGGTAAGCAGAGAGACTTGTGCGAAATGATTAAGAGGGACATCTATCCTGGAATTTGAAAGGAAGTTGAGGAGTCATATATGTAGCAGAAGACACTAATGTCGAGAGATAGCCAGGAGACGCAAGGGGATGTCGGCATGGATGATGCCACTTATTGTATGGAAACACCGCATAAGAGTAGTTGTGCATCAGCTGACCCCAGCGACAATGATGCTACAGCTAGACATGATGGTTCTATATTTGATCTATATGGACAGGGGGGAGATTGAAGGTCGTGCTAACACATTATGAAGGTACTTTAAAATGTGCAACAGCGTGGCTTTACAACCCTGACTTAGACGGGGGACTCTTGTTGGACAATGTGCCATTGAAGCCAGGTTGTGTGAAGTGCTACGTGACTGAAATAAAGCCTGGATTTAGTAATTTTGCCCTGAAGAATGTCCTTGGGGAAATAAATAGACTTCCTAGATGAGATCCCTCCAGCCCCCCCCAAAAGCAACCAATGTCGCCCTCGAACCGGTGACTCTCTTCTCGCCACATCAGATCTTGTGTGACTCCCCCGATGAACATACTCTTGGGAATCCGATGCCCGAGGTATCAACCTGTGATCAGCCCGCCCAACTTCCTGCCGTACATGCCAGGTCATCGTCTGCTCCTGAGCATGTGGCAACGCCTACAACTGATGAAGACGTATCATCAGTTCAGATGCCGGCTGTTGGGGATATAACCCTGTGGTGAGACCCGCCCAGGTGGGGCCGGGTCATGCGGTTGGCGACTTACGACAACATCAGGAGTAAACTTAATCAGTGGGCCTGGAGGCCCAGAGCCAGAAGACAAGATGTAACCCGGCGGGCTTGAGCCGCCTGTGGCGACTTGTTAGACAAGGCATGTATAGTTAGAGGTGAGGTCGGTTGTCAAGTATAACCCGGCTCGGACTCTTGTAAGCCTAGGGCCTTGACCTGTGTATATAAAGGCGGTTTACCTAGGCGGCTTAGGCCACCAAACAACTCATCGATAGCTAGGTCAAGCGAACTCGCTCCCTTGTAATCGATACCCAATCAATACAACACAAAGCAGGACGTAGGCTTTTACCTCTTTCCGAGGGGCCGAACCTGGGTAACCCTTGTCTCTCGATTCCGATCAACCCCTTTGAGCTCACCGCCTTAGCGATGGCCCCGAACCTAAGTCCTTTCATGGGGACATCTGCCGTGACAAAACCACGACAGTTGGCGCCCACCGTGGGGCTAGTGCTCGGTGGTGTGGAGTTCTCAAAGGGCTCTCTCCCAGGGATCGAGGGATATGCCGTTGGCAGGATGACCAAGAGTCGCCGCGGCAAGCTCTACATCGATGACGCTAGCTGGGGCCCCGAGGCCGACTCAATCGAGTACGAGCACCGGGTCCCCTTCGGCGGAATTCACGTCTTCATCAGCAAGTTCGGCGGATATAAACCCGGGCTGGACATCTGCACCGACCTCGTCGAGCCGGCCCGGCGCGCGCAACCCGCCCGTGTTAACCCGGGCAGGAAGCGTGTCTTCATCGGCTTTACCCAAGGCGCGGAGCTTGAAGGTTCCATGTCGCGGGAGGAAACCCTCATCTGCTCAGAGGATGGATCCTCGAGCGGAGAGACGGAGTCAATCTACCAGCTTCACAACGGCGGGCTTGGGGGCTACGTCGAGGATTACCCCGAGCCAGAGTACCATGAGCCGGAATACTATGAGCTGCCGAACCGCGCTGCTGTCTTCATGGCGGGATCGGCACCGGCCCCTAGTAGCACGGCCGCTGGTGTGTCCGGGTCTGGAGCCGGCAGGCCGCCGGCTCAAGTTCTTCTGGATCTGATGAATGAGCTTACAACTCTGATGGAAACCGAGGTCACTGCCGAAAACCAAGCGGCCCATAACACGGAGATCATGAGGTTGAAGAACCAGATGACCGGAGTCCAACAGGAAATCAATGCGTTGAAGGCTCAGATGGATGCTGAATCGGAGCGCCTTAGGGCGGATGCTTTTCGCCTTGAATTAGAGCAGCAATCCGCAGCGGCGGTTCACCGGATGAGGCATCAATCCCGTCTGCCGAATCAATATGAAGCCAGAAATCTTTTCAACACGCCAGGGACGGGACGGAATGCACCTCTGACGCTAACCCGGACGACGAAAGTACCTGGGAACCGGGCGGCGGTTCAGCATCGGCCGCCAGACCTGCCCCGCCGGAACCAGACCCCGCCACAGACTTTTTCGATGTCGCCGGGTCATTATTCTAACCCCACGGAGAACATGGTGGCAGCGGCAACCAGGCTTGGTACGATCCCCATCCCTGATGGGGTGCCTTTCGCAGAGGAAGTGCGGAACGCCATTGGATACCTGCAGACGGCGGTGGCCCAGCAGGAGAAATATACTTACAGCCGGAGTCGCGTGCACTCAACCCCCATCCCGAGCCGCAGCTACAGCCGGCGTTTAGAGTCGCCGGCGGTCTCTAGCAGTGAGCGACGTCGAAACCTGCTGCGAGTCGATCAGACGGCTCTGGATGCTCAGGCGCTGGTGGATCGGGCAAGAGCACAGCGAGAGGCGGCAGCATTGGCAGCTGCGACGGCTTATCAGGAACCCACAGTCGCACCTTCCATTTCGGTAGGAGCCGGGGTAACCTCCAGGGCTGTGGGAGTGCCGTGCTTAGCGCCGGCTTTGCGAAACAAGCGTCTACCGAAGGATTTCAAGGGCCCTCGCAAGGTGCCAACTACACCGCTGATCTACCTCCAGAGGCCTGGATTGAAAGCTATGAACTAGCCATGGAGATGTTAGATGTTAGCGATGCGGTATGTGCCAAGTATTTCATCATGATGCTGGAAGGGCCGGCTCGCACGTGGTTGAAGGGTTTGCCACCCAATACCATTAATTCCTGGGCCGAGTTAAAGGCGACGTTCATCAATAATTTCCAGGGAACGTGCAAGCAGCCCATGACAATTATGGATTTGGATCATTGCGTGCAGCGTGAGGACGAGTCGGCTCATAACTGGGTCCGGCGGGTCTCAACCATCATCAACTCTTCTGATAACATTACGGCGGCTCAAGCGGTCCTGATTCTGGAGAAGAATTGCCACTTTACGCCCTTGAAGCAGAAGCTTGGCCGGCTCAAACGTTCATGCCAAGACATGAGGGAACTCATGGCGGCTCTCACCAAGTCTGCAGACTCTGATAACATGAAGGACCCTGGCTTTGATGATGAGAAATCGGCCAAGGGTAAGAAGAATAACAATGGCAAGGGTCAACAGCAGAACGGGGGAGGAAACAATAATGGCAACGGCGGGAAGCAGAAGCACCAGGATGGTGGGTCGAATTTGGTGGCCAACACCAGTGCTGGGAAAAACCGTGGCAAGGGCAGCGGCAAGCCGCCTTACGGTAAACACAAGCCTGTTGATATGGAGGCGATGTTGAGTGCTCCTTGCCCGAAACATAGTCTTCCTGATCAGCCATCCACTCATGCTTGGAAAGATTGTTGGATCATGCGTGAGTATCGAAATTACAGCGCTAACCAGCATCCAGGCGGCGGCGACGGACCATCCGGCAGGTCAGGATCTGGTCCTTCCGGGTCTGGTTTTGGTACGGGCGGCTCAGGCTCTGGCCATCAATGCCAAGAAAACCATGGAGGTAATAATCAACAGTCTGGCAGTGGAGGTCAGCAACAAAATAACCAGTCCGGGTATCAGAGTAATCCCAAACAACTTAACGGAGGGCAGTACCATGTTTTTACAACTAGCCTCGACAAGCGAGATCGGAAGGTGCGCAAGCGGGCGGTTAATGCAGTCATGCCGGCTCTCCCGCAATATTTGAAGTGGTCTGAGTATGATATAACTTGGAGCAAGGAGGATCACCCGCCGCGCGTTGATAACCCGGGGCAGTTGGCTTTGGTAGTCGCCCCCCAAGTGGGAGGATATGTGTTCACCAAGGTACTTATGGATGGTGGCAGCAGCATCAACATCCTGTATTATGACACTTTCCGCCGGATGAATTTGCTTGATAAGGACCTTAAACCCTCTTCAACGGTTTTTCATGGCGTGGTGCCCGGAAAGTCAGCTTACCCAGTTGGAAAGATTTCCTTGGAGGTAGCTTTTGGCGATGAATTCAACTACAGGGTGGAATCTTTATGGTTCGAAGTGGTCAAGATCAAGAGCCAGTACCACGCTCTGTTTGGACGGCCAGCTTACGCCAAGTTCATGGCTAGGCCTTGTTATGTTTACTTACAGCTCAAGATGCCCGGCTTAAAAGGGACGATTACTGTGCATGGTGATCGGAAGACGGCTCTTGAGTGTGAGGAAGGTGATGCAGCATATGCAGAGTCGAGTTGTGCTAAGGCGGAGTTAAAGTTTTATAAGGAAAATGTTGACCCGGCGGATATGACCCCGTTAAAGAAGCCTAACACGGAATCTGAGCCGCCCCTCAAATTTGTGGCAGAAGATACCAAGTTAGTGGACTTTACACCTGGCGACTCATCACAGCAGTTCACTATTGGGGCTAATATGGATCCCAAATAGGAAAGCACGCTCATCGAATTCATCCGTGAGAATCGGGACATCTTTGCATGGAAGCATTCTGACATGCTGGGTGTACCGAGAGAGTTCGCTGAGCACCACCTTAATGTGGATCCTAAATTTAAGCCGGTCAAACAGTTCCTCCGTCGATTCAATGAGGAGAGATGTAAAGCTATTGGAGAAGAGGTGGCCCGGCTCTTGGCAGCAGGGTTCATCGTTGAAGTTTTTCAGCCGGAGTGGCTCGCTAACCCGGTGTTGGTACTCAAGAAGAACGGCACGTGGCGTATGTGCGTGGATTACACGGATCTTAACAAGGCGTGTCCGATCGACCTGTTTGCTCTCCCCCGTATCGATCAAATCATTGATGCGACGGCGGGTTGTGAGAGTCTGTGCTTCCTGGATGCTTATTCAGGTTATCATCAAATCAAGATGGCAGTCAAATACCAAGAGAAGATGTTTTTATTACACCTTTTGGAGCTTTCTGCTATGTGTCTATGCCTTTTGGGCTCAAAAGTGCCCAGGCGACTTACCAGCATTGTGTGCAGAACTGTCTTCATGGTCAAATTGGGCGCAATGTTCATGCTTATGTGGATGATATTGTGGTCAAGTCAAGGAAGAAGGAAACTCTGCTGGCTGATTTGAAGGAAACCTTTGACAATTTGCGGGTCTACAAGATGATGCTTAACCCGGCAAAATGTGTTTTTGGTGTACCTGCAGGCAAGCTCTTGGGATTTTTAGTCTCTGAGCATGGCATTGAAGCTAACCCGGACAAGATAAAGGCTATTACTTCCTTGTCTAAGCTGGCGTGCATCAATGATGTTCAGCGCCTGGCGGGTCGTATTGTTGCATTAAGCCGGTTCATAAGCCGCCTGGGTGAGAAGGCTATTCCTCTGTACCAGATGATGAAGAAGACAGACGATTTCGTCTGGAGCGATGCGGCTAATGAGGCGTTTGAGGCGCTCAAAAAGCAATTGGCTGAGCCGCAAGTTTTAGCCGCTCCCGTGGAAAAGGAGCCTCTGCTCTTATATGTGGCGGCTAATAACAAGGCTGTCAGTGCTGCAGTTGTGGTGGAGCGCAAGGAGGCGGGTAAGGAATATCCAGTTCAGCGGCCGGTTTATTATGTCAGTGAAGTTTTGACAGAGTCTAAGCAAAGATATCCACATTGGCAAAAGCTGGTGCTTGGGGTGTTCATGGCCAATCGCAAGCTAAAGCATTATTTTCTTGGTCACCCGATCACAGTGGTCGGCTCTGCTCCTTTGGGAGATATAATTCAGAACAGAGAAGCCACCGGAAGGATTGCTAAGTGGGCAATTGAGCTTGGGCCTCTTAATCTGAAATATGTGCCCCGGACGGCTATCAAATCTCAAGCCCTGGTGGATTTTATCAATGACTGGACAGAGTGTCAAATTCCTGAGGAAAAGCCGGATAATACTTATTGGACGATTCACTTTGATGGATCCAGGCAATTGGAAGGCTCGGGGGCTGGAGTTGTTCTAACTTCCCCGCAAGGTGACAAATTCTGTTATGTTTTGAGGCTAATGTTTCCTTGTACTAACAATGCAGCAGAATATGAGGCTTTGCTTCACGGGCTCCGTGTGGCCAAGGAGATGAATTTGAGCCGGGTCAGATGTCTTGGCGACTCAGACCTGGTGGCTCAACAAGTCTCTGGCACGTGGGATTCTAAAGACCCTCGTATGGCGGCTTATCGTCAGGTAGTTGATGTTATCGCTGGCCACTTTAAAGGCAATCAGGTGGATCATATTGACCGCCGGAAGAATGAGGCGGCTGATGATTTATCAAGGCTGGGGTCTCAGCGTAAGCCGGTGCCGCCTACTGTGTTCTTGGACGTGTTGCATCACCTGTCGGTCAAGTTACCGTCGGAGGAGGATTTGGCTATACCTGACCCGGAAGAACAACTGGTGGCGGCTCTTCACGCGATACCTGAGTTGCCTTATCTGGCGTACCTGACCCGCGGTGAGTTACCTCAAGACGAGACTCTGGCACGACAGATCACAAGGCGGTCTAAGTCCATGACTATTGTCAACGGCGAGTTACATCGACGCAGTGTGACTGGTGTTTTCCAGCGCTGTGTTTCTCCTGATGAGGGCCGTGAGATCTTGCAAGAAATCCATGCTGGTGATTGTGGTCATCACGCTGGGTCAAAATCTTTGGTGGCCAAGGCCTTCCGACACGGGTTTTACTGGTTAACAGCTCATAAGGATGCAGAGGATTTGGTCACTAAGTGTGGCGGGTGTCAAAAATTTGGGCGACGTGCCCATGTGCCGGCTCAAGAACTACGGATGATTCCAATCACCTGACCGTTTGCAGTCTGGGGGCTTGATATGGTAGGGCCTTTTAAGAGGTCTAAGGACAAAAAGACTCACCTCTTGGTGGCGGTTGACAAGTTTACTAAGTGGATCGAGGCTGAGCCGGTCAGCAAGTGTGACGCGGCAACATCAGTTTAGTTCGTCAAAAAGCTGATTTTTCGGTTTGGTTATCCTCATAGTATCATCACTGATAATGGCACTAATCTGTCCAAGGGGGCTATGAAGGAGTTCTGTGATGAGGAGCATATCCGTCTTGATGTATCTTCGGTAGCTCACCCGCAGTCTAATGGTCAAGCTGAGCGTGCTAACCAGGAAATTTTGAGAGGTATAAAACCCCGGCTTATGGTTCCTTTGGAGTGCAAGCCGGGTTGTTGGGTGGAGGAGTTGCCGTATGTTCTTTGGAGCATAAGAACCACCCCCCAATAGGTCTACAGGCTATACCCCTTTCTTCATGGTTTATGGCGCAGAAGTTGTTCTCCCCGGTGATATTCGTCATGACTCGCCCAGAGTGGCGGCTTACGTAGAAACTGATAATGAGGCGGCGCATCAGGATGCTTTGGATGCCTTGGACGAAGAGCGGGATCTTGCAGCAGCTCGATCGGCGATTTATCAACAAGACATGCGTCGCTATCATAGCCGCAGGGTCAAGACCCGGACGTTCCAAGAAGGCGACTTAGTACTCCGGCTGATTCAAGACCAGTCACATATGCATAAGTTGTCACCTCCCTGGGAAGGACCGTTTGTGATCAGCAGAAATCTCAACAATGGGTCTTATTATCTCATGGATATACGGGAGAGTGACAAGTCTCGCACTTCTGGTGAAGAGACCAAGAGGCCATGGAATATTGCTCACCTTCGGCCATACTATACTTGAGCCGCCAGTCCGGCTCTCATCAATGTACATAATTCTGTCATTGTATAAACCATCTTTTATGATATAATAAAGTTGGCATCCCCATGATTAGGGGCCTCTGCCATTTTTTCCGCACTGAAAGTGTCATACAAAGGAGTTGATCCTTAATCAGGTCACTTGGGGGCTTCCAACCCAATGGGTTTAGCTTACTTACCCTCTTGGCCAGGCTTTATATGCCATGTTCGACTTAAACCTGCCTGTTTGCAACTTGCTACTCCGCCATGTGACCCGCCAAACTCTTGACAGTTATTCTTGATAAGAGACCCTGAACTTTTATAAGTTATTCTCGCGCGAAGACCCTGAACTTGTCAAGGTTTAAACGTCGGCTTTTGTCACGAGAGAGCCAGCTTACAGTGAGCTAGGATAAACTCGTCTTGTCTACCGTAATCCCTCCACTATGTGGCCCATTCGTACTCTTAGCAATGTCAATCTTTTAAAGACCCTGAACTTGCTAAGGTTTAAACGACGGATTTATGTCACGTGAGACCCGGTTTACAAGTTTTCAGGCTTTCCGCCTAGTTTCTTCGGAAACAAATTTTTTCATAAAAAACAAGAAGTTATCTTGTCCTGCCGCGCCTTTAAAGCTGGCTTATAGGATGAGACATCCAAAATTACTTGTTTCTTGCAGGTATTCTCATGGTGAGATTGTAAGTTTTGGAATATTCTGGTTTGATATTGCTCAGGGAGTATAACCCGCCCGGCGCGTCAAAGCAGTCAAAAGATTATATATCAAAGATGAATTTGCTAAGTCGCCGGCAGAAGCTTAAGACAGTGCATCAAAAGCACATGGGTAGGCGGATAAGTGTTTTCCTATTGCTATTACAAGGCTTTCCAAATGCCCAAAAAGTTGCAGACTTCAAGTTTTTCAACAAATTCTAACCCGGCGAATTAGACAAGGCCGGGTTACCCTCACATGATGCAAAGTTTTTCTCTAACTCGCCGTCGGGTCATCCTGCGCCGGGTCTTCGGCTTCTTCGATCTGGAGGTTGTCCACATCCCAATTGCAATTGGTCAAAGCTTCAAACATGGCTTCATCGTGCATGATTGGAGACGGGTCAACATCAAGAGCGAAGAGGTGCTTACGGCGTTGAGGAATCAGGCTCTTCGCTTCAAAAGTGGGCCCTCGAATGCGCTTGTTATCTTTGGAGTAAGCCGCCTGGTATACTGATAGATCAGCTTCTACGGCCAGCCAGCTTGCCAGAATCCGGGACGCCTTATGACAACGAGAGTAGTCTTCTTGTGTAAACTACGAGCCGTCATCCTTCAGTTGAGGGAAGCCGTCCATCATCTCATCCGGGTTAAGCTCCGGGGCATAAGCCAGTGACCGACTCAAAGCAGCAATTGCGCCCTTGCGGGAGGCTGATCTCCTTAATTCTTCAAGCTGCATTGGGATGGTCGACATGGTTTCCAGTACGCCCTTCATGAATTTTGGGATACCCCTCTCAGTCATGACGGCCTTGATGGTAATTAGAGACCCGGCATACAATTGTTTAGTTAAAGAGTACAAAGCCTTGAGCTTCAGCAGGCTGTTGCTGGACAGTTGGCGACTCCGTTCACCTACAATTGTTTAGTTAAAGAGTACATGGAAGAATATTGAGCAGTATTTGTATATAGTTAACGGTTAAGGATACTTACCAAACACAGATCCAATCATACGGGTTATCTGGCCCTTCAGAGTGTTCAGCTCGTCAGTCACTGTTTTGAGCCGGCCCTCTGCGTCTTCAGCACGCTTGGTCAGGGCGGCTTGGCTTGACTCAGCAGTCTGCTTGAAAGTTTCGAACTCTGTTTTGATCTTCTCAAGATCTATGGAGCAGAGTTCCACTTTTCTTCCGTCTCTGCTCGGCCTTCCTATTGTTGTGCTAGACTTTTCTTCAGGTCTATCACGATCAACTCAGCAACGTTCAAAGATTCCTGCATTGGACAAGTCATGACAGAGCAAGGTTGTCAGTTTTTAAGCCGCCAGTCCGGCTCACACAGTCTTATATCAAAATTTGGTACAATGATTACAAGTCCCAAGCAGATTGCAAGCAATTTACTTGACACTTGGGGGCTAATGTGTCTCAGTTCTTTCTTATAGAGCCGGCTCATTACTTAGGTAATGACCCGGCCCTTGGGGGCTACGATTGGCGCTTAATCTATGATTGAGTGCCGGCTCATTACTTAGGTAATGACCCGGCCCTTGAGGGCTACGATTGGCGCTTAATCTATGATTGAGTGCCGGCTCATTACTTAGGTAATGACCCGGCCCTTGGGGGCTACAGTTGGCTCTTATTATATCTCGGCTCTTTCTTATAGAGTCGGCTCATTATTTAGGTAATGATCCGGCCCTTGGGGGCTACAGTTGGTTCTCACTCTATGATTGAGTGCCGGCTCATTATTGGTATAATGACCCGGCCCTTGGGGGCTACACTTGGCTCTCAGCCCATGTTTCACATATTGATGACTCTTCAAAAGTTGCTACATTAATGCAAGACCCGGCTGACCTTCTGAGAGATCAACCGGTTCTTGGGGGCTACATAAGTATATACATGAAGAGGCAAGGGAAGTAAAAGTACCTCATATTTTTTCTTCATTTTGGCAACCAAGTTGGCCTCCATGTCTCGGCTGGCAAACAGACGGCTCAGATAGCTGGCATGTAATTCATCAGCAGTAAGTTTATCCAAATTTGAAAGATCAGGGGGAGTTTTCTCTTCCTTGGAGGGAGCCGCCTCGTCTTCCTTGATATGCTTTGATAGCGCATGTGAAGGAGCTGGAGGTTTGTAAGCCGCCCCGGTGACAATGACCTCTTCATGAGAAGCCATGTGTTCAGTTGACGGCCGGGGGCTGGGCGGCTTAGGAGCAGAATCTGGATGGGCTTCAGGAGCCTCAATGTCCATAGCAGCCGGCTCGGCCTGTGGAGGAACCTCTTCAGGGGCGTCTTTAGCAGCCTCAGAAGGCTTAATGTGAGAGTCAGGAATATTGGGTGTTGGGATCTCCGGGTCTTGGGCATCAGGAGTTGCGGATGACCCGGCCCCTTTCCTTCGTTTGGCTTGAGCCCTATGAGCAAAGGCAATGTTGGATATGTCATGATAAGATATGAGATATTAAACACATTTCGGGATATAGAAATGCTTACCCCGGGTTAATAATAAGAGGAGGCAGCTTTGAGGCGGTTGAATCGCCAGAAGAAGGAGGCGAGTCCTGGAAAAAGTTAGCATTGTTAAACAGTTAATAATCTGCAAGGATAGTGTACAGACAAGATAAGTTCAAGACAAGGAAGTACTTCGGTGCGCTATTTCCGAGGGGCCGGTTCATTGGGTAAGCCGGTTAAAAGGTCTCCAGAGCCGACACTCCGGGTCTGACGTCTGCTATCGTCTTGCTGTTTCTTCAAAAGAAAGTTATGACTCAAGTAAGCAAAAGGACGGGAACTCTTTACCTTCCGTACAGCTCGCCGTACTCTCTTTACTGGTGAAAGATCTGAGTCAGAGGAGACAATGGTTACCTCGGCAACGTCGGCATGACTGGTTTCAGCTTCTTCCTGTAAGCAATCATCGTCAATGAGTTGCATAAAGAGAAGACCAATGGAGTCAAGTTCTACCTCTGAGTCGTCTAAATCAAATAATTCTTCCGCTGACTGTTTCCTCTTGCGGGTTGGCGCCTTAGTTTTTGATGCCTTGGGGACTTTGTTTTTCTTCTTGAGAGTGGGGGGCAACAATTTCTTCCAGAATGAAGAGTCGGCCTACAAAGGACAAAGCATATTGGTAGAAAAGGGTTAATAAAGTATGGAGTTAAAAGAATGAATGAGGGTTAGGATGAAAAGACTTACATCCGGAGCCGGGTTAAGTGCAGAGAAGGGACTTAAGCTAGTCTTGCTGCAGGCGGCTAATGTTTCCCCCAGCAGAGACTTGACGATGGTGTTAAGATCCTGGTCCTTCAGAGGGGTCCGGGTGAAGCATTGAGGGTCGTCCAATTTACCAGTGTACTGGCACATTAAAGCGCCACGGCGGCTTAGCGGCAGAATCCTCCAGGAGACCCAGCAGCGGGTCAGATCAACACCCGTCAATCCGTTGGCTAACAGAGCCCTGACTTTTGAGAAAGTAGAGGCATATTGAGCACTCCTGGCGGCTGACATCCGGTCTGGAAGCTCTGTATCCGTGCTGAGCCGGTAGGAAAGGTAACCCGGCAGCGGGTTCTCCCCCTCTGGTGAAGTGTCTTGACAGTAGAACCAAGTCTTGTTCCACTCTTTGGGATGACTTGGCAGGGTCACTGCTGGGAAGAGTACATCCCTCCGCCTCTGAAAAGTAAAGCCCCCGAGCTCAAGGCATAACCTGTCCGCCATTTTTGTTTGGCGGTTAATGTAAAAGTACTCCTTAAAGAGGACAACAGACGGTTCCTCCTGAAGGTAGGCTTCACAGAAGGTTTGAAATTGGCACATGTTGGTGACAGAATCCGGGCCAATATCTTGGGGGTGCAGCTTGAATGCATGTAAGACGTCCCGGAAAAACTTTGACCCGGGCGGGGAAAAGCCCCGAAGAAGATGGTATGTGAATATAATAACCTCCCCATCTTTGGGCTTAGGGGTGGTCTCACTGCCTGGAACCCGCCAGTGGATAACATCCTGAGCTGGCAGGATTCCCATGGTGACAAACTCCTTGAGAGATTCTTCGGTCACTCCGGACTTTACCCAATTGCAGGTGGACGGAGTTTTTGACATGGTGGCAGCTTAGGAAACTGCGGGAAGACATGCATATTCGGCGGGTTAAAAATACATTCTGACTAAGGTCACTATGACTGGAAAAGGTGACAGCGTTTGGCGGGTCAATATAAAGTTATGAGCCGCCGAAGCTACTTGCGGTAAGACAGAGTGAGCCGGCAGCTTTTCGGCGGGTCAAGTTTATCAACGCGGATTGAAAAAATTGCTAAGTGTTGAGAAACCGATTCCGCAACTACGACTATGGATTCAAGATCTACGGGCGAGGGAAAAAGAAAATATTCTAGCCCTAGAAGGACCAGTGGAAGAACAAATGGCCACTACTTAGATTAAAACGAGCTGCGGATCTACAATGAGTGCGGCATAAGTATGGAGCGGGCGGCCGCGTGATTTCGGCAGCATTGCAAGGCTTTAAAGAAGGTGCTTTCATCTAATCGATGAAAAATGTTTCGACGAATGGTGATGAACACCGAAGAACTCCATGAATTCGGGGAAAACCTAATGCAGATCTGACAGGGGGTAGAGTTAGAACCTTAAGGGTGCGGCGAATGCGCGAGAGCTCTGGATCGTTTCAGGTTGATACAGCGGCCGGTGTTGATGAAGACGGCGAGGACCGAGCGGCGCGGCTGGCTTCGGCGGCGTGGGCGTTCAGAGGAAGAAGAAGAAGATGGCGGCGGAGGAAAATGAAAGTGATAGTCCCCCCGTGCCTATTTATAAGGCTATAATGGTCTCACAAATGGTCTGGTGCGAGAATCGAGGGAGCACGATGATGATTAAACTAAGAGGACGCCTCGATTTTCGGGCTGGTCATATTAATGACGAAAGATCCGCTCTGACGTCAGAGGAATCTATTTTGATTTTCCTGATGACGTCACGGCGGGTCATAAAAGCTTGTCAGAAGCAGCGACCGCCCATTTTCGGCGGGTCATGAAGATTATCAGAGAAGGCAAGGCTCGCCAACTGGAGGACTTGGAGATTGACATGAACCGGTTCAAATCAATCTGGGGCCTAATGTTGGGGATATAACCCCGTGGTGAGACCCGCCCAGGTGGGGCCGGGTCATGAGGTTGGCGACTTACGACAACATCAGGAGTAAACTTAATCAGTGGGCCTGGAGGCCTAGAGCCAGAAGACAAGATGTAACCCGGCGGGCTTGAGCCGCCGGTGGCGACTTGTTAGACAAGGCATGTATAGTTAGAGGTGAGGTCTGTTGTCAAGTATAACCCGGCTCGGACTCTTGTAAGCCCAGGGCCTTGACCTGTGTATATAAAGGCGGGTTACCTGGGCGGCTTAGGCCACCAAACAACTCATCGATAGCTAGGTCAAGCGAACTCGCTCCCTTGTAATCGATACCCAATCAATACAACACAAAGCAGGACGTAGGCTTTTACCTCTTTCCGAGGGGCCGAACCTGGGTAACCCTTGTCTCTCGATTCCGATCAACCCCTTTGAGCTCACTGCCTTAGCGATGGCCCCGAACCTAAGTCCTTTCACGGGGACATCTGCCGTGACAAAATCACGACACCGGCCACTAAAGCAGAAAGTGCAGACATGTCGGCACTGCATGCTCAGCAGACAAACTCGGTCGAACCACCTGCTAAGCAGTCTGAAAGTCCAGAACCGCCTGCTAAGCAGTTCGAAAGTCCAGAGCCACCTGCTAAGCAGTCCGAAAGTCAGGAACCACCTGCTCATCAGTCCAACAGTTCGCAGCCGCCTGATAAGCAGTCCGATGTGTCGGCACTGCTTGCTCAGCAAATCAATGCGTTGTCACAGCCGTATCAACACACCAACACGTTGGCACGAGCTGCTCAGAATCCCAGCATAGCTTCAATGGCTGGTTTGTTGTCCGTCGCCTCTAGTACTACAACTTAACAGTCCATTGACGTGGCTTGAGACTGCGTCGGTATTTCCCCAAAGAGGAAGGGATTATGCAGCACAACTACGGTGAGTATTTCCTCAGTTATGAAACCAAGGTTATCGAACCAGTAGGAGAACCAAGCAACACTATGTAAACGGTACCTGCACACAAAGAACAAATACTTGCAACCCGACGTGTAAGAGAGGTTGTCAATCTCTCCACGGTAAAATGATAGATTAGTTTGTATGAGATAGGATAAATAGATCACACAAGAACACAAAATAAAAGATGCAAATAAGAGTGCAGCAAGGTATTTTTGGGTTTTTGGAATAATAGATCTGAAAACAAAAGCGGCAAAAGATAGATTGGAAAGCAAAATATTAAAAGGATAGACCAGGGGACCGTAGATTTCACTAGTGGCTTCTCTCATGAGTATAGCACATGGTGGGTAAACAAATTACTATTGGGCAATTGATAGAAGATCAAATAATCATGACGATATCCAAGGCGATGATCAATATATAGGCATCACGTCCAAGATTAGTAGACCGAAACGATTCTGCATCTACTACTATTACTCCACACATCGACCGCTATCCAGCATGCATCTAGTGTATTAAGTTCATGGAGAAACGGAGTAATGCAATAAGAACGATGACATGATGTAGACAAGATCTATTCATGTAGGAATAGACCCCATCTTGTTATCCTTAATAGCAACGATACATGTGTGCCTCGCTGCCCCTTCTGTCACTGGGAGAGGACACCGCAAGATCAAACCCATCACAAAGCACCTCTTCCCATGGCAAGAAAAATCGATCTAGTTGGCCTAACTAAACCAAAGATTCAAAGAAGAAATACGAGGCTATAAATAATCATGCATATAAGAGATCAAAGAAGACTCAAATAATATTCATGGATAGAAACTAACTCAAAATTCATCGGATCCCAACAAACACACCGCAAAAATTCATTACAACAAATAGATCTCCAAGAGACCACTGTATTGAGAATCAAAAGAGAGAGACAAAGCCATCTAGCTACTGCCTACGGACCCTTACGTCTATGGTGGACTACTCACGCATCATCAGAGAGGCACCAATGAGGATGATGAACCCCTCTGTGATGGTGTTAGATTGGATCTCGCGGTTCTGGAACTAGCGACAACTGGAAGTGTATTTCGTCGACTCCGCTGGGGTTTCTGGGATTTCTGATAATTGAGCTGAGAGGCGGTGAAGGAGACCCCCGTGGGCCTCACAACCCACCAGGGCACGCCAGGGGCCTCCGGTACGCCCTGGTGTCTTGTGGGCCCCACGGGCCTCCCCCCAGGTGCTTCCTTGGCTCCCAAGTTGTCTTCTGGTCCAAACAAAATCTCCAAAAAGTTTCGTGGCAATTAGACTCTGTTTGGTACTGTATTCTGCAAAGTAAAAAACAAGCAAAAAACAGCAACTGGCACTGGGCACTATGTCAATAGGTTAGTCCCAAAAAATGATATAAAGTTGCTATAAAATGATTATAAAACGTCCAAGAATGATAATATAACAGCATGGAACAATCAAAAATTATAGATACGTTGGAGACGTATCAGCATCCCCAAGCTTAATTCCTACTCGTCCTCGAGTAGGTAAATGATAAAAACAGAATTTTTGATGTGGAATGCTGCCTAACATGTTCATCTCATATTCTTTTTTTGTATAGCATGGACATTTGGACTTGTAAATGATTCAAAGCAATAGTCTAGTTTTAACATAACGACTTCAATACTCAAGCATGTCAACAAGCAACCATGTCTTTCAAAATTTCAACACTAAAGAAAGTTATCCCTAGCCCATCATGCTCAATCATTGATCCATTCATGAAACACACTCAAATATTAGCTACACCCAATGCACAAGTATGATCATAGTGCCCCCTAGTTGGTGCTTTATAAGAGAAGATGGAGACTCAAATTAAAAATAAAAATTGCATAAAGTAAATAGATAGGCCCTTCGCAGAGGGAAGTAGGGATTTGTAGAGGTGCCAGAGCTCAAAGCTTAAATTAAGAGAGAGAAATATTTTGGGTGGCATGCCTTTCGTGTCAACGAAAACGACCGAGTAGTTCTCAATACTTTCCATGCTAGATACATCATAGGCGGTTCCCAAACATAAAATAAAGTTTATTCCTATTTCCACCATTCTTTCACAATCCATGGCTAGCCATATCCACGGTTGCCTTCCATACCAACACTTTCCATGGAATTTATTATTTGACAACATAAAGTAAAATTTCTTTTTCATTTCGGGATTGGGCATCCTATTACCGCCGTACTCTCGTGCAATGACAAGTGAATAAACACTCATCTTGAGAATAACACATCTAACATGGAAAAATATTGGACACCCCCTACCGCTTCATGAGCGGTACGAGCACACAAAAAAGAAATTCCTTTTGAAAATTAGAGATGGCACATACAAATTTGCTTAGAACGGCACGGAAATACCGCATATAGGTAGGTATGGTGGACTCATATGGCAAAACTGGGTTTATGGATTTTGGATGCACAAGTAGTATTTCTACTTAGTACAAGTGGAGGTTAGCAAATAGATTGAGAAGCAACCAACCAAGAAACGAAAATTCACATAAACGGGCATTAAGCATAACTAATACCGAATAATGCACCATAAGTAGGATGTAATTTCATTGCATAACTACTGACTTTCGTGCTTGCATAGGGAATCACAAACGTTAACACCAATATTCTGACTAAAGCATAATTACTCACCAACATGACTCACATATTACTATCATCATGTCTCAAAACTATTACAAGGAATCAAGCTTAATTTGTCCAATGATCTTCATGAAAGTTTTTATTATATCCCTCTTGAATATCTATCACTTTGGGACTAGTTTCATATATTGCCATTGCTTTTGACAAGCTCAAATAAATTTAAGTGAAGAACATGAGCATAAAAGTTTCATCCCTCAAAATAATATAAGTGAAGCATGAGAGAATTTCTTCAAAATTTACTAACTCTCAAATTAATCTAAGTGAAGCATGAGAGTATTTCTTCAAAAATTTAAAGCACACCATGCTCAAAAAGATATAAGTGAAGCACTAGAGCAATTCCATAGCTCAAAAAATTTAAGTGAAGCATATAGAGCAATTCTAACAAATCATAGCATAATTTTGCCTCTCTCAAATAGGTGTGTCCAGCAAGGATACTTGTGACAAACTAAAAATCAAATCAAGCAAAGACTCATATAATACAAGACGCTCCAAGCAAAACTCATGATATGTGACGAATAAAAATATAGCTCCAAGTAAAATACCGATGGTCGTTAGAAGAAAGAGGGGATGCCACTCGGGGCATACCCAAGCTTAGTTGCTTGTTTCTCCTTGGATATTATCTTGGGGTGCCATAGCAACCCCAAGCTTAGGCTCTTTTCACTCCTTATTCCTTCATCCATCGTGATCTCAGCCAAAACTTGAAAATTTCAATCACACAAAACTTAACAAAACCTTCGTGAGATCCGTTAGTATAATAAAGCAAATCACCACTCTAAGTACTATTGCAAACCCATTCATATTTTATTATTGCATTATATCTACTATATTCTAACTTTACCATGGCTTATACCCCCCGATACAAACCATAGAGTCATCAAAATAAGCAAACAATGCAACGAAAACAGAATCTGTCAAAAACATAGCAGTCTGTAGTAATCTGTACTCTAACCATACTTCTGTAACTCTAAAAATTCTGAAAAATTACAAAAACGTAAAGAATTTTTGTAGAAATACTGTGTCAAAATTTCAGCTCACTATCACGCTCCAGTAAAAAATGAAAATTCCTGCACTGGAGTCAAAGTTTCTGTTTCAGATTCAGCATTGTTTCTACTGATCTTGTGAGCCATCCTAAAGGCTTTACTTGGCACAAACACTGATTAAAACATAAAAACACAATCATAACAGCAGCATAATTGTGTCAACACTCAAGAACATAAAGAAAAAGGTAGAAATAAATTTATTCATTGGGTTGCCTAACAACAAGCGCTATCGTTTTACGCCCCTAACTAGGCATAATGCATAGATTCAAGTGTTGGCATATTTAGTTTTTGCTCCATAGGATGCCCTCATGATTGATTCATATGGTGGCTTAATTCTTGTTCTAGGGAAGTGTTCCATACCCTTTCTTAGTGTAAATTGAAATTTAATGTTGCCTTCTTTCATATCAATCGCGGTACCTATAGTGCGTGAAAACGGTCTACCAAGTATAATGGGGCAAGATGGATTGCAATCCATATAAAGAACAATAAAATCTATGGGCACATAGTTCCTATTTGCAAGAATAAGAACATCATTAATTCTTCCCAAAGGCTTTTTAATAGTAGAATCCGCCAAGTGCAAATTAAGAGAACATTCTTCAATATTGGTAAGACCAAGCACATCACATAGAGATTTCGGAATTGTGGAAACACTAGCACCCAAATCACATAAAGCAAAGCACTCGTAATTCTTAATCTTGACTTTAATGGTAGGTTCCCACTCATCATGTAACTTTGTAGGAATTGAAATCTCTAACTCCAACTTTTCTTCAAAAGATTTCATCATGGCATCAACATTATGTTTAGTAAAAGCTTTATTTTGTTCATAAGCATGGGGTGAATTTATCATGGATTGTAACAAAGAAATACATTAAATAAAAGAGCAACTATAATAATTAAAGTCTTTGCAATCCAAAATAGTGGGCACATCACTAGTTAAAGTTTTGACCTCTCCAAACCCACTTTCATCAAATTTTTCATCAAGAATTTCACCCTCCAAATCATTGGGACGCCTTCTAACTAAAGTTGACTCTTCTTCAGTCCCTTTATCATCAATTTTAATATTACTACACAAAGAATCAATAGAAGAAACACCAATCACTTTAAGATCATCATTTTTATGAAAGCAATCACTAGAAAATGCTTTTTCTAAAAATTCTCTTTTAGCTCTAAGCATAGCGGTTCTTTTCTTACATTCATCCATATAAACATATAAAACTTTAATTGATTCATCGATCTTAGGTGCAAAAGCTTTCAACTTGAGATTTTATACATCATGGGAAATTCTATGAATGCTTCTAGACATATCATCAATCTTATTCAACTTTTCTTCTATCGTAGTATTGAAAACCTTTTGAGCATTGATAAATTCTTTAATATTACTCTCAAGATCAGAGGGGTTCCTATTATTATTGTGAGAAGAATTACCATAGGAATTACCATAATTGTTAGAGGAATTTCCAGGAAAAGGCCTAGGATTAAAATTACCTCTATAAGCATTGTTATTAAAATTGTTTCGCGAGATGAAATTCACATCTACGGAATCACTAATTTGCTCAATCAAAGTAGACAAAGGCACATCATTAAGATCAATAGGAGCATTTTTACTAGCAACCAACTTCATAAGAGCATCAGCTTTTTCACTCAAAGTACTAATTTCTTCAACCGAATTAACTTTTTACTAGTAGGTGCCCTTTTAGTATGCCATTGTAAATAATTTTCCATAATATTATCTGCCAATTTAGTAGCTTCACCCAAAGTAATTTACATAAAAGTACCACCCACGGCGGAATCTAAAAGATTTCTAGAGACAAAATTCAATCCCGCATAAATATTTGTATGATCATCCAAAGATTTAAACCATGAGTAGGACAATTTCTTAGCATCAATTTCATTCTTTCCCAAGATTGTGCAACATGTTCATGCTCAAGTTGCTTAAAATTCATGATTTGAGTTCTAAGGGAAATATTTTTCGCGGGCGGAATATACTTAGTAATAAAAGCATCCTTGCACTTATCCCAAGAATCGATACTATTGTGAGGCAAAGAAGAAAACCAAATTTTTGCACGATCCCGCAAGGAGAAAGGAAATAATTTCAACTTCACTATATCATTGTCCACATCTTTTTTATTTTGCATATCACACAATTCTACGAATATGTTTAGATGGGATGCGGCATCCTCATTAGGAGTACCGGAAAATTGATCTTTCATGACAAGATTCAACAAAGCAGCATTAATATCACAAGACTCTGCACTAGTGGCGGGAGGAGCAATCGGAGTACTAATAAAATCATTATTATTGGTATTGGAAAAATCACACAATTTGGTATTTTCTTGAGTCATTGTGACTACACAAACAATATTGCAAGCAAACAAGAGATCTGGCGAGAAAAAGGCAAACGAAAAAGAGGGCGAATAAAACAGCAAATTTATGTGAAGTGGGGGAGAGGAAAATGAGAGGAAAATGGTACATAATGTAAATTGCAACGAGATGAGATTTGTGATTAGGAACCTAATAGATGTTGATGATGTCTCCCCGGCAACGGCGCCAGAAATTCCTTTCACGTGGCTTGAGACTGCGTCGGTATTTCCCCAAAGAGGAAGGGATGATGGAGCACAGCTACGGTAAGTATTTCCTCAGTTATGAAACCAAGGTTATCGAACCAGTAGGAGAACCAAGCAACACTATGTAAACGGTACCTACACACAAAGAACAAATACTTGCAACCCGACGCGTAAGAGAGGTTGTCAATCTCTCCACGGTAAAAATATATATTAGTTTGTATGAGATAGGATAAATAGATCGCACAAGAACACAAAATAAAAGATGCAAATAAAAGTGCAGCAAGGTATTTTTGGGTTTTTGGAATAATAGATCGAAAAAGAAAAGCGGCAAAAGATAGATTGGAAAGCAAAATATTAAAAGGATTGACCCGGGGGCTGTAGATTTCACTAGTGGCTTCTCTCTTGAGTATAGCACACGGTGGGTACACAAATTACTGTTGGGCAATTGATAGAAGATCAAATAATCATGACGATATCCAAGGCAATGATCAATATATAGGCATCACGTCCAAGATTAGTAGACCGAAACGATTCTGCATCTACTACTATTACTCCACACATCGACCGCTATCCAGCATGCATGTAGTGTATTAAGTTCATGGAGAAACGGAGTAATGCAATAAGAACGATGACATGATGTAGAAAAGATCTATTCATGTAGGAATAGACTCCATCTTGTTATCCTTAATAGCAACGATACATGCGTGCCTCGCTGCCCCTTCTGTCACTGGGAGAGGACACCGCAAGATCGAACCCATCACAAAGCACCTCTTCCCATAGCAAGAAAAATCGATTTAGTTGGCCTAACTAAACCAAAGATTCGAAGAAGAAATACGAGGCTATAAATAATCATGCATATAAGAGATCAAAGAAGACTCAAATAATATTCATGGATAGAAACTGATCATGAACTCAAAATTCATCGGATCCCAACAAACACACCGCAAAAAGTCATTACATCAAATAGATCTCCAAGAGACCATTGTATTGAGAATCAAAAGAGAGAGAGAAAGCCATCTAGCACTGCCTACGGACCCGTAGGTCTATGGTGGACTACTCACGCATCATCGGAGAGGCACCAATGAGGATGATGAACCCCTCCGTGATGGTGTTAGATTGGATCTCGCAGTTCTGGAACTTGCGGCGGCTAGAAGTGTATTTCGTCGACTCCTCTAGGGTTTCTGGGATTTCTGAGAATTTATAGAGCTGAGAGGCGATGGAGGAGACCCCCGTGGGCCCCACAACCCCCCAGGGCGCGCTAGGGGCCTCCGGCGCGCCCTGGTGTCTTGTGGGCCCCACGGGCCTCCCCCAGGTGCTTCCTTGGCTCCCAAGTTGTCTTCTGGTCCAAAACAAATCTCCAAAAAGTTTCGTGGCAATTGGACTCGGTTTGGTACTGATATTCTGCGAAGTAAAAAACAAGCAAAAAACAGCAACTGGCATTGGGCACTATGTCAATAGGTTAGTCCCAAGAAATGATATAAAGTTGCTATAAAATGAGTATAAAACATCCAAGAATGATAATATAACAACATGGAACAATCAAAAATTATAGATACGTTGGAGACGTATCATCCATCACAATGGCATCATCTGTTCAGCACTACATCGTACCTTCACAAGCTTCTCAGCAGCACGTCGTTCATGAAAACGGACGTCAAACAAGAAGTGCTTCATCTAAGAAGACAAAAGCGGGCACGGTTTCACACAGGAAGTTGGGGCCCCCCAAAATGAGGAGGGATGGGACTAAGAGCCTCCTACTACAAAGAGCCATCGCCCATAACCAAATTAACAACATGTTTCTCGAAGGGCTGGGTAATCCCGGTTCTGACGGCATGTCTGAAGCAGAAGTTGAAAAGCTACTTTCTAGTAAGAAAGTAGACCCATTTGAAGCACGCAAGTACAAGCATGGCTGACCATTTCTTCTTGGCGAATACTTTGAGGAGTGCAGTTCCAGTTGTCGCAAGTTACATAAATATTGCATGAACAGAATGTCAGAAGGAGAAGATCATAACATTCTAGAAATGCACTACGACAGTTGCCATTTCTCTCACCTTGCAGGTACCATCAATGTGGAATTCGAGGACTTTCATCTCTTCTTCAACTTAGATGAGCTTGCTGCCACTCTTTTCAAATGATTGATGTTGTAAGTACTTCACAAACTCTGATCAACTTCTCCATACAAGGTTGTAAATGAAAAAAAGCTAACTGTATTGTATTCCTCTCAGGGGATTGACGGTGCAGAGATCATTAAGGGTGCATGCGTATTTCATAGATCCTGATTTAGCAAACAACATTTTGTTATGTAATAATGAGACACGCAAGGCTTCCATTGATCATGTTGCCCAAATCTTGTTGAACTTACAGATAGGAGAATTCTTCATGTGGCCATATCATAAACAGTAAGTTAAATATACAACCATGCATATATTGATCGTCTTTCAGTTTTCAACATAGTTCGTAAGTTCAAGGTTTTCTTAAACTGTAGACGCCACTGGATCTTGGTGGTCATTATTCCAAAACGCAACACAGTTTACTACCTGAATTCTCTCAGAGAGTCTAATAAGCCTCGGGATCTGAATGGTCTTCAAGATTTCATGGATAGGTATTGAATTCTTTGATGTTAATATGTTGTGTTCACATCTGTTTCAAGAATTAAGTGTGTGAAAATCCATCTTCATTTGCAGTGTATTGTCAAAGAACATAACTTTAGCAGGGAGACGGTTCGACCGTCAACTACCTCTGGAGCACGTGATCGTTTCTCCGGTAAGACAACGAAATCCGTTATTTTCAGAAAATGCTAGTCAGATGTTCAAGTTTCCAAGTAAACCTCATTCTATTTCTCTCCAAAGAAAAAAAAGAAACAACTTACACCGGTTAGGTTGTACCTAATAGGACAAATACATCACTAATATTGTACAAAAAATTTCAGTGTCCTCAACAACAACAAGGGACCAGCCTATGTGGATACTACATTTGCGCACACATGATGAACCTATGTAGACATGTTGAATGTGGTTCCGATGGTGAAAAGATAGAACCAGTAAGTTTGTTTCTTAATTACTATATTCTACTCAACACGTATGTCACATTCTGATCTAAAAGTCCCATAGTTGATCTTCGGACCGATGAACTCTGAACCGCTCGCCGCAGATGAATTGATGTCTGTTACGAAATGTATCAGAACCTTCTTTGTGAAACACTATATCAAGACCACTAAAGACGTTGAAGATTTCAGGATTCGTATCCCCCAATAATAAGTACGCATTCATATAGTGTTATCAGCTAAACATATACGCATGGATGCATTGTTTTCCATGTGATCCTGTCTTCGTATGTCGTACACTGTGATTATGTACTGCATATGTCGGTCTTACAACTATGGAATTTAGCTAGCATTTGCTCAATTGCATATTGTCGTGAATTATGATGAATGTTCTTCCTGTGGACACTATTTGTTCAATTGCATATTATGGCGAATTATGATGAATGTTCTTCATGTGGACACTATTTGTCGATTGCATATTGTGGCGAATTTGCTATTCGCAGGGTGATTCAAATGCGATATTTTACAATAACCTGGCCATTTCAGCGCACACGGTTCAAGTAACTAAGCGTGTGCCATCCAAAATGGAAAGCACACGCAACTCATAGGGCAACCTCCTGTGATCTACACGAAAAGCACATGCAACTCATAGCGCAACCACCTGTGATCTACAGGAAAAGCACACACAAGTCATAGCGCAACCGCCTGTGATCTACACGAAAAGCACACGAGATATAAACTGAAATGTTGGTGATACATAAGAAATCGCAAACAATTTGCAGCACTTGTACATGTGCGTACGAGCTACTCAATCGTTTGCGATAGCACCTTATCTCACATGTGAGCCAATAGGAAACCATGCCCGATGCAAAGACGATCCCACGCGTAAATTTTTCGGGAAACGTGTCCGATGATATCATGCATGGTAGACAGTTGCCAGGGAAATCTCGTGTGCGATGATGAAGATATTACACATAGTTTATACCATGGTTCGCGTGGATTAGGTAACGTTTCGCAAACGGTAAAAGGTCAAACACCATTTGTTTTCCATGAGCAATTAGACACGTTTGACTCGTGTTAGACGTGTGTGATTGATCCCAAATCCCACACGTACGCCCAAAATATAGTGTGTGCGATATGTTCCTGCACCGCACACGATTATGTTTGCAGCCCGTTTGCGTTCGTTGGTCACCATCGCCGATGGGTTTTCCGTGTCGTGTGAGATGGACCCCCCTATCGCCCACACATGCAAGGCGACGGTTTAAAACTGCGTCGCGGAAAGGGGTTAAAAACCGTTTGTATAGCACGTCGCTGCACCAGTGAAAGGGCATTGTGTTAAAACAGAATGGCCAATATGGATTTATGAATGTAGTGGCTACTTTATCAGATCCCTTCATCTTGATTTGATGATATCCTGAGTAGGCATCCAGGAAACATAGTGAATCATGTCATGTCGTGTCGTCCACTATTTGGTCAATATGTGGTAAAGGGAAGGGGTCCTTTGGGCAAGCCTTGTTAACGTCCTTGAAGTCGACGTAGAGGCGCCATGACATATCCTTCTTTGGTACCATGACCAAGTTAGCCAACCACTTGGGGTGCTTGATATTAGGGATGAATTCGGCCTCTAGCAATTTGGCCATTTCTTCACCCATTGCCTACCTTTTTTGTTCGGAGAACCGACGAAGAGCTTGTTTAACAGGCTTGAAGCCTTCTATAATGTTCAGGCTATGCTCGGCGAGCTGTCTAGGAATTCCTGGCATATCGTAAGGGTGCCAGGAGAAGATGTCCCAGTTCTCCTGAAGAACATCGCGTAATGCTTCATCTACATCTGGGTCCAACTGTGTGCCAATGGATGTTGTTATGTTAGTTTCCGTAGGATGCACCTGAAATTTCACTATTGCGTCAGTTGGCTTGAATGATGCAGGTTTAGATCTTTTGTCCAGGATGATATGGTCTCTATCAATGGTGGCACATAGAGCTGTTAGTTCCTCGGTTGAAAAGGGCTCGGCTAAGGACTCCAAGGCAAGCGATGTCGTTTTATTCTCGGCTCTAAGCGTTGTGTCTGAGTTGCTTGCTATTTTAATCATGTTGTTGGGTCCCGGCATATTTAGCTTCATGTAGGAGTAGTGCGGGACGACTTGAAACTTTGCGAATGTATCACAGCCTAAAAGGGCATGATAACCACTTTGGCGAAGGGCACAATGAGGAATTTCACCTCCTCGGAACGGTAGTTGTCAGGCGTTCCGAACACTACATCAAGGGTGATCTTGTTGTTGCATCGTGCCTCTCTTCCTGGATGGTTCCTTTAAAGGTGGCATAGCTGGGTTCGATGCGCGATTAGTCGCATTGCATCTTTTTTAGGGTCTCTTCATATATGAGGTTTAGGCCGCTACCGCCAGCCATTAAAACCTTACGTAGTCAACATCCGTCCACTATAGGGTCGAGGACAAGGGTTGCCGCTCCTCGGCTCGCACCGGTCTTTGGCTGATCCTGCTGCCCAAAGGTGATAGGCATGTCCGACCACTTGTCCGGTGGTGTTACGTGATGAATGTGACTTATCTCTCAAAGAGCTCGCTTCCTCGGATTCCTTGAGGAATGAGTCGCATAGATCAAGAAGATCTCGTGCTCGTCAGAGGACCCCGTTGTATGTTTGTTGCATGCATCGGTGTTGTCAATGAGATCCTCCTCTTCTTTTGCCACATGTTTCATCACCCAGGAAGTCCAAAGACTATGAGTTGGATTTCTGTTTAGTAGAACAGAGTGAACGGGGCATGGTTGATCCAAGAGTTTGTCGAGAGCTATTTTTGGCCTTGTAGCGGGTTTCTTTCTCTTCCGCGGGGGCTCGTCTGCCTTGGAGCATCGAAAGCGCTCGTTTACACGTATATGCCTATCATGGTTTCTTGCTTCGATGCGAATCGAATCTCGCTGCTCCTTTTGGGCCAACCACACGTCTTCCATGATGAAGAACCTTGATACCAAGTCTGATAGTTCAGAAAAAGTCCGGACGCATCATCGAGCAAGGGCATTCAAGATTCCCTCATCTCGACAGTTATGGCGGAACACCGCCATGATTTCTAAGTCACAATAATCTAGGATTTTGTTCTTGACGAATACAAAACGCATCGAGAATTGTCGGACTGACTCATTGGATTGTTGCTTGACGTAGATTGGATCCCACACATCGGGTGGTCCAGAATTTCTTGGACAATACTCGATGTGGGGGTGGGTGGGATAAAATGTTTGACCCCAACTTAAGGTAGATCGGTTGCGCCGAAGTACTCCTCCGAGGCTGTGTTGCTGGTGCTGAAATGATAGGGCGGACTTTTAGATCCAAACTCCAGGTTCCATCTCATTGGTCAAGCTTGCCATCTTCCATTGGTTGGCATGTAAATTCTTGGCTCATCTGCGTAGTAGGATCTCCGGGGGAGCCAGGAGGCAGAGCACATGACTTGGTCATGAGCTCAAGATCGTCACCCTTCGACTCTCGAGGGAGGAGGGGCGATCCGAGGTGTTTTTGAGTTTTGGTTGATCTGATGACTTGAAAATCGGGTGCAAAGGATGCGTTGTTTTGAGTTTGATCATTAAATGATGCCTCCATTATTCTGAAGCGACCCTACGGCGGAACCTGCATGGGCCACCAATGTTGGTGCTAAAACCGGCAGATCTCGGGTAGGGGGTACCGAGCTGTAGGTCTATGAACAATGGTAACAGGGGACGAAGGGAGCCAATGTTACCCAGGTTCGGGCCCTCTCAAAGAGGTAAAACCCTACATCTTGCTTTGATTGTATTGATGTGATGGGGTACAGAGTACAAGATGATTTACCTCGAGAACGTATGATTGTGTTCGAAATCCTAAGAATATAATTGTGTCCCTAATTAAGGACTAAACCCATCAGCTTATATACATACAGAGGCATACCTAGGTCATACACATAGTCAGTTATTGATACGTCGACTACAATAGAGTCCCTAAGGTACACGCCAAGTCTTTGGAGGCTTCCATCCTGATCACGCCGAGATTCATGACTTTGGTAATCCTTCCTTCTTGATGATCGACGGGTCATAAGCTCGGCCCATGGACCGTGGGTTGTATAGGTTAGTACCCCCTAGTCCAGGACACCGTCACCCGGGTTCAAATCTTAGGTGGGCTAAGATGGAGATCTTTTTGGAAACACGGTCCCCAATAATGATAACGCCCTCGCTGTCGGTGCCTCATATGAACAACCCTGCACTAGGACCATCTCATTTGGGTCAAGGCACACTCGAAGGTCATGACGTACCTGCTCATAGATCAAAAGCATCCGAGAAAGAGGCAACTGAGAGAGATGAGGACGTCGAGTGTGCTGAGCATGATGGTGATGACATGAATATGTATTTGAATGATTTGGACTATGATGCTGGTTTTCCTCCTGCTGCAGCTAACCCTTCCCTCGAAAGCCAAGGTGACTCCAAAGACCCTTGATGGGGTAGTCCAAGATAGTTTGGCAAGTGTCTCAGCCATTGTTGTACCAAAAAATAGGAAGCCACAGATTACAAAGAAGGATCACCAAGCCACACCCGGTTGCAACCAGAAATAGGCTAATAACCAAATTGTCCTCATCGTCCATCGTTCCGATGGGTTCCATTTCCTTCGTGAACCCATGGTACAGGTTTTCATGTACAAGAGCATTGTGCCTGACATGACGCTTCTTCATGATGACATCCTGAAGAGAGAGCTGGTGGCCAAGGTCAATTTTTGTAGTCCACATGAAAATCTATCGCTATACACATTGAAGGTGACCAGGGGTCTCGGCTTCATTGATGATTTACCCGCAGACAAGTTCTATTTACATTTCGACCAGATCTTCAACATTATCAACCTTCACCGGCTTGTGGGATGCTCCTTAGTCAACTATGGGCACTTCATCTAGCGAATAAGCTCAAGTTTGATAACGTGAGGTCGGTTGCCGTGGCAGGCCCTTATCACATGCACCACATAATCCTTCAGAGTCGAGAAGGTATGAAAGTGGTGAAGACGTACCTTGGCAAATTCATGGTTCAACATAGATACATAGACTACCATCTTGTGCCCCACCGTATGTGATAAGTGTTCACTAGCTAGCACCAATACACATATGCTCTATCAGATGTGCAATATATATCCTTGCATCATACAAAGGTTAACGATAGTTACTACTCCATGTGATTGTTTGCGTAGTGACGAGCACTAGATCCTCTTCATTCTATTTTCAAAGACTTGCAATTCATATGTCTTGGACTCACATAAAAAAATCAAGAAAGACTATGGCAAACTAAAGTCACTTCTTGATGAAGCTCTCTTAGAGTTTGAGAACATGGTAAAGAGGGATAAACCCAGAATTTAGAAAGAAAACAACGTGGGCTTGGTATGCTTCGCCCACAATACAACCTTCCGTTGCATGAAATAACAAAGTGGGAGAAGTTATACATCCACCTACTACATCATGAGCCACATGATTGATTACACGCAAGCATACAACCTTCACAAGAACGGATGTCGTCACCAATTGGGGGGGCTTGCCATTCTTGCATCAGATGATAGTCGAGCTGAGTTTAGGCACATCTAGAGCACTTTTGCAACCGTCATCAACAACAATGTCATCGGTAAGGAGGGAATGTACTACTAGTCTATGACAACTCAGACAAACCCCTTGAGGAGCACTGGGATCGGCAGAAGTGACTACATAGAGACTTCTATGGCTAGATGTCGTCTATAAAATGAAAGAAACTGATAGTTAACTCATGGTCTTTTGTATAACAAGGACGTGTTGAAAACTTTGCTCTACACTAGACCGGGTAGTCTTACGTACCTTTTGCGTCAGTCAGAACTTAAGCGCTTAAGTCTGCAACGTTGGTACTTATTGCACGTATCGAGTCATGATGACTCTAGGGTGACACCAAAATGAGCCCTTGGGCTCATACATGTTGTCATGGTCGAAAAATTAGCCCTTTCATTTATAAATGCTACCAACGTTTTCTATGTAATCTTCATATAGCTTGCAATGCATGTGCTATCTTAATTTGGTATCTATCCATGCTCATTGTTCTGCTCTGATTCCTCGACCTCAACTTCAACACTTCGGGGCTACTGCCCCACGACCGAGCCACCACTATGTAATGCACAATTATTTTACAAATTTGGCACGCGAAATGCATATGCTTGTAATTCAACAATATCTATGTGTTTTGTGAATTGAGCTTGTATATGCATATGTTGCAACTTGAATTCATGTAAAATTTGTTCCATAATAACATTCATTATTTAACTGCATAATACTTCTTATGTTTCTATTTGTATGAAAGGTGCAAATGCTGCCAGCAAAAATGTTGTTGTGCCAGTATTTTTCTTTTGCCTTGCAAGATGAACTAGCAGCGAGTGTTTTACCGCGCATGCTGTCAACAATATAAAATAGTAGTAGCGTTCACGAAGGAAGAACATTGCAAGTTAGGTCTAATACCATCCGCATTTCACCGTACAGGCACGACATTAGTGTCAAACAGTCTGGTAGCATGTACGTCTGTCACATGCAGCTAGTTAGTAACACACTAGCTGCGTGTAGTCGTACGTTGTAACACACTAGCCGCATGCGCGGAAACACATTGCTAAAAGTACCTTACCAGCAGTGTCGTACTAGCGGTGTGCAACCCGAATGCGTCTGGAAGGTTTTATCATACGTGACTAATAAGGGGTTTTTGTACTAGTGATTTGGTCAGGGGAGAACAAGACAACGAGCGCAAAGTGCAAGATAACTGGATTATTGTGTGTCGTCCCACAAATCTCGCTGGTGTTGGCATCCACCACCTGGAAAAGTTTGCCCAGACGCTTAGATTGAGACGACCTTGGTATGAGAGTGAGGCGTTGAAGATGTGGGTGGTCATGGAAGAACCCTTATATATGAAACGATTGCTATGGACTTGTTCTATGCGTTGACAACTATCATCATTGGGAATGGAGCGTGTGCATCATTTTGGATGTCCTCATGGTTTCACGGCAAGAAACCTATGGATATCGCCCCCCTGCCCCCTAATTTTCGCGGTCTCAATAGAGAAGGAGTGTAAGGTGACAGATGTAATGCAAAACGATGCTTCAATATCAAAACTCGGGGTGCCACATGACTTCACCACAGCTCACATTCAACACTTTTTCACACTGGCAAATCTTCGGGGCGTTAATCCAGATGTTACATTGGAGGATGACATTTCTTTGGAAGCACACAAGCAATGGCAAATACTCCGCTACTTTAGTATATAAGGAGCAATTCCTCGGTGCAACTCGTACGTCCATGGACAAGACCGTGCGAAGGGCATGCCCCCTCCCCTCCCCGCCCCCAAGGAAGTTGGTTGGTTGGTTGTCCAAAATAGGATATGGGTCGTCGACCATTTGGCCAAGCTTGGGTGGGATAGTTGTGGGCTATATCCATCATGCAAGCAAAACCAAGAATGGGCGGTGCATCTTTTCTACAAGTGTCGGAAAACACTGAGGTTATGGAGGATGGTAAAGGGGTGGTTACATCTTGATAGTATTGATACCTACAGATGGGCGACATAGAGAACACTAGATAATTGGTGGATCAACATGTCTAGCAAGATGAAGCCAAATAGAAAGGCGATGCAATCTATCACCATGCTCACCAACCCGACCGTATGGAATGAAACACTCATATTTTTCGTAACAAATCCGCTCCGCCCCCAATATTACCACAAGCCATCAAGAAGGAAGCAAGGCCTCTAGGTCATTGTGTGTGCAATACATTCGGAAAGAATCATCTTAGGAGAGTAATGACAGTGTTGTAATATCTTTTCCTTCCCCTCAAACTCTTATTCTTCTTACTTAATTAATGGATACGATGTGCCTAGACAACTCCCTCTCAGTTCCTCCCCTATCCCTAGCTGTCTAGGGAAAACTCTTCCCTCTAGGATTCACCAACGAGCCCATGGATCCCCCCTCCACCTGCTACTCCGTGGGCAGATGGCGGGGAGGGGAATCCCGGTGCATTCGCTCCGGTTAGTAGTTTAGGTTAGGGTCTTTTAGTCCTCGCTGGTGCGGCACTCAGGCGGATGGCGACGCTTCTTCTTTGAGTTTGTCTTCCGGGTTTCGATTCTCCTTGAGTTTGTCCGTCTGGACATGGTCGACGAAGTTTCAGCTTAGATTCCTACCATCCCCTAGCAGTGGTGAGGTTATGGTTTCTCGTCATGTAGCGAGATTGGTGTCAGGTGCTTCAAATCTATGTAAGGATTTAACAGTGACGACTGCGGCTCCGGGGCACTCGCTCTTAGGGGCACATGCACGAAGACTTCCCTTCTGTCACTGATAGGGTCAAGCAGGCTCCGGTAGTGGAATGGACAACGGCGCATCGGCGGCAGCAGTGGTCGTTTGGTGGTCTTGGAACCTCTATGTAATTTTTATTATGTTTGAGATGCTTTGTGCTTCCGGTGAACTTTTATAATAGATCTTATCCTCACAAAAATATATTTAGTCAAGAGTGAATTCCACATTTTACCCCATCGAGTGGAAATTCATCTAGAACACCCCTTCTAGAAGCTTTGGATCCTCATTTTCTGACGTGTGTCCATTAGACAATGTGTGAGGTGACACCACGGGTCCAAAAATATCTAGACGACAACGACGAATGGAACAGATGGACAAGAGAAGTCTGGACATGATCGTTAATGATGCCCTCCGTTCTGTACACTTTTTTTATGAATCACTAACACAGCGTGTCAGTCCTATCTAATATAAACAAGCAAAATGCAAAACTAGGGTAAACCCGTGTTAAAAATCTCCAAAATCTTATATTTCGATAGAAGTTCCACTAAATGGGGTAATATGTATCACAAATGTACAACTATAGGGTAAAAAGTAGAATGTACTCTTTAATCAATGGTTGCGGTAAATATTTTCACAAAAAATATTTATTTAATGGATGAAAAAAATGAACCCTGGTAAGTGCCGCACGTGTGGCACGAAGCAATTCCGCCCTGACGTTTTTTGCTAGCAACTTTAGTTACACAGGAATGACAACTTTAGTTGTGAAGCATGGCAACTTTTAGTTTGGATGGCAAGTTTCAGTTTTTAGGGGTTTCGTTTTTTCTATGATAATTTTAGTTGTAAAAATATTAGGACGGTGTTACTTCGTGCCACACGTGTGATACTTATCATTTGGGAAAAATTATACATATTAGCCTTCGTTCAGAAAAGAAAGAGTCAGTCACAATGAACTTAAAACAGAGTAACAGACCAAAGCACAAAACAATCATCAGACAAAAGTAGTGATAAGAATATCAGATGGAAATGGTGTATAATTCACAGCAATGATTTTAGAAGAATCTCAGAAGCTCACTCTGTAAATTCGTAAGCATATCATCTTGAGTTCTGATTTTACTCTTAAAGTTTATGAAAAGTCAGCCGACAACACAACTGAACCAGCGATTCCCAAAGGAGTCGAGTGCGGTGTGCGGAGAGTTTCATACTTGTGGGAATGAAAGTGAGAACAATAGCAACAATACTAATGGCAACATCAAACATGGAATACAGATCGAACAGAATCACTATCTCTATCCCTAGAGCTGTGCTTCCTCAGCCTGTACAGAGTTCCAAAATTCCCAGTGGCATTCACAACCACTGAGAGTTCTCCCAGGATCCACCACCACCATAATAATCCAACCGATGCCTCAAAATGCCGAGGAAACAGCCCGAAAAGAGCTACGAAAGAGAAAGAACAAGGTCCCACCTTAGTCACCTAACTATATCACTTATTTTACCACCGATGAATGGCCCGCCACAATTCATGCTGTCAGCTTGCATAAACCCCAGTGTTGCCCTTGGGGAATATACCTTGGCCTGGCCCGAGGATGGACATCGGGTCAAACCGGTTTTTGCGTTCCGCGAACCGCTCCCAACGCGGGCCGAAGTGCTGGTGCCAGCCAGCCGGAGTTGGATGGTGAGCCAAGTACTGTTTTGCACCGATGCGCACTCCGGCGGTGTCTGCTATGTGGCGATGACGGTGGAGAAGCTCTTGGAGGCAGTGGTGGGAGCATCCTTCATCAGGGTTTGCAGAACGGAGAATGCCAACCACGTACATCACCTGATCGGTGGACCCGGAATCCGGTAGCACGACGGATGTGTTAGTGCCCCACCTGCCAGATTAACACGGCAACAGTTAAATGATATAATCTCAGCAACTACTGCCAGATCATGACTTGGATAAGAACACAAGACGGAGAAGAAAATTATATGCTTGACATCCTGCAGTGCAGTTCAGTGTATCCTGACTCAGAAACGTCGTCTGTTTAAATATTTATAGAGACAAGTCTACACTGGGCCTATTAAACTAGTTAAGTACATTGAACATGAATCGTGAGTCACAGGTTAGATCTTTTGCTAAGGCTCAATCAGCCAAGAGTTGACTTGTATTTGAAAGCCATCTTGCAGGTAAACTAGTATAAACCTATTGGTAGAAGTGACACCTTGCAAATATTGGAATGTGAGGTCAATGAATCTTTAGAGCATACAGAATGTGTGACTTGTGAACAACGTTATGCATCAAAGCAAATAAATCTTTAGTTAGTCAAATATTAGTTTTATCGCAATTAAAAGAGCTTACATGCTGATGTTTGACCTGGATGGCAGTAATTGTTTATAATGCATTACGATAAGTTTATCTTATCTAATCGTAAGTAAACCAAATTGTATTTTTCTAACTGCAGGACAAATCTCAGTTTCTTTTTTTTAAGGAGAGAGCACGTATCTTTGCTTACATATCTCCCTGTACTTAACAAAGGTTTCATCAAATAAAGAAGATGCCACTCATTGAGCCAAAGCTATAGTTTGAGTTAAATCATACAATGCTGGTGACAGATGTCATTCTATTTGAAGGGCCCACAAAACATGAAACAATCATTCACAAGCATGCAACAATCGACCAACAAAGCCACTGTAGGTGTGGACTTTCCACCAAAAATATTGTAGACATACATAGAACTTTCCAATAAGAAAGAGTTCGCAGCATTAAACAACCGACCGATCTAATATTCTCATTTTTGTGTGTGTGTTGTGTCCAATGTTAGTAGAAAGCAGGGATGCAACTTTTCTGCCCTCTATACCCACTCCATAGTAAAGGCGAGTGAGCAGTTTTTATTTCCTCTGAAAAGAAGAGTGTTGGGACCAACAAGCCAATTTGCCTGTATACTAATGAAGACCCTAAGTAGGCGGCTACGCGCGCAGAAGACACATCATTTATCAAAGATAATACGTTCTCTTCCAGACCTTTACAGTATACAAGAGAACACACCCAAATCATGAATGCTATGTATGAAAAGCACAGCAGGTGCTTCCAAAGAAGAGCAGAGCGGTACCCGACGTCGAAATATGGCATAAATGATAGCAATATAAATGGTAGAAAATGGACCAACATGCTAATGCCAAAAGGGACTATCTCATGCACGGTGAGCAGAGATGATCAATTTCTCCGCACTTGGTTATATAGAAAAGAAGTCGTTACTAAACGAAAATGAAGTGATGATGCAGAGAAAGGCTTGTCCAACTTGGACTGCTTGGAAGCTAATGCAGCGGTCACAAACAAGGTTAGTTAAATAATCGGTAGATAACATTTTCTTTCATAAACAATGCTTCGATGTGCCCCCCAATAACCCCAAGTTGTGATATCTTTTAATGTACTGTCTACATTGTGTTAATTAGTTGCGCAGCTTACTTGTCTCTGAGGAGTGGATAGATGAGGATGAGCCCTTCAAAGTTATCCGGTGAGATGTTGTCCATGAGAAGGTCCCTCAGGTCCCTGATCCCGGCCTTTGGCACAAACATGTTGAGCCATGGGTGGTGCACCTCCCAGAGCCCGCTGCTCCTCAGGCTCATCTCCTCCATCCTCACCCTGTTGAGGAAATCAAAGTAGGACACCTCCACACTGTACAGGTGGGACGCTATGTGGCTCATCTGCACCGAGATGGCTTGCACCACCTGAAATGCATACATGCACACACAGTCAATCATTCATTCATTCCCAAGCCTTGACAAGTTTACACACACACACACACACACAAAAAAAAAAAAAAACACTTCCGGTGCTTACTTGTTCCACATTGGTATTCTTGCGCTGGTAATCATGAACCGCAAATTCTATGCAGTAGTAGATCTTAGGACTGGTCTTGGTGCCAAAATCTGGGTTGAAGTCCATATTTGCAGGGAAGGCGATGGAGGAGCTGTGAAGGGACTGCTCGTTCAAGACGATGAAACCTTCTACGTAGTCCACCATATCCGGCATCGACACCAGCAGCTCCTGGTCTTTGGTGAAGGTGCCGAAATCGTCGTAGAAGGCCCTCACCCACTTCACCTGAACCAAGTCCAAAATCCGATTAATTACCTATGCACGGCACACGCTTACACGCAGAAACAATGGCAAACATGTGATATGATGCACTACGCTAATGAGGACAAGACATGTCTAACCCTGCATACATACTTTCTGTGGAGCTTCCTGCAGCAGGATCCTTGCCCTAGTTATGATGCCAAACTGGCCAAGGCCTCCCAGAACAGCACTGAACAGCTCTGCATCCTTGGTGGGTGAGCATGTCACGGTCTCTCCCCTGCCTGTGAACCAAAGAGGAGCACGAAATCTACTGCCCATCAGCAACCAAGATGTTGTTGGCCAAGGGAGACAGAGCCAAAAGCCAAAGCCAAATAAGAAGATCTTGTCCTTTTTTTTGCCCCATCAGCATGCATTTGATCGTACCTGTGACTACCTCCAGCTGTAGAACATTGCTAATCTGAGGCCCATGCTTGAATGTCTGCCCGCTGATGCCGGCATTGGACAGAGTCCCACCAATGGTGATGTAGAGGTAATCAGTCCAGGACCTTGGAGCCAGCCCAGCCTTCAAGCTCTGCTCCAGGAGCTCTATCCACATGGCTCCGCCACTCACATCAGCATAGGAAACACCTCCTGCTCCTCCTCTGTGAAGCTCTATCTCAGAAGGCAAGGAGCGCATCTCCACCACAATGCCATCGAGGGCCTGGGCCTGCCCATGAATGGAGTGACCTGCACCCCTGGCCGCCACCGTCACCTTGCCTAGAGACGAGGCGGAGAGGAAGCTAAGAAGCAGAGAGATGTCCCTTGGGGACTGGGGCTTCAGCACCGCGGACGGGGAGTGGAAGAGGATCCTCCCAAAATCACTGGACGCGGCGATGGTGGTGGGGAGCAGGTTCAAGGGGCCAAAGTCCATGGGGCTCTGGATGAACTTGTATGGCGAGCAGAGGGAGAGGATGAGGATGAGGAGGTTAACTCTCGTGCATACCATGGCAATCTCCATGGCGCGCAGTGGGTGAGTGATTCTTGGAGGCCGGTAAAAGAAGAAAGGCGCGCGCGCGCGTGTGTCACCACGAGGTGTATTGCTATTGTGGAGGCTGGCTGGAACTGGTACTGGGAGAAGGGATCAGCAGCGGGTTATATGGCTTTTGGGCAAAGGCGAGAGAGAGGGTGAATGAAGAAGAGAAAGGGGCGTTGAGCAGGGAAGAGGGAGGGGTCTTAAAAGGAGTATGAGAAGGAACTCACTCACTCATCAGCTGATGAGGTTTTGAAAGGGGTTTCCCTTGATGAGGAGATAAAAGGAAGCACTAAAAGACTAAAGGGCGAAGCTGTCACATACCCAAAAAAAGGCCACCATGTGATCTTCCTTCTCTCCCCACACCTCCCTCGGCCGCCTCTCTCTCTTTCTCTCTCGCTCATACACACACACACACACACACACACACACACGGAAGCAGCCGAAACAAACCAGCACAATATAAATGAGGGAAGAGTGCACTCCTGTCAAAAGGAAGGGCAAAGACAATATGGATCACTGACTGCACTCTCTTTTCTGTTTTGGAACCATACTTAAGTCAGCAGCTCCATGTGATCCTTATTTCATCAGCTCCCACCTTTCTCCCCCGCAATTCTCAACTGATATCAAGCATGCATTTTTTTTTTGTAGATTATCATGCATTCGTTAAATAAGATCGATGACATGCAAGCAGACATTGAAGGCCAAGTAGACAATGAAGTTCAAAAGAAAGAGGGATCAAGCATCCCCTTTTTTAATGTTAGAAGAAGAGAACCATGTATTTTTTATTTTTTACATTCACTGGTTGTTCTGCCATCCACCTGCACAGTCTTTTAACGTGAGCCAATTTCTGTGGCCCCTACTGTTACCCTTGACCATTGATACCAAATGGCACGTGGAGTTTGTTGAAGTGTATACGACTTTGTTGGCCAGTGCATGACGATTAACATCGTATCAATGCTTAAGGTCTTCAAGTCTTGGCTTTAGCTATTTATTCAAAAATGGATGTTGCTCCCTATGTGCCAACGATTCACGTGTTGACTTCCCACGTCACACGTGAGAAGGAGTGTTGAAGTGTCTATGTCTATTGTCTACCCCTTTTCATTAGTTGCATTGGCTAGTACATGAAGCTTAATAAAGTTTTTATCGATAATATCTTACGTGAAATTACTATTAAATGATAATGTTTACAGGGTCCCTGGGGCAGGGGCTCGGAAATTTGCCACCACCACTACAAGGAGGATGCCCATCAGTCCATGTGTTGTGTGGCAAAAATCCATGAGCTCAAGCAAATTACCGACCAATCTTTTTAGACAATGGAAGAGAATTTTCTTCGGACCTCTGCATGAGAAGACGTAGACACCCCAAACTACAGCAACTGCAAACTCCATTTGTACAGAAAAAAGGATACAAAACCTTCACCAAAACCAAATGCTACTTGCTTTAACAATGTGTGAATGACTTCTAATATAAAGAAAAAGAGAGAGCTCGCAGGACACTTTTAAGAAACACACATAGCTTGGTGACCCAAAAAATGGTTGACTTCTGGTATTCAACAAACAATGGGTTGCTAACCTTCTGGCAATGGGATGATGTGTCCAAGCTTAGTTGGCTCGACTAAGTGCAATATTTATCTCCTATTTTCATCCTTGCTCAATGTGTACTGAGCAGAGGCCACTTGCTACTATTATATATATGAATGGGTTCCCTAAACAATAAATATAGTAAGTACGGCTACAGGGGTAACAAAGCCACCTATGCAAATAAACAGGTGTTTTTTTTTTTCGAAAAAGAGGTTGAAACCCCTGGTCTCTGCATTAATAGATGCATATAACCATTTTTATTACATTATTCAACAAAGGTCTGACAAGAACATACATCAAACAATCCGATGCCCCAGTTCGCCTACAAACTCGATAATGGGAATGCCATCACTCTCCACCATCTAGAACCAGGATCACCGCTGATCTGCCCGCATGCGTACCATGAGCATACACCAGTGCAGCAAACTAAAGCGTACACCGCATGCCCACGCTTGAGAAGCAGCCACCACCATTGAACCATTGAACATTCTCCTAGAAAGAGATCTGTATCATTCTTGCCAGGCTGGCCAGCCGTCGATGCCGCCACGGCGTCAAACAACGCCTCCGTACTCCGCTCATCCATCCAGGCACATCCTTTGCCAAGACTCAACTGCACCATGCCGCCAAGACCTGACATCATCGACAAGTAGATGCCATGCCTTCACTTGCTAAGATCCACACCACCACCACCGCTCGAGCCCTTGCCAACCGGAGCCCACCGCCCACAGCAGCCCTCTCCCTAAAACCCAAACCTCCCAAGACGACGCCTCCATGAAGGGAACGACGCGCATGGCTCCGCCACCGCCCAATCCAAGGCGGATTTTGGACTTTCGTCTGGGAGGGGTCGTGGTGGATAGGAGAGACCTCGGCTTTGCCTCCAAGTAGAATAACGACGCCGAAAGACGTCACCACTGTCGGGACGAACCAACCGACCAAAGTTTCCTTCGATCCCAATCCTACACCACCAACCCCCGTCTGCTCCGGATCCGGAAACCGAGCCATCAACCGAAACCTACAGAGAAGAGAGTGCCATGGGGCTCAACCCTCCTGATCTGGCGATGAGCCAGGTCACGCTTCTCCGCGGTCGCCATGTAGGCAACCTCACCACCCATGTGGTTGAAGGCGCCATCCATCTGCCCGCGAACGCCGAGGAGCCAGGGGACCGCCGCCTGAGGGTGAGGTGGCCGCCACCAGCCCATGTCGCCGCAGCCCACACCGCCCAACGAGCCAGACCGGCCTTAGACGCCGCCGCCAGATGGGCGCCGCCCCACAAGCCGTCGTCTGCATCCGACCGAGCATGCACCCCCAAAGGCCCGCCCGCAGCCGTCCGCGCATCCACACTAGCCACCACCATCATCGGAGTTCTAGCCGGAGACGCGCCACGATGCCCTGGACAGCGCCGGTCCTCCACGTGTAGCCGTCACCCCGCGTCAACAGCTCCACGAGAAAGGGAGAAAGTGGCCCTGTCGCCGCCTACGCCGGCCGGGCTTTGCCCATCGGCGTGAGCCGGCGGCGGCCAGGAGGTGAGGGGGAACTGGCATCGGCTAGGAAGTGAGGGGGAACTAGTGGCGGCGGCGCTACGGATTGCCCTCCCGCTCGTGGGAGTGGGGCGAGCGAGATGCGTTTTTTTTACAATAACTAGATCTTTTCTTATGATACTCTTTTACATAGTTTGCTATCCTTAGAAATTGATCCTCTCTGATTTATAGAACTGTGTATCGTGTGTTAGCCGTGTGTTCATCTCACGCAAACTACTTCCTAAATGTGAAGAGAATATAATCTAGTTAGATTTCTCAAAATCTAGTCAAGTCATTTGCGATGTCAAGAATAGAATCCTGGAATAGTGTCAAATAGCTGAAATTGTCTGTCTACAGATGGATGCAAGGTCTTTCAGGAAAAAAAAGGATAAATGCAGAATCGGCAGAGATTTCTTCCAATATGCTCCCTAGCTCACCACCACAGTCTTCCAATCATCATATCACATATGAACGTGTAGTCAATATCTAAGGCAGCTGCTCCTCTACAGCATTAAAGTTCTCCTTTATAAATCTTTAGATGGGAGTGCTCGATCAGCAGTGATCAAAATTATACTCCCTCCGTTTCATAATGTAGTGCGTCCGCGCTTTCCGAGATCTAAGTTTGACCATGCATTTAACCAACGAGACGAATTCAGTGGTATAATTTTTGCTCCCGCCGCAGTCGGTCTTAGACCGACTGCGGCGGGAGCAAAAATTTACTAATTTAGAAGCCTCAACAAATTTTGGGTGCGGCTTATTTTTTAAGCTGGGAAGAGGCAGCTTATTTTTTAAACCGTCCGAAAGAACTGGCCCTAAGACTTGTTACCACTTGGACGCGTGCTTCTAGTACAAAATGACGCATATTTCTTTGGGAGTGAGGAAATGTTTTCCTGGTGACCACTTCACCACAGCCCAACCCGATCTCCTGAAGGAGGAGCGGAGTCAGGATGCCATCATGCAACAGCAAAATGCCGCATTGCCGAGTGACTGGAGAGTACACAATGCGTGATCTTCCCAAGATCTGACCAACTCAGATAACTTTGGGCTCTCCAATCCACGGGCCAGCTGCTAGCTAGCTCGTCGATCCTCGTGGAGAAGGAAGAAAAGGTGGGCCACGAAGGTCCTCCCTAGCTAGATCTCCCTTTTTCACCCCACTTGCGACCTGGTGAGATGAGATCCCCCTCGGCCACTGATGAACACAAATATGTATGGAAAAGAGCAGGCATACCCTTTCCACTCAGGCCCCTCCCCCCCTTTTGTTTTTGGAACTAGTCTGCTTGGTATTGGGGGGATGGAAAGCCAGGGTGTGGTGTGGCCGGGGCCCAAGGAGATTCGGGCTTTATAGCCTCACGAAGCGCATCGTCTTGCATATGGCTGGTAGAGGAGTACTACAATGGTGGTCCTGACCTACTCCTACTCCTACTCCTACGGCTCAAATTTTTCCATGCCAACAAATAACAACCCACGCCTTCCTTTTCTCCCCTTCGTCAAGTACTATCACCGAGTACACCAATGGAATTCGGTGGCGCTAAAAGTCGACGTCTCAAACCGGTCTCAAGCGCTTGGCGGACGGACCGGTAAAAAGAAAAACAACCCACACGGGGTGTCTTAAATCGGCCTCAAACGCGCTGGCTGTCCGGCACCCCTCATACCCAGCACAATTGTAGGACGGATATAGAGCGGTCTGGACGCGTTCGTCATGTCAGCCAGACCCACCGCTGGCCCATCATGACCCCACTCCGCCTCCACAAAACCTCCTCCCGAAGCAAAACGGTCTTCATCTCTTCTCCCCCCTTTCCCTAAATCCTCACATCCCGATCATGGTCCACCATGTTCAACACCGACAATCACTCCGACGTATCCGACGATGACTGGGATGCGTTACTCCATGAGGCGGCCGGCGACGAGGGCGAGCTGTCTATCTGCATCGCATAGCATCGGTCGCGGATGGACATTGGTGGTAGCTTCGAATCTACTCATTCGTCTGTCGCCCTCCGCCTCAGCGCCGCCGCCGGAGCTGGCCCTTCCCGCCCCGGGCGCAACTTCGCGCGGGCAGCTGACTCCGCGCCGCCCGTTCGCGACCTCCTTCCCTTCCGGCAGCTGCTCCTCAAGGGCAGCGGTAGGTTTTAGTGCCTGATCCGCCGACGCCACGGACGCACATGCCCGAATCTGAGGCGTGCGCCACCCACCGCAAGAGGCAGCGGGCTAGGGAGAGGGCGGCAGCCTCAGATGCGGGCGCACGGTCCTCCCACTGCCGCCGCGGGCTGCCGGCAGTGTCTGATGACGAGGAGTGCATCCTCGTGCGGGTCTACCGCAGGTTGCTTACGACGGTGGAGACGAACGCACGGCTCCGTCGGAAAAACACAAAGACGCTCCAGCTTGGGCTGGAGCAGTCCATGCGCGAGGCAGCGAAGGCAGCGAGAGTGGCTAAGCTAAAGAGGAAGCACGACCATGCCGTCCGGGGGGGTGAAGGGATTCATCGACTCCTCCTCCTCCTCCGACGTCATTGACGGCTCTGATGACCCACCGCCTGCAGCCGACACCTACCCGGACGCCTACAGCAGCGTCAGTGACCGGAAGGGCGAAGGGCCAAGGAAGTGGTGAAGCTCCGCTATCTCTCCGTTTTCATTTCAATTATTAGTAATCTCGTTTAGAACATATCCATTAATTATGTGGATTATGTGAACTGTGATGATCTTTTGGTGATCGAAATGTTGATGATGTGCATTTCTATGACCGTTTGATGATCTACATAGTTTTTATTCACATTGTATGCTTTAGTATGGATATAGGGTACCGGATTTGAGATACACGGCTGTGGACGCGGCAATTTGAGAATTGCCCAGTCACTGCACGTGGACGCACCTGGGCACGCCCGCGGACGTATAGGGTGCCGGATTTGGCACCCGTGGTTGTAGATGCTCTAACAGACAAAGGTATTTGGCCTACCACATTGTTATGGTAATATATGTGTTTCTTATCCAAGGAATAATATAATTCTGAAAGACATAATGTATAGTTCTACCACTTTATTTATTATATAAGATAAAAAAAGGGCTTTCTGAGCATAACGGCAGAATGCAAGTGCAATATTATTCTTCAAGACAAGAAAACAAATGAGTCTGCAAAGTGAATTAAATTATCTTCTCTACCTGCGTTCGTTCTTACAAGCTTCCAAGTGCAGCATCATCTCCCTGTCAGCAGCGGAAAACTCCACAGGGATGCTTATTGCATAGCTCATGCTAGCTGAAAAAAAAAATCCCTGACAAAGATATGCCAATGATGTCAGAGAAACGTTGGTATACAATTTCTCAATTTTAGTCACATATAAGGTAATGGGACCATCATACAACTACTCAGAATAACAGAAATGAGAAGATAAAGTTGAGATGAGGTTCCTTTTCTTGTGATAATGCACTTGACCAGCATAGAAATCCTACAGACAGCTCAGTTGGCAAAGTTCAGTTCTAACGGTGATTGTTTTTGTTAAAAGTTGCAGCTCATACAACACATACATTATATAATACGTACTCCCGTGTAGATCACTAAAGAAATATAAGAACGTTTAGATCACTAAAGTAGTGATCGAAACGCTTTTATATTTCAATTGACATTTATATAATACCTTATGTACCCATATAAGAAAAAAAAAACAGGGAATCCATTATAAGTATTCTGAAACAGTAGATAGGCCAAATCCATTCCCATGCAAGCAAACGTACAAGTGGAGTAGGGTGAGTGCATATTAAGGGGGACAACAACTAGAGATTATGGTGTGTATTTCCCAAATGGTGATGCTTCTTTTGGTGACATGTCCACCAGTTGCATGATTAGACAATAAAAGCTGTCATATTCACTCATATACTTCATCAGCAGCTGGTCCTATCCTCCTATTATCTTTTGCTTTATTTGTTTACATTAGTTGGTGTCTTATATCGGGCTTTCTTGTCCCTTGAACACCTTTTCACTTTGGACATTTCTCAGCAAACCAATTTGGCCAGGGCCAGGGTTAACAACAGCTCTCATCTGACAGGAAATGAGGCAGTCTTTACCAATCAAGCTAGAGCCACCCTTGTTTCTTGCGTGCTGTTCTCTCAATAGATAATTCACATCTGCTCACCTCCCCCTAAACTGAAAGGCCAGTCTTTCGATGTCAGCATCAAGCCGCCCTTAATAATGCACACTTGAATATTCTGTTGCTAATGCCTAATGGCGATGATAATTAAACTGATGACAGGATGCTTGTTGCCTAGTGTAGTATATTGCTTACGCTTGCGGATGTGTACGAGAAACTAATTATTAGACATACTTATGGTCTTCCCTCTTCTAAAGCGCACCAAGTACAAGAAGAGAAGACGGACAAAACCCTGTCTCCTGATGGGCATAATAGAACAGCTGTTTTTAACCACAATCCTGGAACTGCCAGGGCAAAGAAAGACAATCTTTGCCCCCACAAGTACGGAACACAAATCAGTTGTTATCTGTCTACGAAAGTATATTACTACTAAAACAATGTGCCTGAAGAGGCAACCCGTATTGTGCTTTGGTTACATATAAGTTTCTGCATTCATTCTAAACAGGTTCATTTGTGGCTGTACTTGCCTGAATTATGATGGTAGCTTGCCCTTTGCATGCTTGCAGGGACGTACCAAAGCTGTTTTCATATCATCTTTCCAGAAAAAAATATTGCAAAAAAATAGATAGCTCCTAAAAAACAAACTTATAAGATGCAAAAGCACTCTTTTCTTCATTGCTAACAAGGGAGATGTCCCTTTCCAAGAAAAAACAAACAACAGAAATGTCAAAAACTCAAAATTCTAACATGAAAGACTAAACCCAAATAACAGCATGTACGAAGTACTCCCTCCTTTCAAAGTTATTGTCGTTGTTTTAGTTCAAAACAAACTACTTCCTCTGTAGTGATCTAAACGCTCTTATATTTCTTTACGGAGGGAATAACTTCTAAAAGAGTAACCAGGGGGTGTAGCTTTAATTAGGAGAGCCATTTTCTTAAACTTCAACAGTTCACCATATCATTCCGACAAACAAAAACAAAAAAACAGTATACCATATCATAGGGTGCTTTAAATATACAATTGTGTTAGTTTACCTCCTTTCTATGTTCTCGTTATTTATCTATTTATTGTGAAAGTTCTATGTCCACGTTACTGATGATCCTGTGAGCATCTCAACAAAGTTCCATCAGCATGACTGTGCTGGCCCAGGCCCCAGCTTAGTCACCTCAAATTATTGAACACTAAAATGCGCAAACCTCCCTGTGCCACATGAGGATGATAACGTCAGGAACACATGTTGAGAATCTGCATTGTCAGAAACTGTCAGATATGTATGTAAACTATAAGAAAGGAACCTGTGCGAGAGAATTATTACACTGTTTTAGGGATTCTTTGATTCAAAGGATTCTCATAGGATTTTGTTTCCCTATGTTGGTTGTTTGATTTGTAGGATTGGATCCTGTAGTTTTTTTTCCTAAGTAATCATTTGTACTACATTCCATAGCAATTTTAGCATCACTCAAACCTCTTGAAAAGAACCCTATGTTTTTCCTGCGATGCAATCAAACGAACCAGATTGCTGTAGGATTCAATTGGACATGACATGATAATCCTATGTTTTTCATATTCCTGTGCTTTTGGAAACCTGCGAATCAAAGAGGCCCTTAGGCGATTTGAGGACAAAATCCCAAGCAAGTTTGAGGACCAAGACATGTACAGAATCTGTATCATCGAAATACATATGTAGTAATTCTGGTAACCACATTATTTTCCTCTGGAAGAAAAGAAACAATATTTCAAAGTTGTACATGCTTTTGAATATCTGACTGCCAAAGATGAAGTAACTCGACATCTGGGGATTTCTGTCTGTATAAGGTCAAAAGTATAATTGTTAATAAAGGGAATTCCGATTTTGTACAAGTAACTCCAAATCTAAGCATTAATTTGGTAGGCTTTGTATGCTAGAATTCTGAAAGCAAGTAATTATTAATTTATTATTATAATTGCACAGCTTGGGTCCCTCTCTGTCTTGGTACCACATGAGACATGGCCTACAACTGTGATTTTGGATTATATACTTAAATAATTTTAGCACATCTTGCAGGTTGGGGGACCACAACAGTAATCACTTGGGGATATACCAGATTTATAGAATGATGAAAATTTTGATGCCAGGCAAGTTATGTACTCCCTCCGATCCATATTAATTGTCGCTGCTTTAGTACAACTTCAGTATATAAAGTATTATTAAAGCAGCGACAATTAATATGGATCGGATAAAGTACTCCCTCCGTTTCATTTACTCCGCATATTAGCTTTGACTGAAGTCAAACTTTATAGTTTGACCAAATTTGTACAAAACAATATGAACATTTACAGTAATAAATTTATATGATGTGAAAATATATGCAATGATGAATCCAATGATATATAGTTGATGGTGTATATGTTAATATATTTTTCTACAAACTTGTTGAAAGTATATAAAGTTTGACTTCAGACAAACCTAATATGCGGAGTAAATAAAAACCGAGGGAGTACCATTTTATGGCCTTTTAGGGCATCTCCATGGCGGACCCCTAAAGCGGACATGGTATTTGTGTGTAGACGCATCCGTGGACAGTGATACGGGAGCCGACCATCCAACCGTGCCCGCATACATTTCAAAGGGATTTGAACCAACCAGATGATTTTCATGCAAACACGACAGAATTCACTTTAGTTTGGATATAATTTACATAAAACGGACAATATTTCGTTCGTTTAACTAAAACCTAAAAAAACTAAGCTAGCTTGTAGCGGATGGTGACCTCGAATGTGTGGCCAGACTGGCCAGCGACACCGCTGTTGCCGCATGTGCCGTCGTCGTCGTCGGAGTAGTCCTTCTAGCGCCAGAAGGGTGCGGTGGTGCGACAGCCCTGCCCGGCCGCCGCTTAGCGCTCGTGGAGATCCGCTCCGCTTCCTCCTACACCTGCGGAGGGCCGCCGCAACCAATGTTGACCCTGGCTAGGGAGCCTAGCTTGCCCCTGCCGGCGGTGGCGGTCTCGCTAAGAGAATCACTCCTCGCCGATCTTGGCAAGCTCACCGTCGAGGTGGCGCAGCCATTGCGCGGTGGTCACCGACCGGTCACGGGCCCAAGCTTCCGCGAGTGGCGCGCCGCGTTGCGCTGTTCCCACCACCCCGCCTGCTTGGCCGCCTTCTCCTCTGCCGTGGCGATGCTCCACGATGACGAGGAGCCGTCATGGCCACCGAGGTAGTGGAGGAGGCGCTCGCGCGCCTTCGCGATCGCCGGCGGCACCACCTCCTCTTTGATGGCCTGCCACGTCAGTTGCGGCGTGACGGCAACGCTGGCTTCTCCTTCACGCGGTGCCCTGTTTGGACAATGCACTTGTGCAGGGGGGAAGCCGACTCCACCTTCACGTGGCGGAGAGGCGGCGACGCCAGCTCCTCCCTCACGTGGTGGCGGCGAGGGCGGCACCGGACCATGGTCCTGGCGCGACTGCTCCATCATAAGCTCCATTTGCCGCACGTATTCATCGTCTGTGACTGCCGCCTCCGTGTACATTTTCCTTATCAGACGAGTCAACGGTCGTGGATTTCGAGGGACTCGTAGAGTGACGGCGGCGGCGCTAAGATCCGGATTTGCCGCCACCTGCCGATGCAGACACGGTGCTCTGCCTGAGCGAAGAGGATCAGAGATGGTGGGAGAGGAGAGGAAGAGGACTGGTGCGGTGCGGTGTGGACGGCGCCGGAGGCCTGCTTAAATAGGTAGGGCCAGGCTAGGCGAGGGATGGGAAGCCACAGGGAGCCGGCTCGAATGCAGCGGTTGGAGTAGGCTTCCCGGTCACCGCGTCGGCATTGAAGCGGTACCACCCGCTCGTCCAGTCGCGTCGCTCTGACCGGCATCAATGTTGTGGAGTCACGTCCACTCTAGAGTGGCGCTCACAAGCATTAATGAGAGAGTTTTCCAGGCGGAAAGGGTTTTGGGTGGGACCGGGCTGGCGGTCGCGTACATGGCAGCAGTCCAGATGCCCGCAAAGCCCCCCGGTTTGCATCCGGTTTGCGGGATTTTAGACATCCGGACCGGTCCACGGACCAATGGGGTATCGTGTTGGCTGACAAACTGCGTCCGGACGGTTTGAGGGCTCACGTTGGAGATGCCCTGGCCGCTCTTGTAGTTTTGTGTTAGAACATAGTAACCGCACTAGCTTATTAATGAACAAATAACTCCATCTAAGTGCATATTTTTATCTCATTAGTGAAGCAACTTTGTGTATTTCCATGGTCCCTAAGCAAAGATATGGTACATGCACAGATATATCTCCAATGGGAAACAGAGGTACAATATATCTCTAACAACAGTTGGCTACAGATACGGGAGTTGTTACAAAAGGAATAGTACAAGGTGTCGTGGGAACGTGCCTGACAGTAGATGGTAGGGGTACGAAAGGAGAGGGCAGAGTCCTAGCTACGGCGAGGGTGTACACACAGATGTACGAGTTCAGGCCTCACTCGGAAGTGATAACAGCCTTACGTCTCAGGTGCTCCGGGGATTGCGAACCCCTGTGCCAGTGGGGAGGGGTGGCTTATATAGAGTGCGCTGCCCCTCATAAACGTCTGGCATTTAGGGGTTTGATTGTAGGTAATAAAAGGGGGGGGACGTTACTGGTAACGTATACAATAAATGCCAGTTAAGGCGGCGAGCGTAATGCCTGCCCGTTGGCCTCCCTGGGGAGACTCATGGTCTTCTGCGGTCGAGTGATTGGCGGCCCCTCCGAGTGAGAGATGACCGTCGAGTGGAGGGGGGACATTCCGAGTGACTCATACGCCATGGCTAGTTCAGTCGGAATCTCTCTCGTAGTCTTGTAGTCCTCCAATGTGGTGTCCTTAGGTGGGGTATGTAGGACGGGCCTAGCACCCTACCCTAAGTACATATCCTCGTCATTAGCCCCCGAATGGATCAGGGCTCGAGTGGAGAAGGTGCAGTGCAGGTTCTGTCGAACTCAGCGTTCTGAATGAGCTTTGAGATCTTTCTGATACCTGTGACGACTGGGCCTTCCAACGTCTGCCTTGATCTATTCAGCTTGTCATTTCTTCCGAGTGAATTTAGATGCAGGTTCGAGTCCGAATGGTCAACAGGATCTTCAGATGTGACAGGACGCTCTGTCCGGCTCGGATTTCGCGGGATTCGAAATTTCGGGGAACGTGCGCCGAGCAGGGATGACGCAACCGACGGGGAAGCGGCTCCTCGATCCTCGCGCCACCTTTATCTCCACATACCGCGGCTCCTCCGTTAGTGGGATACACAGGGATTTGGCGGGCCCACGAGTCAGTGACTCGGGTCGACGGACATAAAAAACGAGAGGGGAGGGGAATTTGCGACAGTGCGCTCGTTTTCCCCTTGTCTCCTCCGCTTCTTCTGCTCCGCCGCCGCGCTGCTCAGATCGAATCCGCTCGCCGCTGCGACAATGGCGCCCAAGAAGACGACGAAGGGGAAGAAGCCCTCGAGCGCCCGGGCCGCAGTGCCACCCGGATGGATGCAGGGCGACTTCCTGCTGTCAACCGTGACGGCGTTGGACGTGGAGAAGCTCGTCGCTGACGGCCTGGTTGCGGCCGGGTCGTGGAGGTTGCCGGGGACGGAAACGGAGCCGGAGCCGCGCGAGGGCGAGCGGGTCCTCCTGACCACCCATTTGGAGAGAGGTTTTGCTCTGCCCCCGCATCCCTTCTTCCGCGGTTTTCTGAATTTCTTCGGGGCTCAGTTGCATCATTTTCCTCCCAACGCAATTGCGTATCTCGCTGCGTTCGTGACGATGTGTGAGTGTTTCTTGGGTTGTCCCGCCCACTGGGGTCTGTTCAAGCACATCTTTACCATCCGTTCTCAGTCGGTAAAGAAGGCCCACGCTAGTGATAATAGGACCAACGTCATCCAGCTATGCGGGGGTTTGGGTCTTCAGAAGAGGACGGGGAGTGCATTCCCAGCGCTCACCCTTCCGGAGTCGGTGCGGGGCTGGCAGTCGACCTGGTTCTACTGCCACGACGTCGCGTCCCCAAACATGTCGACCGGCCTTCCTCCCTTCACGCTGGATCGACCCACTGCGCCCCCATCTCTGACCGTGGCCGAGGAAGAGAAGGCCAATGTGGGGATCTTGATGAACAGTGTTGTGAATCTGATTCGTGATGGAGTGACCGGCTTGGATCTGTTGGAGGTGTTCCTGGGTCGACGGATCCAGCTGCTCCAGGCGCGGGACCATCCGATGTGGCATTACTCAGGAGTCGACGATACCACTCGTACCCACCCGGAAGATGTCTCAGAGGAAACCATCACGCTATGGCTGCGCGGCATCACTGGTGCGCGAGACAACCCCCGGGGTTCCAAAAGAGTATCGCCTTTCTCAGCTGCGAACCCGCCGAATGTGGTGAGTCATGTCATTGTCGATTGCTTTTGTATCTTGTCGAGTAAATATGTCTTCAGCTGACTGACTTGAATCTTTGCAGGAGCTCATGAACATGTATTCACCCGTGCCGAATGGCGGTCAGAACCTTGAAGGAGCGGGGAGCGAGAGCGACAGTGACAGCATCAGCTACGCCGAGGACAGCGAAGGCAACGGTGACGACTCGTCGGGGAGCGATGAAGTTGAAGTCATGTCTCCTCCGCGTACTGAAGGGCGTTCCAAGCAGCGTCACGACCCAACACTCGACAGGGGTCGGGCCAGGGGGTCGACCACCAGGAGCTCCAAGCGCAGTCGGACGTCGACGCCAGAGCCGATTGAAAAGGTTGCCAAGCAGCCCAAGGTCACCACCACCAAGCCCCGGAAGGCTCTCCCCAGAATCAAGGTTGACGTGCCGATTGCTTCAACGTAAGTATCCTTGCTCTTCACTTAACTTGTTGCTGAACTTCATATTTTTGCTGACCGAGTGGATCTTGATCGTCAGGGCCGCTACCTCGGTGACATCGCCGGGGCGAGGAGAGGAAAGCGCGGAGAAGGACACGCCGGACGCAGCTACTTCTCGCCAAGGTATGGCATATTGTCATTTGACATTCTTCTCAAACCATTTGACAGTCATGTGATATGTCGACTGGTGACATGCAGAGCCAATGGATACCGACCCCGCGGCCCCGTCTCCGACTGAACCGATTACAGCACCGACCCAGATGGCCGTGGAGCTCGCCAGTCCGCCACAAGCGCCTGTCTCCCAAGCGCCAGTCTCGCAAGCGCCAGTCCTTCCGACTACATCGCCGCTCCCTTCACAGACCATCTTCTCTCTGCACCGTGTTCCAGAAGATCAGACTGGAGCTGCTAAGGAGGCGATGATGCAGGCCGAACATATGATGCGGCGTACGAAGGAGGCGTACGAGGCCAGCAAGCTGGCTTACGACGCTAGCTCAGCGCTTCGGGCGAACGTCCAAGTAAGTGCACTTGTAAGTGCGCTTTTTGATTGTGTCGCTTTCCGTCTACCATGACTTGACTTCTGCACCCGCTGGGAGTTTTCTGTCTGTCGACTGGTAATCGCTTGTCACGCACTCGGCTAGGGCTGACCTGGTCGAGTGGACAATCTTTTTTTTTGTTCGGCCGTCATTCGGATCGGGCGGACCGTTCCGAGTGGATACCGTTCCGGTGGGGGCACGCTGAGTGCACCCACTGGGTGTAGTCCCCGAGACTGCCGTCGACTGCGGGCAGTCGGCGGGAGTCTTAGAACTTGGACTCGAAGCCCATATTTCTGTCCACTGAATTGTTTTTGTCGTTGATCTCAGAAGGCCTGCGAGCTCGGTACTCGATACGCTGACTTGGAGAAGGAGAAGACTCAGCTTCAGCTCGACTTGGAACTGGCGAGGAGAGACCTGGACCGTGCGCAAGCTAATCTGAAGGCTTCAGGAGGTAAACTTTGTTGATCGAGTACTTCATTATTTGTTTCTTCTATCTTTGAACCGAGTGACTCCACTCGAGCAGACGTGCGTGCTGAAAACCGTCGACTTCGAGCGCGACTCAACAATGCTATTTCTTTAGATATCATGAAGAAGGCGCTGGAGGACAAAGACAGATCACTCGCCGATGCTCAGAAGACGGCGAGGGAGAAGACTGAAGCTGCCGAGAAGAAGCTCGCCGCGGCCAGCAAGCTTGAGGAAGAGAACACGAAGCTGAAGCAGGAGCGAGCTGACTGGAGCAAAAGGCTTGACCATGCAACCAAGAGAGCAAAGGGCTTGGAGACCTATCTGGGGGATTACGCCCAGAAGATGTATGTTTTGCTTGAAGGTAATTTTCTCCAGTCGAGTGAATTCCGTTAATCCCAACTTCATCCAGTCGAGTGAATTCCGTTGATTTTCAGGGAACAGTATCATGACTAATTCTTTCCATCTTCTTCATGTAGAATTCTGCAAGGACTTCGAGAAGGAGACCGAGGTGGTCGAGCCCAATCTGGACCCTTCCAAGTCACCTGTCGGAGATGCTGTGGCTATGAACATGTTCCGGCTTGAAGCTCGAGTCGCAGGCGTCCGGGAGTACGTCGCTCGACTGCGAGGTGCAATGGAGAAGGTCGACAAGGAGCTGTGGCCGGAAGACTCACTTCAGGCTGACCTCGAGTCAATGATGACTCGGCTTGACGAGCTCCCTGGTCGAGTGCCGGCATGGAAGAAATCTGCTGCACACTGCGGAGCTGACATAGCGCTCTCACTCGTCAGGGTCCATTGCAAGGAGGTCAAGGAGGACAAACTGAAAGCACTTCAGGTGGCCAACACAAAGAAGCTCCAGTTCCAGGACTTCATGGAGACCTTCATCGAAGCGGCCACTCGGATCGCTGACGGGATCGACCTGGACACCTTCGTCGAGCCTGCAAGTCCCACTGGAGCTTGAAAAAACTTTGCTGGTGATCAAAAACTTTAATTTGCCTCGGTATGCCGAGTGGTGGTGTATCGTTAAAACTTCTTTCGGATCTTGGGCCCGAGTACTTTCGTCATTTGCATGGGCAACTTTTATCCATGCTGAATACTCTGGATTTATCTGAATTTGCTTTTCAGTCTTTTGCTTGATTTCCTCTCGAGTAGATCAGGTCTTGTCGAGTGGTTTCTGGTCCAGTGGGGGCACGCGGAGTGCACCCACTGGGTGTAGTCCCCGAGACCGCTGTCGAGTGGCGGCGACATCTGCAGGGGTCTTAAATTTGTTTGATTGATTTCGGACTTAGGCGAGGACTGACTCGCAGCTAAGCCCCCCGAGTGAGAGGACCGCTCGTCATTCGGGAGTGAGTATCAGAACTTAGGCGAAGACTGGTTCGCAGATAGCCTCCGAGTGAGAGGATTGCTCGTCACTCGGAGTAGTTTATAACTTAGGTGATGCGGAATCACGGCTAAGCCCCCGAGTGTGAGGATCGCTCATCACTCGGAGTAGCGTTTTAACTTGGGCGAAGCGGATTCGCAACCAAGCCCCCGAGTGAGAGGATCGCCCATCACTCGGAGTAGCGTTTTAACTTGGGCGAAGCGGATTCGCAGCCAAGCCCCCGAGTGAGAGGATCGCTCGTCACTCGGAGTATGTTTATAACTTAAGCGAAGCGGATTCGCAGCCAAGCCGCCGAGTGTGAGGATCGTTCATCACTCGGAGTAGAGTTTTAACTTGGGCGAAGCGGGTTCGCAGCCAAGCCTCCGAGTGAGAGGATCGCTCATCACTCGGAGTAACGTTTTAACTTAGGCGAAGCGGATTCGCAGCCAAGCCGCCGAGTGTGAGGATCGTTCATCACTCGGAGTAGAGTTTTAACTTGGGCGAAGCGGATTCGCAGCCAAGCCCCCGAGTGAGAGGATCGCTCATCACTCGGAGTAACGTTTTAACTTGGGCGAAGCGGATTCGCAGCCAGGCCCCCGAGTGAGAGGATCGCTCATCACTCGGAGTAACGTTTTAACTTGGGCGAAGCGGATTCGCAGCCAAGCCCCCGAATGAGAGGATCGCTCGTCACTCGGAGTACGATTTAACTTGGGCGAAGCGGATTCGCAGCCAAGCTCCCGAATGAGAGGATCGCTTGTCACTCGGAGTACGATTTAACTTGGGCGAAGCGGATTCGCAGCCAAGCCCCCGAGTGAGACGATCGCTCGTCACTCGGAGTAGCGTTTTAACTTGGGCGAAGCGGATTCGCAGCCAAGCTCTCGAGTGAATGCGATGCTATTCACCCGACGAGGTTCTGAACTTAGGCGACACGGAGTCGCAGCTAAGCCCCCGAGTGTGAGGATCGCCCATCACTCGGAGTAGATTTAAACTTAGGCGATGCGGAACCGCGGCTAAGCTTCCGAGTGATGCTATTCACTCGACGAGGTTCTGAACTTAGGCGACCCGGAGTCGCAGCTAAGCCCCCGAGTGTGAGGATCGCCCATCACTCAGAGTAGATTTAAACTTAGGCGATGCGGAACCGCGGCTAAGCTTCCGAGTGATGCTATTCACTCGACGAGGTTCTGAACTTAGGCGACCCGGAGTCGCAGCTAAGCCCCCGAGTGTGAGGATCGCCCATCACTCGGAGTAGATTTAAACTTAGGCGATGCGGAATCGCGGCTAAGCTTTCGAGTGAATGCGATGCTGTTCACTCGACGAGGTTCTGAACTTAGGCAACACGGAGTCGCAGCTAAGCCCCCGAGTGTGAGGATCGCCCATCACTCGGAGTAGATTTAAACTTAGGCGATGCGGAATCGCGGCTAAGCCCCCCGAGTGGAAAATCGCTCGCACTCGGAGTATTCTTGAACTCAGAATTGTGCGATCGGAATCGACAAAAGACTGCAAGAGTCGTATCCTTGATAATCAAAACAGTTTACTCTTATTACATCAGACAGATCAACCTTCAGGTGTAGAACCGACGAAGCAGATCCGCGTTCCAGGCCCGTGGCTCGTCAGCGTTCTTCTTGAGATTGAAGAGGTGGTAGGCTCCATTGTTCAGCACCTTGGTGACGACGAAAGGGCCTTCCCACGCGGGGGCTAGTTTGTGAGGCCGCTGCTGATCCACTCGGAGCACGAGGTCACCTTCGTGGAAGGTCCGACTCCTGACGTGCCTTGCATGAAAGCGACGCAGATCTTGCTGGTATGCAGTCGACCGGATCAAAGCCATTTCCCGCTCTTCTTCAAGGAGATCCACAGCATCCTGGCGTGCTTGCTCAGCTTCAATCTCCGAGTAAAGGTCCACCCGAGGAGAATTGTGAAGAACATCACTCGGCAGGACAGCTTCAGCCCCATACACCATGAAGAAAGGAGTGCGATCAGTTGACCGATTTGGAGTTGTCCTCAAGCCCCACAGAACAGACAGTAATTTTGTAACCCAAGCTCCAGCTACGTGATCGAGTTCGCGCATGAGTCGAGGCTTCAACCCTTGAAGGATAAGGCCATTTGCTCGCTCGGCCTGACCGTTTGACTGGGGGTGCGCAACGGATGCGTAATCCACCCGAGTGCCTTGAGAGGAGCAAAAGGCTCTGAACTCTTCCGAATCAAAATTAGAACCATTGTCCGTGATGATACTATGGGGAACTCCGTATCTGAATATTATTTCCCTCATGAATTTGATGGCTGTGCGAGAATTCAGCTTCCTGATAGGCTTGGCCTCAATCCATTTAGTAAACTTGTCGACTGCTACCAGAAGGTGCGTGAAACCACTCTGGCCCGTGCGGAGAGGTCCGATCATATCCAATCCCCATACAGCGAACGGCCAGACGAGTGGGATGGTCTTCAAGGCAGACGCAGGCTTGTGCGACAAGTTTGCATAGAATTGGCATCCTTCACAGTGCTGCACAATATCCTTAGCCATCTCATTGGCGCGCGGCCAGAAGAAACCAGCTCGGTAGGCCTTGGCAACAATCGTCCGAGAGGACGCATGATGGCCGCAAGTTCCCGAGTGAATTTCCTCCAGAATCAGTCGACCTTCTTCGGGAGAAATGCATCGCTGAGGTTACGCTCTCTCTGTAGAGCTGCCCATTCATAACAGTGAAAGCTTTGGATCTGCGGACAATCTGTCGAGCTTCAACTTCGTCTTCTGGAAGTTCTCGCCTGAGGATGTACGCGATGTAGGGCACCGTCCAATCGGGAGTTATCACCAGAATCTCACTGACCAGATCTATGATTGCTGGGACATCAACTTCAGTCGGATTGGAGGCGCTTATAGGCTGTGGGGGCTCTTCGGTGAAGGGGTCCTCTTGTACCGAAGGAGAGTGCAAATGCTCCAGGAACACATTGCTGGGCACAGGCTTCCGAGTGGAACCGATTTTTGCCAGTTCGTCAGCTGCCTGATTCTTCACTCGGGGAACGTGATGGAGTTCCAAACCCTCAAACTTCTTCTCAAGCTTTCTTACTGCATTGCAATATCCGGTCATGGCGGGGTTTCTGACATCCCACTCCTTCATCACTTGATTGACCACCAAATCCGAGTCACCGTATACCATCAGGCAACGGACGCCGAGCGAGATGGCCATACGCAACCCGTAAAGGAGTGCTTCGTACTCAGCTTCATTATTGGAGGAATCAAAGTGAATCTGGAGGACATAGCTGAGTTTATCGCCCTTGGGAGACACCAATACCACACCAGCACCAGAACCGTTCAGCATCTTCGAGCCGTCAAAGAACATGGTCCAGTGTTCCGAGTGGATCCGGACTGGCTGCTGCTGTTCTATCCACTCGGCCATGAAGTCAGCAAGTGCTTGAGATTTAATGGCTTTCTTCGCTTCAAACTTGATATCAAGATAAAGAAGTTCAATGGCCCACTTGGCCACTCGACCAGTCGCGTCTCGATTGTTGAGGATTTCATTCAAAGGCGCATCACTGACGACTGAGACTGAGTGATCTTGAAAATAGTGCGCCACTTTCTTCACTGATAGATATATACCATAGACAAGCTTCTGGTAATGTGGGTACCTTTGCTTAGAAGGAGTCAACACTTCAGAGATGTAATAAACTGGGCGCTGGACTTTGTAGGCCTTGCCCTCTTCTTCTCGCTCGACAGTAAGAACTGTACTGACGACCTGATTGGTGGCTGCAATGTACAGGAGCAGGGGTTCTTTGCTGTGTGGAGCGGCAAGCACCGGCTGGGTGGAGAGCAGGGCTTTGAGCTGGACAAACGCTGCTTCTGCCTCTGAATTCCACTCGAACGTATCGGATTTCTTCATCAGTCGGTACAAAGGGAGTGCCTTCTCTCCGAGACGAGAAATGAATCTGCTCAGCGCTGCCAAGCAACCAGTAAGCTTCTGGACATCGTGAATACGCTCGGGGCGTTTCATTCGGACGATGGCACCGATCTTCTCAGGGTTGATGTCGATTCCTCGTTCGGAAACGAGATAACCGAGTAACTTTCCACCCGGAACTCCAAAAGTACACTTGGTTGGATTCAGCTTGAGGTCATATCTTCTTAAGTTGGCGAATGTTTCCGCCAAGTCAGTCAGCAGGTCGGAACCTTTGCGAGACTTGACTACGATATCATCCATGTAGGCCTCGACATTCCGACTGATCTGGTCGAGGAGACACTTCTGAATCATGCGCATGAAAGTAGCGCCAGCATTCTTCAGACCAAAAGGCATGGTGATGTAACAGAAACACCCGAAAGGGGTGATGAAGGCCGTTTTTATTTCATCTGGACCAAACAGACGGATCTGATGGTAGCCAGAGTATGCATCGAGAAAAGACAAACGCTCGCACCCCGCAGTCGAGTCCATAATCTGGTCGATGCGGGGGAGCGGGAAATGATCTTTCGGGCAGGCCCGATTGATATGCTTGAAGTCTATACACATTCGGAGTGACTTGTCCTTCTTGGGCACCATGACGACATTCGCAAGCCACTCGGAGTGGTAGACCTCGCGAATGAACTTGGCCTCCAAGAGTCGAGCCACCTCTTCGCCGATTGCCTTCCGCTTCTCTGTTGCCGACCGGCGCAAGTGTTCTTTTACAGGCTTGGCCTTCGGATCAACTCTCAGACGGTGCTCAGCCAGTCCCCTGGGTACACCAGGCATGTCAGCGGGCTTCCATGCAAAGATGTCCCAGTTCTCACGGAGGAACTGGATGAGCTCGGCTTCCTATTTGCTGTCGAGTGTGATTGAGATGTTGGTCGGAGCAGCAGTAGGATCTGTCGGGTGAATGTGCACTTGTTTCAATTCTCCTGCCGACTGAAAAGCTGACTCGGTGGTGGGCTTCTTGGAACGCAACAGATCAGCGGGATCAGCAGTCTTCTTGTACTCTTCTAACTCGACTACAGCCATCTGCATGTCGGCGATCTTGGAGCCCTGTTGGAGGCATTCCTCAGCCCTCTGTCGATTGCCTGTGACTGTGATCACACCCTTGGGCCCGGGCATGTTCAGCTTGAGATACACGTAACACGGGCGGGCCATGAAACGTGCATACGCTGGACGGCCAAGGATGGCATGATATGCACTCTTGAAGTCTACAACCTCAAATGTCAGCTTCTCTTTGCGAAAGTTCTTGTCAGTGCCGAACACCACATCCAGCGCAATCTGTCCGAGTGACTTGGCCTTCTTCCCAGGGATGACCCCGTGGAATTGCATATTGCTTTGGCTGAGCCTGGACATCGGAATGCCCATCCCTTTGAGGGTATCAGCGTACAGAATATTCTGGCTACTTCCTCCATCCATGAGAACTTTGCGGAGCCGAGTGCCTCCTACCACCGGATCCACCACCAGCGCCTGTCGACCTGGGGTAGGGACATGAGCGGGATGGTCCGACTGATCGAAGGTGATAGCTGTCTTGGACCACTTGAGGTACTCGGGGGTAGCTGGAGCAGCCATGTTGACCTCCCTGTTGATGACCTTCAATCGACTCTTGCTTTCTACGTCGGCAAAAATCACCAATGTGGCATTGATCTCAGGAAAGTCTTCTTTATCTTCGTCCTCTTCTTTCTCAGGATCTTTGTCACTCGACTGCTCTCCCTTGAACCCTTGGATCAACAATCGGCACTATCGAGTGGTATGCTTTGACAGGATCAAGTTGCCTTCTTCATCCTTCCGTGAGTGAATGGGACATGGCATATTCAGGACATCTGTCGACTGGCTCTTGGACTTCTTCTGAACAAACTGCCCCTTTGGCTTCACTTTCCCTTTCGTCGCCAGAGCGGCTACTTCTGCCTGGACAGAGCCGTCAGCTTTACGCTTTTGCTTCCGACTGGAAATTCCGCCGCCGGGATTACTGTCGACTGCTTTACCCTTGCCACTGCGGAGGCGATCCTCCTCCTCGCCATTGGCGTATCGGGTGGCAATCTCCATCATCTTGCTCAGGGACATATCTCCTGTCCGACCAAACTTCAAATAAAGCTCTCTGTATCTGACTCCGGCCTTGAAGGCGCAAACAGCCTGGTGCTCGGAAACACCTTCCACCGTGTGATGAAGAGTGGTCCACCGCTGAATGTAATCCCTCAAGGTCTCATTCGGCTTCTGGACACAGTGCTGCAACTCGAGCAAACCGGCAGGGCACTTGCAGGTGCCTTCGAAGGTCTTGACAAACACTCGGGCAAGATCCTCCCAGCAATAGATGCTAGAAGAAGCCAACTGATTAAGCCACGCCCGGGCCGGACCATCCAACATCAGGGGCAGATGCTTCATAGCCACGTTGTCGTTGCCTCCGCCAATCTGAACAGCCACTCGGTAATCGTCTAGCCATGTTTCCGGCTTCGACTCGCCAGTGAATTTGCTAATCCCAGCCGCCAACCTGAAGTTGGGGGGGATCTCAGCAGATCGGATGGCTCTGCTGAAACACTCTGGACCAGAAACAGCTGTACCACTGCCACTCGGAAAATCTCTGTCATAGCCACCTCTGTTGTATCTGCCTCTGTCGACCCGGTTCTGAACGAGAACGGATCTCGCGTCAAACCCAGGGTCCCGCTCATCACCGTACGGGCGCCTGTCATCATAGTGCCGGGGCACGTATGGACCACTCCGCGGAGGAGTAGGCACTCGACGGTGGTCATCACGGTGATGCCGAGGGGCAAACTGATCTCGCCTCTGATCTCTGTACTGATCGTTGTGGTAATCTCTGCCTCTGCGACGCTGAGGTGACCCTGGACTGTGGGCCGATTGGACTGTGTCTGCTCTAACTGATTTGCTGTGAATCCTGTTGCGCGACTGAGAGACAGCGGAGTTCTGCTGTCGAGCCGCCCCAAGCAGGGTTCGGATCTGCTCGAGTCCTCTGCCGGCCTCTGAATCGGATGGCTGTATAGAATCTGCAATCCTAGCCACCGCCGCAACATTCTGGATCGGAGTACGGTATACCTGACGATTGTCGTCGACTGGAGGGAACAACTGACGCTCGCGGCGCTGTCGAGTGCGCTCGTCGAGTGACCTCTGCATCTCCTCGAGGCGCGTGCGCTCTGCCAAGGTGGCGAGACGCGCAGCCTCCAGAGCCTGGGCTTCTGCAGTCATGCCGACGATGGGGGTTTGGAGGACCTCCTCATCCCTGCGCTGCTGATCATTCGACGGGCTGCCACGCTCGCGGCCGCCACGGCCATAGCCGGGTGGACTCTGATGAGAACCCGCCATGAAAACTTCTGCTGCAGAATCGCAGCTCTCGCACTCGGAAGGGAGCTCGGATGAATCTGATGCCGAGTCGAACGCGCCGTGAAGTGGCTCGGCGGGCTCGATAGCCGCGATCTGCGGAGTCGACGCCTGGTGCGCCGCCGCGTGCCTCACCCATCGCTGGAGCCGCGAACGACCGGATCGCTTGCGGCGACGAACAGCGGGGAGAGTGGACGACGCTGGAGCCAACATGTACGGGGTCGACGGCTGACGAAGGAGAACGCCGCACGAACTCGCGCTGAAGTGCGTCGCCCCGCGGACGGGGAGAGCCTCAACGTCGAGAGGGGCTTCCTGGAGCCATGCGGAGTCGTCGGCGATGAAGGTGAACGCACCGAGACGGATCTCGCAGCCCAGGATCAAACCGCCGTCGGGAGACATGGTGAAGATGAAAAACTGCAACCTCGCCGGAAGTCGCTTAGACGCCTGCCCCACGGTGGGCGCCAACTGTCGTGGGAACGTGCCTGACAGTAGATGGTAGGGGTACGAAAGGAGAGGGCAGAGTCCTAGCTACGGCGAGGGTGTACACACAGATGTATGAGTTCAGGCCTCACTCGGAAGTGATAACAGCCCTACGTCTCAGGTGCTCCGGGGAGCTTACTCTGTCGAGTGATATGTGCGTTGTGTTTACAAAGGATTGCGAACCCCTGTGCCAGTGGGGAGGGGTGGCTTATATAGAGTGCGCTGCCCCTCATAAACGTCTGTCATTTAGGGGTTTGATTGTAGGTAATAAAAGGGGGGGACGTTACTGGTAACGTATACAATAAATGCCAGTTAAGGCGGCGAGCGTAACGCCTGCCCGTTGGCCTCCCTGGGGAGACTCATGGTCTTCTACGGTCGAGTGATTGGCGGCCCCTCCGAGTGAGAGATGACCGTCGAGTGGAGGGGGGAGATTCCGAGTGACTCATACGCCATGGCTAGTTCAGTCGGAATCTCTCTCGTAGTCTTGTAGTCCTCCAATGTGGTGTCCTTAGGTGGGGTATGTAGGACGGGCCTAGCACCCTACCCTAAGTACATATCCTCGTCACAAGGAGCATGTGAAGCTTGGGGCCAAGCTGCTCAAATAGATTATCAGGGCATCTCCAACGTTGTGCATTAAAACGTCGCTAAACATCCGGACAACACGGTCCAGACACTTTGTGCCATCCCACGCCGTGCATCAAACATCCGCAGACCGTTCCACACGTCCTAGTTCCCTTAAACTGGAGGCAAACCGGTTGGAGGTCTCCGGATGTCCACCATGTAGGCCTCCGACACTGCAGTCCCACCCAAAACCCTCGTCGTGCACTCACTGCCGCTCAGAGCGGATGCGCCCCGGATGATCGCCTACGTGACTGGACGGGCTGACCGGCGCGGCTTCAATGCGAACGCGGCGACCTAGAAACCTAATCCGGCTGTTGCGCCCGCATAGAAGCGGCGTCGGTCCGTCTGGCCCGACTATTTAAGCAGGCCAGACTCGCCGACAAACCCCATCTCTGCTCGATTCACCGCGGCCTCTCCTCCCCTCTCATCCACACACCGCCGAGATGGGCAAGTCCAACAGTGGCTCCGGGTGGTTCCCGGCACCGGCAGGTGGATCCCTAGGGTCTTCCGGATCATGATGCCGTCACCCACGGTCTCCGGATCCGTCGGCATCCACCACTCCATTGGCGCCCATGGTCAAAGAGGAGGTGGTGTTCTCCGACGACGATGAGGAGCACCAGCAGCTGCGCCTCCTCGCCGAGACCGGGTGAATGGATAAAGAGTATGCGCTACAGATCGAGCTGTTGGTCCAGCGGTCGCTCCTCGACGGCTGTCCGGCACCGCCCTTGCTGCCACACCACCGCTTCAAAAGGGTGCAGCCCTCCCTGTCGCACCACTACATCAAGGAGGAGTCGGCGTCCCTGCCTCTACACGGCGTCAAGATGGAGGCACCCTCCCCGCCACGCAGCCAGTCGGGGCGCGGCAAGGAGATGGCACCACCATCCCCGCCACGGTGGCACGCGGCCACCATGAAGGAGGAGGCACCCGCCCCGCCGATCGCCAACACGCGCGACCGCCTCTTGTACTACCTCAGACGTGGAGACGTGGTGGCGGCACCTCCTCCTTGCGCACCTGGATGGCGGACGGCAAGGAGGAGCGCCGGGAGCGGCGGAACGCGATGCAGAGCTCGCGTTGGCCTGGGCCGAGAATCGGTCCAGGACCACCACACAGACGTCCTCCCACCGCCGGCGCCGGATCAGCGAACAGCTCTACAAGATCGGGCTGGACGAGTCCGAGCGCGTCGTCCATGACCTCACCAGCAAGGGCAAGGGCGAGCGGCGTGGGCCCTTTTCTATATTCAAATCCCAGGAAGCCAAGACCAATTTCAACACAGTTTATAGTAGGTAAAACAGCACTAAAAACTATGAAACACAAATGGCAAGAATCGCGTGAGCTTAACCTAGCTAAGAACACCTCAATAACCCCGAATAATGATCAACTATTATGATTGTTAGTTTATCACTATCCTTTTTTCCTAGAATCATCAAGACGAGAGCTCATAACAAAAAAATAAAACAGAAACTCAACCAACAGGCACTAGGACCCGTGGCTGACACACAAACGGTCAGAACGCCTGAGCTTAACCATAGAACTTACCTCAATAACCTAGAACAAAGGTCAACTATTATGGTTATCAGGATATCACTGTCCTTTTTAGTAGAATTATCAACACAAGAGCTCATAATATTAAAAAAAACGACCAACAGGCACTAGCACACATGGCAATTTTCTTTAGAAGAACAGCCGAGCACCATCAACAGGGGAGTTCATATACAATATTTTAATGATACACTCATATAATAGCTCTATGATACAATAATTTGCTGATACTATAGACGGGTAGTATGATAATCGAAAATCTGTCAACATCAATTACAGGATGAATTGTCTCCATCACATAATGTGAAAACAATATATTGGTGCGCAACAACTTGGATGCTCCCACGCGATTACTATCTGGACGTTGTGTAGTGAAGTCATCTTATGTGGCACACACTAAGGCAGGGGAAGCAAAAAAGATAAGTAGACCAATTGATAGTGCTAGACCACTGACACATACATAACAGGTTAAAATATGAATAATTTGAGTGTCAGAACTTCTTGACCCAACAGATAAAGCTATTAGTACATGGGTTAAAAAACATAGGATAATTATTTATCAAAAAAATGATATTCAGGAGTAACCTCAAGTCTAAGTAAACTAATAAATTAATGGTTACCTATGTGGCAGCATCGAAGAATTTCCGTAGTCGGCCTGTAGGACAAATCATCTCCAACCTTCTGACCACCAAATATACAATTATATTGTTGCCTTGGAAAGGTTATTAGCCCAATCAGAACCAACATAAGCCTCTATATGTTGTTTTCCGATCTTCCCTCTCATTTGCAGTTTGTATCAGCAACTGTTGTCGCAACCACCATAACTTATCAGAAATAGTATTGTTTCCAACATAGTGCAGGGTGGTGACACCCCTGCCAATTCAAGAAAGAGGGGATGCAGTTACCTGGAGGTTTCATGTACTTTTTGTATTCTACGTATATGAATAAATAACAGTTTTTTATTAGGTTCACTCAATACTCAGCTTATTAGAAAGGATGCCTGCAGAGTTCCAAGTGCCGTAGCTTACTTTCTGTAGACATTCATGGAAACAGGAAAGTACAGCAAAAAGAATCCCTAAGTTTGTAATCAAATTTAAGGGCTTCCTGAAGGTGTTGGCTGAGGCTTGTACGACACAACGTCTCTATCATAAACTCATTAAAAATCATTATGCAGAAATAACCGGTCACTTGTTAGCATCGCCTAATTAGGGACAGCTAAAGTTTCTTGAACCACATGAAAGGGTGCATGTCCTCTCACACACAAAAAAGAAGTGCCTGTCCCCAGTATGGATTTATGTCTGGTAGCTAATTTTCAGTCGTATATGCTCCCTATTTTGATTTAGATGAGTAGGTAAATCAGCATATTATAGGGTTGTTTTACTATAGCGACTGCAACTCAGAAATCAGAATTCAAATTCATGACATACGAGCTAGAATACCTTGACATGAAGGTAAATTCTTGATTGTGAAAATGCAGACCAAAGCATAGAACAAGGGACAAGAAGAATGGTCTCAGATTGTCAATATCACGCAAGCACATACTTGTAACATAAATGAGGGTCATATACTTACATGAACAAAAGAGGAATTTTAAACAATTACATTGCTCTCATATATACTTACAAGTAAGCACCCACCCATTGAATATAAAATATAGATACATAATTGTAGTTACAAATCAATCACTATCACACAAGAAAAATGCGCTCATACACAGTACAACACCTTTTACCTGGCTGAAAACTGTGAAATAGAGACAGTGGCCCTGGATGCAGAGGATGAACTGGAGGAGGATGTTTCCCCGCGCACTCTACTTGTTGAATGAGTGAAATGCGCCACTAGTCCATGAACTCAAACTGATTGCACACTTTAGGCCAACAACTTGTGAAGTGATCGGATTTAATCCGCAAACTCGTTGATTTGATCAAATGAGGCCAAAACTGGTCCGAGAGTTAAAAAACCGGCCACGTGGATGCCATGTCATTCCGTTGGCTGGTTGTGACTTCATTCTTTTTTACAGGGGTCTATTTACAAATTGGACGGTTTTTTCTCAAAGACCATGTTAAGGGCGTTTGGAGTAAAAATATATTTAAAAACTTGTGTCACACAAGACTTGAACCTGGGCTGTTGGGAATTGGGAATGCCTCATTGACCGCCAAACCAACAACAGGTTGATACACTAATTAACAGCCCACTGCATATATGTTCACGTAGAATCAGGAGAGAGAGAGAGAGAAAATTCAGAAGATCCTCCCGATCGTCTTTCCTTCTGTTTCGCTTGACTGTTGCCTTGTTTGTCGCTGGATCGTAGCGTTCCCCGGTTCTGTCATATGCACGTACATGTGCTCCTTGTATTGCATGCACGTATTGGCTATCAAGGATTCCAACTCCTCCAGGTTCCCATACAAATATAATCAGGCACACATCTCACGTTAATTACCTCCTCCTCAACCTCATACTTCTCATCAAAGCCTGTATCTCTTGGCGCATACTATATCCCATCGATCTCCAAGCCTGGCACAATTGAAACATCACTGACTACTTGAATAATTGGACTAATACCTTTAGTGATTTTGAAAGATCGTGGATGTCGCCTAGAGGGGGGGGGGGGGGGGGGTGAATAGGCGCTTTAAAATAATTACGGTTTAGGCTTGAACAAATGCGGAATAAACCTAGCGGTTAATTTGACAAGCACAAAACCTAAATCGACTAGGCTCACCTATGTGCACCAACAACTTATGCTAAGCAAGATAAACAACTAAGTGATAGCAAGATATATAACTAGAAACAATATGGCTATCACAAAGTAAAGTGCATAAGTAAAGGGGTCGGGTAAGAGATAACCGAGGCACGCGGAGACGACGATGTATCCCGAAGTTCACACCCTTGCGGATGCTAATCTCCGTTTGGAGCGGTGTGGAGGCACAATGCTCCCCAACAATGCCACTAGGGCCACCGTATTCTCCTCACGCCCTCGCACAATGCAAGGTGCCGTGATTCCACTAAGGGACCCTTGAGGGCGGTCACCGAACCCGTACAAATGGGACCCTTGAGGGCGGTCACCGAACCCGTACACTTTGGCAACCCTTGGGGGCGGTCACCGGTACCCGTCAAATTGCTCGGGGCGATCTCCACAACCTAATTGGAGACCCCGACGCTTGCCCGGAGCTTTACACCACAATGATTGAGCTCCGAGCACCACCAAGACACCAAGCCGTCTAGGGTGCCAAGGCACCCAAGAGGAACAAGCTCTAGGGTGCCCAAACACCCAAGAGTAATAAGCTACTCAACTTCACAACTTCCACGTATCACCGTGGAGAACTCAAACCGATGCAACTAATGCAATGGCAAGAACACACGAAGTGGACAAGTCCCTCACTCCCAAATCCCACCAAAGCAACAAAAGCTATGGATGAATATGAGAGGAAGAACAAGGAGAACACCAAGAACTCCAAGATCTAGATCCAAGGGGTTCCCCTCACTTAGAGGAGAAAGTGATTGGTGGAAATGTGGATCTAGATCTCCTCTCTCTATTCCCTCAAGAACTAGCAAGAATCATTGGAGGGATTGAGAGTTAGGCAAGCTCAAGAAGGTCAACAATGGGGGGAGAAATGAGCTCAAAGGATAAGAAAACCGTTGGGGAAGAAGACCCCTTTTATAGGGCCACCCCAAATCCAACCGTTACCCGTGCAGGACGCGCACAAGCGGTACTACCGCTCTTGCGAGCGGTACTACCGCTCGTGCGGTAGTAATTCAAAAACAGCAGGCAATCAACAAGGAACTGGAGCGGTAGTGCCGCACTAAGCGGTACTACCGTTCCGACCAAGCGGTACTACCGCTTAGGAAAACTGGGCAACAGAACAAAGCACGGCAGTGGCACGGTAGTAGGGGGCGGTAGTGCCGCACCAAGCGGTACTACCGCTCTACTACCGCTCAACTACCGCTTAGCGAAAAAATGATACCAGAAGAAATCACGGTAGTGCAACGGTAGTAGGGGCGGTAGTACCGTGTCAAGCGGTACTACCGCTCCACTACCGCTTTACTACCGCTAAACGAAAAAGAATGCCAGTAGAAATCACGGTAGTGCAACGGTAGTAGGGGCGGTAGTACCGTGTCAAGCGGTACTACCGTGGTCCCGAGCGGTACTACCGCTTTGGTGACAGGTAAACTGCCCAGACAAACAATAAACCCTGAACTGCCATAACTTCTGCAAATGAGCTCCGAATTGAGCAAACTCAAGCTTGTTGGATAGAGGACGACAAATACTATCCAACAGCGATTGGTTATATTAAGAAGTGGCAGTAGAGAAAATACCAATGATATAGAGATGAGAAACCTCTATGAATGAAGAACCGGCATAAACTCCAACATCGAAAACATCATAGAAGATGCATATATGAACTCCGTTTTCGATGACCTCGAGCTTGTCATGAAGATGACCAAAAGCTCAAAGACTCACAAAGAGAAACACCAAACACAAACCAAGAAATATGATGCAAGGATGCAATGGTTTGAGCTCTCTACGAAGATATGATAAAGCTACTCACTTGAGAGCCCCCCTTGATAGTACGGCTATCGATCCTATAACCCGGTCTCCCAACTACTACCATGAGACCGGTAAAATAGAAAACCTATCAAGGGCAAACCTTTGCCTTGCGCAAAGTCCACTTGAGCTAGATGATGACGATCTTGACCTCCTCAAGTTGGACCACCTTTCTTGATTGCGCCGGCTCGATGAAGACTAGCTGATTGCTCCCCCATACTCCACTATGGGTGAGCCGCTCTTCGGCACATCTTCACAAGTCCATTATCACTTGAACTTGCACACCGCATCTTGATGACGATCACCACTTGATGTCATCCTCCATGGGTTGAATGAGATCTTCCTCTTGACGCAAGCCCATGAAAACATACCTAACCCCACATAGAACTCTCGCATAGAACATGGGTTAGTACACAAAGCGTAATGGACAATGCTTACCATACCATGAGATCACTTGATCTCGCTCGGTACATCTTCTACGCTTTGTGTGTTGATCAATTTGAATCACTCTTCATATTTTAGTCTTGATCAACATGACCAATTTTTGGATAAATCCTTGAATAGCACCTTGGTCATCACATATTCTTCTTCAAATCACCTTGAGACCAACAAATGGTCTACAAGTCAAGCCTATGGACAAACCCTTCAAATATAACTCAAGGCAACCATTAGTCCATAGAGATTGTCATCAATTACCAAAACCAAACATGGGGGCAGCACATGTTCTAACAGATTTGCTTGGTCATATCAATGACCTGGGTTCAAGTCTACAGAACTCACGTTTTAATATTTATTTTTCTTATGATTCTATGTGAATATATATAGAGAGCCTGGGTTGTATGTTAACAAGCCTGATGTTGGTTTGGTGGTCATTGAGGGATTCTATATTCCAAACGGCCTAGGTTCAAGTCTTGTGCGATGCAAGTTTTTTTAATATTCTTTTCACTCCAAACGCCCTTACCATGGTCTGTGAGAAAAAAAAACGTCCAATTTGCAAATAGACCCCCGTAAAAAATAGTGAAGTCACGAGCGGTCAACGGAACGATGGCATGGCATCCACGTGACCGGTTTTTTAGCTCTCGGGCCGGTTTTGGCCTTATTTGATCAAATCAACGAGTTTACGGACCAAATCCGATCACTTCTTGAGTTGTTGGCCTAAAGTGTGCAACCAGATTGAGTTGATGGACCAGTGACGCATTTCACTCTTGTTGAATCAATAAATGTGGGCCTTGTGGGTTGTAACTCTGAAGAATTTCTTGACAACAACAACACAACTACCTCTGACATTGTTGGCCTTGAAGCAACCGCTGATTGAGTGCACAGAAGTGCTATCTCTATTATTTTCTTTACCTCTTCTGGCTTGTATTCTTCAGGATTTAACGATTCGTCCACCAAGCTAATCAAGTTCTCATTTTCATATAGCTTCCATGCCTGCACAATCGACAGACATAAGAAAATATCTAATTTACTATCTCAAGATAGCATAGTGTGTACATAATGAAAACTCAATATAATAAGTACAAAATGATCGTATGAATCATTAAAGCTTTTTCTAAGATAAACATGGTATAATCCTGATCTTTATGAAGATTTTCTGGAGAAGCATAAACACTAGGCAATGCTTACTTAGAAATAATTTTATCAATTTTTACTTGCTAAATCAGCGATGCATAGAGTGAAAAAACCAGCCAAGGCATTCACATCGCCAAATTAGGAAGTGGAAGTAAAAAGAAATATACACGCATAAGGACATATCAAAGACTTGTGTAAGTGGCTATGTGAAATATGCAAGTCATATGGGGTAATTTACAGCACCAAGAAAAGCCAAGTTTTCAGAAGAAAGATGGATACCGATTCAAGTAGGTACTGTGTTTCAGGCTCCAGCCTTGTATCATTGCTCTTCCGACCACTTATTATTTCCAGAATGACTACGCCAAAGCTGTATGTGTCAACCTTCTCTGATAGTTGGCCATGGATTGCATACTCAGGAGCAGTGTAACCCCTGTTCAAATAGTAAAGTATAATCATCAGAAAAATAGGCTAGGTGTCCAATGTAATATTTGAAAGTTCAAACTTACAGTGTTCCTGCAAATTTAGTGCTGAGATGGCTATGATCATCAGGTAGGAGCCTTGCCAAACCAAAATCAGCAATCTTAGGCTGGAAGTCATCATCAAGAAGAACATTGCTAGATTTAATATCACGGTGTATGATACACACATGGAACTCTTCATGAAGGTACGCAAGGCCACGAGCCATGCCAACAATGATGTTAAATCGTTGCTTCCAGTTAAGTGTTCCACGTTTCTCACCTGTTATACCAGAATATGTGAATGTGAGGTCATTACTTGAGGTGCAAGTCAGCACTGTCACAAGCTAATCAACTCAGTTTGCAAGATAAACGAAGTAATTTCCTTCCCAAAAACTTAAAACAACTTATATCAGACACACCATATAGGATATTTTCCCACATGTCAAGTAGATGAAGAAGCAAGAATCAAAGGAGCATACCAAAGAGGAACTTGTCCAGGCTACTGTTCGCCATATATTCATAAACAAGCAGGCATTCGGAACCCTTGCGAGAACAACCAAGAAGCCTTACAAGATTTCGGTGATGAACATTGCTAATCAACTTCACCTCACTTTCAAAGTCTGCTTTGGCCCTGCTGGTTTGCATCACTGTCAATCTTTTTACTGCAACAGTTTTCCCATTTTTCAGCAAACCCTGTTAGAAAGACAGTTTTCAATAATCATTTTTGCAATAAACTAATAAAGCACTGAAAAAAGCAACTTGGTGATCAGTGATCAGAATGTTCTTATTCTGTTTTTCCATTCTGTAGCATTGCCTTTTGTCTGCAAATCTTCATAAGTGGATTAAACATTTGAAGATCACTATACCTTAAATACATCTCCAAAACCACCTTCTCCAAGTTTAGTTTTCTCACTGAAATTATTGGTTGCAGCCTTAAGATCATGATAGTAAAAACTGGTTGGACCTTGTAGTTCCGTTGCGCCAAGTATATCACCTAAAAGAGCATACCGACATATGAGGAAACATAGAAGCAAACATAAATTATTTGATTATTATTTTCCAATTAACTTTCCAATAAATTAATGCGCAAAATAGGGCAACTCTTAAAAAATAGAGCTAAGTACTTGCAAATGCAAAACAAATGTAAATGTTCATTGCTAAACTCCAATACATTTAATAAATTATGTCCTCGTAAAATTAGGCAATTACTGGAGTTTCCATGTAACCTGGTTGCTGTGAACAATGCTTGCACAAACAGAACCTGTCCCTACCAATGGTTTAGGGTTTAGGCTGCCGGTGTGCACCCCGCCCACCCAGGTTCGATCCCTTCTGGGGACGAATTTTGGGTTGTCTCACCGGGGGTCTTTACCCCCTAATAATTTCAGCTGCCCCCGTGTGTGGTCAGCTGCCTGTGCCTCTCCCGCGTCTGATGTATAATGGCTGTATTGCAATGTGGTGCCCGTTGCCGCAGGGTCCTGCCCTGTAGTTATATATGTGCGCGGAATGTAGTATATGTCTGTAGGTCTAGCTTGCGCACTAGGGGTATGCGTGTGTGCGTGAGGTGTGAGTGTGGTGTGTGTTAGTGCGTAAGTTCAGATACTACAACTGTACTGTAGTCGAGAGGCTTCGCAAAAAAAAAATCAACACTTTATATTTACTTGAATAGTGCTATACACAATAACAGAAAAAAGAAGACAATACCAAGAAAAAAATAGAACAAAACACATACAAAATTAAATGCCTGCAACATAACTAGAAATTATGGGATTGATACAAAGGTGATTTTTGACATTCTGAAATATGTATGTTCTCTGGTCACTTTATGCTTGTAAATTGCAAATATACGATCAAATTTATCTTGTACAAAAGGAGATAAATGGTTGTAGTCACACTGTTCAAACAATAAGTTGAACACCATCCTTTTGTGAGGGTAGATTTCATCATATTTTTGCATGAATTTTGCAGATGATCATTTTATAACATGATGCACATATGTAAACATTTTGAGATCACTAAGCTGTCTTTGTCCCATGGTGCGAAAATGGTTGCTTTCACGAAAATTTACAGGCATGTAAAGGAGCCTAACATTTGAAGTTTTCCAAAATTCTTTTATATTCTGAAATACTTTTTTCAGAGTATAAAGGCTTTGTTGTTGTTGCTGTATTATGGAATACTACTTTCAAATTTATCGTTCACTGCAGGACCACGTGCCCTCACAAACATTTTCGTTCCTTTAGACATTATGCTACAACAGAGGGGAAATCAAAGTATGTGGGCCATGACTATGAAAACATGTCTACTTCTGCCTTTGAAAAAAACAGAGAGGAAACGTTTTTATATTTGTAACCAACTTTCTACATTCACTTTATATTCAGAGAATTCTGTAGGATGTAAGTTGTCAACTGCAAGTAGTTACATACCTGCATTAGTAATCAAAGGCAGTCTAGTTATATACCTGCCTTAATATTTAAAGGCAGCCTAATTATAAGGGAAATGATAGTGATCCAGGTAACACTGAAAATCTTGTGTATCATGCCGGCATCAATAGATGATTGATGACCATTGGTGATAAAGCTAGCTACACACTGCATGTCGTCATCATCACATGACAATAGTGGCATGGCATTGCAGATGTTCTCATGAAAGGCAACACGGAAGTTACAAAATCACTTGACTACCCAAGTTACGATTCCATGATAAATGACAGAAACTTTGACAATGTTACTAAGATCAGATTGAAAACTTAACAAGAACCAAAGAGCTTTAAATTCACGAAAACAGCATTTACCTCTCCGAGGCTTCTGCAGCTTCCTAGACCGACGGATCCACAACAAAGCGAGTAACCCTAGAAGCAACAGGAAGGCTACACCTCCCAAAATTCCTCCTATGATGGCTCCCTTCCCACTTGATTTTCCTGAACCAAATCATGAATTGTGAGATCTGAACTGAAGACAGCTTTGAATTGGAAACCTTCTTTTTATTTGTTTTTTGTAAAATTATATAGCAATCCAACTGTCATTGAAGTCCAAGCCAAACTGCCCTCTGGAGCTAATAAACATGCCTTTATACCTTACTAACAAAAATAGAGAACTTCAAAGTTCAAACTCACCCCAAACACTGGACTCCCAATGTATCAAAATATGACCTGGGGGATCTAAAGCTGAGGTTTTAACTTATTTTTTCATGTATCACATAACTAATTCTCCATGAAGTCCTCAATTTGCTGCTTCTACACACACCCTATCCCAAAAAGTTTTGCACATAATCCAGCCAATTGATGCAGCAAATGTTTCTAATCCCCCCCCCCCCCCCCCCCCCCCCCCCCCCCCCCCCCCGCGGATTCAAACCTAGAAGCATTTTCATTGTTATCGATAATTGATCTGTTCATCACAATAATGTTTAAGAGTTAATTCCATTTTTTACCTAAGTTTCACGTTTGTGACAACAATTACCTCATTTAGCAGATTTTTCACATTTTTACCCCATTTAAGCAACCTGGCAAAATATAAAAAAAAAAGGGGTAAAATGTGGCACACGTTTGCTTAAATGGGGCAACAATGTGAAAAATCTGTTAAATTGGGTGACTGTTGCCACAAACGTGAAACTTAGGGGTAAAATGTGGAATTAATTCTATTTCTAATTTGCTAACGTAGGACTAATAACCTCGGAAAAGATTACGGCAATTTTAAACAAGGATATACTGAGGCAGTGAGACTTTGGAACTCGTCAATAAATCTATACCGGTTGTGCCAGCAACTAACATGGGCAAAGAGCCAAAGATGGCCTCGGTACAACACAAAATTATATATATATAAAAAACTTCTCGAAGCTAGTACCAGATCACAACATTTTTCACATTCTTCACAACCTGGAGTATGTTAACGACTCACGAAAAACATAAGGATGAATCCGATGCGTAAATGAGGTGAACTCACCAGAGCGCAAGTATGCCGTCAGGTCTACGGTGGCATTAGCTGGGAAGAACCGCTTATCAGAGTACCTCATGAAGCATCCGGCGTCCACGGCGCGGCCGTCGGAATTGGGCGAGCAGCCGCCGATGTTCCTAGAAGCCACCTGCAGGCACTGCGCGCAGCCCCCCGCCCCGACCGTCTCCACACACTGCGCCATCGCGTACACGCCGGCGCCCGCGGCGGCCGCAGCAAGCCTCGGGGCGCGAGGCACCGCGGCCGCGAGATCGCCGATCAGCGCCCGCACCGCGCCGTCGAAGCCGCCGCCTGCCACGGCCGAGCCATTGCAGAGCTGCGTGTTGCCGGGGAGCGTGGACTGGTCGAAGAAAGCCGCGCTCTCGTACCGTATGACGCAGCCGTCGAGGATGGCGCGCCCGCCGTTGGCGGCACCGCAGGAGGCGCGGATGCGCGCCGCGGCGGCGTCGAAGCAGGCGAGGCAGTCCCTCCCGGTGACGTAGGGGCGGCACTGCGCCAGCGCGAACGCCGGCGCGGCGGCGCGCGGCTCCGACGCCGTGGAGAAGCCGCCGGCGGAGAGGTTGGCGCGGAGCTGGGCGAAGGTGGAATTGAGGGCGACGAGGAAGGCGGCCGTGGGCGTGGCGTTGTACTGGCTGCACCCGAGGTTGAGCAGCGTGGCCTGCGGGTCAGCGACGACGGACGGGGCCAGAGCGGAGGCGAGCGCCAGCACTAGAGCCGGCAACAAAGGGAGGCGAGCCATGCGGTGCATCGGCACCGCCGGCCGGCGGAGGGAAGGGAAAGGAGAAATCGCCGTGGCCGCTGGGTTTTGGACGACAGCGGCGCGGCAGGCAGGGTGGTGTGATGGGGAGGGATGGGTTTGTGTTGAATGGCGAAGTCGGGAAGTACTCCTATGGAGCTGGTGATTGGTTCGAGGTGGTATAAATATTGGGATGTGGGATAATCCTGTGACACGTCCAGCTTAGAAAAAGTATTATTTTATTTTCAGAAGCAATCTCACTCTTTTTTGCATGTCGCCGGAATGCCTTTATTTAATCACAACTTAAAACGGTTGAGCGTGTTTGGTGGCATGAATGTGTTGTCGGCTGCTATTCTTCTGATTATTTGGCACTCGCTTAGTTTCTTTTCTAAAATTTTGACGGCCTCCCGTCAAAAAATTCTTGTTTGACAGTAACTCTATCAGAGTCGTCATTTATACTCCCTCCGTTTCAAAATAAGTGTCTTAAGCTTAATACAATTTTGTACTAAACTTAGTATAAAGTTGAGACACTTATTTTGGGACGGAGGGAGTATGAATTAGAAGGTTGAAAGGCATGTGCGTCAATATAAAATCATCAAAAATCCTATTTATAAATTTATTTTTATTTCTTTCTTGCCATCTACGTCAATTTTGCAGGGGCAATTTAATCTAACCAAACACATGAGTAGTACTAGGATGAGCTTTTTAAAGTAGAGGTTTAGAGTGAGACAAAGCCTAAAGGGGAGAGCGCTCATACATTTCACTTTGATAAAGGGGAAGTCCGCCGGGAGGAATTCTTTCGGGCATATTACAGTTTTTCACCGGGGGGTGGATCGATGCAATTGCCTCGAAAAATGACCTTAAACAAAGCACTTCGTCTATTGGCATTCTAGAAAGGTTCGAATATGACCCTAATCGTTCTTCCCGGATCGCTCTAGTACGATGGATCGAAGGGGTACTGCCCAGCCACCAGAGGAAATTCAAGATGGTAGAAGAGTTCGCTCCGCCGTGTAAGATCCTCGAATCCACCACGGCTACTATCTTTTGCCTTTTTTTTCCTTTCTCTTCCTTGCCCGGGAAAGTGGATCAAAGAAAGATAGCTTGCTCCTGAGGCAAGTGCTTGCTTACGCTTTATGTAGTGATCGGGCTCCTACCTTCATGCCTCTAGAAGCTTCTACAAAGTTTTGCTTCCGGTTAGGTGCTTTGGTAGCTTCATTTCGTCGCTTCCTACACCCTTTCTCGTCTTTGGGTGCCTAGGTATCCACCACAAGCCTATTCTCTTTGAACCCCGCCATTAAAGTTAAGACCATGCCATCCTAAGGTGCTACTAAATGGACGGATCTTATCAACACCCATGAATGTGAAATCATAGATCGAATTGCGGAATTGGCAAAAAACGGTGTTATCTCTATGATAGTATCCGCTAAGTTCACATAACGGAGGTCGATGGACTCGAACCACTAACATCCTCCACAGGGTAAACCACCGCCTCTTAGGCCTCCCCTACGGTTCTACCATAGAGACCAACAACATGCAACTTTCACCGTATTGTGCTCTCCAAAAAGCAACTCTTCTCAAAATCTCAAAACAGAAGGCATTGAGTTGGAATCCCATTATAAGGATTCTTGTGGTTATGGGAAAACCAATTACAGGAGAACCAAGAACGGGGAGCTCTCCCATTTTTCGCCCGACTCTTTGATCTTAAACTTAACAATGAGTGATTGCCTTCTCCAACCCTTATTGGACAACCATAGAGCGGATGGCTAGTGTGGTCCACTTATTGATAGGGCTATGGTCGGTCTGTGATCCCTGGACGCCTAACAACTAGAAGTGCTCGCTTTGCCACGCCAACAATTCTTATTCACGGGGAAACCAACCCAAAGATTCAATTTGGACTTTGTAGTGCCAGTGTTGATGTTGTCTACGTGGGGTCGTCCCCCACTCCCGTCCCACGGTGCTAAGGGCTTTTGTTTTAGGAACAGATATCAGTGTTTTGCCAACGCCTCGAAACGACGCTTTTATTGCGACATGCTAAGTTGTCTCCCCTATTGCTAGTAGGTCGATGGGACGCACACACACACACACACATGTTTTGGCCTTGCTTATGTGTTCATAACTCAAAATAGGTCACCAAACGGCCGCCACCTGACTAAACATACCAATAGTCACACAATTCTACACTTTAGTAGCAAACGTTTCACTGGCTCTAGTATCTAGTGGATTTCAAGGCATGGAATATTACTAAGAACCCTTCAGTATTTTGGTTAGTATTTATGGATCTACCTTTTTTCTTAGCAACTGGATTTCATGTGATTATTAACACAATGACCTAATAGCAACTATATTAAGTGGCCAAAATGCGTCGCACTACATATAATAGTGACGTGAAATGTCGTTTGACGACATTTTCATGCAATGTCGTTATTCGACATTGCTCCCTGGTAATACCTACACTAGTTGGGCATCGGCGCCATCTAGTCGTCGCCCTCCTCATTGTCCTCATCGTCGAGCTCCTCGCCCTCCTCCAAGATATTGTCAAGGTAGGCATAGGCGCCGAGTGAGCATGGGGACCCTTTTCCCCGTATTGTTGATAGCAACTTCACAAAAGATCAGACATAACATGTTTAATTTTCGACCGGACATAACATATCAAGTTCACAAAAGATCGGGCATAAAAAATCATCGAAACACTACAATAGATAAAATTTAGAGTGAGGGGGTGTTGGATTTCACCGCTTTCTTGCCGGTCCCTTCCCCTTAGGGTCTCGGAGAGGCGGTAGTACTCCTCGGCGTAGGTGTCGGTGGCCAGAGGAGCGACGACGACGGTGAAAGCACATTTGCTCCCTTGGTAGTTTTGGTAATTAATAACAACATATAAGTCATTGAACTAATGTTTCCACTAAGTATATTTCAGGAAAAGTTCAATGATAGGATTGGCAAAAGGATTGTGGAGATTGTGGAAATACCCCAAGATGCAAGGAAATGGATTGGCAAAGCTTCAAGCAAGAGGACTCTACATTTTACTTTGTGAGAAATCACTTTGAGTCCATAGGAAAGCCAATACTATTAAAAGGGGGTAAGGTATTGTTGGTGAACAAAATGCTTATACGTGCACAAGTGATAGTCACCAAAAACACCCACAGGCTCTTCCACAAAAGTCTGTCCAAAGTCAAATATCCAAAATCGGTGCAACCAACACTTCCACTCGGTGCCACCGATTCCCATACTCAGACAGACCTAAGCCAAACCCTAACCTTTCGGTGCAACCAATTCTGCTTCGGTGCCACCGAGTTTGGGTTGCCAACTTTCTGTTACGCAGTTTCACAAAATCGGTACCACCGAGTTTGTTGAATCGGCGTCACCAAGATTGGGCAATCTGATCGTTGGTCACCTTATCGGCACAACCGAGTTTCATATATCGGTCTCACCGAGATTCAAAAGTTACTGCCTTTTGGTCACTTCGGTACCACCGAGATTAACACATCGGTGTCACCGAGTTGGTCATTTTGTGTGTAACGGTTGGATTTTTGGGGATGCCTATATATACCCCTTCACCACCACTTACTCGAAAAAGAAGCACTCAGAACTATTCCATACTTGCCCCATCATATTTTCTGAGAGAGAGCCACCTACTCATGTGTTGAGATCATGCCATTCCATTCCAACCATATGAATCTTGATCTCTAGCCTCCCCAAGTTGCTTTTCACCAATCCCATCTCTTCCACCAAGCCAAATCTGTGAGAGAGTGATTGTGTGTTGAGGAGTCTATCATCTTGAAGCACAAGAGCAAGGAGTTCATCGTCATTACCGAGCCTATTACCTTTTGGAGGGTGGTGCCTCCTAGATTGGTTAGGTGTCGCTTGGGAGCCTCCTACTTCGTGTTGTGGAGTTGAACCAAGAAGTTTGTAAGGGCAAGGAGATCGCGTACTTCGTGAAGATCTATCCATAGTGAGGCTAGTCCTTCGTGGACGGAAGCCGTTATGGAATAGTCAAGGTTGCTACTTCGTGGACCCTTCGTGGGTGGAGCCCTCCGTGGACTCTCGCGACCGTTACCCTCCGTGGGTTGAAGACTCCATAAACGTGGACGTACGATAACACCACCTATTGGAACCACGGGAAAAATCATCGTGTCTACAAATTGCGTTTGATCTTCCTACCCTTCCTTTACTACTCATGCTTGTTGTTACTTTCCGCTGCTATACTCTTAGACATGCATGTGTAGGGTGTACTTGACTTGCCATGAATGTTAAAATCTGCCAACACTAAAAATTGGGAAAAGGCTAGATTTTTATTTGGTCAAGTAGTCTAATCAACCCCCCTCTAGACATACTTTCGGTCCTACAAGTGGTATCAGAGCTCTGGTCTCCATTGCATTGGTCTCACAACCTAGGAGAGTATGGCGTCTAGTGAGGGAAATTATCACCGTAGAGGTGCTTACTTTGATGGCACTAATTTCGCTAGTTGGAAGCACAAAAAGAAAATGCATATTCTTGGTCATAACCCCACCATTTGGGCTGTTGTTTGTGTTGGCTTGCAAGGTGAATTCTTTGGTGATGGAAAGGAACCGGATCGTGAAGCGACCGCGGATGAATTGAAGATGTTGCAATACAACGCTCAAGCATGTGCCATTCTCTTCAACTGCTTATGCCCCGAAGAATTCAACAAAATCAGCCGTCTTGAGATAATTTGGTTGATATGCACGAAGGAACCAAGTCCGTGAGAGAATCCAAGTTAGATGTTCTTCAAAGTCAGCTTGACAAGTTCAAGATGAAGGATGGCGAAGGAGTCGCAGAGATGTACTCTAGGCTAGCTCTCATCACCAATGAGATTGCCGGCTTAGGAAGCGAAGAAATGACTGACAAATTCATCATTGAAAGTGTGTTATATCAACTAGAGGGGGGGTGAATAGGCGATTTTTACAAATTCATCACTGAGGAATTTCACCTTGAGGAATTTGAAATGTGATGAATAACTAGCAGCGGAATAAATACTCAAGTGCATGAGAAACATAGCAGTAGCATAGTCATCATGATGAAATAAAGCATGGACAGATTACAGGTAGCGTGATACAGGATAAGCAGGTGAGGAACAAGGTAACTTGAAGAATTTGAGGTGAGGAAATTGAGAAAGTCTTCAGTCAAATTCTTCAAACAGTAATGATCAATTTCATCAACAAGTATACGAGGAAATTAAAGGGTTGAGGAAATGGGACCAGGTAGCTTGATGAAGACAATGGTTTGATGACCCAGTTCCAACTGCTGTGACAGTCGTACGTCTGGTTTGGAGTAGCCTGGTATTTAAACCAGAGTACACACAGTCCCAGGACACACAGTCCTTACCGTATTCTCCTTGAGCTAAGGTCACACAGACCTCGCCCAACACTCGTGGTAAGTCTTCAGGGTAGACTTCCAAAACCCTCACAAACTGGTCACCCGGCGATCCACAATTGACTGCTGGATGCTCTAGACCAAGGTCACTTCGTGATCCCCAATTGACTGCAGGATGCACTAGACCATGACGCCTAACCGTCTGGAAGATACAGAGTCTTCAAAGGTAACAAGCGTCGGTTCCACACAGGAACACTTTCTTCAGTGATGCTCAATCACTTTGGGTTGGTGGTTTGGTTTTGGGGTTTTTCCTCACTGATGATTTTCGCTCAAAGTCCTCGAGGAATGGGATGCTCTCAAATGACAAGTGTCAGTTCTCTCTCGGAGCAGCCAACCAACTAGTGGTTGTGGGGGGTGGCTATTTATAGCCAGGGTGCAACCTGACATGATAAGACATAAATGCCCCCAATGATATGACCGTTATGTGGATAGGATGATTGGGGACAGCTGGCGCTTAGCACAGCAACGGTCGGAATTTCGAACTATGAAAGCCCTCAGGCTTATCATGTTCCTCACTTGTAGGCAATTCGCACTGGCGAAATCCTAACTCCTCAGTCAGACCAATTTCCTCAGAGACCAGAAGATCATCGTCTCTGTCACTGAAGAACTTGACTGAACTGCAAGAGATTTCCAAAGGCTTCACTCGAAGGATTGGATAGGTTGAGGCTTTTGAGTTGAGCATCAGTTGGAAATTTTCCTTAGTATTACCTCGGCCCCCTTTAACAGTACGGTGTTTCCTATGACTCAAAGAAAGGAAATGAAACTACGAAAACAAAAGTCTTCACGCTTCATAGTCCTCGTTCATATCTTCAAGGTCACACCAACTTCTTCTTTTTCAAAGTCTTCAGGGAATACCAAAGTCTTCAGCAAAGTCTTCACCAAAGTCTTCAGTTGAAGACATTCAATTTTAGGGGTCGATAATCTCCGAATGTATCAAACTCCTCAGCGACTTATAGAGCCTGTGTACACTTACAAACGCATCAGTCTCTTAACCTATAAGTCTTCAATAGACCAAAATCACTAAGGGGCACTAGATGCACTTACAATCTCCCCCTTTTTGGTGATTGATGACAAATAGGTTAAGTTTTCAATGGGGATAAACATATGAAGTGTAAGTACAATGTTTGAGGAATTTGATTGCAAGATATAGAAGAACCCCCCCCCCCCCTGAAGATGTGCATATTTGAGGAATTTGCTTTGGACTGCAAATGCACATGGCAGGTTAAACTCATGGAGAACTCCCCCTATATCTTGTAATCCATACACGCATTTAATATATATCATGAGGAAATTGAAATGCATGATGGAAAATGGGGTCTGAGGAAATTCAGCATGCGTGCATTAAGATGATTTGAGGAAATAGCATGCGGAAAGCAGTTCAAAAATGTCAGACCACCATCGGACTTAAGTTTACAACTCAACCAACAAAAGCTTCAGAAGAGCGAGAGTTGTAACTTAAACAAAACAGCCCATATATATAGACCCGCTTGAAGACTAACTGAAATTTCTCCCCCTTTGTCATCAAGTGACCAAAAGGAACGAAATTGAGGACAAACGCCCCTGAAGATTTTCATCTTGAAGGTGGTGGAGGAGCACCAGCGTTGTCGGGGTCGGTTGGTGGAGCAGGGCCTGCAGCAGTGTCGTCAATATCCTCAGCTTCATCCGCCTGGCGTGATGAAGAAAATGAGCTTGTAACCAGCTGAGGAACTTGAACTTTCTTCCATTTCTTCCTTGGAGGGATGGACCAATCAAAGTCCTGCTGAAATTCCATCTCCTTGAGTTGTTCAGGAGTCTTGAGGTGAGACAGGATGGCCCATGTGCGGTCGAAGACTTCATGAAGATAATAGTGGTTCTTCCTCACAGAGTTGTGAGTGATAGTCATGTCTCGAAGAAGTGAACCAAACTGACGCTTTACCCACTTGTGATTGCGATCAATCTTCTGATGAAGACTTAGAAGAAGCTCTCGATCAGTCATCACACGTGGGGCAGTTTTTTGAGGATTTTGCACTGAGGCTTTTGCGGCAGAATCTTGGGTAGCAGTGTCATCATTGGTGGAATAAGATGCAGCTTTGCGAAACTGACCATCCAATGGACGAGTACCTTCATCAATGACATCTTTGCCTTTACCCTCAACTGAAGAAAATGAGTTCTTGAGGACTTCGATTGGAGGCAGAAAGCTAAAGTGATTCTGAAAGTCAGCCTTGAATGGAAGTGAAGACCTTGATCTGATGAATTTCATGATCCAGGGAGCGTAAGGCTTCAATTCAAATGGGGCTGAAGCAGCATTGGCCAAAGTCCTCATGAAGAAATCATGGTAATTGATGGGAATCCCATGAATGATGTTGAATAGCATGTTCTTCATGATTCCCTCCACTTCTTCTTCTTCAGAGTTGTGGCCCTTCTGAGGACTGAGGGTTTTGGTTAGAATGCGATAGACTGTCCTGGGCACATAGAGCAAATCCTTCACAAGGAAAGAAGTCCTTTGAGGTTGTCCAGGAGCCAATGGCTTCATCAGCACTTGCATCATGTGATTGGGCAGAGCAGGTTCATCAAACAGGCATCTTGCTCCTTCTGAGGGAATTCGTATTGGGACTGACCGTAGTAGTTCAGAGGCTGGAGCAGTGTAGTGAGTGGATCCAGTCATCCAGTCCAAAACCCAAGAATTGACATCAGAGGCATCACCTGTGATGTGCAAGGTGGCATAGAATTGAAGAATCAGCTCTTCATTCCAATCGCATATGTCCGCACAGAATGGAAGAATTCCTGCATCATGAAGGACTGCGAGCACCGGTGTGAAGCATGGGATAGTTTCCATGTCCGCATGAGGAATTTGCTGATGCTCGAAGACTTTCTCCTTGTCAAACAACACTGATGCATAATAGTTCATCTGTGTGGGTGTCCAGAATCTGGTTCGACCAGCCCTTGTAGAGTCATAAGGATTTGGCCCATTGAAGAAGATGTGCTCGTTGAAGAAATTGGTCTTGATGAATTTGGGGCGCTTTGAGCTTTTGAAGGGCATCTTGGGCTTCGGCTGAAGGTTTGGCTTGAAGCGGCCCACAATTTCCTTAGGCATAGGAGGAACTTCTTCAGACTGAGGAATTTGAACAGCGGTTTCCTCAATTGCAGTTGGAGCAACAATTTCTTGAGCTAATGCAGCTGGAATATCTTCAGGGACAGGTGCAGCCAAGTCATCAGATCCTGTATGAATTTCTTCAGTCTGGGCTGGAGACTGAGGAATTTGAGTGAGGGGAGTGGACATTGGTGAATTTGGGTGTGCAGCTTCCCAATATTCATCATTGATAAGAGGAGTTGTGTTTCCAATGTCCACATCCTCTTCCATTTCTTCAACGCCGGCCTCTTCAGCAGTCAACTGAGGCTGGGGCGATGATACCAGTGGGGTTGAGGCATTTGCTTCCACCTCAATTTCTTCATCAATCTGCTATGAGGAAGCAGCAGAATGATCTTCTTCATCTTCATCATTTGGGGTGACATAATCAACACCAAATGGAATTATCTCATAGGCAGGTACGGAGGAGATTGGAGTTGCATCAATGGGCTCAGTTGAAAAATTTGGCATAGTCTTCAACTTCTTCACAGCTGAGGAATCTGAAGTTGATGCCTTTCTTTTCTTAGCAGCTCTCTTCTCCGCAGCCTTAGTTTTCTTTACTTCTGATGCAGAAGGAAGGTTGATGTTCTTCACCCTTGAGGATTTTGCAGTTTCAGCAGAGGGTGAAGGGGGAGCAGTTTCTTCAGGCGCAACAGTGGAGGTTGCCCTGACAGGTTCTTCAGCAGCCTGAATTTCTTCAGAGCAGCTTTGGCAGTTTTCTGAAGTTTTAGTTGATGCTTTGCCCATTCAGCTGGAAAGTCTTCACCACGAGCAATGCTAGTGGGATCGATTTCTTGATCATCAGCAGGAGGAGCCCTTTTGCAAGGAGGTTTGAGGGCGAATTTCTTCATGTATTTGGGAGTAACATAGCGATAGTCTCTCCACTCCTTCACCCACCTCCGTTCAATTCTCTGAATCCTGATTTTCCTCTGCTCTTTTGTCTCTTTGCCATGAATGGCCTCATCAGGAGTACAGTAACCGGCATACAGAGCCTCAGGTATCTCAAAAGCAGTGTTCTGTTCAGCCTTCTTTCCACCCTTCAGAGGTCTTTTACCATCTGCCATTTTCTTCACTTGATGACTTTGAACTCTTGATGATTCTGAAGATGTATACAGTTTTTCCTCAAGAAACGCTGCAAATGAGTTAAGTTGATGAGAACCTAGTGATTCATCAGCATACATTTGTACCTATGAACATAGTATAGGTGCGAGGAATTTGAAGAGGTCATATGCGTTCTCAGAAATTTTGCAAAATACATCAAGTTGAGGATTTTGACCATAGATATCTTGAGGAATTTCACTAAGTGTTCTTTGTCTTAGGTTCCAGAGTTGTGCGAATATGTTGATCCACACAATTGAGGAATCTTGAAGAAAATCATAACTTAGAGAAAAACATCAAGGGATTGAAATATGTGAGGTGCTTAAGAAGATGATTCTTGAAGAATAAACACTTTTGAGAATTTTGTGGAAGACATGAAGATCAAACAAGGGCAGTAAAATTAGATTTTATTTACCCTGATGAAGAACACGACGAACAGAGAGATGAAATCGGGGAAGTTTGTCCGTCCAGATCTCCCACGCCCTAGCTTGGCAGAGGGAGACAGCTACAGCGGCGGCGGGGTGAAGACTTCCGCGGCCGATGCGAGTACGGCGACGGCGAGGTCGAGGCAGTGAAGCTCTTCCTCTCCGGTGGCGATGATTTTAGCGGCGGCGCTAGGTTTGAGCTCGGGAGAGATAGGAGTGAGGAGTAACTAGAGCACAGTGAAGGGAAGGGGGTATATATAGTGGCAGTAAAAACGAATCGGCCCGAAGATTTTGGACCAGATTGCCCCTGACCCTTGCTCTCCATGCGACATGTGTCACCCACATTCTGAGAAGTGGAGATAGTGGGGAATCGTGTCTTATCCAGTCGTGGGAATCGGAGCGGTTTGAGCGGGAAGCGCCGAAAAAATTTGATAGATAAAATTTTAAAGTTTCCGTTCGCAAATTCTTCAGCTGTCAAGGATACAGTGAAGACTTTGAACGAGTTTCAAAGTAGAACGCATATGAAGAATTTGTGAACAGACTGGGTTGAGTTTAGCATAGAGGGGGAACGGGCCCGATCACATTCACTTAGACGAAAATCAACTTGAAGAATTAGCAATAAGTGAATGCTGTTGAGGACATTGAAAACTCAAATATATATATATATATATATATATATATATATATATATATATAGTCAATGAAGAACATCAGTTTCATAGTTTGAAGAATTTGAAAAGTTGAGGAATTTGCAAACTTGAGGAATTTGAAAATTTGAAGACTTTGCAAAATGATGAAAAACTCAACTCTGAAGAATTTCAACTATTGTTGGTGGCGTGACCCACCGTATAAGAATGATGATTTCAGACACCGCGTACAATTGTCATAGGGTTCTGAGAATCAAATTCTTAATTAATTTCTTCACACTTAGAGAGTTATTCTTCATTGATTGAAGAAAAACGTTACTTCGTGTGTTGCACATCAAAGTCATCAATTTTGCATGTGTGTTAGGATGTGTGTCTTTTCAAAGAACATTCGAAG